>OY284415.1:7075000-8567070 GCA_958301585.1 Merodon equestris
ATGAGTGTTGTGATGATGATGAAGGTGATGATGGTGATGATGGTGATGATGGTGATGATGGTAATGATGGTGATGATGGTGATGATATTGATGATGGTAGTGATGGTGATGATGGTGATGATGGTGATGATGGTGATGATGGTGATGATGGTGATGATGGTGATGATGGTGGTGATGGTGATGATCCACGTGATGGTGATGATGGTGATGAGTGTAGTGATGATGATGAAGGTGATGATGGGGAAGATGGTGATGTTGGTGATGATGGTGATGATCCACGTGATGGTGATGATGGTGATGATGGTAATGATGGGGATGATGGTGATGGTGGTGATGATGGTGATGATGGTGATGATGATGCTGATGGTGATGATGGTGATGATGGTGATGATTGTGATGATGGTGATGATGGTGATGATATTTATGATGGTAGTGATGGTGATGGTGATGATGGTGATGATGGTGATGATGGTGATGATGGTGATGATGGTGATGATGGTGATGATGGTGATGATGGTGATGATGGTGATGATGGTGATGGTGGTGATGATGGTGATGATGGTAATGATGGTGATGATGATGATGATCCACGTGATATTGAAGATGGTGGTGATGGTGATGATGGTGATGATATTGATGATGGTGATGATGGTGATGATGGTGATGTTGGTTATGATGGTGATGATGGTGATGATTGTGATGATGATGCTGATGGTGATGATGGTGATGATGGTGATGATGGTGATGATGGTGATGATGGTGATGATGGTGATGATGGTGATGATGGTGGTGATGGTGATGATCCACGTGATGGTGATGATGGTGATGAGTGTTGTGATGATGATGAAGGTGATGATGGTGATGATGGTGATGATGGTGATGATGGTAATGATGGTGATGATGGTGATGATATTGATGATGGTAGTGATGGTGATGATGGTGATGATGGTGATGATGGTGATGATGGTGATGATGGTGATGATGGTGATGATGGTGATGATGGTGATGATGGTGATGATGGTGATGATGGTGATGATGGTGGTGATGGTGATGATCCACGTGATGGTGATGATGGTGATGAGTGTAGTGATGATGATGAAGGTGATGATGGGGAAGATGGTGATGTTGGTGATGATGGTGATGATCCACGTGATGGTGATGATGGTAATGATGGGGATGATGGTGATGGTGGTGATGATGGTGATGATGGTGATGATGATGCTGATGGTGATGATGGTGATGATGGTGATGATTGTGATGATGGTGATGATGGTGATGATATTTATGATGGTAGTGATGGTGATGGTGATGATGGTGATGATGGTGATGATGGTGATGATGGTGATGATGGTGATGATGGTGATGATGGTGATGATGGTGATGATGGTGATGATGGTGATGGTGGTGATGATGGTGATGATGGTAATGATGGTGATGATGATGATGATCCACGTGATATTGAAGATGGTGGTGATGGTGATGATGGTGATGATATTGATGATGGTGATGGTGATGGTGATGGTGATGGTGGTGATGATGGTGATGATGGTAATGATGGTGATGATGATGATGATCCACGTGATATTGAAGATGGTGGTGATGGTGATGATGGTGATGATGGTGATGATGGTGATGATGGTGATGATGGTGGTGATGGTGATGATGGTGATGATGGTGGTGACGGTGATGATGGTGATGATATTGATGATGGTAGTGATGGTGATGATGGTGATGATGGTGATGATGGTGATGATGGTGATGATGGTGATGATGGTGATGATGGTGATGATGGTGGTGATGGTGATGATCCACGTGATGGTGATGATGGTGATGAGTGTAGTGATGATGATGAAGGTGATGATGGTGATGATGGTGATGATGGTGATGATGGTAATGATGGTGATGATGGTGATGATTGATGATGATATTGATGATGGTAGTGATGGTGATGGTGATGATGGTGATGATGGTGATGATGGTGATGATATTTATGATGGTAGTGATGGTGATGGTGATGATGGTGATGATGGTGATGATGGTGATGATGGTGATGATGGTGATGATGGTGATGATGGTGATGATGGTGATGATGGTGATGGTGGTGATGATGGTGATGATGGTAATGATGGTGATGATGATGATGATCCACGTGATATTGAAGATGGTGGTGATGGTGATGATGGTGATGATATTGATGATGGTGATGGTGATGATGGTGATGGTGTTGATGGTGATGATGGTGATGATCCACGTGATGGTGATGATGGTGATGATGGTAATGATGGTGATGATGGTGATGGTGGTGATGATGGTGATGATGGTGATGATGATGCTGATGGTGATGATGGTGATGATGGTGATGATTGTGATGATGGTGATGATGGTGATGATATTGATGATGGTAGTGATGGTGATGGTGATGATGGTGATGATGGTGATGATGGTGATGATGGCGATGATGGTGATGATGGTGATGATGGTGATGATGGTAATGGTGGTGATGATGGTGATGATGGTAATGATGGTGATGATGATGATGATCCACGTGATATTGAAGATGGTGGTGATGGTGATGATGGTGATGATATTGATGATGGTGATGGTGATGGTGATGGTGATGGTGATGATGGTGATGGTGATGATGATGGTGATGGTGATGATGGTGATGAGTGTGGTGATGGTGATGATGGTGATGATGGTGATGATGGTGATGATGGTGATGATGGTGATGATGGTGATGATGGTGATGATGGTGATGATGGTGATGATGGTGATGATGGTGATGATGGTGATGATGGTGATGATGGTGATGATGGTGGTGATTGTGATGATGGTGATGATGGTGATGATGGTGATGATGGTGATGGTGGTGATGGTGGTGATGATGGTGATGATGGTGATGATGGTGATGATGGTGATGATGGTGATGATGGTGATGATCCACGTGATGGTGAGGATGGTGTTAATGGTGATGATCCACGTGATGGTGATGATGGTGATGAGTGTGGTGATGATGATGAAGGTGATGATGGTGATGATGGTGATGACTTATAGGAACTCGTGCTGCCAGAATGGGTATCCGGTCTAACACCCAGTTGTTGTCCCGACACCCACGCAGAGGAAACCCTGCACTATTTTTTCTGCGAATACTGGTTCACATACTGGAAAATCGCAGATTCTGCGCTATTAGCGCCTACCTCGAGATCCTCGATGACCTCTCTGAACTTGGCTACCTCAGCTTGGCCAACATAACCAGGTTTCCTAACTCTATATGCTAGATTTCACGTTCCTTCGGTTTCACGATTGGGTACTATGGCATCAAAACGGTGCTTAAGCGCTAATAGTACCCCGACGCAAAGTCGAGTAGCCACCTCAATCTACGTGAAGATAATGCACAAAGCTGCCGCCTATTCAGATTTACCCCTTTTAGTTGCATTTTGTTTTTTTTAGGGAAGTCCACAGATTCAGGGAAGAAACAGGTACCTAAACAGAGAAATGTTATACATACGCCCCGTCGTGCAAGGTATCGGCAGCGTCTCTCAGCTTCCACAGCTTTTTTCTCGACCGCTCATACAGATCCAACATTTTAAGTCGTATTTGGAGCAGTTTCAGAGAAGCCCTAGGCCACAGAATCAGTAATGCAGCGAGTATCCAAAACGGAAACATTTATTTAGGCGCTCCGCAGGGTTCATACCTACAGGGGGTGAAACGAACGACTTGTGTCAAGCGTTTTTCAATAAGGGCGTGTAGATGTTGAAATGGAATAAAACAAACTGGGTGTGAGGTATTAACAAAATTCTTGAAAGGCCCTTGTATGCCATTGTGCATGGAATATGACATCATTCAAATGCCTACCTCGGCTTCTTACGAACAGCGCGGATCCGAATAGTGCAATTTTCAATGACTCTTTCGCATAGATCCGGCTGAATTTGAGCGATGGCCTGTGCTATGTTCACCTTTAAGGCATCAGTCAGTTGTGGTTTATTCGCATAGACCTACGACTTCAGGAAACCCCACAAGAAAAAGTCTAGCGGTGTCAAATCGCCTGGCAATACGTCCTCCTCTGCGAGATATAACATTTGAGGGTAATGAGATTTTCATTCATTTCATTCATGCAGAATGTCAATCGTGCCGCCTGCTATGTTGCACGTAGCGTCATCCTGTTGGAACCACATGTCGTCAAGGTCCATTTGGCTCAGATTGGGCCATAAGAAATTGATTATCATCGTTCTGTAGCTGTAATGTTGATTTCGAAAAAGCTCCGACTAATTACGCTGCTGGTCCTAAATCCACCTAATGGATTTTGCATACACTTTTTGGTCGGTCGTCTAAGTATTCAATCGCGAGAGATAACGCAGAAGAAGACACTTTCCTCATTCTTATAAATGATCTCTTATCTGCTACTTCTAATCCAACACGCTCCTCCTCCAATGTAGCTTTTCGTATTCGTTCCAGGACTCACGTCCCTGGTCTTTGGCCGTAGAACTGGAACGGCAGCGTATTTTAATCTCATTGAATTCCGACCTTATGATAATTCAATTGGGTATAAACGATAGAGTGGAATTTAATGCTTCCAAAATACGAGTACAATGCTGTGTTATTCTTGAGTGGCGGTTGTGTCCATGAAATAGAAAGACTTTTTATCCTTAGTATGGTATTAAGGGAGCGGTCGTGGTGCAATGCTAATCATCACCATCATGTTGAGCGGAAGGTCTGTAGTTCAAGTCTGTCAATAGTCAAGAACAATCCTATACGAAAAACTGTGCAACATGAGTGCATTTCCAATATAACACCTTAATGATATGGAATCAAAAAAGTTACTGTGAACTACAATCAACGCGACAAATTCACGTGAAACTCTCGAATCCTATCTATCCCGAAGAATAGTAGAGAATGGAGTAGAGTAGAACGAACGAAGATTTTTGACACAAACCAACTGCAACCCGACCAGGTTGTGTGATAAACACCATAAGAGCGTAACTCTTAAACCTGCATGAACCCTATAAAAAAGAAAGTGTGTTGCTGTGACCACATATTCGAGGTCGCCAAGAACGCTGCGAAATTCCTAGGTTTTCCTCAAACGATGCAAGGAATATTTCACCCCCTCTGATCTGGCTTCAATTTATAAGGCCTACACCCTTCCCAAGCTTGAATACAACGCTCATATCTGGTCTGGTGCTCCCAAGACCTCTCTGCGCCTGCTAGATAGAATATAAAAGACAAATATCACGAAGTCGATCGACTCACTCGAACATCGATGTAATGTCTCCTCCCTCTCTCTGTTTAATCGATATTTTACCAAAAAATGGTCAAGTGAGCTAGCCAATTGCATTGCTCCCTTTCAAGAATTCAGCCGCAATTCACGCCTCGCCCGAAATGCTGACCACTTCACCGTCAAGCCTGTCTTCGGACGCACAATTGAATTTAGAGACTCGTTTTTAAGCCAAACCACACGAATATGGAATGCTCTTCCCAGCTCAACTTTGCCCAATCATTAGAATCCAAAAGCGTTCTTCTATACCTTCGGCCCATGCTGTCTCGATTTCTTGACATTTAAGGGTAGTCATAAGCATTTGTTCATTATAAAAACAAAAAAAAAAAAAAAAAAAAATAGGGCCTATTGGTCACGCGGAACTTTCTGGTTGTGCTGGCTTGAGAGAACTGTTTGTTAAAGCCTAGGTTCATCCTGAACTGTAGCGTCACTATATAATAAGTAGACAATAAGCAGACAAATTTTATTTTTGGTGAGCGCATATGGCGAACGTCCCTTACGACTCAGGACATCAGCAACCAAAAATGGTTAAAAAGCGTTGGACATATCAAAATCGGGGAAGTCTCTGACGATGTATGCTTACGTCATGAAATTTTTCGTATGAATTTCGAATAAAAAAGCGACGAATTGAGGTCGCCACAAAAGTCAAAATTGGCATAGCTAACATGTGTTCTCTTAGAATATTTGTTTTCGCCCTTTTTGGGGAGAGTTACTTTGATGAAGACGAGAAAATATTATAATTTTCAAAAACCGACAATTCCCGTTATATTTTAAAAGTACTTCGAAGTAGAAAGTTTTCTGATACGCTTTCATACGCCCTAGGCAACACTATACACTTCAACTCTATGCAATCACTTACAACCTCCGTGAAAAGCTCTTTCAGTTTAGCGATACTGAATTCTTGACATCATGAAAGTGGCAGTTCGCTACTAACAATCCGACAAGCTCTGGCGCAAGCGGAAAGCAGAACGTAGAGATTCATGAATCGTTCAAGCTCGTTGCTCTTGTTGCCGCGAGTAGTCATTCAGTTGAATTTCGTATTTAACAATTAGCGGCGCGTCGCGCATCCGATTCTCTTGTTCAGCCGATAAATACACGAATAAAAAAAATCGAATTGACATTGTTGACAGCCGGATAGAACGTTGCGACCGTAGGAGACAGAGATTCGGTGGTGAAATGCTGTTTTGCACTTCTCCTGAAATACATTTCAACGCGTTTTTTTCAAACGAAATACATATTGCTGTTTGGTGAATAATTTCGAATTGAATTTCAATTCGAAGGAATTTTGCAGAATTTCGGGTCTGGTACGTATCCATGACTATAGTGCATATGATTGGCGAGCGGCATGTGTGCGTGGTGATACCTAACGAGTTATATAAGGCCTGAGTGCAAGGCCACTAACTATCAGCTGTTAGTGCTTATTTGGTTCATAATTGTAGGAGATAGAGTGATAAGTGTTGTCCTTCGAGCCCGATTCGGGTGTACGCGCATCGTTGATGAACTCACTCCGTGTGTGATTGTGTTTCTGTTTTGTTTTTGTTTTCGGAGAGAATTTGTAATCAATTTGGCGATTTGGCGATACGCTTCCGATTTACCAAAGGTAAGTTGGGTGTTTAGATATGCGAAGCACATGTCGACAGATCGTGACTGCTGGTCTTTGATTGGGTACTATTGCTCGATTCCAAGCAATATTGCAGAATCATGATACGATTTTGGGGCGGTAAAGGGAAGGATTGGCCATCTCTGGACTCTATTTTTAACAGATTGGCGAATGGATAAGCGAAAGCTTGTTTATGTAGCCACACTCATGCGCATGCGATACGTCGGATACGTTTCGGACGAATAAGCCAGCTGGTGTGTGGGTAGTTCGATGCGAAATGCAATAAACAATTGCACCATTTGGAAAGTGCTCCTGATGTGAGGGAACATTTTTCAAGAACGCATTTGAGTATCAATATATGTATACCTACTTCGGAGGTTTTTTGGTATGTGTGAGCCACTCCAAATGGAGAAAGGAACCAAATGTTGTCGCGAATGTGGTTGCTTTGGGCAACAATGAACCACACAGCCGGTCGGTTGGATTTTGGTTCAATAAACCGTGTTAGTGTCTTGAGAGTCCGTGGACTGATCTAAGCGCACTTTCGTGCGTGAAATTGCCCAAGTTTTACATTTTTAATAATTGGCACGAAATAATTTTGCGGGTTTTTCAACTGACGGGGGGATCATGGCAACTGAAACATTCAAAAGATATTGCTTTTCTGTGTTGTTTTTTTAAAGTTTATTTGGGTCTTTGAGTTTTTTTTAATTTCTCTTTTCGCATATTTCCAATTGTTTCAGCGAGAACTTCCGTGGATAAGTTCATGCAGTCTTGTCGAATATTTTCTTTGAGATTTTTCAGAGTCTGTTACTTATTCCGGAGACTCAAACTTAAAAGGAATAAGTCTTGCGTGGTTAAATCAGCCGATTTTGCCGGGCCGTGAAAATCACCAAAACGTGAGCCGGAAACGCATTCCTAAAAATGTCTATTGACGCATGAGCCGAGTGTGCGGCTCTACCTCCCTGTGTACAAGGGGGCATTCGCCTAAACCAAGACTTTCAGAATAGAGTTCTTGTGCACGACTGTCGCCTTCAAAACGACATAGAGCACTGGCGATCAGATTAAAGTAGTTTTACCCAGTTCGATGACGAGAACATTCAACGCCGTCGACAATGAAGGGTCTCATCCCACGTATGTATGTATGTACATATGTATACAGGGTGTCCCACGAGCAGTCTGCCAAAAAGCTAGAGCGTGTATGTAGGTCTGGTCAAGACAAGAAAAAAATCGTATGGGAATGGGGGGGTCTATTTAGCCGGGAGGGGCAACTTTATAAAAAATTGACTTAATTTGGAAAAAAAAATATTAAAAATCAACAGTTACATCCACAATGCCGTGATATACTTTTTGTAAAGCCAGAAACCTCTTCTTTCATCTTGTTTTTAAACGAAGCTGTTTTAAGGAATAGTTTTTGAGAAAA
Organism: Merodon equestris; assembly: GCA_958301585.1. Classification (NCBI taxonomy): domain Eukaryota; kingdom Metazoa; phylum Arthropoda; class Insecta; order Diptera; family Syrphidae; genus Merodon; species Merodon equestris. The sequence goes on from OY284415.1 coordinate 7,083,290, forward strand.
TAATTTTCAAACTCAAAATTTTGAAAAAAAAAATGAAAAAAAAAAAATTTCGAACTATTTTTTTTTCAAAATTGTATGTGATTAAGTACTAATTTTTTTTCAAAAATTAAATTCTCTTATTAGTTTTTAGTTAAAAAACAGGAAACCGGATGCAAAAATGTCTTGTAGTTTTTGAGAAATTAAAAAAAAACCCGAACCATTTTTTTCTAAGAAAAACTTTTGTTTTGGTTTTAACGCGGCTGGACTTGTAGGCAAATTAATGTATGAAACATGGACCTCTTTTTTATTATTTTTAAAAAAATCTGAGTTTTATGAGGATACAATAAAGTGACACAGTATTGGAATAACCCTGGATTAATCCTCTTTTTTCATTGATAACGCCTGAAAACTGACCTGCCAATTTCGTCTGGGTCCGCCCGCCGCCGATGGGTTCTATCCGCTAGGACCTTAAGACAATAAAACCGCAATTTTTCCTTATTGAAAAACAAAATATTTACAACCCAAATGTAAATAAAGGCATCGCATTTTTAATAAAAAACCATTTCCAAATTGGATGTTAACTCATCAACACATTACGATGTCAAACTCATACTCTCGAGAAGAATTAACGGACATGAACTTCCGCTATGGTTTAGCTAATGGTCGAGATCGTGAAGCCGAAAGGCTCTACGCTGAAAGATATCCCCATCGGAGGTGTCCCAGTCGTAGTATGTTTTCAAGAATCCACCGACGTCTGCGAGGGCACGGAGTGTTAGAGCATCGAAGAAGCGAAAGATCAGTTACAGATGGATCAGGAATCTTAGATGAAAGAATTTTGGATTTGGTCTGACGTAATCCCTCCCTTAGTACAAGAAGGATAGCTATTATGCTTGGAGTGCCCAAATCTAGAGTATGGAGAGTGCTTCATACCGATAACTTACACCCGTACCATTTTAGGCCAGTTCAGGAACTCACCTCAAACGACAAGTTTTTGAGAGCAGAATTTTGTCGATCATTATTGCTTCGAGATGAAACTCAATGAAACTATTTTGCAAGGATATTCTGGACGGATGAAGCACAGTTTACCAGAGATTTGGTTACTAACGTCCACAATTTGCATCATTGGAGTAGCACCAATCCACACAACAAAAAACTAAATAAATCACAACACCGCTTTAGCTGTAATGTTTGGCTTGGTATTGTTGGGCAAACTGTAATCGGGCCCCGGTTTTTGAATGCCGTTATTAATGGAGAATCCTGCAGTTCCTACGAGACTTTTTGCCCGATTTGATGGACAACGTTCCTTTGTCCATAGCAGATAATTTAATCTACCAGCAAGATGGAGCACCAGCACACTACATCTTACGGGTTAGAAACTGGCGGGATGATCATTTTAGTGATCGTTGGATCGGAAGAAGGGGCCTCACGGAATGGCCACCTAGATCACCAGATTTAACTCCTCTAGATTTTTATGTGTGGGGATTAATGAAGAATTATATTTACGAAGTGGAAATAGTATCTTTGGAACAACTGAAAGAACGGATTGAAGTCGCTGGAGTAAAATTGCAGGAAAATTTTTCAAGCATAGACTTATGTGCAGCCATTAGAAGGAGATATAATCTTTGCCTTCTAAAAAATGGGGATCATATAGAAAATTTATTATAATAAAACTCCGATTTTTTTAAAAATAATAAAAAAGAGGTCAATACATTAATACAATACATTAATTTGCCTACAAGCCCAGCCGCGTTAAAACCAAAAAAAAAGGTTTTTCTTAGAAAAAAAATGGTTCAGGTTTTTTTTTTAATTTCTCAAAAACTACAAGACATTTTTGCATCCGGTTTTCTGTTTTTTAACTAAAAACTAATAAGAGAATTTAATTTTTGAAAAAAAATTAGTACTTAATCACATACAATTTTGAAAAAAAATAGTTCGAAATTTTTTTTTTTAATTTTTTTTTTCAAAATTTTGAGTTTGAAAATTATTTTCTCAAAAACTATTCCTTATAACAGCTTCGTTTAAAAACAAGATGAAAGAAGAGGTTTCTGGCTTTATAAAAAGTATATCACGGCATTGTGGATGTAACTGTTGATTTTTAATATTTTTTTTTCCAAATTAAGTCAATTTTTTAGAAAATTGCCCCTCCCGGCTAAACGGGGAGGAATAGACCCTCCCCCCCCCACTCCCATACGATTTTTTTCTTGTCTTGACCAGACCTACACGCTCTAGCTTTTTGGCACACTGCTCGTGGGACACCCTGTATATGTACTATGTCGAAGGCAGAACTCCTAACGATTCTCGAAACACAAAGTCAAGTGGGAAATGACGGAATATCGAAAATTGTTCTTCGTCACCTATCTCGGAGCGGTGGAAATTTACCCCATTTTTGCACTGGGAAATAGCTGTCGCACAACCAATTCCCAAAAGGAGCTACATCTCTGGTCTATAAGTCTTCTTCCAAATATCAGCAAGGTAATCAAACCTTGGTGATATGTATGTACATACATACATATGTATGTATGTGTTGCGGACAAGAACATAGCTACGGATAACCAATTCAGTTAAGAGGCGGGACATGACACAATAAGGGGTTTGTTCAATTAATAAGGTGACTTTTCTCGAAAAATATTTATTTAATCCTCAACATACATACAGTTGCGGTCAAAATAATAGTAGTGGAAGCTACAACTAAATTTTTAAGGGTTTTTTTTTTTGGCTGGACTGCTTTTTATGATCCTTACTGTAAAAAAACAGTTATAAAATTACAGCACAACATATGTATTTTTTACGATTGTGTGTACAAACTTTTTGTTTTGTTGTGCAAATAGGTCAAATGTGCAGCCGTTATTAATGAAAGTTGTGGATTTCGTCCGGTCAAAATAATAGTAGTGCTTCGGGTGATTGTATACAGAATTTATATTTTTCTTGTTTTTAATATCAAAAAGTTCTTTTATAAGTTTTTCAACACTTATTTGAACAATTTCTTAAGATTTTCGTGAGCAATGGGTAGAGGACTTTATCAAAAAGTTAATTTCGGAGGGTAAAACCTATTCTGAAATTCAAAATTTAATTGGCTGCTCACCAACAACAATTAGGAATGCTATCCTGTACTCGCCAAAACCAGAAACACGTGGGCGTAAGCCCGTAATGTCTCCCAAATTAATAAAAAGGGTGTTCAGACATTCACGGATCAATCCCTTTACTCCAGCTACGCAGATAAGAGATATGTTTAACGTTGATGCTAGCATAGAAACGGTTCCTAGACGTTTGCGAGATCACGATCTGACAGCCCACAGTCTGCGAAAAGTGCCTTTGCTGACAAAAAAACCATGTTGCTAAAAGTATTCACTTCGCGAAGGACCACTTTAACTGGCCCGTAGAGAAATTGAGAAATATTTTGTGGTCAGACGAGTCTAAAATAGTTCTATATGGCGGAAAGGGCTCTCGTCTTTATGTCAGAAGACCTCCAAATACAGATTTCAATCCCAAGTCTACGACAAAGACCATAAAACATGGAGGTTCCAGCATTGTGGTTTGGGGATGCTTTTCTTTTTATGGCGTTGGTCCCATCTACTGTATGCAACAAATAATGGATCAACATTTATAGTTACGTCAAAATCTTGGAGGAAGTCATGCTATACACCAGCTGAGGATGAAATGCCACTGATATGGGTCTTTCAGCAAGACAATGACCCGAAGCATACTAGCAAACTTGTTAAGCAGTGGTTTCTTTCGAACAGGGTGAGTGTAATGGAATGGCCCGCACAGTCCCCAGATCCCAACCCGATTGAGAATCTTTGGTGCGACGTGAAAAAGATGTTGCTTGTTGTAAACCAACTAACAACAATGATCTTCGCACAGCTGTGCAGCAATCCTGGATGTCAATATCGGTCGAAAGGTGTCAAAATCTGTGCCGCAGTTATATCTAATAAAGGTCATGCAACTAAATATTGGCTTAAGGTAAAAAAAACACGATCTTTTTGCTATGATTAAAATTTCAAACAATATTTGCATTTTAGATAAATTTCAAGATCGATGTTTAGGGCACTACTATTCACAAAGTGGATGTAGTTATTACATTTCTTTTTCCTTTTCTGATAACATACGTTTCAGTACCGCAGCTATATATGTATATTGTCCCCTTCAAAGTAATCCCCCTCAGAAACACTTACGCCAGTGTTTTTTTTTTTTTTTAATCCTCGAAGAACTTTTGACATGCGCTTTTTGGTATAGCCTTGAGCGCTTCCAGCAATGTGGTCTTTATCTTCTCAATCCCGGCAAGTCAGCATACTTTCATGGGCTTATGGAAGAGAAAATAGCCACATCGGGTCAAGTCCGGTGAATACTATCTATGATGACTGTATGATCTTCCGGTAGGAACTCATGAGAAACCCCGCCATTGTAGTTCAAAAACTTTCGCATTTGACCGAACTTATAGTTCTTTGTTCGGCGTTGGTTTCAACGTCATAATCATAAATTGATGTTTCGTTAACAGTGATTACCCTTTTTAGTAAATTTGCATCGTCATTCACGTCATTCATCAGCCCAAATTTAGCAATTACGGAACAAACTTAGCTGATACCCGTTTTATGCCCAAAATAAGTCAACGATATGCTAATATTCTCAGCAACTTCTGATAGCGATTCGACCATTTTTCCTAACAATTTTCTTCACTGCTTTATTGTTTTCATCAGTTGTTGATTAGCTGGGTATCTTCACTAACATGTTCTTGGCCTTGTGGAAAAAGCTTGTACCACTTATAAAGATTTTTTTTTTGTCAAATTAGGCTCGCCAAATGCCACAGTCAACATTTCTTATACTCTGAAGCACTTAATTTCATTTCTTAAACAACCTTAATGTTTGAAAAAAAAACTAAACATCCAAAATGGATGACAATGTCAACATATGTAATTGTAATCGAAAAATTCAATAATCCAATGTACCTAGCACGGGATTTTTAAAATGTCACCTTATTTCTTGAACAACATTCCGCGTCTAATCTGTTATCCGACACACATATAAGGGAACACAAACAGGAAACACTGCATGGGTCCTTTACTGGTCTGTTTGGAACGGGCGTTTGATACAGTATGGCTGGAAGGGCTACTGGACGTAAGCAATCCACTATTGTACTGTTGCACATGTGTGACTTCTGTTGAGCCATTTAAAGCTAAATACGATCTGTAATAGGGAGAGGTTAATTAACTAACACTCTTTAATATTTACATAGGTGATCTGAGAGGACTATCTGATATCAGGATCGAGGTCATTGCATCACTCTTGCAGCGTGGCTGTGAGAAAATTAATTGATTTTTCAACGACTTCGGCGGGCACTGAAAAGAATTGGCAAAAGTTCTCAGTGGTTGGCTCGTCAAACCATTGGCGCAAAGAATTGTAGTCAGATATCTGGAGATCTACGTATGATCTCGTATGCAGCTAGGTCAGTCTCTGTATTTTAACAAACTTATAGATGCAGCTCTGGTTAGAGCTCAAGGTGCTTTCAGTCTCACACAGAGACAGTTTCGCTATAGCCAACTAGATACGAGGGTGAAGGTGATCTGTTACATGGCCCTTATTCGGTCAATGCTTCTGGATGGTTGTCCCGTGTGGTTCAATATGGCTAGTCATAAGTATTTTTTTCTTAATAAATAAACTTTTTCTAAGTCGTCATTATCCTTAAATGTGCATAAGCAATAAGTACTAGTTTGGTTGATCATGATTCTATATCGCTCATCAGTCGCAGTAATCGTGCTACATGGCACACCTTGGAGTAACTTTGAGTGGAATAGCTCTTCGTGAATGATATATGCATTCTCAGTGACCTAGATGCTTAAACTTTGTTTGTTTACGTATTATTGCATCATAAATGATATGTAAAATTTACACTGAAAATCGTTCACTTTGTCATTGAGGTTCAAGAGAGCGTGAGAGCAGTTTAGAAGCCATTGACGGCCGTAGTTGATGGTCTGTCCGCACTTTGAAGGGGAACATCTTCCAGCCGGCTGATGGATACCCCAGAGACGGACGTGTAATGGCTAATAGCGTGGCTCATCGTCTGGTTCACGTCGACGGCTCATCCACGACATCTTCATCCACAGCGGCGATATTCTCTTCGGGACGATTACGATCATTTTCTGGCCCCTCATTTGTGACGTGTTGATCTAGTCTCCTCGAGATGAGCGGTTAAACGCCTAAACGATCGGGAAACTTGAGCTTACTAACGAAAAACAATATTTACCAAATGCCTTCCTCGGCTCTGGCTAACATTAGTCATACTTTTGGTTAAGTTTTTCATCATGTTTCATGAATAACAAGATCTTACTTTTAAGTCGAAGGATGTTGAATGACACAATTAAATCATTGTTCGTCAGCTTTGTGGCAAACATCGTCTAAAAACAAAACAAAAGAACACGATTTAGAGTTTTCATATCACTTATTTAGTGCAGACGTTAAACCAACGAACTTTACGAAATGTTTCCGCTCATAGCTTTAGCTTATCAAAAGTCATCGTAATGATAATTGAGTAGTGACAGTTCACCAATGACGCTTAATATAAATGACACCTCTTATTGGATAACTCGTTCAGAGGGCGTTAATAAGCCTTGCAACGCATGCTTTATGGAGCGATTTTATTTTTGATTTTAAAATGGCCTGCTTCCTAAGTTTTATCCCGGCTACGTAGGCAACTCTTAATCCTATTCAAGCTTTTATACCCTACCAGAGGAGCCACTTCCATTTGATATTAGCAGAATATGCTCGGGCATCGATTTTCCCTGTAAGACGTGGATAGTATAGTTCAGAAAATGTACGCAATGAAGGCTGAGATGTATATACCATGAGTGCAACAAATATATCTTCAAACGACAAGTGTAGGTTGCTTCTCTGCAAAACAAAAACTTTGCAAAATCAATACGCACAGCGTCGTGCGCTATAATGAGACGTCTGGCGTCCATATTAAAAGGAATAGCAGCCAAGCTACGTAATGGATTTATAATCTATGTCGTGCGTCATTATGCCGTTGTTTATCCAGAATTATACTCCACTGCGAAGCTCCACACACACGTGGATGCACTTGGAAGGGACATTCAACAAGATGATTCATTGCTGGACTCTTGTATATGCGCCATGCGTTAGAGGACGGGAAAATATGTTCCATTAAATAATCAAGGGCGAGTTCAAGGAAGTTACTCGCCGTTTTGTTGACTAGAAACAAGGTGATGTCACCGAAGGAAACAATTTATAATTAAATAAAGTTGATATCCTTGCTACTATCCATGTGCCTTCCTTAATGTGATCCACCTTATACCTACCCATGACAAGTGGCGTCAGTCAATTACTGATGCTCAGTAATTGCAAGAAATGAAGAAAAGTTAGTCCGTGAATAGTTTCTTGAACAAATAATTAGATGCACTTGTCGTGCTCGTGTTAACTAGCTAATGAATATTATAGGTTAGAGATGCTCAAATGTTATCCGCATATATGTATGTACGTACGGTTATGAAAAGAAAGTGAGGATCTTACCAAGGAAGGAAGACATTAAAAAAACTGAATAAAAGTTCATTGTTTTGCTCGAAACCCTTTTAGACTCGTAAAAATTCAGAAAAGTCACGTACTGTACCAGAAGCACCCATATCTGTCCAGCCAAAGCGTTTTTTCCCAGATAAAAGCCTACTTCCATGATCGCCGAAAAAGAAGCAGTTAGACCTGCACTTTTTTTGTCGAAATTTCGATCTCTAAAATGGGGGAGACGATCCCTACACTGAATACTTAAAACAACTTCACTTTTGAGATAGACGATTTGTATATTATAGAGGTATAGGTCGAAAAGATTTCGCTTGGGGCAGCATTCTGGACATTGGCTCATGGTAGCCATAGATCGTTCGACGGCTAAATAGGTTATAAATAAAAATAGTTTTACGTTATAAGTCCCTGGGCCCAGTGAAAGTTATGAATGTCAAAACGAATAAATCTATTTTAAACGGCTCCGATACGAGCAGTGCCGGTCCCCTACGATAGGGACCAGATTTGACCAGCATTTTCAAAAAGGGACCATTTTCACCAAGGTAGAGAAAAAGGATTTCGTAACATAAAGATTCGAAAACTTTTTGGACCAAGGTTACAGAAAGTCAAGAGCGGCATTGGCACTTGTAAATTGTCAATGTTCAGTCGAAAATTAAGGTCCCGTTCATAGATGGCAGAGATATAGGTAAACTTCATGACACACCTTTCGGGGGAGGAAAGCGCTTATGGTATAGATGGTGATAGTTTGATATTGTATTTCCTGACATTGGGAATGCGATGGTTTTTTGACACCAAATCGTGAAACGGCTTAGGTCGAAATGGAGAGAGCAGGAATCAGCAGTATGTTTGGAGTAGGGAATATGGAATATGTTTGGAGATTTTTATATTATCAGCGAGAAGATAAAATTTCGTGATGACACAGTTGAATCTCGGAAACTTTGAGCCTTGTTGACAATCGTTCTCCAAGCATACCTATCATGAGTCAAGGGGTTCTGGAAATTTCCTGGTTTCGCTGTTCTGTTCCATCCCTTCTAGGTTGATCCTTATATTTTCCACCCTTTTCATTCGGCTTATTCCACATATTCTTTTGACTGTCTACTGTCCATTCGTTCCATTTGCTTTACCCTTCTTCGCAATTTTACTACTCAGACCATGGTTGGGGCTGAATAAAGTTCCTCGAGTTTTTGATTGTGTAGTTTTCTCCATTCGCCTGTTTTTATGTCTCAAAGATTCTCCTTAAGACCTTGTTTTCAAAGACCCGAAATCTATTTTATTCCTTCTTAGTCAGAGGCCAAGTTTAACATCCATATAAAGTGTCATTGGCAGCGTGGGACAAAAGGATTGATTTTAATAGTTCATTCATCGCAAGCTTCTGATATTTGGCAGTCAATACGGTTCCCAAATATTCAAACTTCATCGAGTACGGATCGATCCAAGTCGGTCAGTGACCATATACTTGGTTTCTTCATTTACTTCTGAACCTATTTCGTTTCCTGCTATTTCTAGATTTTCTGCGTTGGTCTTAATTGTTTCCACACTAATTCTAGAAGGTATCTTCAGCGTTAGGTAGAGCGGATTAGATTTCATTAAGGGCTTTTCCCCAGGGATCTCATATGTTACAAGCTGTCTCCTTGTTTTGATCCTTCACATGAATTTTTCAGATAAGTGTTTTGTACTTTAACTCGTCCTTTGTTTTTCTTTAGGCAAACTTGTATCATTTTCATTTTTTCATCAACTTTTTCGGGATTCCCAACCTTACAAGTATAAGCCTCGAGGAATTTCCATTTCTTTTCTGTGGTATAGTGAAAATCTGGTCACATATCAAGCGGTCGGATATTATTAGTGGTTGAATAAATATCAATGGCCCAAGATGGCTACTTTGAGAGACATTAATTGGATCAGAAATAGTAGATTTAAAAATAACTAAGATAATGATGATCTTTGAAATAGGATTTGATCTATAGGCTAAAACCGAGAAGCAAATCAGGAGCAGTGAATTCAATAATAAATTGTAATTTGATGCGAAATTTTCTAGAACTCCGGAAACGGTGGCATCATTCTTCTTTGTCATCCTCGAGTGCAAACAACGATTAGGAGTCAGTAAATAAGAGGGTAAAAATGGGCTTGCGTGGAAAATATTTTTTACCGTCAATGGTAAAAGTTCAGGTATGCATGAGAGTTTAGCAATAGGACGGTAGAAGGCCACCTCAAACTTGCGTCCTTTTATGTAGATTAGGATGATGTACGCATTTTTGAAAAGCTGATGAAATGTGAAATAAGACTTTGTAATAAGGCCATGAGGGCCGTAGGAGTAGTCGTGCTCAACTTATTTTCTCGTTCACTAAGACAGAATTTATATTCGCTGAGACTACAGGTATCTGGAGGTAGTGTTTGATACTCGTATATTGTCTTTCACATGGGTTGAAGGACCTGATCGGTCATACGATTTGCCGGCGACTTTATGAATTTCGCAAGTTGTCAATTTATGTTTCTTTGTTATCTTGGCACACAGGTCCTCTAATATACATAAGTTCACATTGTCAGCTATTTCTGGTACCTAGTCTATTTTTCGTAGAGCTTTTTGTTTTAAGAAAAATAAAAAGTCACCTTATTTTTTGAACGAACTTCTCATTTGATTGGAACACGTATACCACCACTTCGAACTTTATCTAATTGTCGAATTTTGTTTTTGCAGGGATTTCGAATCATTATTTTAGCCCATTAGAATTATTTTAGTGCCATATTATGATGACCAACTAGCTGAACAAGTGTGTCGGAAATGAGTTTCACGTTTTAAATGTGGTGATTTCGATGTGGAGGAACTGCTCAGTAAAGACCCATGTCGAACACTTCAAAAATTGTATTGTCTTGTCAACGATAGGAAAATAGGCATGATCGAAAGACTGGGTTCCATGTGAATCGAAATAAAAAAAAACGTCTAAGGGCGATTTTTCACCGGTGAACGAATTTTCAAGTCCGGCCAGGCCAAACGTTAATGGATCCAGGTTTATCCTCTATGTTTGGTGGGGTTAATAGAGTGTGATCTCAAGCCAAATGAAACTGTCACTGCAAATTGCTACCGCCTAAAATGCATGCGCTTGAGTCATGCATCGAAGGTAAAACGGCCAAACTCACAATAAAGTGATTTCGCACCACGACAATGCTCGTCCGCACGTCGCATAACCGGTTAAAATATATGCGATATGCTCGCATGGCAAGTCCTAACCCAGCTGCTATGTTTCCCAGACCCTGCTCCCATTGATTATCATTTGCTTCGGTCGATGAACCACGACCTGTCCAAGCTTATTTCTTGCATAGACGATGGGTTCTTCCGATATGGTGTACATATTCTGCTCGAAAGATGGAAAAAAAGCAGTGTCTAGTGGTGGAAAATATATTGAGTAACACATCTTGTACTAACTGACATCGACAATCATATCATGTACATAGCTCATTTACCAACAGGAAAATACCTTTACATTCGATGAGGCTAATGGTGGTAATATTTTATGTTATTCACACGTGGATTCCTCTAACAAAGAATAATCAAACTCGCCAAGCATATATAATACAAGTATACCTATTCGAGAGCCTCCGAAGCAGGGAATATTAATGAAGAAAGACGCAAGAACCGATAAAATTTTCAAGCTTATGCCAACTCGCACATGTGGAAGATTGATGTCTATCCACTTCACTCTGTGTGACTGAAAGTCATAGGAACTTTATGCTAAACTAAAGCAATTAAGGCAACGAACATATGTAGGTGTATGCGTGTGAGGGAAACTCATATCTCCCAGTGTCATTAAGTTCAGTTTTCTTACTAGACCCATGCGCTTGTTTTCGGTTTTGGCCTTGCTTTATAGTCTATACACCGCTAACCTTTAAGCTGGTCATAATAAGTCTTAGCATACGGGTCGAGATTTAATGCGCTGTTGAAAAAAAGTAAAAGTAGTTAGTGACTCTTCGAGTATATATAATGAGCATCAACGTGATACACTTAAGAAGGACTTGTTCACAAGTCACAATGACAATACGTTGAATATCTATGGATGTTCAAGATTAGAAACTGTAGCCTTGCCCAAAATAGTCGCGATTATGTTCCATGTAGTCCATAACTGGGTGATTTAATGGCAAGCCATTAAAACGATTTAATGAGCATATTAATTGTTGTTCTGAGTAGTGGCATTGATCCGACTCGTTTATTGTCAAAGCCATCGAATCGGTGCGTTGACATTTACTCGTAAATTTAAAACTAATCCCAGAGATTCAGTTTCATAACAAAGTTTCTATACAATTCTCATTTCACTGACCATGCATATGCAAGTGTGTTGAGTCGGACTTGTGGTCTCGGTTATATAAAGAGCGGAATAGGAATCAACTCGACGGCATAACTATGTGATGAATGATTCGTTAAGAGCGCTGGCCCGCTTCTTTCAATTGCCAATCGAAAATAGACAGAGAAAAGAAAGCGAAAGTAATTTAACACAAGTTGTCGGCTTGATACCTTTCTTCATCGTCTTCTTTCGTTGATTCGTAATTAAGTCGCGAGATGAATGAACACTTTAAATCTTATTTTTTATCCGACTAATGTTGCAGTTTGAAGATCGAGAGGCTTAAGGTATACACAATACCATAGCGTGCGTGGAGAAACCGCCACATTAACTGACTATAGACGGGACTAGTTATTAAAGAAATAATGACTTGAGTGGTTGTAATTTAGTATTACATGCATGGCTGTGCAAATGATACCTGTTTGGCGGTGATTTTGACACCACGTGTTAGATGCTCAAATGATCCACTTTTTCGGTCTAATGTTATGGCATTGCCGTGATGACACTTTTCTGTGTCTGCTTTTTGGAATGCTGACTGGCGATATTGGGCAATGTTTCATATATGAGAGGTGCTTACGAAAATAAAGAGCGTTGGCAAAAAGTTCGTTATAAATGCTGATCCTAATCCGTAGGTCAGTTCATGTGACACTAATGAAAACTGAAAGGAAATTAGAGGTTTGAAAAATTGGCGATCGGTTCCTAGAAGACATACGTTCTCTCTTTCGTTCATATAATTAGTTCTCCGATCAGAAACCGGCTTTGATTATCGTAGCAATTCTCGCAATTTGAATAGAGGAAACCGACATAATTCCAGCATGCCACAGCAACAATAATGATCCACGGAAGCTGGCGTCCTATTATATTTTCTGGTTATACCAGTAGTCAGCATCTATGTATGTGCACGCACTACAATAACATATTGTACTATTTTAATTGGTCCGCTTTGCCCATAACCAGCCTACCCTTTCATATTCCCAAGTACTTAACTATCGCCTTTCAGTAGTCTTCTGACTGTTTTATTATATAATAGTCGGCTTACAGGTAATTTTTTGACACTCATCTTTCATCAATCACATAAGCTGTAATTACGGAAATTTAATTTCCGTTTTCTATTTATCTTACAGACCAATTTGTGATGCCAGTAGGTGGGTTTTACTGTCATGTTTCCCTCAGGTGTAGTATTTCACATAATCCCAATGCCTGAGAGACACCTAGAGCAAGATATAAATATTTCAATATTATTCGGCTTTCCGAATAATTCACAAATAGCTTTGAAAGGCAGTTCCCTTCTGTCGTGGTTTCTTGGCGAAGTAATATTGAATTAACGAATGTTGGCTTGTGGTGAAGGCAACATCATCAAGCAGATTGATATTTTGGTAATTGAAAATCTATTGTGTAAGTTAATTCGCTTTATATGGTGTGGGTAATTTTTAATGAACCTTGGGTCAAATTGAAAAAAGATTGCTTACGGCTAACCTGAGTATGTTTTGTCCTTTGGGCCCTATCCAACATTCTAACTGAAGGGTGAAGCAGTATATAATATTCTTCGCCCGTTGGCGTGGTATTTTCACTGTGGAATTCTGTTATTCGAATATTTCAGTCATCATCCTCAGTCGACTTTCGTTGAATCATTTTAAAACCTTGCAATTGTTCCACTAGGTTCCACTAGTCATACTGAAATAGTTCAACTCGTCGATTTTTCTTAAAATTTATTTTTAGTTTTTGTATTTAAGAGTGTGGCTCGTATTATCTCCGTGTCTCACTGTAGGCATATTAATGTTAGGACCCTTAAGGCTAGGAATCTGACCTTAATATAAATGAAACGTACTTTAGCTCCAAACTACTGAAATCCTTTTTGTCAAAATTTTACTGTAGAATACAATCTCTATAAGCCTTGGCCTGTCTGGAATAAATCTCCTTTACATCACGTATAACATCTTCTCTCCCGTGCTGTGTAAACAGCATAAATCATTGGTGAACAATATGGTGGTCATATAAGTGTGATTTCAGGCCAGGAAATCGAAGGTAGACCAGAGATTCATATTACGGCAGATCTTGAAGAAAACTTATGAAATTCGGGTCGCACCCACCACTTTTTTGTTGGCTTTGTACATCCCTGCCAAACTTGCCAAGCTCCTCAGGATCAAGATAGAGAATACTCGATGCTTCGCTAAGGTTGATTAAACGTGGTCTTTGACGGTTAATAAGGGTTCAGGCGGTCCGACTTGTGATTCAACATAGTCCTTAAAAAGATCTTGCGGGACTCGCTGGCCAATTAAAGAGTTTCAGACGCAGATGATGTTAACGTAATAAGACAAACACAGCGAGATGCTAATGGCATTGAAGCAAGAGCTATTATAATGGGTTTGAGACTTAAAACAAAATATATGCTGTTATCAAAGAAAGAACTGCAACACAAAAGCCTCGACCAAAATGTCACTTGACTAACTTTGACGCATTCAATGAATTCCTTTACCTTGGTTCTAGCGCTAATATAAGACGCAGAAAAACTTATCAGGCGCAGTTTCTATGGGCTCTAGAGACGACTGAGAGGTAGAGTCCTTACTCCAGAAACCATCATCGCTTTTAAGATAAAAAGGCTTAGACCTTATCGAAAGGAATGAAAAGGCTTTTGGCAATTTCGTAAGGTAAAGTTCCTTTATCCCTCAACCCCGTAATGACTTTTCTAACTACATGGGCAGCACCACTTTACCGCCCTCCACAACTCCTTCTATCAACCCTATTTAGCTGAAACGCAAGCCAATCTTACATATTATGAGTGATATAAGTGATCACTCTACCTCACTCTACTTCAATGATCAAACCTCAAATGACCCCAACATTACCGCCACATTTTTTAAACAATCTTTCGCCGCCGTCCCCTTTGTGTCTTTCTCTAGGTGGAAAGCTATGGAAAACCTGTTAACCCGTATACACAAAAAAGGTCCGAAGAACGATAGAAGAAGAACAAATACCTAAACTCTTCGAGAGTTTTCGCTAAAAGTTTTTAATCTCCCCTAGACAACACGGTTTCCTCAAATGCAGATCTAGCTTGTTGAATTTGTGTCCTTTACCCTCTCGGCCTTAGAGAATGGCAATGAAGTCAACGTTTTTTCAACCAACTTCAGCAAAGCTTTTGATAATACACATATCTTCCACACTTTAATACTCTTCAAATTGTCTTCCCTTGTCTTCGATCTCATTTCTTTGAATTGGATACCTTCATACTTGGAATATTGCTATTACAGTGTTCGTTTTAGATCTGCCTTTTTTAACCCTTTTTTAGCTTCCTTCGGCATACCCCAAGGCGGCCACTTAGGTCCACTTCTTTTCGTTCTTACCTTTAACGATATCGAAATGGTGATTAAACATTCCCACATCTCACTATATGCCGATGACACCAAGTTCTTCAAGATCATTTTATCCAGTCATGACTCTTCCCTTATTCAATCAGATCCTAATCCATCTGATTTTCCAAAAATTACTCGGAGCTTAACATTTCCAAATATCAATGAATCACTTTTTCACGTAAACGAATCAAACCTCTTATTATGTGACCAGGAACATTTCTAGAATCGAGAGCGTCCAACGGCGGTTCCTACGTTTTGCCCTTCGAGGTCTCCCCTGGAACAATCCTTTGCTCTTACCACCCTAACAAGACCGTCTTAAACTAATCAACATGAATAAGTTGGAAGACAGAAGAACTGTATCTGACATTCTTTTTATCCATCGTCTTCTTTCAGGCACCATTGATTGCGCGACCCTCTACAACTCTGTCTCTATCAACACTAACGCTAGCAATGTACGAAATCCCCGTCTATCCTATCTATGTACCTACCCTCCGTACGGCTCCAATGAAACCATTTCTTGTATACTGGGAAGTGTTAATTCGAATCCTTACTTCGATTTCAACCTCAGCACTCCCTGCTTAAAAACCTGTCTTCTTAATTCCGGTTCCATCCTCTGTTCTTCTTAATTTCTAAGTTAGATTAATGTTAGCTTGAATTAAGCTCTATAAATGGGGGTGTTCGCCCCTATGAAAATTTTGTTTTAACGGAAATGGAGGAGAACAAACAACTAAGAACAGTATGGCTGCGTCATGAAAACGAATTAAAAAAAAAGACACCTCCTCAGCCGATCTGACAGCACGGTAGAAAAAAAGAATGTGGAATCAACCCACATGGCGATAGTATTCCTCATAGATCAATTAGAGGAAAAAAACGGCATTCAAATTACTGAGCGAATGGTTCGTTGTCCGTTTAACCGAAAGAACAGTCCAAAAGAAAGAAAACTCTAAAAGCCCCTTTAAAAGCCTTCAGAAGTCATCTATAGTGCCAAGTGTTTGAGAAGTATCATCCATTCAACTCCGGTATTACACTATGTTAAACGTTGAAAAAGATCAACTTTTACGGTATGTATCAAATCACATCAGTGGGAACTTATCTCGCCCCAAAATTAAAGTAGTTGAGGTGATAATGCTGGAATTCTTAGATCTTCGATCTGTGGCTTGGAACAAATTGAAGAAAGCTTTGTCTTATTACCTCAGTTGGAAATATGTGAAGGCTGGTAAACATCAGTGCGATAAACTAAGTAATTAGTTAGTGAACAATCGGACGACCTATGCGAGAGACCGCAATCCCGCGAGATTAACGACGTCGTCAGAAATGGCCAAAAAAAACAAAAATATGGACAGCGGATGTAGAGATTTATACTCGTTTTGCTCTGTATCTATAGGTGTCCCTCAAGGTTCCATGTTTGGTCTTTTACTTTTCTTATTTTCATTAATTCACTGCTTTGAGCTGCGTTTGCGGGTAGAACGTAATGTGCCTTTACTAGTGATTCTACTTTGAAATTTTCTATTCATCAGTCACTGGTTTCATATGCATAAAATGTTCATACAAAACTAAAATTATGTGTTTTTACTTTAGGGTGTAGACTATGGTCCTTTCTTTTTTATTGTAGCAATGCCAAACAATTTGAACGTATGATGATAACATGTAGCTCAGGGCCTAGCTCAGGAACTATTTAACATTTTTAAAAAACGTTCTTGTCCTGATAAATGTTGAACTAAATGCTAACTAAATATCTTGGTATTCTGCTTGATTTGAATTGACGCCCCTCACACGAGCACTTTATTAGCTTAATACAATCTTTAGCAAAAGAAAAATAACTTAATTAGCTTATTAACTCGGTGACAGGGTGGAAACGATTAAGGAGAGTGTGTAAGGGTGTATGGTTGTGGTATAGGGCAATTCCAAGACTGGACCTTTTGATATTAAGGTAAAGATTGGTGTAAGATTGGCGTAGCATTCTGGACATTGGTTAGTGGTAGCCATAATTTGTGCGGTGAGTGTTTATACGGAAAAGGGGCATAGACCAAAGATTACGTGGGTTGGTGTTAAGGGGAATCATGTGAAATAATGTGGGGCTTTCCATGTTACCGCTGAGAAGGTCCTGAATAAAAAGAATATTTGCAACATTGCGTCGTTCATTAAAGGATTGGAGATTGAATTGCCTCAATATGCGTAGTGTGAGATTCGTAAGAGGGAGACCAGACTTGACTAGCATATTCGAGAAGTGGCCTAATGAAAGTAATGTATAATGATATCATATCGAGAATTCTTTGGACCAACGTTTCACGAAACCGAGGGCAGAGTTGGTACGTTTGATAAGGTCACGGTCTCAAATGATCCCTTAGTGAACCTGTTAAGGTCAGATTATTAGAGAGTACGAGTCAACTAGGGAAGATATGTGTTCAAATATTTTTATAACATCGGCATATATGAAGAGCTGAGAGTTCAGAATAACGCTGTAAACATCATTAATGGTTAGAATAAAGATCAATGGGCCGAGATGACTATCTTGCGGGACACCGTAGGTAGCATTAATAGAAGAGCTAAAAAATAACGTGGTATTAACGATCTTCTAGATAAGATTTGATCCATGAGATAAAACAATCAGATGAAATGAGAGCTTGGCAATGGGATGATTGTTGGACACATCATTTTTCAGTCCTTTTTTGTGGAATGGAATGCTATAACCTTATTTCCAAAGCTTAGGAAAGAGTCATTGAGAGATAGAGCTTTGAAATAGAGCAGTAAGGAGAAAAATAAGATGGTTCGCGCACTTTTTTAAAACTATGGCAGGCAGACAATTGGGACCGGGAAAGTAGTCATTCTTTAAGTTGCCTTTTTTTTCGGCGATTAGGTCGGGAGTTATGTTCAGTGAAACAAGAGACGTCTGGGGGCAGTCTTTCAAATATCGAAAATATTCGTGATCCAGTGGAAAATCTTGGTCAGAGAATGGTTGGCTAAAGAAATGAGCAAAGAAGTTGGCTTCGGGTTCGTTGGAAGAGCTATTGAGAAAATTAAATGTAGCGGGGTAGCTATCGGTTTTTCTTTTTGTATTAATGAAGTGGAAGAGACACTTGGGTTCGGAGATAAGGGAAGATTGCATTCAGTTCAGGTATCGGAGGTAAAGTGATTCACATAAGTGTGTAAATTTAGCGTAGGACTGCATGCAATCAGAAATTACGTAATTGATTGGAATATGTATTGGTCTGCTCTCTCAAACGCAATCATTCTTATAACGTCGAAACTATTCCCTACTTGATTTATCAGTTGGAGGATTGTCGTCGGAAACTTTCCGAGTGTCTGATAAGTTACAACTGCACTGTTATTCCAATTAAAACTCCCCACAAATGTTGTTTAGTTAACATACAACGTGCGCCATCTCATATGGGTACATTTCGAATAACTTCAACAATTCTCAACCGATTTTGGAAATTAAAAACTTTTATTCAATTTAGACCTTTACAACTTATTTTGATTAATTTTTGAAAACAATATCAAAATCAAACAATAGCATTTCGGTCGAAATTTTTGCGATTTCTGCACGAATGTTTCTTTTGAGCTGTTCTATTATCTTCGGACCTTGCTTTTCAAGTAACCCCAAAGAAAAAAGTCTGGAGGAGTTAAATCCGGCGATCTCGGAGGCCGGTCAATATCGCCCTTTTTTGACACCAATCTTCCAGGGAACTTCTTACGCAAAAGGTTCATTGTTTTGTCTGCAGTATGGCATGTCGCGCCGTCTTGTTGAAACCAAAAGTGAATTAAGCCTTTTTTTACGCATTTTTGGGACCACATACTGGGCGAACATCCACCGATATCGATCGCCATCCACTGTATCACCAACTTTGAAGAAATACGGTCCAATGATGGTTTTAGCGCATACACCGGCCCAAATAGTAACTTTTTGATCATATAGCGGCTCTTCGTGAATAATGTGAGGATTTTCGGTGCCCCAGAAGCGACAATTTTGTTTATTAAATAATTGAGCCAGAGAGCGTAAAATGTGCCTCATCGGTCATCAAAATTTGCTGTCAGAACTCCGGTTCAGCATTAATCATTGCAACGACATTTTGTGCGTATGCCAAGTGCCGTAGCTCATCTTGTGGCAAAATTCTTTGAGTTATCTGCACTTTGTATGGAAATAAGTGAAGATCATCCTTTAAAATTCTCCGCAAAGTGTCACTGATGCCTAACTGTTGCGAACGGCGCCGATGTGACAGACTTGGGTCTTCTTGAACACTGGCCTTCATAGACTGAATAGATGAGTTTGAACGCCGCGGACGTAACCTCGGTTGCTTACGAGGGCTTGCCACAGAACCAAATTGAAAAAAATTCGAGGCCCGACAACGAATTGTATCTTTTTTTGGGCGCAGCACGATCACGATATTTTGCACAATACGCGCGTTGAGTTAGCACAATCGAGCGTTCATTTTTAATGAACTATTTCCGCACGTTCTTTTGGTGTAAAAAGATTCATGGTTAGAATTGTACTGAATTGACGTTTCCAAAATGCTATGACATATGAAACTCGGTTGACAATTGTTGAAGTTATTCGAAGTTTATATCGACCCATATGAGATGACGCACTTTGTATAATTTGGCATATTCAACACAATAAAAAACAAAGTGTTTATGAAACTCGAAGTGATATTGACAGATGTCTAACCTCTCCGATACCACCGGGATCAGCTTCACTATGAAACATTTATAACACACAGAACCATTTTTTGGACCGAACTAATTTGAATTTTGTACTCCCAATATTTTTTTCTTAAGACGTATTTATTGAAAAAGAAAAAAGTAACAGAAAAAAAATCTTCTTATATTTTATGAAAACCTTAACCTGGTCAGGTCTGAGGGACTTAGGGCTTGGAAGTTATTATTTGCCCTTTGATTTAAATTAGACATGCTAATGATATGGAAATGACTAATTTCAACTCTAAAGCCCTCAAAATGTATGCAAAGCAATTTAATTCGAAAAGTCGTGCATTGTGTGGAGTATAACTCTTTGATAGTTTACAGTAGACTAAGCAACCGGTTTGAGCAGCTATGTTTCAGATGCATTTTATAACATGAAAAAGGTAAAATTGAATGAATAAAATTATTACAATGTATGAAACAATATAATTCTTATTACTTTTCGAACACACCTAAATATTGGTAGAGAGTTCGTCAAATTGTAAGTTCAACCCACCACAGAATCAACCTTGAAAAATGCAGCCGAGTCTATAAATCTTAAAAAAAGAAAACAAAAAATCAAAAAAGTTACTTTTTTTCCGCTGCTCACTGCGTCCACACATATCATCTAAAGTGCTCCTTGCCAACTGCTCCAGTCATTTGTCATTATGAAAGAAAGTGACTCCACGGTGAGGTTACATACTGGTACAGCGTATCGAGAGAGGGCAGCTTTCATTAACATATCAACTCTCGAACCGTGTACAAGTGCCAAGCAACCAGCACACTATTCTCTCATTTTACGAGTAATTTAAGATTAATTTATCGTTCGTGATGGCAATAATCGCCATAATCCACATTTTTTATATTTTTCCAAACCGAAAAACTAGGTTCATCTGTGCGACTGGTCCACCCAGAAGACCACTTTCCCTTTTCTTATATGCGAGACGGGGAACATTTTATTATAACTTTATCGTCGTTTATAAAAAAAAAACTAACCGAAGTTGGTCAGGGCTCAGGAGTCAATACCATAATTTGTTCTCGA
Organism: Merodon equestris; assembly: GCA_958301585.1. Taxonomy (NCBI): domain Eukaryota; kingdom Metazoa; phylum Arthropoda; class Insecta; order Diptera; family Syrphidae; genus Merodon; species Merodon equestris. The sequence continues at coordinate 7,104,190 of OY284415.1, forward strand.
TATATACAAGGCGAGAGAAAACGTACACACAGGTTTCGAATTCCAGGACCTTAAAGCTTCATTTTTCCGTGACAAGTACCAGAGTGCCTAATGCCTCTATCTGTAGGTTTAACCTATTTACCGCGAGCTCGATTTTGTTGCTCTCGCATTCTCCTACACCAACTTGAATTTGGTTGCTGTCTTACCTAACATGTTTTTTCATAAGGGCGGGTAGATGTTAAAAAATAAAACAAGCTGTGATAAAATTGTTATTCTATTTGAAGGCCAATGTATGTATAGAATATGACATCGTTCAAATGCCCGCCTCGGCTTCTTATGGTGACAGGGATCCCAGTGGTCCAATTTTCAATGACCCTTCCGCTAGATTGGGCTAAATTTGTGCGATGGCCTGTTTTATATTCGCCTTAAGTTCATCGGTCGATTGTGGTTTATTCGCATAGACCTGCGCCTAGCGGGGTGAAATCACTTGACCTTAGTGGCTAATTTACGTTACCGAGTGATAATCTTACACTCAAATCGTTCATGCAAAATGTCAAACGTGGCTCCCACTGTGTGGCACGTAGCGCCGTCCTGCTGGAATCACGTAGTCCATATGGTTCAATTTGGGCCATAAGAAGTTGGTTATCATCGTTCTATGGTGCTCGCCATTGAGGGTGACCGCCTCACTAACGTTGTTTTCGAAAAAGTACATCCCAATGACGCCGCCGGCCCAAAATTCACACCAAACGGTAACTTTTTGAGGATGCATTATCACTAAATCGTCGTTAAAGATGATTTTTTAGCCAACATTGTGGTCCTCGTCCAAACGCTCCGAAGACCAGTCAGCGGACAAACTTTGAACTCCTGGGTTAGTTGGGTCATGTACGGGTGTAGGCCCAAGTCCTGGCGTAAAATTCGCGAAGTTGATGTCTACGAAACGCCCGATTCTTGTACATTTGTGCGTCTCAAATTTGGCCACCAAACGTTGAAGTGTCCACTGAGAATGGCCACCACGTCTACCGTAAAATGGTCGCAAGGCGTGCAACGTTTGCACTAATGAACACTAATTTTGATAATAAAGTTTTATCAATCGGGCTTGCTCTTCAATCGTTTAACTTGCCGTGGTGATTTGGCATCAGTAACTGAATAATATACAACAGATTTGACAGATATCACCAAAACAACATGATCGTCACAGGCCGCCAAAATCTGCCCGCGTCAATTGAAAAACCCTTAAGGTGTCGATATCGAGTGGAGTTATGCATGGACTGAAATCGGAAATGTTTACACATAACTCTCGCTATTAGTATTGTCAGAAGATCATTACGCAAAATTGGGTTATGCTAATGATGCCGAGTCTTGTAGTCATATTCTCTAGATTGCGAAATGGTATGCCTCCACTGGTCTACCCTGAACTTCCTGGTCGGCCTCATATTCTCAATGACAGATCTGAATCTCTGAGTACTGAGGTCAAACCCAAACTAGTTCCGGTTTTCCAACATTGACAACAACCTTTTTTCAATGGAGTTGCTGACGATGTGCAGGTGTTTCTGTGATAGCCATATTTAAGTCATTTTGTAAGAACTTCTGTCTCACAATCCTCTGGTTTGTATAGTTACTGACTACACCATGGCTTTCCTACAATTAGCTCCTTGCAGCATTGAGAAATATTTACAACTGCCTCAGGCCTCTAAGTGGATTTAAATTGCTTGCACATGGGTCATTCATACATGTAAACTTGACGACTGCTATAGGTAAAACAAGATCCATTCTTGTGAGAGGCAGTTAAAAAGCACTTGCAGTGGAAACAAATTGCGTGTGTAATTAATGGCATAGTTATCTTGTTAACTGAAGTTTACTTGATGCCACGAGTTGTAAGTCTTGCCTATCAGGAAGAAGATCTGCAATCTACGATATTAAATACATAATTACAAACATTCCAGCTCAATTTCGAGCTGTGTCGAATGCTGGATGAACATAGAAGCTAACTGCGTCGTCAGCTTCCGCTTGATATCAGTATAGATATCTACAAATACAAATGTCGCAACACAGGAATTATTCCTATGAAGAATAAATAACCATCATCATTAGACGCAGGACCTTGGGTTTATTGACTATATGACGTCGAAGCATGGAACCCAGAACATGCCCGGAACATAGTAATTACTATACTTACCCGGAGTACAAACCCTTCTGCCCTTCCCGACGATGTGTATCGAAGTGAAATTTCCCACTTCGCTGTCAAACAGTGGTAGTACGGGTAAAAGCTGCTGCAGCCAGGCCTTGCTGATTCACTCAGATGTCCGATTACGACCGAACGTTTCACGAGCTGTTTAAGTATTAGAGTAATATTTCATATTAATTCTATACGACCCAAGTACTCGTATGTATGTTTGATAGTAAGCTTGTCCACACAATTCCAAGGGAAAGAGGGACAGAGGCACATGTTTGTACAAATCGATATATGAACTTGGCAACTGTCGCCTTCATATATTATTGAAATTCTTTTTCGATTTAATATTAATGAGTTTCCCAAGCGTCAACCGCCTGGCCAACATATCGTCGTTTGTACTGAAAACAGATTGAACGAACTTCAATGACCCTCAATCTCAAAGTGGTAAGCGATCGTATCTCCTTGGGCAATGTTCATCTGATTTTCCTGATATTTACTGATATCGATAACTATTTAGACGAATTTGGCTAATGATTCATGGTTATTAAAAAATATTTCGTTAAAGTAGCAAACGAATTGTCATTTCGGTGACTTGCCAGTAAATCAATTATTCAATAAGTGTATTTGCTTTTATGGCGAACACTATTGCTGACCAAGTCTTACGGACCTTCCATATCGATTGAAGCATTGATTTTCAAGCCATCAGAAAATAAGTTGCCGTAACAACCACAACCTAATATTGATAATTATTTGAATGAAATTGGCGCAACAACGGACCGCAAAATCTCGTTCGATGCGTGTCGGGAGTAATGCAACATGGGAGTGATGTAAATTTACCACAAAGATACACTACCGATCTCGATAGATTCATCCGCATGCAAAGCGTTTACGATATCAATCACTTTCTATTCAACCATGACCACCTTGCCACACGATATGTTGACACAGAAAATTGCTTTGCCAACTTTGCTGTACGCCATACGCTCGCATACGGATTGTTTATTGGCATTTCTATCCTCCAGATATGTTATCACGTTCGTAGTTTACATTCGGTCAGTCGTAGTAGAACTGTTTGTGGCGATGCGTAACCTATTAGCCATGACGCAATTGACTTTTATCAACGTCGTGTACATGGTGCTTGGCTGGCCGGTTGACAGAGCACCTTGGAGGCTTAGCTTTACCATTTATGAACTTTCCTCCTCTCCTTGCCTCATTATCTCTGCTTCTATTTCGAATACTCGAAATAGACAACGTAGCTTAATCGTTTGACATGTAGTGTGACGCCAGGCTAAGGTAATTGCTTAATGGGTTAGAAAAAAGCTTATTCATACTTAGTGTGGCTTTGTGGCGGGATCAAATACTGACTTGTGGCGGAATTAATTGCCTGTGTGCACTATTGCGCGGGGGAGAGAATCGTCGGTACTATCGATCAATTACATGCTATAAAGGGCTGGTTTGTTCATGTTTATTAGATAGAAATATTCTATATTTCCTGTTGAAGAAGTCAAAGGTCAAGGTATCTAGATCAGAGAGATATATTGTGGTTGATTTGGGAGGTTAAAAGCGTTACAAGAACAACATTAAAATATCGTAAAAGGCTGTGTAATTTGCTCGCGTTCATCAGAGTAGTAGCATGCACTTTTGATCTAGCTGCATATTTCCCTTCTTTCAGGGCCCAATCTTAAGGACGCGTAGAAGAATGAATTTTAAAAACTGGACTAAATAGCTGACTAATTTTCGAACAAAGCCCACATTTTATCGCCCTACATATCAAGCTGCCTAAATATGCTTGTCTGACTTGAACTGAGGAGCAGTTCTGAAAGATTTTACGAGCGTGGTCCGATAAGTACTTAGCCTCGCCACTAGATGGCTCCAGTATCGCAAGAGCAACTTACTATCGTGTAGTACATTCTAGTAGGCTACTGTCGAAATTTCAGCCGGATCGGACTCGTAGTTTTGTTTTGACCGTGTGGAATCGGGAGTGTCCGCGGACTTTAGAAAAATTGGAAAAAGAGCAATATCGGTCGGTGATTCGATTTTTGTTTTTGGAAGGGAAATCGCGCAGCGAATTCAAAGAGCGTTTGGATGCAGTGTACGGTGACTCTTCTCCTTCGATGGCGACCATAAAAAAATTGGTTTAACGAATTTTAATGTGGTCGCACGTCGGTTTTCGATGAGCCACGTCCAGGTGCCCCAAAAACGGCTACCACGGAAGATAACGTGACAAAAATCCACGATCTCGTACTGGCAAACCGCCGATTGAAGGTGCGCGAGATAGCTGAGACACTAGGCACTTCAAAAGATCGCGTGGGTCATATCTTGCATGAAATTTTGGGCATGAGAAAGCTGTCGGCGCGATGGGTGCCGCGTTTGCTCACTCCGGACAACAAGCGCAACCTGAGACCACTTCAGAGCAGTGTTTGACGCAGAGCTATGATGAAGGAGCTTTTATTTTTGCAAATTGATGAATTAGGACTGGAGGATATATGGATGATGGTACAGGATGATGCGACTAAACCCACAGCCCTTTGGGGTTTTTTAAGTCTATCAAAAATAAGCCGCAGAATTTGGAAACGGTCCGATAAGAGTAAAAGAACTTATCGTCCAGATTTCTCTCCGAAACGATTGAAAAAAATCATTTTAAGAATTTTACAAAACAACATTGGTTGAATGTTTTGGACTCACCCTGTATATATTATTTCCCACAAGTTGCACCTTCGTATTTGTTTTCCAGATGACTCGAAGTGATTGTGATTACAAATTGATTTTAAGTAGCAGTAGACACCACTCATAACAGCTAAGTTTGGTGAAGGGTACTCAACGAGGCTCCAAACTTCCGTTATGGCCGGCAATAATAATAGTAAAAAGCAGACACTACTTAACGACATTAAGTGCTGCTTTCGAGATTCACTTATTAACTAGACGTTTTAACGCTACCCCGCGTTTGAACTAGGAATAGTTGAGGTATTCAAATCCAGCCTGTGGAATACGGGCATTCGCAGGGGAAATTGTGGTATTTCTAACTGGGCAGCATATCTCAGTTTCCAGAGCTATTTTCGCGATTTGAAAATACCGCACGGAGTTGTTGCAAATCCAGACCTGCCACACTCAGACTGATTTGTTGTGGTTTCGTCAGGGAAATCGCGGTTAGAGAGTCAGTAAGGTAGTAGGACTAGGAATCCAGTTTTCAGAGCTAACGATAGTGGCCGCTTAATGGTATGCCAAGTTCAGTGGTCTGCATACAGGTCGATTCTGGTGTTTTCAGAATGACGTATGTTTGAAAGGTCTTGTGATTTATGTTTCACGTATGTATATAATAGGTTAGTTAGTTAGCTGTTTGAAGTTTCTCAGTGGGAGACTCACAGTTTCAATGTGGTTGTTGAAGGTTGCTTACTTGTCCGCTTTCTCATTTGTGGCCTGGACAGAGAGGAATGTGATCCTAAACCTGCTGCCGGCCGTTTGCTTTCCAGTTTCATTGTTTCCCCAGTTTTGAGGAGGCTCAACAATCGCATTTTATCTAATAATAAAAAAATATTTTTTCACATCGTTTGAGAAAATGTAAAAAGTTCACGACTTGGTGGTCATTCGACTAATAGTCTTATTAGCATCCATACCCTGGATGACATGTTTTTCGTTTATGACTTATCTTCCAGGCCCATCCTTGTTTTGTCCTCCCATTTATGGCGCGGCCCTTCAGGCTGTCTTTTTCCTTCGCTTTTTTCATCCATTTTTTTTTACTTTTCGTCCATTGTCCATTCGTTCTACTTGTCGTGCCAATTTTAGCCTTCGTTAATTTATTACTCGGACAATGCTTTAGGCTGAATGAACTCTTGATTGTGTAGTTTTCTCCATTCGCATGTTTTGTCGTTGTTTTCTTACTTTAAATTCTACTTAAGATCTTAATGACCCGAAATCTATTTTCCTACTTCTTAGTCAGAGATCAAGTTTCAAATCTGCAGAATTTCAGCGAAACAAAAGAATAAAAAAACACGCGTTGCCCATATGCAGCCTTGTATTTATTTCGAGCTTTATGTCATCTTTAGATATTCTTCTTCAGATATTCAAACCTGTCCATTTTCTTAAAACGTTCATCAAATACACTCAAGTGTGAGGTTTAGATCGATTCAATCTCATCAATGACCGTACACTCGGTTTTCTCGTCGTTTGCCTCTAAACCTACTTCTTTTCGTAACGTGGTAACTTAGCTGTGACCTCACTATCTCCCAGAAGATCCAGTTCGTCAGCGCAGATTAGAGCGTAACCATTAAGGGTTATTGTCCACTCATTTTCATAAGGGGATCTCATTACGCAGTCCAGAACCACATTATAAAAAAGTGATGACAAGGTCTCCTCCTTTTAATCAAATGTTTCCGGAATTCGTTTTGTACTTTAACTCGTCCTCTGTTCCTTTTAGTTATATGTACTTTTATCAGTTTCATCAACTTTTTCGGGATTCCCAACCTTACATGATGCTTTTTCAATCGGTTTCTAGAGTCATACGCCTTTTTAAAATGTATGAATAATTGTCGGACTTCTTCGTGAAATTCGCATTTATTTTCTAGAAACTGGTATCATTTGTTCCTAAATGCATTGCGGTCGTGTTTATCGATTTTTTAATTGTAGCAAACGTTTTCCTCTGCCATTGTCGTTTATCTTGAAAGAAACGGTAGTTTGATATCTTGTACGCGTGGTTTCTTCACTTTTTTCTAGGGCTATTTTCTAGTTCTAAGACTTTATAACATTAGAGCTTTCACTTTCCTTCTTACTTTTCGTCGGGCCAAAGCTTTCATTTGGGAGCCTTGCAATAGCCTAGTTTGTTTTCCGCTGCTTCCCTCACAACACTTTCTATTGCTGATTTAACTACTTCTTGTTGCTGCATCACTAGTTATAATACTATACCATCTATACTATACCGGTTATTAATTCCGTCATGGTATTGGCGCTGGGTACGAAGGTCCTTTAACTTTTCCACTTTGATGTTTTTGTTATACATTTCTGTGTTCCGCATCCATCTTTTTCGGCTTTTAATTTTGGCCATAATTAGAAAGTGGCCGCTCCCGCTCCTATGTATGCTTCGGCATCATTGGTTTGGTGTTTTCTGTCTATCACAGACGGTGGTATCCAAATAGCCTTCAATAGTGGTTAAAATGTGAGAAAGAATACGCCCTCATCTTTGACTTCAGCACGCAACAGCATGGGTATAGACATTATTGAAATTTAGAATCAATTTAAATTAGAGTTCATTACGACCATAATTGGTTTTATAAGATTTTTCAAAGAGTAAGGCTCTGGTTCTAACAGGCACTATGGCAATGAACTTAGTGAATCTCTTACCAGCATTACATCATGAATAGATCTGATACCTAGGTATAAACATCCGGCTTTATAACGGGGCAAAAAGACCAGTGCATTTTGTAAAACAAATATTTGCCGGTTGAGCTTTGAATCTTTTCTAATCGACCAGAATGAACTGAATATAAGTGACATTCAAAGACCTAAAAACAATAAGAAAATTGTGAAAAGCAGTGGACCTAAGTGGTTACCTAGTGGAACATCCGAGATTAAATTAAATGACTTATCAATCCACACCGTTGCGTTTGTTTGGTACGATGTAAGGTAATATGAAAATTCACATAACCAGTCAAATAAGAATCGAAAGCTATGCTGAAAGCAGTACAAAGAACATCGACTATCTATCTGATCTCTAAGGTGTCAGAAACATACGATGGGAGACAAGCTAGATTCTAAAAAATCGTCTACCAGATATGAGACTGTCTGACAGGAATTCTCTGATAAGAAAATTTGACAGATTTTTCGCTAAGCAATCAAATAAAAATAACTTTTCTAGGGACGCATGACATCATGCTTGGCTTTCAATTTTACGGACGAAGAAAGGGCAGGAAGGTGAATTATTTAATGAATATGAGCAGAACTCGGCGCTTATTTTGCTTTTCAGACTTAATCCATAGAAGAGGTTAATTATTGTATCATTGACTCTACATCGTTCAGAGTAGAATGTCAACAGTCCAGCGAAAAAAAACTCATCTTCGAAAGAGCAGATCGGAAGAAGATCAAGTGTTCCATCAAAGAATTATCCAAAGAAGACTTAACGAGAGTAACGACTAAGCCGCTAAATGCATATCAACAAGATTTTCTTCCAAGATATTCAGATATCCTCCATACTCTGCCTCTATATTTGGTTATTATTAATCTTGCCATTCTAATCGCCTCGGGGATTTTCTGCAAAATATTTGGCTACAACCGTTTCCTTGTCTAGATTAGGATTATTATACAACACGTAGTATAAGACCGTTTAAGATTAAAGCCATTCGTGATAGAAGAAACCAAGCCATGTCATTCCTTCAGTTGTGAAATCAGCGATAAAGTTTTTTTATGGATTTTTAGATAATTGTAGGTATTCACAGAATATGTTTAATGAGTAGACAGCTTACTACGCACGTATGAAGGGACCGTCGTCTTTTTGCAGGGCATTCTAATGGCCCAAACGTGCGACTGAAATTATTAATTATTCCCACGATGAACGCATGCTGTCGGCTTTTTTAAAATCAATTCGCTCCGCATAATATTTGAATGCAAACACATGACATATGCGCATTTTGCGTGCCGATGTTCCAAGCCGAGTTATTCAAGAAAGGAAATAAGGCCTTACTACTTGAAATGACAATCTGGTCATTGTATGAAAGATGTACTTCGTTGTCAACCTCTATTCACGCTTTCATCATTTCGCTGACCAGTACGTCAAAAACGCAATAAATCATTTACTCAAGTACTTTTCCTTACAAGTGTAACGAATTGATATCGCGTTTACAACCAACCCTTCCAGCTTTTTATCAAAAAAGAATAACGTTCGCCATATTCACCGAACCGCACATGATCAGAAGTGTGATAAAGGCCTTTTAGCGGTAAACTGCACTGTACTGCACCCAACTTTATTGCGAGACGTCTTATTATCAGTAATTGTTACTCGAAACAAAGCGGTTCGCTCCATCCAATCCATTAATATGCACGTCCCACGATATGAGTGGAATATATAATTTAGTGAAAGGTCAACGAGATAGTGCATCGCGACATACAAGTACATTTGTCGAACACAGCTAGTCATCGTATAATGCGCAGTCATCAACACCACGTAAGATGATCAATAGGTATTACACATTCCTGCGTGGATACAAAATGAAAAACAGAAGACCAGCAGTCCTGCCGCATGAGCTGGCAATATCTTGACAACTTAGGAAACTCCAAACAAGTGATTTGTTGTAAGAGCTTTTGGGATGACTCATACTATGTTAGAACAACAAATCATTGTTTAATCACCTATAAAATGCGATAAGTTTTGATCATGTGACAGTTGAATTTCTCCACATCATTCATCTATATATGAGCTTTTTCCAGATGAGCTTCTCGATTTCGGTGTTCGGAATCGGCAATAAACATTTATCTATAAGAAGAGATGAATCACAAACAACGTAGTTAACTGAGAGAAGCTTTGACTTTAATCACCCACGTGCTGTAAAACTAATAATAATTGATATCTTCCAGCAAGTATAGTGCAGGTTCTGTCAACACTCCGTTGATGAAAAATACCGGGAAATAAAATTTTGAGGACTTTACTGTTGAGGGACTTAAACCCCGTGCTATCTGCGATACGAAGAGCTCATACAGTGATTTCCCGCTTAAGCTAAAAGGGTTGATGAACCCATTTTTTTAAGCTATACACATACAGCATGTGTCTAGTTATGGCAGAAACCTGTCCTAGGGTTTCCAGTAGCTATGGCCGAACTTTGACAACGCTGTCACTCTTTGACATGCTTTCATTTTACCGCGGAGTGCTACATCATTCAATAAGGCGTTACATTATGAAATTTTTTTATACAAATTCGTGTTCGTTGAATATGCGAGGTCAAGCGGGAATATTATTGCTGTGGGCGAAAGTGTGGCTGACGATTAAACCTCTCGATTATTTTTCGTCCATAAGGAGTTTGCTTTCAGCGACCTCAACTTGCCGTTTTTTTTTTGTTTAAGGACTTGGCATGCATCCGGCAAGATTCAATTGACACAAGAACTGTAGATCACCCAATTCGTCGTATTTAATTGGGCTCTGAACCAGTTGGAAACAGATCCAAATCTTAGCGAAAAAGTTTAGATGAAGCGAATTTTTGGTCGAAAGGCTTCGTGAACAAGTAAAATTGTCCCATTTAGGGAAAGAGTAGTTCATAGAAATATCAAGAGTCACAACTGCATCCAGATAAATTTACTTTTCGATGTGGATTTTGTGCAGGCGGCGTCGCTGAGCCATACATCTTCCGAAACGAGAATGAACGGACGGTCGCCGTCAATGGCGAACAATATACGTACAGTCTACAAAAGACCATATCTTATTGCGGCAGGTCTTGGAAAAGACTAAAAATTGCGTGTAATACGGGGATTAGTGTTAAGAGATATGGAGTTATAAAGGGTGGAGTAGTCAATGGTACCTGTAAGAAGTCTATGAATGAAGATTATGTCGGATACTCTTCTTCCTTCCTCCAAAGTACTCAGGTTGATTATTTTAAGACGGTCTTGATAGGGCGGTAAGAAGAAGGGATTGTTCCAGGGCAGACCTCGAAGAGCGAAACGTAGGAACCGACGTTAGATGCTTTCGATTCTAGATATGTGGGTTTGTTGGCACTTGACATGCGTATTCGAGAAGGGGGCGAACAAAGGTAATATAGAGGGATGGAGTCACGTAGGGATTGGAGAATTCTTTAGACCAACATTTCACAAAACCGAGTGCAGAGTTGGCTTTATAAAGTATATCGTCGGTATGTGCGCGAAAATTGAGCTCTTGGTCACTTACATAGTATGCCAAGATCGCGGATAACCTGAACGGTGGAGATGGGCTGATTATTAAGAAAGTACTCGTAGAGACGAGGAGGAGGTTTGATTCGTTGACGTGAGAAGGTAATTGATTGGCATTTGGATATGTTAAGTTCCAAACAAGTTTTGAAACACCAAACGGAAAAGCTGTTCAGATCCGATTGAATAAGGGAAGAATCTTGTTGCGAGGAAATGGTCTTGAAGAACTTGGTGTCGTCAGCGTAGAGTGAGAGGTGGGAATGTTTGATGACAAACTCAATGTCGTAAGAATAAAAAGAAGTGGACCTAGGTGGCTGCCTTGGGGGACGCCTGAAGAAGTTAAGAATGGGTTGGAAAAGGCAGATCTGAAAGGAATACTGTAGTAACGGTTTTTAGAAAAAGAAGATATCCACTTCAACGCAGTGGGTTCAAAGCCAAGAAATTTTGAAGAGTATCAGTTTGTTTGCGATTTTGTCGAAAGCTTTACTGAAATCAGTTGAAATGACGTCGACCTCATTTTCATTCTCTAATGCTGAGAGTGTGAAGGACACAAATTCGACAAGGTTTGTGGTTGTAGACCTGCATTTAAGGAAGCGATGTTGATGTCCTGTAAATAATGGCATCGTTTATTGTGTGGTTGTCAAAATTGAAGAGGGCGTTACTGTGATATTCATAGATTAGGTTGAAATTTGCTTAGTGGAAATCGTAGGACTTAGCGGAGGGGAAGTATTCAGTGGTGGAGAGTCGTGAAAAAATGAAACAAGAAGGGGAGGATGGTAGTTGTCAATGGTTGATAAGGAAAGGGGACAAAGTGAATCAGAAGAACTAAGGGGGTCTGTTGTGAAGCTTAGGTCTAGCTGTCTACCCATGTAATTTGTGATGCCACTAACCTGGCTAAGGTTTGAATCACCTAGGCGATCTAAGAAAATACATTCTTTGGTGGCAGAGGGATTAGTGGCAATGTAAAATGATTAATCGTCTGATGGAGCCTATTTAAGAGAAGGAAGATAGAAATCATTAAATAGAAGGATTTCATCATAAGGATCCCGTAAATCATTTATGCTATCAATCGTATTAATGGCGAGTTCATAGGATTCAATAGGTTGAGATGGCAAGATATAAAAGCAGATGTCATAGAGTGCTTTACGGGGCATAACAATCTTGATTGAAACGGAAGAGGATATTGCAATAAGGGATGAGTCGATTGAGACGGCTATTAAAATGCCACGACAGGGGCAGCTATCAGTAGGTCGATTAAATTCGTCGTCGCGATAGACATTAAAATTTGATGGGTACAGATGGGTACAACATCGATATCTCTAACAGAGCGCCATAATGGGCAGCAGGAACTTCGAGGTTGTCATGGACTTCGTCTATTTCGTATCCGCAATTACTAGTGCGAACAACATTAGCAACGAGATTAAACACAGAATAACTCTTGCTAAGCGCTGTTTTTTGGGCCTTTCTTTCGAAAAACCAAAGTGGCTTTATATAATACTCTGATCATCCCAGTCCTGCTTTCTGATGCAGAGGCATGGAAGTTATTAAAAACGAAAGAGGAAGCCCTTGGTCTTGATCTTTTCGAGTGAAAAGCTGCGCGTGCGATTCTGGGTATCTGGAGGAGAAGGTTCAGAAAAAGGAGCAATTGAGACAACGCAACGGAGGACCGCCTCGACTCAAATCGCACTCACAAGTGGAGAAAGACTTCAACCAACTTGGTGTGCGTAACTGGAGACAGCTGGCAAGACTTTTTAACCCAAGAATAGTTTTTGAAAACAAGCATACTAGATCTTTTATAATTTTAAGGACTGTCAATAATCGAGTGATTAGAGGTTGGTTTCCATAAATTTGAGATGGCTCAGAGGTTGTGACGCTGGGATCAAAGGCTTTAAATCAAGGTATCTTGCTTACTCCGTGGCGTTGGTGGGTTTTAAGACCATAAATTGGCATGTTTGTTATGACTTGGGATTATTTGAAATTTCTAAATTTGCTAAACGCAGCCCTGTAAAATCGCAATTTTTCGAAATGTAGCCATTCGCAAAAAATCCATTATTTCACTGGGAGTCTAGTGTTATCTCTTTCATCAAAGTAGAATGTAGCTCGATAGGTATGGCATTTCCATGAGTTTTGTGATGACGAATGTTTCACATAGGAATGCCTTGGTTCACCAATTACTTCGTTTTTTCCTTTTTGCTATGGCACCACGTGGACATTCAATACGACATCCCTTAAAACTCATAAAGAATGATTCGAACACTAGGACTAAGGCAGGAACGACATGTTTGGATCAAGTACGTATGACAGCCAGAACCCTCTGGATCATTAATCAGGAAATAATCGGGGGCAGCAGCCGAAATCTTCAAAGTATAGTGCCATCCAGCAAAGGGTGTCATTTTATGTTAGTAGAAAAGTGCCAAATTTTCAGTAAAAGTCTCGATATTTTTTTAATACTGAAGCATACACTCTAGGCTATCACTGTTCGCCTCGGTACAGCCTGCAAATAAGTACATTCTTTCGATGAATTTTTTTTTCACATTTGTGAATAACTGCCCTGTATTTCACGAATAACTGCTCGGATATTTACTTTTAGTGAATGAATTGTTGGTGGAGCATAAGCGTAAAGTTTGTCTTTAATATTCGTAGCTCAAAAAGTATAAGTCTAAGGACATTAAATCGCATGATAGGAAATTTGTCACCCTACGGAATCATTGAACAGCTGCGTGGTATGTGGTTCTGTCCTGGTGAATATAAACTTTGTATAGATCCATAAAATCAAAGCCAAAAAGAGTCAATGAATGTCGTTCAAAAACGAAATCAATCCACTGGAATTTTGAAACAATGACATCGTCAGCCCAAAACCATAATAAACAGTCATCTCTGTGGATTGAAAGATGGAAGTGATCGCCGAATATTTTTATATTGAAAATTCAATTCCAGCACCCAAACAGCGGAAGTATTTTTTTTTTTTTTTTGTTGGAGGCTTCTGCTATCTGTTGGAGCATTCAGACACAAATACTGGTCCATTGTACTGCCAGAGCCAAGCTTCTTTTTACTCACTTATGTTGTGTGCGATTTGTTTTTTCACATAAGTGAACGGAACCTAAAGCTTAATGCCGATTCCGAACGGCGAGAGCCGAGAAGCTTTTTCATGGCAAGTATACAACGGGGGGTTCTGCCAGTACCCCGCCGAGGAGGGACGCCACGAAATAATCATTCGCTCATCTTGCGTCAGCGGCCGAAACACTACCCACTGCGCCACGGCGCTCCCTCTTTGGAAGTATAGTGCTGACTTCAACTTTTGTATTAAGTGGACCTTAAAAGAATATACGCCAAGATCTTCGTGCATAATGCAACGCAAAGTGGTTATTCCTGCGATCGTTTTGAAATGATCAGACTTGGATCTTCAGGTTTCCGAAACTCATATAAATTTACTATAGCTATGCGAGAAGGTATCAAATGATGTCCGAAAGCATGAATAAACTTTGTGAAACATTTCTGCGATATTTTCATGGTTTTTGCAGTGAATTTTCACTTTTTAAACACGTTGTGCGATTCAGATTTTACTTATTACAATTAATGAGTCATCGCTCAATACGAAATGATATCTCTTTTTAGATCACCTTTTATTAATAGAGTAGTTGCAACAATATTTGGTGGCCGCGTCATCCTGTTAGCAAATATCTCTGATCAGTCCATGCCCTTTAGCGGCTTGCTGTATTTTTTGTTAATGTTGTTATTTCTCTCTTAAGCTACCACCCTTGGAAGTAGAGGCGGCTCTTTATTGACTTTTATGAATGTCTGTTACATGTCTTCAAGTCATATTTATCACATCACGTACCGGAAGAGGTTCTAGGACTGATCACTAAATAAATGTATGAAATGGTGATATATCATATCACCTATTCTAAAGACTGGTATCGTAATGCTGCCCCTCGATATACATATACAGGGTGTCCCACGAGTAGTGTGCCAAAAAGCTAGAGCGTGTAGGTCTGGTCAAGACAAGAAAAAATATGGGAGGGGGGGGGGGGGGGGGGTCTATTCCATCCTGTTTAGCCGGGAGGGGCAATTTTCTAAAAAATTGACTTAATTTGGAAAAAAAATTATTAAAAATCAACAGTTACATCCACAATGCCGTGATATACCTTTTTGTAAAGCCAGAAACCTCTTCTTTCATCTTGTTTTTAAAATAATAAAAAAGAGGTCAATGTTTAATACATTAATTTGCCTATAAGTCCAGCCGCGTTAAAACAAAAAAAAAGCTTTTTCTTAGAAAAAAATGGTTCGGGTTTTTTTTAATTTCTCAAAAACCACAAGACATTTTTGCATCCGGTTTTCTGTTTTTAACTAAAAACTAATAAGAGAATTGAATATTTGAAAAAAAAATAGTACTTAATTACATACAATTTTGAAAAAAAATAGTTCGAAATTTTTTTTTTTCAAAGTTTTGAGTTTGGAAATTAATTTCTCAAAAACTATTCCTTAAAACAGCTTCGTTTAAAAGATGAAAGGAGAGGCTTCTGGCTTTACAAAAAAGTATATCACGGCATTGTGGATGCAGCTGTTGATTTTTAATAATTTTTTTTCCAAATTAAGCCAATCTTTTAGAAAATTGCCCCTCCTGGCTAAACGGGGGGGAATAGACCCCCCTCCCATACGATTTTTTTCTTGTCTTGACCAGATCTACACGCTCTAGCTTTTTGGCTTACTGCTCGTGGGGCACCCTGTATATATAGAGATTGGAGCTCTGTATTAGTAAGTTGTCTGGAATACACTCCCCATCTGGTAACATTTCTTCGCCATAGAATCAAAAAATCATAGACTTCAGTTTATCGGGAGACCGATATGCTAGTTTTCTAAAACAACAGGGTTTTTCAATAGGGACATAACAATTTTGTAGTTTGATAAAAGTGCCACCTTAAATCTTTTTACGATTTGTCAAAATCAACACGTCAGTCAAGGCCGTGTATCGTGGTACATCCCTTTAGAGCGCCTAGCCGTAGTGGGTAGTGTGTCAGCCTCTAACGCGCGATGAGCAAGTACAATACCTTGAACGAGCAGTATTTGGAAATGAACTGCCGAAATTCTGACTCGATGATCGCAATGTTTCGGTTGTGATTGTCGTCACAGACAGACTGTCTGTGCTGCAGTGAATGAATTCAAGTCAACATACTCACTATTGAATATTCTTGTACTAATGAAACAATGCACCAGCCGAAATACTCGTACCAAGAATGTCGCAGCCATAAGCGTTTCATTTCAAAATGAGCCAACATTACGAATTGGAAATAGTCTACATGACTTTGACCAACATCTTTACTAGATCAAATTAAGTTAAGAACTATAGCCTCTTGTTCATTTGGCGAGTCGAAATTTCTTCGCTAGAATTCTGCAAAAGTTGTAGAAATTTTATTCGAAAAATCATCTTCAATTCTGAAGCTCAATTTTGGCTTAAGGGCAGGTTATGCGTTATTGGACAGCAACAAACCCACATGTGTTTCGAAAGAATTTATTGCACCCACAAAAAGGGATGGTGGGGTGAAGACTTCATGCCGGAGGTGTCGTCGGACCATATTTTTTCGTCGATGCAAATGATTGCCATGTTACGGTGAATATTTAACCAACAGTGCTATGTCATAACAGTTGATCTATTGAAGGAGAAGATTAGTTTTTGTGTAAACTCTAAAAACGGTCGAGTCGAATGACATACTCGTATATGTAGCTCAGTCGATGCAACGCTGTTTGATTTTAATTTTTGTTTTTTTATTTTGTAAAAATTAGCTCAAGGGAATTGATCCTTATAAACGTGATCGTAATGGTATACGAGTTCTATACTTATTCTGTGTTTTATTCAAATACAAAATTGTTATGTTTTTATTGAAAAATCCTATATATCTAGGATTTGGCTTTGATAATTTAATATATAACAAGAAAAAGGGCGATTAAAGGTTTCGCATGCAATTGTACTCGTATTACCTTCTCACTCTATTGTTATCTGAAAAGAATACATTTTTTCTTGCAACGCTTCCAACTTTTGGTATACAAATAACAAAAAGGTGAATTCTATTCCGACGTACATACATAGACGGTTGTTCAGATATAGATCTGGGAGCAAAAGGGCTGCGATTTGTTTCGATACCATCATGTGTATGACACTGGAATTAACGGCTGATAAGCTATCTATAATAGAATATCGTGCAAAAAATAATAAAATACGGTATCGCTATCGCATCTCACTGTCCGATGCAGCTTTTTCTACCTGCCGATACGGAGAGTTGTGCGAGTATGAATCAGTAACCATTTCGCCGGACAATAGAACGCTCGCAAATAATTTTCAAGCTGAGCGTCTGCAGGTATAGTTCACAGGTGCTGAAGAGTGTGCTCGATTCGTTTCTACATCGTTCCTGGCGTTAAATTTTCAATCGTAAGTTCTTTTGCGAATATTATTTACTTAAATTCCTCTGCGAAATGTTCCGAACGGTCTGACGAGTTTGGGACCACATATAACTCAGTCGAGATATTATCTAATCACGAGATTTTATTTATTGTAATGTAAAACATATGTTTGATGTGGTTTAGGCGATAGCCGAATAAAATTAGCTGTTGAGCGCTCGAATCGCATGAGTTCATACTCGTACCGGATTCTGTCGATCTGGTGGACACGATGACAAAGTTTTTATTTTGAAATGAAATGGATCATCGCGTATTGTCGGGTTGGTAGACAATTGCCCTTGAAATAGGTACATCCTAAACCTTCGTTATCATGGTTTAGCTTTGAATGGTGCTGGTGCACCTGCTAGTTGGACTTCCCGTTTCCATTTGTGACTGGATTATACAACCTGTGTTAATGTGGATTTGAAATTGATCATTTGGTTGCGTTACCTATACGTGTACTAAAGGAAATTAACTTTTTTTTTTTCATAATGACAAGACATTATCGTCAATAATAATTGTTATCATTTTGTCATGTATTAACGTAAATTTTAACGATAATATTGAGATTAACCATGCCAACAGACTATGACTTCCGAATATGATTTTAAATCGATAAATTTCGGATTTCCTTATGACCTATTCAGATTGGATGATAAGTTTATTATGAAATAGTGAAAAAAGTTGAGTTGGATCGTTAAATTCTCGCCGAGGATAGTGCAACCTTAAAAACATTTTAATTTTGTTTATTATATCTTGCTGCTCGTTTGTTTTCCGACTGTTGCTCTTCCTAATTAGTTGTGTATGGTTTTGGCTCGAAAGTGGGTGTTACATAAGAATTGTGAAATATTGTTCAAAAAAAAATTTATTTATTTTTTCCTTATTATCAGGTGTATTAATAGTAATAAATGGTGGCAGCGGTGCATGTTAGTCAGAAAACTTGGTTTTGGCAACTTTTCTTTATTTTATTTGTGAATTTTCTTCGGAGCCATCTAGTTTTTGTGAGTGAAAATGTCAACTTTCGAGTCAAAGTCGGGCTTCAGTTAGTGAAAGAACGAATAGTCTCATCTCTACGATAACGGTGATTTCGACATGGCAGACAAGGAGCGCCCAGAATCGTAAGAATTAATTGGCCGTAACTAAACAAGTCATTTCCAATTTTTTGGAAGTTTTTGGGGTGGCCCGAAATCATGGAAATTGCAGCCAAGAATAATCGAACAGATCTTGGGATGGAGCTCCAGTGGTAAAAAAGAAAGTTTTTTTGCGCCATATTCCGATTGACGATGAAAAGTGAATTCATGGTAATTCGCAGCCAAAGAAATCGTGGGAGCGTCGTAACCATTCACCAACAGCGACGGTCAAGGCAAAACTCATGCAAAATAAGGTTACTTTTTCAAAAAAAAATTCAAAAAATAATTAGAAAATTGCCTACTTTGGAGAGCTAAGTATATTTGATTCGTGTCCTGTAACATGTGTTGATACAGTCAGTAATTTTTTATATTTATTTTGTTTTTCATTTATATAAATGTTGTGTGAAAAGTAAAATTAAGTGTTCCAACGTAGTCGAAATGTTGGAATGTTGACTGTGGCATTTAGCGAGTTGTAAGTTTAACAAGCTCTTCATAAAGGGCCGATAATATGTTAATGACGATGTCCGCCCTGAACGCCCCAGCACGGATGAAAACGTTGAAGCAGTGAAGAAAATCAGAGAAAGTGCTGTGTATATTGACATATTGGTTGATTCATGCCATGTTTTTTTTTTTTTTTGAGATTTTTTAGCATGAAATGTGTGCCAACGAGCTTTGCTCCGAAATTGCTAAAATTTGACCAAAAGAACCATCGCACAGGCATCGCTCAGAAGCTCTTGAATGACGTGACTGACGCCACAAATGTGCTGAAAGGGTCATCTCTGAACATGAAAAATGGGTAAACAATTTTGACGTCGAAACCAACGGCCAATCATCCCAATGAAAGTGATCCAAAAGGGCACACAAATTTCGGTCAATGAATGGGTTTTCTCAATGTTTTCTTCGATTATAATGAGTCTTGAGTTCTTGCTGAAAGGTCGAACGGTTAATAAGGATATTGCCTTGAAGCTATTCCTCAACGTCTGGATTTATGGGGAAGAAATTCATGGCTGTTGCATCTCGATAATGCACCTTCAACTTTATCGAAAGGTACCGACCGCATAGGTGGAAGGGCTCAAGGCTCTACCAAAAAGCGCATATCAGAAGTGCTTCGAGAATTGGAAAAAGCGCTTGCACAAATATAGTATATTTGAAGCGGATTACTTTGAAGGAGGCAAAGTAGATATTGATGAATAAACTAGACTTGATATGAATTTCATATAGAGATGCCTGTCTGGTGTAATGAATGCCGACTTGCTTATAAAAATGTCTGAGATTCCATCAAACCATAGAAGAATGTGTATTGTACATATTAAACGCAAACGTTGATGCCCTTGTACGCAGTACTCTTTAATGATATTTTAACCTCGTGGTATATTGTGTAATGTACCTAACTCAATGCACGTTATTTATAGCAAAATGCAAACCCCTGACCCATTCTATAAATGTAGAAAGACCATAAAATCGCTCATGATACTAAAACTTCTGCACCAGTTACCAACTGGTTTTCCGAGCAATATACGGATACTTTTCAGACACGGTTACAAACACAAAAAAAGAGAATATAGCACGAATCTGACTAAACGAAATTACGGAATAATGCAAATAAAGTTTTACGATCTGATCTCAGCGTCAACTTGTAGACGAGACGAATTATGCCTATGACCAGAAATTCATAGGAAAATAATTTCTGAAGAAATGTCGGCTATTAGGTCTGTCGATGGTCGATGGTGTCTGTCGAAGTCTGATCTAATTCAGTATCAATGACACCTATGCTTAATTACTCAACGACTTTAAAGGTCATACAGGCGTCAAAGAATAATTCCGAAATCTACTGTAATAATTAAACTTGGGAACCTGCAACCTTCATTAACCTGATTTTTCACATAAGCCTTTCAATTCCCAACACCCGGAAGAACATTACCTTTTATCTCGTCTATATACACAAAACTATTGATATCGAAACGTTTGAAATCTGCAACAGATAGCCTTAATAGTGTAAATAACTCCACTTCTAAAGATAAAGCGTTATTTTTGCTCGTATTTGTTTGGTTTGAATTGAAGCAGCAAAACAAACGTTGTCTGTGGCGTACGTTATAGCAAGATAGAGATAAAGCGAAGGCGATATATAGATTGCGTATAAGTGCATCCAATGGGTATAATGGGCATATACTACTTGTTTTGCTTATAAAAGCAGATATGTGACTTGCAGTCACCTTATCTTTGTCTTTGATCGAAGTGCTCCTGGTTAGCGGCTTTTACGTTATTTTGTTATCGTTCTAATTGCCATATAATTTGATTGAAAACCGTAATCTTTAATAATAATGCCCGTACTTACGAGTACTCCCATGAGCTATGCCCTCCACCCGCCCAGAACCTAAGTTATCTGTCATGTTGTTTTTTCACTTGTCAACTTCTTGGTGTTTTCTGTGACCACGAACTTGAATTTTTTTCTTCACATAAACTACATTTTGAAATATACTAATGCCGACTTCGGCAGACCCCTATAAATTACCTTCGTTAGGTTCCTTCTTGAATGTACTAGCCAGGTCTGGTATAACATAGGTTTATTCGTTTTACCCTTCGTGGTCCGAAATTTACCGCTTTATAAGGTTCGTTTTTTGTATTCCATATTCACGTGGTTCGTCTAAAAAGTAGTCTCGACATTTAACCCTACGTAGACAGGCTTAAGGGTAAATTGATCGACATTCCTACCGAGAGGGGTATTGCGGTTGAAATGTTAAAGAGGGGGGAAACATTGCGTCGATGTTCAAACGAATCAAGTCTTCTATACGTTTTTTTGCCCGCTTTTGAAGCAGGTGCAGAGAGGTCTTGGAAGCACCAGACCATTTATGTGCCTTGTACTCAAGTTTCACTTTCAAGAGAAAGTGAAATATTTCTTGCATCCTTTAAAGAAACCTTAACTTTTCACAGCCTTCTTGGTGACTTCGAAAATGTGGCCATTCCAACTAAGTGTTCCATTAACGCCCATACCAAGGATGGAACATTTTTCAGTTCCGACGACAAAAGCGCCAGTCGACAGCAATGAGCTTTATAAGCATTAATTTCTATTCTATTTTGTCTCTTTTTGTACTGCCGAAGAGTAGGGACGAATAGGAGGCTTGGAAGCCTGAGAATGCTGTCATCAGCTAAGAAATGGATGCATTAGAAGTAATAGAGAGAAGATCATTTGTAAGAATGAGGAATAGTGTCAGTGGGTGACAGAACAGAGCCTTGGGGTACTTGACACCGTACAAAATATCTTTCTTTTTTTTTATAATTCGGGCAGGTTCAAGAGTGTACGCTCCTTTGGTGTTTATCACACAACCTGGACGGGGTGCAGATGGTTTGTGTCGAAGATTTTCGTTCACTACTCTTCGGGTGTAGTTGTCCTAGATAGGACTTGAGAGATTCCATTGAATTTGCGTTGGTTGTGAGTTCACTCTTTTGTTTCCATGTTTAAGGTGGTGTATCGGAAATGCACACACAGAGCATGAATTTTGAAGTGATCTTATGCTGCGAGTGCTATGCTTTCATCAGCACTTTTTGATCGGGTCTCATTCACAACTGATGTCGTTGCACAGTTTTTCCGTATAGGAATTGTTCTTGACTATGAACGGACTTGAACTACAGACCTTCGGCTCAACAGTCGGTGATGATTACCATTGCACCACGATCACCCTTCGATTAAATGACCCTAAAAGTACCCATAAGCCCGCATTTTCGACAAACGGGCGTGATGCCAGACTCTGTGCAACGAACCTGCTTTCATACAGGTTGTGAAGATTTGTAGGCAGAACTCCTTATGTCTTTTACAAATGACAAAACCTTTTTGCTAATCTTCGGACATAGTCGCACCTTTTACCTCAACTCATAGGTTCATAAGAGAATTAGACGAGCCAAATTAATGCATTGCAGTCATTTCTTATTCGTTCTAGCTTATTCCGGTTTTCCCTAGCAGGATTCGCTATGCAAGTCCGGGAACGCTCTTAACTTAATAGGTTCTTTGCAGCTTGCTTTTAATACTCTTCACTCTACGAAAAATGGAGAATCACGTCCAGCCATACCGTTCGTTTAGAAATTTATTCTTTAACTGAGACTACGACACAGTAGTCTCATGAGCAAGGAGGCAACAGTATCTCAATAGAATATCTGTCAGGATAAGATGTTAAAAAAAAGTTCAAGGTGTTAGCCGAATGATCTGCAATGTCAGTTATTCGTATAGGCTCATTTACTAGCTGGATTAAACTATTTACCTCAGCGAAGACCTCTATATATCTTGATTCAGGTGCTGATGAATTTCAGTGGAAGGAGATAGGGATTCAGTTCTTGTAATGGAGACGGATAGCGAGTTGAACTCGTTATAAGCTGAATTGCTGTCCATGTCTGAACTTTTATAAACGAAGCAATGAAATTAAATTCCTGACTGGAACGAATGTTACGTTTGTCTGTGCAAACTTAAATGTCGAGCCTACGATGTACAGTAGAGAGAATAATGATACCAAGGCATATCCAGGCAAGGTTACATCCGATGAGTTGGTATTCTCATCCAACCGAGTTTCGCTTAGTGCCAAAAGCGCTAATTTGTGGCGAGTAAAATGAATGTACACTGTAAAGAGGTTCGCTCCTAGCCCGCCAATATCAAGTTTTAAACGCTGTTCAAAACTAATCAACGTACGACCTAATTATCTTCTTCTAACTACTTTATCCATGACCTACTTAGCGGTAGTATTGACTACTCCACACTGCTGCCTACGATTACCCTCGAAACCTTCGGTCTTCGCACCTTTCCCCCATCAACTCTGATCGAACGATCTATGATTATGTCCAGAATTCTATGTACGTGAATGGAGACACTCGGTCATCATTTCCCCATTTAACAATATGGGTCGAAAACAATGCAATAATGACCGAGCAAAGAGACTCACATCATATGCTAAAGAAATAAACAAAGTCTACCAGTACGACTACTGCAGAAACCGCTCGACGAGCTATCAAATATTTTCTATTCGATACCTTTTAGAAAAGAAATGATCATTTCACGAAACAGACTCTATTAACCAATCTGATTACACGAAATTTTACCCGAACGAGGTCCCATACAATAGGGCCAGGATTGTACGGGTGGATAACTTCCTGATCAAACTGATTCGAGGCCACGTTGCGAGAGCAATGACTTCGGTCAAAAGCCTAATCTCTGGGGCTTACTACCCCAATGATTTATATCACGAGAGAGTGCGCCTTAACGGCTTTGTCCCGCCATAAGCATTCCTCTATTTAGATAGATGTGGGCTGATCCAGGATAGATTGGCGGTACCACTAATCTTCCACGTGGGTCGCAATTCCGTGGAACGGCGATTCCTCTACGGACCCGATGTCGCGCTCAGTGAGCCCGAGCGCCTCAGGTTCTGTAGATCGGTCTCACGCCGGGATCGAGGAGACGTAGTGCGCCAGCATCAACGCTTTTGGTGGCTGGAGGGAGCTGCGTCAGTGGACATTTCAATAGCTTCAGCCTCTTCAAGGCAGGGCTTGCCTAACACCAATGGCAGGCTTAGGGTAGAGTAGTTTAGGGTAGGATAGAACAAAAAAAAAGATATACAGTTTGTCAAGAAAGTGTTTACACTATGTAAAAAAAACAGCAATTTCAACTTTTCGTTATGAATGTAGGCACTTCCAGCAAGTTTATTTCACATATTTTTTTTGTATTTCATTTTTTCATATTATATAAAGCCAATACCATAAAAAACAACTTCAATCGCTTAAACAACAACTACAACAAAAACAAAAATCCAAAAAGGAACAAAAAAAGGACTGTCAAGAAAGTGTTTACACATTTTATTCTCCTTCCTTTCCGCAGTGCATGCATGGTTTCATAACGGTACCGTTATAGCGGTATTCCTATCTTCTGTTTTGTGAAAGATGTAGGAAATTGAAAACAAAAATGTTAATTTCTACTTCTGCTGTTGAAAGTGTGAAAACGTTTATCAGTGATTATTTTTAATATGCCTGGCAAGCGAATTTCTTTTGACGTAAAACAATTGGTTTATTATAACTACTACAATGGCAAAAGCGTAAATGAAATAACTAAAATGTTTGGTTTATCTAAGAAAACCATTTACAATATAATAAAACGAGCAGAACGTGAAAATCGTTTGGAAAATATTGTACCAAAAGGTAGGCCAAAGAAATTATCGGACAGAAATGAAAGGTGTTTATTAAGAAAAGTGCACGAAAACCCTCAAATATCCATCCGAGCTTTGTCCAGAGAAATATACCAGGATTGTGGTGTACAAGTTTCCCATGAAACTGTTAGGCAGGTGCTTAGAAAGAACGAGTATACATCAAGAGTTGCACGAAAAAAACCACTACTTTCAACTCAAAATGTACAGAAACGGTTTTCATTCGCTACAGAGTACGGCACTCAACCAAAAGAGTACTGGGATGATGTTATATTTTGTGATGAAACCAAAATAATGCTGTATTACAACGAAGGCCCTAATAGAGTGTGGCGTAAACCTCTCACAGCCTTGCTAAATAAAAACATCATTCCAACAGTTAAATTTGGAAAGTTATCTGTAATGGTATGGGGGTGCATATCCAGCAAAGGCGTCGGAGACATAGTCTTCATTGAGAACAACATGGATGCGAAGAAATACCTGAGCATTTTGCAAAGTCATTTGCTTGCTAGTGCCAACAATTTTGGTTTTAGTTGCGGTAGTGATGGCAGAAAACCACAGTTTAAGTTATACCAAGATAACGACCCAAAACATAAAGAACATACGGTGAGGATGTGGCTGCTCTATAACTGCACCAAGGTTTTGGATACACCAGCTCAGAGCCCAGACCTCAATCCTATAGAAAATGTATGGGCGCAATTGAAGAAGAAGGTGGCAAAAAGGAACCCTAAAAATCGGAACCAACTAATGCAGTACATCAAAGAAGAATGGGCTAATATTCCGATCACTTATGACATGAAAAACTTAATTGGATCAATGACAAAACGGCTAAAAGCAGTCATTGATGCTAAAGGTGGTCACACGAAATATTAAAATTTAAATTTTGTAAAATTTTTGTAAGAATTTACTGTATAATTAAATGTAGTATTAAGATGTGTAAAGACTTTCTTGACAGTACAATTTTTGTTCCTTTTGGATTTTTGTTTTTGTTGTCTTCTTCTTTTCCTTTTTATCCCGGCGTCGTTATGGTCAGAAGTGTAGGACCATAACCTTCCCACTTAACTGCATTCCTACTGGTCCGCTTGTGGGGTCCGCCGGTTTGACCTCAGAAAGTAGCGGCAGGCTTCCCGGTTTGGGATTACTTCATCGCTGAGGCCAATCAAATGCTGGTGGTTTTGCATTTGTTTGCACCAATTGTTTTTCGGCCTGCCTTTTTTGCGTGTTGAAATTGGAATGTTGATTGATAACGCCTTTTGGACGGGGTTCAAAGGATCTCTCCTTTGAACATGGCAATACCAACTGAGTCGGTCGCGCTCTATCTTTCTTGTGATGGTTTCTTTTACGTGGAGGCTTCCTCGGATCTTTGAACTTCTAATTCTGTCACGCTTTGTTACTCCCGCTGTCATGCGAAGCATCTTCATCTCAGTTGCCGTTAATTTGCTCTCATACTTTTTGTGCATTGTCCAGCATTGTGAACCGTATGTGAGCGCCGGACGTACAACTGAAGTGTAGAGCCTTCCTTTCAGCTTAGGGGGCATTTTTCGATCACAGAAGATGGCGGAGTTTTCCCGCCACTTCATCCACCCTACGCTTACGCGATGTTTGATGTCGTCATCACAAGTTGCTTCTCTATTAATCATAGATCCCAGATATTTAAACTTTTCACACTTGGGAAGCACTCTTCCATTCAAGTAAATGTCTGGAATAGGCTGATGAGGGTCAGAGAACGGGCAGCACAGATACTCTGTCTTCTTTGAACTAATACGATACCCGTGTCCCTCAAAAATGTCCACCCACACATCAAGTGCTCGTTGTAGGGACGCCTGATCATCACTTATAATGGCCCCATCGTCAGCAAAGAATAGCTGGTGCACATTGGGGTCCGTCACTTTTCCTTCAAGCAAGCAATCAAGGACTGCTATAAAAAGCAGTGGGCTGAGGACGCTCCCTTGGTGTACACCGACTTTGATTGCGAACTCTTCGGTGACTCCTGCGGTGCATCTTACTCTTGTCGTTGCTCTCTCGTACATGTCCATAATCACTCGCACGTAGGTTTCTGGAACTCCTTTTTGTCTTAGCGCTACCCATAAAAGATCTCTTGGTTGCCGGTCAAATGCCTTCTCGAAATCAACCAACACCATATGCAAGTCCTTTGAAGAATCACGATGCTTTTCCATCATGATCCTTATACTTTGGATTGCATCTGTTGTTGATTTACCCGAGACAAACCCGCACTGGTCATCAGATAGTCGTATTATTTTCCGCAGTCGGCTATCTAATACCCGTTCAACGATCTTCATGGTGTGCGACATCAGCTTGACAGAACGGTAGTTATCACAATTTCGCGTATCACCCTTTCCTTTGTGCAATGGAAGAAGATAACTTTCCCTCCATTGATTAGGCATAGTGTCGCCTCTCATAAGTTTGGAGATAAGAACCATGAGCCATCTAGACCCGATGTCTCCCATCTTTTTCCAGAACTCAGAGGGTATCCCGTCCGGCCCAACAGCTTTTCTTTTCTTGGAGTTTTTAACCGCGTACCGAACTTCTTCGACTGTGATGTCGGATATTTCGGCATGATTCGGGGCGGCTCTTGGAAAGTACACTCGGGGAAACTGTTCGTTCAGAAGTTCCTCGCAATACTGTCGCCATCTGTGGAGAATTTTTTCGTCTTCCACAAGGAGTTGGCCTTCAGCATTGTTAATAAACTTTGGGAAACGAATCTCCTGAGCATTTCTTCTTCTCTGGGCGGCTATCTTAAAGATATTTGCTCCTTTGTTCAAATTGTTTTGTCGAAGCTCCTGGGTAGCCTGGTTCCTGTCAGACGCGGAAGACGATATTTCTTCCAACTCCTGATAGAGGCCTTCCATGCTTTTCGCTTTGAATTCGGCGCATTTTTTCTTCGCGATACCTTTGCAACATCTATATACCTTTTCACGGCGAGCTTTTTCCTCTCTATTAGTAGAAGAGCACTTTGACCAAGCTTGGAAAGCCATTTTCTTTTCGTGTATCACTGCTTTGGCTTCGTCTGTCCACCACCAGGTTTCTTTTGCGTGTTGGCAGGGGCCTTTAGATGTTCCGAGCAGTGATTTGGCTTTCTCCAGGCCAGATTGTTGTAGGGAATCCCACATGTCTTGTGCTCTGCACTCCTCATTACCGACCTCATCGATAATGGAAGAGAGGTAGTTTTCCATGATGGTAATAAAAGCTTCGCCTTTTCCTTTATCCAGCTTATACCACTTGATTCTCTCAGACACCTTCGTTTGCTGCTTTGACTTCTTTCTCGCATCCAGAAAAAATTCAGTCAGGAGGAGACGGTGTTGAGGGGCGATCGCGTCTCCCAGGATCACTTTGCAATCTTTAGCTCGTGGCTTCATGAAACTGGATACCAAATGATAGTCTATTTGAGTTTCATTTCCGCCGCTGCTATAAGTGATCAGGTGCCGGCTTTGTTTGACGAACATGGTATTTAGCACTATAAGACCGTACGACTTGCACATGTTTAGGATATCTTCACCTGAAGAGTTCCTGGTGCCGTATCCCAGCCCTCCGTGGTAGCCTTCATAGTCTTCGCTTGTCTTCCCGACATGTCCGTTTAAATCTCCCCCAACAAACAAAAGCTCTTCCTTTGGGATGATTTTGACAAGGTTGTGGAAATCTAGCCAGAATGCATCTTTTTCTTTTTGTTCGCATCCTACTTGAGGGGCATATGCGCTTACGATGTTCCACACCTCACCATGCATCACCAATTTGAGAGCCATCAAACGGTCACTGGACTTTGTTTTTGTTGTAGTTATTGTTTAAGCGATTGAAGTTTTTTTTTTATGGTATTGGCTTTATATAATATGAAAAAATGAAATACAAAAAAAATATGTGAAATAAACTTACTGGAAGTGCCTACATTCATAGCGAAAAGTTGAAATTGCTGTTTTTTTTACATAGTGTAAACACTTTCTTGACAAACTGTATATATATAATATATATAAAATATATATTTATATATGTATATCTATATATGTATATATATGTAGGATAGGGCCGAACAAAACATAAGACACATTATAACATCAGGCGACAGACAATACTCAGTACCAACGGTAAACAAACATACGACACAACGTACGACCGAGAGCTAGTCCCTTTTCCCTACAAAAGAAATTAGTTTAGTTTGGCATCAACCAGCAAAGGCGACGGATCGCGCGGTTTGTAAATCCAGTTGTGAAAATAAAGTGAACTTTTTTATTTGTGAACTCGGTGTTTCTTTTGCTCCGCACAAATCCCACAAATTGGGGGCTCAACCGGGATCCGCCAAGATCCTCAACCGGGATCCGCCAAGATCCTCAACCGGGATTTGTGTTAAACGTTTCCCGAGACTTTATTGCTCATTGATTTTATTAGAGATTCGCTAAAATCCTATTAAATAATAAATAAACATCGATTGACAAAAGAAACAGTGATAATTGCGTACATGTAAATGCTTGGTGCACTGAAACGAATGTGAAAGCAAAAACAAAAAACAAAAAAAACAGCGACAATTGTGTATTTGTGCCGAAAACAACCACCACGGTAGCAGATTGTTCACGGAGAAGCAGCCGCTGTCGAGACAAAACCAGAGAAGCAGAAGAAAACAACGGAACCGAAAGAAGAGAGGAGAGAAGCAGAAAATCGCAGTCGTGCGGCAAGTAGTTTTTTTTGTAATCTCTTTTGCTGGTTCTTTTTTTTTTGCCTTTAGTTTTTAGATTTATAAACGTTTTGAGATTTGTAAAATGAATGTAGAAACGGTACTAGCTCTGACCGTAGACGGACTTAGGGCACATCTGACTGACTTGAACTTACCGATAACTGGACGTAAAGACGCACTACAAAACAGGCTACTTGATCACTACGGTTTATCCCTTGGCGACGGTGAAGAAGGGGAAGGGGAAAGAGGTCATAATGATTCGGCCGCGACAACCGCGTCTGAGGCGCGAAGTATTTTTACATTACGAGACATTCAGGATTCGTTGCTTTCTTTCAATGGAACTGGATTCCCTGACATTAATCGGTGGATCCAGGAATTGGAGGATAATGCAGCGATGGTTAATTGGAATGGGGTACAGAAATTCATTTACGCAAAACAACTTTTAAATGGAGCTGCAAAAATGTTTGTCCGGGGACAGCATTGCATCAATGATTGGAACTCGTTAAAGTCCGCATTGAAAGCTGAATTTGGAAGAGCACCTTCGACCGCAGAAGTTCATCGATCGCTAAACATGCGGAAAAAACAAATCGGGGAATCTTTTGTGGAGTACCTATATGCCTTAATGGAAATAGCCAGACCGATAAATTTGGACGAAGAGAGCTTGATTGATTATTTTATTGAAGGCATACCCGACAGCGCTCAAAACAAGGCGGTATTGTACCAGGCGAAAAATATCAGTGAGTTGAAAATGCAGCTGCGCGTTTATGAGAAGGTGCGGGGCCCCTATCTAAGTCAACCAAGCTTAAGGGGAAGCCACAGATCTTCACAAAGTAGGCAAATGACAGAACAACAGACGCTGAAGAAAACCCAACGGGCGTGTTTTAAGTGCGGTGATGTTACACACGTAGCCAGGGACTGTAGATCAAGAAATTTCAAATGCTTTAGATGTGGCCAACCGAATCATCGAGCCAGCGAGTGCAAAAACGATGTTCCAAGGATGCAGAAGTCACGAAGCGAGGATGGTAACGCACACACTGCATCAACGGGTGGCGGAACTAACTCATTCCCGGTAGCTAGGATGAACATGGCCATTGGTCGCAATAGGGTATTCAAAGACATCTCTGTAGGTGGTGTCCTTCTGTCTGCATTGCTGGATACAGGCAGCGACTTATGTCTTCTGCGATATGACAAATTAATAATGGGTAATTTTGCTGACCTAGATAAGCAAAGAAGAACGTTGTTAGGTATTGGGAAGCAAAACGTAACAACAATAGGTAGTTTCTGGACAGAGCTGGTGGTAGATGGGATTAAACTGAAGGTTCATTTCCACGTAGTTCGAGAGAGCGACATCGAGTACTCAGCAGTGATAGGGAACGATATCCTTACTGATGTAGATCTGATAGTAACAGACGAAGGAGTGGAATTCAAAAGTAAGCAAGACAGAGGCAACTCAAGCAGCAGCGAGGTAGCACGGACCAATGAAGGTCAGTCATATGGAGTTAGCGCTGATGTAGCGGACACAAAGGGTGTCGGATCGAACGAAAGTCAAGGGTACGCAGCCGGTTGTGGGGAAGTTGACCACGAACTGGACGTACAGGACAATGAGGTTGATCGATTGGTTGGGAGCCATAAGTACACGGTCGGGTGTAGAGAAGCTAACTATAGCCTGGGTGTAGAAGAGTTTGCAGAAGTGTTTGGTGACTTATGTCTTGCTGTTGAAGAAGGAGTGTTTGATGGGAAAATGAAGTTGGAACTAACCGATTTAGAGGAAAACCAGAGAACTAAGTTGCTTAAAATAATAGAAGATTATCGCCCAGTCGGAAACAAGGAACCACCAGTTACGATGAAATTGTTGTTGAGGGACGAAATTCCAATCTTTCAAAGACCGCGACGGATGGCATATGCGGACCAAAAGTTTGTACGAGAACAAGTGAACGAGTGGCTGGCAGAAAAAATCATTCAGCCAAGTCGATCGGAGTATGCTTCGCCAATCGTTTTAGTCTCGAAGAAGAACGGTACTAAGAGACTCTGCTGCGACTACAGAAAACTTAATGAAAAGATAATAAGAGACAACTTTCCGATGGTTATGATGGACGAAGTGATCGAAAGATTGCAAGGGGCGAAGGTCTACACTACGTTAGACCTCCAAAATGGTTTCTTCCATGTTCCAATGGATCCAGAATCGCGAAAGTACACGGCGTTTGTAACTCAAGATGCACAGTACGAGTTCCTGTACGTTCCTTTTGGCATTTCCAATTCTCCAGCTGTCTTCTGTCGATATATTTACACTATTTTTCGGACTTTAATCCAAGAAGGTGTAGTGGTAATTTATATGGACGACCTAGTCATCCCATCGATCGATAAGGAGGAAGGCATAGAAAAACTTAAAAGGGTCCTTGAAGTGGCTGCAGCATACGGCTTGCGGATCAAATGGGAGAAATGCCAATTTCTTAAAAGAAAGATTGCGTTCTTGGGATACGTCATCCACGATAAGACCATCAAGCCATCGGAGGAAAAAACAAGAGCAGTAAGAGAGTACCCAACCCCAGTAGAGAAAAGGGGATTACAACGTTTTTTGGGACTTGTATCGTATTTTAGAAGGTTTATAGAAGGATTCGCACTTATAGCTAAGCCATTGTCAGATCTACTGCGTAAAAATGAGAGATTTGAGTGGGGTATTGAACAGCAGTTGGCTTTTGAACAGCTTAAATCGGCACTCATTAAAGCGCCCGTTCTAAAGTTGTTCAACCCCAATGTGTCTACAGAAATACACACTGATGCGAGTAAGTTTGGATATGGGGCAGTGTTGCTACAAAGGGACCCAGATGATATGCAGTATCATCCAATCCAGTATATGAGTCGCAAGACTACCGCTGTGGAGGAAAGTTATCACTCATACGAGCTGGAAGTGCTAGCCATCATTCAGGCCTTAAAGAAATGGCGAGTCTACGTGCTGGGAATGAAGATCAAGATCATCACTGACTGTAATGCCTTCGCGATGACGATGCACAAGGAAGATGTTCCGCTAAGAGTGTCGAGGTGGGCGATGTTTCTACAGGAATTTGACTATGTCATCGAACACCGTTCGGGTTCCAAGATGAAACATGTTGATGCGCTGAGCAGAGTGACGTGTCTTTTAGTCGAAGATTCCATGAGTCACCGCATACGAGAAGCGCAGTTGAAGGATGATTGGATCCGAGCAGTGAGGAAGATTCTCGAGAAGGAAGACTACGAAGACTTCTACGTTAAGGGTGGTGTACTCTACAAAGACCCAGCCAAAGAACAAATAGTGATACCTACGAGCATGGAACAGGAGATAATAAACGTCGCACATCAGCAAGGACATTTTTCCACCAAGAAAACGCAAGAGCTGGTAGAGAAGACGTTTTTTATTCCCGGTTTGTCTGCGAAAGTGACGAGCGTCGTACGAGGGTGCGTCAAATGCATAATAGCGGATGCAAAAAGGGGTAAGAAGGAAGGTCTGCTAACACCCATCGACAAAGAGAACGAACCTTTGGGAACCTACCATATCGATCATGTCGGACCGATGGAGGCGACACACAAGCAATATAACCACATACTTGTCGTCGTGGATGCTTTCTCCAAGTTTGTTTGGCTCTATCCAACCAAGAGCACGGGGACGAACGAGGTGGTAGATCGGCTTAAGAAGCAGTCAGTACATTTTGGTAACCCTAAAAGGATGATAACGGACAGGGGAGCGGCTTTCACATCAATAGCATTCGAGGAGTATTGTAGGGAGGAGGACATTCAACACTTGCTGATCACAACAGGGGTGCCGCGTGGGAATGGTCAAGTGGAAAGGATCCATAAGATAATTGTGCCAATGCTCTCCAAAGCTTGCGCCGATAATTCCGCAAATTGGTATAAGCACATCGATCGTGTTCAGCAAGTACTGAACAGCACGCCGCCCAGAAGCACGAAGTTTTCCCCATTTCGAATACTGACGGGACTAGAGATGCGTATAGCGGTGTACCCAGATCTTCGAGAGATCCTACAAGATGAACTCCTAGATGAGCTGGATGCAGAAAGGTTAGCTATGAGGAGAGAAGTCCGTGAGAATATCGCCAAAATCCAAGAAGAAAATAGGAGGTCGTTTAATAAGAACAGAGTGACCGAGCCGAGTTATCAGCTGAACGAGCTAGTAGCCATTAAGCGAACGCAGTTTGGAGGCGGCATGAAACTGAGACCCAAATACTTTGGACCCTACAAGGTGACAAAAGTACTTAATCACGGGAGGTATGAAGTCCATAAAATAGGGGATCATGAAGGACCTTCAAAGACAAACACCGTTGCTGAGAACATGAAAAGGTGGAGTACTTCATTCGGGTCGAATGAGCCATCAGGATGGCCGAATGTAGGATAGGGCCGAACAAAACATAAGACACATTATAACATCAGGCGACAGACAATACTCAGTACCAACGGTAAACAAACATACGACACAACGTACGACCGAGAGCTAGTCCCTTTTCCCTACAAAAGAAATTAGTTTAGTTTGGCATCAACCAGCAAAGGCGACGGATCGCGCGGTTTGTAAATCCAGTTGTGAAAATAAAGTGAACTTTTTTATTTGTGAACTCGGTGTTTCTTTTGCTCCGCACAAATCCCACATATATTAGTTAAGTTAGAATAAGATATGTTTAGTTAGGTTTAGGTAGGTTTAAGGATTATATAAAAATATATAAAAGAATGATCATATGCTAAGTTTTTTAAAAAAAATAAAACATTTTCTTAGCTTAAGTTAATTATAATAATGTTAATTGTAAGTTATTTATATATGTAGTAGTCGAAAGGCATACGTAAAAATTAAACAGTTTATTTTAGAGTATCCGCCTAGGACCAGTAAGATTCCTAAATTTGTAAGGATAGTTAAGCTAGTTTTAAGCATTTTTGTCTAGGATAAGATAGATCTAAGGAACTATAAATAAAAATGAATTACAAAAAAAAAAAAAAAAAAAAAACTCTATTAACCGATCGAAAAAGTTTTGGAAACTGATACAAGTACGCCTAAGGGGGGAAAAAAGTGGACGAGTTAAAGTAAGAAACGCGTTATCGAGAGTTTGAAGGATTATCGTGAAGGATTAAAATAAGGTAAGGGGACCAACTTTGATCGATAAACTTGAATCGATCTAACAATTCGCATTTGACTATACTCGATAAACGTTTTGTGAAAGAGCACAAGTTTGAATATTTGGGAACCATATTGAGTGCCAAAAACGACATAAAGATCGAAAAAAATAAAAAGCCTGCACATGGGCAGCGCGTGCTTCTTCACGATGAAGGAATTATTCAAAACAAGTTTTTGTCTCGCAATGTTACATAAAAACCGAATATATTAAACCGTAAAACGGGCGAATAGAGAAAACTACACAATTAAAAGCTTAAAGAAGTCCATCCCAGCACTTTTCAAGTAATAAAATAACGAACTCTAAGACGGCCCGGACGGGTAAAACGAATGGACAGTGGACAAACAGTCAAGGGAATAATGAGTGGAAAACTCATGGGAAAGAAACCACCATGAAGGCGGCGTCGTGGATGGGAGGACTCTACGAGTATAAGGATGAACCTGGACGAAATGGAACAGATATTTTAGTTTATAATCATAGTCTCTTCGAGCCCAGATGTGCCATTATTTTGTTGGCATGCAAATAGATTGGCCAAAATCGCAACTTAAGCCGAATGTCCAGCAACGTTTAATATTGTGGTTGAAATATTGTCAAAGCAGACCGAATTTATTTGCTTTCTTTCCTTCTATGTCACTTATTGTTATTACTGGCGTCACAGACCCCTGGAGGTCCAAAGCCAATGTTTTACATATGCTGTGTGTAATTCATATCTACCACAGTCGGCACTCGACAATTTGTTAGTTTTGAGGTTCGAACGTAATGATATAGGCGTTAGAAGCCAACTTTCGTTTTGACTAGTATTTCTTTCAATTGCAGTTTCAAGGGACGACTTAACGAGGAAGAGATAAAAAGAGTTCAAGTTTGCTGTAGAAGTTTTTCATTAAAGTTCCAGGTTTTAATTACATTTCAGTGGTGAATTAAAAATCGATTTTACATTATACACATACAGACATATCCACTGATAGAATATCAATATGTCTCTAAAGGTATTATTCCATAAATTTATTTTCAGACTCCTTTCTGCTCTAATAGATTTTGAATATTCGATTTCATACCGAGCGTGTATTACGAAAATATTAAACTAATTACACACTTTGGCTATCGCGTTTCTGATAACCATTTATCATTCTTGCAGCTCACCATTTTGGATCTACCTCGTAATAATTTTAATTTTACCTTTCAGAAAATCACAGGCTTTTAGCCTATGAAACAACACCCAGTGACTTACCAATGCGAAATAAACCACAAATACAATGGTAACAAGTAATTTCGACAAATTCAAATTATTGCTTTGGAAGAATTGGATCCTCCAATGGAATCACAAGCTCCAACTGGCCGTGGAGTTGCTCCTGCCTGCAGTTTTCTCCTTACTACTGGTTCTGGTGCGGTCCTTGGTCTCACCTGATATTTCCAATGTCACAATATACAATCAATCGTTGCCAATAGATAATCTCGACTTATTTCAGTAAGTATTTTGTGTTTTTGTAAGTCAGTTAAATTTTTTTTTAAATCGTTTTCCGTCTTTTCTGATTTTGAGTTTCAGCATTTTTCATTTTTCTCTTTTTGGTTTATGTAGGCTTTTCCTCATAGAAACTTCTCCCTGAATTTTGTGAAAGACAAAAAATCACCTTTTTGAGATTATACAAAGTTAATGTTCCTAGCATGTGCTTTTGGAGAACTATGTTTTCTGTGCAAGTCATATTGAAGCTTGTCGAATATACGCACAGTACGTACTGCAATACAACGACATATAACTTAAGATTGTAAGTTCCAAATCGGTTGTTATCCCAGTCTTTAGATTGCACGTGTTATTTCATATCTTCCTCACAAGCAACAGAATGCGATATGTCCTAAAAAAAAAAAAGGTTTTTCTATTTTTCAAAAATTTAATCTATTTGTCTGCGAATATCCCGGTCAAATAGTTCCCATTTGATACCAGCCACTTATGCCGGGCTCTGAAAATCGATCTTCCATGCATCTTCTAAGTCCATCCTTATATTGTCTTCCTATCTAAGTCACGGCCTTCCTGACGGTCTTTTTCCCGCGGGTTTTTCACTAATTTTTTTTCTACTATTCACCTTCTGTCCATTTGTTCTACGTGTCCAGCAGATTTTGTTCTTGGCGATTTAATTGCTCATACAATTTTTAGGGCTAAAGTTCCTCGAGTTCTCGATTGTGTAGCTCTCTCCATTCACCTGTTTCTTCGCCTTGTTCTATCTTTACTACCTTTTCTGTTCTACCTTTTTTTTCAAAACCCCGGAATATATTGTTCTCATTCTTAGACTTAGACCAAGTTTAATAAAAAAAAGATAAATTGAAAATACGTTTTTAAGGTTTGGTTTAAATATTCGATATGGCCGCGGACACTCCCTTGAGTCAGGCCTGAGCCTTCGAAAACTTCTTTCATATTCGATGCATCCACACTTTGATATGCTTTCGTGCTGATCTTCGCCAAATGTGTATTTGCCTGTGACTGTCTTGGCAATTGTATCGGACACTGTTATTTTTTAAGCATTTTTGCTTGACATGTGATTAGTATTTTAGTGCATTGTCCTGGATGTCCAAGGCTAAACATCTGCATTCAACCTGGCGCCACGGTCTAAAAACACATCCATCGCTCGTTACAACTCCCCAAATCATAACAAAGGATGGTGCTTGATTTCTGGTGACCAAATGGTCGCGTTTTTGCAAGCACAACAGCCTGAACGCCACTTACTTGTAGCTTCGGCGCTATGATTTTGCCCTCCTTAGATCTTAATAGGTTTTCATTTGAGTTCATTCTTCAATATGCATACGAGTAATTGTCTTTGATTTCTTTAGCTTTGCAAGCATTTTTCTATCGCACCGTCGAGGATTTCATTCGATTCGAACCGGAATCATTCTGACGCTGATGCAGTTTTTTCCTGAAAAATATAGTGAAAAGGATAATTTCGAGAAAATCAACTTATATGCCTACGTAAATCGAAAATGCCATTACTTTTTGAGTATATCTCGTAGCAGGTTTGACGCTAGTGTTTACGTCTGAGGCTGGATTTCACTAATTCACTTCAAAGCTTTGAAAGTTTTTTCATGACTTTGAAGAGAGCCTATGTCCCTCTGCTACTTTATTTGGCAATCGTTGTCAAACTTATTGTATTTGAACCTACGTTAAAGTAACGTGGCAGCCATTATATTCATGGATAATAATTGTTGTCAACTTCAACTTGGTCGATGCTAGACTAAAACGTAACAGCTAAAATGGATTGCAAGACTCTTTTCACCCCAAGAATAAAGGAAATAAAAAGAGCTTTTCCATAATGACGCTCGATTTTTGAATGTAAATAAAACCCGTTGGCGTTTACCTCAAGTTCCTGGCTCAGTTGGATTCCCGTACACCCTCTCACGTATGACAGTGAATCTGCAGCAGACCTTGCGTTTCACTGACGTACGGGTGTTGGCTGATTATTTATCGAACCAGTTAGTTCGAGTTTAGCCATCAAACGGCGCATAGTTGAATCGTCTTTAGGGTGGTTGCGTGAAGAATTTTATAGAAAAATTTAGCACAAATTGTAAAACGCTATTACCTTTGACGGTGATTTGCCAAATTGATATACGGGGGTGGTCCGATAAGTACTTAGCCTCACCGCCAGTATCGCAAGAGCAACTTACTATCGTGTAGTACATTCTAGTAGACGGCTACTGTCGAAATTTCAGCCGGATCGGACTCGTAGTTTTGTTTTGATCGCGTGTGGAAGCGGGAGTGTCCGCGGATTTTAGAAAAATGGAAAAAGAGCAATATCGGTCGGTGATTCGATTCTTGTTTTTGGAAGGGAAATCGCGCAGCGAAATCAAAGAGCGTTTGGATGCTGTGTACGGTGACTCTTCTCCTTCGATGGCGACCATCAAAAATTGGTTTAACAAATTTCAACGTGGTCGCACGTCGG
The DNA here is from genome assembly GCA_958301585.1 of Merodon equestris. Lineage (NCBI taxonomy): Eukaryota > Metazoa > Arthropoda > Insecta > Diptera > Syrphidae > Merodon > Merodon equestris. Next base: position 7,142,684 of record OY284415.1, read on the forward strand.
TTTTTGATGAGCCACGTCCAGGTGCCTCGAAAACGGCTGCCACGGAAGATAACGTGACAAAAATCCACGATCTCGTACTGGCAGACCGCCGATGGAAGGTGCGCGAGATAGCTGAGACAGTAGGCATTTCAAAAGATCGCGTGGGTCATATCCTGCATGAAATTTTGGGCATGAGAAAGCTGTCGGCGCGATGGGTGCCGCGTTTGCTCACTCCGGACAACAAGCAACTAGTGTCTAAAATGGCAGGTAAACCCAATCGTTATTCCAATAGGAAAAGTGTCTTTCGTTGATATTCCTACATACGAGTATAAGAGACTCTTAGGTTCTGTTTAAAATAAGGAGTAATGGGTGCCATGATTTAGAAACCGATGGCTACTAGAACTTGAACTTGATCCAGGCCATGCTGGAACTTGCGTGTAGATATTAGATTCGACAGGCTAGATCTCAACGGTGTACCCAGGCCATAAGCCTGCCGATGTGTAGCTGGGAACTTCTAAGGCTTAACTGCATTCTTCATTATTTTCTTTTTTTGTTTATTTATTTTTCAGTAAGTATGTAAACGGACGCTCAAACTTATTCAGCTTCTTTGGAAGACAGAGGCTCACGAAAAGGCAAGATTCTGTGTTCTTGAAACTAACAACTAACCATTGTGCCATAATTTCCCTTAGTTTGCTCACTATACTAACCTTGCTTGATTTGTAGTAGGAGTGGGTTTTGCTTTGATAGTAGCATGATTTACGTTACCAATACATCTTGGTTCACTAATCTAATGCTTTTCCTTTTGCCCTCACAGCAAAAGCTTGATAGCCTTGATCCCTAAGAAACCAAAGGATCATCTGGCTTTCTCGCCCAATACGAGTGTGGTGTTCGAGAAGATTGTTGGTGAGGCAGCTGGCAGCTTGGGCCTCACTTTTAGTGGATATGAAAACGCTGATGCCTTGGAAGCTGGATTGGTTGCTAACAACTTTCTGGCTGGTGTGGAGTTCAAAGATAGTTTGGCAGATGTGACCGACTTACCAAAACAATTGGACTACCGAATACGATTTCCGAGCGAATTGAGAACTTCGTTGACGCCCTACACTCAGACGTGGCTTACGAATATGTTATTTATTCCGGCGGATCTGGTTGGCCCGCGGAATAAGGACGATCTAGATGGTGGTCTTCCGGTGGGTTATCTGCGGGAGGGCTTCCTTCCCGTGCAGAATGCTATCTCAACAGCTTTTATAAAGCAATCGGCTACGAGTGCAATAGACCAGTTACCACCGGTGATGCTCCAGCGATATCCATACCCAGAATATGTGGATGATCCTCTGTTGAGTGGGCTGGCTGGCATGATGGGATTGATCATCCTTCTGAGTTTCATCTACCCATGCACGTATACAGTCAAGGTGAGTTTCTACAATATGACCATACGTCCCAGTTAACAGCAGAAATCATTTTGCAGTACATCACATCCGAAAAGGAGAAGCAGCTAAAGGAAGTCATGAAGATTATGGGCTTGCAGAACTGGCTACACTGGACTGCGTGGTTTGTGAAGGCTTTCGTTATGATGGGCTTTTCATCGTTCCTTATCGCGGGTGTTTTGATTGTAAGTACACAATCGATTGTTCATTCTTGGTTCGTCGTGTGACTCTTCTCACTTTCCTTAGATTAAATGGTCGGAAGGTGTAGGCGTGCTCACGTTCAGCTCGTTCACAGCTGTGTTTTTCTTCCTCCTGGTCTATGTGATGAACAGTATATTCCTGTGCTTTATGCTGGCTACATTCTTCTCGAAAGCCAGCACGGCTGCTGCTGTCACCGGGCTCATCTGGTTCATCATGTACATCCCATACACGTTTTTCCAATTGAATTATAGCAGTGTATCGCTGACTTCGAAGCTGCTATGGTCGCTTCTCTCAAACACTGCCATGGGCCTGGGAGTACGAATAATCATCAGCAAAGAGTGGGTGGGTGAAGGCTTTCAGTGGAGCAATATGTTCACACGATCAAGCGTGGATGATCCGCTCTCCATGAGCCACATCTTCGGAATGATGATCCTATCCAGCATTATCTACATGACCATCTGTCTGTACATGGAGCAGATCCTTCCAGGTGAGTTCGGTGTTCCAAAACCGTGGTATTTCCCATTCACAAAGAGCTTCTGGTGCGGCGAGCGTGAGTACACTGGCATTGAGGACTCGAGCAATGGCGTGAAGAGAGTTAATGAGCTGGCTTTCGAGGCCGAACCGGTGGGCAAGAACATCGGGATACAAGTCAAGCACCTGAATAAGAGATTTGACAACAAAACTGCTGTTGACGATCTGTCTCTGAATATGTACCAGGACGAGATTACTGTACTGTTGGGGCACAATGGTGCTGGTAAGACGACAACAATCTCAATTTTGACGGGAATGTTCCCTCCTACCTCGGGCACGGCCATCATTAACGGCAGCGACATAAGAACAAACATAGAGGGTGCCCGTATGTCGCTTGGCATCTGTCCTCAGCACAATATCCTCTTCGACGATCTCACCGTGAAGGACCATCTGATCTTTTATAGTCGACTTAAGGGTCTCAAGGGAGCTCAACTGGACGCCGAGGTGGATAAGTACATTAAGAAAATCGAGCTGGAGAACAAGGCTAATGTGGCGTCGTCAAAACTCTCGGGTGGCATGAAGCGGAAACTGTCTGTTTGCGCTGCTTTCTGTGGTGGAACGAAGGTTGTATTGTGTGATGAGCCCAGCTCAGGTATGGATCCAGCTGCTCGACGACAACTATGGGACCTGCTTCAATCGGAGAAAGTGGGACGAACAGTCCTTTTAACCACACATTTTATGGATGAAGCTGATGTGCTAGGTGATCGTATAGCCATCATGTCTGCCGGCAAGCTTGAGTGCTTTGGAACGTCGTTCTTCTTGAAAAAAAAATTCGGCGACGGGTACCGGTTGGTAAGTGACTAGGACTGGGACTTTTCGCTCTTAACAAAATCTAACTTGATATCCCCCTCAGATTTGTGTGAAGAGAGACGAATGCAAAAGCTCGCATGTCACGGCGCTATTGAACAAGTATATACCAGGGATCCAGCCGCAAGCTGATATTGGCGCTGAGCTCACGTACCTTCTGCCGGATACATATTCGACGCACTTCGAGCCACTGCTGCGGGACTTGGAAGAGAGCTCCGATGCGTTGAGTCTCAATGGATATGGCATCGCAATTACCTCTTTGGAGGAAGTATTCATGAAAGTCGGTGCCGAGAAAAATGGCGATCTCAGCACACCCAAGCCACTGACGAATGGCGCAAGTCACTTTGGATCCGATGACGGTGATTCTATGAGCTGTAAGTACAAAATACATCTTTCTAGCTTGTACGAGTGTAGTATTCATTTTAGCTGAGAACATGTTCTCCGACAATCAGCGGCTACTCAAGGGCAGTAATCTGTGGGTCAGTCAGTGGCGATCAATGCTCCTGAAGAAGTTCCTCTACACGATCCGTAATAAAATGCTGTTCGCTATACAGAACGTCATGCCGATCCTATTTATCATTATGACGATAGTCGTCGTGAATATGAGTAGCTTTGCTGACCTTAAGCCACTTCCATTGACGTTAACTAAATACCCAAGTTCCGTGACTGTGTTAGAGGTCACCTCTAATGTTGCACACGGCTCGCTGGAGGCACAGATTAGCGAAAACTACAAAAGTGTGGTCAATTCCTTGCCATCAAATCATATGCTTTCGTTGACCGGTAAAAAGACCTTTATCGACTACATGCTTGAGCTGGGAAAATCGATTCAAGTTCGTATCAATTCGAAGTACATCGCGGCGGCAACGGTGGACAGTGGTAAGATCACAGCATGGTTGAACAACAAACCGCTTCATTCGGCGCCGGTGACTGTCAATCTTATCCACAATGCTATTGCCAAGTGAGATATTCATCCAAACTATATAGACAATCGGTTTATTGAATTTTCTCTTTCAGAACTGTTATCGGACCAGAGGCCAGCATCTCCGTGACGAATGCCCCACTACCGTACTCACATGAGACGACTATTAAGCAACTGAATTCCGGGCAAAACCTAGGAACCCAGATTGCATCGAATTTGTGCTTCTGCATGTGCTTCGTCAGTGCCTTATATGTGATGTTTCTGATCAAGGAGCAGTTTAGCCGCGCCAAGTTGCTACAGTTTGTCGGGGGCGTGAAGGTGATAACGTTCTGGTTGTCACATTATTTGTGGGATATGATTACGTTTACGGTAACAGGATTCATTTGCATAATTACGCTGGCCTGCTTCCAGGAGAAGGGCTACTCGGACTTCGGCGATTTAGGTGAGTGAGGAGGACGGTTTAGGAAAGTTTAAGGTTTGAGGAAATTAAACCTCAGATGGTGGGTCATAATTTGGAAGTTATTGTAAAGTGTGGTAACATTTTGACACATCTCCACGTCTATGTATATGTTTGAGCTTTTTTTCGTTTGATATATCTCGAGAACAAAATTATATCGACTCATGACCAATTTCATTCGACTTGATAAGGTTTGCAAAAAAAGGAATTTTCGCTTTGTTTTTTATAGTCAAAAAACGAATACAATATTGTTGTAACACATTACTCAATGAGTTCCTTTCCATCATTCCTTCCAGTGCTTCTCTAGCATTTTGATAGATGTTGCTCAGTGACCATATATATTTGGTTTTTATTTTTACCTACTTTTGAACGTACGTTTATCAACTGTTGTAAGTTTCCTTGTAGTAAGTTGCGCAAAATTAATCATCCTATCGAAATATGTTATAACTTTTTGCAAGTGGAGTCGTACGTCAATTATATTTTACATTTGTGAACTAGACAGCCGCAGTATACAAACAGATAAGCAATTGAGCGCTATATGAGTACTCCGCAAGAGCGTGGAATAATTGTGAGGCCATCCTTAATGTGTCGAAAATCATCATGAGCGTCGAGGCGCATTTTCACTTAAGCCGTACGTTAATAAGCAAAATCTTAGTTTATGTAGCACTGAAAATCCGCGTGTGTTGCACAAAGAGCCATTACATCCAAAGAGCCAGAGCCGCTGTGTGGTGCGACGTTCACCCGGGAGGAGTGATTGGGCCGTATTTTTTTGTGGACGCCACCGGTAATACGGACAATGTTACTACCTGAAATGGATGAGCGGGGCTTGGTGAATATGTGGTTTCAACAGACGATGCAACCGGACATACAGCACGAGCCACAATGGATATTGTGAATTGTATTGGTCGCATAATCTCCCGTTTTGACGATTTGGCATGGCCAGTAAGATCGCCCGACATATTTCTGTGTTTCACCTCTGAGGAGTTGAATTTGAATTCGGCTTTTTTGATGCTGATTATTATAATGGGATCAGAATCACAGCCAGCTCCGCTGAATGCTTTAACATCTAGTAGATTGGTATGGTGTCTTCTATCAATTTGGTTCCGCGTTACTCCATCCCGTGATATTCAAGTAGTCTTGTGTATTCTCTTGTGTTTGAATGTTATGGTTTTCACGATTATGTTTTTTAATCTCGCAAAACTTACATATATTCCTAAGAATATGCTTCTTCTGCTTCTTTTCCTTTTTCCGGCGTTGTTATGGTCAGAAGTGTAGGACCATAACCTTCACACTTAACTGCATTCCTACTGGTCCGCTTGTGGGGTCCGCCGGTTTGACCTCAGAAAGTAGCGGCAGGCTTCCCGGTTTGGGATTACTTCATCGCTGAGGCCAATCAAATGCTGGTGTTTTTGCATTTTTTTGCACCAATTGTTTTTCGGCCTGCCTTTGTTTTTTTTTTTTTTTTTTTTTTTGTGACACGGCCATGCTCCAGATTTTTTTGTTTGATCTTACTCTTACAACACCGGTAATCTCCAGTCGTGTCAACCCACTGATTTGCATGTACACTTGTGGGGCAGTTTAATGGTGGTACATATACATATGTGTCCCTAGGCTCACCTTGGTGTTTTCTAAATTGCCTAGATGTGATTTTTGTTTACCTTTGTTTTAGTCGCCTTTTACGACAAGCGAGAGGTATCGCTGCAGGGATATTCTTAACCCGTCCCTGCACGGAAGAATCAATTCAATACAATAGTGTATACATAATTGTTTGTTTGATTGTGTGGTGCATGAATAAATAAATTTGTGGGTGCTCCGACTCTGGAACATGCTACGTATAATTGTATAATTGAAAAACACGGCTTCTCCAAATTCATTCCACACACTTGAAACGTTTGTCCTTGAGCTCTATTAACGGTCATAGCAAAGGGAAATTGAAGACGTTTGAATTGAAATGGCATGTCTGTTGGTATTAATGGGATCCGTGGTGTCAGTACAAGTTCTCCTTTTGCTTTCCCAGTGAGAACTGTTGCTTCGATCAAATTGGGCATTAATTCTTTGACGGAAAGTCTCGTTCCATTGCAAAGTTTTGGTGAATTGCGATTTCGACGAAGTATGATCGATGAACCAACGTTTAAATTCAAACGATGCGGTGGCATACCGGGTGGTTCCAAAGATTTAAAAAATTCAATCGGATAATTTACCGCGTTTTCTTTATTCGTACCGGTATCAATGGATGGATTTGTATGATACCAAATCACCTGTCAATTTCTGTTGGATCTGAAAATTGATGTCATTATCATTTGCATTTTTTGGTGCTAAAATTCCGCGTTCTCTTAACCAAACCTGATTTTTATAGTTTTGAACAATGTTTGAATGTTTGGGGTCCATCTCGGCCCGCAATTTCAGAAAAAAAAGACTTAAAATGAAAAAAAATAATAATAAAAAATAACGCTTCACCTACAATAAAGTTTTCTAACGGTCTTGAAAGCCAGAAACTTGTTCTTTAGTATTAAATTTAAGTTAAATTATTTGTATAAATAGTTTTTTTTAAAAATTCGCATGCAAACTGAAAAATTTGACTAAAAAATGTAAAAAAAAAAATGTTAGACCTTTTTTTTTTACAGTATGAATAGAAGTGCTAAATTGGTTTTTTGTGGGCAATGCTCATATCAATTCTGTATCGAACACAAAAAACCGAATGGTTTTATGTCTTCTAGTTTTCGAGAAAATCGAAAATTACTAAAAGTACTTTTTTATGGGATTTTTTATTTTCTGGTATTTACGGTGATAATATGTATGGGGGGGCATGCTGCCCCTCTGCAACCCCACTGCTTGGCCCAATGTAGGATTGTGGTAAAATAGGTAAGTGCGAGGTTAGATGTACATATGTATATACTTCAATTGAACCGATGCAAGACCTCGATATCAATATATTAATGATGGGTTCATCTGTGTAAGTAAAGTACAGCCCAGAGTGCACCACGAGGAGGTAGAATTGCATTGCATTCCACGTCTTAGTCAGTCCGGGTGTAAGTAAGTCCGAAGTTAGTCAAAAATAGTTTTCAATGTATTAAAAGGGTATGTGAGTCTCGTCAATGAATTCATCGTCCGTACTGGTGTTACTGTCCAGTTTGTTGAGTTCATCGCTGATAGTGAGAAGCCGAGGTTGTTTTGGCGGTAAAATAGCCTCTAGGTTCTCACTGTGAACGGTGGGCGGGTCGAATTCCTTTAGTTGCAATCCCACACTTTCTTCACCATCGTTAAAACCTGGAAACACTTTTTTTACGTCTAGTAAAAATTCCATGATTTGGGAGCCCAAGTCGTCCTTATATTTTTTTTTTCAAGGCAGTACTTTCGATAAAAGAAAAGTGCCATATACTGGTGAAAGTGGTGCGTAGTTTTGCGGCATAAAAGAGATTTTTTCAGAAGCTTGTTCTGATTCTCCAGATCGTTAATAGTGTTGCTTGCATCGGTCTTATCAACATATTCCCCTTTGCTGTGGTTCGTCATTTCATGGGTCGTAGAACTAGAAAACATTTTTTCAACACCTATATACGATGATGGCGTGCGCTATCGGTACAAATACGACTGGTTTGGAGTTAACGTATGTATGGATAAAAGGCCAGAAATCTTCCTTACATTTAGAATTCACTTTAAAGAACCGTCCGACCTTATCTTCTTTGCAAAACAACCCCAATACCACGATCGTCATCTGTTCCGTAACACTCCCTGTGTGATATTTTCTTTTTGTAAGAAAAGTCCCGTCGATTTCCACAGTTTTTCGTTAATATTTAAAAAAAAATTGTAGGTTAAGATTTAATTAATTTACCTGGAAACCCGTGTTCATATGCAAGCACCTCGCGAATCTCTAACCAACATTGAGGCCCATGGAAAAATGTGGCGATAGATGGGTTGATTGTATTCCTAAAACTTTTGTCACCTTTTTTAGAGCTTTTTGTTGAACACCGCTACATCCAACCGAACTTAATGTTTTTACATATTTTCACCTTCATCGGTAAGTTGAACACAGTGGGGAAGTTTAAATTTTAGAAGTAATTATACCAATTTCTTCTAAAAACTTTTCGTTCTTTGACACAAAATCCACGAACGAACATAATATTGAGAAGTTTCGTAATTTTGGATGGATTAGAGGATGCCGCCATCACTTAATCACTTAATCAGAAAAAAATCACTGGATTCGCACTAAGGTTGAACACAAAATGACCTTTGTAAATATCAATAACTACACGCTTTACCACATGTGTATGAAAAAACAACAACAGTGCAAAAGTGAAACGTTTGTTTGGGGCGAAAGAAAGTTGCGAGAGCGAGACCTGGCACATGCAAAAAGAGAGTTTAAATTTCTTAACTCGCGAAGCAAACCAAGTTCAACTATAAAATAAATCCTCAAATTTATGGCTAGTTTTATATAAAAAATACGGAATATATAATATGGGGGAAGGGGGAAGAAGGAAAGGGGGATGTGGGCAAGCATACCCCCCATACGTATTACCACCGTAAATACCAGAAAACAAAATATCATAAAAAAGTACTTTTAGTAATTTTCTATTTTCTCAAAAATTTGAAGACGTAAAACCATTCAGTTTTTTTTGTTCGATTCAGAATTGATATGAGCATTGACCACAATAAGCCAATTTAGCACTTCTATTCATCATTTAAAAAAAAAAGTCTAAACTGTTTTTTTTTTTCAATTTTTTTATCAATTTTTTTAGTTTGTATGCAAATTTTTCAAAAACTATTTATACAAAGAATTTAACTTAAATTTAATATTAAAGAACAAGTTTCTGGCTTTCGAAACCACTATAGTGCTTCATTGTAAATGTTGGTGTTTTTTTTTTTTCTCATTTTAAGTCATTTTTTTTCTAAAATTGTCCCTACTTCCTAAACGGGGCGAGATAGACCCCCCTCCCATAGTAAAAATGCTTGTTTTTGACCCCTCTACAAAAAACCGTTATTAATTTTTGGCACCAAAGTTATCGTACTCTCTCCAAGAATCCTGTTTCAAGATTGAGGGTATCCGTACCGACGAAAGTGTAGTCGCCCTTAATAGTTTTCCGTTTGAAAATCGAACTTCTTGTACTGCTGTGTAGTCCAGTTTATACTTACATACGTATTTCGTTAAGTTTTATTTGGACCGTAACCGGTCTGTGCAGATGTATGCCCTTTCGTGGGTAGTTCCCAACTGGAGATCCAATAGAGAAACCAGTGTGTCAATTAATTTTTATATAGTTTTGAGTCTGGTGTTGCAGTGATGTATTGCTGTAGTGATGAGGTAGCGTAGTGCAGAGTCATTAGCTCTGCATCTACCTCTGCTATTTGTTATTATTATTTTTTGACACTAGGATCCACTATCCCCATTTCATTAAGAGCATTTTAACTTATGAATTGAAATTAAATGGTAGAGGGTGTTTTAAAAGTCTAGATTTTGTCTTTTTTTTTAACACGTTGAATGGCAGTGTATCACCGGTGATCACATCAAAAATGTTTGGCCTGGTAGCAAGCAGAAATATACATTGCATTTGAATTACCCGTGCTTATTAAACTGGATGTCTTTTGAGTCGATCCACGAATCGACCCTATTTTTGGCTTCTTCGAAAGATCGGAAGTGCTGCTCAGTAAGTAGGGCAGGTGTGATAGGACGGCCCATTTCAGTGTTTCTAGGTAAGTTTACGCGATTTGGGCAACAAGGGGCTGAGCATTGTCGTGCTGTAAATCACTTTGTCGTGCCTTCGCTCGCATTATGGCTCAGACGTATTGGTTGGGTTCAACGGTTTGAAAAAATTTACAATACATACTCGTATACCACCACTAAATACACAGCATGAGCTCTCATTCATGGCTGTTTGGTCTGGTCGTAGATGTCGGGTTCAACTCTAATGGCATTCGAATTCCTTGCTTTTAGATCATTTTCAGGTTTTCAAACGATGAAAAATAGCCAATGAATCTGCGTTTGACATAGACCTTGAACCAGTAATGACTTCAAATTTGCGTCTTCAAACTTGTACACCGGTCCGGAAGGCTCCTTACTTTCCATGTCAAATCACCATTTTTGTAGCGTTGACACTATTCGTGACATGTTCTTCCATTAATAGAAGCCGCACGGTCGTTTCCTATGATCAATCGGCGCATTTCAGTCGTAGAATTTTGCCCAAGCTTAAAAGTGAAGTTTCTGATCCGATAGATATTTCTGACCGGCAGTTACTGCTAGCGCCATCTATCGGAAAGTGTTGACTTTCCATTTGTGGTTGACACAACTATGTAACTACACTGAAGATTCATTCGAATTCGATAGAAAAGCGAAGTAGCAATGTAAGCAATCACTTGCGCTTAACATCAGCGTTGTCACGAGTGACCGCATGCATCGAGAAACATATCATACCCATCGACAGCCGCCAGAATGGGAGTATTTCCACCTTTTTGATTTTTAATTCATCGACCAGTTTTTGACCGAAGCTTGTCTTTCTCTTTCTTCGACCTTTAAGTTGTCTTGTTTTTATAACTGAGTTGTTTTTCTAGAACTGAATTGCTTTATTTGTTACTATTACTTTCAGCACGAAACCTACTCCTCATACTACTTTTCGGAGCGTCTGTATTACCGCTAACCTATATCCTTGCGGGCATGTTCTCCGAACCTGCTACTGGATTCGCCCGACTATCCGTGATTAATATATTCTGTGGTAAGTTTTCCCTCAGAGAATACAATCTCAGCCTTTACTAAAACATTCAAACGTTTCATAGGAAATGCTCTATTTATTGTCGTGCTTGTTATGAACTTCGAGTTGTTTGACACCAAGGATATTGCCACCATACTTGAGAAGATCTTTTTGGTGTTTCCGCACTTTTCGTTGGCGCAAGGTCTCAACAAACTCTACACCAACTCACGGACTCGAGACCTTTGCACTTCACTTAATATTTCCCCAATATTCTGCAGTAAGTCTATCAAGGATCCTTAAATCTCTTTTTACCTGTTGACCAATATTCCATACTTAGATATCAAGCCGTACTTCGGTTGGGAATCGCCGGGTATTCTAAGGGAAGTCATCTACCTAATCATAACGGCAATCGGCTTCTTACTTTTGTTGGTTTTCAAAGAATATAGAGTCCTGGATGGGCTATGGTTCAAGATCAAGCAGAAGACCACGTTAGTACCTTGGTTTTACTTTTGAAACAGTTTTGAAAATAAATTATTTGAGTAGAAGACCACCACCCCCGCCCGAGGACGGGTACTTTGATGAGGACGTAGAGATCGAAAAGACCCGGATCCAGAATATGTCAGCAAATGAAATCAGCTTACAGAACCTAGTGATGGACAGGATGACCAAGTTCTACGGACGGTTTGTTGCTGTTAATCAGATCTCTGTAGGAGTTCGACAGTGAGTAATGGCCGCCTAATGTGAGAGGACGTTATCCACAATTTTTGTTTCATTCAGCTCCGAGTGTTTCGGGTTGCTTGGTGTAAACGGTGCAGGCAAGACGACAACCTTTAAGATGTTAACCGGCGACGTTCGAATCTCCTCCGGCGAAGCGTACGTGAAGGGTGTCAGCCTGAAGACCGAGATGAACGAAATCTATAAAATGATCGGATATTGTCCCCAATTCGACGCGTTATTTGACGACTTTACAGGACGCGAAACGTTGCGCATGTACTGCCTGCTCCGCGGGATCCCTAAAAATAAAATATCGCAGATTTCCAGCGATCTTGCGAAGTCGTTCGGTTTCATGCGGCATTTCGATAAGCAAGTTCATGCATACAGTGGTGGTAATAAGCGAAAACTCAGTACTGCTTTGGCTGTGATTGGCAGTCCGTCGGTAGTATACCTGGATGAGCCGACAACCGGAATGGACCCGGCGGCTCGTCGTAATATCTGGAATATGATGTGTCGAATTCGTGATTCAGGCAAGTCGATAATTCTTACGTCACACAGTATGGAAGAGTGCGAGGCATTATGCACCCGACTGGCCATCATGGTCAATGGGGAGTTCAAGTGTATCGGCTCGACCCAGCACTTGAAAAACAGGTTCACAAAAGGATTGGTGTTAAAGTTAAAAATGAAGAAGGACGTCGAGTTGACGAGGAGCTTCAACGATGAGTTAGTTTCCATACCTTTGTCATATGACACGATGATTCTTATTTTTTATTTTTTTAGGAAACACGACGAGGAGAAGACAGTACCGATGGAGCTCATGGAGGCAGATATCCAGAAAGTCATGGACTTTGTGAAGACAGAGTTCCCCGAAGCTTATTTGCAGTAAAATCCCTAGTTCCACCTAAAACTGACTCATCTTTAAGTCTTCTTTTTTCTGTATTACAGAGAACGGTTTCAAGGAATCCTCACGTTCTACATTCCAATCACAGGCGTCCGATGGTCGAGGATATTCGGCCTGATGGAATCTAATAAGACCGAACTGAGTATCGAAGATTACTCAATTAGTCAGACCACATTGGAAGAGATATTCTTGCAATTTGCTAAATATCAACGCGAGGATCCGCGTGAAATCAAGTGAGATGCTTTCAAAGTGTTTTATGGCAAGGCTACGGAACACTAGTGGTGCTGGTTGTACGTAATAATCCTAACCATACTTGATTGTTTGTTATTGCTTGTGCATGCTAACCAAACTAATCCCCAACTATTCTAGACCCCGATGAGGATCGATGATAATTACTAGTTTTAGAACCCTACCGGTCAAGGTTAAAGATTGCACTTAAGCCTCACATACTCAAATATGCTAGCACGTTTATCCACCTAGCCTAAGACCCGTAGTCAAATTATGCATTAATGTCAAATTTTTATTACATTTTCATCAAAAAAATCACGTGAAATGCGAACAAAACTTAACCTAATCAACCGATACCAAATGGAAGGTATGTCCCGAGTGCGATGGAGAAGTGGATACATGCCAATCTGTGAGACCAAAGAATAGGATGGAAAGTGGGTGGAAATCAACGAATCAAGTGCCCTTCAGGAAGGATGTCGCCTAGTTAAATGTTAAGCCCTTAGGACTATTGTACATTTCCCTGTTATTTTATGTTATTTCGCTTTTTAATCTTTGTATCTATACGTGTAAGTATTACATTTTATATTGTAAGTCTACATAAGGATAGCGGCAAATGTACTATAAATGAATGTGCTCTTGTATGATAAGATCAACCGATTTGTCAGTGTACTTAACTACGATAAAAACGAACTTTTTATTTTATTTAATCAAGGAATTTGCGTATGAAATAGAGGTAAATAAAAAAATGATTTGTAAATTGTTTTTGTTTCTGTCGACGTGGACAGATAAAGCTTTTAATTGTTGTACCAGCTAATGGATTCTAAGATGAATTGACAATCAGTTCGGTACAATTTCAAAGCCGATACCAGTCTTATATTTTCCTCCACAAGAGTTATTTCTTAGTACAAATCTTTTAGGAGGTATCTATGGTAGCTTGAGAAGTATTTTCAAAAATTTGGAATTACGCAGAAGCAAATGCGCGTACAGAATGAGTTTCTAATTCATTTTATTAAGACTAGCCCTATTTCTAATAAAAAAAAAATTAACCACCAATCTGTTCCTTGGGAATCCTTCACCAATCCTACACATCATGAGTGTTCCTTCCATGTTTTTCTTCCATCTCTTCTAGGTCCATCTTTATATTGTCCTCCATCTACGACGTGGCCTTACTAGCGGTTTTTATTCCGGGTTTTCCACTCATTACACTTTTCGCCTACTGTCCACTATCCATTTGTTCTACGCAAATTTATTACTCAGACTCAGACAATCCTTGAATAGAGTTCCTCGAGTTCTTGATTGAGAAGCCAAATGGCCTTTATTATTATTATTAGTCGTCTGAATATGGATTTTAACGTTGCGGGACCATATGCCTTTTACGAGTATCTACTTCTACCTTATTGTCGTTTTTGGTAGACAATACGGTTTAGAGATATTTGAAGTCATTCACTTTCAAAGCAGATCGATCCAAGTTCTACAGTTACCATAAATTGGTTTTCTCTTCACTTTTATTTCTAAATCTTTGTATCCATACTGTCAGTGTTACTAAGCTTTTCAGGATTTCCGACATTACCCTTCGATCAGCTTATAGAGTCACAAGCTCTTCTAAAATTTCCCTTTCTCTCTAAAAGATGTCGTGTAGTGGAAATCTTATAGAATAGCTTATTCAGCGGTACCTTCTGAAGCCTCATTGATGGCCTTTGATTATATTCTTTATATAGATATGAAACCCTTGTTTAACAACACCTTGCAGCAATGATGACAGTGATATACTTCGGTAATTGTTGCATTGTATTCAGTTACTCTTTTCTAAATGATAGCGAAATGAAATAGAGATAAACAGTTTTATGTCACTTAGGGCAAACCGCTTATTTTATTCTGGTATTGGGGCTGGATACAAGGCTCCTTTAATTTTCAGACGTTTCACTTCTATACTCGAATAAATTTACTGACTTAAGTACTTAAGGCGGTCCGATAAGTACTTAGCCTACAAAAGAAAAACAAACATTTTGGAGAAATGGCAATTTATTTTTCAATATAGTCTCCTTTTAACTCGATACATTTGACCCACCGATGCTCCAACTTCTTTAACCCCTCTGAAAAATACGTTTTCTTGAGGTCTGCAAAGTAGGCCTTCGTGACGGCGATGACCTCCTCATTCGACTGAAATTTCTGCCCGGCGAGTGACTTTTTCAAGTTAGGAAACAAAAAGAAGTCGCATGGGGCCAAATCTGGAGAATACGGTGGATGGGGCAGCAGTTCGTAGCCCAATTCGACCAATTTGGCCATGGCGAGGGAGGAGGTGTGAGCCGGTGCGTTATCATGGTGGAAGAGCACTTTTTTCTTCGCCAAGTGGGGCCGTTTTTTCTTCAATTCGGCGTCGAATCGGCCCAAAATTTTGGCATAGTACAGCCCTGTGACCGTTTTGCCCTTCTCAGTCTTCGCCATGGGACAGTCTTCGCCTTCTTCGGAACCCGTTCGCCGGGTGAAGTCCACTGTTTCGACTATTCCTTGGTCTCTGGTGTGTACCAGTGGATCCATGTTTCGTCGACTGGCACGAAACGACACAGAAACGCCTTCGGATTGCGCTTAAATAGCGTCAAACACTGCTCTGAAATGGTCTCACGGTTGCGTTTGTTGTCCGGAGTGAGCAAACGCGGCATCCATCGCGTCGACAGATTTCTCATGGCCAAAATTTCATGCAGGATATGACCTACGCGATCTTTTGAAATGCCTACTGTCTCAGCTATCTCGCGCACCTTCAATCGGCGGTCTGCCAATAGGAGATCGTGGATTTTTGTCACGTTATACTCCGTGGTAGCCGTTTTCGGGGCACCTGGACGTGGCTCATCAAAAACCGACGTACGACCACGTTGAAACTCGTTAACCCAATTTTTGATGGTCGCCATCGAAGGAGAAGAGTCACCGTACACAACATCCAAACGCTCTTAGATTTCGCTGCGCGATTTTCCTTCCAAAAACAAGAATCGAATCACCGACCGATATTGCTCTTTTTCCATTTTTCTAAAATCCGCGGACACTCCCGCTTCCACACGTGGTCAAAACAAAACTACGAGTCCGATCCGCCTAAAATTTCGACAACAGCCGTCTACTAGAATGTACTACATGATAGTAAGTTGCTTTTGCGATACTGGCGCCATCTGGCGGTGAGGTAAATCAAAAGTAAAAGTCGATTTTCTTTAAAAAAAATTATTTTGCATAATATAGCTTAACCTACTCTCGGCTACCTATTCTAATTTTAAATATGATCAGGGGTGGATTCGGCTAAGGTGATAGGTGATAGTCACTTTGGTGACAGTCATTTGTGACTATCCTCATCATTTGGTATCGAGTAAGATTACTCTAATTAGGTACTCTATACTTCCAACACTACCGCTTAATGGCATATCATCGAACTCTGGCAAATTGTATCTATGTAATTTAGGAATACCGGATAAATGTTATCGTGAAGCTGGCATTAAGTACAAAAGGACATAAGGACATAAATTTGTGATACCCATTTGCATGAAGGACTGAACATACTGGACATACAATAATTTGCAACAAATACAACACATACCCATCCATACATACTTACATATCAGGGTGGGCCAACTTCGACTGACTGATTTGAAATGCTTATAATTTTTTTATTTTTAACTTTTTTTATTTTATTTTCTTTTTAAATTAAAATATGAATCATTAAGTTTTTGTGATGCTACGTGTGAAAAATGACATCCTTTAAATAACCTTCATTTTCCTGTTGGCAGTGAATAGCTCTTTTTAAGGCATTTTGCGCAACGTTTCTGGCTCCAATTTTGCAATTTCTGTGCGAATGTTCTGCTTTAGTTCTTGAATAGTCTGTGGTTTGTTGACGTAAACCCGTTCCTTTAAGAAACCCCACAAAAAAAAATCAGGGGCCGTCAAATCTGGGGAACGAGGTGGCCATGCGAAATCAGCATTTTTTGAAATTATGCGGTCATCGAAAATTTCTCGCAGAATCGCCATTGTGTCTCTCGCGGTATGAGATGTAGCTCCATCTTGCTGGAACCATATATCACGATTATTGGGAACTACCGGATGTAAAAAATTTCCCAGCATTGTCCGGTATACCGCCCCAGAGACGGTTTCTGGATCACCAGTTTCGTTTTCGAAAAAATATGGCCCGATAACTTTATCAGCCATAATTCCACACCAAACAGTACATTTGAGAGGATGTAATTGTCGCTGATGCAATGCTCTAGGATTTTCCGTACCTCAAATTCGACAGTTCTGTTTATTGACATATCCATTTAAATGATAATGTGCTTCATCGCTCATAATGAGGTTGTTAAAAAAATTGGCATTTTCTGTTGCAAGCAAAATGAACCTATTGGCATATTGTAGCCGTTGTGGTGCATCCCTTGGCAATAATTCTTGGGCCAATTGAATTTTATATGAAAAAATCCTCAGATCAACTTTAAGGATCCGTGTGAACACTTGCTCGTACAGCCTCCACAGCTTGTTCAGTGCGAACAGGTCGAGCAACATTTCTTCGTGGATCATCGAATACTGCACCTCGATCCTCAAAGCGGGTCATTAAGCTTCTTATCATGTTTGAACTGGGAGTTGTCGCAGTATGAAAATGCTGACGGTATTTTCTCTGCGTTGCAATGATTGATCGTCCGGAAACATAATAAAATTCAACAATTTTTACTCGTTCTTGCACTGAGTATGATGACATTATGAAATTTTATGAAATTCTTTATTATCTGCAAAAAAAATAAAACAAAAAACATTAGAAATAAAAAAGATACAAGCATTTCAAATCAGTCAGTCGAAGTTGGCCCACCCTGTATATACACATGATTTCCGCTGCACATTCGTATAGAGACATAACAACTGACTTACACGACACGCGGGCCCATTTTAGGAATACATACCTTTTTTGATTTCTCCGCAGCCGATAAAGAGATACGTTTACACCTTGCACTTTCTTCCAACTTCCCGTTCCCGACGTCATCCTTCTTCCTCCACCCTAAACCGCATCACTAGATTATGTCCCTTCCGTACCTCTCTTTATATTTTCTAACTTTTATGATTTTATTTTCTAGTTTTCTCGACGAAAATGCATTTTCTTAGGATTTATATTATCATAAAAAGAGTTCAAAAAGGAGCAATACTTACTTTTTCGAAGTTGATGACAGATAAGACCAAAATGAGCCAAATGATAAAAAAAAAATCAGAAATTAAAAGCAGAGCAATAAATCGAATTTGTTGCAAAATCAATGCTTTCTTTTATTTACAATTGTGTATCTCTAAGAGCATCACGAATTTTCGCGGCTTCTCTGTTGGATGGTTGGAGGTCTTCTTGCATATTGGATTGGTGGGTGATTGGTTGGTTGTTGGGGTATATAACTTTCATTCAACGGCACCATAAAATCACAGCAAATGTTGAGCAGCGCAACACAAACATCAATCTAAAAAAACAATCATTTAGCATAATTTTAGCAATATTAACTGCGGAATTACTCCTACTTACATGTCATCTGCAAGTTCGTGAATGTTAGATTTATTTCTCAAATTCTCCCTCAAGATTCTGACTGCCATCACTGTTTCATTGACCCCTTTATCTTTGATTGAAAATACCTCCAAGCACGAAAAAATACCTTACACGATACCGAAACCGAGAGTGTGACTGTCACTTGTCACAAATCACCTTAGCCGATTCCACCCCCGGTTGACTAGCACTCCTGAGTTTCGTTCCGAATGGTCACCTCCTGTATGTCTCTTTCAGTGAGTGGTCGGTTTCTCAAAGCATATTGATAGGCCGAACTTACGAAAGATCCCCTATCTGACCTTAACCTAACTTACGAACTAAGAAGAGAGAAAAATCTTTCCGGAACGATACATCATTCTGGTGTACCGTGCGTTTACACCCGACAACCACATGCCGATGGACAAAATTTCTATTGTGCACTAACCTTGCGGAGACAGGTTGATTATATTTAAATCAAGCTTAACCTATGAAACAGCTTCTTTGTGATACCGAAGGCTTTCTTTTTGAATCATCGCAATATCTCTTAATGCGATAGCAAAAAAACCCATAAGATGTAAAAAAGTATAGCTTCGCGACCTTGTGGCGAATATTAAACTGTAGTATCTACACGTAGAGCATCTCAGGAGATCTCAGCCTATTATGAGGTTTAGAGACTGAGATTCACATCATGAAATAAGTTGCGTCATGAGTCAAATAAATCTGAAGCCTAAGCTTTGAGAAAGATTCCCACTACCTATTACTAGCCGAAGTCAACTAACTTTACACACCTAAGTCGGCTATTCATTGGTGAGGCTGGTCCAATATTTCTCTTAGATTTTCACAGATCCGACAGATTTGTTTGTCTTTGGAGGTAGACAAATGGTGATGAGCCTCGTAATTCGTCAAATTTTCGTCAAGCAAATCATGATCTAAACATCCTGCACAGGTAAACATTTCTATACAAAATACAGTTGCAAAGTGATTGCGGTTAGGCCTGATCCCTGTGATCAGTTTTAAATATACAGACCTGGGTTTCAGCCACACTCTTGGCGGAAATATTTTTAGCTGCCCCTGGCGGATGAACACGAATGGAGTTTTCACATAACTAACGTGGTCGAGAGCGCCGTGGCGCAGTGGATAGTATGTCGGCCCTCAACGCACAATGGGCGAGTTCGGATCCCGATAACACCAATTCTATCGAACGTTTATTTCGCGGCTTCTAACCTCGGAGGGATACTGGCAAAACCCACCGTAGTACACTTGTCTTGAAAAAAACTTCTCGTCTCCCGCCATTCGGAATCGGCATTAAATTGTAGGTCCCGTAAACTTGAGTGAAAAACAAATTGCACACAACATAAGTGAATACGACAGTGGCTCTGACTCTTCATGAGCTGTAGCGCCATCTAATAATAAATAATAATAACCCGGTCGATATATTCGAATTTATCGATTGTATTCACCATAGCCCTGTTAGAAACTTGATTGCGACCAAAAACAATATTTTAGTTATCAAAGGTCTTCGCGCAAAATTCAATGTGACACTTCTTATTGGATAGCTCTATATAAAGTCGTCTTACTTTCCGAGATAGGAAACTGTCTCAACTATCCTGTCAGATCTGTCATTGGCTCGTTGCATACTCCTTCATTGGTAACTGAAACTGACGCGACGAAAAATTGCGTCACGCGTGGCTATTACTGAGGCCACTGAATTTGCTGTGGCATCTTTCGATGCCGATGCGATATACCCTGTTAAGCTGCAAAAAGGTATAAGACAGCTGCTTCCTACTCTGAAAATAATTTTCACTGCTAGCCAGGCACTTACCTATAAACCTATTCCTTGGCGCGCGGTGAAAGTGGTCTTTAGAGTTTAAGACCAATCCGCCTAACATCCTTTTTGCTAAAAAGCATGGAGAGACTAGTAGAGTGGCACGTGCGAAAAGTTGCCCTTCGAATGCTACCTCTCTCAGCGATACAATATGCTTATCAGCGCCGAAAATCCTGTGAGATTGCATTTCAAAACTTAGTTGGAGGATTGAATGGGCTCTCGAAAGGAAAGAGTACTAATGTGTCAAGTCTGGCGTAAACAGGGGTTGCCCGCAAGGCTGCGTGCTGTGCATGATGGTCGACACTCTGTCGGCTCATGTTTAGCGACTCTCTGTCTCAAAGCACAGGCGGCGCTAAATGTGATCGAAGACTGGTGCACGAGTAATGGCCTGTCGGTTAATCCTCTTAAGACTGATGTCGTTCTCTTCACGAGAACGAGAAAAAATACTGGCATTACTCAGCTGGTGCTAAAAGGCATTCTCATCCCGATACCTGTACCTATAAGTCAGCTTAGATGGCAAGCTTGTTTGGTCAAAGCATTCCACCCCTTGACATATATATCAGAGGTTGCGCACTGAAAGCCATGTCTCGCCTCAAGAGAAATGGTCTTTGGTTCAACTCGTATTGGAGTGACGGTGTACTTGCGCGAGAAATACCCTGGCTTTGGCTTTGGTCAGACACTGAGCCTAGAATGGACTGTCTTCGCATTTTTATAGATAGCTCCAGGACTGGGTAGCAGTCCGGCGCTGGAGTTTTCTTTGAGCGCGAAAACATTCCACTGCACTTCTCGTTAGGAAAATATGCGTCTGTCTTTCAACCAGAGATATACCCAATCCTAATAGCCATGCACTATGCTGTGAAGTGCAGGTGGAAGGGAAAAAGCATATGCGTCTGCAGTTACACCCAAGCAAGCTGCACTCAAAGACCTTTTTGAATAAAGTCGGAAGACAAAATTCACTAAGGCTTACATGGGTCCCAGGTCATCCCAGAGTGACCCAGGAAATGAGATCTCCGATGAACTCGCTAAAAGAGGCTCAGAGCAGAGTTTCTCAGGACCTGAACTAGCATTAGGTCTACCTGCTTCCACGGTCAAATCTGACATCAACGATTGGGTCTTTAATGTACACAGACGTAGATGGCGAGAATATCCATAAAGCAGGGTGACTAAGTGCGTACGCCTTAATGTCTGCAAGAAGTCCGCAACATTCTTCTTTTCCTTAAGGAGAAATTATTGCAGAAAATTTGCGGTCGTCATTACGGGCCACTACACTTCTGCCAAGCATCTCGGTGAGACACCCACCTGTGCCGCATGTTGCGAGGATGGCACAGCAGAACACTTTCTCTGCGACTGTTCCGGCGCGTACGGTGGTGCACTCTTGGGGTGGTGTGTGCCGAATCTCTTAGATCTACATCACTGAAGACCCTCCTCACTTTTCTCCGGACAACGGGGAAAATAGCCTCCAAAAAAAAAAAAAAACTATCCTGTCGAGACGATTATTCGACCTTTGGTCAAATGTTTGGCCTAATTCGACTCAACCGGTTCAATAAATAATCAGTCAGCGAGTACATCGTCCACAAGAACTTGGCTTTCTGCGATTTTAGTTTGCGAATTTTTGGACTGGGGTATATATCGGTATAAAACCTAACTGACTCACGAGCTTAAGTTAAAAGAACATTGATTAGACTGTGGAGCAGTTGGGAGTCAACCCAGTTTCGCCAAGAAATTATCCTTAGCAACAGAGTCCATTTACCGACGAATGAATGTGTGATCTATCAAAATTGTCGAATTTGGGACAATGCTAATCCACACGTGTGACACCAGTACCAAACCAAATGCATCGCGAGAAAGTCACTGCTTGGGTTCGTTTGTAGTCCGGAACCATCTATCCGTACCTTTGTCCATTTGTTCTAGGTGTATAGCTCAATTCAGTATTCACGATTATATTACTCGAACAATGCTTTGGGCTGAAATTTCCTCGAGTTTTTGATTGTGTAGTTTTCTTCTTTGTCCGGTTTCCTGTTTGCCACTGTAGATTCTCCTTAAGATCTTGTTTTCAATGACCTGAAATATATTTTCATGCT
Source organism: Merodon equestris (assembly GCA_958301585.1). NCBI lineage: Eukaryota > Metazoa > Arthropoda > Insecta > Diptera > Syrphidae > Merodon > Merodon equestris. The sequence goes on from OY284415.1 coordinate 7,164,940, forward strand.
TCTAGACAGATATAAAGTTTCGCATCCGTAAAGTGTCACTAGCCAATTTGGTTGTTAGATATTTGAATTCATCCAGCTGCTCACAGCGTTTATCGAGTACAAACAAGTGCAAGGTCAGTGATCCAAGTTGGTCAGTTACCATATATTTACATATATGTATTTGGTTTTCGCTACATTTCCTTCCATAATTAGACTTTCTATTAACTATTTCCCTACTATCTCGAAGAAGGGTCAGGTCGTCAGCTAAAGCTAGAGCGGCTATCGTTCCCATATCATTTCCTTGTATAAAAAAGCAGGTTATATACCTTCAGACCTCATTACGTAGTCCAGCATCAAATTAAAGAGAAGTAGTGACAATGAGACACCTTGTTTTAGTCCCAAACGTAACTTGAATGTTTCGGATAAGTCCTTTCGTACCTAAACGCGACTCGTGTTTGCTTTAGGTATACTTGTATCAGTTGTACCAATTGTTTCGCGCGATTCCCGACCTCACAAGATCATGATACATTTTCCATCGGCTTATGGAGTCATATGCTTTTGTAAAATTTGGTCTTAGGCTGTTTCGTCGAATTCCTATAACCTTTTTAAAGCTGCCGCATAATAACAATTTGTTCGCTCCTGAACGGTTTCTCCTGTAGACCCGATTTCTAAAACTATTATTATTATCACCCTTGAAAATGAATTTTCGACAAAATCCAAGATTTTCTTCAAACCTCTCCTGAGTCCAATCGGAGAAGTTTTGACGCTTCAAATTTGATCTTAAAAGGGTTAGACCAAGGTTCTTACACAATGTGGATTGACAAAAATTGACTGATTTATCTCATGAGGCACGGTATTTTTGGTATGTTGGTCACACGTGTAGCACGTTCAATTTGTCCGGTGGGACGATTATATCGACAGAATATTGGAGTAGGTGTTCTTAAAATTGTGACCATTCAGGATTTAGTATTTTTTAACAATTGTCAAATGCTCGCTCATCAGTTTCAGCATAACATAATGTAAGCCATAATTAATGCCGATGACATTTACAGATTATTAAGAGGAATCCAAAGTTCGTTTGTATTGGAATATGAAATTGTAGTATCTCTATTGGAAACTCCTGTATATCCTTATTGAAAATGTAAAAATCTTCGTTTACTCAGTTACTGGCCTATTAAGTGGTTATGCAAGTAGCATGCATTGGTTTCCATTCTATCCTGCCCTTATAAAGTTAAATGAATAAAAGACATACCCAACTTAAACTGCTTGGGCGACCTAATTCGCACTTCCCTTCAAACCCGTCCCCTGTTTAAACATAATAGTTCGTTCGACACATAACCTTGAGCACTTGAACCCATTTCGCAGGTAATCTCAACTCTCCTCCCAAGACACTTTACTGCGGTTCTTTCACTTTATCTTGTATTGTGTTATAAACCCAAGGCAAACTTCTCTTCTTCACCTTCTTTTGGATCTATTCATAAGTAGTCCTGATCCCTGCACACCACATACATTAACTTAATCCCTTCCCTACTCCATGGCGCTCCATGTGCACACAACACTTTATTCAGACTCTGCATTGTGCACACATGTGCATCTAATAAAATCAACCTGCTCTCCATCACTTCAAGGAATACTATACATCCAACCTACCTACGGGTGCAGCGGATGATATCCTCCGGGGAGGAGGAAAAATATTTGTGCCCAAACAATATTAGGTTTTCCGAATTTCCAAATATCTTCATAAAGACATTTGAGATATAACTTACGATGTTAGACCGCCTCCAGTAGCCCGCTCTCATACGACCACTGCAGGGACAGAAGAGGGTATGAGTAGAGATGCAATCGAAAGGATAATCCGACTCGATAAGCATCGTTCTTCGTAGGGCCTCCGCCCCGGTTTCCCGAAACTAAACCGGAAACTGTGTGAGAAAAACGAAATTGCAAAGTTTATGATTCGAAATGCTCTCTGCACAATGCAGCAGCAGTGGAGCACTGTATTCGCCATATCAAGTGCCATCCGATCTGGACGGATGCGTTTAACATTGTTCCGGGCCAATGTAAGGGAATGCAATCGATTGCAGAGATGTACGTATATACACCATTCGTCCTACCTGCCGTCCGACCCATGTCGTCGTCAACACCATTTCGCCGAAGAGGAAGATTGCCCAATTGAGTAAAGGAATCTCAACTGCTGCCGACCTTCTGCATGTAACGCTTCGACTATGGCATGGGCATTGGGTTGTTCGAATTTTTTTTTGCTTCCTCTCAATGCGGCGAGCAACCTTGTTCCAGATTTTATGGTGGAATTCCCACAGACAGACAGTCGTTTTGTTTCTAAATTGTTGCTGCGGCTGCTACTGTTGGAAGCTGCCACTGGGCGAAGTAGGACGGGTTGACCGCTCACTCGACTGAAGACTATGGAGCCATGCAACTCCAATTATTGTTATTATTATTTTTTTGTACTGTATTGTTGTGTCCTTTTTGTTCCCAGATAAAGTTGGCACACATTTTCGCGCAATCGTCGCCCACCGTCCTTACTCGAGAGTTACAAGTGGGACATAGAAACAAGGACTGAAGTGTGTCTTTCTCATCGTAATTTTGGCGCGAGCACACGTGCACACGTATCTGTTTAAAGTGAAGCCTTGTTAAAAGTTTGCCAAACCAGACGGGCAGAGAGTCGGGACGGTCAGATCCTCGGATACAACTTTACAAATTGCCTTCGAAATTTTCCCGGCAAACGAGCGTACATATGACGATGGGCCAACTAAGGAATCGATTTAGAAATTATTTCCTGTCGCATTCAGGATTTATGACAAGACTCTTGGGCCCAGATTCCGTGTGGCACAGAACACAGCCACATCGAAAGAGAGATTTTATAGGTTAGAGCGGAAAAGTTTTGTGCCATTGAAGTCAAGTTGATATGGATTCATTGGCGTGACGACTATAAGTATGCATCGCGTATTACATCACGATTGGAGCTCGGGATTCTGAAGACACTATTTCGCTGAGCACCAATCGACATACATTCGTCGGCATAATTTCCCTATAAGCAGATCAAATGCCATTGTGGAATGCAAACAAATCGTTCGTAAAAGTCGGGCACAAACAAAGCACTTCTGCGAATAGTGTGCGCCTTCCACCCTCTGACGCACGAAATCCATTGAAACGCCCGTATACCGTGAAATTGACACTCATTATCGGGTCCCTACATAATACACCCCCCGCATCAGTTCCTACACACCCTGCACATAGTGCTACAGTTTAATGATTTAAGTCGACGTTCTGCTAAGAATGCTTCGTCACCGAGCTTCATAATTGGGTGGTATACTATAAGTTGTTCGCACGTCAAACACTTCGGTTAAGGATTCTCTTGCCGCTCGCTGCCGTGCCCGCCTTCTTCAGACAATCTTTTCAGTTCAAGTGAAAGGAGGAAATCAAGTGAAAATTCATATCAAATGCCTGAGTTAAGGTGGCGTTCAAATGGGTGGAAAAATAGTTTAATTGGGCTTTAAGAACGTTTATTTGGCTGTTCGTATTGTGTGGAGCGATAGCCCTAATTAGATCGAAATCATGGGGCGCTTAATAGTTGGGATTCGCCATGGATCAAAGAGCTTAAAGTTATGAGAAGGTTTATGTCCCAAAGCATATGCTATTCTGACATTTGGATGCCGACTCTGAACGTTAAGAATGTAACCAGTGGTATTGATAAACCTTTGTCCTGATGTCATTCAATTTTAGATGCATATTAGTAGGAATTGATATGTGATTGATTGAAAAGTATGGTTGACGGTGTAATTGATAATTTGGTGATATACATATTTATTGATGCGTTCGATGATCTAATCGCGGAAGTAATGAATTGTATGATTGATGGTGTAAATGAGAGCGATTGATAATCAAATGACTTGATTGATGAAATTATTAACGGTTGATGATAAAACCAGTTCCATAATGCTTGCCAATATTTTATATTTCGATTGATTTCTGATTCCTTGACATGATTGATATTTAATTATTCATTCGTTCGATGTGTAATTGAGGAAGCAATGAATCTTATGATTGATGGTGTGCATGAGAGACAGGCACTGGGCTGATGGTCAAATGACTTGTTTGATGAAATTATTAATGGTTAATCATAAGACGCAAGGTGACATAATAGATCCAATGCTTGTCGAAATTTCTATGGAACATACTGATAGCGATTGATGGTATGATTTATCATGTGATTGATGCTACGGTTGATAACGCAGATGATTTCGAGATATGGCTATGGATGTGTTTCAAGGTGTAATCAAGAAAGTAATGGATCGTATGCTCGATGATGTGCATGAGGGACTGATGCTGGGATTGATGGTCAAATAATTTGATTGATGAAATGATTTCGGTTAATGATAAGATGGAAAGTTCTGAAATCGAACCAACGCTTGGCAATTCTTAATTTCTATAAAAAAAAAGTTGATAATGATTTATTTGCGATCGACTTTGGAAACTTTGACACGGATGATCGTACGATCGAATAAACGACGGTGTCATTGATTACTTGGATAAATATTGTAGTTATTGATGGTTTGATGGAGGTCCTGGCGCTGGGTTTGATGGTCGAATGATTTGATTGATGAACCATGGTATACATTGTGTAGGGATGGCATGATTACTGGCGGTTGATGATGTGATATTTGGCATTTCTGGTTTTCACGAGTGATGACGGGAATGTATTCTTTTCTGCGGCAATTCTTTGTTAGGGAGATATGAGCGCTTGAGTGATCGGCTCGGGTGTTATTTGGGATAATTCTACGATCGGGATTGTACAAAAGCAAGAGCATGCTTAGCTTCTCCATTATCTCGGGATCAATCTCTTATCTGGGGACTGCGGTTGATGTTGTTTTTAAATTTTTTTCTCAGCGATAGATTTTTGATGCAATTGCAGAACTGACTTATTGCGCGATTAAGCTTGTAATTGATAGTGCTATTCTCAGTATAGATGATGTTAAGTTGCGATTGATGCTACGTTCATCATTTGTTAGCGTAATTGACCTATTCATTAATTGGTTTAACATAAAGATGTCTTCTCAATTGATATGTTGTGATCAGCCGTATGATTGGCGTGGCATTGGGTGATTCAATTGATGGTATGAAACAAAATTGACGATATGATTCTTGGTTCGATTGTGATGTATTTAGAAGTCCAAGTGATAGTGTGATTGGTTGAAGATGTGATTGACAGTCGATTAAGTTAATGGTGAATTTAATAAATTTACAGTGTGATTGGTAGTGCAACGTATGGTGATTGAGTTGTGTGCTGTTGTGATTGAGAGTGCAACTCATGTAAGGATAACTATGTTTGGTGTAATTAGCCCTACGATTAATAATGAAATTTTATTATTGCAGAGACGTTAATATGTCAGTATTTTAACCATATTTCTAGCATAAGTTTTCTTAGCCACGATTCTTTTGGAAATACGACCTTAACAAATTCCTTCTTGCCTATATGATGCCAGTCAGCGATTTTAATTGGTAAATCAATAGAGGCGTCAATTTTCTCATCAGGAACTTGCTGTGAAGTCAATCTTTGCACCACAAATCCATTATTTGGCATCGCATTATCAATTAATAGTCCAGATAGCATTAGTTCTTTTGTCGGACTCTACTTGGCCATCATCATCCATCACCCGTTGAAGGGCCAATCTCTGCAGAATTGGCGCTTTCCGAGCATTTGTTAAAGATACTTACCAAAAAGCTTTTTTATGACATAGCTTTCGCTCTTTTCATCTGCAGTCATTTGAGATATTTTCACCACAAAAAATGAATTCACCACTTTTTGCTATACTGCCAACTGTCACTAGCTCAAGAGACTGTTGTCCTGTACTCTGTAGTGTTAGCTCTCCCCGGTCAATAGAATCTCTGCTGCATATCCATTGGACAAGTAATCCCTTAGCTCCACAGTAGACTTCGCAACGTCATCTCTATCTATCATCTGTTCGACTAAGCGATTCGAACTAGCCCATCAACCGCTATGTATCTATTCTGCTCTTAGAAACGAAGAGAGCCAAACCGGTTTTCCCATTCGATTAGGCAAAGACTGTAAACACGCATACGAGGAAACATATCGATGTACATACGAGTCCCCCGGCTTGCGATTGTATTGTGCAGTGAACTTGAATATTCGCACGAAACGTGTGCGGTTAGGTTCAGTTTGTTTTTGACGACAGAGCGAAGCAGTGGTTCTCTAGTGCAGTGTAGTTCTGGAAAAGTGTGTGAAAACTGCTCTTAATCGCGTCTTTCGACGCAGTCATTGTCGTCATTCATACATTCAGAATTAAAATCCGAGATAGTTTCTATTTTCGTTCGGTTTAGTGTGTAGAGTCAGTTCGTCGTGATCTCGCTACCGTCTGGAGGTCACCTTAACGAGTTTGGTTTGTTGTTTCCCGTTTTTTTTTATTTCGTTTCTTCGTTCTGTTTTGAGCAGCAAGTGTTAATTGACGGTGTTATTACCGCTAATTGTGTGGCTTTCACGTGAAATAAGAATACTGGATTAATATATACTGGCACGCGGGATAAAGGACGTGTATCCAAGGCTCGAACTTACGGTTAGTCAAAGGGTAGGTACATGTGCCAGAAGTGATGCTATAACAATAAATTTGTCCTTTCTCTTCCGGTTTTGGTCTTGTTTTTGGTTTATTTTTAGTTCTGCCTCGGTGATCCGTTTGTCATGTGGTTGGGTGAACGTTCTTTGGTTTTCTGTTTTGTTTGTTGGTTCGCTATGGGGCAAGGATAACGAGAGGCGGAGTTTTTTTTTCGGGACTATCTTCGGCCGATTTGAGAGCTGCTTTGGTGTCTCGTTTTTGTGGTTTCGGCGCTTCGTGGGTTGTACAGCATTGTTCATTCTACTGGCCATGTCCTTGAAACAGATACAACAGTCAGGCGGTTATCCTTGTAGTTCTGGCGCTTCGGTTTCTGTTTTTCTCGTTTTTTGCTTTTGTTTTATTATTCTTTGGCTTTCGACTGTGTCGAAACCATTATTCTGAGAGATCCCTGTTGGTTGGCAATATACTACTGGTAACCGCCAACCACTACCACGAGGAGCAGAAGCCACCATCATCAACAGCAGAAGAGCTAGCACCAACAGTAGGAGTGGAACCAACAGTAGCCTTAACATCAGCATCAGTATTGTTGTCCGGTAATTTAGCAGCGACATTTTTAGGGCAATGCCGATGTAGCGACCGCTCTTGTTTTTTATTGTATTGTTCTCCTTTTTTGCTGTTGTTTGTAAGATTTTTTATTACTTTGGTGGCCCATAGCTGGAAGCTGGCTTCATATCCTGCATCCATTTGGCAACAGATACTACTGCCACCACCGTGTTCGCTCGTATGCGTCATTTTGTTTCATTTTACTGGGAAACGAAAAAAATGTGATTAAAATTTGTAGCTTCAAGCGTTTTGTTGTTTTTCGTGACGACCACGACCATGCTCATCTTTCCCATACTCGGCTCCCAAGTTATTCTGATTGTGTGTCGGTTGTGATTTCCATTGCGATGATGACCTTAGGGTTATCATGTTTGGTGTTTTTCGTTTTATTTACTTATTTGTCGGTGGTATCTATCGCAATCTCAGCCGAATGTTGTTCGATTATGGGACATTATGTAAAGATACTACCCTGAATGCCACTTTATACGATTTGGAAACAAGTGACGGAAATTGCTCTAAATTCGAATTGGGATTTTCAATGGCGCAGAATGTACTCATTGGATTGCTAGACGCCATAATATGTGTTTGTTTGTATTCCAACGCGGGTTTTTTGATTCTTCTTTCGTCTTTGATGAAATACCTAGATGAGGTGTCGCTTATTAAAAAAAGCTCTTTGCTGCCATAAGTGATCTCATCACATCCACGCTGCCGGTTGTCTTCGGTGAGGATCGTTGAGTGCGGTGCTGATGGAGGGGAAGTTTTTTGCGAATGAGTCGAACGGTGGAGGTTGAATACGAATTAATTGCGATGCTTATTGCGCTTTGGCGTGCTTCATGTACAATTTCTCTTTGTTTTTTACCGCGACACGCTTGATAGCTGAATGAGCTGTCGTGGCTTCATGAGCTTTAGATGTTGTTGTTTTTCTTGTATTATTTATTAGAAATATTAAAATAACTTTCCTAAGAGAATTTGATTTCTGAGCGGAAAAAATTGAGTTGAATTGTTCCTTCTGAACTTTGAAATATTAAAAACTCATTAACAGAAGTAAAGTTCGAAAATAAACTGTTCAGAGTACCTAAATGCGTGAGGAAGTAGGTTTAAAGATATGTACATAAAAATTGCCTGGTCAGGGCGAAAATATATTTATGGCCCGTGGTTTTTCGCAATTTTCGGGAGATATTTTGAGCATGTTCATGGTGATTAAAAAAAATTGGAACAGTTGCCGGTGACATGAATTCCGTCAAGTCCAATGAATTCGAAGTCATTCATATGACAACCGCCAGAACGTTTACATTGATCAATTTTTTGCAGCCACTTTCGGGTTCGTTATTTTTCCTCAACTCCTGTGACGTTATTGGCTAGTTGAAACCTAAAGAAATCTAACGGCACTAGTTCGTATGATCGAGGTGGCGATTCTACTGGATCATTTTTCAAGATAACACGAATACTCAATTTGTCCATCAATAGGTCAATTTATTGATTGCCTATGTGGCATGTGGCATGTGACATCATCCTATTGGAACCACATTTTACTGATATCAGGCCCACCCGTTTTCAATACCAAATATAACCTTTTAAGAAGGGGCACGATACTAAATTCGACTGTAGTATGGCGATCATTTTTATTGACGAAAAAATATGACCTAGTAACACCTCCGACATGTAATCCAGACCACACAGTCACTTTTTGTTGATGAGATGAAGTCTTTTGAACCACATATGTATTTTGCTTCGTGACGAACCATTAATCCACAAATGAGTTTTTTTTTTCATTTCAAAGTGATTTTTAATTATGCTTACATCTGTCAAATCTATTGTTTATCAATTAGTGACTGATGTCAAATCAACATGGCAAGTTACACGATTGAATGATAAAACTTTATTATCAAAATTAGTGTTCGTTAGTTCAAACGTTGCACGCGCTGTGCCCCTTCACAGTCGACTATTCAACGTTTGGTGACCAAATTTGAGACGATCGGTTCGGTAATGAATATTTGAGAGCCCCGTGGCGCAGTAGGTAGTGTGTCGGCCGCTGACGCGCGATAAGCCAGTTCGGATCCCGATACAACGTCTCTCCTTCGGAATCAGCATTAAACTGTAGGTGCCGTTTACTTGTATGAAGAATAAATTGCACACAACATAAGGGAACGAGAGAAGCTTGGCTCTGGCTCTTCATGAGTTGTAACGCCAGGGCTGTGCTGACAAGAAAAATTGCCATATATGGGACGACACCAATCCACACGAGCAAACGACCATTGACATTCGGCATGAACGATTTGAGGGTAAGGTTATCTCTCGCAGAGGAGACGTGAATTGGCCACCAAAGTCATACGATCTACCCCGCTAGACTTTTTCTTGTGGGGTCACCTGAAGTCGCAGCTCTATGCGGATAAACCACAATCGACCGATACCCTGAAACAGAACTATACATAGGCAATCGCTTAAATTCACCCGAATTTATGCGAAAGAGTCATTGAAAATTGGACCACTCGTAAGAAGCCAAAACGGGCATTTGAACAATATCGTATTCCATACACAATGGCATACATGTGCCTTTCTAATAAAAAAAGAATTTTGTTAATACCTCACTCACAGTTTGTTATATTCCATTTCAACATTTACCCGTCCTTATTGACAAATTCTTTACAACAGAAGTTTGCTTAGGCTTAACCTACGCAACTTATAGAAAATAATCTCTAGCCATATGTCAAAGGCTTTTTTTAAGTCAGTCAGACAAGAAGCCGAGCATTGGTTTTTGCTTTTGTTCCATTGTCATGCCCTGCTCTAAAACCGATTTGGTTATCCGGGATTATATCGTTGTCTTCAACCCACTTCAACAGAACTCTAGTTTTTACTTTCTCGAATACCTTGCTGATATTCGAAAGAAGACTTATCGTCCGAAGTTTTGCCCCTCGCTATTTTCAAATGTTCATTATTCAGGACGTTGTTACATAGAATGGTGTAAATCGCTACAGCTTAAATTGGAAGGTGTCTAGCCATTTTTCTTGTTGTATGGTTCGAGGATCTCTACAAGCCCTGATTTCGATATAAGCAGAGGGTAACATGACATTATTTGCCATGTTGTCGTTACTAAGCTCGGTGAAACCCAAGCTCTCAAGATCGCCAAAGCTTCCCATCGAAGAAAGCAAGCGTAAAATGAGCTTCATCGGTGAGGATGTTTTTTCGAGGAAATTCCGGATTTTCTTTAAATTTTTGCCGAGCCCAATTGGAAAATGTTTGACGCTTCAAGTGATCAAGAGGCTTCAGTTTTTGAGTTAATTTGATTTTGCAAAAGTTTATGCCAGGATGAGATGGCTTACTTTTAACTGAAGCACTTATCGCTGCTATATTTTCAACATTTCGACCAGTGCGTTGTCTCGCTGGCACAAAAACATTCAAGGGAATATGTTGAATCCATTTTAGCATACGCGGCCTGTCTGGTGCGACGTTTATTAAGACCGAAAATTGGAGTAAACACTTTTAAAGCTACGACATTTGACTCAGAAGTTCAGTAGTAATTTTGAATAATTTTCAATTGTTCCTCATTCGTAGGCTCCAACATGATAAAAATATAAACCTTGGCCTATGACTTCATTTGTACTAGTTAGTGAAACATTTTGTATAAGACGTAGAAATGGGAAGCCGCCGATTTTTTTACTTCCAAAAGTTGGAGCCTTATTTCGGGAAAATGGTTACACCTGAGGTCTATCGCTAGCTACGATTCTTGACCATCTTCCTGACACCATGCAAATTCCGATATAGATGCCGTGGCATCAATTGGAAAATTAAGGTTTCTCATTTGTAGGTCATAACATTTTTTTATAGTTCATACCTCAGTTAGATTTCCGGACAGTGGATAATGGTATTAGCATGAATAAAATGTTATATCATTGGTCTTCTGGAGAAGAAGTAACAAGCACTCGACCCGCACTCTACTCCCATTATTACAATACGTACATGTAATATCAAACGGCCTGAATTTGTGGGAATCATAATCCAATGCAAAAAAAAATTAGAATTCTCGTTGGTGCAGCTGCGATGTCTCACTCAAATTATCCAACATGATTGCATGTGGTAGCCGACTTTAACCTTTGCGGAATAACTATATAGGACTTAGGTAATAAAATTCCAAGACGAGTATTACATTATTAAAATGTGTGATCGTAAGCTCTCATCTAATATCCAATGAGGAACGTACTTCTCGTAAGTTAATTCCCTCGACAAGGAAGCTGCGTAGCTTTTGCTTAGACCCCTTCTATGTGCAATTTATATCGTATGATAAGAAGCAATTGGATATGCCCGAGATATGTATACTGATGAGAGTAGCTTAAGTACTATTACGGGACTACCCGTTGGTATCTGTGTTATGTGCTCCATGCACGATTGAACTGTGATAAAAAGCTGAGTAGTTATGTCATGAGTCAGATAAGTTTGGTCTTGGTCCACGTAACTTTGACAATTATAGCACAGCTCTTGTATACCACATACATATGTATGTACATATGTACCTTCATAATATTTAATTATATGGGGCTGCTCAGTGGGATGTTCTATATTTTGATTTTAAGTTCTGAAACTGAGAGTTGGCTTGCATACAGTTTGATAGCTTTAATACAACTGTAGCCACGTTCACCACATGTTTCGAAGCCTGTTTCCCTTCATTCAATAGCCGTCAGTTAACCTTTTACAAACTTATTCGACGCTGTCAGAAACGATTATGTACATTTATTCGAATGCCTAAACCGGTTGGACCACTAGGCAGTGCATTCCCACACTCATTCACTCACTCCCCACCGATTAGTGCAAAAACTAAAGTAAATTTACTTCAAAAGTAAATCGCACTGGAAACCACCTAACCGACAACCAAAACAAAACAACAACCCTCCTAACCTAGTCCCCGCTCAGCCGGTACGACCGAGTAGCTGTCTGCCTGTACAGAGCGAATGCTTTATTTCGCTCATAATCCGCATGTTCATGGAATCAACTTGATCCTACCGCATCATCTCCCCGTCACGTCGCCGTCTTTCTCTTCGTGATCTCCGCTCCATGCTCTTTGAATTCTGAATGAGAATTTTACATTTACCGAATCCAAATGTATCTGACGCCATTCAGACAGATAGTCGGATTTGAATCTACATATACTAGCAACAGCTAATCACCACTCAACCGTTAAGCATCATTAAAAGGTCGTCTTTGCATTTAGAGTAAATCGTCTCGGGAATGAGTGATTTTATTCTTGTTTTTGTAATAGTCCCTCCTAGGGCTGGGGCCCTTGGTGCTAATGATTCATTGGTTTTGCGGGTGTTGTTGGTGGTTTTTGGTTTTATTTCTGCAAAATGTAAACATCATTGTTATGATTTATGTACGAACCGCCCGTACGGTTTGTCGGACAAAAGATATTTTTACCAAAAGAACTGTGCGGAGAAATGGAGATTTATTGCAATGCGTTGGGTCGGGCACGGGCGAGCATGTCCATGGATTTGTCGCACGATATTTTTCGAGTTTTATTTTTAATACTGATGGAATGACATGAATTTAAAATATGTGAATGGTGAGATTAGCCATGGCTCGGTGGTGTTATCCCGTCGGCTAGAATGGTTGCCAGAATTAATAGACTCGAACAAGGTGGAGCGTTAATTCATTTATCACGATGTCGAGTAATTAAGGGTGCTTAGGAAGGCAAGTGTGTCAGCGAGTCGCCGTAGCCCTTGATTCTTATTGCCTACCGTTAATTATGGGTTTGTTGTCACGTCTTGGGGAAGAGATTAGCTTTTGTGTTGTAATTGCACGGCTGCTTATGTTTGTCATTATATGCATCATCGTTGGGTTGATGAATCTTTAATAAATTATTCAAAAATGATTTCGAGATAATCGGTGAACAAATATGTGCGACAAATATGAGCAAGATTGCAGCGATAAATAGCAAATATTTGGAAGTTGACGAGGATAAACACACAATAGGTACGCGTAGAGGAAATGCGGCGGGCGTTAGAATGCGTTGACAACAAAAGATAATATTTTATATGTAATGTAAGCAGCATTATAACGGATGTTGTGGACATTAACTTTTATGGGAGCAGATGCTTTTTATGGTCTACAAAATTCGGTGAACAGCGTTATTAAAGTGAGTTATTGCCCGTTTTATTGTTGTGCTTTCTATGACCTCATCTTTCAGCGAATCGCCCCGAGCTCGATGACAATAGGCGCCAAAAGCGATTGATGATTGGGTGACAGGAAGGGAATACAATCGTTCGAGTGGCTTTCCTTAGTCGATTGCTCTATTTTAGTTTATTGTTTTCTCGACGCCTTTGGCAAGCTAATTTATACAAATGTTTTGTTTCGCGAATATCTTCGCGATAATCTCGGTGATCTCTGCCGAGGTCATCCATTTGAGGAAACAATGAAATGTAACAAATGGACTGACGTCTTCTTCCTATCTCAAGATGATGAATCATAAAGGGGGATTGTTCGATGGAAAAGTTGTTTTGTCCTGTCTATAGCGATTGGTAGTTTGTCGATTTTTTATAGGAAGAAAGTAACGTTTGGCTCAAACCGTCCACTTCTATCGAATTTTTGTTTCAAATGGAAACCTACGTGATGAAGGTACAACTTCATCAGAAAACTGGGTGAGAAACCTTAAGCTCATTACGTCCATCATTGTCATCTTCAATGATACTCGTCTAAGTATGTCAACTGTGTAAAGGATTATGACGCCTAATAACCTAGGGTTTCTGAAAAGGATCGTTAGGAGAACATGTCCGAATACAAGAACTAAAGCCTTAAAGCGAAGGTATTAAAATAAGTTCTAAAATCGCTTGTGAAATGTGTAGACAATTCTGTCAATTCTGGGTCACAAATTTACTGTTTCTCTATGATTTTTTTTGTATATCCCATGGTATAGATGTCGAAATCATCGTGTTGTTCCCCGTATGTGTCAGAAGTCGTCATGAGCCTTATGAGAATTCGTCTCCAACTTATGAGAAGAACTTTAGAGAATAACGCCGTTTCTATAGCCTCATTGAGAATGTGAATATCGTTGGTGGCTCATAGTACTTAGCCTACAAAAGAAAAACAAAAATTTTGGAGAAATGGCGATTTATTTTTCAATATAGTCTCCTTTTAGCTCGATACACTTGATCCAGCGATGCTCCAACTTCTTTAACCCGTCTGAAAAATACGTTTTCTCGAGGTCTGCAAAGTAGGCCTCCGTGGCGGCGACGACCTCCTCATTCGACTGAAATTTCTGCACGTCGAGTGACTTTTTCAAGTCTGGAAACACAAAGAAGTCGAACGGGACCAAATCTGGAGAATACGGTGGATGGGGCAACCAATTCGACCAATTTGGCCGTGGCGAGGGCGGAGGTGTGAGCCGGTGCGTTATCATGGCGGAAGAGCATTTTTTTCTTCGCCAAGTGGAGCCATTTATTCTTCAATTCGGCGTCGAATCGGCCCAAAATTTTGGCATAGTACAGTCCTGTGACCGTTTTGCCCTTCTCAGTCTTCGCCATGGGACAGTCTTTGCCTTCTTCGGAGCCCGTTCGCCGGGTGAAGTCCACTGTTTCGACTGTTCCTTGGTCTCTGATGTCTACCGGTGGATCCATGTTTCGTCGACTGTCACGAAACGACGCAGAAACGCCTTCGGATTGCGCTTAAACAGCGTCAAACACTGCTCTGAAGTGGTCTCACGGTTGCGCTTGTTGTCCGGAGTGAGCAAACGCGGAACCCATCGCGTCGACAGCTTTCTCATGCCCAAAATTTCATGCAGGATATGATCCACGCGATCTTCTGAAATGCCTACTGTCTCAGCTATCTCGCGCAATCGGCGGTCTGCCAATACGAGATCGTAGATTTTTGTCACGTTTTCCTCCGTGGTAGCTGTTTTCGGGGCACCTGGACGTGGCTCATCAAAAATCGACATGCGACCACGTTGAAACTCGTTAAACCAATTTTTGATGGTCGCCATCGGAGGAGAAGAGTCACCGTACACAGCATCCAAACGCTCTTTGATTTCGCTGCGCGATTTCCCTTACAAAAACAAGAATCGAATCACCGACCGATATTGCTCTTTTTCCATTTTTCTAAAATCCGCGGACACTCTCGCTTCCACACGCGGTCAAAACAAAACTACGAGACGAGCTGAAATTTCGACAGTAGCCGTCTACTAGAATGTACTACACGATAGTAAGTTGCTCTTGCGATACTGGCGCCATCTGGCGGTGATGCTAAGTACTATCGGGCCACCCTCGTATGTACAGTCATCTAGCAAGAGATGTCGTTCGCTCCGGTGTTGAACTGCAAATATTTAGTTATCATTGCGATGACTTTAAGTAAGTTAAAACTTGGGAGATATGATGGTACTTATAAGGTCTATGGGACTATGCACAGACTATGCATTTTTTTTTATACAAAAGTATAATATATTGCATTACCGAACGATATTGACTGATTTTGTTTGAAATTGCTGGACCACGTTTATATCAATTGAGCAGCACCACATGCTATCCTCACCTTTTTAAAAAAATGGTTCCATTGCAAGACAATTGTCGACTTGCGTTTTCTCGTTATAGGGACGTTAGCTCTTCAGCCTTTCCTCTTATACTGTTGGGAAAATAAAGTCGATGTCGATACTCCACTGGCGATTAACCCACTGAAAGAAAACATTAGAACTGTTAACCTGAAATCTGTAGAGCAGTGATAGACTTTAGTTAAATATTGCATACTCTTAGTAGATAGATATGCAGATTACGGTTTTACGGCAGATTACAATTAGCGATTAGGCGCGGTTTTGATGCCACAAAACTCGTGAAACCTAAGGGATGCAATGGGGATGTTCATCTAAATCCAGCTTGCGGAGTTAAGAAAACTGGTTGTGTTGGCTACCCCTAAGAGACTTAACAGTGCTGGGCATTCGCAGTGGAAATGATGCAGAGTTCCCTCTGCCTGGGTGTTGTGACAACTACGACAGTTGGTGTTATAGCGGATGGCTATTTTGGTAGCGTGAGTAGGCCAACTGCCCGTACTGACCGCCACGATTGTAGCTATGTTCGAGCGGTCTCTATTTTTTGTTCTCAGAGTTTGTATTTAGACTCATGTAAAAATACTGTGCTTTTCTATTGATTTAAAATGACACCTCTTATTGGATGGCCTATCAAATGTTTAGACGCAGCCAACATTGTTCCAAAACGATCCGACCATGTCTCCTCTGGATGTAAATTCTGAGTTGAATATCTCAGGGAATCAGGGAAAGATTTGAAACTACCATTATTAATATGGTTACGAAATCGTACCTATCGTAAATCGTATCAAAAATCCGGCTTTTGCCCGTCCCATGAAGAATCATGAAGAACATACATAAATGTCAAAAAAAAAATCAAAACACTCTCGGTATTAAAATCTGGTGTTGTAGAGCGTGTCGGTTAAGGGGTGAACTTCGAAACTACGGCTTAATTCCAACTCAAAATTGTTGTTTCAACAATATGTTACAAACCTCACCAAACGCCGCTCGTATGCTTGCTCCTATTATATTTCGCTGTTCTGTTCCACCTCTTCTAGGTCCATCCTTATGTAATTGTCTCATCTTCGACGCGCCTTCCCGGCGTCTTTTTTCCTCGGGTTTTCCATTCATTATTTTTCTGATTGTCCATTTTCCATCTGCTGTCCATTTGTTCTATGTATTCTTAGCCTTTGCGATTTTATTACAGGGAGAATGGTTGGGGCTGAATAAGATTCATCGAGTTGTTGACAGTTTTGTTTTTTTTTTCATTCGACCGTTTTTCAAAGTCATCAAAATTGGCTTTAAAAATCCTGACGTCATTCTCGGGCTTCTTATACGAAGCTTAATCCATTTTTTCCCAAAATATTAATAAGAGATTGGTTTTTTACCTTAATATTACTGATGGGATTAAATTAAGTTATTAGAATCTTGAATAAGTGGTTTCCCAACAGATGACGTTGCCAGGACTGTACTGTAGGCAAGTTAGAGTTTGAGTATACATATGTTAGTTCGTCAAAGTGTAAACTACTTCTGTTCATGTCCAGATTCTTGCTAAGAAAGGAGTATTTCTGGGAAATTTGCAGCTCATTTCGACGCTTCAGGAAGAATGATTTTGATGTTGAAGGTGTAGGACGCTCTGGCGCACCGGAAAAGTTTAAAGAAGTTTGATTAGAGACATTACTTCATGAAGATTCCTGTTAGACTCTAGCTGAACTCATAAAATCACTACACACTGGTTTTGAAACTATTGACATCATTAGGAATGATTCAGAAGTCAGAACATTGGGTGCCGAACAAGTTGAAGCGGATAGACGTCGAACGGCGTTTTTTCACGTGACAACTGATTGCCTCGCATTGTGACTGGCGACGGAAAGTGGTTACTGTACGATTACCTTCAGCCTAAAAGATCGCGGGGTTAGCCGATTCTGCCCGGCATTGGGTGGGATCAATATCGTTAGCCGCTCAAAACGAATGAAACTATCGCGAGAGATCGACGGCAGCTGATACATTTGAGCCGAGCATTGAAGGAAAAAATTGCCGCTATATAAGCAAAAACATGACAATGTAATTTTGCTAGATGACAACGCTCGGCCAAATGTTGTAAAATTGGTGAAAACTTATTTGGAAAGGCTTAAATGGGAAGTCCTGCTCCACAACGCGTATTTACCACCGATAATCACTTGTTCCGTTCGACGGCACATGGCATGGCTGAGGAGCATTCTTAATTCTTTCTAATTTTAATTTTTCTTTGTCGAAAATTGGGAGGATTCCTGAATAGCCTCAAAGACGTGTTGGTTTTTCGACGAAATTCATATGCTGGAAGGAAAAGTATTGGCTAGCTATGGGCAATACTTTGCGAATTATTCAGACTGAATCACCTGAAAGCTGACGAATTCTATCAAATTGCTCATCGTTTTTAAAAACCTGTGGGCTCAGATAAAACTGTATTCAGGCCTATCCATGAACGAAATATGTACGACGAGCGTTAAATTATAATTGATTTGATTTGAGGCCCCGAAAGGGTCACTTTATTAGCTTAATGCAAGCCTTAACAAAAAAAAAATAACTCAATTAACCTATTACCTAGGCGACAGGGTGGAAACGATTAAGAAGAGGGTGAAGGGTTGCGGTATAGAGCAATTCTAAGGCTGGTTTTGAGGAGAAGGTCGAAAAGATTGGTGTTAGCGTAGCATTCTGGACATTGGTTCGTGGTAGCTATAAATACCTACCAAAATCTTAAAGAACCCTGTTTAACAAGTCTACCAAGTTATGTCGAAGTAAAGCATATGGGACCCTTCTCATGATGATATAGCTACGGCCACCAAATTATGGCTTGAGACTTTTATCACACCAGCATCTTTGAAAACCATTGGAACTGTCGAGATTGAACTTTCTTTGTCGTAAAACAATCATGACGAAAAGGTATCACTTTTTTCTAGGTCAGATCTGCATGGTTAGGGGATCATTTTTTCTAAAATTTGTGATGTACCTTAGACCACAAGTTAGCTGCTCTACGCGATGTTTTAGCCTTAGTATCCGATTTTCATTTCTATAGGTTTTACCGAATTTTAACTTGTTTATTACAATTTTAAAATTCCCGTTTACTAAGAAAGTTATTTCTCCTGTCTTTTTGGATGAGAGAAAATGTGTCCGCGACCTCTTTTCACTCAAAAAAATCCAAATTGTACTGCAAATATTTTTTTTGTTCAACATTATTTCACATGACACTTTCAAAAAAAAAAACACTTTTCAAAACAAAAACCATAAACTGATAAGAATATGAAAGAGTATCCGAATAACCTGTGCCTGCCCCGTTACCATTTGCTGGTTTTGGTCTTAACTTTGCTTCGCACAGTGTATATAGACGGCTATATGTGTATGTTTGTCAAAAAAAATGGAAATTCCATGCTAGATACGAAAATCGATTCGTAGAATCTCTTTTTATATTCAAAAATTACATTCGTCAGGGTGTACTTCCCAAATGACCTCATGCCGCTTTATTATAATTGGATTTCTTATTAATGCGATTTATTAATGGATTCCACGGTATGAGGCTTGATGCTCCGGAACTATGAAATCGCAATAAATACCACCACAAATACATAGGCACCTATCGGGTTATTCTAGGGCGACAATGTGACGCCGATTGGCCATTGCGTCGAACGCAGTGCTGGTGGATAACGTGTAAATCTGTTGAAACTAATAGGACTTGCGTGACACTGGAGCTAAAATTATAGTGAAAAAAAAAATATTCCTATGACCATGCGAACGGCCAATCCTTTGATTTGCTAGCTGACGACAATATCTGATGAACACGAAAACACCCATACCGAGGTGCCAAAATCGTTTCCCCTGATCTATTCAAAGCCAATGTTATTTAATAATCATCGTCGTCATAAGACCGCTATGGGCACATTTCCTAACCCTCCAGCCGCTTGTGAAGGGTTGACAGTCTGTCAGAATGCAATTACAAACAACTTGCCCGTCACCATTCTGACCGTAATCCCTTTTCAATTCGATCCAAACAACCGAAGATAAGTAATTGGATATGTGTCCAACACCAGATCCACTGCCACATGGCTGTCCGGCAACTGGCTTTTACTTCGAAACACCGAAACTACTGCGACTAGTACAAGTTCATAGATAACGTGACTGGCATTTATTCGAGCTCACAAACTACGAGTCTTTGCAAACTTCAGTGAATGCCGCTCGCTACAACTCCTGTTCCCTTAAATTTTAAATGAAGATGGAGGTACATACTACTGGGGGTTCACAACTCGCCCGTCCTGTGTGGCCCTTTGGCAAGTGCGGAGAACCTAATTCCGATAATCCCAGAGATTAACATGTCAGTTGCGGAAATGGATGAAAAGGATCACCAATCGTCGACTTGTAGCAATTGACCGTAGGCTGGCCATGACATGTTGCACTTTCTTCGAATCCAACATAGCATGTGCGTCATTGTTACAGCATCAGTTCGGAGGGATTGTACTGCTGGTACCCGTAGCAATGATTGTCGTGTGCATATACTCGTGCAGATACAATCGAACGGAGCAGTGAGCATAAAATTCTTTATTAACGACAATTGGAATCGATAAATTGATGACGTCAATAAACGTTCTGACCCTGTATGTGACCCATGTGGATACGAGTTTGGGGTTATGGTAATCTGGTAATCCGGTGTTGGTTGTCCGTCCTCAAGGTAGGCTTTTGGTTGGTAGTCACAACTCGTATGGGCAATTGACTTTGAATGTGTTGTATATGTCGTGAGGCGTTGGATGTGGGCTTGGAATAAATTATTTTGCATTAAACGGCGGGATGTTTTGACCTTAAATTCAAGCCTCTTAACCTTGTATTGTTTACTTTCTAGGGGGAGAGGGCAAAATTCTCTGTGGAATATGCCTAGGATTTCTTGAACTATTTCGAGTTCATTCATATGTATTTGAAGCTGGGCTGCTTCAACCGTCTTTCAACTGCTTCCACCTTGTTCTGTCAATAGTAAAGTAAGTCGAGTACCGTGCCATCCTCCGACGCGTGCACTAGCCTGTGTTTTTCGCTTTTACTTTGTTTACTTTGTTTTTTTGTTTTCCTCGCGGACCCACCACCCCTCGCGAGTGAATAAAAAAAAAAAAAAAAAAAAAAAAAAAAAAAAAAAAAAAAAAAAAAAAAAAAAAAAAAGGAAAACCAAAAAAGAGAAAAACAATTAACAAGTGCCAAGTGAAGTGATTTGGATCGAGTGCATACGGCCCGCTCCCTCTCGTCCCTCCCTTCACAAGCCACGGCTGCGCATTCTCGGTCGCAACTCCCGTTTGATTTCATCAAATGGGTTAGCGCAATGACCGAGAGTGCGTAGCATCTGACGTAGCAGAACCAAGAGTGCAAATTGTTGGTGGACCAATCCAAATCGGTGTATGGGCATAACACCTACATCGATTTGATGTTGGGAAGCTATTTGAAATTTGCACTTCTCAATTCTACTTTACCATCTTTCAAACGTCGGAGTTGGTTCCTTTGGTGCCTGTGTTTTGTACCATGGAAAAATTCAGGGTTGATGTGAGTAATATCCGTGGCCTAAGAACGAATCTATTCGCTGTATACGTCCACCTGTCCCTGTATAAACCAGCTATCTTGGCACTGAGTGAAACACAGGTAGGAGAGAATTCCGATTTATCGGATTTGAACCTGCCTGGATATAGCTTGGTGCCCCTTTTCTTTCTCCACCGCGGTCTCGCCCTTTATATTCGTAGTGATGTAGCTTACCAACTTCAGCCACAATACGGCCACTGTTCCAATCCGGAATTTAATTTCCTATGGCTAAAAATCCATGTCCGTAAGCATTTAATCCACTACTGTTTTATTTATAGAAGTCCAAACCTGGATAGCAATTCAACTTTCAATGAGTTTGATATGTTATCCGACTCCATCACAAGAATTGTATCCCTACATCCTCACACTGAGATTGCCATTGCGGGCGATTTCAATGTACACAATTCTAATTGGCTTCGACATTCATGCCAGACAACACCCGAAGGACGGTACGTAGAGATCTTTGCTGAGGTAAATAATCTGACCCAGCTAGTAAATGAACCTACACGAATACCTGACATTGCAGATCATTCCCCCAACACCTTGGACCTGTTTCTCACCTCTCATCCTGACAAATACTCTGTTGCAATATTATCGCCCCTAGGTTCGTCTGACCACTGTGTCGTATCAGCTAATTTCTCGTCTTCACCCCACACAGTTAGAGAACAAATTCCTAAAAGAATAGTATGGCTATACGAGAAAGCCAACTGGAGCGGCCTTAACGACTTTTTTAGGAATTTTAACTGGTCACTATGTTTCCTCGATAGTGACGTGGATGCCGCTGCTGATATGATCACTAACATTCTTTTTCTGGGTATGAGATCCTTCATTCCTCACAGAATGAAGAGTATCAAACCCAAAGAAAATGCGTGGTATGACTCGAGCTGTAAAGAGGCCATCAGGTTGAGAGAGTTGAGTTTCCGGAATTACAAGGACAACCGTACTGAGGAAAACCGGAAACAATTTAAACGGGCCAGAAATGACTGCAATGCATTAATTAGACGTGTAAAATTCTTCCACGAACAAAAGTTGAGGCAGAAAGTGCTACAATGTCCCAAGGGTAGCAAAAACTTTTGGTCGTTCGTGAAAAACGTAAAGAATTCAGCCTCGTCTTCAATTCCCACGCTCATTTACAATGACATTCCAGCTGTCAGCTCTTTAGACAAGGCCAATCTGCTTGCTGCACATTTCGCGTGTAGCTCAACGCTACCAGATTCCACATTGTCTCCGCCTGTACTTGAGAGCGTTGATTTCACCATGGGACAAATCCATTTTCGCACTCGTACAGTTGCAAGAGTACTAAAAGATCTCAACATACACAAATCCGCTGGCCCGGATGGTATACCCCCAATACTTCTGAAGAGGTGTTCTTCTGCGCTGGCAAAACCTCTGCGTAAGCTTTTCCATCTGTCCTACTCTTCGGGTCTCTTTCCGAGTAGATGGAAAACAGCATTTGTCCAGCCCGTCCCCAAAAAGGGCGAATCTTCGTCTCCCTCCTCCTACCGACCCATAGCACTAACGTCCCTTCTTTCCAAGGTCATGGAAACGCTGATAAACCGTCAGCTTATGAAATATCTTGAATCGCGGAAGCTTCTTAATGACCGGCAATACGGTTTTCGCAGCAACAGGTCCACTGGTGATTTGATGGCATATCTCACCGAAAAGTGGAACCAATCTTTGCACAATCAAGGCGAAAGCAAGATCGTTGCGCTTGATATTTCAAAAGCATTTGACAGAGTTTGGCATCAGGCTCTTTTGTCGAAAATGCGTGCTTATGGCATCGATAAATCTCTGCTTCTATGGATTAGAAATTACCTTTCGAACCGTTCAATTCAAGTTGTTTTGGATGGGTTCAAGTCTGATATTCACCAAATAAATGCTGGTGTCCCCCAAGGCTCTGTTTTGTCTCCGACTCTCTTTCTCATTTTTATAAATGATCTCTTATCTGTTACTTCTAATCCAATCCACTCCTTCGCTGATGACAGTACTCTCAGCTTTTCATATTCGTTCCAGGACTCACGTCCCTGCTCTTCGGCCGTAGAACTGGAACGGCAGCGTATGTCAAGCACATTGAATTCCGATCTTGACAGCATAATCGATTGGGGTAAAAATAATAGAGTAGAATTCAATGCTTCTAAAACTCAATGCTGTCTACTGTCGTTAAAGCGAACCCATAATAATCAGCCATTATCCATGAGCGGCGCTTGTGTCGACGAAACCGAAAAACTTTCCATCCTTGGTATGTGTATCAACACCAAACTTAATTGGAATGATCACATATTTGAAATCGCCAAAAACGCGGCAAAATGTCTAGGTTTCCTCAAACGATGCAAGAAATATTTCACCCCCTCTGATTTGGCTTCAATTTATAAGGCCTACATCCGCCCCAAGCTTGAGTATAACGCTCATATCTGGTCTGGTGCCCCTAAAACTTCACTGCACCTACTAGATAGGATACAACAGCGAGCGATAAAACTTATAGGAGACACTAATATCGCAAAGTCAATTGACTCGCTTGAACACCGACGTAATGTGTCTTCCTTGTCACTATTTTATCGCTATTTTAACAACCGTTGCTCAAATGAGTTAGCCAATTGCATTCCTCATCTCCATGAATTCACCCGCAATACTCGTCTTGCCAGGAATGCTCATCAGTTTACCCTTAAGCCTGCTTTCGGACGTACAGTTAAGTTCAGGGATTCGTTCTTCAGCCGCACAACACGTTTATGGAATGCTCTTCCCAGCCCTATATTTCCTACTCACTACAATCCACAGACATTTAGGACCAATGTGCACAGGTACCTCCTCTCCCTTTCTCCCTCTATACCTTCGGCCCGTGCTGTGTCTTGATTCCGGACACTTAAGGGTAGTCATAACCCCTTTTGCGCGCGCAAATTATAAAAAAAAAAAAAAAAAAAAAAAAGCACCACCACTAAATATCTTCACAGTCGATGTATGTACATATGTGCTATGTAGTGAGCTACCGATTGTGTTCTTCGTTGATGATGCAGACTATTCTTGTTCAAATGACTCGAACGGTTAGCGATTTTAGGATCTTTTTACGTATTGTAGTAAAGCAGTGCAATAAACTTTGATTCACCTTTAATATAATGCATCATACCAGATAGGTTCGTATTTTGATAAGTGACATTCTGATCCTTTTTATTGGTATTAGTTATCCTAATAAAATAGAGACCCTTGTCATCAGTTTGAGGATGGAAGGAAATCACTTTTTTTTTCATTTCGCATTTTAATATTCATCGATATAAATCGGTAAATAATAGTTTGAGAGCATTCAAGCAAAGTTTAAATTATAAAGAAGCTCGAAAAATTGGAAAAATTCGCAACGAACGTCTTTGAAACGATTTCTAACATGCGGTTAAAGAAGTATTGTAATGGGGCGAGTCGTCGGGGTATGCTAAGCCCTTGTAACACAACCCCTCTGGTACAACGCAGCTTTGCTTTACTCTTCGCCGCGAGTTGTGGTGTCCGAAGACCGCAGCAGCCGCTGAACGAGCAGTCAAGCAAATGAAAAAAGTAGGTCCAAAAGGACGGAGTGGAGCCGAAAGAAATAAAACACTTTGGCTTTGTAAATAATATTAATCAAATTTAATTTTATTAAATCAAGAGGAAATTAAAATTGGAAAAAGGAATAGATTAGACCTAATCAAAATTAGGTGCTCTTATTCAAGCGTGTTAAGGTATTCTATTGGCGGTGGAGAACCCGACCGTCGAAATGGAACAACCAAAAAAGCTTTCGCTTATGCTCAAGTGTAGCACTTTTCTTGACAGTGCAATTGACCCGACTGATCGTTGCGAAGTGCTAAACCTGAGTGATTTTACACTGGCATAAGCTCGGCTTTTATACAGTCCTGTGGTGTTTACATTTGCGAGTGCATCCCGTTGCTGTTTAAATTTTAGGGTTGCCAGGTTACATTTTCCAGAAATAAATTTTATAATATTAAAAAAATAATAAATTTGTAAAAGAATAAAGTAATGGAATTACAATTCAATATTAATAATTATAAATGTCAATAAATAAATATAAATTCACAAATATAAAACATGATTCAGGATAATAAAAATACGTAGTGTTACAGTATTAGTATGAATAACGTCGCGCGAAAAAAATTCACCACTTTGAAGGCCGATTTAAATCCGAACAAGATTATGACGGATATGCAATGGGAGGAAATACTATAAATTGTAATACTGTTAGGCAACGAAACAATAAATTTGGATAAGTGCCCTTTGTATTTAAGGCATAAAGTGTTCGGAACTAACACCCCAGCATGATAAGAAAGACCATATTTTTCATAATGATCAATTGGACTTCACTTACCCTACTCTCTATATTGCAAAACACCTTAAATAGACCCCAGGCTTCAAAAATCGAAAAACCCAAGGCTTCTTCGAGAGAGGTGTTATGAAATGACCCGGAAAATATTCTCACATTCATTCCAGATTAAAATTATTTTTAATTGTACATTTTTCATCAGAATTTTGTCTGCACGAAATTTTCAGACAACCCAATTCAAAGCATTATGGCAATTCACGTCCGGCGACTATGGTGCCGAATCATTACTGGTGGGCATCATTACTGTGTTGTTTTTGACTAAATATTTAATGTAGTGTCACCAGCCACATTACCATGTTGAAAATGTTTTTTTTTCTTCCGAAGGCTTAGTGCAAACTTTGTCGCATGTGAATGAAGAAAGCATTTCTCATTCATTCTTTTTCTGATTTAGCAAAGGCTCATCATTTTGATAATTTTAATAAAATTACGTTTTTACATAATTTTCGAAAAACATACATATGTTATATTCTTTGTCGCTTAATACACGTGATCCACCGTCATTATGACATACCGGTCTTGCATCAATTTTAGAATGCTCCCAGGAGTCCCAGGTACTTGATTTATTTCTTTGTTTTAAAAAGAATTGCTTTTTAGAGTCGAAATAGTTTACTTTTTTCGCTAACAAACTTCCTAAAGCTTAGATTAGTGACACCGGATAATTTTGGGTACCATTGAAATTTGCGAAATCTCCCGTTTAGCATCGGTAATTGTTCTTAGTTTCTTTCGTCTTTTCTTAAAGATATTTTTGTTGGTTTTGATAGATTAATAATAAAGTTCCATAAAACACTTTTCGAATTGAATCAACCCTTTAAATTCTTAATATTCTTGGGCTTAGCTATTTTAGCGCTATTTTTCACGTCGGCAGCTACAACATGACAACGATCTATTTCGTCATTGCTTTGGCAGTACGTTTCGGATCGTTATTATTATTGTTACCGGCAAACTGAAACTCGGAAGTTTAGAGCCTCGTTAACAACCCTTTACCAAATCTTTTTATCGCTAGTATGTTACTTTCATATTTCGCTGTTCCATCTCCTATAGGTCAATACCAATGTCCTCCCATCTAGAGCGTGGCCTTCCTGGCGGTCTTTTACCTCGGGTTTTTTAATACATATTCTTTTGACTGTTCGTCCACTGTCCATTCGTTCCGTATGCCATCTTAAGCTTTGTGATTTTATTGCTCGGACAATGCTTTGGACTAAATAAACATTATTGTGTTCTTGACTGTGCAGTTTTCTACCTTCGCCATCTTTTTTCACAACAGATTATTGTTGAGATCTTGTTTTCAAAGACCCGAAATTTGCTTTCCACCTTTTTAGTAAAATATCAATTTTACATCCGTAAACGTCACCGGCATTGTCATCGTTTTATAAATACGGATATCGTGGGATAAAAGAGTTGTTTTGAATTGTTCCTTCATGGCGAAGAGGCACGTGTTTCCTATATGCAGCCTTTTCTCTTTCGGTTTATATGTCGTTTTTGGCCGTCAACATGGTACCCAGATACATACGAGTATTTGCGAAATTTGGATGAATCCAAGTCCGTCAGTGATCAATTTGTTATTATTATTATTTGTTTTTTTTTCTTCATTTCTTCATTTCCTCACTATCTGCCAGAAAGTCTAGAACGTCAGTGTAAGCTAGTGTTATTCCCCTATAATTATCTCATTATGTAGTATAGTACAGCACCAATTTAGAAAGAAATGGTGACACGGCATATCCTTGTTTTAATCCTTCACATACCGCGAATGTCTCAGACAATGCGTTTCCTTTTAGGCATACCAGCCTTAACCTTTCCTGGATATGATATGTACATTGTCAATCAACTTATAGAATCATAACCCTTTTAAAAATCTACAAACTGTTGTTGGACCGTTTGGTGGAATTCTCATTTCTTTTCTAAAAGCCGCAGTTTAGTGAAAATTGGTCACTCCTGAAGCCACACTGGTAGTCTCCGATTTTACGTTCTGTATGAAGTACGACGGCGGGTTAATAAGTCCGTGACTTTTTAAATTTCCCGCCTCTTAACTGAAAGGGCAACACTGCTTCTGTCAACAGGCAACTGTCAGTTGACTCCTGTCAAACTTTTTGTTTGTGTTTGACAGCCATTGATAGCAGACTACCGCGTGTTTTGAGAAGAAAATGGAAAAAAAGTGAATTTCGTGTGCTCATTAAGCATTCTTTTTTGCGGAAATAAAGCATCACCATCACAAGCAAAGGCTAAGGTTGATAAATACTATGGGGACTCTGCACCATCAATGGTAAAGAAGTGGTTCACTGAATTTCGTTGTGGCCGTACAAGCACGGAAGATGCTGAACGTTCTGGACGCCCAGTTGAGGTGTCCACCCGAAACAATTGAAAAAATTCAAGATATGTTGGTCGATCGGAGATTGAAAGTGAGAGAGATTGTGGAAGCTATAGGCATCTCACATGGCTCGGTGGTTACAATTTTGAAACATCACTTGGATATGAGAAAGCTTTCCGCAAGATGGGTGCCGCGTTTGCTCACAATCGACCACAAACGCAATTGTGTGACAACTTCACAGGTGTGTTTGGCATTGTTCAATTGCAATATGGACGTGGACGAAACATGGATCCATCACAACAGGCCAGAGACCAAACAGTATGATTTCAGTCTCTTTAAGAAATTTTTTTCAGTACCTTGTAGCAACTAATAGCAGTGATATTCCTCGTTAATTGTTGCATTGTGTCCGGTCACCCTCTTTACATATACTCGTATACGGGAATGATGACCGAGTTTTTCCATTCCTCGGTGATAGTTTCATTGTTCCATATAGATGTGATGAGAACATGTAACTTCTCTCTTAATTCCTTTACACGATGTTATTTTAATTTCGGTGGTATTAGGTCGACTCCTGCGACCTGTATTGCTTTCTTTACTTCCTCGACGGTTGGCAGTTCTACCAGAATTTCTGCTACGTGGATAACATTGCTTTCCAATGTTGCTTGCTCTCCATGTATATTAAGCAGTTCATTGAAAATTGAAGACTTTATTCTCCTATAGTTGGCTATTTTTCTATTTTCGCTTTGAAATTCGCGAGTACAATTTGCACGTCAAACGACGAGAGAATATTTCATCGATTTTTTTGGCAAAACACGTCCTTTACTTCTTCGTCTTTATTTTCTGTAACACAATATTTATTCAGAATGTAATAGTCATCGCGGGGATTCCGAATTTTAACCATCAATATTCGGTCGTTGAAAAAAACTGCGTCAGTTACGCCCTGCACAATTTCATTGCTGACTATCTGAACCCGCTCTCATAGTGATTTCAAGGCTTGCTCTCAAAGGTTCCTTTAAAAGTATTTTTCCGCCTGAACAGCAGATACCATTCGATTCTCTTGTCCATTCTTATACGGCATAATTAATTTCTTTAATGTCCACTTCTGTTTTGATTGGTCCACTCTACAGGTAATTTTGTTGTATCACGCGGGAATAACTAGTAGCAATACGTTCCAGTTCAAGTTCATTAATTGAAATTCTGACTTTCGAGAAAGACTTTTGTTTTTGATGTAGAGCTAACGCTTTGCACCTACCGCTCCCATACCTTTGGGGCAGAGATCCTTTAGTAATTTAGTCTCCTCTTATGGTTGGTATTCTTACCGATTTTACCAAGTCGTTAACTCAATATAAGATGAAATGAGCTTTATTGGCGTAAAGTATACTTCAATTTCTGGGGCACGTTTAAGAGGTTTGCATGTATAAAAGAAGAGAAAATATCTTCTAAACATAGAATAATATTACCTAAACCACTATTCCCAAAAAAAAAAAAAAATACCTAAACACCTAGAAACCTTTGATGCATTCCCCATTTCCATTCCATTCGAAACTCCTTAATCTCTTTCGTATCAAAGTGCTTTCATGCGCTCCTAAGCCTCTCTCACATTCCCTCCAAGTACATCTCTCGAATCATCGACTCGAAACCACTTGAAGCCTCAAAACCCGCACCATAGAGTCAATGCAGAAAGGTTTCCCGGGCCCGGGTTGGTTTACAATGATTTATGAATGTGCGCTTCCGCTTCGTTAAGCAATTCCGATGCGGGACACTAAATGTGCAATGATGTAGACGTCAGGTGTGAAAGCGGAACGAAGGCCAATGCAATAACAATACAACGATTTGCCGCTACTGCATGCCATGCCATTTCATTTCATTACCGCCCCCAGACATTCTCCCGCAGCCGACGTTATATTCATGAATTTTAAATTAATTTCTAGGATTTGTGTAGTTAACGGAACATAAATTTGCATACCAATGGCGAATATGAGAAGGATGCCTCCCATCCTTCCTCGCCGATGATGTTTTATTTGCACACTACACCCAAGTGCTTTCAGCTCGGCACGACGATCTATGTATGTACATACAACAAAGTTCCTCCCTTCGTGTCCTCTATTTATGTTGAAGATATTCTAATAGTCGGGGGCACATTTGTAGAACAATTACCATCATCTAAGGTCCCGGTCTTGGTTCCGGTGCCCACCTGGGTGACCTCGTTTGCTTGTTGGTCATTATTGCCGGAGCTGTTTATCGATGCTCATGCTCCAGCGACTAGTACTACTAGTCGGTCCCTCTGGGCGTATCATCTTTGTCAAGGACACCCTGGTAATAACAATAAACCTTAATTATTATGACCGGGAAGCCAATTACAATGCATACTATACCACGAGTGTTTGTCCCGAGCACATTCTCTGTATTTGTGTTGTGCCACCATCGCCAGATGGAGTTGCACTGCATAGTTCGTTCTGATCATCATCGTCGCTCTCGGTAGCCACCACGTCTACAAGGACGTAATAGTTGTACTGTTTTCCAAGCGCAATGAAGCGGAATGTATTACTCGGAGTATTGGGAAACCATTAATTCTGCACTCGGAACAGACTGTTCAATGGCGAGGGGTGACAGCCGTTTTCGGGATAGCACATGAGACCCGGGGGACAATGAGAGAATTGCTGTTGTGCGATAGTGTGGCCCAATTACCTCATATGCAATTGCGCATCGATCGTGTCCTTCGAGCCGTTTTGGTGTGTCGAGTACTTTTCAATTAATAACGGTCAAACGCTGCTGTTTTTTTTCAACTTTTTGTCGGGATAGTCGGTCGCAGGATCAACTTGGCCGTCGCGGTGTGAAAAACAACGTTTGCGGTTATTGTTATGGGAATACAAGTACAATGGCGAGCATCCTAAGTGGGTCAGGTCCGTCCTGCATACGGGTTCAGGAAAAAATTCAAAACAAAACGACAGAAATAAAAGTATAGAATGAATTGGAAAGAACAATAAGGGATGAGGGAGGATGGGCGACCATTGCTTACTAGCTACCGGAATCACCGGGTTTAGTAGAGAACGAATGAATGGAATGGAAAAAGGTCACTGCAAATGGATGGAACTTGGTTGTTTGATATCGAAGCATCGAAGCTGCGCAATTGTTTTATGAATTCGGAATTAGTCGTTGGGAAAATGGAAATTAGAGATAAAAGATGGAGAGACGATGTGCAGCTCGGTGACAGGTGGAAAGAAAAAAACGTTCGTTGTTTAGGTTCTCTATTCATGGAATGTTTCTCTTTAGTTCGATTGTTTTAATTGTGGCGGATGACATCAGGATAATCGTCATAGCTGACCTCGGTTGGAATTACGACATCATGTTAAGGGCCATCATGAATATGGCAAGCTTCATAGGAATCTTTTGTAGGCTTCGAGTCGGTATATGACTAAACAATATCATTCATGCTTGTTAGTGCCTACTTAATAATTTAATCTATTTAGGATATAAAATAAAAGGCTTTCAATAAGAAAAAAGTAATAAAATTACTTATGATTCCAAGGTTTTTTACGGCTTAAATTTCTAAGCTTCGTCCTTTAGAGTCTATTTAAATAAAATTGGTTTTCTAGCAAAAATGCTTATTTTTGGTTTCGTATGGAAAATTATATAGAGTAGAGACATAAGTTCACTGCCAGCATAAGCAACTCATTTTAGGCCTTATCTACCATAAGCGAAACTGCATGGTCAGACCTCGTTTAATATGCTTGAGGTGAAATCCTACAATGAAAGCTATCTGGGCTAGTGTTGAAAGTTGAAAGTTGAAAGTTCGTTCATAGTGCTTCGTTACTGTGTTGTATTGAAATAAAATTAAAAAAAAAAATGAATGCCCCAACCTCTCCTGTAATTGCTATTCACTCCGCAGAGGATATGTGAATCCATATCTCTCTGCTTTTATCTTTTATTCATCACCTTTGCCCATAACCACGCTTCTCATATCGCGAGGTTGTCAACTACTGACCTGATGACTCAATCAACGTAGTTATACGAGTTGTATAGCGTGTTCGTTTTATAGCAATATAAGACGGGAAGGATCCATAACAAGCCGCCAGATGAGAACGAACTTTTCGACTTTTATTTGATGTGCACTTGGCTGCCTTGAATTTCCAATTATCAGCAGCATTTGGTTGTGGCTATTCATTTTGACAAGCTAGCCACAGTCAAAGAAATCTTTGTATACTTCATATACTTTTCTTTTTCTAAGAAGAACGCAAATGAATGCAAGATTCTCTGGAAGAATTTAGGTATCTTCTATCAAGAAATCTTCTCTATAGGGTTGCCTCTGCAATTTCGGCTTCACATCATATTAAGAGTCAAAGTTGTAATTAAGTTAATGGTCTTTCTATTCTTTTCTATTTCTGAAACATTTCCTGTCGATTTCGAACGTTAAATCGAATGGATTGGAATGAATGTACGAATGAAAGGCAATCCAACAAGGGGTGTCATTTTAATTTTTGTATCAAATGTTGAAATGACAATATTGGACTATAATTGTGGTAACATTTGATAAGAAAATATTAAGATATAAACATGAAATAGAAAAATTCACTTATTCCAATTCGTGCTGCTCTCGCACCAATATAGTGAATTTACTCTATTATTCTGAACGTTTCGGGCAGGTTATTGAAGTGAAGCTGAAAATATCGACGTCGTAGCTGCGAGCGTGGCTGAAGACCCAGGTCTGCCGATTCGAGATGATCACAGGACTCGGCCACCTTGGATAAGGATGTTCTTCTACGTGATTATAAGGTTCAATTTATATATTGTAACGAGTGAAGCCAGCCATGATTTCGCTGCTTGAATGCTAAAAACTAATGAACTAATGAACAAGATGATGATTTTTTTATAGAAAAATCTTCTTAGTGATGAGGTTAATTTTTATTAGTGTAGGCATGCAAGCAATCAAATGAAAATCCAGGAGAAATAGTGGGCAACATCTCTGTTTTCAGCGAGTGACAGTTTCATGTGGTTTTTAGGCAGGCGGTGTCGTTGGGCTACATTATTCGAGAATTATACTGGATTGTGGTTTTCTTTTGATTTAAAATGATATAAGAATAACCGTTATATAGGGTGGACCAATAGCTTGAGTTAAATGAAACACACATGTTTTGTGAAATTAATATTCATTTTAGTTCGTTATTAAGTTAAAAATGAGTGGAATGCAACAAGGTTCATGTGACTATTAAGGTGAACATCTGAAAATCACTCTTTCTGATGACTGATTTATCGTTTTATTGGCATAAACCTTACATGAAGTCTAAAGGTGAATTTCAGGGGAAAAAAATCATTGGTCAACATATTGCGGTAATGCTGTCCACTTCACTGTCATTTCCTCCCCAGCCTCATATTCGAAAAAGTACGGGCCAATGAGGCCGCCTACTCATGATCCACACCACATACTGATTTTAATGAATCTCGTGTGAGTTTTCCAGTCCCCGGATTTTGGTATTTAACGTACTCTACCATCCAAAAATGTGATTGACTGGAAAGGATCAAATTTGATGACAAATTTTCTTAGTGATTGCCATTTAACGACTTGGTGACATCGTAGATGGTGTAAAGGCTTTGATTCTTGTGTACTTTGTATTTTATAGGCATGAAAGTCAGGATCAATCTTTAAAATTCACCACAAAGGCCCAGTTGTTGACTTCGGTTACGAATGGAGGTTCCTAACCGGTTACGAACATTTTCGCTCATAGCAGTGGGGTTTTAGCGCATTCTTATTGTTTGTTGATCCGATATCGAACCAATTTTTTCAAAAGGCTTCTCCATTTCAGGAGTTCGGGGATCAAATATTGTTGATAGAAAAATTCACAATTTAATTTTTAAAGATCACGCATTTTCGTAATAAGTTTGAATAAAAATAAATGCCTTGTCGCCTAGCAAATGACTCCATGACTTAAACTACCAAAGATGGTACTTGACATCTGTCAAAAAGATCGAACATATTTAATGCAATAAATAAGAGTTAATGACCGCCATCCATTCCATTATTTTGTCAAGGGATGGCTTTGGTAATCTGTATCTTGCGTCACATACGTCCTATTGTAGTCATAAACTAGATGGCTTAGAAATATGAGGTTTCGTACAAAGAAAACGACTTTCCGGGAGCTTGGTTTTGAAATTCTTATGCACCTACTTTATAGTCTCCTATAGGCCTGATTCCACGTGATTACCACCTTTATAAAATCCGCTCACGAGAGGCTTGTAGAGAACGATTATCCCAGTTGGGACGAGGGCTTGTATGAGACAGGTAAACTGGAATTACCTTTAAAATGGCAACTAATTATGGAAAAGTTTGAGAAAAATAGTTAATTTAAACTATGCTAAAAAAAACCTTAAATTTCATGCAAAAATGGACTTACTTTTACTGCATGTGCATATTTGGTTAAGGAGACACGCAGACAAGAAGTCACTGTTAACAAAAGCTTTTGCTGAGATCTGAACCTGTATCATTGACAAAACGCATTGAACAACAGCGGCCAACGTCGCGTGGTAAATGATATGTTTTTCACGCATGCATTCATCAGAGACATGATTATGTTTTTCAATTATAATAATCACTCTGACAGCTTGCGGTTTTCCAGTAAGCATCTATCCGTATATGTACATAGGTACCCATGTAAGCTGCTTTCACTCATTGGGAAAATACACAGTTCTGGGAAAGTCGAACCACCATTGAACCGGTGACATAAAAGGCATGACGGTGTGGTTCATCAGCCCACAACAGGTAGTGAAATTATATGGGCTTTGTTCATTCGTCACATTGGATCTTTGAGATTGTTTCTATGGGCTATGATCTGCTTCAACCAGTATATGACCAAATAAAGCGCAGAATGTGTGATTCCCAACCATCAACCGCAGTTGCGGGTGATGACGATATACAGATATTTCCGTACAAACTACGACCAATTTCTTATGGTACTCGTAGTTACACCTGTGAATCACCCACTGTGCGGCTTCTCAAATTTGATTTGCGGAAATGTCGCAATGCCGCCAAAATCTATGATTAAGCATGAAAAAGCTGAAAGAGATTGTAAAACAAACAAATGACATCGCATTTTATTTCGAGTAAATATTTGCTAAACGCTTACATCGATGCAACCAAATGCAAACTACATGTGAATGCAACCACTTAATGGTCTTTCCCGCCTATCAATTTCAAGCTAGTCCTTGCAGAAAAGCCGCACGCCTCTTGACTGTGAACACACATACATATGTATACTCGTGTGGCTGCAAATCCCCATATCGGCGGCAAACCAGTCAAGGATTTTGTAAATATTTCACGATTTATCCGAAAAGCCAGCTCGACGCGATGATAATCTTTATTTTCGCGAAATTACATTCATTGTTGACATTCCATTAAAAGCAGTGCCCCTTGTCACATATTACGCATTTTAACGAGCACATATTAATTCCCCATTAAAAGTACACTTCCTGTTGAGCTGCAACTGACAGCGGATAGCGAAACAGCAATCGATTTTACTTCCGATCACTTATCGGATAACAATGCGCGTATCGTTCCCTTGAAATTCGCGGAACTTATTGCGCGTTTTAATTAAATTTATTTTGTTTATGCATCCGCCGGCACGCGTTACTCTACAGCCTAATGGCTAAATGTATCGATTGCTTAAAGTGCCTTTATGTCCCCATCTGTTGTAGAGGCTTTTCGATTCCCCAAGATCGTAAATCTTCTCTGAACGTTAATTAGTTTTGTTTTTCTATTTTGATTCACAATTTCTCGGAAAACATTAGAAGTCACTGGAAATCATCGGAGCGCTCGATCGCGTTGTATATATCTATGGAATAAATTTAGAACATATTAGTCTGAAGGTCGACGGCAATGCTGTGACTTTCTAATAGGTACACTGATTTGTGTACAGCGGTACATGGCCTGTGAACATCGGTTTCGCATCTATTTATTTCTGGGAATAATCCCGAAAGGGGTGAGCACATTACGAGTTTAAACAATAAACGAACCCCCAATAACCTCTTTTTCACAGGGTGCTTCAGCTGAAAAAAAAAATCACCAAGTGGACAAACGTAATTCATTATTCAAGACTGCGAACTGCTGGAAATAAAAGTTTGAAAAAATCACTGAAACGAATCAAAAACAGATTCCTACGAGTCCCCCTAATTACTCTCGTTTTTTCCTCAAGTTTTTCGATTTTTTTTTCTGGTTTTTCCCTTTTTTAATTCATGCAGACTTGATGATAGAGCGTCGCCGAGGAAGGGTAACCGGGGGATGGTCGCGAAGGTTCGGCCCAACAAGAATCGGATGAAAGCAACTGAAACAAAAGTAGTAGAAAAGCTATTAATTTCGCTTTTCTGTTTTGTTGCACATTGTTGACTGATGCTGCTTTCAGTGTTTCTTACTTTGTTTCAATTCTTTTTTCGTTCATTACGCTTTTGCTTTTGTATTTTTTATTTCCTTAATTGGCCATTTGTGTGCTGGGTTGGAAGCAGGTTTCTCTTATTGAGGTTCGTTCTTAATAAGCAATTGCGGGAAACAATTTCTTAGCATTAGATGGAATCCGGTCTTTAAA
The DNA here is from genome assembly GCA_958301585.1 of Merodon equestris. Taxonomy (NCBI): domain Eukaryota; kingdom Metazoa; phylum Arthropoda; class Insecta; order Diptera; family Syrphidae; genus Merodon; species Merodon equestris. The sequence continues at coordinate 7,201,412 of OY284415.1, forward strand.
GCTTGAATGCCGTAATGACAAAGTTCGAATTTAAAAGAAAACAATATTTATTGTGATGAACCCTTGCTTTCGTTTCTAATATGTGATTTCTTAAGCGCTTAGTTTTTAACTGTCAAAAAAAATACGGGAATATTGCAAAAGTGTATGCAATTTTTAACTTGAGTTGATAAACCAATGCTTGCCATTTATTTAAAAAGATTACTTTTTTGAAAATGTTGACCTCGACTACGTTTCAAGTGGTCCATAACGAGAGTCCAGCTTTCAGTCACTTTTTCAAATATATTAGCTAGAATTATCTCGTCAGCGAAACGTGTAATGTTGCCTTTCAAGGCATCGACTCACGCGGGCTTATTGGCATAGACGACTAATTTTTTCCCATAACAAATACTCTAAAGGCATAAAATCGCCGACTAGTTCACGGTCCAAAACGAGAGATAAATTGCTCACCGAACTCATTTCTCAATTGGTCCATCGAACCTCATTCTGCGCAGCGTGTAGCGTCATTTTGCTAGAACCACATGTTGACCAGGTTCAGCTCGTGCATTTTAGGTAAAAAGAAAATTCGAAATGAATTTGGTGTTAGAGACTGCAATTGAAGGATGACATTGTACTGAGCATAAACCGCGCCAAGCAGTCAGTCTTTCCGGGTGCATTAGCAGCCCTTTTATTGCTTGACTTTGCTTGTGGGATCAAATACCCATATGCATTTAATCAGAAATGAGCTTTTTCGCTTAAGATCTTCCTCCAGCTTTACTAAGGCCCAGTCAGCGAAAATTCGAAGCTGTGTCAGGTCGTTCGGCTCCAGTTCTTGCTCGTTATATTTTCTAAGGTTTTGACCAATGTCCTTGTGGAAAATTTTCGATGTAGTCGAGTAACTCAATTCCAATTGTTCTGAACGGAGACCGATTGACAAATTATGGAATTCGTTGACACTGGCGGATACAGCAGCAATATTGTACTCTATACGCACTCTGTGCAAACAAGTAGGTGGCGTAAAATTGTTGTGAAATTTTGTTAAATTACTTGTCCACTAGGTCGATTATGATCACTGTAAATGGTTGAAGTACGGGAAAAAAACATTTTTTAGAGAGCGCGATTTTTGATAACGAATAACAATACTTTATCAGCCTTGTTTGAATGTAGCTCTAACTGTGATAACATGGCAGTCCCCAATAAGTATACTTGCTTCGATATATGCCACGAGTCGCACGAGAGCTGCCCAAAATAAAACGCTGAAAAACCAAACACCAATAAAATCGGCCTTTATATCTGTCAAATTTCCTTAAAATATTGGAATGTATCACGTGAAATGTCTGATTTTTTTCAAAGTTTGTTTAATAAAATTGCATATGAACCGTTGGCGTCTATAACTTTTTTTCACCATGATTCATAGTCCATCAGTTCATTTTTATAGAAGACTTGATTTTCGGACTCTATAAAGTATTCAATACCTTATACCGACAAAATAACTCCAGACTGGGAAAAAGGTGATAATCAGTTTGAAAAATCAGAGGAGCATGGTGGTTGCGAAAGAATTTCTTATCCTGACCTGACCTACACCATTGCGTTTGAGGTAAGGGGTCTAGCATTGTCGTTCAATAGAGTCAGACCATGCCCATTTCCCAGCGCAGTCTGTTTTTCAGCCAATTTCTCACGCACTATATCGATTCTATATCGAAAATTGACCATATACGATTATACGGTGCAAAAGGCACAGGTTGAGTGTCGTCTTATTGTTTTCTCTGTATTGTCTCATACTATTTTCGTTAGCGTGTCCCGTTGCTTCTAAACTATTCGCGTCAATTATTGTTCCCGGTTTCCAATATGCTTGGAATGTTACCAACCAACGTACCATAATATCATTAGATTGTTGTTTTGACTACATACTTTCGAACAAGTTGAATCTATTGTTTTTTTTTTTTTTCGGATAGCTTATTGATCGTTTCACCCTGAGATACTCGTAAAAACTCAAACATTTAAAACTATAGTGTACGTAAGCCGTAAACATAATAAAGTTAAGGTTGTAATTGAGCGCGATACCATGAGGTATATAGCAAGTATCATTACAAATTGTCCGTACTTCCCTGTTTGCCAAAGACCTTCGAGAAACTTATATCTTAGCAAAAACTAACTCACCACCTGTTAACCACTAAACTGATCTTAGAGAAATAAGACAATATGTTGATTAAAGTTATGTTACACCTCCCTGTCTGTTAACGTTCTTTCAAAAGGGTCTTCGCTAAGGTAAATCGTAAAAAATGTTGCTTTTAGCTTAACAACGATCGTTTTTGAGGCCAATATTATTCTGCTTGCATACGTCAGTACCACTTTTAGGCAGACGATGTGCATCTATATTTTTCTTCAATCATAAGCAATATGGCCAGCCTCAATAATATTCCATAACGAAAAACTCTCGAAAATTCATTCGTAAATAGGATTTTTAGTAAACGCGTGCTAAAGGGTTTATGAATAGCCTCAAGTGATCAGACACTTGGCCTAAGGTACAGAGGGAGAGAGGCAGACATACTCGTATGTTGCCATTCCAATTCTGTGGCCGAAAAGCATTACGTGAGTCTTGGATAGAATATACAGGGTGTCCCACGAGCAGTGTGCCAAAAAGCTACAGCGTGTAGGTCTAGTCAAGACAAGAAAAAAATCGTATGGGAGGGGGGGTCTATTTCCCCCCGTTTAGCCGGGAGGGGCAATTTTCTAAAAAATTGACTTAATTTGGAAAAAAAATTATTAAAAATCAACAGTTACATCCACAATGCCGCGATATACTTTTTTGTAAAGCCAGAAACCTCTTCTTTCATCTTGTTTTTAAACGAAGCTGTTTTAAGGAATAGTTTTTGAGAAATTAATTTTCAAACTCAAAATTTTGGAAAAAAAATTAAAAAAAAAAATTTCGAACTATTTTTTTTCAAAATTGTATGTAATTAAGTACTAAGTTTTTTTCAAAAATTCAATTCTCTAATTAGTTTTTAGTTAAATACAGAAAACCGGATGCAAAAATGTCTTGTAGTTTTTGAGAAATTAAAAAAAAACCCGAACCATTTTTTCCTAAAAAAAACCTTTTTTTTGGTTTTAACGCGGCTGGACTTGTAGGCAAATTAATGTATGAAACATTGACCTCGCGATCGTGAAGCCAAAAGACTCTACGCTGAAAGATATCCCAATCGGAGGTGTCCCAGTTGTGTCGCGCGGACACTAGCGATTATACAAAAAAATATGGAAATGAATAATCCAATTACTCCGGACGCGGTATTCACATTGACTGTTAACAAATAGTATAATACACAGATAAATGTTTAAAATAATAAAGATTTATTTGGATCCTTTCGATCTCAATTCTGTACAAGAAGTGCTCGACAAGAAACAATCTTGGTGTATATGTACACTCGCCATAGTACACTCGCTTCTTTATGTAATCTGGTCTCTGCAGGAGATTCCCGTCGGATCAGCTGATGACGACCGTTTTTTTGTTGGGAAAGGTCATTGATCTTGGAGTAATTCCCTCTTCTCCCTGCACGGCGATTTCGTCTAGGCCTGGCATGGCTAGTTTGCTACACACACGCACACATGCGTGCATGCGTAAGTGGGAGGAGCCAGCAAAACCAAAAACATCGCATTTTTTTTGCATTAAGAATTGATGTGGGCGCTTCTCGTACTGAGACCTGTGATTTCGGTGTTTAATCATGGTCTCCCGAATTTCAGCCCGAATGCATATTTGCCGTCGGCATTCAGCCCGAATGCATATTTGCCGTCGGCATTTGCGTTTGACAAATTATTATGCAAAATAATGTTGCACTGCAACACCAGTCGTAGCATGTTTTCAAGAATCCACCGACGTCTGCGAGAGCACGGAGTGCTAGAGCATCGAAGAAGCGAAAGATCAGTTACAGATGGATCAGGAATCTTAGATGAAAGAATTTTGGATTTGGTCCGACGTAATCCCTCCCTTAGTACAAGGAGGATAGCTATTATGCTCGGAGTGCCCAAATCTAGAATATGGAGTGCTTCATACCGAAAACTTACACCCGTACCATTTTAGGCCAGTTCAGGAACTCACCTCAAACCACAAGTTTTTGAAAGCAGAATTTTGTCGATCATTACTGCTTCGAGATGAAACTGAACGAAACTATTTTGTAAGGATATTCTGGATGGATGAAGGACAGTTTACCAGAGATGGGGTTACTAATTTCCACAATTTGCATCATTGGAGTAGCACCAATCCACACAACAAAAAACAAAATAAATGACAACACCGCTTTAGCTGTAATGTTTGGCTTGGTATTGTTGGACAAACTGTGATCGGGGCCCGGTTTTTGAATGCCGTTATTATCATACCTGCAGTTCCTACGAGACCTTTTGCCCGATTTGATGGACAACGTTCCTTTGGCCATAGCAGATAATTTAATCTACCAGCAAGATGGAGCACCAGCACACTACAGCTTACGAGTTAGAAACTGGCTGGATGATCATTTTAGTGACCGTTGGATCGGAAGAAGGGGACCCACGGAATGGCCCCTAGATCACCAGATTTAACTCCTCTAGATTTTTATGTGTGGGGATTCATGAAGTATTATGTTTACGAAGTGGAAATAGTATCTTTGGAACAACTGAAAGAACGGGTTGAAGTCGCTGGAATCAAAATTGGCAGGAAAATATGTCAAGCATAGACTTACGTGCAGCCATTAGAAGGAGATATAATCTTTGCCTTCTAAAAAATGGTGATCATATTGAAAATTTATTATAATAAAACTCCGAATTTTTTAAAAATAATAAAAAAGAGGTCAATGTTTCATACATTAATTTGCCTACAAGTCCAGCCGTTAAAACCAAAAAAATGGTTTTTCTTAGGAAAAAATGGTTCGGGTTTTTTTTTAATTTCTCAAAAACTACAAGACATTTTTGCATCCGGTTTTCTGTATTTAACTAAAAACTAATTAGAGAATTGAATTTTTGAAAAAAACTTAGTACTTAATTACATACAATTTTGAAAAAAAATAGTTCGAAATTTTTTTTTTTAATTTTTTTTCCAAAATTTAGAGTTTGAAAATTTATTTCTCAAAAACTATTCCTTAAAACAGCTTCGTTTAAAAACAAGATGAAAGAAGAGGTTTCTGGCTTTACAAAAAAGTATATCGCGGCATTGTGGATGTAACTGTTGATTTTTAATAATTTTTTTTCTAAATTAAGTCAATTTTTTAGAAAATTGCCCCTCCCGGCTAAACGGGAGGGAATAGACCCCCCTCTCCCATACGATTTTTTTCTTGCCTTGACCAGACCTACACGCTATAGCTTTTTGGCACACTGCTCGTGGGACACCCTGTATAAAGCTGAGAGTACTGTCATAAGCGAAGGAGTGGTTTGAATTAGAACGAGCAAATCATTATAGGTAAAAACGAGGAAGAGTATGGTTGTCAGTACAGCTCCTTGGGGCACACCAACATTTATTTGGTGAATTTGAAAACATCCAAAGCGATTGAATTGAACTGAATATGGGTCGGTAGTTCCTAATCCATAGAAGAAGGCATTCAGCGATACCATTAGTACTTTTGCAACGGTACGAGTGTGAAAGTGGACTATCGTCTCCTATAGATAGTTTGATTTTCAATATTTCTTTGTCACACTTTGCCAACTTAGTATTCGTTGTAAACCGTAGCCATTCGCGATACAGTCATGACCTCGTGTTTACGTTTGCTTTGACAAGCTATGATAATCTACCACTTATACCCCAAGAACACCCGGTTTCGGCTCTTGAAAACCTCGATTGTGCTTTTAACTACTTTCGCGGAAGTGGTTTATCGTAATTACAACTCCCTGTTTCAGACGAAATTACAAGTAGCTAACAATGCAGCGCGTGTGTGGATGCAACGGCGAATGATGCAACCGAGTCTGTCATTCGGGCAGCATTAATCGTTTTTTTTTTTGTATATTGTTACAACTATCATCTATTTTGACACTGACTCTTGGTGCTATTTATCAACAAGTCTGCTGTCAGAAGCCAAAGACAAAACTTTATTCTCAAGTGCTGTCGGTGATTTTTACTATAGAAGAAAATTTTGAGCAGAATTTCATTCAAATGTTGTGCTTTGAACAGAATTTCTTGATTTAACGAGCTGAAAACGTTGAAGAAAGCCTACGGATACTCTGTAATACTGAGAACAAGAGCATTTGAGTGGCACAGAGCGTTAAAAACTTGATTCATGTGAGACGGGCTTCGACAACAATTACTAAAGAAAAAATCGACTTACTGAGGGAAATCGTTACTGGCGCTCAAAAAGTTAATATAATTTCAGATAGCTTCTACAAAAAACTGTCTATTTCCTACGAATCAGTGCGCCATATTTAAGTTGGTGCTTAGTGCATGGGACGCGTCCAATTATGCCTTTTTCGAAAAGAGCTGAGACCTGGGTCTACGATTATGACATCCGAACAAGCCAACATGCATAGGAATGAACCCTGTGCCATATTCTTCTATTTCTGATGTCGCAGAGCACAGCATTTATGTCCATCGAAATGTCATCTACTTCCCCTTCAATGGCAAACTAAATACCTAATGACCACATAAATGTAAATTAACATTTCCCGTCGCCTATCTACTCATCATGCTGTGCCCCCTGCCTCCTAGACAGTTGTCTGAACCGAGATCCTCATTTCTGAGCAATCGTAACATAACGAAAATGACAAGCGGAAACACTCAATGACAACATGAGTTGTCGTAAAACTTAATGGCAATTTTGGATGCAGCCAACAAACACCGATCAAAAGCATTAATTTCAATATAAAACTTCCACGCTCAATTTGAAAGCACCTAAATCATCCTAAAGCATCTTCAGACTTTAGCAAAGCACTCCAGTACCATCTAGTTCAATCGCCCAGCACTAAGAAGCAAAACCAATGATCCGCAGCTTCGATGTATATATGTACATATGAGTATGTATACTCCATTGGATGGCATCCAACTCGTTTTGCCACTGAGCACTCTCCCAGCTTATTCCGAAATTCATGTAATTCGTTCCACTACCTTGTCCCCATTTGGTTGAAGAAAGAGTGACATGCGAATATACAAAAGCCAAGAAGTCCTTTAGCCAATAAAGTGGCTTAAGAGCATAATTGCCTCATAAATATCACATCCTTTCTGAAAAGCTCCGTTTTAACAATCACCCCGGCAATACCACTCCGTACACGTGCGCCCCCTTCTCATTTTGACATGGTTTCTATTGTTAAAGCAGGTCACACTCGAGAACAACACCTTAGCACCTCGAATGCTAAGATCATCTCTCACACAACAGTAACCGAATCCATTCTTCTTAATTTCCTCACCGCTCCGGCCTGGTTTGGTCGGAACCGAGTGGGTTGGGTGGCACCACTCGGGAATATGCCGAATTACGTCAACATAAGAACAACTTAGAAAAGCTCCTAATGAAAAATTATTCTGATTATTATGATGATGATTCATGTCTGCCCCGCCTCTCGCATCATCGCTGCAACCATTGCCGGTGACACCATCTCTAACGTTCATCGCACCACCTCTCATACAGTCACTTTCGTCGCTCTTTTCCTAGACCTAGAAATCCACTTCCAACGATGAGGAAGAAGATGAGTGCCGACAGCAATGACAGCGACGATGCTACCGACACGCCAAAACGAAACAAATCACAAACGACGACCTCTTCATCGCATCATTACGACACAAGTGTGCGAGCCGAAAGGAAGAGAACGACATCGAACGAAGGGGACGCGGAATTAGATCAATTCCATGACCGTCGTCGCATCAACTCGAACCAGCGTGCCTTCGGTGTTGCCTTGCTCCGTCTAATTTCACCTGGCTTCAGTCGCTTTCGGCTTTCAGCTCTTGCTTCCCGCCTTCTCCCCACGGTTGTATATCTTCATCTTTGTACAAACTTGGAAACAACAAAAAACGACAAATTGTTGACGTTTGTTCATTTCGTCTGCTCAAGGAGGCTTCTTTCTTCTCGTAACCTTGCACCTTCCTTTTGTACCTTTCATCGCACTCTCTATTCTCATCCTTCGATGCTCACCTTCTCCCCTCCCTCGGGGACCAATGACATTCTCGTGTAATTTGCCTTCGTCCTTGCACAATAAATCCATTACACCTTTTGCCAACTGATTCTGACGGCCTACATTCACAATAGTTGGGTAAGTCTCAGGCAGCTTCGATCGATACCTGAGCAGGTTTGCTCATCTCGACCGAGGTATCCTTTTGTCCCTTTGTTCCAGCTCATTCTCTTATTACTGCCTTTGTTTTCGTCCGGCATTTGTTGTAAGTTCCCATTTCTTAATGTAATTAGAACCCCAGCCGGTGTTGTAGTCACTATTACCTGCCCCCTGTTCATACTGTGGCCTAAAATGCGGCTAACCGTTGCTTAAGCCGTTTAATTAAATGCATTGCAGGTCGTAGATCGAGGCAAGGATAATTTATGCACCCCCGCTTCCTCTATAGCAATCTCCGGGTCCTTCCACGTAGGCATGCGGCAAGCCGATGATCCTTTGCGAACAGTTCCGTAAAAGTTTAGTCCGGGTTAAATGGAAAGTTCCCCGAGGAAGAGCAAACTTCTATTCCACCAGATGCTATCAGGAATTCCTGCTTATCGGTGAGCGTTTGCATTCCGTCCGATACGAAGACACCAATGTGCTTCGGTTGTCGGCTTAATTCATAAGTTTTCGCTTTGTTTCGGCGGCAAGATAAAGTTTCCTCAATGGAGTGCCATTGATGGAATGACAGCTACGCGGTGGGGTGGTATTCTTACTTTTCATTTCGTCCTTTTGTTTAATTCTTTTTTGGATTATTTTGTTTTTATGCTTTCGTTACCGAGAAAAATCGTAAAGAAAGGAGCACGTTCCGGAAAGTGGAAATGCTCACAATAAAATTGTCGGGATATTTGATTTATGGTAGCGAAACGGAGTGTTGACCATCAAAAATACACACGAAAGCGCACACATTGGAATGCAATCACTGCCAGATGCAAAAATTGGCCAGTGAAGGTGATTTAAGAGTTCATTTCGACCCCACCACATCTGCTTCAATTGGAGTGCCTGAAGTACAGTGCATCGATGCTATGAACCCGACCGTAACAATCACACCGTTGTGAACAGATGCATTATCCTGATGGAAACCCGTTTGTTCGCCTCTTTAAGTCTCTTCAATTCGAAGTTGCATTCACATGTGCATTCAATATGCAAGTTGGATACATGCTTCAGCTCGACAGTAGCCAGAGACAATGGTATCCAATATCTTTACATTTCTACTTCAAGCTCCTTGGCATGTAGAACTTCAAGTACTTTTTAGCAATTAATTAATTTATTTCATGTGCACGAGTAGATACACAAAGTCCTTTAACTAAACTGACAACGTCTAAAGCTCTTGTATCTATACACAGGTTAAGGAGTCAAGAGCTCCATGTCCTCATGTTGTCGAGTTTAAGTTTAGAGTGCTCTAAAGAGACCATTAAACTTTTCTGATATTCCATATTAAGACTGTTTACGATGCGGTTTATTTTCGAATCTTTAGTGCCTTCAGTGTAGTTTAATATCCTTTTGTGGATTTTCAATTTTTTGTTTCGAGAACTTCCTGTTGTCTGGTTCGTACATGCATATGGCTTATATGGGTATACTGATAATTGTATCCCGGGTATTATTTTGAGCTGTATTTTAACGGCCTTAAAAACACTTTAAGCTTGATATCCCACCTTCCAAAGAGCGATGGATGTGAATCATTTCTATTCATTAAAATTGTAAGCGATAAAAAGTCGTGGCATTGAGTATAGTTGAGCGATCATAAGGTTTTCAGGATAGTAACAGGGCCCTAGAGTTATTTCGTCAACTCTAAAGCTAACCAAACGTTGTTGCTGTTACAATCTTTGGGTTATGTGAAATCAATTTTTTTATATTGATCACATACATATATACATGTTCACAGTCAACAAGGTTTTTGGTTTGCTTTCACTGAGACAATTGAAGCTTAGTTTCGACACCTTATACCCTTAGACCAACTGACACCTTCCAAGAATTCTACGTAAGAAATTATTCTATTGACGATTAAATCAGTGCGTTTTCAGAGAGATGCCGTAGTCGTTCCATATTAATTATAATTATATATCCAAATATTTTCCGTGAACATCTGCCATTAGACGTCCACTTCAGTGTACGAGGTTTGTTAAAAAAGTAAGGTGACTTTTTTAATTTTGCGAGCTAATTATGATTCACAGAAGGCCGAGACAATGTTAATGACGATGCCCACTCTAGCGTTCCAGCACGTCAGCAACGGATTAAAACGTTGTAGCAATGAAGAAAATTGCTGTGGAGAATCTTCGAACCACCTACATTGCCATACATGTAGGATGGTTCATGCCATGAAATTTCTTTAAATAATTTGGGCATGAAACGTGTTCGAAGTTGGTTCCGATATTGCTAAATTTTAACCAAAAAAACGTTGCATGAGCACTGCTTAGGAGATGTTGAATGACGCAAATAACGTACCAGATATGTTGAAAAGCGTTATGGTTATGACGTCGAAACCGTCGACCTATGAAATTTGTTTGGAAAGCCTGAATGACACCAGTTCGTACTTAAAGGCATATGTCGAATTCTGTTCCAGGTTATTGTAGTCTGAGTACTATAGACAACACTCAAAAAAAAATCGAAGAGCCTACAGTATTGCCTAAGGCCTATTGAATGTTGTTAGTGAAAGTGTTGAAAAAGATCTAAATCCATCGATTTTATGGCGATCATAGTATTTGGTCAAATGTTAATAAATTTTTTTTTTGCCTCAAATTGAAGTCATGTGTTTCAGTAAGAAAGTGCCACGATCCGTTTGCAGGACATTTTTTTCTGGACGAGATTTTCTCGCGTTTTCGTGATGTGAACTGCTCGTCACGATTGTGTGATTTGTGGCGTTTGGATATCTTTTTGTACGGCTGTGCTAAATATACACATAAACCGCAACCTCTTGACCCTCAGAAAATGAAGTTATGAACAAGTTAGAGTCATCGCAAATTACTTTGTCAGAATCAGTTCCTGCGAGAACTCCTGTGAAGGATGATTGAACATTTTCATAATAGCAAGAACCAAGCAATAAAATGAAATCAAAAATTGGTTGAAGTCTAAATCGTAAATATATTTTACTTAAATTAACTTTCGGAACCACAAATAGGATGATCCTGTACCAATCCGGAATTGATTTCTAAGAACTTGGCTAAACTCACGCTTCGTTCAATTCCTTGAGAGTTTTTCAGCCAGTATGTGAAGGTGTTTTCGAAAACTTGGGGGAATTGTTTCATTTCATAGGTTGTGTTAATCTGATTCACTCGATTTTTTCTTTGTTAAATTAGTTGCTTGTGAACATGTATAAAACGTGCTGATAATCATGTTTTTGTTTCTTAACGATTTTGCAATTGCCGAAGGGGCTTGGTACTAGTTTTCCGGATTTTTAAGAAGGTTGACGTAATTATTATTAAGCCAACTTAACTTAGCAAGATTCGGAATAGGAAGAGGAGGCGTGGAAGAAAGGAGAACATCGGTACCAAGATGCAAAATGGAAAGATCATTTCACAGATGGAAAGAGCATTAAGATGCTCCAGGTGGCTGGTACAAAATGCTTAAAACAATTCATATACATATAACTGATAGAATCATACATCGAAATAGCTTTTCCAACCTCTCGGAGGAAACATTTTTGGCTGTACACATCTTCATCTTGTCGAAATGCCAGCTAATGGAATTCTAGCTAATTGGACGCCTTTCCATGATGTCCCAAAAAAAGAGAAATAGAAAACTTGCTTTTCCAAAAGCTCCCAAGAAGAAGTCCTAATTATCCTTTTGGAAAAATATATTGTGGACCGAAGAAAGCAAATTTAATTGCATAGGATTAGATTGCAAGAAATACATGAGAAAGCCAGCAGACGAAGAATATAAACTCAGTTGAATCGTTAGGACCGTCAATAATGGCGACGGACAAATTGAACTCTATACCGATGACTTTATGCCCGTATTATGGACCCTCGTGCATTATAACGATTCAAAGCATTCTTGGCGGCTAGTGAAGAAGTGGTGTAAGGGAACGAAATAAAAAACCTCTCTTGGTGCTGAGTATACGTTTATTATCTAGGGTATATATTGTATAAATGTTATTGTAAAAGGCAAGTTAATATTAAATAATACTTTATCGTTCTCCTTTGTGTGTCGACTCTATGCGGTTGTCCAGAAAAGAAGAATATTATCGTTGGCTTTCTGAGTGAAGTGTCACACAATACGAACAAAACTCGTGCTTGGTACAATTCGGATATTGTATGTATGTATTGTAATAGATGACGGCTGTGTTCGTTAACAAGTGGCTTTACGAACGACAAATGTTCGTACTTGATTATCCTCTCGAAAGCCCTGATCCGAAATTTTTGGGTCATGTGGATCTGCTCGTTAAACCCTAATCCGTAAAATTTACAAGAATTTCGATAATCAAGACAGCTTTTGTTGTCCTCGTTGACAAGAACTCACTAGGAACAAGAGATATCTCTCGAAATATTAATCTTAAATTTTCTTTTTGATCATCGTAAATACCTTGCTATCTATTATAATATTCAAGGTGGGAATTTGGTAATTCGGATAAAGCAGTCACACTCAAGAAGTTTGTTTTTCTTAAAATTCAACAATTTCGAACAAATTTTAGTACCTACTCAAAATATCCAAGAAAAATTTCCTAATATAGTCCCTGATTGTCATTCTGTAATGGTTCGCATGAATTCTCTTCACTTTTTCTATGTTTTTATTAGTTCTTGATGTGCTGGGACATACACTTTTCTAGCCAGTTTCCACAATATCACGGCTCTTTGGGAAATTCTTATACCGGTGCTAGACTTAGTTTAATTCAAAGCAGGGAATACAAAAAAAAATCTAACACTTAAAAGGCTTGTTCCACTGGATTTTACGAGTATTCTAACCGACTAAGCTATTTTTGAGTTAGCAGTACTTACATACATATACATATAACTTTTCCGAATATACATGCGGCGAAATTTTTAAATTCCCGACGTTTTTAAACATACCTAGTATCCAATTGCCTCTATCTGGGCTCTATAATTTCTTTACATCTCAGTCCATCAGGCGTTACTGAGAAGACTCTACATATTGACGTGACTCAGTTTTTGAAATAATCCTGAACACAAGCTTGATTTGACGAGTGATGAAAAAAGCCCGAAAACTTTCGGGAGAGGGCGCACACACCGAAATCGAATGTCTTATTTGGACACGTGTAAATTAGTAATAGGTTCAAAGCTATGTAAAATTATATTCCTACAAATCGACTAGCATTTGAGCTACGAGCTGCGGTCATATTGACTTGAACTAGAAAGCATTTTCGGCTTCTACTGTTTTTATTCCAAATTTTTCAAAATATATTTTAAATAACATTTATTCCGAATGTGTTCTGAATAATTTGTTTTTTTTTTCTAGAATCAGCTCCAGTCCGTGTAAAGGAAAGCTTAACGGTAAGTAATACAAATTGTTCATCCATAAAATACTCTAGAAAAATTATAATTGTTGGTCTTTCCAAGCACTGTTTCAAAGAGATTTGAAGATGAAAAACCGCAGAACCAATTACATGCCCCTCTCCTAAGCCCATTGACACCGAAAAGAGCAAAAACCAAAAATGCCACAGCTGGGAAACAAGATGAAAGGCGTCTTATTGTAAAAACGGTCTCCAACTGTAACCGACATTATAATAAATTGTTCTTCCAACGTGATTTTCAGATCCCAGATTCCTCTTCAATGGGTCCCGAGTCCCTAGGACTGTGTTTCGAGGCTCATTCTCCCTCTTCGCAGTCGTCTCAAGCTGTTTGTAATGCACTTTAATGGTTCACCATTTCGTGGATTAATTATTCGTTAAATAAAAAGCCATCCATTTAAATGACATAAAAAGGTTCTCATTCGGTATTCGGGAGGGAAAAAGGGAAACCGGGAATCTGGAGTAGAGCTCCGCCTTTGCAGCTCGCGATTCCTTATTTCAACACGATCTGTCGTCTTATATTCAAAGCATTTGCATATTTTCAACATACCATAAGGTTGTAGAGGCATCCTGGGCGTACTGTGTGTCCTGGGCGTCCCAGGCGTTCATTCGTTCTTCCTTTCGTTCCGAAACAATCAGTTGTCGCTTGTTCCCATTATTGCCTTGTGACATACTCCGTCGTTATACACATGCACCAGTACTCCTCTCTCCATTTAGTGTGTGATGAAGCAACCGGAGGAGACCAATGAAGTCTCTGGCAGCGCTATAGTGGGATCACATTTTGAATAGTTAGTCTCTCTGTGCCATTTCCAGATTCATTCAGACCCTTTTTCTTTTTTGTTCCCTTTAAAGTCATCCTGGTGATGTCTACTTATCTGGTTGACGGAATGATACATGGGTATCCGGTAGCCTGGGATCCAGGCGTATTCAGCCTGTCCGCACTCATTCACATGTGTATTCCAGTAGTCCTAGTTGTGTGAATATGTTTTTTGGTTAAATTGGAAATGTCGACCTCGTTTTCCGTTTTGACACCGGGACGGGCAGCGAGGCGGCACTTTACTCTGTTGCTCGTTCGGGAACGACTATCGTTTCCATCGTTCTCGGCTGTGGGATGACATATATTAGCCAGTATTCGGGATTGGGTATTGTGTTTCGGAGAAAAAGTCCCAAGTGGCTGCTATCGAAATGTGACTGCTACTTGCCTCTTTGATACTCCGCTGAGCGTAGTTAATTATATGGCGCAGTGAAGGGAAAAAGCAATTGGGATGAGATGGAGTTGCATGAGTAGATAGCGTTGCAGTTAAACTTTGACGAAGATTGCGATGGAGCTGTAGGAGCTTTCCTTGGTAAGAGTAAGTGCATAAGACTTTCACCAAAGATCCAGGAGCAGCCGGGAGGTAGGGAAGCACGTATTCCTGATGATTATAGTTATTATTTCCTCAATTCTTCATTTTCCGCTCCCGGTTCCATCGATCTGAGATCTTTTCTAGTGGTAGAACCTCGCTGATTATACCCGTCGTTTGCGATATGAGGCTGCAAATGATGATATCTTCCCCCCTTAAAGGAGTATGAAAATCGAAAGAAAAGACGACGACAAGGCAAGAAATTTAAAGCACGAATCAGTGAATGATAAAGCTTGCGTCTTGAAATCTGCCTCCATCCGGTGGCGGTTTTCTTGTTCTTCCGACGCGACATTGTCTTCGTTGTTGCATCGCTCTACATGCAGATGGGTGCGGAATGGAGTCGGGCGGAGACAATGTTAATTTGTTGTTATTGTATCGTTCTTTCCCGTACTCGGAAGCTCTATGCTGTAATTTCAAACTGGAGTTCATTTACATTTTGAATTATTGCACATAAGCAATGCAATCCGGGGGCGACGAGAGTTGGTTATGTAGGTGGGTGAACATGGAGTCGATTCGCTACAGAGAAAAAGACTAGTGCACGTGTCTGTTTCTGTGCGCTCTTTTATTTACTGGCTTTCGTGGGTCGAGTGACATCGGTTGTACTTTGCTGAATTGTATCTATTTTGTTAGTTTGTTTATGGATTATTGCTGGAGCATAGTTAGTATTGATTTTCCTGTCAATGTGTTGTAAATTTGGCGCGGCAATGGGGGTGGTTACGTGTCGTGGATGCAATTCAATTCAATTGGTTCGGTTGGGAGGTGCTGCTTGTGGATTGTCGGAAAATTTATGGTCATTTGAATTTGCGATCAGACGGGGAATTCGGGAAATTTATTGCTCGGTTTTAAATTTGAGATACTTTAAGTTTTATTTTGCAGTATCTCGCAGTGGGTGTTATATTATATTTCGAGACTTTTTGGCATTGAGTTCATTGTTTAACTGAAATTTAATATGGTTCTAGCATATTCAGGGAACGCTTCGTAAAACATTGAAGCCTTATTTTTTTCACATGTTTTCGGTACAGTAACTTCAACAAATTTCGAAGAGAAAAACTGAAACGAAACATTATAAAGAGCTATCCAACAATAAGTGTCATTTTATATCTAATTCTATTGTTGAACTATCAACGCTCAACATTCATTGCTTTGACTTTGAAAAGTCGGAGGAAAAATATCGATAGACACTCGCACAAATAGTAAAAAAATGAATGGAACATCAGGAAATATCACGGAAATGTTTCGTAAAGTTCGTATTACTTTTGCCTTAGCTATATTGATTTAAAGCAATAGAGTTGACAGGTTATTGATATATGTGAAAACTTCAAGTCCGGTTGGTCCGCGATGTTTACTGAAAATATCGCCCCCTTCGCTGAGAGTGATGATGATGATGAAATCCAGGTGAGTTTGTTTTGAGACTACTACAGGAATTGGGCCTGCATACAGATATTTGCATTCATGCTTATAAGAGCCAGTTGACACAAGACTTGAAATAAACAAACCACGTTGTACAATAATAAATAGTGAGGCAAGTTTTCCATCCATTCTACGATATTTAGGAAGGCGTTCTCACTGAACCATATAGTGGTAGTGCTTTCGAAATTGACTGTTTTTTTTTTTTTGCTTGTAATTGATGATATGAATGCGGGCGACGTTTGTTTGGACGGCGCCTTTTCACTGCTACTGTAAAAAAAGATTTTATTGCGTGAAAAATTGTCGTTAATGGCCAGAATGAACCATGAGGAGGTAGAATTGCATTGCATTCGACGTCTTAGTCAGTCGGGGTGTAAGTAAGTCTGAAGTTAGTTAAAAATAGTTAAGTCAATTTTCAATATATTAAAAAGGTATGTGAGTCTCGTCAATGAAGTCATCGTCCGTACTGGTGTTACTGTCGAGTTCGTTGAGTTCATCGCTGATAGTGAGGAGCCGAGGTTGTTTTGGCAGTAAAATAGACTCTAGGTTCTCACTGTGAACGGTGGGAGGGTCGAATTCCTTTAGTTGCAAACCCACACTTTCTTCACCATCGATAAAATCCCATGATTTGGGAGCCCAAGTCGTCCTTATATTTTTTTTCAAAGCAGTACTTTCGATAAAACAAAAGTGCCATATACTGGTGGTGCGTAGTTTGGGGCATAAAATAGATTTTTTCAGAAGCTTGTTCTGATTCTCCAGATCGTTAATAGTGTTGCTTGCATCGGTCTTATCAACATATTCCCTTTTGCTGTGGTTCGTCACTTCATGGGCCGTAGAACTAGAAAACATTTTCTCAATACCTATATACTGGCGTGCGCTATCGGAACAAATACGACTGGAGTTGGAGTTGTTTAATTTATTTAAATTTTCCTTACATTTAGAGTCCGAGCTTATCTTCTTTGCAAAACAACCAGAATACCACAATTGCCATCTGTTCGGTAACACGGCCTCTGTGATATTTTCTTTTTGTAAGAAAAGTCTCGTCGATTTGCACAGTTTTTTCTTCGCCGCCAATGCTGACATCAACGTGAGACGCTATTATTTCGGCTATTTCAAGACAATAGTTAAAGTGATCTATTATAGTAGATTTACTTAGTTCGCTTTTATTGTCGTGATGGCTCCAAGCGGTTAAATGCTAATTTCAAAATAATGATTTACAATAATATTTAAAAATTTACCTGGAAAACCGTGTTCACAGGAATTTTGATGACAAAAGAGATAATTATCGCAAGCAATTCGCGAATCTCTTACCGACATTGTGGCCCATGGAAAAATGTGCCGATAGATGGGTTGATTGTATTCCTACAACTTTTGCCACCTTTTTTTTTAGAGCTTTTTGTTGAGCACCGCCACATCCAACCGAACTTAATGTTTTTACATATTTCCACCTTCATCGGAAAGTTGAAACACAATGGGGAAGTTGAAATTTTAGAAGGAATTATACCAATTTCTTCTAAAAACGCAATTCTTTTTCGTTGGTCGACCCCAAATCCACTAACGAACAAAATATTGAGAAGTTTCGTAATTTTGGATGGATTAGAGGATGCCACCATCACTTTAGCAGAAAAAAATCACTCGATTCGCACTAAGGTTGAACACAAAATGACCTTTGTAAATGTCAATAACTACACGCTTTACCACACGTGTATGAAAAACAACAACGGTACAAAAGTGAAACGTTTGTTTATGGAGTAACGAAGTTGCGAGAGCGAGACCTGCATCATGCAAAAAGAGATTTTAAATTCCTTAACTCGTGAAGCAAGCCAAGTTCAACTATAAAATAAATCCTCAAATTTATGGCTAGTTTTGTATAGCAGGATACGGAATATATAAGGGGAATGAGGAAAGGGGGAAGAAAAAAGGGGGAGGGATGGGTCAGCATACCCCCATACGTATTATCACCGTAATACGTAATAAATTAAGTTAATTTAGAACTTCTATTCACCATTGTTTTTGACCCCTCTACAAAAAAAAACGTTTTCAATTCTTGGCACCAAAGTTATCGTACTCTCCCCGAAGAAAGGTATACTTTTAACTAATCTCTAAGTGTATACTTCATTCTGAAATAAAAATATTAAAAACCACTTTACATATTAATGCTTCTTTGGATTTAAAATGACACCTGGATGAGACCGAAGTAATAAATAGCTCATCTTGTCATACATAGGATAAAATATATGTTATACTTTATAAACTTGTCTTAAATGTTTTTTTTTAGTCTCAAGATATAGATATATAAAACGAATAAAAAGAAAAACAAATGAAAGAGAAAAGAAAATCTTCTAATGTTCGGCGAAATAGCTAGAAAGAAAGCTAGAAAAGAAAGAAAATGTGAAACCATTACTGTTTTCAGCATCAAATAAAACTCACTTCAATATTTTTCCCTCCATTCCACACTTTCTGCACCATTTCTCACAAATCCTTAATGTTTTTGCGCTCGTTATTTTAATGGTTTTTTGACGTCAGTCCAAAGGTTTTCAAGTGATTTAAATCCAGATATTGAGATGACCACGAAATGAAATTAATTTTCGTCAACCTATTTCTTCGGTGCTTTGGTTGTATGCTTCCAATTAGGAGGCACTTTCCTTTAGCCTATTTCGCATTTCGCGAAACTAAGTTTTTTTTTTTTCTGTTATACAAAATAATGGATCAATTCGAAAGCGAAACTTTCCCTAATCATAATTGGGCCACATTCTTTACAGATATGTAGCATCTTAAACTGTGGTTGATGAGCTCATGAAGAGCACGAGTCAAGCTTTCCTCATTCACTTATAATGTGTGCGATTTGTTTTTCTCACAAATGAACGGGACAGTCAGCTGACTCCGAACGGGGAGAGCCGAGAAGCCTATTTCAAGGCAAGTGTACTATGGGGGTTTTTGCCAGTACACTGCTGAAGAGAGAAGCCGTTGGTGTTATTGGAATCCGATAATACTCATGCTCATAGCGCGTCAGCGGCCGAAACTGCTACCCACTGCGCCACGGTGCTTTCAACTTGATCGGCCAGCGGTTAATATCGACGTTGAAAGTGCTGCAACCTCGGCGGCTAGGTCGGCAATTTGTCGTAGAATGTTACTCGATGTCGCTGTTGCCTTCACACTGTACCTCGTGCGATTGTCGGCGATGTCTCCTAGGTCTGCTTGTGATAACAGGTGGGAGAGCCAACGTGCTTTTAAAACCTCTTCGTCGATGCCGGGAACGAGACTGGCGACGATGTGCGATCTCGCAACCTATCTCGGTCTAACAATTGAATAATTTTCGCTTCTTTAGAGAAACGGGAAATTAAAGTGCATTTAAGCGTCTGTTGATTATGATGTCCTCTGCTTCGGCTGCAGACCACGTGTCAATTAAAGGGATGGTGCGAAAAAAATTGTCGCGTTGATTGCTAATGCCACAGTTCATAGATTGCGCTTCCAATTGGTCGAACCCTAAAGCAGGACATTCAGCACTAAACGGAGGAGCTTTAATGTCAAACGGTACTATCAGACGACGCATGTTGAGTGTTAGCGTCCGATTCTGTTGTTGGGTCCGGCATTAGAATCACGTCGGGGTCACCAATGGTACTCGTATTTATGAACGAAATGTTATTAAAATAAAACTAAAACTTGTAATACTCGTAGCTCATATAAAGTAAGGATCAAATCCGATCCGAAAACCTACAGGCCATTGTAAAATGGCTACTTCAAGAATGCAAATGAGTCTGAAATGAGTTTTCGGCTAGGAAGGCATCGTACTGGTTGAATTTTTTCCTAAAACTCTTTTTTTTTTCTCGATCGGATTGAAGCCAGGGGATCGGCCCGGTCATGAGTTAACGCCATTGTAGAAAACTATTTCTTGGCTAGTCCCAAAGTGTGTTTCGATTCGTTTTATTATTGGAACTGGCAGAATGTGGCATTTTCAAAATAATACCAAAATCTGAACCACGAGGAGCAGCACCAAACCAGGATATTACCACCACTACGGTTTTAGTAGTGTAGTGTGGGTTGATTTCATTTTGTTTGACCTTCTTACCCAAGGCCAACAATCGTTGCCAGCCATACTTACTTTGTCTCGTCCGACCATAGCACTTAGCGCCTCTTTTTTCGGCTAACTGGGCCATCCCAACTCAGGTACGCAAACAATAATTGATTTTTTCATTGTCAGTTTGTTCCAAACTTCTTATTGTCCGAGATGAAATGGGAGTTGAAATGGTCAGTTTGTTCCTAATTCGCATTGATTTGCCTCTTTCTCGTTGGCTGCCTCTTTTATCATATGGTTTTTGGGGCAGCAGAGGAAGATTTTGAGACTTACCGATAGTTTTGGCTATTCGGTGTTGGCTTCGTCCTTCGTCTCCTATCTTATGAACAAACCCCTATTCTTCAGCTCATTAAGTTATGTATGTACAGTGGACTATTAACCTAATGACGCATTCGATTTATGCGTTTCACTACTGATGACGACCTCTCCTAATGTTTTCTGTGAGAGCAAACAGAAGGCAGGTCAATCAATTCCCAATATAAGTCGCATTGGGTAATTATAGTGGACCTGGAACTTAGGTCAGATAATCTCAAGAAATCAAACACGCATTATGGGCTAAGCGGCCTAAAAGAAACTGCCCACACTCATACTAATCATGCATTTCATGACTTACTTTAAATGGTTTTGAGAATCTAGTCTCGTAATGAGGTTTTCTAGAAAAATATCACAATAGTCATGGAGACTTTAATGACGTCTGAACGTGTTATTAAAATTCAATAGAAGTGACTAACACTAAGTGTTTTTTCGAACTAAAAATCACTCATATTGAAGGACCTATAATTTTAGAATTCAAGCACGCAACGTACATATATGTACATATGTCCTTAATCCGAGTGTCAACAACCGCTCCACTTAACAGGCAGTATAAATCCCACATTATATCCTGCATCCATTGCCTTACCTAATGAAGCGCCTTCACTGCTTAGTCACCTGTCACCGCTTAATTTATACACTCACCTTAATCGCATTCCCACCCGAATGGCAATTTGTCATTTTAATTAAGCCGTGGCGTAACCAAACAATCAGATAAACATCGCCATTCAATACCATCAGTCTGCAGTGCCAATGCGACCCAGCACTCAGCACCGTACTGCGTCATCCCGAGCTTGGTTGAGCGAGGCAAAAAAAAAAAAAAAAAACTAAACTATCCATTGTCAGTGGCATCGTATTGCCAATTCCAGATAATTGAATCAATTGTCATACCAGGAACATGTCACCTAATCTGTCGTTTCATCGCAGCGCCAATTGGCAATTCACAAAATGGCAACGTCACCAGCCAGCCCAACACCTCCGCGTTCAGAACCAATAAAACTCACAGGTTAAAATCAGGTTTCCCTCCGTCCCTTAGATTTTTAATCAAAATCGTTATCAACTCACCATTTATCCGAGCGCGCAAATATACAATCGTACATGCTCGCTTATGAGAGCATTGTTTAACGGTCGTCGGCACCGGATTCCGATCCGATTCCCGGGAATTTGCAATTTAATTAAATCGTTTTGTGGAAATTCAAATAAATTTAACAGCCACCCACCACAGCTGGCCAGCTTTAGTCAGTTAGTGCTGGAATAGCCCCTTCGGGTTGGTACCCCAAAAAAAGAATAAAAAAGCCTCAACCGAATCCGACTAGAAAAAATACAATTTCCAAACATATCGCCCACTTGAAGCCGGACTCACAGTCCAGTTCAACGTCCTCTTGTCCTGTGGCTTTCACCAACTCATATTATACAAAAGCTGCCGCCACATTGCCACAGGAACTGGTGAAACCAAGCAGCGGAGCACCAAGCTAATGCCACAAAGGGTCCGGCTATAGTTTTAATGTACGACGACTATCCTCGCTTATACCGAGCCCGGGAGACCGAGACGAGGGGCTGCAAACGATTCAGACAATTTCATCATGGAAATGTAGGAGTAGTAGTAATGAGTGAGAAAAAAAAATGCAACAAGTCGGAATAGAGTCATGTTGCACGTTTCTGTTTGCGAAGAGCAAATAATCCACCATCAGGCGGCTACCCCAACCGCCTTACACCCGCTTGCAAAGCCGCTTCGGTGGTATGTATGCATATAGGAGTACACTCTTGTGTATGTGGCATGTGTAGATGATGGTCTCTAGGTGTATCTGGTTTCTATCGCCCCCGCAGGAGTCGGGCCTATTGATTTCGCACGGTTCTGGAGATCTACAACAACATGGGCCCATGTGGCCTATAAACACGCGAATATCCAATCGCACGCCCACAACCCTCGCCCAATGCAACGAGGTTGAATTGGCCTCATTGGGGTTTCACACGTAACAAGGCGATAAATACATAAGTCACTGGCGTGCAAGGATTAGAAATCGATGTGGAACCGCTTCGCTGTTTGCTTAGCTCATGGTCTAATCCGCTTTCGGAAATAAGTGAAGCGAGGCGCGAAACCGCTTCCTTACGCTTGACACCGACCGCGAGCAAGTGAAAGTGTATTTAACGCTATCTTTTGTTATTCAGGTTTAATTGAATGTGAGCGTCAGTGAATCGTGGTACCGTCCTAATCCGGATCCTGGCAATAAAGGGAATCGGCTTACAACCCCAATAACTGTCGAGTAGTACTACTAATGATGAGTGGATTCTCTTGTGTGACGTCGTCATCTTTTCATTTCATCGCCGGATGAATGCGCTTTACTGCTGTTGACGATGAATGGTGGCGCATTACTAAGGAGACTCAGTGCCTCCCTGTCATGGCGACCCATGTGGAATCGTGGGATGGCAGAAACCATTTGCTCGATGGTTTTATTTAATTTTGTATGCTCTTGTTTATCGAATGCGAATGGGTGACGATGATGGCGCCTCTACCGCACTACTGCACAGATTGACACGAATTCCATGCCAACACACTGCTGACTAACGTACTACCACTGACTTGCGTTTATTGACGTGCTGCTGGTAGTGGGTGTTGCTGGCTAGGTGGTTGAACTGATTTATAGTCTTGCTCGTGGTTATGCTGTGCCGGGTGCTGCTTCCAATTGATGAATATGGATTTATTTTGATTCCTTGCTGTTGTTTATGCGAGTATCTGGAGAGTGGGTTCGTGCGTTATGAGTGTGCTTCGAGTGCGTTTGGATGGGACGGCCGGAACGTGCTGTTTGTGTTTGGGGATTTATTTCGGCTCGATTCGCACGAGCATTTCATGCAGGATTATGCCTTTTGTTTGATATTAGCGATGTGATTTGGCGTCAATAGATGTGCGTGATGTGAGAATAATTGCATATGACATGGGGATGCTGAGGCTTTGTTCGCTGACAATATTGTGGATGCTCTTTGAAGTAATGGTTTTCTGTATTGTGATCGTTTTGGATTAGATTGATTGACAGTACAAGGAATGCTTTGCCCATAATCCGGACAAGAGTGAAATGCAATTAATTGTGAACATGGAAGGCCGTTAGCACGTAGGACAGACCACTGTATGACACGTGCTCCACAAGACAAGCAGCTCGTGAGTGGGTTCGAATTGATAGCACATTGAGTTTATGTGCTGCGTTTAATCGGAATTGTCAGTGGCAGCGGAAAATGCCATCACCGGTGGGTCGAAATTGGAATTGGATTTTCAATATTTAAACTTATGAAGACGAAGAAAAGAAAATTAAAATTGTTGACAGATTTCAACGGTTCAAAGTCCCTAGAACCTAGAGGTGCATTTGTTCGCGTGTGTACGACCGGTGTGAGCTGTCCGTCGCTTCGAATATTTCAAGAATAAATAATGATATCGACTCCGGGCCATTAATTTAAAATTAATGGTTAGCCTTTAAAAAGGTTCTTTATAGTCTATGTTTTTTTTGTTTTTTTTTTTGATAGTGTTCGCGCAGGTTCAAGAGTTACGCTCTTATGGTGTTTGTCACACAACCTGAACGGGGGGAGATGGTTTGTGTCGAAGATGTTCGTTCAACACTCTTCAGGGGTGGTTCTCCTAGATAGGATTCCAAAGATTCGACTGAATTTGTCGCGTTGGTTGTAGTTCGCTGTAACTTTTTCTGTTTACATGTCAAAAGTGTTATTTATTATAATATAAGATATTATATTGGAAATACACACACAGAATATGAGTTTTGAAGTGAGTGTTATGCCTCCGTCAGCATTATTTGATCATCTCTCATTCACAACTGATGCTGCTGCAACGTTTTTCCGTATAGGAATTGTTCTTGGCGAAGGACAGACTCAACAGTCGGTGATGATTACCATTGCACCACGACCACCCTTTGTTTATGACTATATGTTTGTAAATTTGTTTTGTGGTGCTACATACATATATCACATAAAACAAACAAATTCAAAACTGTCTTAAACATATTGGTTTATAGTCTAGCGGGTAGTTGGTAGCTCGTGTAGACCAGTCACGCCAAAGAATTTAATCTCTTCTTTTGAATACACCATATGTTGCTCCCGAACTGTAGTCCGAAGTTAATTGATGCCTATGGGATCGGACTACTTTTTTAACCTATGTTCTGTTTGAATATATTCAGCTCCAGGCAGTGATGACTTTAGCTTCCCCCTCATTTAATAGTTTAAGAAGGGCAATTAAGAAGACGTAGTTTTAAGCAGTGAGTAGTGAAGTTGAAGATAATATTGCTAGGAATTGACTTTCTGCAGCATACGATAGGTAGGTTCATTGGAGCCGGATGAGATACGGCTAGTAGGAAGATACTAGAGACTATAATTTCGTATATCACGATTAGCAGAGTTAAAAAAGATAGAGATAAAGTGGGTCAACGGTACCCGAAAAGAGTCGATGAATGAAGAAGACGTCGAACATTTTTGTCCGTTGCTCAGCATATTTAAGTTGATTACTTAATAGGAAGACATAGTCAAAAGATAGTTCCCGGACAAACTTCAAAGATGTTCTCTGGAAAGATGATGGTAAGATGTTGGTAAGAAGACCGCACTTGAGAGGTATTTTCAAGGACGTGGCGAACAAACGTAATATAAAGGTATCTCGCCACGTGGAAAATTTCTTACCATCGTTTTACGAAACCCAGTACTTATATAGCCAATATATGTATGTATGTACAGAAAGTGAGCTCTTGTAGATGAACGATGGAAATAGGTTGACTGTGGAAAAAGTACATATGTATATATGCGTCGGAGATTTGATTCGTTCACGTTAAAAAGTAACTGAGCAATTTTTGGAGCACCAGACAGAAAAGCGTTTGAGATCCGACTTAATAAGGGAAGGGTCATGACCCGAGGAAATATTCTAAAAGAACTTTTTGTGATCAGCAACAGTAAGATATAGGAATGCATAATATCCATTTCTATATCGGAAAACAGAAAGAACGAAAAGAAGTGGACCAAAGTGGTTTCCTTGGGGGACCCCGTAGGAAGCTAACAATGAAAGATCTAAAACACTGTTAGAATCCAAGTTGGAAAATATTCACATCAATAAAAAGCCAAAGTAAACAATTTGAAGAGTATAAGTCTGTGGGAAACCTTATCAAAAGTATTTTCCCTGAAATGGGATCCTTCCCAACCTCTAAAGCTGAGACTGTAGACCTGGATTTGAGGAAGCCATGTGTCTTAGGGGAGATTAGACGTTTGCAGTCAAAGTTTTATTTTTCATACAAAATATCGAGTTGGAATCGAAAATAATCGAAGAATTTGGGTATACTCGAACGTAAGAGCTTGGCCACGGGACGAAGCTCGTTCTTCGTACGACAGCTTTATAATATTTTGCAGAATCCTAAAGAAAAAGATAACCTGGAGGAAGGGTGAAGGTCTTTTTTTTCAGAAATATGATAGGGAGAGCATAGGGGTTAGGAATGAATTTATTATTTTGTTATTTAAATCTAGTAATCTATATAATATAGTGGTCCTCAGTACGAGAGAGAAATACAGCCCACATTGGGCTAGTAGAATTTGTGCTAGATCTTATTCTAAATTTTGAAAAGCTTCAAACTCAACTTTTTCCTCCATCATATAGCACTATCGGCAAAACTACGTATAGTCTATAGTAGTCTTTATAATGTCGGTTCATGCTATCAGAGATTAAAACTTCCGGTCTTGGTCTAGTTATTCTGACCCGAATTGGTCAGTTCATCTCCTCCATATTATAGTTTTCATTTTTACTAAAAGTAAGGGACGTTCACCGCAAATAAAATTTTCCTGGGCGTTTCGTCTAACTATTATGCAGATTGTCTATACCTCGCACCTCACGTTGGTGGCCTTCAATAACATTATTATGGTTAAATTAGTCTGTAAAGCTCAAAATGGGGTGTTCAGAAAAATTGCGGCGTTGGCTTGTTTTGATTTGTTATTTTAATTGTGCCAGCTATCAATTAAGGCTTAATAAAAAAGTACAGTATTAGTCCTATCTTACAGATTTTATAACTAGTAGAAGTTGGAAGACCAATGCGCATGCTATTTTCGCAATTTCTTTTTCTTTTATACTCTCAAAGGGAAAGACGCACATCACTTTCATTAGCTTGTTATATAGCGCTTCAGTTCGTCGTGAACTTAGACCTCAATCCACAAGCCTGCACGATTGGTTGGTTGATATCACTCTACAGAAGTAGAGAGCAGCACGTTAGATGCGGCCGTCTTCATTCGCACGAGCCGCCTTACACCAAAAAGCGTATGAAAGATGGCCCTCAACATTTTGCACTTGAGGCGCCAGAGTTCTCATCACCTGCTTATCTGCTTTCGATAAGCTTCAAGCCTCTGCCCCATAGGGAAGGATCGGAATGATTAAGGTCTTGTGAAGTCTTACCTCGATTTTTCGAAAAAAGGGCTCTAGCTCTCAATTACTTCTTGAAGCAACGGTTGACGATAGTTATTTTAATGTCAACAGCGATCTCAGTTGCAATTTATGGGCCAAGGTAGACGGATTTGTTGACTTCTTCAATGTTGCTGCCAACTACTTCTTTGATGAATGCTTGCTTTCAGGGCTTTCAGACCCATTTTAGCCATTTCTGTTTCATGGTTCTCGAAAGCTTCATTGATGTCTTTCAATGCTATATAATTACTGTAATTGGGATGTTCAGAGCCTCATTGATAACCCTTTACCTGTGTTTCCCTGTGATGAGTGTGTTCTTACCACATTTCATTGTTCTGTTCCATCTCTTCTATGTCTTTCTCTATATTGTCATTTGAGTGGTCATTCGTCCATTTTTCTCACCCTTTTTTTATTTATTTTTATTACTCAGGCAATGCTTGGGACAAGTATGCAAACCTAAAATAGACTGTGTTTCTTGCATTGACTCAGGACAATTTTTTTAAGCACTGTATTGAAGAAATTCGATGACAAGTTTCGAAGCTCGCTTGGAAGATGTAACTTCTTTGGGGTAGCGGTGTCATGTTTTTTTGATTCCAACCTAGAAGTCAAAAGATCAGTTTTGATCTCTACTATCGGTAATTTGACAATTCAAGCGAACGAAAGTAAAATATCACATCACTTCAATGCAATATCATACACAAATCTGACCACCTTTCCACTCGTCTTCTTGTTCTTTCAATTTTCTTTAAAGGATTTTCTTTATTAATTTTTGGCACATCGTGCCCATACCATTAAGGTGGCTTGAAATCTTAGATTGATGGCATCGATTGATATTTACTTACTACATCTTACTCTGCATCTAACCAGCTAGTAGCCAACCAGTAGCAAAATCAACTTAATTAACCCAGCTCTCGCCACGTGCCATGTCTTTACAAAGGTCGTACCTAAAATTCTCTATGCAATTTGAAATTGGGGCACAAAACCATTCTACTATATACACACTTCGGTTCTAGTTCTGTTCAAAAACACGACAAAGACTAAGTAGTTTCCAAAACAACAAAAAAGTTGCCTCAGAAGATGCCGCCGCTTTATTAATTCAAGGGCTCCCTAGGCACAAAGCTCCAAACTGCTGTCTACTCGCATTTATTCGAATTAATTAACTTTTGTTGCTTTCTCTTTTATGATACCCTTTCCAGGGAAAAAGGTCAAAAATGAAAAACATGAAACAAAAATCACATCCATTTTGCCCGAGTACCTTATTGAATTTTCTCTCAACTGCACTTGAATAGCAGTATGACTTAAATCCCTTAGCACTCACTCAATCTTAACCTCAAAGGCACTCAGCCTACGCTACTGAACAAAATGTGTATGTATTCCTCCTTGTTAACCTCAATTTGCTTGTGTCAAGCTACAAAGATTAACTACCAAACCCTACACTTCTCAACCTTTGACAGCGTTCAATTAATGTATATAGCACACACCGAACGAAGCCCAGGAGCATTGCTTAACCTTCGCCAAAGTGCTCGTGCTTAAGTAAACCCATCAATACACGACCGTATATGCTTGAGTGTGTGTGTTCAACTTGTGTACCTGACATAAGCTTACGCTCTGTCAACATAAACATATTTTATAACAGGAGGAGCAACTTACCCCTTTTATTTAATATTCTCCGTCTTCTTATAAACATCCTTATATCCTTCCGCATTCATCCCCTATTCATCGTCTCCGAGCATGCTCAGCCCCAAAACGAGGCACATTTTGCTTAAATAAGCGATTTCGTGCTCAGGTCACGTCGTGCAATTCCGTATTCATAAAATTCTGTTTGTCTGGCATGTAATTTCGTCCTTCCCGCCTCCCGGTTTATTGGTCAAGAATCCACAATAGACACAGTCACATACCAATTCTAAAGCGGCTGTCTGGGAGTTAAACGTTCGCGTTAAAAAGTTGGACATGGCGCGCTTAATTCAATTAAACCGTGGTATGGAACCATGATGAATGAACGAAGGATTTCCCCATGCGTCATTCAATTGACGATGAAGAGCTGAACAAATGCATTCATGATGGAATCCACCAGAAAGAATTGAACAAAAAAAAAATAACAAAAAGGATACAAGTATCCACTTCAGCATAATTTACATTCCGCCTCACATCATCATCAACTGATTGATGGAGCTCCGAGGAGATTTTCCGAGGAAGACGTCATGGACAGAGTGAAAAGTGAGAGGAGTGCATTGTACGCTCGGTGAAGCATACACTAAAAAGTACATTAATAAAATTGATTTCAATTTTAGATATCATCGTTGTGCGGAGGAAAGCATTTCGGGAAAGGATGCAGTCAGAGTGTACACTGCATGCTTGGCAATCGAATATTTTTTTTTTTTCGTCCGGTTCCTTTCAGATCCAGCCCTCCACAACTTTTTCGGCATTTTCATCTCGTACGAAGCTATCCATCGACTATCCATCCATCCGTTGATTGTCGGTTTAATTTGATGAGATCTGTGTACGTTAAGTAGATAGAGTGAAGAGGATGGCTTTAAAGTGCTCTATTATCCCAACAAAGATTTTTTTTCCTTCATGCTGGATGGACGATAGTGTTTGATTTTGGAATTAGCTTGCGGGGATAAGACAAATTTGTTTAGTTTGCTAATCCTTACTCTAATCGTGTTCCTTTTCCCGGTTGCTTGGTTGTGTGGTTGTGCGGTTGTGGATGATGTAAGAACCGGGAAGCTTAGTGTTTGAGTTTCTCATTTCCGGCTGGCTGACCTTTTCCATTATTCACTCGAAAGTCGAGAGGAAACAATGCAAATGGTTCAAGTTGCCTTACTGGGGGATGTTCGTAATTAGAGTTTTGTTATTGGTCACCTGGAGAATGAAAATGCCTTAGCGGTGTTTGATTGATTGCATGGAGATTGGACTCGACAAATGAGTTGCAAACATAGTGAAAAAGGACGATTTGGAAGATTAATGAGATATAAGGTCGTGGAGTGCTCTACATTGCTTCCGCGCTGATTAGTTTCATTTCTTTTGTTTGCTGTTGACTTGCTTTTGTGGTCTTGTCTAGTAGAATGGATCTAGTGGAAGAAGTAATGTTTTAAAGTTTTTGGATTCCTTCTTGAATATACGGCAATAGCTTGCAAATAATTTTTTTTTTTTGCATCAAATAATTTTGATGGTCTTGTCTCAATTTATAAACTGAGTCCCGAATTTTTCTTTTCCATTTTCATAAGTGACAAAGACAATAGAAATTGGCCCTTTTCTGCCAAGTTTCCGTGACCCTAGAATTTAATTTTTTATATCGAGCTCTATGTGCTGGGATCAAGGTTCCAAGGCAAAAACAATGAATAAGTCTTTATCTGTTACAGATTTCATAATATCTGAAGACTGCCACTTTCGATAACTTTTCGAATTGTTTCGGGCTGAAAAGACGCCATTTACTGTGGAATATTAAAGCCTTCCAGGGGTCCACTGCTTCTTGACATACATATGTACATATCTATGTATTGGACCCCACATAAGGTACAAGAAGTTTGGAGGTCAAAATCACCTTTTTTTTTCGAAATTATGTCACCAAGGAAAAAGAATACCATAAAGCATTTTTCTCGGATTTTCCACTCATTATTTTTGTGTCTGTTCGTCTACTGTCCATTTGTTCTACGTCCCCTGGCCATCTTAGTCTTTTCAATTTTATTACTCAGACAGTGTCTGGGGCTGAATAGATTTCCTCGAGTTCTTTATTGTCTAGTTTCCTCCGTTCGCCTGTTTTTTCGTCCTGTTTTCCACCATAGATTTTCCTTAAGATCTTGTTGTTACAGACCCGAAATTTATTTTTCCCCTTTTTAGAGAGATTAAGTTTCACATCCGTAAAGAGTCACTGGCATTAAAGTTTTATGCAATTGATATGAACTATAACGTGGTTAGATTTTTCGCATTTAGATACTCGACCACTACCACCTTAAATCACCACCGTACGATAGAGCGCGTACGATTCCATTAAGGGTTATTCTTCTATCATTTTCCTGAAGTATTAAAGCACCGCATCAAAATCGCGACAAAACATCTCTTTGTTTTAATTCTTCACTAATCTCGAATGTGTTACGTTTTACGTGGCTTGTGCCGGGAAACCTAGTATAGGTTGTTAGGAAAGGTGGAGGTACAAAAATTATAAAAAAAAAGTTACGCATACGTTGCGCGATTTTCGACAGCGTTTCTGGGATTCCACAACCTCTTTCTCGACTGCAGATAATGCAGAAAGTTGGTCTGTATTCAGACCCAATCGCTACGGGTACGTTTTGCCTGGTTTGTGCCGGGAAACCTGGCATATGTTGTTAGAAAGGGGGGAGGTACAAAAATTATAAAAAAGTTACGCATACGCCCCGTAGTGCCATTTTCGATAGCGTCTCTGGGATTCTACTGCCTCTTTCTCGACTTGCAGATAATGCAGAAAGTTGGCCTGTGTTCAGGTCTAATCGCTACGGGTACGTTTTACGTGGTTTGTGTCAGGGAAGCCTGGCTTATGCGGTCAGAAAGGGAGGAGGTTCAAAAATCATAAAAAAAGTTACGCATACGCCCCGTAGTGCGATTTTCGACATCGTTTCTGGGATTCCACGGCCTCTTCTCGACTTGGGGATAATGCAGAAAGTATTCAGACCTAATCGGTACGGGTACGTTTAACGTGGTTTGTGTCAGGGAAACCTGGTTTATACGGTCAGAAAGGGAGGAGGTTCAAAAATCATAAGAAAGTTACACATACGCCCCGTAGTGCGATTTTCGACATCGTTTCTGGGATTCCACGGCCTCTTTCTCGACTTGGGGATAATGCAGAAAGTTGGTCTACGTTCAGGCCTAATCGTAACCGGTGAATTTTATGTAGTTCGTGCAAGGAAACCTGGTATATGCGGTCAGAAATTGAGGAGGTACAACAAAAATAGAAAAAAGTTATGCATACGCCCCGCAGTGCGATTTTCGCATTTCCCAGCATTTCTGGGATTCCACAACCTCTTTCTCGACTGCAGATAATGCAGAAAGTTGGTCTGTATTCAGACCCAATCGCTACGGGTACGTTTTGCCTGGTTTGTGCCGGGAAACCTGGCATATGCTGTTAGAAAGGGGGAGGTACAAAAATTATAAAAAAGTTACGCATACGCCCCGTAGTAGTGCCATTTTCGATAGCGTCTCTGGGATTCTACTGCCTCTTTCTCGACTTGCAGATAATGCAGAAAGTTGGCCTGTGTTCAGGTCTAATCGCTACGGGTACGTTTTACGTGGTTTGTGTCAGGGAAGCCTGGCTTATGCAGTCAGAAAGGGAGGAGGTTCAAAAATCATAAAAAAAGTTACGCATACGCCCCGTAGTGCCATTTTCGATAGCGTCTCTGGGATTCTACTGCCTCTTTCTCGACTTGCAGATAATGCAGAAAGTTGGCCTGTGTTCAGGTCTAATCGCTACGGGTACGTTTTACGTGGTTTGTGTCAGGGAAGCCTGGCTTATGCGGTCAGAAAGGGAGGAGGTTCAAAAATCATAAAAAAAGTTACGCATACGCCCCGTAGTGCGATTTTCGACATCGTTTCTGGGATTCCACGGCCTCTTTCTCGACTTGGGGATAATGCAGAAAGTATTCAGACCTAATCGGTACGGGTACGTTTAACGTGGTTTGTGTCAGGGAAACCTGGTTTATACGGTCAGAAAGGGAGGAGGTTCAAAAATCATAAAAAAGTTACACATACGCCCCGTAGTGCGATTTTCGACACCGTTTCTGGGATTCCACAGCCTCTTTCTCGACTTGCAGATAATGCAGAAAGTTGGTCTACGTTCAGGCCTAATCGTAACCGGTGAATTTTATGTAGTTCGTGCAAGGAAACCTGGTATATGCGGTCAGAAAGTGAGGAGGTACAACAAATATAAAAAAAAGTTATGCATACGCCCCGCAGTGCGATTTTCGACAGCATTTCTGGGATTCCACAACCTCTTTCTCGACTTGCAGATAATGCAGAAAGTTGGTCTGCATTCAGGCCCAATCGCTACGGGTACGTTTTGCCTGGTTTGTGCCGGGAAACCTGACATATGCTGTTAGAAAGGGGGGAGGTACAAAAATCATAAAAAAGATACGCATACGCCCCGTAGTGCGATGTTTGACATCGTTTATGGGATTCCACGGCCTCTTTTTCGACTTCGGGATAATGCAGAAAGTTGGTCTGTATTCAGGCCTAATCATTACCGATAAATTTACGATAGAACGACTTCGCCTTTTCCTTTCGGTAAGTTTCAACTATTTGTTTCTTAATCGATGAAAGTTGTTTTCGCATTGCAGTCTATGCTAATGCAGAGCTAAGATAGAAGAGATCTGAAGTGTCAGTGTGCGCGTCATGTGATATCCATGTCACCATCATGGTACAGAATGAAAGAAAATTGTGTCTCCCTCATTCGTGCGTAACTGAAATATCTTGCAAAATCCCTTGCGGAGATTGAGTGATCGCCACAACAATCTTCTTGAATATCGCTGTTTCCATGACAATGCAATTATTTTGATTTGATCACCCAACCCTCTTTCCATTATTTGGTCTTTCGCGATTATTGCTTTTGATAGTACTTTAACTCACCCTTTTTTTCCTTTTACACAAACTTCTTTCAGTGTCACTTTTTCGGGTTTCACAAACCTATAAGCACATGATAATTTTCGATCGGTCTATCATGCCCCTTTTTAAAATGTCTTTAAATATCTTTTCCTAGAAGCTATCGTATATTCACGTATAAGTCACAAGATTTTCAATAAGGGCGGGTAAATTTTGAAATGGAGTAAAGCAAACTGTGTTTAGGGTACTCGTATTAACAAAATTATTTTTTTATTTGAAAGGCCCATGTATTATATAACTCTTCCGCATAGATCCGGCTGAATTTAAGCGATGGCTTGTGTTATGTTCACCTTAAGGACATCGGTCAATTCTGGTTTATTTGCATAGGCTCGTGACTTCAGGAAATCCCACAAACATATGTCCAGCGGGATCAAATCGCATGACCTTGGTGACCAATTCATGCACCTCTGCGGGAGATAACTTTACCCCCGAATCGTTCAGGCCCGCTGTGTGGCACGTACCGCTGTCCATTTATCGTCTGGGTCTATATGGTTCAATTCAACCATAGAAAATTGGTTATCATTGTTCTGTAACGTTCGCCATTGATGGTGACATTGCCCATCTATGGCAATTTTGCATGTTAACATAGCCATTCATCCAGAGATGCGTCTTGTCGCCAAAGATAATTTTTCGGTCAAAATTGGGGTCCAGTTCTGAAACCCAGTTAGCGAACAAACGGCGTTGTCTATGGTCATGAAATTTGAGCTCTTGGATTAGTTGGAACTTGTACGGGTGAAGGCCCAAGTTTCGATGCAAAATTCGCTAAGTTGAAGTCTGTCGAGACTGTGCACTTTTACGGACTGCGGCTATATTCTCGGTCGATCTTGCGTTCCCTGTTCCCTTGACGTACGAATGTGGGCTGATTGTTGGCCACCAAGCGTTGAAGAGTCGTTTGTGAAGTATACCACGTCTACCGCAACGATTACACTAACGAACACTCAATTTGATAATAAAGTTTTGTTATTTGGACGTGCTGTTCAAATGTGTAACTTTCCATAGTGACTTGGCCTCAATAACTGAATAATAAACAACAGATTTGAGAGATGTCACCGAAACAATATGGCCGAAAAAATCTATTCGCGCAAATTTTCTTAACGTATGATGTCAGTCAGTAACCCTGTAATAATTCGATAGCAATGATAATAATCCTTGGTAATTCTTGCATTGTGTTCGGTTCCCCATCTTAAATACGGGTACGATGACTGTGTTTTTCCATTCCATTCATTGCTCCATATAGTTGTGATGGGCCCATGTAACCTTCCTGTTTATTCCTTTCTAGCATATTTTATTAATTCCGATAGTATTATGTCGATTCCTGTGGCCTTTTTATTCTTAACTCGATGGATTCTTTTACTTTCTCAGTGGTTGGGTTCTACTTGAATTTCTGGTGTGTGGATATCATAGTTTTCAAAATCCTGCTTGCTCTCCATGTACATAAAGCAGTTTATTGAAATATTCCCTCCATTGGGTAACAACTCTTTCGTTGTCCGTAACGAGCTCGCCATTATAATTGCTTATAGATCCAGCTCTAATCTGGTATTCTTTCCGTACAGCGTTTATCCCTGCATATATTACCCTCGTGTTATTAGCCGCACATACTTCTTCAAAGTTGCCAAACATTTTCCTTTGCCATTGTTGTATTTTATCGCGGAGGAGATAGGGTTTACTATTTTGTAGGCGCGATCTCTTCAGTATTTTCCAGGTCTGTACCTTTTCCTCGGATCCTCCGCCTTGCAATAGTCCATTTTGTTTTTCACTGCTTCTTTTACAACACTTTTTATTGTTGACGATACTGCTTCTACCTGGCTTGTTCCGGCATCTGTTTATGTCATCTAGCAGGACATACCAGCTAATAATATCGTCTTGATACTGACACTGGATACAAGGGTCCTTAACTCTGCGCCTTCGATTTTTGTATACATTCCGCATACCTAGTTAAAAAACAAGAAAAGTTCAATGAGTTCGCCAGGATAAAAGAAAGCTCGACGGCATCCGAACGAAAAGTGCATGCTAAAAGTCAGTGTGAGTTTTTGTAACAAAGTCAAATGAACAACAAGGAGTCTATAAGTGTAAAGTTGATTACGTGAAACAGTCCACTAGAAAGAACGGGTTTATGGCGAAAAAATTCATGGTTTGAGCCACAATAATGCACCAATTCACATTTTATGCTTGTAAGCGCATCGCTGAGAGACCTAAAAGCTTTTTAAAAATCGAAATTATAGTATTGCTGTATCCGCCCGCCGTCACTGGCGTGCAACCGAATCATCAACAGATTTTATAAAAGTGACAGGCCTGTGTTCTATACAAGGAAAAGGCACAAAAGTCAACGGAGTGGATGGTCGACTTGAAGCGGGAGAGGGGATATAAAAAGAGCCGCTGGATTGACAATCGATTCGTCATTGCTTCGTGCCTAAAATGTTCGCGGGTGGAATTCCAAAAAAAAAAAACAAAAACTTTAAAATTCTCTCGGGAACCAAACCTCTACTTTTTATTTTTAATACTCCATCCCAATTTCATTCTTCACCGAAAAGTCAGCGAGACTTCGACTAGCGGCGCCGTCAAACTACTCGTACCACTGCCTTCTTGAAAATAGAACAGTATAGTATTATTGTAGTATTAATGGAGACTATTTTAAGGGTTGACGTTCGATAACTTATTTCTTGCTCTTGGATTCCCGTGTCATCGAGGTTAGATACCATAACACTGTCGTATAATAATTATAAGAAATCATTTGTAACATGAATATTATGAAAGCCTAATAAGAAACATTTGGATGATTGCCTCTGACCAAAACATGAAAACTACTAATAAATAGAGAAGGCTCAAGTGAAAGGCTAAGTTTCCTACACACCTTAATCAAGTTCATGAAATAATAAAAGATAAATTTAATAGAACAATGTTGTTTCGAAAATTGGATTGGAAACATTAGAATGCAACCTTTGATTGCGTATATGATATACTCGTATGTCTATGTTTTTGCTAATCATTTAAACTTGTTTTAATTAGATTTCTTCGAAACAAAGCCAATAACCTAGATTCATTTGCATAAGTCATAAGAACCTAGTGCCCGAACCTAACCTGTCAAACTTGTATTCCAGCATACAGAGCATACATATGCACGTGTTTTCAAACTATCTTTAACCTCCATTCCACTTCAATGTCAGTTGAAGAGGAAACAGTGCATAAGCAATACAAAGTCGACTTCAAAGTTCACTTAAGGCACAATGCAATGTAATGATCATATCTCGACTTATTATTCCGTTCACATTCGGTTTACGGTACAGTGCCTACGTACATGCATCTCATAATATTCAGTGTGAGAAAAAAAGGAAAATCTTAATTGACGACAAAACATCTCTCACGTTTTGTTTACCTTTAATGCCTCTAAAGTGTAAGTTGCAAAGCTCGTCCATTTAGGGAGAAAAATTTCAATTAAGGAGAGGAAATGTGTAGCCAAAATTTCCCGCTGAAAATTGCTTAAATGGAATCCTGTAAACGACAACAAC
Organism: Merodon equestris; assembly: GCA_958301585.1. NCBI lineage: Eukaryota > Metazoa > Arthropoda > Insecta > Diptera > Syrphidae > Merodon > Merodon equestris. The sequence goes on from OY284415.1 coordinate 7,238,691, forward strand.
ATATGGACGGATAAACAGAGGAACGAAGCAAACAAACTGCAGAATTAGACTTGAAAAACAAATAAGTCAACCCAATCCTCGTCGTACCGTCCCCCTTGTTCGAAGCAGTTCTTCATTCCATTGTTCTTGCTTTCTATGCAGGGAATAGACACAGAGACTCGGTATGAGACTCATACTACAAGTGATACGTACGACGAGCGTCGTATATTCACATGTGCTTAGGCCAGTGGACCAGTAAAAGAGAAATAATATTGCATTTTGGGCCCATTGCCCGGTATGTTGGTTCCCTTTTTGCTTTTTGTTTTTCTTTTCGCACACAATTCGCTTTGTAGTGGCTTCGGCTTGAGCCCATTCACCCATCTTTGGTCGTTGGTTAGTGCGGTTTGCCCATCTAAGCAGGAGGTAATAAATAAAAAATTTATGAAAGCATTCGGTAGTCATTTGGAAGTGAAAAAAAAAAAGCGATGGAGGGAGAATAACAACAGCAGTTGAGAATGACAAAGGAAGCGCAGAGAATTCGGGGGATTCATGGAAAAAATGTTACGTATCCGCAGGAGTGTGCGGAGTATAGAGGGAGGTACATATATGTCAGACGTTTGTATATTTGACAGCTGGACGAGGGAGGAGAATGAGTTTTTGGGTAACGTAAGCTTCACCGCTTACTGACTACCGCCTTCCGAATGTCGGCGTGAAAGAAACTGACATTCTCAGCATGCATGTTGGTTTGTCTGGTTGTACTGGGATATGTTTGATTCTGAAAGAGCGTATGTATATAAGCGGCTTGTAGTAGAATTTGTTGCAGACACAAGCAATTCCCTTCGAACAGGAAATAGTCAGTTGAAGCACATACGAAGCGAACGCAATATTGTGAGATATGGGGAAAAAAGTATCTCATCCGCATCGGGTTTCAATTTTTGCGTTTCTCTGTTTCTGTACCGCTTCCCTCTTTCTTAATATGCAATCGGAAAAAAGGCAGCGTGGGGGGTGGCGTGAAAGTTCTCACATAAATGGCGAACAACATTAGTGAACACGTAAAAAACATCCGAAAGTTTTTAATTTAAAATTGAGTCGGCCGTGGTGTAGTTGTGCCATATGAATGGCGCAATTTTTGTTTCTCTTTTGCTATCAGCAGTTGCGAAGTATTCGCTGCAGTGTGTAGTTAATTGGGTAAATTTTATTTAATTGTTCAGTTCTTTTGCCATTGACCCGCATCCGAAACAGTGTGCTGAGTAGAAAGGAAAAAAAAAACCAATGAACATGGTCATTTAGGGACAATAGCTCAATTTAGATAGTACAGCTAAATTGTGCGGAACGGGCGAAGAGGTTAAGAATTATATCACATCGCCGAATATGCGACGAAAACCTTTTTTTTTCTACATTTTCTTAAAGATTTTGTTTGAAAGGTTTGGATTTTTACCTAATAGCTATTTACAATACCTTAAAGCCTTCGCCCATTGTTAGGGGGTGTAATAACTACTAATTCGCTTTAGTTAAAATGATTGATTAAAAAATTGTGCCAAACCACAAAGAACCTCTTTGGCACTTAATGGAAGACTAAAAACACTAACTTATCTCCAAACGTACGGATACCTTTTTGACATGTTGATCAACTTCACAACGAACCAGTCGCGCATGCGCATATATGGCTAGCACGAACAGCGAAATTACAAAATTCCCTTTACTTTTTGAACATACTACCATATAATAGTATGTTGGGCAATCAAAAGCTTTTCAGTAAAATACCTCCAATTTAAAGTCGAATATATCAATAACGTTAGTGCTCTTCACATACGATAACTTCCGGTAATTATTTACAAAAAATTTGAACCAGTAATTTGAGCATATCACCTAAAGTGATTTAAATGGATTAATTTAGTTTGGGGGTTTCTAATAGGTACATGTTGTCCAACATATCTCTGATTTCTGTGAAATATTACGAATCGAAACATCTGAGTCCTCTTTTACTATACTTTCCAGTAACAGCTTCATGCAAACTCTATCACAAGACGACACGTAAACGATTCATGGTTATTTGAATTACTTTCTCCGATGGACTATTATGTCAAGTTAAAAATGGACGTATTGCTCACGTTTCAAGTAGTGAACAAAAATTTTCAGAATAAATTTGCAATTTCTGATGTGTGTCTATCCATTTTAAAACAGCAAGCCAAATTAATTACAAGTTAACAGTCAGCTGTCAAGTTGCCTTCCGCTGAATGAAAGTATTGCCAATTCTAAATTCTCTTAGAAAAACAATAAGTGGCAGAATTGATTGATGGGTAACGATTCCGAGTTCGATAGAATATCTAGTTCTGTCAGTTAATAGGGACAGACATATGGTTTCTGCTATTTGGGATTCAGACAGGCTACAAAGAAGGACTTTGGTTGGAGATGTTGGACTTTTCGACGGGGTTTCCCTCCGATCATTAGTGTGCGAATACTCATGGTCCTTTTGAAAGTGACTTAGTTTTGTCACCTTTCTGGGGTCAACAACCCTCAAAAAAAGATCTAATGGGGCCATCAGCATGCTGTCTCATTAGTCTTTGCTTGGGCTTAATTAGATATCACAATTTAAATATGGTAGGTTTCTCGTGACACTGAGACTTCTTTATTTTAATGGCCTTACAGTTGGGCCTGAACCTGAACCAACAATCCACTTTAGTTGGTATAGTCCCTAGTCAGGTGCCTGTAGTGCCGCCTTGCCAGTTGATTTTGATCCGTTTCGCTTATGTACGTCAGCTAAGATGCGGTCATCCGCATCGTTCTTTATAAGTGGTGACCAATCGCTCTAAATGGCCTAGCCATCTTTGAATATACATATACCTACACGTCTGAATAAGAAGATGCCACTGTATAGCACGCACAGTTCTTGATTTTATTTTCTTCTCCACTCTCTGTTAACACAAACAGGACTAAAAATTGCACGCACCATTGAAGATTTATTGTGCCTGCTAGCCAATTAGACGAGGAGTTCCTTTACCGTCTTAATAAAGTTGACAATGTCCCTCGAAGGAGCTGAGCTAGTCCCCTCAAGAATCATGATTTCTCTGAGGGGGATACGCTTCCTAAGATGGCAGAGAGCAGCACACTCACATAGTATGTATTTTGCAGTTTTCTCGTCCTATAGACAGAGTCGACACTCGGTTTCAGACGAGAGATTAATTTTGTAAAGATGATATCTCAAACTACAGTGTCCCGAAAGGTAACTGACAAGTCTTCTGATATTGACTCTTAAATATGCAGGCGTTGCGATTTTTCCCACTTGTCTACGAGAAAATTAATCTTCGACTTAGGGAAAGGTTCGGCACCTACATTGTATGTATCTTTCGCTGGAATTTTTCCCAACGAGTGATTGGCGATTTCGTTGCCCTTTATGCCCTTGTGTCCTAGTTTATACACACCAGGGTTTGACCTTGTTTCTTTTGGCTAGGCTCTACAGGGTATCGTGACATTCCCTTAAGGATTTTGAGTTCGTACTTTACCAGGTTATGCCTCTCATGTCAGTCTTTAATTTTAGGTTGACGCACGTCACTATACGCCATAGCTCGGCTTGGAAGACACTTGGACTCATTCCCAGGACCTTCTATATTTTTCGATTTGGTTCAAAGATGTCAGCGCCAACACCGGAGTCGATTTTCGAGCCAATTGTGTACCACCTGAGGCCTTAGACATTAAGCAAGGAACCGCCGCTTTCCCAAGCTGTGCAGTTTGGGATCAGTATCTCAAATCCTTTTTTCAAAAGCGAATGTGTGTGGTTCGAAACTGTGGTAATCATATCGAATTTAGAAAGGTGCATTGACCCATAGTAGAGCAAATTTGAGACTACTATAGCTGCCAATGATGAGGTTCTCATTCAGACGTAGGTTTTACGCCGTCATTCAAGTGTCTAGTATTTGTCCATCTCCTCGATCTATGCGTCTTGTGCTCTTTCTTTATCGGAAGTCTATATTCCATCTTTCTTTCTGTTCGTAGAGCTCATAAGCAGTATGCATTTTGTACATGGGGCTGTCAAATCAAAGGGGTTTCATGCGACATCTCTAATAATGATTCCTAAAATGCGCATATGTACCCTGGATGTATCAAAATTCGGATACCCAGTGTAACGAGCTTTCTAGGGCGGGGTATACTCGCCGGACCAAAGTCTGTCACATACAATTACTTCGTGACACCAGCAGACGATCTAGTGCTGTCGGCGCAGTGATAACATCACTCTGGTCCTTTGGTTAAGAACTGGTAGCGGGCTGTCGGGAGTAGTTTAAGTAGCTTCGAGTGCGGCTATAACACTTGACTATGCTCTTCCGGGTTACAACCCGAGTCGGAGTATTAGTTTTCGTCCTATCAATCCCCACTCAACGTTTACTCGTCGAACAAAAGCTTCACCTAGGGTTGGCCACGCAACTCGTCCCTCGCTTGTAGTCGTAAAAATTATTATTGACATTTTTTTTGGTATATTTTTCTTCGTACAATGTGATGCCACCTTAGCTCTCTGACTCGAATCGCTGACTCGACTTTTCTTCTTATTTTTCTGGCAAATGCTTCGGCCTTTCAAAGGGCTGAGCCGAACGGCTTTTCAGTCGTCACTGTGATACCAGCCGTAGCTGTTCATCTTTGGTGTCTGTGACCTATGGTCTCATACGAAGATGTCAGAGGAATACTTTATTTTCCCTTTTTCTTGTTTCGGTTTTTTTTTGTTTTGTTTCCCTTGTTTATTTTGTGTATTTTGTAGATTCGGGTATCTAGTGTTCCTGTCCGGGGTGAGGAAAACAATGTATGTGTTTGGGGAGGAACATTTTATTTGTTTCTTTTTTTTCAGGAACATAGGACAGTTAAATTTTCCTTCACATCTCCTCCTTACTTCGGGTGAGCTGATGGTAATACCATTCGGTTTCAGCACCAGGCAATACCCTGCTACCTCAATTTAGTTTTTCTTCTACTCGGGTTGGCAACGAGGTGACGGTATCGCTGTTGGATGACGTCCACCATAGTTGTGGGCAGGTGTTTACCTCTTGGGCCCTCTAGATCTTCCTTTGTCCGGACCGGCAGAGGTCCGTTTCCTTCTCCAGGGTCCTCGGCGCACGTAACATCCGCGAGTCAAACTGTAGGACTGAGAATTTCCTTGTCGTGCCTGCTTGCTCCTGATCCAATGACTGAAGGAGTTCTACTATCCGCCGAAGCTTCCCTATCGTTGGGTGGGGATACATCGGGTACGAGTTTTGCGGTGTCTTCCAAAATCCGTATTGGATTCACCAAAATGCATTCTGCGTAGTGTAGTGTAGCGTAGTGGTTCTTGTGCCGCGCCAACTCCAAGGTTTGTAGGGCGACGGTGGCAGAGGTGAAGCTCCTGATGCGAAGATGTATCCGCTGGTATTCCAACGCCAAGTATTGTCGCAGTGCCTTGGCTACGTTCTTCGTGGCCGTACACCCAATGATTCCACTTGGAGGATGGTCGATTGTTTCACATTCCCTATCTCTCAGCTGCTTGGCTCCCTCCAGTCCCGGAAAGAAGATAAGGAATAAGTACCAGTGACTGTGGAGGCTGGCGGGTATCGCAATGAAATCTCGATCGAAGATATTGGTGTTCTTGGTCCACCACCAGAATGCCGGGGGAGTGTCCGGCTTCAATCGCAAGGTTATCAATCATGTTCATTTTCGGTTGATCAAGGGACCGCCAAGTCCGCTTATAGATGTTAAGATGTGGGAATCGTCTGCTGGCTACATGACATGTTGTTTTGTAGGATTCCCACATAACCAGCCTTTCGTGACAATGCTTTTAGAACGATTTTGGTGTCTTACTGAGTGGGCACTGAGCCCACTCTTTTATCTACCATAGAACTTATACGTGAGACGGTCGTCTACTTCTTCTGCAGGGGCTTAAACGCATATTATTTTAATGTTTCGGAGGGCAGCTTTGATATGGATCGTAGTGAGGCATGATCACATGCTAAGCCTAAGACTAAGTCCTAAATGAGAAATTCATTTCGTAGTAAGCTAGATGCCACTGTTCACCCGGTCTATCCCACCACACTTAGACTTGGATTGCGGTAATTCCTATTACGTCTTAATTTAATATTCCTCGTCACGGGTAACATATGAAGTCACCTTCTAATGAGTACAATCACGAAGCACACATAATAAAATTATAAGGGTTCTTCCTAAAAAGGACACAGTTCTCCATTCACAAACAAACAAATAACGTCGCGCCGCAAAAAAAGGTCTTTATTTGAATAAGACTTGAATAACAAGTGCATGTGCTTTCTCAGCTCAATCACCTTTTATGTCTCTATGTCACGAGGGATATGCAAACATAGTCGTACGCTGAAGAAACCTCTTTCAAAGGAAACGTGAAAGTAGAGGGAAAAAACGAATTTGAACTTGTATGCCACGCAAGGATTATGACACCTGAGAGCAGTACTTAATTTTAGCAACTTTGAAAGACTTTGCACCTGAAATGTAACTAAGCAGCATTTTAATATCCATCCTACGACCGTTGTTCAGTACTGTTTAAGTTAACAGTCCTCCAGCTCGTAATCCCTTGGTGGTTCTTTTTTGCTCAATCCAGACACGTTCGTCGCGAAACATAGACTTCTGAATAGAAAGCCAAGTGTGCTTTGCACTACTTAAACTATGATTAAGTGCATGTTCCAGAGCTTAAGTCAGAGGTTGCATAGAATTCTTTGATCGCGTGATATTACCGTGACCTAACACATACGAGTACAGTTAGAGAAACATAATTTTCAAATTCGAGCTCTCAGTACATATATTCCGTGACCAACTTTCGTTCGCGGTGAGTTGAATCGAATCTCAAGTCACCACAAATACCGCGGAGAACGACCGAACAATTTAAAGAGTCGCCATCGTTCCCTTTACCTTTTCTCATTATTTTGATTTATGCTAAGGAGTGCACCCAGTGCGAAACGCGACCTCGGCATGAGCTTAATGAAGCGTAATACAATATCCGTATCAATTCCTTTTCATGTCGATATAGCCAGAGTTCGAGAGTTCGTCCTTATAATCAAATCCATAAACGAACTATTAGGACGAGAGTGGGGGTGGAAGATGTTCTTGTACTGATACTCGAAGACTTTGTTTCTTTGCTCTCGAAAGGATGAAGGTCGGTTTAGTCGGACGAAGTGCATCGAACAAAGAATTATCGAAGTATCTTCGTTTGATATCCTTTTTTTCCTTGCATCCTCTGATGCCTCCGCTATGAAATATCATTATTCAGGATTTTTTTTTACAAGGGATCTGATGACGTGGTGGTCTCTAGCACAAGAAGCCGAGTCATTGATTTAAAGGTTTTATTTTTCCTTTTCGTTTTCTTTCCGTTGTTTTGATCCGCTTTCTGGTGGATGTGACTATTATTCATGATGTCAATGGTGCGGTGCGGTGGGGTAGTGATGTGGGCGGTATTCTACGAAAGCGGATGCCAACATCCTAATTAATTATATTCGCTTCCTCTCCGCCGTCGTCGCCTTCGTTCTCATGATGGCACAAGTAGTTATAAAGCGAGCGACGAGATAAAATATTTTCGATCCTCAACGTCAACAAATAACTTGAGAGGCGGGCGCGCAACGACGCCGAACGACACAAATATCTCAACCTCATACCTTAATTCTGATGATGTCTCCTTTCTTTTATGTGGGTGTGATGATAGCGGGCATTTTTTTTAACTCTCTGGCTGTTTTAATAAGGATTATTGAATCACAATGCCAATATCTGCAGAATGGAGATATCCACCCCAGTGGGTACGCCACACTTCCTCTGGCAGGGGGACATTCCACTATAGATGAGAATGGATATAGGACGAGTGTGTGTATATGTGCCCCTAATGAAGTGGACATTTCGCCTTTAAGCTTGCAAAATTAATTCCAGTGCGAACAAAACACTTCGGAAGGACGAAGCAGAGGCGTACTCATCGAGAGTGTTGGGGAATTTCAATTAGATAAGGCGAAAGGACGAGAGAGGAAGTCTGATACTAGGACGTGGCGATACGTGGCTGGACGGGACATGGAACCGCATGGCAAACATCATCACTGTGCAGGATCTGCAAGAACAACAAATACACTACTGGATAGTGGCATTGTTCCTTCGGATATTTTACGATAATTATTATGTTGTAAAAGATAGGGGAGATGGAGGAGTTGGCGTTCGTGAAACTTTCCAACTTGCACTTGTGGGGGGATGGTGCAGGCACACCCGTTCTTGATGGCAACCATCTATGCTGCAACTAATAGGTAATGAGAATCACTTTATATGGTGGTTGTCGGTTGCTGATTGCTAGTAAATGGTGGTTGGCTCATGGCTATTTGCTTCTGGCTAGTGACCGTTGGCGGTTGCTCTCTGGCTCTAATGAAGATGTGTTTTTGTGTGCTTTGGATAGTTCAGTTGGATTTTATGTCAACCGTTTCATTCTTTCCTCTTTTTAAAGTTAGACCTGTGAATGATATTTTTGACGTTTCCATTTCATGGATATGTTGTTAATTTGTGTATTTTCTTTTTAGGTAAGTGCATCATCTGGAATATATACATAGACATTTTTAAGCTGTCTGCGTCTTGCAAGTAAGTATGGTTAAAGTTGACGACTTTTGTGTAGTGGTATAAATAGGGTATTGACCTTGTTCTAAGTCGTTTTATGGACTACTGAAATTCTTTATACGTTTTCTTAATATTAATTGATTTTTTACGAATTTTGGAATACATGGAATACAGCAAGAGCTATACCCCAATTATTGATACAACTAAGACACACTTCGATCGGGTATTCTCGCATTTCCCCCGAAGCATTTCTTCTTATTGATTTACTAATTTACCACCGTCACCGGGGCGTTAGGGACAAACAGCTCATCCGCGATGGATACGTTGATAGTCCTCATGAGCTGATGCTTTATGTCACCGCAATGTCGAACTGGGACCTCTCCGATTTTTGGTGGTTGTCGGATGAAAACGCTTCCCAGACGGATGCGTTACTCCGGTGAGAACCATCTAACTGATTAGTTCGTAAATTTATATTAGGGTTAGCTAGATGATCAGTTTAGGGTAAGATTTTCCTAGAAAGTCTTAGAATGTAGTTATGTAAAAATAAAATAGATTAATTTAAGCCGAAAGCCATTATTTTTGTCTAGTAAATGAAAATAGAATAAAAACAATAAAAATGAATCTAAGCTAAAAATAAATTTTAAATGGACAGGTATAGATTTATGATATATGTAGATAGTTCTGTGACAAAAGCCATAAAATTTGATTAACCAAAAATAAAAAAAAAATTGGACTAAATTAAATGAAAACACTGAATCAACCAGCATTCACATTCCGATTTGACACTATAGGGTATTAAAGATATTTCATCATCAGCGTATAACAATTTATCGCCTGTATTAAAATCTCCAATAACACACGAGTACTGATAATCCGATCATAAATAATATGTTCTATGTTCTTATATGCAAATCATAAATTAAAGCAACACTTTGAGGTGGGCTATAGCTTCCTACAAAAACAATTTGATTGTGGTCATCAGAGTTCTCGCAGACATTTACACGTATTATTTGGAAGATCTACTTCTTGACTTTTTAATGATGAGCCAATGGAGATGATCACACCTTCGCCACGATAACGTTCAGAATTAGAAGAACAATCCGAGCGATAAATTTTATAAAACTTGTCAAACACCAAAGCTGTTTATATGTATTTAATATGCACCATAAGTCTCATTTCAGATGATTAGTCTTATGTAATTAGGATTCTACATATAGACGTGTAAAGAAAGATCAATCTAAAGTGATCCAATCGTTGACTTTTGTTGCGAAATTTTGGTTTCGAACACGTTCCTTAAATTCGGTAGTGTTTTGACCTGTCATATTGAGTTTGACTTGGCTTGACTTCAATACGTATTAATACTGAACAAATTTTGGACTTACGAGGGCGATTATGTGGACCGAGAAATTCACGGATGAAATGTGACTTTTGTAAATTGCCCATTTTCGTAATAAGTTTGAATAGCAAAAATACATTGCCAAATGGTAAGCAATTACATGACCAAAATTGCCAAAGACTTTTTGACTATCTGTCAAAAATGTCAACCACAATGAATTCAGTAATTGACATTAATTGGCGACCAACATCCACATCATCTATTGGATCAGCTTTTAATTAAACAATCGTTCAGAAACATTGAGTTCGCTTTTTGCACGATTTCATCAGTGCTTAAGTGTTACGACTGCACATCATCTTCAATTGTCGCATATTTCTTTTAGATTACTTTCGTCGTATAGGGCTATCTAAGGACACGTTTCCTTATACATATTTCTATTTTACTCCAAAGGGCAAGTTATGATGAATAAGCTTCTATTCATGTGTCAACTAGACCTTGTAAGCGTGTGGGCTAAGATATTAGTGCAACAATTTACCCCGAGATCTTAAACTATCAATTAAACTCACTATGTCTTATGATCAAAAGGTATCCGGATTTTCCCATTTACACAAACCGCTGTTGGTATATTTTCAAACTTATTTTTTTTTAATTGGTACATCTGTGATTTACCTCATTCCGGTCATTCACTTCTATGACGGACGAACACATTGAAAAAGTTAAGAAAGCAGTTCTCGAAGATCATTGTGTGAGCGTCAGGAGATAGCAGCCACTATTGGTGTCTAGTTATCTACGATGTTGGCATGAAACAATATGAAGCATCAATAACAGCACCATATTGCTATCGCTAAAGAAATGTTTTGCTGATTCATCAGAAATGGCCCTATGTGACTTTTTCTTGTTCCAATAGCTTAAACTACTGCTTCGCGCAAAGCTATTTGATGCGACTAAGGCGATAAAAGCGAATTCGTAGTTGGGGCTTGAAAAGTGTATGAATTAGGTATTTTACTACCTGCTATTTCGGATCATAAGGCAGCTAAGCGAAAAAGAGCACTGCAGGCAGCATAAACATTATGACATTTTTCCATACTATTTTTACTGTTTTAATCCTTGCGGAACGCCGGAAAATTAAGAATGAACCTCTTGTTTGACGGCCTTTATGGCAGAGTCACCAAAGTAGTGCTTATTGTTTTATATTTCTCAAATCCCGTCTTAATACATATAAAAACAAAATCAAAAGCAAATCCTCTTACCCATTTTGTCCACAAATATAGTAATCGCCGACCATACCACAAGATAGCTGGAAGGTAGAAATTGTCGGAACCCAACTAGTATATTTGATAAATTCCGGTTACTTTTTGAACACACTATTTTAGTTGGTCTATCAGAAGAATGAGAAACGTACAAATTTCTTGGCGTGGTATTCCTAAAGAATGGATCTTTTTATACATTGTCTCACTAATTTCTACTAGACAACCTTTAAGCCCTTACTAGATGCACATTTCCAGAGTCTCTCTCACAAGAATCTCCATGACCAGTATTTTATTACGTAACTCTACTCGATTTAAAAGGTATTTCAATTGCGAGTGATCGCACTGTCGTTAAAACTATAAAAAAAATGTTAAGTCAGAAACCCGCCCATCATTAAAGTTATTGGTACGACGGCAATGTTCAATATTAGATCTCAGACTAGGTCACTGTCACCACTGAATACTTTCTATTTACGAGGTACTACCATGCGTTAACGTCCGAAAATTAGACAATGCTTGTGTGGAGAACTGTCTATATCACATTTCAGGAGTCTGATTTCAATACTCCTAATGTGTAATTTGAAAAATCCTTTTGGACAGCTTTTGTTCTCAGCCCCTTATAGTATGTGGCTGTGAGATTCCTTACACATTTTAATCCTGTTTTTCTAACTCTCGAACTACCACCAAGCAAACGTACAAAAATTGCCGATAAAAACAAGCTTTGTACTGTAACTTGAAAACAGTAAAATGTCCTCATTGCAACGATCAAACACTCTTCCGACTTTTGACAATCGCCCGTCGCCCATTCCACCATCACAATTGCTCCATTCGACACATGCCTGCTTCTGCCTGGAGAGTTCTCTATTCAATGTTTACGTCGTGTGGCTGTTTGCCCGATAAGGACACAGATATTTAATATCCTCCGACTATGAGCTCCAATCGTGCAGACTACCTGCAACTGAACACATCCATGGCATCCGGCATTGCGGTGTTGTCAGGACAGCACAGAAGGACATCGATGTCATCGACGTTCCTACAACAATCTGACTAGTGAATTTAATGTCATTGCACCATCCACTGCCAAGGCTACAAACGGCATATCAACCCGAACACCAACCCACCCAACCCACAGGGATGGTTACTATGTCTCCATTCAGACATAGAGCTCTTCGTCGACGTTGATTGCTAGCACCAGGTTATAGCTGTCGGTGCTTGGAGAATTTCTATGCTAATAGAAAAATCGAACCACATTGCATTGTTGTTGTTACTGCTACAGAACACCATGTGCTTTCATTCGAGAGTTGTGAGGGATTTTTGCAAACGTTGCAAAGCTGGAGGGAAACTCGAGAAAGTTTCGATGGACAAAATGCCAAAAACAAAAACCAGAAAACATCGAGTGCGACCCGTGGCCCGGGTGTCAGAATGGGAATTTGAATCGAAATTTTAAGCTGAAAACTTCTTTGAACTTAAATAAAATACGAGATCGTTAGTGGACGGGGGCGGCAAAAATCAACGTGCCGTACGGTGAAGGTGTGCAATAAAGGATGTGAGAGGATACCCGTAGTTTTCACCAGGATGGTGGCGGATGACGGCTAATCAAGGGTAAAGTGGCTAAAAAAGAGGAAAGGAAGTGAAGTAGGTGCCAAAGCAGACGAGGCCAAGCCATATGCCGGGCAAAGTTGCACGAGATTTGGATTGGATTCGAGTGATTAATGGGTGATAGTCACCAACTTAAACCCATGCCCCGGCTAATTACTTTGTTCGTCGACCACATCAGGGATAGTCAGCAAAAGTTTAAATTGCCATTCAGCATTAATATGGATTTATTTTATGAGGTTTTTATGGTTGGCTTTTGAGTACCAAGTGGCCGGTGAATCTCGTGTCGGAAGTTTTAGAGGCGAGCGACCTTCCGACAGAGGCTATTAATATAGAGGATTCTGTTTGAACAATGGCCGTGTCCTGCTTTCCGGATAATCTATCTACGAGTGATAGTTGTTTCCTACTTGTCCTGCAATCACTATGGTCTCCTGTTTCTCATGAGAATGTTGTAAAATTAAGTCCCCAGGCTTATACTGACATAACTTTGCTGTGGTTGTGTTGACGATCGCCTTAAATACACGCTTCTGTTGTGGTCTCAGTAATAATTGAGTTCTTTATTCTGAGTTCGGTTGTTATGTTGCATCATCCACTCGCGACTTAAATGCTTCCTCTGCTCGGTCGGATTCGGTTTGAAATTTTAAAATAAAAGCAACTTCTTCATGCATTGTCCTTAATTTATGGGACGACTTGTCTCGCTGGTCGGTCGCTGGTACAAGGACATGTTATTCGGATCGCGGCATTCATGGCAGACATGAGAGGGAGAAGAAAACAAAAGCAGAGGAAGAGAAAATAGGACTTTGGTTACGCAGTTTCTGGAGCGATAAAAATATTTTAATACCGACCGCCAATCCGGAATGTTCAGCGAGTGAAGGAAATAATTTAAATATTTACACAAAATCGTGGCTGGCTTGGGGTGGGTTCTGTCTGTCGACGGGCGAGTTCGTTGACTGCTGAATGCTTCTGTTTGGGATGCACATTGCACCCAAGCCACACGAATGAACTGGTTTCGTCGAGTGCTTAATTGCCGATGAGTGTGAAAATTGGAGTAATTAGAGGTTCATTTCGAGATCGTTGAATTGATGGTGTCAATATGGCATTTAATTTCAGGAAAGACGTTTAATGCCCAACGGAAATGGAATGAATTCAACCAAAAAAAAATTGTCATCCAACAAAAAGTGTCATTTTAATAGGAGAAAATACGTTAGAAAATACATATTTGAGTATTTGATTATTGGTTGATCTGGAGTCATAGGACTCGTCATTTTCTGAAGTGCAATCTACAGGTACACGTGTGCCTTAAAAAGTACCAAGATTTTGCATTTTTCTAGATTGTATTAGTCCAAATCCATTTTTAATCTTATCTCAAACTGGAATCCACCGTTTTCCTACAGATGGTGCTAGCAGTGAATGCTGGTTGGAAATGTTACATGGTAAATTTGGACATTTGTCAACCATCACAGGAGCTCTCTACCAATAACAACTAATGCACTTGAGCCGAGCTTTGAAAATCGACCTAAGCAGGACGACAGCACTCGGAGGCATACTGATTCGGTCTTTAAAACCCACCATTCTTCGGGTTTACATATATGAGGAAAATCGAATGTCGATATTATATGCACCAAGTGCATATTTAGTACCTACATATCTCCATTCCTCGATGACGATAACGTGCTTTTTTCTTTTAAAAAGGATTTATGTAGGTCCCTTGTATGGGTCATTGCAGTATGCAGGGCTCAGGGTTCACTTAGGTTTATATTGGGAAAAATAAAGGTCAAGATTTTGGCAAAGTAATTTCAGCATTTCCATTCCTCGGCGAGCACGTCAATGATATATTTCTTTTCAGACAACCGAAGATTATAGGTTTTCTATTACCTGACTGGATTTGTGTGCCTCTACTCTGGCTTGCTCATAAAAAAAATAAAATAAGAGTCTTATGTTTCCCGTTTTAAGGTTGTTTTTCCATCACAAAATGGACAAACTTAGTCAATTTACCCAGTAATTTATTAAAGACTCCTTGATCTGCTGACCGCTTTAAAGGCAATAAAAAGAACCTTTGACGAACCAAATCCCTAATTTCATACCACACAAGGACCTTCACCATCTCTTGAACCACAAAAGCCAGAGGAAAACCGTGTTATCTAACGGTGTCAATGGCGGTGATACACCACGCTGCCTCTACTCAAGCGTTCTGTTGCTTTTAAACAGAGTTCATTCATATTTTGTTGTTTTTTGTTTTCCAAACTTGAGGAACAAAGCCTTTTTAAGTAGAAACTTTACATCTCATTATTTCATAAAACTTTGCCCTTTAAAGCACTTCCCCTCTACTCAAGATAATAATAAAAACACATGCACACAAAACGGCCTCCTCCTGGTACACCTTCATCTCCCCCGTACCTCTGAGTCGAATTAAACATAAAACAAAACAAGCTCCGTACGTCGAGTACTTGAAAACCAACAGCTTTGTTATAGCTCCACATGACGTACTACATTCATAATATATTATGCCAAGATCCTTAACTCCATCTGCGTCTATACCCATTCATATATAGGCAGTCTATCGTCATCACATCATCACCAGTGCTGTTGTCGGACAAAACCCACCTTCAGTTCTGCACAATGCAGCATCTCGTTTACATCACCTGGAAAAGTTTACCTATCCACCTCACATGGATATTTGGATATTTGCATTGCCTCAGTCGAGTAGTGGGAGTTGAATAAGAGTGGGTGCGGTGGGATTCGACAATGTCAACCTATCGCACAATGACTGCAGCTTGAACCTCTTTGACGTCCACTTCCCGATCTCCGCACTCCGTGGTCAAGTTTTAAGTAGGTTTGGAACATCATTAGGAAGACCATTGCCATTGTTACCACCGACCACTGCCGGATGGCGGGGAGGGATCTGGTGTCGTTACAGGACATGGACTTTTCGGCCGAGGTCAATTGTCCTCTGTTTCTCTTCCTTCTTCCGCTCTTGGCCTGTGGTTGCTGCTGCATTATAATTGCACAAATCTCGTGCATTGTTTAGAGGTAGCAACGCCCACGGGACGAAACGAGACAGCCCGATAAGGCGTAGCTCTGCTCCGGAATGCAATAAATCTCTCACGGTCACCAGAAATGAAACAACGAACATCATAGCAGCTCGTTTCAGCTCTGCATTGTGGTAGGGCCCAGTCATAAAACCTGGAGCCTTGCATCTTGACCTCATTCCCCTAATGGCGTCAGGGCTCGGTAAGAGGAATTGCAAAATACCATTGCCTGGGAGCGAAGCGTTATGTTTTATTTGTCGTCATTTAGTTATGCGGCAAAAAGGATCTGCCACCGCACAAACACCACGTAGAGGAACAACATCAGCAATAGTAGGAAAGAAATAATGAAAAAAGGATTCAAAACTTGCTTTCAGGCAGTCTCGAAATGTTGCCAGGAGGCTGGAGCTGCAGGGAGGTTGCGTATTATAAATATTTATTATTGCCAAGGAGCCGTCTACTGCCGACCGGCCAGTCGGTCGTCTCCTAATCCTCCGGCTAATTCGCTCAGATGAAACACTCGGCAAAGAAAGCAGAACGACAAATAAATTTTTATTGTTGACGTTTTGAGCTTCATTTTTTTTTTTGCTGTCGTCCTGAAATAGTGGTCAATACTCTTGGGATTGGTGGAGTAAACTCTGCTTGGCATGCGACACATTTGGATATAGCCCGGAAGGATGGCATGCTACGAAAGTAGCGTCTTTAGGCTCTTGTTGTTTTTCAGTTTTTCTAGTCTGACCCGGAGGTCCTTTTGGCAGCCAGCGAGACTGGATCATGTTCTGTTTATTTGTTAATGTGTTTGTCATATGGACATCTAATGTTGCGTACCGAATAAACGTCTGCCTAAATGGAAATACTCCTCGAATAGGTTCTATGAAGCAGAAGAAAAGTTTTTGGCCACACGCTAGCTTGCCAGTTGTAGGAAAAGTAAAACAAAACAAGGATTATGACTTATGATACACCCACTCAACGGACGTGGACGGGAGGCAATGAATGCCGTGGCGATTCAGTTTATCGGATTCAGTTTATTTGTTTCTTCCACCATTTGGACTGCTGCTGTCGAAGTCTATCGGCGGGTTTTTGGTAGTGGCGCCAAGCTCGCTCATTTATTGGTAAAATGGGATTTTTTTTTTCTTGCCCCACGACTTCATAGAAGAGTTTGTGTTTCTGGTAGATGGTGTGTTAAATAAGTTTGGTTCTTCCGTTTGATTTATAGCGCAGACAGAACGGTGCTGCAGGCCTTAGTGGAAGTGTAGTTTGAGTGAATTTTTATGTGGGCGAGAAAAAGTATTGGAAATGTGTATTAAGGGATATCTTTGCTCATTTATCATCGTACTTTTTGTAAGTGTAGGGAAGTCTTTATCTTCAATTTGCTCATATGTGATTACGAATCGAATGCGAATAAATACGTTATGGAATGAAAGCTTGCTTAAAATCAGTATTTGGCGTGTACTTTCGTAAACTTTTTGTCGCATGTCCTTATTATTTGACATTAAATTGAACGTTTTCATCCTGATCGATCGATTATAAATCCCTATAACATCGAATAAGGAACAAAAGGCTTGCAGTTCAAGTGAGCAAAAATAAAAAACCATACAGACTAGGGGAAGAGTTAGTTGCACTTACAGTAGTATGGTAGTAAATAGGCTCCCGAAAAGAGCTGTCTTTTAAAATTTGTTGAACTGTCAAGTTCACCTGTTGTTGTGATGACTTTTGATAAGTCAAAACTAGGAGAAAATTAGACATAGATCATTAACCAATTATAAAACGTGTTCCAGTAGTTAAAATTCTATACAAAGAAGGGGAAAGGTTTGTCTAGCCGTATTATATCGAGCAGGATAGTGATTTGAAGCATCCAACCCGTATTCGTGCGGCAAGATCAGCTGAAAATATCAACGCCGGAGCTAAAATTTGTAACTCAGAACTAAGGTGGGTCCATTTCGATATGAATAGGATTTGGGCGTATACGCAAATGTTTCGGACAGCTTTGCACCGCATAAATACTTTGGTCTTAACGGTTATAGGGTCTAGTTGATTTTTGATTTTTTACACAAGATTATTTTGAGTTATGTGGCTCATTTCCATTGGCCTGTGTACGTAAAAAAACAAACTGTCGCATATTGGGTTCTAACAGCCTAAGAAAAATATTGAAATAACTTCCCTATTCGCAGTGAGTGACTGACTTTCTTTGCTTAAGAATAGTGCTATGGAGGTAAATATGTTTTTTGTGCTAATCAGAGCGCCACCAAATATTACAAAGCTAGTGACAGAGCTAAGGACACTGAGTTCAGACTAGGAACACAGTGGTTCAGTGGGTAGAATGTTTGCTTCTGACGTCGATGATACAGAGTTCCAATTCGTTAACAATCAACTCTTCGAAATCGTATTTTATGGCGTTTCTTCTCAGCGTGCATCTGATAAAACTCTCACAAGTATGCTTGTCTAGAAAAGCTTCTTAAAATTCGCCGTTCAGTGTCGACTGTAATTAGTAAGTTCCTTTTACCTATGGTAAAACGTGAATCATACATATAGAGTTGGGCATGCTATCTCAGTCTATATAAACTTTTAATTTTATGGCTATGTTAAATATAAAGCCTTTGGCTTAGGCTCTATCCATGATTCACCAAAAGAAGGTATCAAGCTTATTATTCGCGCACTTGATAAAAAATGCTTAAAAAGTAGACTGATTCTAGATAATTAAATCCAAATATTGTTTTCTATTATCAAATTCAAAATTAGGTACTTTAAAAAGGAAAAAAAAAGTTTCCATTTTTAGTAAAAATGTTGCATTTTCCTATTGATTTAAAATAAAACCTCTTGGTGAATGACCTATAATTTCATTTGTGTTGCAATACAACATTGAAAATTCAGGACATTTAAGAACAATCAGAATTGGTCTCAGATCCCTGTCTTTTCTAATCTTTACTAGAGGAAATTTAAGTACGAAACTTCTTAAGAATTTGAATAAGGAATGAGGGTAGTAAGTTGCGATGTCCACAATTTTAAACCGACTGTATGCACTGATTTCGTATCGAATGTGTACGCCCAAGGCGAATAGCTTTATGATTGTATGAAGTGGTCCGGTTTGTCCAGATTTTGTTGTTTATGGCCCAATTAAAATTTGATGGTTTTTTTACTGTTTGATTTTTTAGTGTTCTATTTTTGGAAGCTCGAAAGTGACTCGTAACACATGCCAAGCCAAGTAAACTTATTTAGTATTGCAATTTCACAATGGAAAGACTTACATCATAACAACGCTCATAAAATATTAAATCTTAATGTTGAAATTCGTGCCCTGTAAACATTTTTTCACGCATTTCGATTTTACGGTTATCATAATCGACCAAGCAATTTTAGTCATAATGACCAAATCTCGCACCAATTACCCGTATGCAAAATTATAATTATTATATATTATAATTTTACGCAAGGATCTTGGTGTAAAACCCTATAAAATACAGTTAAGGCGGCTCGACTGCCACAGCGTCAAATTTTCAGGCCTTAGAAAAGCTGGACGTTAATTTCTAGTTGAAATTTTAAAAATGCATATTTGGTCCGATGAGCAATCTGAGGCATTACAAGAGCTGCCAGTGCATCCGTAAAATGCATTGATGGTAGCGGCTTATGGTCTAGTAGAATCATCATAAGAATACACTTTTGCAACTTTTTGACAATAAAAGACCAAGCGTATAGGATGAATCAACAGCTAGTATAGACGTTTTCATTAAATTTTGGTGTATGGCAATTAGGAATGGAACTTAACATCAATTATGTGACCTCTACAACTTTTGTTGGGGACGGTATTCCAGTTAATTTTAGTAATAAAATCGTTCAATATGTTGTGACAATGCCCCACACTCAGTGTAACTATTTCCCCAGGTTCAGCTTCTAACTTCAAATATATTGTATTCACTAAATGACAGTAGTTGACATCCACATCATCTACTGGCTTCACCATATCGAACAGGCATATGTTGATATTCCGTAAACAATCGCCGTATAAATCTCTATGCTTTGCCGACTCTATATGTGATGTTTTGCAATTTAAGTTTGAATTTGAGTAATATCTTGGGTCTCAGCGGTTTGAATGAACGTCTGGCGAGGAGTTAGTTGGGAGCAGGTCATTAAAAGCGAACTCATTAGAGACACATATGTATGTATATGGAAGTTTGTGTATAAGGAGCTTTTTGTACACCAAAGAGAGTGTCAAGAGTATACTGCTTGTATTCCAATGCACTTATCACTGCACTTATAATTCACTCCAAGCCTATACAAGGCTTGTTGAAAGTTCTTAAATCTTGAACTTTTGATCACTTCTCTAACTTGAATCAAATTTGAATTACTCACTTAACAGTTTTAAGTAGAAAAGATGTGAGGCTTAGAAGCCTAAAGTATCCAACGGTTTCATGGCCTCTTTTAGTAATAAAGCCAACCCTCAATTTTGTTCACGTTTTCGGTCTGTTGCATATCTACATATAGCGGATTGTCCCGGCCTACAACCACGTGATATAAAACTTTCCAGTTGTTGGCGATGTCAGCTAAAAACCTATAAACGATTTTCTCGACTTATCCTATTTCTTTATCCTCAGCTACTAAGCACGGATTGATAGGTAATCTTTCTGCAGAAACTGCGGCCATAAATCTACAGTGCTAATATAACTTAGCAAAGCTAAAGTAAGGAAGGTTTGAAAAATCAGTAGAAAAGGCCCTTGTTTAAGGTTGAAAATCCACTAAAACATCTTGTTTTTCAAATACTCCTGCAGAAGTCACCACTTATAGGTCGCGTTGGCTGCTATTTTGCAAATCTGGTTAAGAAATATGCGGCAATACTATTATCTATCTCATTCAAATTATGACCTTTTCTTGTTTGCCACCGACCGCAAGGTTATCATTGAGACACTATCCTATATATGGTTTTATAGATAAGTCAGCGGAGGTATGAATGGAGGGTGAATGCGCTCCGAAACCTTTTTTACTAGTTAGTATTTTTTTCTTAAATTTTGTTTATGTTTTAAAAAATAAAAAAAAAAATGTTTTCAAAACGATGGTCTTCGCGACTTCGTTAACATGACTCGATCGCACTGGTCTAATTGTAAACTTCCATAGATCAGCGAATTAATATGCTACATATAGTCCCATTGTCCCGAAGGCTATACCATATCCCTTCTCCTGGAATTTAGCTCTAACAGGGCGCACGTTGCGGCGTCTTGTTGGTACCACATGCTGACCAGATCCATTTTATCCAATTGAGCACCCAAAAATTTGGTGATCATGCCCCATATCGTTCACTATAGTCAACGTCCCGACATTCGTATTTTAGAATAGGTATTGTCAAAAATCCACACCAATCAGTGATTTTCACTAGATGTATGTAGTAGAGACTCTTGATACTGTTGTGCACCTCTTCGCAGAAGCGACAACTTCGCTGGTCCACGAAGCCGTTCAACAAAAAACGTGCTTTTTTACTAAATTTTATTACTTCGCTAAAATTTAGTTCTTTTGTAAATTGGACCATCCCTTTATATGGATGTATGCACAAGTTTTTTCTTGTGCATGATGGGTAATCTAGAATTTGATATAGAATATAGAATAGAATGAGCATGCTAGATCAGCAATCGAATAACTTTTCCCAAACTTCGCGCTAATTCGTCCATCAGGCGAGCATGATTAGAATGCTTAGTACTCCACTGTTAAATGGTTATTATGGCAAAATATGATTAAAGTTCGGACATAACTATTGAATAACCCAATATTTGACCGCTTGTACGATCAGCTCATAATGCATGGTGTGTAACTCAGTAATAGTCGCGGTGACCACCGAGGTTATACCAATTTTCTTGGCCTTAAGCCCTTGCCATAATAAATTGCAGTCTTATATAGTGAGCACTCTTCTTATAAAGCACTTTAAACATATGTTACGATAAAGCACTAAAAGCAGAAAAAATGTCCCTTGATCCTCGAAGACCAACGCTAAATGGTTAGTATCCAAAAAAAAAAAGTTTACTCGTCGTCAAAAGTTCACAGATCCCTTGTTATTAGTGAAAAAGACAACATTGATGTCATACAAAGGTCAAATAATCTGTGTTCAATTACCGCTATATATTGTTAAACATAAAGTACTAATCGAATTCGTTCTATAGTTAGCCACATACGGAATAAAAACGAAGTGAATAATTGCACCTTGTGTCCACTAGTAACCCCTAATCCGTTTCCAATAAATCCAACGCAAACAAATTGTTTAAACGGATTTTCCGTTTCGTAGGTCGCAAAAGCCGATCCCAACCGTTTTACCCATAAAATTCAAATGCAATCTATCCACAGGACACAAATGCTCTGTTCCGAGTTTTTTTTCGTTAGTTTTTTTTGTTTTATTTTCGTCCCAACCGGACGACTGAATTTTAAAGTCCCGGGGACTTGTGTGTCGGTATAAAATTTATGGCTACGTTCGTCGAATCCGATTAAAGTTCGTTTCGTGAGTAATAATCGAATTAATGGCGAAGTACTTTTCCGCTTCCTGCGTCAGCTGAAATGATTTTTTCCCCTGTTTTTCATCCCTTTTTTTTTTGTTAGCTTTTTGAAAATCCATCAATCCGTGTCAACACATGTGAAGGACTCGGGCCAGGTGGAGTGCCTTCATGCTGATCGATTGATATTTATCTGAATTTCATTATGACCATTAGGAGGGGTATGATAGGATAAACGGCAGGTAACACGCTTCCCGTTTTACTTGTTATTTATGCATGTTCTGGGATTTTTGGGCTTTAATCCTTTTGTTCCAGGTGCTCTTCAGGCTTTTCCACATTTCAGTCGATTTCATCTCTTACACCATACGGAGGCGATGACAAATTGGCATCAAATATTCCAGAGCGCGCGCAAGAAGGGGGAAAAAAACGGACGAAATTAAATTTTCATCGGATTTAGGGAAATCCTTTTTTCGCCCGACAACACAAAATTTCATTTTTCCTCTATAAGCGCCCTCTCCCAACGGCCCTCAGTTCCGCAGGGCTTGTCGAAAAAAGAGCGGGAGAAATCCCGGGGAATAAATTATTAACATGACAGCGCGTTGTGTGCTGTGCTGGTTTTTGCGGAGCATCCACAATAGCTCGCATATGCGATGGCGGCGTCGGTGGTCGGTATGACGGATCCTTTGGGCTGCTTTTCAACTTTCTATATTCGTATGTACATGGAGTGTGAGCGTGTGGAATGGGGTTTTGAGGACAGTGAGATGTGGGTACTGGTAAAAATCATATGTCATACCTTTAATTGGCACATGCAGCCAAACCGCCTGACAGGATCGGGCCTGGTAGCTCTTCCTCTTCGTGCGGTATCTGTTTGTCGATTTTGGGTTTGTTAGATGAAGAAGACCGACAATGCACTCGTTTTGGCACTAGTAGCTCCTTGCTCGCGTGGGTAGAGTACAATGTCCTTTAATCCGATTTTCAATTTTGCCCATATCCTCGTCCTTCGTTATTGTTCTTGTTGTTTGTTGTCATTTCGAAAGTGGCATGGTGTTGTTTGGCTTCCTGGGGGAAATCTTTAGAAACATATACTCGCGGACGGACTTATGTACATATCCACACACAAGAGTGGTGCTATCAGCGCACTGCAACCGTAGCAGTTGGAGTTGCTGTGAAAGAGCACAATCAGGGACATGACACGTTTTAATAGAATACCAGGGCAGTGTCCTTTTCGCTGGCGATGACGTTTCTTATGACATTTCTATGCCTCGGGCTTCTATGCCGCAACAGCATAATATCTGAATATGATCTCTGATTTAGTGCATGGGTTGGGAAATGAGTTCAATATCAGAGCCGGCATTGCATACAGAGCGAGAGACAGAGTCGGGTGGAGGAAGGAGGTTGTTTCATTAAGTTAACTGCTGATGTTGCCATCGCTGTTTCTGCTGCAGTGACCTTCGACGATGGTAGCGGTAGTGACGATGATGACGATGTTGATACTGGTGGTGTGCAATGGCGGCACTGGTTAGGACGCCACATTTGCATGGTCGCACATTTAATTTAATGAAATGAAAAATATGATTTTCATGGAGAAATTTTCGTAATTTAGGTTAATGTTCTGCTTTTCGTTGCTGTGGACGAGCAGAGGTTCGTTTGAGCTCGCGTTGGTTTGAATGGGACTTGCGGTTTGTCTGGCACTTATTTGCTGCTCCCAATGGTCTTGTCCCAAATGTCCGCTTGATTGGAGCGGAGTGGTTTTTCTTTGTCAAAGCAACGGGGTCGTCTATATGAAATGAAGTGGCATTTTGTGCAGAGTTCTGCTATGGAGTGGTCAACTAATCGCAGCACCGGGTATGTGGTCGAGTAATTGGGCGAATTAGAGAATGAACTTGGCGAGGGCAATTGAATTATGCTTACGTATGAGTGGAATGTGCTTATAATCGGCTAACCCTGTGAACTTCGTTATGGGTTAATGAATGGACTCTGATTGTAGGATTTTTTCAACGAACTCTACGTTATTGTGAATGGTTTTGAGTCTGTTGTCTGCCTGAGTGCTGGATTATGTATGATAAGTTGCAGAGACAGCTAACTATAACCGGACAGACATAAGAAGTAGGGACCTTTGTTGGTCGTTTTGCAACATCATTGAAGTACTTCTTCTCCGGAGTCTGCTTGACTTTCCAACTTTCCTGAGTTGAATTTTCTTGATCTTACATAATTGGTCTCGTGATTACGGAAAGAGCTCTTTTCATGAGATAAGGTCATAGGGTGATGTGGGTGCTAGAAGTATAT
Organism: Merodon equestris; assembly: GCA_958301585.1. Lineage (NCBI taxonomy): Eukaryota > Metazoa > Arthropoda > Insecta > Diptera > Syrphidae > Merodon > Merodon equestris. The sequence continues at coordinate 7,263,181 of OY284415.1, forward strand.
AATTCGGAGTTTTTTTTTAGAATTTCGTAGTCCAAGATTTCGCAAAACTAACAAAATAATTATTGTTTCAATTCTTCGGTGATTACAGAAAGAGCTCTTTTCATAGGAAAAGCTCTTAGATGGACAGATGTAGTAGCTGGAAATTCGACGATTTTGAAAAAGCAAGGGTCGATTTAATCTTAAGGAACATTTTTCTTAGACCAACTTCCTCGTTACTATATACGTTCAACTTCCGAATTTTCTTTTTCACCTCGATTGGGGGTGGTCGTCGTGCAATGGGAATCATCAACGACTGTTGAGCCGAAGTACTGTAGTTCAAGTCCGTCCATAGTCAAGAACAATTCCCATACGGAAAAACTGCGCAACAACATCAGTTGTGAATGCATAAGCACTCGCAAAATTCATACTCTGTGCGTGCATTTCCAATATAACACCTCAATGGCATGGAAACAAAAGAGTTACTGTGAAATACAACGACCGCAAATTAAGTCGAATCTCTCAAAAAATCCTATCTAGGACAACCACCCTCGGAGAGTAGTGAAGGAACATCTTCGACCCACACCATCGGCACCCCGTACAGGTTGTGTGACAAACACAATAGGAACGTACACTCTTGAACCTGCACGAAATACAAAAAAAAAAAAACCTCGATTACAAACCATTTCTGTCGTGTCCCGAAACAAGCGATTACTCTGATGAATGCTCACCACATATGACAAAGGACTTAATTAAATTTCCTTCAGAGACTTGTTATCTCGTTGAGCAAAAAACTAGTTTAACGAAACAATACACAGGGATTACTCACTTCCAGTTCTTCCTCCTGCACCATCCTACCATGGCAACCAAAGGATCAAGGAACTAGTTTCTCAAGTCCTGCTCAGAGCCTGTTCCCAAGGGATAACTAGTAGCATTTAAGCAATCTTGTTTTAACCACTAATCCTCCCAAGCACAACTATAATTCAATCCCGGCGATCAACTTAAAATTGAATTTCCTTACCCTCTCCTCTGAGATTTGATAGCAGCCGGTAGTTGTTCACTGCCATGCCTCCATCTACAATACATAGTCTCACTGTTTGTTCTTCTTCAAGAGCGGGAAACGGAGAAGAAAAATAGGGTATCCCTTGTTAGTGTTCCTTAAACTTTGCTATCTTTATTTTTATTTATTTTTTACTATAACCGTTTCTCCCCCCATTCCCCTGGTTCATCGTTGTACGTGTGGTACTTGGTCGTTACGTGCCAGCTAGCCTATCACATACGCCCAGGCCCAGCCATGACGGCGGCGGCGGTGGTAATTCATGCGAGATTTCAATCTGAAGAAGTATACACTGTATATCAAATAAATTGTCGCACAGGCATTATCCTGGAATTCATTTTCACACAGGAACAAGAACAAGAACAAGGACAAGAACTGTATGAAGGCAGCATGAGAAACAGAAGAAGAAACGAAGGAGAGATTAATTTGTTCCTTTTCATTGTCTTCCCATTCAAATAGCTGGCACTGTACCCGCTGTCGTACACATATGAACCTTCCTTGTCGGATATTCCCACTCGGGCTCCTATTGAAATGCACTTCCACTTCTTCCAGCATATCTGCAGGTATACTCTCGTGCTTGCATGCACGTTAAGACCATCTGTTATCCTTCTTTTGCTCGTTTTTTAATTTTCTATTCCCTTTTTTTTTGTTCGAGGCCAAAACAAAGGTCCCTAAACCATCTGACAAAGATCCTTTGGCAATCAACGACGAACTAACTTGAGAGCGTACAGCCCAAGGTAATTGTAATTGGGGAGACGACGTCTGTTCATTCGCTTGCTTCAAGTCATCCCCTTCAGTCAAACAACAAATAATAATAACGACAACAAAAACAACAACATTTCAACCTGATGCCACCAACATTTCTCCTATAGCTTCGGCTGCGTTTCGGTGCTTTTCTGTTCATCTGGTCCGCACAATACCCAGGCAACTATCAGACGGAAGACGAAGCACAAGGATCTAACTTTAGCCTTTAGTCCTCATTCATATTTCAGGAAGCGAGGCGCAACAAAGGTTTTGTGTGTTATTTATCTCTGAATTGTGTAGAACGCGCAGGCTATGCGCTCCTATAGACCCGCCCGGTGCGGCTCGGCTCAGCTCCGAAGTAGTTAAACAACAGTGCAATGTACTTTTAAATAGTTGTTGTTATTATTGTTCGAGCACACAACACCGGGTTGAAGGATTGGTGTGGGCTGACGTGGCGCTGCACTGGTACGGAAGTATTGTGTTGAGGTTCTCTTCTCGTCTCGTTCTGTCTGAAATTGCTTCCTAGATAATTTAAAGTGTGCGGAATGGCTATCCGGCGGGCATGGCGTTGTTGGATGTTTGTTTCTCAAAATGTTCTACACGTTTCGAAACTAAAATAGAAAAAACAGAAAAAAAAATAAAAAAAATACTGAAATGAGTAGGAAAAAAGGAGACGATGACGGTGACGAGCATGGCAATGGTGATGGCGATGAGAACAACCGTCCGACGATGGTTAGTGTTGCTTTGCAGGGATTTTATTTACTTTTTGTTAGTTTGAGAAGTCGTTGTAAATTTTGATGTACATAGTCTACGCAAACAAAGGGAAGAAGTAGGACTGGATGCAAAGCTCGAGATAAAAAATGAACGCTTGTCGGAAGGTAGTTAAATTTATAAATTTACTTGTCTGGGCCGAGGAGGTGGAAGATTGAGGGACTCGGGTGGGTTGGAGCTATCTTCTCTCTCTTTTCAAGTAGAGTCTGGGCTACAATGAGTTCGCTTAATGCGTATATAATCCCTTGGATTTATACGATTTTGGGACGAGTGATGTGTACAAAGTTGCAATTACATTAGTTGGACATAGCATGGAAAGAGTGGGATGGCTTGATTTTTACGTGGGATTGATGAGCAGTAGTCTTGAGTTGAGTCTTGCTTTACCAGTCTCGTCCGGTTTTAACCCAATCAGGGATTTAACGCAATTCATAATTTGTCATCAGAATGTTGTTAATGTTACACCATATTGGTTGATATTGTCTTTTTCTTTATTTTGCTATTCGAGTAGAGTCTTCGGGCTGCAGCTTCAACATTCATTCGGTTAATATTGTCCAACTACCTTAATTATGACTAGAGTATTTGGTTCCTCTTAACACCGTGATTCAATGGGTTGAAAGAGAGGCTGACTAATTGTGATCCGGCTAATTATTTTTTTTTTAGTTGTAAATATTATTTAGGTCTAACTAATATTTTCGATAACGCCACCTTTGGCACCAACAATTTTTTGGAAATGGTGGATCAATTTATCGCACTTCCCCGCAAACGCTAGAAATTCGCATCAGAAAAATTCGATAGTCATTGTGTCCAAGAACATTTTATAGCAGCTTTTCTTGATTTGCTCGGACTTTGAATTTATACATTTTATTGTATAATTAGGCATTATTTCAATTACACATCAAGGAGTACATAATTCAAAGTACCCACCGGAATCTCTAATTTTTGCCTTCGCTCTTGTTTACTTTGCTAAAAACTCGTTCAACTTTTGAGGCCAAAACAGAATGAAGCCAATGTCGATGCCTTCAGTTGACCTAAACCGTATTCCTGAAAAAGCATTCGGCATTGGTCGAAACAAGTGAAAGATCAGAAAGAGCCAGGTCTGGTGAAAATAGCGGGTGCGATAAGGCCGCCTATCTTCAGATTTGTAAATAGTTTTTAACTGGTGTATCCATATGTGAGGACGAGTGTTGTCTTTATGGAAAATTACGCCCTAGTGCCTAGACGCATATTTTCGTCGGTTTCTGCCAATACTCTCTTAAAACATGGTGGTGGTGGTGCAATTGCCCCATATATTGTATTTTTGCCAGAATTTAACAGCTCGTTGTATATCTCTTCCTTATGGTCTTTTCAACAACACAAGCCATCATTTTGGATTAATTTCTCATCCTCAGTCCACTCGACGTGGAAATGTTTTTGTTTTTTTATGGCGTTTAAGAAACATTATGACATGCACAGTCGCCTTTCGACGTCGCACCCAGTTTAACTCATATTGCACACATTCTTCTTGCTTTAGTGTGAATCCCACTGCCTGCGAATCTTCATCTTTGAACTTTTTCGTTCGACCAGACCGTTCTTTGTCTTTTTTGGTGTCAAATTTACAAATTTTACAGTGTCGAAACCAGAACCCACATGTTTTCAACGACTTCTGACAACATTCGGATTCTGAAACATAGGGCCACAGTAATTTTTTTTTTTTGGCACTGATTCCTAATTTTTAAATTAAGCACCCAATGGGAAGGTTCATGGTCCTACTGGAATGACCAGGGTATTTAAGCGCACAGGGGTTAAGAGTATACAAGCGGAGACCGTCCAATGACAGTCACTGCGGACTAAATTCTCTGGCAAACTCGATCCTTCTGCTTGTTTACATTTTACTCAGTTACAAATGGTGCTTCATTAGAGAGGAGAGGATCAACTCTTTCGCTTTTTCCACTATAAACTTTTGGTCAGGTGTCAGATCGTGTCTTTTTTCGGAACTTCAAGGCTTTGAATTTGAGTTTTTCAAAATGTGTTGCATTCGTTCTTCGAATAGGTTTATCTCAGAAGTTACTTTCCTTATGCTACGCGGATGATTAGGATTTGTTAGAGTCTGGCCTTCATATTCAGGGTCATTGTTGACGATTTTGCTGTATTAGGACCAATTGTTCTAACCCAAAAATTGCACACGCTTTTCAACAATAACATGAAGTTGAAGTTCCTTTGTGTACCCTACCTTCCATCTGTGTACCCTTCCTTAAATGCCGTTTTGCTGTGCTATGTCGCCACTTGGGTGCAACAATCTTAGACGTTGTATCCGTTGACGTTGACCAAGCCAATTTGTACAAACGTTCATGATTGTATCTCCTCTTTCACTTTCTGTTAAAACAAGGGGAACCAAGGTTTGTACCCAGAATTTTCTGTCAAAACGGCCCAGAGGCATTTCGTTTTCGGTGATTTTCAAGCTTCTGCTACATAGAGTAGGACCATGGAGATGATGTGGAGATTGTCATCAGTAGCCCATTTAGACCAAGTTAGCAGCGATGGGCAATATTATTTCTGCATCTGCTTTCAGCGTTGGTGTCGTTGCCGCTTGTCGCTAGGGAATCAAGGTAAAAACATCCCGGACCGCCATAATGTCGATTTACGCATTTAGCATCAAACTTACTTTAACGGCTTCTGCTTCAATACTTCCAAACGCCTATTCTGACATTACTATACGTGTTCATCCAATCGAGTCACTGTTTTTTTTTTTTTTTTTAATTCATTTTTTATTCAGTATTATCTTATATCTATCTTACCCTAGTCAAAAATGTTTAAAACTAGCTTAACTATCTTAACAAAACTAACTATCTTACTGGCCCTATACGGACACTCTAAAACAAACAGAAGAATTGAAACATACATATGTCTTTCGACGACTATATAAAATTCTATTAACATTATAATATCTAACTTAAGCTAAGAAAAATGGTTTTTATTAAGAAAAAACTTAGCATATGATCATTTTTATATATTTTATATAAAACTTAAGCCTATCTAAAACTAATTAAACCTAACTAAACCTATCTTATTCTAACTTAACTAAAATATGTACATTATATATGTATATTTTATATATGTATATATCTTTTTTTTTTTGTCTAATTTTACCTTATGCTAGGCATAGCCATAAGCTATGCGAGCCAGCCACTGGTATTGTTGGCTGGCTGGTGAATCGAGTCACTGTAAGCAAGCATTTGTGCTCGTGAGTTCCGAATTATTTCAAGGTTGATGTTGACAAAAATCTCCATCACCATGAATCCTTTTTAACATCGAAGACTTCGGATAACTCGTTACCGTTAGTGCAGCGATAATTCTTTATTGTCATTCTTCACAGTCTGACGAGTTAATGTCGGCATTAATTTCGTGAGTTGTCTCCAAGATCTGTCAGCCGTGTATGCCCTCTATTTCTCTACATAAGTCCCTCTGCACTCGTTAGAGATCGCTTGTAGATAGTGGCTTGAATCCGAGCGCGTAATGATGGCGTTTTAACAAACCTTGAGACAGCTTGAAGTACATGATCGGCAAAAGTCCTGCGACTGAAGCTTTCCAATTTAAGATTTCAGTGTTCTTAGTCCACTTCAATGTATCAACTTTACCTTGGCTGCAGCCAGGACCCTCGGAATTTTCAACTATCCAGGATGCTGGTGTCGTACCTTAAACATAAAGAATAAATAAACTTAAAATATCCCAAAGATCGATTTCAAGATGTGATTGGGGGTTCGAGTAAGTGTGGACTATGTTGTGATCCACATAACGGACCGCACGCATCGTCCACTCAGCAAATGCACACTTCTCTTCTTTCTTTCACCCATATCCGCCAACATCGCTATTCGACACCCAATGGTAATTGCCCACCGCCAACAACGCTAACAATGTACCAAGACACATGATACAAGTGTGTCATTTTAAGGTATAGGTCAGTGCAGTACGACAAACTCAAGTGGGGTCAGTACAGTCCAACGGTGAATCAAGACATACGACACCCTTGAAACGTACAAGACACATGACACCTTTGGTGTGCCCATTCATACGCGATACATGCAGTATATTGGGTAAACACCAAATCATGCACGGCCATAGCAAAACCCTAAAAGCAATTAAACGCAATTAAGGGGTATTGTGAATGAGTGCCAGCATGTATGAAAGCGAAAATGGGACGGAGCAAAGTACAAACGGGGTCGAGTTTCGTAGTGTTTACACCTACGCTGCAGAAACCGATGTCTGACGTGAGTAGGAATCAAGAAAAGAAGAGGGGATAAGATGCGTATTAAAATATGATATAAAAGGGTAGCTGATATCGAGAGTACACACAGAGTTAAACCAGAGTTAATTTGATGTGAGTTATTAGAGTTAGTTCTCAGAGCTAACTACGATCTCGCAAACTAAATAAATAAAAAAAATATATTTAAAGAAAAAGTATTGCATAATTTGTTTAACTCTCCTTTTGACGCTCTTCCCTTGAGTAACCAAGGAAGCACGGCGCCAATCGTAACATTTGGTGGCAGCGGTGGATATTTCGAAGACAACCGCGCCATGGAATTCAAAATGAGTATAACCGATGTATTCAACATCGTACCCACCTTCGACGGAAATCCTCGCGATCTGAACAAATTTATAGCTTGTGGAAACACATTTTTCTCTTCTGTCTCGGAAGATCTGCATCGAACATATCTTGACATCATAAAAACAAGATTATTGGGACGTGCATTTGAACTAACACAGTTCGACTCGTTTGCCAAATGGAGTGACCTAGTAAAGGAGCTCGAGAGACACTTTAGGCAAGATAGATCCCGATCCTCCACTCAAAACGAGTTAATATCCTGCAAACAAGGACTAAAAGAGAGTGTGAACGATTTTGGTGATAGACTTTCACAATTACTTACTGTCCTGGACTTAGCCACACAAACCGGTATCTCCGAAAGAGCCGTCCGAGACTATTTAGTAAAAGAAAATGGCAAGCTAGCACTACAAACGTTCGAGGACAACCTCAGAAATCACACCCTAAAAATTCTGGTCAAAGCCTACAAAGCAGATGATCTCAGAAGTGCGATAACATACGCTGTTGAACAATCTTTTAGACTAGAGAAAAGTCCCACATATCTCCCTTCTTATGCTAACACACAGAAACCGACTTGTCAGATATGCAGTAAGGTAGGACATTCCGCCGAAACATGCTATCGAAACACAGGTTTCCCTACCTTTTCAACACCTATAAAAAGGGAAGTTCAGTTGGTTACGTGTACATACTGCCAAAAACCAAACCACACCTACCAAAACTGCAGGTCTCGTTTAGCACAGGTACGACAAAACCAATCGGGTAGAAACTACAACGACAGACGCAATTATGCACGCCTAGACCAAGAACGCCGAATAGATGATAACCGACAAATACACCTACACCGGCTACCAAACCAAGATCGGCTGTGTAATACAAACAACGAGACTGACCTTTCGGGAAACGAGCGTCCTCGAGAAGAGAATCCTGGTGTCCCTTCCCGAGTAAATATTCAAGCCGGGACACACAGAAATTAAAATCAAATTACATTATCCAAATTTCCCTCGTCCCGCATAACGATTTAAGCATGATCCGTATTCCTCTCGAAAATGGTGTAATTAAGACCCTTCTAATAGACACAGGGGCGGAAATCTGTTTAATTAAAAACTATACCGATCTCAAAATTAATAATAATAATAATAAAAATATGGTCATAACGACAATGGCGGGCGAAAGCATCATTAGTGCATACCCGACCATCGAAACTTTGGTTTTTAAAGACGAAAGTAAAATACTTAAAATCAAACATCCCTTCCACGTAGTAAAAAACAATCTCTTTTCCAATTTTGACGGGATCATTGGAAACGATTTCCTAAAGAAGTACTCCTGTTTTATCGACTATAAAGATAATGTTCTGGGAATTCGTCCCTGCACTGAAAAAAACTCTGTGGGTCCAATACGTAAGTCCGGGGAGAAAAATCCTCCTCAACCGGAATACATCAACACAGAGTCAGAGCAGAAAACAAATTCAGCTGTAGCTCACTCCGAGCGGATTGATTCAATCGCACATAACCATGGGGAAATGGCCGAAGCCACGATTCCACATCCGGAAGTTATGACCGCGGAACCATCTCAAACAGAAGAATTTTCAGACGAAATCCACATACCAGCTAGAAGCCAACTAGTTACAGAAATTTACTTTAACAGTCGAAAAGATGTAGTATTTCGGAAAAAACAGGTTTCTCCTGGGGTCTTTTTGGCCTCTTCCATAGGGAAGTCGAACAAAAACCGTTCCAAAATTGTATTACTAAATGTAAATGAAGAAAAGGTCAAATTAAATAAAAAAGATCTTGATTTGGAATGGGACGATTTAGAAGGGTTTGATCTTATCAAGACACACCCGGAAAACGATCCGGTTCACAAAAGGTTAGAGAACCTTGAAAAGCAGTTAAACATAGAACATTGCAACCGCGAAGAAAGAGATTCTATTATGCAAATATGCCGTGAGTTCAACGACTTATTTTTTTTGCCAGGAGATAAATTAACTTACACTGATGCTTCAACACACAAAATAGTAACAGAAGCAGGAAAACCACCCATATATGTACGTGAGACCCTATAGATTACCAGAAACGAGTAAAGCCGAGATACACAAACAAGTGAAAGAGATGCTGGAAAGTGATATCATAAGACCAAGCTATAGTCCATGGAACTCCCCTTTATTACTTGTTCCTAAGAAACCAGATTCGCAAGGGAACAAGAAATGGAGAGTAGTAGTAGACTACAGGCGTTTAAACGATATCACAGTTGGCGATGCATTCCCACTCCCGAATATCACTGATATACTGGACCAGTTGGGAAAAGCCAAATACTTCAGTACACTCGATCTCGCAAACGGTTTTCACCAAATACTAGTTGACAAAGATGATCGAGAAAAAACAGCATTTAGCACAACCTTCGGTCATTACGAGTACAACCGAATGCCGTTTGGGTTGAAAAATGCACCAGCCACGTTCCAACGAACTATGAACAACGTTCTAATGGGATTGATTGGTATAGAGTGTTTTGTGTATGTTGATGACATTGTTATTTACGGTACCAACTTGGCGGAACACAACGGTAAGTTACGAAATGTGTTCACAAGATTTCGGGATCATAAGCTCAAGTTACAACCCGATAAATGTAATTTTATAAAACGGGAATTAATGTATCTAGGGCACGTAATAAGCAACGATGGAATTAAACCGAATCCTGAAAAAATAAAGGTTGTCAGAACTTACCCTAGACCTAAAAGGGCTAAAGATATAATGGCATTTCTCGGTTTTGTAGGTTATTATCGCAGATTTATCCCGAATTTCGCGCTGATAGCAAAACCACTTACCAACCTATTAAAGAAGGATAAAGATTTTAAATGGGATGCACTTTGCGAAGAATCGTTTTTAAAACTAAAAGACAAACTAATCACTGCTCCAATATTGACTTATCCTAATTTCAAAGAAAGTTCCCTAGTAACAACTGACGCTAGCGATCACGCGATAGGCGCCGTACTGTCCCAAGGAAAGCCAGGTGAAGACAAGCCTGTATACTACGTCAGCCGAACTCTAAATTCGGCAGAAACACGCTACTCAACTACAGAAAAGGAATTGCTAGCAATAATATTCGCTGTAAAACAATTCCGCCCTTACGTTTATGGCAGAAAATTTACCATCCTCACCGACCACAGGCCACTCCAATGGTTATTAAATCTTAAAGATCCAACTTCTAGACTGGCCCGTTGGCGAATAGCGTTAGAGGAATACGATTATGAAATAAAATATAAACCTGGTAAATGCAACGCTAATGCAGACGCGCTAAGTAGGATACAACCAGAATCTGAAAAAACAACTAACACCGTTCTCGTTGTGACGCGAAATCAGGCAAACCAGCTAAAAACGCGAAGAAACGGCGAAGTAAATGACCATGAGTTTGAGATAATTGCGCCAAACCCTCCAACCTATACCCTTGTTGAAAAATTTGAGTCCATATTACTCCAAAGCCAACCCGAAAAACACCAGATTTTCTTACTAGCACCAGAGGAATCTGAAGAGGAACTACTGTTTAGGAAAATAACGAACTACACCAGACCAAAACTGGAAGAAATAAAGTGTTACAACACAACACCTATTACGTATATTATCAATACAATACCTTTACCAACTCAGCAGGGAGGTAACAAAGAAAAAATACTTAAAATATTAAAATATATAAAAACCAATTTTATCGACAATCAAACTAATAGTGTAGACGTTTCCATACCGAATTATTCGAACTCATACAAAGACCTAAAAGGCATTTTAATTGAAACCTTTTCAAACTCCAACATAAAAATATTTCTATACTCCGACACAAGAATTCATCTGAAAAATCGTTCCGAAATCGAGAAAATATTAACTGATTTCCATGACTCTCCTTTCGGAGGTCATCAGGGCATTTCCCGCACAATAAAACGAATCAAGCGGAAGTACATCTGGCCAACTTTAACAAAAGATGTAAAGGCCTACATTTCGAAATGCGAATCTTGCCAGAGGATTAAACTCAGCAAAACTTATCGTATACCTATGAAACTAACTACGACAAGCTCAAGTCCTTTCGAACGAGTGGCACTAGATATAGTAGGACCACTACCATTAAGTCACGACAACAATAAATACATTTTGACATTTCAAGACGATCTTACTAAATTCACAGAAGCCATTCCAATTTCTAATACAGAAGCTTCAACCGTAGCACGAATATTGGTTGAAAGACTAATATGTCGGTTTGGAATTCCAGAATCTATCCTCACGGATCAAGGAACCAACTTCCTAAGTGCTCTCTTTAAAGAAGTATGTAAACTTCTCAAGGTGAAAAAGATACAGACGACTCCATATCATCCTCAAACAAATGGCGCGCTTGAACGTAGCCATCGAACTTTAGCCGAGTATCTTAGACACTACGTTAACAAAGATCCACTCACTTGGGATACATGGTTACCCTACTCAATGTTCGTATACAACACGACACCTCATACCAGTACAACTTTCAGCCCGTACGAGTTGTTATACGGTTTTCCTCCACGGATTCCCAGTTCTCTGCATAGACAGCCACAGATCTCGTATAATTACGACAATTATGCAAACGAATTAAAAGCACGTTTGCAGCATGGTTATGAGGCCGCTAAAAACATCTTAATAAAAAATAAAGAGAGCTCGAAAAATAATTACGATCATGGAACCAAGCCCATAAGCTATAACATAGGAGACAAGATATTTTTTAAAAAACCAAGCAAGGAAAAATAAATTTTCAGCTCTTTGGGAAGGTCCATATCAAATTACAAGAATTTTGTCCAAAGAAAACTCGGAAATCAAAGTTGGTAATAAACTTAAAATCATACACAACAATAACATAAAACCATTTGTGGAATAAGAAAAACACAATAATACACCCGTTTTAATAGTACTAAACAAATAAGAAATTTTTCCTTTTAGATGCATTGTCTAATACTCACCATAATTCCTCTTGTCTTCGGACTAATGCAAATAACCCCTATACGGGACAACCCCGGGATATATTTCGAGCAATTAGGAAAAGCTGAATTATATTCTACGGAATGGAAACTAGTGGTATATTTCGACCTAAGGAAGTTAATCGAAGCTTCGAAACACGCCATCCAATACGTCTCCGAAATAGATAACCTATGCACACAACTACAAGGGAAAACGAGTGGTGACATCTTATGCAATAGCGCCCGAGCCGAACTTATCCATCTAGTGACTGACATGATAAATAAATACGACCTACTGAAAACCAATAACCGACACAAAAGAGCACTAATCGACGCGGTAGGAATCATCAGCAAATCCCTATTCGGCACTCTTAATAATGATGACGCCAGATTTTACGATAGGCAAATAGAAAAACTGAAAACCAATGAAGACTATCTGCTTACCTTGGTCAAAAACCAAACATTAATAATTGAAACTACAGCCAACATTTTCAATACATCGGAGGCAGCCATAGAAAACCAATTATCTGTAATAAACACAAAGCTAGAAGCAGTGAAAGATTTGGCATACAGACTGACCCAGGCAGATTCCGAACAGAGGTTATTCACTGAGGTTGAATCACTAACAAGTCTAATCACTCTAATCATCATCAGATACGAGACCACTATTAATGATATTATAGATCTGCTAACAGACGCTAAAAATGGAAAACCTCATCCAGCCATAATCACACCAAACCAGCTTAAATCTGTCCTAACCAGAATACAACAGGAACTAACTGGTGGAATAAAGATCCCTTCCATAATGGCTAACGACATTCTTTCCCTATATCACACCTCTACTATCAAGGCCACGGTACGGGAAGAGAAGGTTATTTACGAGATAAAAATCCCACTCTCTTACGTAGAAAATTACCACATTTACAAAATAATACCCCTACCGACAAAATTCAACGACCGTTTTGTGTTCATACAACCAACTACAGAATACCTATTAATCGACTACAATAAGGATCATTACTCCAGCTTAAGAAAAGAAGACCTGGGTAATTGCAAAACTCACGACAACCAATTTCTATGTCCTATAACTCACCCTCTATTCAACACAAACTCAGAACATCCACTGTGTGAAGTAGAGTTGCTTCGTAGAATCGGTTCCTTTCCCCCTTCTTGTAATATAAAACAAACTAATCTCTCAACAATATGGACACAACTGTCGCAGAGCAACAAGTGGTTATTCGCTTCACTAGACGACTACGAAATAGACGAAATTTGCAAGGACAACCTATCAACGTATACGCTGAAAGATCCAGCCACAATAGAAATAATGGGAGACTGTTATTTAAGATCTAAAGATTTGATCATCCGTGCATATAACGAAAAATTGTCCTCTGTAAACAACTCCTACATACCTACACTAAACATTTCACACTTTTTGACAAACTATTCATATACGTACACTAATAACACAAACAAGCTAGCTTTCATAAAATACTCCAGTCAAAATGAACTCCAACAAGTGTCTAGAGGCTTAAACGAACTCCATCTGGCAGAAGAAAAACCATTAGCGCCTATAGATGCCCATAATGTGCACCACTATATTTCAACTTACGTTATTTTGATAATACTAATAATAGCGGTATATCTCATTAACGAACGTTTAAAAACACGAAAAACCAGAGTCACCGAAGAACTAAAGGAATCCCTTCCTTGCCCTATCCCTCTCCCAAGTAAACATAAGAATATTTGTAATAAAGAGAACACAGAAGAAACCACTAATCCTAAACACTCACTTCCAAACCCTTGTCCTAAATTTGTATTGACAACAGGAATTTAATCATAGAATGTAAACAAAGAATTTTATATACATATAAACAAAAAAAAAAATTATTTTTGATGAAAAACATGTAACGAATAAATTTATGAAATAAAATTATATATATATTACGACGAAACGTAATATTAATTATCGTTAGGAAGACATACAAATTAAAATATTGTAAACTTCTATTAGTGCCTAATAATTTTAAACAATATTATTAACAATTATCTATAAGTACATATTACATAAAGCTTATAACCATTATATAAGAAAAAAAATTGTTATATATGTGCATATTGTTAAGATCATAGAATACACCTATTTTCGATATCAGCAGCGACCCGATTTGCTTTCCACGAAAATTCTAGCCTCTTCTAGGTAGAATTTTCTTTTTCATAGGAGGGTGGGATGTTGTGATCCACATAACGGACCGCACGCATCGTCCACTCAGCAAATGCACACTTCTCTTCTTTCTTTCACCCATATCCGCCAACATCGCTATTCGACACCCAATGGTAATTGCCCACCGCCAACAACGCTAACAATGTACCAAGACACATGATACAAGTGTGTCATTTTAAGGTATAGGTCAGTGCAGTACGACAAACTCAAGTGGGGTCAGTACAGTCCAACGGTGAATCAAGACATACGACACCCTTGAAACGTACAAGACACATGACACCTTTGGTGTGCCCATTCATACGCGATACATGCAGTATATTGGGTAAACACCAAATCATGCACGGCCATAGCAAAACCCTAAAAGCAATTAAACGCAATTAAGGGGTATTGTGAATGAGTGCCAGCATGTATGAAAGCGAAAATGGGACGGAGCAAAGTACAAACGGGGTCGAGTTTCGTAGTGTTTACACCTACGCTGCAGAAACCGATGTCTGACGTGAGTAGGAATCAAGAAAAGAAGAGGGGATAAGATGCGTATTAAAATATGATATAAAAGGGTAGCTGATATCGAGAGTACACACAGAGTTAAACCAGAGTTAATTTGATGTGAGTTATTAGAGTTAGTTCTCAGAGCTAACTACGATCTCGCAAACTAAATAAATAAAAAAAATATATTTAAAGAAAAAGTATTGCATAATTTGTTTAACTCTCCTTTTGACGCTCTTCCCTTGAGTAACCAAGGAAGCACGGCGCCAATCGTAACAACTATTTTAAGGCGTTAAGATGTATTTTTGGTTTCCAATTTTGCTTATTTTTGGGCACATCTCCCGTACTAAAGACAACATTCTATCATTCTCCTGTCTAGCATTAGATACGTCTTTCCTATGCTTTTTACTTGACTTCAGCAGAACATGAATTCTGATTTCTCGTAGGTCATGACTATCAGCCAGCTCAGTTCTCTCTTGTAGAAAGTAATGATTTACTTGCCAATCAAAGTGTACCTTTATAAGAACCTTCTGAGTCCTCCTTTTGTTGGGGAACGAATCGCAGCAGCTATTTGCAGTTTTTTTTTCAATGTGACCATTTGTTTGGTCTATTCCTTCGGAGTTGTTGAACCATAATATTGTCGAGAATTGCGTCTTTAAGGCTTTAATTATAATTTATACTTAATATGCTTGAATATGAATCACCGCAATTAACAGGCAGTTTACTCGTTCAACCTTAACGACTAAGCACCCGTCGAGGAGCTAATTACATTCATGGCATCACGTCCTTTCGCCATAGTCGCATTGCGTGTCTAGTGTTAATCAACATGTTCGTAACCCGGCTAACGACTCAAGTGTCGCCACTGTGCAGAAAAGAAAAACCCAGCCAAATCCAACTCCCTCAAGGTCAATAGTTCGGCTTCTTGAAATGCCAGCCACTCACCTCTGCCCACATTCAAAATATTCACATTCGTGACTACGACTTATCGCCGCCTCATGTCTTTCAAAGCAATTCACTCCATGAAATGGGTGAAAACGATTTTATATTTAAACTCAGCGCAGGCAGTTACAACAGCAATTGCGACTACGATTACTCACGTCCGACGTAATTCTGGCCGCTCAATAAATTAGTAAAAACACAGCCAATGATCAGTTGCGTCCGACTGCCAATGATACGGAGGCGCACTTCTAATTCACCCGATTGAACTGGAACGTGCCTGAAAACCACCGGCTGGGTGCAGACGACCCATCCGTATTTACGAGGCAATTTTATTCAATTGCCAGAAGAACTACTTTGTCGGTGTCACATTCAATTGCACGAATTGCTTAATCAAGACATATGGTCGCATCTTTGCTCGAGAAATTCCGTAAACACTCCGAACCGAATACCATGCGAATAAATTTCAATTGCTATCAGCACGGCTGACAGAGCAAACGTACGCAACCCACTCTGGCCAGAATCAGCCAGTAACCGCATAATGACAGTTTATTATCAGCTAAACAACAAATAGTTCAACACTCCATTTGCATTCACATTATGCGTCAGAAAAAGCGGAAGGGAAAAACCAAAAAAGCAAAATTGATGGAGTGAAGGCGGCAAACGTTCTCGGTCGGGAACTCGCCTTCTACACCATTTGCGCCGAATGATGCTTAGCAAATAAAAAAATAGAAAACCGCACGACGAAGCAAAATCATCTTGTGCGTTCCGTGGCTACGTCTGGAATTGGGAACCTTCAACCCCTCGGTAAGCTTTCAAATTATCCGCAGAGACAACGACCGTGATGATGACAATCGCAACGACCAAACGACGTTTAGTTTGATTCTTCTGCCCGCCATTGTCCTCCTGTGTCCTCACCCTCATACCACGCGACTCGGGGACTGTAGATGCGAATAGATCATAAAGATAGAAAAACACTGAAAAGTGGTTTTACCCATGAAGAGTCAAGGAAAAGAGAACAACCTGCGAAAACAACCGGTGAAGAGATGGGGCATGGTATGTGACAAACGACGTTACGAAACAAGGGCTGCTTTTGCTTGAGTTTAAAGGTCTGTTAATGGGGTCGTGTACTGGTCGGGGTAAATGGCTTAAGTGAAAGGGTTGGTAATTGGCTTTAATGCGCTCGAATGAATTTTTGGAATTTCATGATTCTAAGGAAAGGGAAATTGCTTATGAAGCAGAACTTGATGTTGACGATAATGACCTTAAGAGCCTATAACAAATGCGGCGACAAGGTTGACGATGGCAGATTAGGTGGGATTTGCCACTAATATGCATGTTATTGGCCTAAGGAGGTATTTGTACGTCGGGAATTTGTTGATGCGTATTTGCCGGGAAAGTGCGAACGCAATAGCAAGTCTTTCACGTTTGGTTCACTGGTTCCATAAGGGGGCCTATAATTTTTGCAAACGGTGGCAACTCTCAGTTTTGTTTTGATAATAGTGAAGGAAACAAATGTCGGAATATTAACTTTTTTTACGAAATAATTTGTCAGTGAGTTTGGCTCAACGTGAATTTCAGAACCGAGAAATTAATGAATGTGACTGGAAGACATGCGAGTACGATGTAAATAAATGCGTTTCCGGACGTCTAATGCCTGGTTTGGTCATCAAAAATAGCGGTGTCTATTTAACCTATAAATTTAACTCTATAAATGAAATACGTAAAAATTATGCATTATAAAATAAAATTCGTCTTTTAATCAAATTTGCGAAAGAGTTAAAAAAGGGGTAATTGAATGGGGACAAAACAGTAACACCAGTACATATAAAATCGTAGTAAATTATAGAAAATAAAATCTTTAATATGCTGGTTCATGGTGCTCTAAATCCAAAATATTGGACCTAAACCGTGCCATGAAAAACATGTCCATATGCATATATATTTAGGACGGTATGCAACATTTTCGGGGCGACCAATACATCTTTAGCCATCCGACCTTATCAAATTTATCATCGGACCATTTATTTTCATTTCCTGCACCTATCCAATTTAGATGTTCTTTTGCCAATTTGACGCTGTTCTTCATACGATGTTTTTTAGTAAGAAGAAGAACTACTCTGGAACTTTTTCCGAAAAGATGTTCCTCGACTCATTTTCACACCGTTCAGGAGTGGACTGGCAAGTTCAATTCAGTCTTGATGTCGCCAGCTGATTTAAAGAGTATTTCTTCTAAAAGGCGTTTTATGTGGGCGTAGTCGAAGAGTTGTTTTTCGTGGTCGACTTTCGAGAAGTTGGTGGCTGTAAGGCATTAAAAATAAAGTTCATTACGTCGGATGTGAGCAGTGGTGAATTTCAAAAAGCCAAAAGAAGTATCCCGGTCTTATTATTTTTCCGTCACTGTATAAGGTAAAAAATGGCAAGATATGAGATATGAGATAGGTAGATAAGAATTTTTTTTGCTGCCAGATATCTTTAACATTGAATGTCAACATTTTTAAGATTTCATCTACTATGGTGCGCTAAAGTCTATTTATTTCAGTTGATGGGAACGTTTAGATTTTTGTCGACCACGTTCCGTTGGTTGGTACGTGGTACCATGGCACTTGCTATGTGATGTGCAGCTCTGATAGGGAAGAGTATCTATTACTTTGGGTCGCTATGATAAGAAATCCGACAGCTGAGTGACAGGGGTATTTTATGGATCCATAGTGAGCGCATTCAAAACAGTCAGTTATTCATTGTTGAGTATAAAAAAATCTTAATTCCAACAACATGATTCGTAGCGTCATTCGTTTTCGATTCTACAAAGTTTTCAATGAGGACATAACAAATTTGTGTTTACATAAAACATAGAATAATTGGGCTAAAATTTATTACAGATGTACGCATTTTGAATGAAAGTATGTGATTCGATCTCGTTCTTACGGCCACCGCCAGCACGGTTGCATTGATTGAATCTTCAAAAAATTTCTTATATGATAATTCCGACTCCCAATGTCTGTTTCATCAGACTCGTGTGGAAAAGAGGATCCAATTAAAATTTAATCACTCGCCAATAAAGGAAGGATTTCAAACAGACTTCCTCATTGCGTCATAGGATAAAGCCTGCTCGTGAGTTCTTCAGCGTAAGGAAATAAGTAGTACACCATTTTCAGAAGAGCATGAGAAGCGGGGATCAAAAGAATAGAAGGAAGACATCGCAGGAATGACGTTCAATAATGTTACCAAAAAGGAAAATAACAAGCAAAAGCCATAAAGCTAGAGCAGAAACAATCGGGAATATGAAATAATTTTTTTTTGCAGACTGTAAAATAGCGCTGTTAGGCAAAATAATTGATGAACCGAAGAAAGACGAGGAAAATTTCTGTGTTTCTGATAGAAACCAGGTTAAGATGGCGATAGTAAAAAGATGGTTTTTAAAAAGTGCGTCAATTGTAGGGGAATACATTTCCTAAGGTCATTCTACATTCTACCGTGTCTGGGCAGAAAAATCGAAGATGGGCCAAATATTTATTCCAAAGCAGATAGTAGTTGGAGAAGATCGTCGAATTTTAGGTCGACACATATCTCCTATTTGTAGACTTTAAAACCGGCATATGACAGCGGCTATAGAAATGAGCTACACAGAGCCTTGTCATGCTTTAACATCCTCGACAAATTCGCCAAAGAGCTCGGGATGACAATGGACAATTTTGGCTACTCTATTAAGTTCAGAAATGTGCTAACGAGAGGAAACCGAACATTTCTTCACCACCATACTTGAAATTATTGTGCGGCATGATCTATTTCTTGGATGATATTGTCGTGATTGGAGGAACACAGCGAAACGTAAATGAGGCTTTGGAAAGCAGTGAAGCAGAGGCGAAGCCAAATACATGCTGTCTTCAAAGATAAACGTCTCGACGTCACCAATTATTATTATTTTTTTATTTTTGCAACTGTCAGCAATTTCGTCTACATTGGTTCGCTGTCCAAGACACGGAATAACTTCTGCCAACCGTTTTTAGCCCCATCTCGAAAACGACAACTCCGACAACTCATTATACAACCGATGGAGAAGATATAATCACGAACTCCCGTGTGTTGTACAGCGTAATAGGCTTAATTCAGTGTCTACGGACCCAACGGCTAAGATGACTGAGTTACATAACTATATATTTTTTTTTTTAGTTTTTAATTCATTTTTATTTAAAGTTCTTAGATCTATCTTGCCCTAGACAAAAATGCTTAAAAACTAGCTTAACTATCTTAACAATCTAGATAAGCCGACATTCTAAAATTAACGTAACAACTTAAATCTATATCTTTCGACTACTATATCAACTTACAATTAACATTATTATAACTAACTTAAAAAAAATGTTTTTGTTTTATTAAAAAACTTAGCATATAACTGAGTTATATTCGTATAAGGCGAATTAAATGCTCTGAGCCGAAGCGACTGGAACGAATTGTGTGAAGTCTACACCATACGATCACTTTTTGTGGATATAATTTGGATACATTGGTGTCCAAAAATACATATTTTACTTTGATAAAGCCATTAAGCCAGAAATTAGCTTAACCGCTGAAGATGATTTTTCGATAAAATTTGGAATTTTCTAATACTAATTTCATATATGTACATAAGTACGTAAGGAGTTGTCTCACTGGCATAGGAACATTCAATAGTGAATAAGTTGAGTTGTTTTTCTGTACCTTGCACAGCCTGCTCTAAAATTGGAGTGAGTAATTTTCAAACGTTGCCCTTTTGTGAACTTTATCATGATAACAACGTAAACCTCGTCCGACTTTTAAATATTGACAGTCCATCAAAACATTTTAAGGATTTTGTTTTTGTTTAAATATTGAAGAACCCTTTATTGTATAAATGAATATTAGAAGCCACTAACGCTTCGAAAGGACATAGTTCCTTATTGTCAGGGTAAATTATTGGGAATATAATTTGATTCGTCAGTTTTTTTGTCTTTGTTTTTATTCCGACCCTTTTTATCGTAATGTACGGCTCAAATGAATCAGTTGTAGCCGTAATGAATAACGTAACACTATACCGATTGTTGTAGCAGCTCATAGTACACAACACCTTTTTGGTTCCACCAGATAAACAGCACAACCTTCGATATCGAAATTCCTCTGGTGTGAATGTTGCGGTCGATGGTAACGATTCACCACACCTATGCTTCTTGGGATTATCATAGTTATTCTTAATGAATCGCAAGATTTTTGGTTGTCCAGAGCGAGGCTTGCCATCAACTCTGAAATTACCATTGTTAAAACGTCGAAACCATTCCCTACATGATTTATCAGTTGGAGCTATTTCATTGTAGACTTCTATAAGCATTCGATGCACTTTTATTCCAAGTAGAGCAAAAAATTGGAACTTTCAAACCAGCTTTTCAAAACAGATCCATTTGTACTCCCAATATGGGGGGTAAGGGGGTGGTCGTGGTGCAATGGTAATCAACTCCGACCATTGAGCCGAATGTCTGTAGTTTAAGTCTGTCCATAGTCTAGAACAATTCCTCTACGGAAAAACGGTGCAACAATATCAGTTGTGAATGAAAAAAGTGCTGATGAAGGCATAACACTCGTAGCATAAGATCACGTCAAAATTCATACTCTGTGTGTGCACTTTCAATATAACACTTCAATGAGATGGAAACAAAAGAGTTACTGTGAACTACAACCAACGCAAATTCAGTTGAATCTCTCAAAAAATCCTATCTAGGACAACCACCCCCGGAGAGTAGTGAACGAACATCTTCGACACAAACCATCTGCACCCCATCCAGGTTGTGTGACAAACACCAAAAGAGCGTACATTCTTGAACTTGCACGAACCCAATAAAAAAAAACAAAATATGAATTAACATGAATTTTTGGTCTTTGCCACGAATATTTTGTATTCATCTCCGATTATGTTAACCCTTGGGCATCTAATACACGCGAAATTACAGAATTCCCTTTACTTTTTGAACACATTTAGGACCTACATCAATCCCTCAAAGATAATCTCAATAATATGTCCATTCCTGAACCATTTCCAGTCTCCATGAAAACCATCAAGTCCCTAACGACATTCCTAATGCGTCATCACTCTACCCCTTTTCCGCGCGCATTTAAATTTAACCGACAGACAAAATTCTTGAATCCATTAGCGGATTCCATTTTGCCGTGAGGGTAATGATAACACCGAAAGGACAATCTTAATGGCGTCAACCTTGCTCAGCCCTTCATTTGAATTTAGACAATAAACCGCCGCAAAAGGATTACCATGTTGTGGTATTCCCATTCAGCTACAATATTTGTCCTGAATGCAAATGGATACATCCGAATGGGACATCCGTCGCTTCATCTATCTAACACTATCTACCTCGGCTCTACAGGTTGCCTTCCCTCGCGTATAAGCTAATTGATATTCCGTAAACAAATTGTCGACCTGGTGACTAGCATCATTGCATAGCTACTTCCCTCCCTCGAACGTTTTCATGCCATTACCCGACGACGACGTCGAAACCTACAAATGCCATTCGACGTGTAGTTTCCCAGTCTCACCTCGTGCGCTCGAGAAATTCATTTAATTTTCGTAAATATTTGCACACGGACAGAACGCCATCACCGTTACTCACGAAGTCGTAAAGCTTTTCATCTCGAAGACGACTTGGGTGAGGAAAAGCATACAAATTAATTTCCACTCGAATCGTGTCCTCGTGTCGGTTTAATTGCCTTCCAAGGAATTCCATTTTCGCACTCCTTTCGCCAACCCACAAACCCACAACCATGTTGTGCTCTTGATCCAGTGTTTCAACGAAAAATTGGCTTTAAACCAGAATAGGGGTACATGTCAGGACATTGAATTTTCATTTGCAATTGGAATTTCATGAGGCAACCAGGAGTGGGTAAGTGCAGAATGGAGTATGACGAAAGGAAATTCCTTCGATGTAGTGAAAGTTAATCCATTCGTCATTTGGGTTACTTAGTCCTTCCTCTTTTTACATAGCCCGCGGGAGCTACCGAAATGGTTCTAAAATTTGTTTTTTCCTTCGTGGTTTTGGTTACACAAATCTCTTACCCGGGTTTAGGGGTGGTTTAGTGGTTGTTTAAGTCAGCCAAGGATAACGGCAGAGGAGACGACAGAACATAATCAAATCGATGTCCTCGGGGGAGTGCGACGAACCGGTTAATGAGGGCAGAGTTACAAGGATATGATTCCTAATTGCATTCATCGCTTAAAATTGTTTATTTAATTAATTCAATTTGATTCGATAAGGGTCCGCCTGGTAGCTTGATATTTTTCGTTGTTTCCTCCTTTTGGTATGCACCCGATGTAACTCTTCCGCGTCATTCTTTCTCACCTTCCTCTACAGCGAAGTGGTTGCCGATGCTGTTAAGAGTACGCCTTGGGATAGAGGACAAAGAGGAAACTGCACATCTTGCAAGCTCTGCAGGCAAGAGTATTCATTTCATTTATTTCGACGGAAATACGGCAGAATGCTCTTCAAATAAGGAATAAAGTAAAAAGGCAACAATAAAAGATTTATTTCTTAAGTAAAGTTTAAGATGAGGATTTACCATCGTTCCTTGGGTTTAATTTGCAAGCGTTTTTTTCCGCTTCCCGAGCAGTTGAATCTTTCGCTGATGATGCAAAGGGAATTATAAAAATGTTCTTCAGAAGTGGTGTCCTTGCTTCCTTCTCCTTTTCTCTGACAAATGCGGGTAGTTGTTTTATTAAATTGCTCAAGGAGCTGAGTCGTAGAAATGGAAGGGTTTTTTGTTGATATAGGAAGAGGAACTGGAGTCCAAATGATGCTCTTGTTAGACAGGAGTTCCTTAAATTCACTCCTTGAAGCCCCATCGGGTGGAGACTTTGTAGAAGAATTTTAATGGTGAGCTTCTCTAGACTATTAAAAATAGTGGTTCTTAAGTTGTCTAGTTTTATTCCTCTTTTTTTATTTTTTTGTCGTTTTATTCGGTGTTTATTGTTGCAAGTGAAATGGCAATGATATAACGGCAGCATATTGCACAATTCCTTAACTGCCGTCTTATTAATTGAATACTGCCACTGTCATCTCGTGCTTAAAAAGAATACATTTTCCCTCGCCCCAACTGTACGTAGGTAAGGTGAGAAGTTCTTGAACTGACATAGAGATGGCTTTGCAATCAGCACAAATTTAGACATGCTTCAACTTCTCAACTTGTTTTTTCAAGTAGTTTTTAACACGAATTTTTGCAGTAGACGTGCTTTTCGTTAGAATTTATAAATCTGGTTATACTGCAGTCATAAAATTCTTCACTTTAGATGGATTTAGATGGACCCCTAAGAAAATTCAAAATGTTGACAAGAGTTCATGGGGCTTGCTACTGCTTCTTCGATGCCAACCGTTAAAAACAGCTGAATTTAAAAGTGGTCACACATTCCTCGAAGATGACCCACATTAAGGACGGCTATGATCCGCAACCACAGCAGTTCGTTCGGAAACTATCGAAAAGGTGCGTGACATGGTGTGGGCGAAATGCGAGGGAAGGTGAGTGACATAGCTGAGGAGGCTGTGGGGATATCGGAAGCAGGGATTCGATACGTGTTGTACAAAGAATTAGGGATGCGAAAGCTTTGCGCAAGATGGGTGCCGTATTGGCTGAATTCCGGTCAATAGCAAATGCGCAAAGGATTCATAGCAAGCTCTGGCCCGATTTAATGACATGTGTCCACCACTACACGCCAGAATCGAAACTGCAGTCCAAGCAGAGAATGGAAGCCGGTGGTACAGCGCTAAAATCATCTTTCACCAGGACTACGCATCCGTATGGAAGGATGAGGATGAGGATGATGGGAAAACTACGGGATTTTGTGGTACCCACCCCTGTTCCTTTTGGGAAGTGATTCGCATCCATTGAACATTTTTCGAGGGCCGTAGATGAATATTGTCACAGCTTTTTGACTTTCACTTCCGGGTAGGAGAAACGTTGGACCAGGTGTGTTGAGGTCAAGGAAGATTATGTAGAAAAATAAAATTATTTTTTAACTGAAAATCCTAACTTTCATTGCCAGGCTGAGAGCTTTTCACCTTCTCAGCCTCATAATACAACAATTTGGTTGATATGCGGTTGCTGTAAATTCGTTTCCTGCGACTTCGATCCCAGGAATTTAAGCCGACATTTTCTTAAGATGAATCCAGGCTGCAATTCTCTTTTTTCAAGGATTTGATAGGTCTCTAAATAGCTCGTTTCTAAACAGCTCCGTCTTAATAGTTGCGTTTTTTTTTTTTGCCACATTTCTTTTGTACATACCATATCAGAGGTGCCGTTCACCTCATGCTTAAGCCGGGAAGCTATCCGATATTCGATGGAGCTCATTCTCGAAAAATATAATCAATCTGTGGCAGCGAACATCAAGTGTCAAAAAATTTGCTAAGACCAATACCCTACATTCGTTGCAAGATGTTCCCTTTGAAGTCTGTATTTTCTCTTTCCAGCTTGATGCCTTAGGATTAAAGATTTCTGGGATAATTTTATATGTTAGATGGGGAACTATCCATAGGTGCTTCAAGGCTGTTTTAATGCAATTGGTAGTTTCCTCACATTTTTTACCTTGTTGTACTATGAATTGTAAAATTAAATATTTACCTAAATGCCAGAAGTTTGAAGGCTGTTTTCAAAATCAGTCTAAACGGGTAAAGCTGCTGCGGCAATTTCCGTTCTATATATGACGAGATTTTTACTAACATCGGGATGGTTAAAAGTCATCTAGTAAGAGGTGTCATTTTAAATGTTGCTTTGTAATTTCGTTATCAACTTTCATTGCTATGTTCTTTGATAAGTACAAGCAAAAAAATTGTTAAATATTTTGAAGTAGCGAAAATACAATTTTGAAAATATCACAGAAAAATCACAGTATTGGACCGCATTTTTTCTACACTGGTACGACCGCTTTAGTGTATGGATTGCATTGCCGAACGATGCTGACTGACTTTTTTTTTACCTCAATTTGGTGCCTTGGATGTTGAAGACGTGCAACAGGACCGCACCACATGTTATATAAATATCTAACAAAATTATTTAAAACGCCCTTATTGTATGACAAATTTCTTGGAATCGTAACTCAACACCGTTAGACTTTTTTCTTTGGGGATATGCAATATGAGATCCACGCTAAAGCTTTACCAACAATTTTTGCAGTTAAAGAGAAATCAATCATGCGAAAACGTGATGAAAAAATTATTTATCTTCCTCAGTCTGTATACACTTTGGAAGTATCGTTTTCATTCTTTACCGCCGAGTTTGTAATTTATACTTAAATTAAAATATCACCACTTTTCGTAAAAGCCTTTCGTATTCCATTGATTTAATATGACCCCTCTAATTGGATAGCTCTATATTTGAGTATATATATATTTTTTAGACTCTATAAGTCTATGACCGAATGTAAGTTTTGACAATGGAAGTCGGACGAACAGCAGGCAATCACCTATCAATCTGGCTGTTGCAGGACTCTAAACTCATGTCACCAAATCAGAGCCACGCCGTCCCTGAAATTCTTAAGAGGACCAAGATTCGTGCAAGCCCTTGCCTAGACGATGTCCTCCGACATCACACACTCCTTCAATAAACTTACCCAATCCGGTCTATCTAAATCAAGAACTTCCTATTAAATGCCCTTTAAACTCAACCAGCTCATAAGCTCCAAGCTTGAAATCAAAGAGTGATTTTCTTGCTGTTTGGCTTTTCAGTGTTCTATTTTTGAGAGCTCACCCGCGATTCGTCGCATGTGTCAATGTCAAACATGCAACAAGGCATATGAATTATTTAATTTTAGTATCAAGTCTCATGCTCTTTGGAAAATCATAATCGAAATACTGAGTAAGCAATTCAAACCATAGTGACCAAATTTTGCATCAATTGCACGCTATTGGATATCAAGTCACCTACCCATAGAGTGCGTAGAGAGGAAAATATTGCTGCTATATACGCCAATGTTAATGAAGATCATGATTTGTCCATTCGTTCGCAGCAATAGGGATTGTGTTCCCCGACCACGCGGAAGATTTTATGCAAGATTCCAGGTCAAAAACCTTGCAAAATGTAGTTCGAACAAAAACTGAAGCTGAATGACCTTGCCACGGCGTCGAATTTTTGGTGAGTGGGCCTTATAGAAGCTGATGTAAGACCCGTTTTCTTATTGAAAAATTCAGCGACGAAACTCATTTCTCGTTGGATGGGTATAATGATAAGCAAAACTGTCGTATTTGATCCGGGGAGTAACCTCAGATAATACGAGAGCTTCAAATGCACCCGGAAAAATGACCAGTTTGGTGTGGCTTATGGTCCTACGGTCGAGCAGATACGTCTGCTTTTATTTTCATTGAAAGAACAATGTTTCAAATATCAATGGCACCCGCTACCATTCAATGATTTCGAACTTGTTTCCACACGCGAATGGCGACCAATTTGGAATTGGCGCGGTGAATCGGCCGGCTAGATCGTGGGATTCAATGTCTTTAGACTATATTAAATCAAATATATCTGAAGTCAAATCACTCGATATGCCCCTAAGCCAGCGTCAATCGCAGCCTTGCAGTTGCGCACATTACACGTATTATGAGCGAGATACTAGCCAATACGCACGAAAAAATGACTCAAAATTGGACTCTTCGTATGGAAGATATTCTTCAAAATATCCTTAAAAAGTAAATGGCAAGTAAAAATTTATCAACTTAAATAAAAACTGTATAAACTCTGACGACGTTCCTTAGTTTCATTTTCACAATTAAAAACCGGACGCTTAAAAAATCATTTATTACGAGTACTTAGCGCAAAATATAGTGAAGTTTATATGTTCCTTTGTTAACGAGATATTTGAGACTGGCAAAGTTCATGAATGATGGTCGTAGACACATATACGCGTTTTAACAAAATAAATACGCAAACTAGCATCTCCCCGAAAACGATGTGTTTCGACTCTGGATGACTAAAAACATGCAGATATGTTGGAAATCGAGTCTATTACAAAGGCTCCCGAATGGCGTGTTAATATATTTGCGTCTCATTCTAGATTACAATTATTGTTTAATATCAAAGCGCCGTGAGCAGTGGCGCAATTTTAGCTGAAAATAGAAAAAAACAAAAAAAAAACTAAACTGAGCGTAATGAGTATCTATGTATTATGTTTCTGCTGATAATAGTTAGATTCTGAATATAATATAAAGTGCGACGCCACTGCCATAGGCTTATCTCACAACCGACTGTCATAGGTCAGAAGTGATCACTGTGAATTGCGTGAGTTTTCAAGTTTTCCGACTGGAAACCTTAGTTCTATCAAATCTAATGACCAGAATTCTCCACTGACCCTTTATCTAAAGCAATTAATTCAAATCACCTCGCTATGTATTATATATTCCTCTCGTCCTTATGTCCGGTGCAATCACATTGGAATTGCCTTATCGCAACTAATTAAATTTGTCGACAGCCACCTATCAACCGGCCCACAGTACACCTTGATTGCCACGTGAAATCATGACTTAACGGCAGGAAATTAAATCGCAGGAGCACCCCCAACACCTGGTTCATGACAAATTACACTTCGAACTAATTTCCAGCCGCCGACTACCTAATCGCTTGTGGCAATCATTTGAATTTATCTTATGACCCCAGTTGTCGGTTGGTGGTGTTACCCAAGGTCCAACCTGGCCCCAAATTTCATTTGGAGAAATTAAATTGATTCGAGGGCATAAAAAATCCAATTTTCCTCATTTCCCACCACCGGATTCAATTTTGGTCGCCGGCCAACGTGGTTCCAAATATCAACCAAGCGCACAAAAGCCGGCTGCTGGGGTTAGCAAATAAATAAACACGCCACGTTTCAGTGGAGAATCAGTGTTCGTTTACACCGCTAGCTCCCGAGTGGCACGCCAGGACACCAATACTATTTGAAATTGATACGAAAACAACAAGGTCCATCCTTATGTGAAGATTTGTTTTTTGCCAATATCCGTAAGTGGATACCGCGAGTCGTACTCGTATGCTCCAAACACACGACAAGCGTATGTGAGAGTTGTTTGTTGACAAACGAACATGGAATCTGTCCAATATTGATTTTATCTATCGTCTCTTGATGAACAATCTCTAAGACTAACTCTTCTTTATTCATCTCTCGTTACAGGAACACATTCAACTAAGACACGAGCATAAGCGGACGATGAGGACGAATTCCTTCCTCAGCCCGATGGGGGCCGGCATGCTGGTACTACTTCTATGCGCCATCAGCAGTGTTAACTCGTACTCAAGTATGTTGAAATGCAAAACCTTTTGTCCCTTCCGTTTGTTGTCTTTTTTTCTTCGTCTTAATCCTTTCCCACACCCACAAACGTAAACAACCCTTCCCGTCATCCCTATCCACACCAACCCCCACAAAAACACTTACAGAGAAATATTGAAGTTACATTGTTTTTTGGTTCGATTTTCGTTCGTATATATATTTTATCCATCTTTTTGGTTTTCGTTCTGTCCTGCGAATCGAATCGAAATGTTATGTAATCGAAAAATTCTCTGTTCTCTTCTACTATTATTGGCATTACATTATTTTATATGTTATGACGACATTTGCCAGAATATGGACGCGGATGCGGTGACATCGGATGCTTGCCAAATGAGGTTTGTGTTCTTTCGCATGATAGCTGCGGTTTTGGGCAACGCAACGGCAAGGAGTGCGGCAGTTATCCGACGTGCAAGAAGAGCGGAGCGGCATCATCATCATCAAATAATGGAGGTGTGCAACCGTCAGGTGATATTTACTACTAACAATGGGGCGGTGGCGTTGTTTATTTTTATCTAAGAGATGGTTTGTAGATGGTATGCATTGCATTGATTCATTTGTCTCATTGGTGAATGGAAGATATCTTTCGGGCTTTAGTAGTAGAATAGTTTCTTGTAAGTACTAATTAAAACTAATTGTTTATAAGCCATCTGTTGGTCTAGAATGCTTAAAACTCAGAAGATGGTTGTCTACGGAAATGAAGTTGTTAAATTTGGATCGATCTCAAAATAAGTTATGGAACAACCTTTGATGCGGCTCTTGAGCTGGTGATGTTATTGAATCACTCCTTTTGTTTTTTTTATAATTCGTGCAGATTCAAGAGTGTACGTTCTGATGGTGTTTGTCACACAACCTGGACGGAGTCCTGATGGTTTGTGTCGAAGAGGTTCGTTCACTACTCACCAGGGGTGGTTGTCCTAGATAGGATTTGAGTGATTCGACTGAATTTGCATTGGTTGTAGATCACAGTAACTCTTTTGAGAGAATGGAATGCCTTTTCCGAACGATGACGAATGGCATTATATCGTTTATATAGCTCTTGACACAATTACAGATTTCCTAGAGGAATGATTTCTCGAAATGGAGAACACAATTGTCCTCGAGGGTTGCGCGATTTAATACAATTAGACTTTTTTCCTTTTTCTTTTCTATTTAAGATAAAGCCTACATCTATGGTCCGAAAACTCTTCATGTAAAAAAAGAAAGAGAATAATCAGAAAGTGTTGAAAAGAGACAGAGTCATGAAGGGTATTTGGCAGACTGGGGTCAATACTGGGCTCATATTTTCGAATAAAATGATCTTAAATGACATCCCTTCTTGGATGGCCCTACAATCTGGAATAATTTTTTTTCTAATGGGATCTGCACTACTTTTGCTGTGTGAGGCGCTCTTTTTTAAAGAAACTGAGGGAGTGGGGCCAAACGAAAAAGACCAAATTTTTCAAAGTTTTCGAATTGATCCACATAATCCAACAATCCACAAGGTGTCTGTCGACAATTTTTGAGTACCACCAAATCTTTGATTCCCTTGACATGTCATTCATTAGTTTAATGCTTTCGGAACCTAAATGTACTTTTTTCGCCTTCTTGGAATTGTCACCAAAGGCTTTTCGCAACATCGTCAATGTGTAAAAATTATCAATTTCACTTTTAGTTGTTCACAAAACCCAAGCGTAACTATGAAATCAATGAACGTAGTGACATGAAATCAAACTTTGGCATATAGGTCAATGAGAGTACTGCCAGCCTAAAAAGCTTCTTCTGAATCAAGTTTAAACTGTCTGTTATTTGCGATGAGATCGAATTAAATTGACAACCAAGCTATCTCGAGTTCATCTATAGCGCTTTGTAGACATATATTTATCTATGTTCTTACTGAATTTCGCAGCGTTTCCATTGCTCTGTTAATAGAAGTGTCATTGCTCGTATAACGAAACTTTCAAAGCAAAGAGCGAATATCAAGTTTGGTTTTAAGTTGGGTAAGACTGCTCAAGAAACACTTGAATCGACAACAAACGTTTACGGTGATCAGTGTCTATTCCATGCACAAGTATTCCTCGGGTTTGCTAAATTTCATAGAGTTTGTGAAGACCTAGGCTCACCTTATGGAGATATGAAATCTGCCAATAAAAGCCTCTGCGTTCATGTTTCCTATCGTATAGATTAAACATGGTGCTTCCAATACAGGCCACTCACCAAAAGGCAGACATAGAAAATCGCTGGATGAGTCAAAAGAGAAGGTAGTGCGGATGCGTTAGAGTCCAATAACACGGTCAGACTGTGAATGCTCAATATTATTCGAGTGTTTTATGATGAATGTGGGACAAAATTCATCGTTTTCAAACAGAGAACAGGGAAGTGCGTAACTCTAATTGTACCCGATTTTTTGGCCAAAAGGCATCATAACGCTCGATCGCATGATCTAGCAGCGTTCGGCGTATGGCAGTAGTTTAAACTCTGATTAGCTTTAAAGAGGACTTACCATCCAGAAGGCTTCGACCGACAACCTAAAGACTATTCCAAACCTCAAGTACCAGCCATCCCTTGACAAGTTTTATGATCGCATACAACGCTGTACTGACGCAAAGCGGGATTATTTTAAAGAAATGCAATGCTTCTTTATCTGGGAAGTAGTCTCATTGGAAATGAAACAGACTGTGTCCTTCCAAATAGCCGCTTATGTCCACTGCTTTTCACAAATTTTATTGATGCTACGAAGGCTTTTTTGGATATTTTCACTTTTTTGTCTTTCCGACAATCCTAAATGCGGAAAAGCATGGGTTGGATGGCATCAGTTGTAAATTTTTAATTTAATTTTCGTGGGGGCGAACGCCCCCATCTATTGGGCTTAATCCAAGCTAGCTTAATCTAATCTTAACCTAATCTCACTAACTAGCTAGGGAGAACGGGAGAGAGGGGAGGGTGGTTAAAAAGGCGGATTTTTAGGCATCGAGTGCTGAGGTTGAAATTCGAATTAACACTTCCCAGCATACGAGAAATAGGCTCATTGAAGGGTGGGTGGATAGAAGAGACGGGGATTTCGTACATTGCTAGGGTTAGTGTTGATAGAGACAGAATTGTAGAGGGTCGCGCAGTCAATGGTATCCGAAATGAGCCGATGGATGAAAAGAATGTCAGATACAATTCTTCTTTCTTCCAACGTGTTCATGTCGATTATTTTAACGCAGTCTTGGTACGGTGGTAAAATCAAAGGATTGCACCAGGGGAGACCTCGAAGAGTAAAACGTAGGAATCGGCGTTGGATGCTCTCGTTTTTAGAACTGTGGGTTTGTTGGTAAGGAGACCACACATGAGAGGCGTATTTAAGAAGGGGCTGGGATTATGTAAAGAGATTGGGTAACGTAAGGGTTCGAGAATTCTTTAGACCATCTTTAGACCATCGCTTCACCAAACCGAGTGCAGAATTAGTATTAAGGATTACCTCATCGATGTGTGCGCGAAAATTTAGCTCCTCGTCACATAATATGCCAAGATCGCGAATGACTTGAACAGTGGAGATGGGTTGATTATTGTGGAAGTATAGACGAGAAGGAGGTTTATGTGAAAAGGTGATTGATTGGATTTTGATTGATCACCATTTCAAGATCGTTTATGGTAAGAACGAAAAGAAGTGGACCTAAGTGGCTGCCTTAGGGGACGCCGGAGGAAGCTAAAAGAGGCCGTGTTGTCTAGGGGAGATTAAAGACTTGCAGCGAAAACGAGTTTCGTACAAAATACTCTTGAAGAGTTTGGGTATATGTGACAGTTTGGCAATGGGACGATAGTTGTTAACAACGTTCTTCGTACCTTTTTTGTGTATAGGGGTGATAAATGAGGTTTCCATAAGCGGGGGAAATCACCTAGGGATAGGGATAGATTGAAGATTTTCGGGAGAGGGAGAGAGAGGGTTGAGGAGCTTTTTTTTAGAAATATGGCAGGGAGATAAGATTGGCTTACGTTTCAGTTAAAAAGCGTTGATAGAGAGAGTTATGAAGGGCGGTAAAGTGGCGATAGCTGCCCAGGTTGTTACAAAAGTCATTAGGGGATTTAGTATGAAGGAAGATTGTCCACTGCTTATTTCTTTTGTTTCTTAGAGAACGGAGCCTGCGATTGTACCAGGGTGGGGAGGTGGACAAAGTTTTGCGTTGTGAAACGGGAACGTAAAGAGAGATAGAGTAAAATATTTCCCTGTAGAATATGGATATTGCATCATTTACGGTTAGGTTATCAAAATTGAGGGGCTTTTTTTAGGTATTCATTGGTCAGGTGAAATTTTGCTTTGTGGAAATCGTAAGAGGCCAGAACTGTAGGGGGTTTATTCTGTAATATAGAATTGTGAAAAAAAGGAAAGGAGGGGAGGATGGAAGTTATCGATGGTTGAAAGGGAAAGGGGAAAAGGTGAAACAGAAGTGTTGAAGGGATCGGTTATGAATATGAGGTCGAGTTGTCTACCCATGTAGTTTAGGACGCCACTAACTTGGCTAAGGTTTGAATCTGCTAGGCGATCCACGAAAATACATTCTTTGGCAGTAGTGGGATTGGTGGCAGTGTAAAACGATTGATCGTCTGATTGGGTCCATTTAAGATGAGGAAGGTTGAAGTCACCGAAAACAAGGATTTCATCTTGAGGGTTTCTTAAATCGGTTATTTGGTCGATTGTGTTGATGGCGAGTTGATAGGATTCAATAGGTTGTGAGGGCAAGATGTAGAAACAAATGATGTATAGTGTCTTCTGTAAAGCCGAACATTCAAGCCTAGAAAGTATTACCGTACATTTGGTGCGCTCAGAAAAGAGTAGTTTATACGGAATTCTGGAACCTGGCCAAACTGTTACAGCTAAGCGTTATTAGACTCAATTGATCAAATTAATATACAAGAGAAAGGTGGGAAGTTTTCGTCCCGACAATGAAAGATTGCGTTTTTCAATTCCTTTTTCTTTAAATTTTTTTTACGTAATCTCTCTTGACTTCAACATATTTAGTGCAACGTTTTTCCATCATCAGCACTCCTTTCCGGAAGTGAGAGTCTAAACGGCTGTGAAAATATTCATCTACAACTTCGTCATTGGATGCGAAGCGCTTTCCAGAACCAAATACTTCAAGTTGTGCCAAATTAAGAGAATAGGGGGATGGCCGACCAAATCGTACTCCAAATCCCACAGTTCTGTACAGGCGCGTTACCCTGGTGAAACATGATTTTTTCTGCATCAAGCCAGCCCTCTACTTACGAATTTTGGTTAAGAATGTTGGATTAATCTTCACCTGTAGTTGTCCTGCCCTTTGCGAGGTAATCAACAGGATCCCTTTCGCATCCCAAAACACGCTGGCCATGACCTTTCTGGCAGATGGGATCGACTTCGCTTTATTTGACGCTGAACAACAGGCGTGTAGTGGTGGCACCATGTCTCTTCGATCGGATCCCTATTGAATCGGTCCAAAGATTGATGCGAAAATTGTCTCTGTTTCAGGCCGTGAAATTTTCACCTTACTTACGTATTATAATGTAGATCACAAGGAAGGCAAAAAGTGACATTGCTCGACAGTATATGAGTACAGAAAAATCAATCCAGCAACTTGTATTAGGCTGGGAAGTTGTCCAGCAGGGGCCGTAATCTCCAGACTTGACTTTATCTGATTACGAATTTGATCAGAAAGGTACTTCTAATTTTCTTATCATGCGATGCAATACTCTTTCTAAGCTGCATTCGTTTTTTTTTTCTCTCAAAGCTTTTTAATCCGAATATGTGAATACCTAGCTTAGCTTCAAAACTAAACATTTAATGATAACATTAGTAAAAAGCGCCTGTCCTTAAAAAAAATAAGAAAGAAGGTTAAATTTCTTTGCTCAAGTCTTTTAGAGTTTTAGTAGAAAAGTTTCGGTAAAACTATCTAGCTTTTCAATCTTCACCCTTTAACTTACACTAAAGCCCTTAAGATATCTTCAAACTAAAAATCAATCACATTTTGGGCAACATTTGTTGACTAACAAAACCTATTCATTTCATTTCATTTCATTGAGCTCGGATTTTCTTCATACCTTTACTCGATTTGTTTGTCTTCAATTACATTTTCTATGCATGCATTTGGTGTGTGTCCGGTTCGATATTTGTTTGCATTCCATCCCACAGGTGCTAGCTTGAATCCGGCTCCGGACAATACAATATTTTCGCCATCATCCAATCCCACATCGCATACAAACACATACAACACGAATGGTAACAATCACAATAACCATCATAACGGTAATACAAATGGTAACAGCAATGGCAGTAACAACAGCAACAATCATAAAAATAACAACAGCAACGGCAATCGTAATAATCCAAATTCACAAATCGATCCACATTACGTATTCGGTGCGCCTCACTCGCAACCCATCATCCCGAACATGCCTATCTTTCCATATAATCAACCCACCCAACCTCCAGCTTTTCAGCAATTCCCACAGCCGAATCATCCCGGCAGCGGCCTGAGTCCGGCTTTTCCGCACAATCTACAGCCGGTGAATCCATACAATCCGCCGTTCATATTTGGTCAGCAGCCATATTTTAATCCGGCCGGAACCGGCGGCCCGCCCGGTTCACTGGCGCCCGTCGGCGGTATCGGCGGCTATAACAATCCGAATATGTTCGTAAAGCCACCGCCACAGTACCTGCCCAATCAGAATCCGTATAATCGACAGACTCAGTCCCATCCGTCATCGGCTGCTGGCGGTCTACAATATGGGATGCGCTTTGGTAGCGGTCTGTTCAGTTTTGTGTCGAGTGCTGGCGGTGGTTTGAGTATGTTGATCGGATTTGTATTGGGATTGATGATGTTCCAGCAGCAACAACAGCAGGTGGGTTACGGGCTCCGTACGTAATAGCAATGGACGCCAAACTCAAAGTGAAAAGAAGGCTTCAGTGTCATTCACCTGCTTATGTTGGAGTTTTTTGTTTTTTTTCTTATTATTTTTGTTCTATTTTTATTTTATTTGTTATTCGAATTGCTTTCGAGTTGAGTGAGTTGAGTTTGCATTTATTTCGTACGAAATTTCATTTTGTATCTAATACTTTTTTATATCTGTAGATAGGGTAGGTTAAGAAGTGATTTTTTTTTCAATTTTGTGACTTGATCCATTTGATATAAATCGGTATTTATAAACGTGACATTGACACACAACTTTTGTAAATAGTTTCCCGAAATTCAGGATTACCAATCCAGCAAACGTAAGCAATAACAATGTCCAAATCCAAACAATGTGACCATTAGTTTGCCCTAATCAATGGCACTCATCAAGCATACAGTGGTTCATCGCTAATGCCAAGTGGAGCTACTACTGCTTTAAACATTAAACACAGGTCTAGAAACTACAAGACTTCGTGACAATTTTTCCCAGGGTACGATTGCGCTCCTGCAATTAAAGAGTCTAGTCTGAGTTAGAAACAAATTGGTACAGTGTCTGTCCTTAAATGATGCATCGAGCTGAGTGTCATGGTCCGATCCTAACGTACTTTCAAATCAGTGTCTTCGACAGTCCAGCAGTGCAAATCAGAGTGAAATTAGAGTCAATGCTCAAATCAAAAATCTCCAGGTATTACCAGTCAAGTTGGGGCGACCTGATTTATCAGTTTCTTCGGCTTATAGAACTGCTTTCCGAATGCCCTTTATTTAGTGCGATGGCATCATTAATCATACGGGCCGCAAGGAACATAAATCCATTGGCAATCATAAGGCATTGATCATGGTCAAGTGAGATAAACAACTGTGGATGACAACTTCGTCATCCAAATCGACGTTTGTTCGTGAAGACGGTTACCCAAAAACGTGCTCCATCAATGAAAATGACTTTTTCGCCATAAACTTGGATGCTTCTTCAACTGCCTATAGTTTTAGTTCTGGTGTCAATTGGATCTTATATGGACACATGTCTTTTAGCAAAAAAAATTGCCAACTTCTTTAGTATCAGCTCTTGACTGCACTTTTCGTCGTCGTATGAGGATTTTTATAATAAATTTTAACGATTTCGATCGGTTGCTGATTGATACAATAAACCATATTAAATAGGCTACTATTCGATCAACCACCATATATGTACGTATTAATTACGGCGTTGTCTGTTAAGGTCCTCAAACACACATTTTTGAATCATGAAATTTTGACTAATAGAGTTAAGCGTATACGACCAACGCCATATCGTGATATGCCCGCCTTAAATTTAGGTCTGATTTCTGGTTGGAGTTATGCCATGGCTAATACCTCCTGTGTCACTTTTTTACAATCAAAAAATCAAAAAACAATAATGGATCAAGTCACAAGTTATTTTTTATTAAAGCAAAACCATGACTAATCAATAAAATAAGCCAAAATGTACCTAACCGATAAAACGTGTTACAAGAATTTATGTAGAAACCAACAAATAAAGATGTAAAAGACCAGTCTCTCTCCCCTCCTCTCGGATACTCACAATACTTATAATTCAAGTGATACTATTACGATACATTCTTAGATTTACAAATACATTTTCAAATAATTCAGAGTGTAACGAGAAAGGATTTTTAAGGTACTGCGTAAAACAAGAAAAAATGGATCTTGCCAAAAATTCGCATTCTCTCCCGATTACTAAACCGATAGTGTTCACAACACTTTATTAGAAATAAAAAAATCCATATAACTGCCAGATACATTCGAACAACCAATTTTTGACTACAAAAGTATTTTTTTCGTTTTAATATTGTAGTTTTTTTTAGCATGTTTTACAAAGAACTTAAAAATCTAAAAATCCATAAATGTAATTAAGAAGATAATTGTTCAATTCCCTTACGACTTCAGTGAACAAAACTATAACATTTGGTGATGGCTTTACGTTAAGAGAATAAATTGTGTTGAATTCTCTATAAAACGAGTGAAATTGAATTTATAATAAATAGCCATAAAAAATGGCAAATGAAAAAATACGAATTTGTTATAAAATAGAAATAAAAATAGATTTACTATCTAATGTCAAATGTAAATAAAACCATGAAACCTTAAACTAAATAAACTTTGCATATATTTTTCATTTTTTTATCTTTTTCTTTCTCTACATTTATTTTTGTACAAATAAATATACGCATTGTAGATATAAAAGCTTTTTTCAACGTTCATGCCATTAAGCAATGGTTTGTTGAGTTCGTTTGTACATAAATTAATTAACATCCGTCCGCTTGAATATACTTATAAAATTATTTTGAATTAATCATACTAACTGAAGATGCAAATTAATTTAGCATTTCATTTACTTCATTGTATACTTGTAAGTATTTGAAGGAACGCTCCAGAGTTTATCAATTAACTAATATGAGCTGCAAACTATTACAGTCTTTAGCAAGCTTATTTATTGCTCGTATCTATTAACAATCGATGAAAATTGCAATTTTAATAATATTATGTAGTAAACTAACTAAAAGCAATTTTTAAATAATATTCTACAAAACGAATCAGACGATAAGCAAAGAGGTAAAGTGTGGTGAATTTGGTTTTAAGCATTTAAGAAAAATATATAAAAATATTTGAGAAAATAATTTAATGACATTTCGGGCCTTAATATGTCATTTAATACTTTTTTGAGTACACTTTTTGCTGATAATTAATTTCTCATTTGGAAGTTTCCAATAAAAAGTGTTCATAAATCCCGACATCCGAATGCAACATTTTTAGAGGTGTACCTGTTCACGAACATAAACAACAACATCAATTCCCGACTAGTTTAATTCGCGCGGGACGAAGAGATGATTACATTTTTTATTTATTTTTAGTTTTTAATGCTCTTTAATTGGTACTTAATGAGAAGTTGATAGTTTGGATAAATCCAATAGCATCTTTTTTAATAATATTTCTAAAAACGGGTTTTCGGTATCAGTTAGATAGAACCGATCATTTTCTTAGTACAGCTTTTTTTTTGTTTCTTAAGCAGGTTTGCTCTTATTGCTTGGCTGTCTCTTGATCTTCTCTTGAGGGAATATGTGGTAGGAGACGTAAGGACGTACGAAGCATTCATTAAAGCGCAATGACGGCGATCATTTATTTTCTTATAAGTCTCGGTAATCAATTGACTTTGATAGTGCAGAATGTTCCTGGCTTAGAGAGGTGACATGATACTACATATTTGCCGACATTGTTATTATCTATTTCATTACTACACATCAGAGGCAATTAGTTTTATTTTTCTCAGTTTTTGTCGTTCATCTATAGAAGTCGCCTCTTCGTTAAACGAACTTTTCAAAGTTTTTTTAAGCATCCAAACGATGGTCTTAAGTAAAGCATATTTTTCCAAGCCAATATTAAATTGGGCTATAAACACAACACATACATACATTTTAATTACATAGCCATTTATCCGTGCTCAAGAAAGGGAACGCACTGTAATATGTGATTGTGGTTTTTAATTGTCAAAAAAAGCACGGGAAAATTGCAAAAGTGTATAAAATTTTTATTTGACTTGATAAACCTATGCTTGTAATTTATTTTTTATTTTATGACTACGATTAAGTGGTTCAAACGGAGAGTTTCATTTAAAGTCACTTTTTCGATATATATTATATAAAAAATTGCAATTAAAAAATTGGCATACACGAGTGATTTGACGAATCCTCATAAAAAAAAACTGTTCAAAACCGACCAACTTATCAGTCCAAAACGAGCGATAAATTGCTCACCGAATTAATTTTCCTTCCATCCATCAATCCATTGGCCCGTCGATTCGTGTGTCGTCGTCTTAAAAATTGGACACTGTGGCCGGTTGTTCGGTTTCGGTTCCTGCACGAGCTGAAGTTTGTTTGGTTTTTTTTTAAAACCAAAAGATTAAGCTCTTTGCGTAAAATCTTCCATGTAGTCTAGTATCACTATTCCAATTGCTACGAACGACGATGAATGGACATGTTACGGTGGATACGGCAGTAATATTTTCCATTCTGCGTATATACAAAAAAAAGAATAATACTCGTAGCAAAAATACAATACTGAAAAACCAAACAGACAAAACCCACCCTTTATTTGATTCTGCACTTTTTGACCCACTCTGCTTCGATCCTGTTTCAATGCTCTTAAACTCTGAAGTCTCATTGTGTTCATTCAACCACGTCGTTATCATCTGGGTATACAATCAATTGTGCCGACTTGAAATAGTTCACTCCTCTTTTATTGGCCAGTAAGTATAATGACAAAACGCCGGCCGCCCTTAGAATTTTTTTTTTTAATCAGAAGGTCTACCGACCTTAATGGAGTAGTGATAATTCTCCTATGTCACCCTATGCAGCTTAACTAGCTTGATACGACATGGGTCTATTTAGCTCATCTCTACAGACGTCTTAAAGTAGTCAATAAGGTTGTTCGTGTTGAACTATCCTGGCCTGAAACCACATTAATATACAATAATGATGATTCTTTGTTTATCCCAAAAAAAGCGTGGCTATTGAAAAACCGAACAACTAAAAAATCACCCTGAATTAAACTTCGCCGCTCGTTATGATAAATGCCTCGATAAGGCGAATAATGTTATGAACGTAGACTAGAGACTTAAGGAATCTCCAAAGAAAACAATCAAGAGCTGTCAAATCACAAGATCTTAGAGGCCAATTTAGAAGTGGTTTACCTGAAATCATGCGTTCATTGAACGTTTCTTTCAATATGCCACCCAATCGAGACACGAATAAGTCACTAGTCATGGCTCTATAGCGAATATCTTTACCGTAAAAGGCTGAGTAGCCACATTTTTCAAAAAAAAAATATGGTCCGACGTCTCCACCAGCCCATAGACCGTACCAAATTAAACATTTTTCAAGATGTCGAGGCATTTCGATAAGCTCATGTAGATTATCTTCACTCCAAATGAGACAAGTTTGCTTATTGACATACATATTTGAACAATTTTGTTTTGATAAAACAGTTGATCCAATGACAGTTGATTTTGGGCCCATTTTTCCGAAATTTCGACACAACGATGGTCATTTGGCTTCAAACCAATGTCTTTGCGTAATTTTCCATAAAGTGGACGAATAAAACGGTCGAAAACTTCGTCGAATTTGGATGTTTTCTCTCTCCTGAACAGATGCAATATTTTCTTCAGTATGTATGTATTCCTCTTATGGGTATCAGTGCCACTGCGAAAACGGTCAACAATACGACGAATAGACGTTTCAGGCGATTGTGTCGAGAGTAATCTGATACAAATGTTTTTAAGAGTGGCTCTCAGAACCATCATTTTGGAACCAGATTTCACGTGCACGTCGTCAACATAAAATTGCAAAAACTAATAACACCGTCAGCCTGCAATGGGGCAATTGCTTTGGTAGGTATAGCTCTCAGACTTAAAAAAAAAACTGGCTTAAAAAATACCCATTATATAGGACGATATGGAATCATACAATTGAAGCTCTTTTTGCATTAATGTATAATTACGAATTCTAGATGCCGATAATATTCAGAGTAGACAATCAATTGTTATATTTGTCTCGTTAGGGCTTCTATTTGACTTGATATTGTTCAGCCTCGTGCCGCCGTTCCCAGATTTGATTCCACTTAGTCAACATCCACACGACCTTACGAATAATGCAAACAAGTCATTTCATAGTAGTTTAAGCCGGATGCCTGACGCAACACCGCTAATTATCATAGGCTTAATTGTTTTGGGATTTTTACTGTTCGTGTTGAGCTTTTATGAGGGTTTACAGAAATAACGAATTATTTAAAAGTTACCGCCTGCTTCCTCCATAGAGTTATTATAATTTTTGCCTTTCTCTCCATCAATTCTTAACTATTATAAATAAAAAGAGACTGATTTAGAGCAGCTATGTAGATGCTTAAGCTTACTCATCACTTTTACCTCAGTGCAATATGGCTTATGTCTATTAAATAACAATATAAAAAACTATTTAACACATTTTCGTTTGTTTCTTTGATTATGTTGCTTATACTTTATGTTTTTTTGTTTTTTTTTTTCTATGTTTCCCGCTTATAATATAATTGCGCCACAAAAAAAAAACTCCAACAAACAACTTGTATTTGTTGCAATCCATCATGCTTTCATAGATGACAGTTCAAGCAACGTAGCTTCACACTCCCAATCACACAATCAAGGTCCATCCACACCGTCAGCACCTTCATATCCAGGTGGCAGTGGTGGTGGTAATGGAGGATTTAATGGGTTCTCGGCTGGCGATCACAGCCTATATCCGACCTTGCCAAACGCTAACCCCAATCCGAATCCAAATGCAAATCCAAACCCAAATGCATATCCAAATCCGTATGGAAATCCAGGAGCGAGCGGTGGATATCAGCCATACACTCCAAACCAACCATACCCAGGAATGCATCCTGGTCAACCGGCTTACGGTGGTGGTGGTGGCTATAGTGGCGGCCAAGGTGGCTATCATGGTGGTTATAACGGTGGTGGCGGCGCCTATGGCGGCAATAGTGGGGGTTACACACCAAGCCGTCCTCAACCAGGACAGAAGGATAAGAGCGACAGTGGTGGCTTCTTCTCGAATTTCCTATCCAATCCGTTGGTTAGTCAGGCTGTATCTGGTATAATTTCCGGTCAAATATCTAAAGCTCTATCTAGTGGCGGTTCATCTGGTAACAATGGCGGACAGCAACCGGGAGGCTATAATACACCTTCTGGGGGATACACACCATCTAGTGGCAGTGGTAGTTCCGGCAGTAACATTCTAGGAGGTCTCCTGGGTAGTGTTCTATCTGGCGGCGGCGGTGGTGGTGGTGGCGGATCATCTAGTTCCAACGGTCTAGGCTTCCTGGGGCAGTTTCTGGGCGGCGGTGGTACAAATAGCCGCAGCTCCGGCGGCGGTCTTGGCGATATCCTATCGTCTCGTAATATCGGCGGCCTATTCAGCGAGAAACCATCAGGCTCGTCATCTGCTTCTTCTGGTTCGGCCTCTGGTGGCCCGAAAAGCTATCCAACACAGCCACCCTACAACGCCAACTATGGAAAATAATTTCTTATTTCCTTTTTCAATTTAAATGCACTTTTGTTATTTTTTAGATAAATCAATTGTTTGTTTGTTTATAGACCCAAAAAATGTTGTATAAATACAAGAAAGTTTAAAAAAACATTTTTTTTTAAATTAATCAAACCAAATAAAACAAAGAAAATAACAAATATATTTTTTACAACGAACGGGAATTTGTGAATATATTAAATACATACTAATATAGGAAAAAATTAGTTTTAAAAACAAAAACATTTAATGAAACTGTACACATTACCTTTTAATCAAAATAAATCCAGATTATATGTGTAAATAAACAATAAACACCAATAGACCAGATGTGACTATTTTTTATTGTGGATTTGCTTGGATCCTGGAAATGGTGGTTTGTATAAAACGGGTATGGAGGTAGTATTAAATGGATTTAATGGATTAGGCACAATTTAATTTCATATGATATAAAATTGCATGCATTTTTAAAAATTAAATAAATAGAAAGGGCTTTGCACTTTTATAATTGAAAAGCTTTGTTAATTTCCTCGAAAATTCTTTCAACAGAAATCCCTTTTTTCACAAATAAATATTTTATACCTACGTACTTTGCAACGTGTTTGTTTTTTATATTTTAATATTCAATATCTGAAACACTAAAAAAAAGAACAGCGTTGATTGCAATAAATTTTCACTTGCAATTTCACTTGATATTTTATTTTTTTTGTTTTAGTTATTAATTTCTTTACTTAGAACTACCTTACGCTTTCCTTACCTTACTGCCTTACACAAAAATGCTTAAAACTAAAGAGTTTTTCAATAAGGATAGGTAGATGTCAAAATGGAATAAAATTATTAATCAATTATTAACCAAATTATTTTTTCATTTGAAAAGCTCATGTATGCCATTATCTACGGAATGTCACATCGTTTAAATGCCCGCCTCGGCTCTTTACGGTGGCATGAGTGGTGTAATTTTTAATGACTATTCCGCATAGATGCGGCTGAATTTGAGCGATGGCCTGAGTTATGTCCACTTTAAGGACCACGGCCGATTGTGCTTTATTCGCGACTTCAAGAAACCCTACAGAAAAAAGTCTAGCGGGATCAAAACGCATGACCTCGGTGGCCAATTCACGTAACCTCTACTAGAATTAATCTTCACCTCAAGTCGTTCATCCAGAATGTCAATCTTGGCGTCCGCTGTGTGGCACGTAGCGCCGTCCTGCTGGAACAATATGGTTTAATTAGGGCCATAAAAAATTGGTTATTATACACCGTTTTCGAAAAAGTACGGGCCAACGATGTCGCCGGCCGCACACCAAGCGGTAACTTTTTGAGGATGCATTGTGAACCTCGTGTGGGTTGGTGTCGTCCGGTATATGGCATTTTTGCTTGTTAATACAGGTATTCATTAAAAAAATCGTATGGTAGTAAAGCTGGTTTTTCGGTCAAAATTGTGGTTCTTGTCCAAACGCCTTGAAACCCAGTCAGCGAATAAACGGCGCTGTCTGTGGTCATGAACATTGAGCTCCTGGGTCAATTGGACCTTGTACACATATAGGCCCAAGCCTCCATGTAAAATTCGCCAAGTTGAAGTCGAAGACTGAGTTCTTGTGCTCGGCGAGGAATTGAGTGCCCATTTTCACGGGTCGCGGCAATATTCTTGGCAGATCTTGTGTTCATTTGACGTACGAATGTTTGCTGTCTTATAACCGAACCAGTCTTCTCAAATGGTTGGCCACCAAACGTTGATGAATCGACAGTGAAGTGCCACTTTGTGTACCGTAAAAAGGGCGC
The DNA here is from genome assembly GCA_958301585.1 of Merodon equestris. NCBI lineage: Eukaryota > Metazoa > Arthropoda > Insecta > Diptera > Syrphidae > Merodon > Merodon equestris. The sequence goes on from OY284415.1 coordinate 7,307,977, forward strand.
AACGCGCGCAACGTGTGCGCTAACGAATACTTATTGTGATAGTAAAGTTTTATCATTTGGAAGTGTGGTTTAATCGTGATGATTTGCCATCAGTAACTGATAAATAAACAAATGATTTGACAATCTCATCAAAACAACATGGTCGCCACAGGCCGTCAAAATCTACCCGCGCCAATTGAAAAACCCTTTACGAATGTATACTAGTTTATACTAGAAACGTCAAAATATTTATCGAGTGCCAAGCAGCACTGAGAGCGCAGAAGTCACACAGCATGAATTTAAAATTCGTCAAAAAGGGTAATCATGCCTTGCAAGACAGCTTAAAAAAAAAGTCAAACTGGTAGGTGCTGGACAGAGAGGCATTTGTGGCAGCAAAACTGGGTAAGGAAAATAATAGTACATAGGCTTCGAACCCTTCTGATGTATTTCCAAGTTCGACTATTAGAGAGAACTCCTCAAGGACTTCGTCAATCGTCCAAAAACCACTCAACCATTGAGCAAACTCTTTAAAATATACTTAACTTCATAGGACAAAATATCAAACCACTTGTTTATTATGTTCCAGGACATTGTAGTCTAAGATCTTATCCCTATAAAATTAACCACTATCCGAGGCAGATGCTGCCCGAAAATATCCTGGCTTAATGGGCTTTTCGAAACACTACTCGCATATCTTTCTAGCTCGGTTTCTTTGCGACCTGAGGCACACATTACTCTCAGATTAAAAGAAAAAAACAAATGTAAGCCTGTACACCTCTGAAGGGATATAAACTTACTCTCTTAAAAACCCCAGATGCCTCTCTATGGTTAGGACACATAGGCAATCAAAATAAAGCAAAGCTGGGCTTAATACACAGAGATTTTGGAGCCTGGTTTTAATGAACCTGGGTTAAATGAACTCAAGGACAGTCTTAAGCTCATGTTAAAAATGTAGCATTTAAAGCAACAGTTTACCAAGGTGGTTAATAGAGTCTAAGTGAAACAACGATGCTGTGTTTAAAATGGAACGAAAGGGAGTCAAATAGAAGTCAAATTAGTCAATGGATTGCTAAAAGTAAGAGTGAGTTAAGTGGAATTCTGTTTACAGCAACCCAGCAGATAACGTGACGCGGGCTTACTCATATACCATAAGCCTGAAGACAAACAATGGTTTTTGTTTTCCCAACTGAACTAAGTCAATAAAAGTAACTCGATCATGAAGTGTTTCGAACCAAAACTATTACGTGGTACAGCACATTTTGTTTGCCAAAAGTTATCAACAGAATCAGAAAAAAAATAAACGAAAGCTCTCTGACGCACATAACATTGACTATTTGCCCGTATTAAGCAGATTCATTACCTCGTCAGGAAGAAAATGTGTGAAAAACGAATTTTAACGTTGGACAAGTTTTTGAAGGAAGACTATGAAAAAGTTGGGACACTTTTTTGAAAATTATGGTTTCGGAAATACGACAGTATATAGAAAAAAATAAAAATAAAAAGGTCTGTTTAGAGAGCCTCAAGCAACTTGGATTGCGTGGTTTAACAAAAGTTCACAGCCGATCCTCTTTCTCAATTGGCTTAAGCAATACAAATTGTCATTGAATTACAGAAAAAAACATCAGTTTTCTTACCAATTGTAACTATTCATAACGAAACTAATCATTTCGTAAATTTTGTGTAAACTCGTCTACTATTATTTGATTACGAGGCCATCCCGGATCGTATGTAGTTACCAATAAATGAGAGTAGTAGCTTGGGTTTTACACAAAGGGGTTATATTATCATAATTAGTTTTTGACACCACAAGTAAGGAAGGATAATCTAAAGGAAATCCAATGAAAAGAGACAGAACACCGAAGTATCCTTAAGAGGGAGGATACTTCAATAGCTATGCCTAAACTTTGACAGTTTCTTACACTGATATTTCATTTTCATTTTTTTTTCATTTCATTTCATTTATTATTATTCAAAATAACATACAATACTTCAAGATATTATATCTTATTTTAAGTATTAATATCATATCTTATTACTTTAAGTATTGAGAGAGAAAATGCAGACATTATTATTATTATTGATTATTTTGAGAAGAAAAAAACAAAAAGAAAAAACTAAATAAATAAATAAATACATAAAAATAAAAAGTTTGTAAATAGGGTTCCATTAAGATATGCAGAATTAGATTCCTCTGAAAGATCGTTGATGAGTTTGTTCTCTGCAATGCGGCTGGTAAGCTGTTCCAATGCCGTATCGCTGAGATAAGAAAAGACCGCTCTGCAACAGTGTGTGTAAAATGGGGGAAGATCAGAGAAATACCTCTACGTGATTGAGCAAAGTTAATCATATCCTTCAAATACTGTGGACTTTTTTTATGAATAATTTTGTGAAGTTGTAATAGGATCCTCATTTTTCGATATTGATCTAATGACATTCCAAACAGTCTTGATATATATTGCCTAACACTTATGCATCTAGGTACATTAAATATATAACGAAGACAGTCATTAAAGGCAACGTTTAGCTTACGGTTACATCTAAAGTCAAGACAAGGGTACACACAACAATTAAAAGCAAAAAATGGCAAAATGAGACTCTTAACCAAGTTTATCTTCATATCATATAAGTAAGCTAGTTGAGCACCTCAAACTACGTAATCTGTTGTAAATTCTTTTAATCGTTTCTGAAATAGCATCACAACATGTCATGGACTTATTTATGGTAAAACCAAGATATTTTACTTTATTTACATAAGGTATGTTTTCACCATTTACCAATATGGGCGGGAGGCTTCTAGGGGAATATTCGCAATTAGAGCACATTATCGCAAGACATTTCTGTGTGTTTAATCTTAGTTTGTTTTGCTCTGACCAAATTTCTATCCTACGTACATAAGTCCTCATTAACTTTGGTAACACAGTCCACCAACAATAAATTAACTTACGATTTATATCATAGTCACCTACAGAACGTTTACCATTCAACAATGGGTCGAAATTATTTATTATTATTATTTATAAATCGTGTCACCTTCGCCAAATTTCCGTCCAATTAAGACAGCAATTAAACGAGTTATCATGAAATTTGAGGAAAACAACTGATTGTTGATTGAGTAGAATATTGCTGGTATTTCTGTAAATGTGACTAAAGATCAAAATCACTCGAATCCACGTTGTGCGCAGAGAGTTTGAATTTTTACGACTTTAACTTAGCGAACTTTATAAGATCCAATTGATAATAGAACAGAAACCCCAACAAGCTGGTCGAACTATCGCTCTTTGGACCCTGGAGCTGTTGAAAACGGGTTTAAGGCAGGACGGAGACTGTCAATGGCGAACGGTAATCAGCAATGACAACTGAATTTTCGTAGCCTAAACAGAGTGATATTAAACTGGAAGACATGTTATTCCAACACGATGGCGCAATTTGCCAAACATCGGGCGTTACATTTTCAGAAGAAGCGAAGTGAAATTGGCAAATACTCGTAAACCAACAATAACTGGCTGATTAGAAAACAACATCACCCATACGGTTGGTGATATTAAGCCCGACTAATTAAAAATTATTCAATCATCGTATTTAAGGTGCTTTAATATATTCTGTCAAATCTCATAAAAAAGTCTTTCTGTTCAACTAAAAAGTTAAGACACGCTTATTTAAGAACTCCTTATATGTATACGGCACGATAAAGCCCATACGATGTTTCAGTTATAGACTGAAATCAGTCATTCGGTATATTTAAAAAAGAAAACGAAGAAATCGAACATTTTAATTTCAAACTTATTTCCTTAGGAATGGGATTTAATGTGTCACGATGTGAGCCAACAGATCAGAGAGATTTTCAGTATGTAAAATGTGGATTTTTAAGCACTTGGATTTTAACAGTCAAAAAGATTACAGGAAAGTTACAAGAGATTATACAATTTTTATTTAACTAGATAAATCAATGCTTGCCATTTTCAAAAATTATTTCATGTAAATTTTGACTAAGACTACGTTTTAAATTGAAGTCCAAACGAAGACTCCAATTTTGACACACTTTTTCCAGCATATTAGTTGGTCTCTCGTTAATAACACATGTAATGTTGAATGTTGTCTTCTAAGGCCACGATTAACGGTGCTCCGTATGAGTACGTGCCTACCCATTCAGGTAGGTGGCAAGATGTCGAATAGCGTGAAATAAGTGCGAAATTTTGTCAATTTGAATTGCTTGCTCAGTAAGTTGTTGACGCGAACATTTTTTTTCACAGAGTTCAATTTTTTATATATTTAAATTCAACAACTTTCTAAGTGTTATTCAGTTGTAAGTCTTTTCACGTAAAATGGCATAAATAACTGAGTATGCTTGACTTTATCACATGTAAAGAATCTAATGTAAGTTATCAAAAAAGATCACTAAAAAGGCAAGCAGAAAAAAAATTCTTTAAGACAAGGAATTGGATGCATTACTTCATGAAGACTGCAAATCATTTTAAGTATCTAGATGACACTAATGGAGCATTAGGAATGATTCAGAAGCAAGGTCGTTGAAATAAACGGCAGAAAATTAAATTTTTTTTTTATTGTATCGTGATTGGCGATAAAAAGATGGATATTGTACGCAAAAGATCCGGGTATTGATCCGACCATGGATCTTACGGCTACGGTCTTAAAGGCCGTTTCGGATTATCACTCCCTTTGTTCGATTATGTCCTGACTGAGCAGCGCTTCCATTCCTATGAAGATTCCAAGAAATGGGTCGATTCTTGGATAGCCTCAAAATACGTTTTGTTTTTTCTGACGTGGAATTCATATGCTGCCAGAAAGACTGAAATTAATTTTCACAAGAAAGAAAAAAACAGTGAAAACTTATTCAAGGTCCTAATAATTGAGAGAAGATTGTCAAAATAGTTATATAACTTTCCAATAGGAGTCGTCACTACTAACTTGTCCTTCAATTCTTGCTCCCAGTTCGATAATATGTCCCTTTCGCAATGTTCGAGGCTTTGAAAGAGGAATATCTAAACCCAAGGCCTCTTCGTACAACGTGGCCAGCAGCAATACAAAGTGTACCAAGTACATGCCTATTCCTCCCCACAGATTTCGCAATCTATATAAAGTGAAGTTACATCCTCTCCCAAAAGTCAATCAACTAATTTAAAAATGCAGCCGTTATTGGGAAAGAGGATACGTGTTGAATGAGAGTGAACTCTTTATTACACCCCACTAGAATTTATGATTCCATAATGTCTATTACAGAACAATCCCATCCCGTCCACAACCTTCCACTTGAATGAATGAAAGCATCCATTATCTAGCTTGTGATAAAAAAAAAACATCAAAAAATCCTCAGCTATAACCATTGAAACTTAATTAAAGCACAAAACAACACTCAATTTCAATCCTAAACCACAGCATTTGTCCAAACAGTAAACCAATTTCCGTTAATTTGAAATCGAAAGCCACAGAATGGAAATGCAAACAAAAATGTGTCATTAAAGCACATAAACGCCACAGCACGCAAGTCGGGAAATTGAAAACGCAATTCACGTTTATATTAACCACCGATGCTGCCGCCATTACAGTGACGCCCACGTAGCCGCACAATCACAGCGTCAAACCAATGATAACGAAGACTGCTCTCCGCATCGTTAGGACAAAGGTATCATTAAAGGAAACCGCAAATCAAAAACAGTCCTTTATCCAAGCTATACCATGTTGTATCGTCCGGATGAGCTCGTGGAGTGGAAGTCATTTCCCAAAATGTCAAACACGAAAGACCCATCCGGGCGAAATGAATATGTCCGGTTATTATTAATTCTCATTTCCTGATGGACCATCTGATGATGAAACACAAACACTTGTTACTGCTTTAGTCCGATGTGGGCTATCTAGAATCTTTGGAAATAATCCACCGGGGTGACACCACACAATGGCAGTTGGGGATGTGTCTTTTTTTTCAAAGCGAAACCGAAACATTCTTCAACTGGAACCAGACCCAAGTAACAAGGATTCGGGAAATATTTTTTTTTATTAACCTAAAATTATTGAAATAGCTGTGGGTTCCATAAAACAAAGCTAGTGCTCCAGTCAGGGCCAGAAACAAAAAAACAAAAAGCCACCTAGGACCAAGGGAACTATAGGGCAACCTTGTACTCATTGGAGTAGGCGACTTTGAAGAGGTCCTGGCACTAAATTATTTACTTGGGTTTGAGTGAGGACTTGCGGATAGCACATGCCTTCTACACATGGAAAAAGGAAAATGAAAATTTCAAAACAAAAGTTCTTAATTGCTTAAACGGTAAACAACAAAGACGAGCGAATAGGGCCGGATGATACTGGTCTGAGTGCAGAACAGAAGGAAACACTTGGAAGGGAAAAGTATTTTTCCAGGATGCAAGGATGCAGGGCTGCGGTTTTCCTTTGGAGGGAGTATGAGCTTTTTTTTATATTAGTGGCGCCATCTATGAACGGTCCATAGCATTTCACACTGTCTTGATTCGCTTTCCGGTAGCTTGCGGCAAACTTTTTGCTTAAAGTTGAATGTAAGACCAAACGGAGGATGTGGAAACTTTGCCACGTGTGTTTCCATTAAGTTTGTTTTGGGATAGAAGTTCCTGAGCTTTTCGGTGTGATTCACATAATTTTTTTGTTTCGACTTTAAAGTCGTTCGGATGCGAACAATGTTTGCGATAACCCAGAACGACTATTTGCGTGAAGAAAAGTTGAAGATGCACCTGGAAATTTGCGGAAGCCCTACAGATAGTTGTTTGCAAACTATCCGAGGGGATTCAATCGAGAAACAAAAAGGATAATTACCCAGCATTCCTTCGATTCGCGCACGGGAAGGTCGTTTGGAGAAATTAATTTCATCGTAGCTCAAGCGAAAAACCAAGAGCTAGATACGAAACTCAAACTTTCACGAGTTGTCGATGTTCAGTTGTGTAATTAGTCAGTTTCCAGGAAAAAGGAATAACTGAGTTTCATTGATTCCCCCAATTAGTTCACTGCGAACTAGGCCAGACTACTACGCAAACGTTTCGATTTAGTTTCGAGCTCGACATCCTAATTCAAAAGAACTTGCCGCTTTCATCTGCAACGAACCGCTCGACGCCTCACAAACTACAAGTGTCCAATATAGGGAGACATAAGTCCTCATACCTGTCGATAGATTCAAAAAAGAAACAAAAAAAACTGGCACAGCCTGCTTGATAGACAGTATTGGAGGCAAAAGAGCAGGTTGTTGTAAGGCTCGTCAATTGAAAGTCAAGCAGGCGGAAGTAACAACATCCACCCTTGCCTGGTACATTGGACCACAAATACATATGTATGTATGTACGAGTGACTCGTCAATGGTTTGCGGCGGCACAACGCTCACATAAACATCCATATGCATGAACCCTTCGGGGCGAAGGTTAAAGTGAAATGGGAAAAAGTATCTATAAAGCTTTTGTGTAGGGATAGAATCACACAATCACATGGTCAGTGAATAAGTGATTAAAGAAATGCCGATGCCACCCACCCACTCGGACGAAATATACAAAAATACAGGCGGCAAAAATACATGCTTGGCAGCGCGAGTGGACGAGTTATAGTGGACTACTAACGAGACCGACGTATGCTACTCCTACCCACGGTTATCGGCATCCATATCCTCACCCTCATCGTCGTCATCGTCGTCGTCGGCTTCGTCATAACGATGACGACGCGGAGCATTCCATACAACGAGATGATGGTGTTCTCAGCAGACGAGGATGAAAACCATAATAATGATGACGACCATGACGATGATGATGAACCAGAGTGTCGAATACTCCAAGTATTCGGTATCCGATCTCCCGTTTGTAATAACCGAAAAGGGACTCACAGTGTGCCAGCAACACTCTACACAGTCACGGCACATGCGTCCTCCGTGTCGGTGGCACATCTCACAACAACACATCCATGCATGCGGCATATCCCAGCGCCCTTTGTGCTTATACCAGTCCGTCTGCCACCCATTTGAACACTGGAGCTGGAGAGATCCAAGTACGAGTTCGAGTACGACTACGGATACGAACAAGTCTCGTACGTTTTGTAGGTAGAGCATGTCGTTGTCGGTCGGTTGCTGTAACAGGACTATCATAGGTTTCGCCAGCAAAAAAGGACATCATTCTGATAACATCCTTTCGTCGTGTTACACCGTTTCTATCGTTTTTCCGCCCTCTCAGTCTGACGTTGTGCCAGTCAATGCGATTGCATGGAGGCTACGTAAGCAATTTCAGTGTAATTCGCCTTCAGTTTAGCGATAACTGCCGATCGAATCGGTTGTTGATATACGAATTTGTACGCGAACGTGAACGCTAATAGTGACCGGCGGCGGCGACGAGGCGTTTTTGTATGTGAATGTGATTTATCGGAAGAATGCGCGATTATCCGTCGATTCCGAGTGTGTTTCGCGTAAATACTGTTGGTTCGACAAACAGTGTAAATCTGCTCGATGCCAGCGGTTCGGGCATTGGAGGTGGTGGTCCTGGTCCTAGCGGAGGTGGTGGCATTGTGCAGTCATTAGTTTCGCCCACAGGCGAAAGCAGTAATGGTGCCGGTGTCAGTGGCCGACTGAAGAAAACCGAAAAGGATCTCTCCTCCGTGGGTATTGAATTAAATTACCATAACGGTAAGTCGTCGGAATATTTATTAGGACGCAATTCAACGGCAGCGGGGGGTAGTAATTTCAATCGGCATGTACCCATCGCAGGCCGCAATAACCTCAACTTTATTGCTAATAATAGCCAGTCGCGTTCGGGTGGCGGTACAGATGGTGATGGTGGGGTCATTAATAGCATATCCGGTAGTCTTCCGCCAGTTACCGCGAGTGTCAGCGGTGCTTTTCCGGGTAAATTTACCGAAGGAAGTGATTTGAATATTAGTGTGAATTCGTTTACCGACATCAATAACATACCGTCATGTTCGACGACGAACCGACATTACGAGTATAATGCCGCGAGCAGTAGTGGTGGTGGCGGGTCGGCGTCATTGAATCATCGGAGATTCTCGTCGAGCGACAAAAACTCCGGTTATTTCTTGTGGATTATGACACCTGTGGCTGCTAGGTAAGTTGCTCGGTCTTGCTGCTGCTTTGGTGAAAACTTGTTCATACCATTCGTTACCGATGCACTAGTCCGAGTTTGAGGTCGATGCTATGTACGGTAAAAAAGCTTAAGGATTAAGGATTAATTCTGTTTTTGTTTCGAGTTGAAAGTATGAGGGTGTCATCACTGGTGATTGCTTATCTCGTCGATGTCAGTCTCCTTTGTCGGAATGGGATTGGCTTGCCTGACTTTTTAGATAGTACGTTGGCTATGTTTTGTGGACAAAGTTTCGTTGCAGGTATTATTGATAATGGAAGTGATGTGAAGTGCTAAAAGTTCTTTTACAGCTTCCAAATTGGTTATGAATGCGAGATGACATTCGAAAGTTCCCTCTCTTTTTAGCCTTTAACCTTTGGCTAGGTGTTGATACATACATCCAGTCCCCGGCGAGTGTGAATCTTCGAATGGTGCCAGGGAGGAAAACCTGTTGAATGGCTTATGGTGTTTTTTCTCTTTTTTTCTATTTTTCTTCGGTCCTTTTTCCACGTTCGGATTGTGTAGTTTCTTCTAGGGGGTTGAGGTCGAAGATAGTCCATGGACTGTTTTGTCCATTCAAATCCAAATGGCGTGTGAAGTGGAGTGGTGATGTAATGGGGGCAAACGGAAGGAGTCTCCGAAGTGATTTTAATCTAAAAGTTTGTCCGGTCACGCCAGTTGAGGTTAGTTGTCCGCCCACGAGGAAGAAGGACTCCCCCAGTTACAGGAAGGTGATTATATATAAAAGCGAGTATCCCAAGTTGTTGACGTTGGGCGCGACTTAATGAAGTGTATAATTATAACTCAAATCCTGTAATTAGCATTTCATGAATCCACGGAGGGAGCAGACCGAGCTGATTTGCACTTTTTGGGCTCCGCAATCTGAAACTTATTCGCGTGAATTGCATTTTATCGCTAAGATGGCTCTCCTACGACACTCTTTCGATAGCTTGCTACCTCTGGTACTGATTTCGTTGTAAATTTGTTGCCCATATCCTTCTGTTTAAGGTGTTGCCTTTTTATGGCCCATTGCAATTAATCCTAATTTACTTTTGTAGGTATATTTCGGGGTACTCCTGTGGGTATTCCGGCTAATAGCGAACACTAAATCACTCCCTTGGAGTTGTACGTTAGGTGGAGTAAATGCGTACTCGTATTTTTCTCGATTAATCTGGTTTTCCAATTAACTCTCATCTATTATGATATAGTCAACGAGGGGGGAACTGCTTCATGATTTTTTTAGTACAGGCCGTCTGCATCTCTTTGAGTTGTAATTTACCCCCTTCTTTTGTGGCGTCATCACACACCATAATACTATTTCTCTCTGCAGTTATTAACTACATCTCGATAAACTAGTGTCGATGGTTGTAAGCTCAAAATTCCTCTACATACATATACTCGTACATGTACATAGAGCAGGCTCTAATGAAAAATGTTTGTCAAATCCAATTGTATTCAGGAGGGTCGACCTTTGAAATATTTAATATTTGTTTTCTTTGATGATGAAACTAATTAAGAGTTTACTAGGAATTTTCTGCTTGTTATTCGAAGGATATGGAAAAAAAGTATATTTAATATTTAAAGGGAATATTTGTGTGTACACAACGATGAACAAGTGTTTTAGGAGTTTTTGTTTTTAGGCTTTTTTTATTATTTGTTTGAAGATTATATTAAACTTGGTGCGATGCTGTCTCATGTAATTGGTAGTTACAAAAATTATTTTCTTTTTAAGACGAATTAAAGGACTCTGTTTAGATATGTACCTCGTTTGTTGCATTCTCTATTCGTTGGGCCCAACATTCGTTTATTTTTACCCAGTTTTATTCTCGTTTTCTTAAGCCTATCTTATATGTGATGTGTATTCAGTACTTCTAGGGCATTAAACCCTAAAATGTCAAGTGGCTTTAAATTCTTCGAGGACTCGAGTTGACCTTCCAATCGTTTAACAATTTGCCATTTACATAGGTATGTATAGTGTGGGGAAGCAGTTAATAATGAGGAAAAAGGTATTACATATGTATGTTGAGGGATGATGTCGTCTCCAATTATTGGTCGATCTCTGGACTTATTTCCTACCTTTCGTAACTTCGATTATATATTTTTCTTTATTTATATTGTTATGAGATGTCTTAGCATTTGGCTTTAAATGTCAAAAAAAAAAAAAAAAACAAACAGGAAAATTGCAAAAATGTATAAATTTTTTTTTGAGTTTATAAACTTTCTTAAGGATTATTTCGTATTCACGTCAGCCATGATTATGCTTTAAGTGGTCCATATTGAGAGTGCTGGTATCTCGGTAAAAGCACATTTAAGACTGCAGTTGACGTACCCCCACAGAAAATAGTCTAAATGCGTCAAATCGTACCATCTAACCGGCCAATTCATTGGTCCAAAAGGAGAGATAAATTGTTCACCCAACTCATTTTTTAATTGCTTGCTTGGTGGCATGTAGCGCCGTCTTCTTGGAATCACATGCCGTACAGATTCAGCTCGTGCATTTTGGGCAAAAAGTTCGAAATCATTAAACGATAGCGAGCGTCGCTGACGATCACGTTGTTCTCACGGTCATATTTGAAAAAATTAGGGCGAATGATTTCACGGCACCGTAAATCGCACCAATAAAGAGGTTCTTGTATTGCCTGAGGTCGCTCAACGGACCAAATACAGCTGTTTTATTAGCATACCCATTCTATCAGAAATGAGCTTCGTCATCGAAGACAATTTTTCGATAGAAAAGCGGAGCTTCCTCCAGCTTTCCCAAGACCCGCTCACTGAAAATTCGACGCTGTTTCGTAGAGTTTTAGAACAAGATCCCTGCGTAAAATCATCGAAAATCATCCATGTAGTCGAGTGGACCAATCACGGTCTTCATTGACACTGCTTCTTTATAAGGTCAAATTTTGATAGTAAAATTCAGTTATTCATGAGCGTTAAATAGGTGCAAATTTTCCCATGATCAAATGGCAATACTAACTAGGTTTGACTTTGACGAATGTCAATCATACGCGAGCTGTCAAAAATAGAACACTGAAAAACTAAACAAGAAAAAAATTACCTTTAAATAAAAATATGAATCATTAAATTTTTAACTTTAGCCCATCGTGATTCACGGCTCATTATTTGTTTTTTTCGTGAAAGGCCTGATTTGTAGGTTTCTTTGGTAAAAACCAAGATGGGGTCAGCTCAATGGAAGCCAAGCTACAATTCCAGGACTTCTACCTTAAATTGTGCAAACTTTTACCTCGATCTCAGAAACCAAAATAGCTAGGATTTTAAAACCGGTCGCTATAAGTTCATAGCCAATCTTCAGACTCATAGCTACTCGGCAAATTTGGTTTGATATATGCGTAGAGACGAACAGACGGAGAGACAGCAAAGCCTTTGCATAAATCTTCCCTACCCCAACTTTGCAAGGTAGAAGACTAAAAAATATGTAATTTTCTAGGGAAATTATTATTTTTTTATTCAAAATATTGGCCATCGGCTTCTACACATTTCGCCCATCTTTCAGGTAATTTATGAAATGCATGCCTGAAAAGCTGCATGTCTTTCGCGGCAAACCATTCGTCGAGCCATTTTCCAACTTCCTCAAAATCGTTGAAGTGCTGCTCTGCGAGCGCGTACCACACTGGTGCGAAGAGGTGATAGTCAGATCATCTTTGCAACGGCGCGGCTGTTGCAAAAGCGAGTTCAAGGTGTCTTCCACTAGTTTTACTGTGTGGGACGGACGCGTTGTCGTCTAACAAAATCACCTTGCCGTGTCTTCTGGGCAATTCCGGCCGTCTTTCGATTAATGCGTGGTTTCAATTAATCATTTGTTGACGATAGCGTTGTGTATTAACGGTTTCGCCGGACTTCAAGAGTTCATAATACACAATATCGATCTGGTACCACCAGACACAGAGCATGGTCTTCTTTTTCACTTTGGGTTTTCAAAATAAATCCATTTTTTGTCACAATTCAATGCAAAAATGATTTCTTTTCCTGGTGTTTAAGCAGCATTTCACAAATAACTTTGCGATTTTCCATTTGACGTTCATTCAAATCACGTGGAATTTTTATTGATCTTACCCATTAATCGTAAACGTCTGTTGATTGTTTTCTTGTGATGCTTCTGTAATTGCCATTGAGTTTGAGTTAGGTCATAATTCAATAACTCCTGCAATTCCTTGTCTTCACAGTTTTGTAGTCCACCAGAGCGCTCACTGTCTTTCACATTGAAATCACCACTTTTAAATTGCCGAAGCCATGTCTCACATGTCACATGTGCCCATCGCTTAACTTTAGCCATCTTGCTGACACCATATGAATTCCACGCCAGAAAAGCTCACGTCCTTTGCGACCGTTTTGCTTCAATGCTCAGCTGAAACGTAGCAATTGCAGTCACCAGTGATTTCTCGTGACGGTTTGGTTTGGTTTCTGCAGCTCATAATAAGTTATGCCTTGCTGATCAGAGCAGAACCTTTGATCCATGGACATATGCCTTTGCCAACGATATTGATGTATGGCGAGGCTTCCTCAACGATATATTCTACTCTTATGGCTATCGTACAGTATCCACTTTTGATCTTTAGACAGGATACGGTGTAAAAAACCTTTCCTTTTCTGCCGTTGAAGCAGCAAAATCATTAATTTTGAAGCTGATATCTGAATATTGCTTCCGACAGAGTATACTCGCCGTTAGTGACAACAAGAATTCTGTGTGCTTCGACTCCAGTTTTTCAACATAGTGCAATAACATTCCCCGTAAATACTCCTTTTTTGGCACGAGACACGACGTAACCAAACTATTAAAAAAAAAGTTGCTTACATTACTCTGTAGTCCACGTCTGCCTAGTACTTATCCAGGTATAATAATATTATGTCAGATGAATTCGTACAAATCATTGGTTATTCAGTAAAAACTTTTTAATAACCTTTCAGTCTCTGCCTCCTTTTATATCGAAGCTAAATTATACTTCAATCAATGTCAAGAATTGTGCATAAGGATCCGTCGTTTCTCTAGTACAAATAGAGGGCTTCAAGTCTGACTGTGATTATAGGTACATATGTTGAAATGACGATATTCTTGAGAGCTCTGGTTTGTAATGTTTACAACGTGATCTATTTTCTTTATGAAATCCTTGTCTATATTCATCCAAATGCATTAATTATTTTATGCAAGCTAAAGGTGGTCAGCGTTAATCTCTTGGCGGGTTATACCATGCTTCGATAGTACAACTAGCGAAATATCCCACGAGCCTTATTTCATTTGAATGCAGGTTTTATGGATTTTTTGTCTACATTTTATGGTTAAATGTGGTAGGTTAAGATTATATTAGAGATCAATTCAAGCATCTTGTCAACAGTCCTGCACCAAAGCATTTCTCTTTAGAGCCGGGAAATAAGATCTTGAGTTCTTTTCGGTCCAATAAATCCCAGTCAATAACAAACAATATACTTTATAAAGTCCTACATATATTAGTGAAGGGCATTTACATTATGAAATCTCCTATGTGAATCTATATTTTAAGTTCATTAGCCCTTTTCAAACTTACAGACATTTTATCGAATCGCTTTGCTTATTAATCAACTATCGGTAATTATTGAAACATTATCCACAACAAAGAAAAAACATTGCCCTACAATGGTTCATTCATCGATTTTCCCCAATTAACTTGATTGACAAGTAAGACAGACGTCTAAACTAAAAAGGATTCAAGGATATTGAGACTTGGCAGTTTTTGTTTGATTTTGTTTGTTATGCTTCCCATGGGAAAGGAATCTACAGCTAAGTAGAATAAGTTTCAAATGTCTTAAACTAAACAGGGTGTATGGTGAACGACGTCGATGGGTATGACATCTTTCGCTGTCACATTTTTGTTTGGAATGTGGACGTACTAATCCATCCATCACAGTCTTCCCCCTCACACTCAAATTAGCTATCGCTAAATGTCACAGAGCTCGATTTAAATAATGTATGTTATCCTACCAGACTACTAATAATGATTGTAAAAGTTCATGTCCGAATTCAAAATGAAACACAAATGATTATATACGGGGTTTGTTCAAAAAATAAGGTGACTTTTTGAAATATGTACGACGTGTTTTGGTGTGTTTGGTGATTTTTTGTATTGAAAAAAAATGGATCAAAGAATACTCGTATGTATTAAATTTTGTGTGAAAAATTAAATTAAGTGCTCCAACGTGGAGATGTTGACTGTATTTGGCTGATACATGCTCTTTTCAAATTGCCGAAAAGATATTAATGAAGATGACCGCCCTGGCGCCGAAGCACTTTAACAACGGATCAAAACGTTAAAACAGTGAAGAAAATTTATATGGAGAATCGCTATCAAAGAAGAAGATACATACATATGTTGGCATACCAGTTGCCTCAGACCATGAAATTTTTTTTTAGATATTTTGGGCACGAAACGCGTGTCAGCGAAGTTTGATCGGAAATTGCTAAATTTTGACCAAAAGAGCGGTCACATGAGGATTGTTCAGGAGCTGTTGAATGACCTGAATCTCGATTTGTTAAAAAGGGTCATCTAGCTAATGAATCATGAGTATATTACGACGTCGAAAGCAAAGCCCAGTCATCCCAATGAAGGCGAACAGATGAGCCAAGACCAAAAGAGTATGTTCGATCAAAGGACAATGCTTTGCTCACTATTTTCTTCGATTTCAATGGTGTGGCTTATCATGAGTTATTTGCGAAAGGTTTTACGGTCAATGAGGAATATAATCTTGAAGCTATGCGCTGTTTGCGGCAAGCAAAATAAGAAAACCTCCAAAAAATTCATTGCTGTTTCACCCACGCTAATGCACCTCTTCACTCATCTATTCCTATGCGTGGTTTTTTGGCCGAAAATAATACCTATATTTTTCACTTCCCAAAACTGAAAACACCCATAAAAGAACGGAAATTTGCAACGATTGAGAAGATAAAGATCGCATCGTTGGAAGGGCTCCAGGATATACCAAAAAGTGCATACGAGAAGTGCTTCAAGGATTGGAAAAAGAGCTAGTGCAAGCGTATTATATCTGATGAGGATTACTGATGATTAAATAAATAGTTTTCTAGAAAAATAGAAAGTCACTTTATTTTTTGCACATATCTCGTATGATATTAATGTGAACACATTTACTGTCGAAATGTTCAATAACTTTCCTCCAACGTTTCACAAGCTTTCGGATTTCACTTTTATAGAAACGGCTTAACTTTTCTTCGAAAAACGTCGTTTTCTAGTCTACACAGTCAGCTTTGACGACACCAAATTTCTTTCCATTTCAGTTCCTTTAGTTCTTTCAGTCGGCGACATGCGGCTTAGACTTATCTTAGTCCTCTTTTCATAAGCCGTCTTTTCTATTGACTAACACCGAACAATTTTATCGAATTTTCCCATCAGTTTCATGAAGATGTCTACACTGTTTATTCGTAGCAATTGTTTCGTCAGTTCGACGAAACATGCTCTTAGAATCAATTCAAAAAGGTACTAATCCTTCATTGGATGCAAGCACATTCATCTTCAGCCTCAGCCCAGCTACTTTTTCGTTGTACGTTGCTGAACAAGATTCACTAACTTCCTACAAATTGCCCCCAAAAAGCGAAAATATTGCCATAGAAACGCGGTCTGCCAAAGAATGTGGCACATGTATGTCGAGCTTGGGAGTGTATCCAAGTTATTTACAAGGCGGATTACTGGTCAATATTAAATCTTTCTGCATTCTTCTTAAATAAAATCTTTGGCTAATTTTCCAATATCCGGAAGGTCGTCCAGAATAGGGTTGATTTTCATAGTTCTCAAATCCGGCGAAGCATTTTTTCACTGACGTAAGAAGAAGGACACCATTGGAATAAACACTCTGAAAATTTGTAATGGTTTACTATGGTTTCTGGTGCTACGAACAGAAACTAGGCCCATCAAAGAGCATAGTATGAAAATTGAGGACGAACTATTAAAAACTGAAACTACGATACTTCGTATTATCAAAAATTGAATATTTCCATCTATGATAGTATGTATAAAGTGTTATCCAGCAAGCGGTATCATTTTACATTTCGTGTCATCGTTAAACTGTCAATACTCAATTATCATTGCCATGATGGTGATAAGTAAAAACGTCGGGCTTATTAAATATGGATAGACACCTACTCGCACAACGTATTGAAATTCACTACAAAAATACACTTCATAGCGGAAATGTTTCGTAATGTTCATACTACTTTCGGTATCAACAAATGATTGATTTAAACGTTTAGGGCAGGTGATTCATTTTTGTCAGCTGAAAACAGGGCTACCATAGCAGATATGTTTATTTAGAGACAACCAATTCCGCTTATCCGCAACCATTTGAACAGAATCATGATTTTTTACACAAATTTATAGTGATATAGTGATGAATATCATCACTCATTAACAAAAGAAATTTCTAACTTTGGGCTCCGAAAATCCAAGAGAAATATTAAAACAATTGTCCAATCAATGCTTCCTGTGACAATTTGGTGTTGTTTTTGGGTGACGTTGTTAGGCCAATTTTTTTTTTTAATAACGCTGGTGCAGCCGTTTCAGTCGGAAATTACCTTCGCCAGGAATGTTTACTGACTTTTTTTGCGTGACAAATTTCCTTGGCATGTGATTCTTTGAAGTGCAGCCATTGGGATTCTGCGCTTTGGCACCATTAAACCTTTTTCTTTGGGGCTTTATTAACGACAAAGTTTACGCAATTGCTTCGTCAATGATTCATCATCATCTCAGCAATCAATTTTTAAATGAGTGACTATTTGCAGGGAGAGCCATGGAGAAGATCTAGCAAGAATAAAAACGTCACCACTTTCGTTTTTCTATTGATTTAAAATGACACCTCTTGCCGAATGGTCCCTGAAATTGTCAAAAGGATGACTTTCAAGAGCAAAAAGGCAACAACAGTGCTTTAAAAAGCAGAAAAGAAAAAACAACCAAACACAAGATAGTAAATGGAAATTCGAATAAAGGGTCACACGCAATAAGTCATTCGTCCTACCCATTTCGATCGAGAAATATTTCTTTTTTTAGACAGGACACAGGTTGAAGTTCAGGGATTAAGTGGGAGTGGAAGAGGTGGTGTATTTATTAACTTTGAAGACTGTTAGAAGTGTCAGTGACGTGCCATTTTTCGTTACCTATTGAAATCGGATTAGGTAAATCCGAAGAGGTTAAGGATTCTTTTCAAGTTATGCTCTTGATTTAGCTTTCGTAGAATTCCGGATGAAATTTATTTGCTAGGGATTTAAGTAGCATTCGTTTAGGTAGAAAGTTGTAACTGAGTGAAGTACAGCGTTGGGGGTAGTGGCGGTTTCCAGAGTAGCAATTTAAAAATCCGAATTAATGTATTATATTTTGTCATAATCGGAATAAGGGAGGCCGCCTTTGGCAAGAGATTTTCTGATTTTAAACCAAAGAGGATTTGCTTCAAAGTAGCCACATAGAATTTACAAGGAATGTCATGGGGTTATTTCCAGTTTTAGTATTTTTTTATGTTTATTTTGTTTGAAATATTTAATATACCTTGAAGCTCTGCCCTTTGTCCACCTTCGACCCAGTTTGTTATTATTGTGAAAGAATTTGACGTGAACTTGGAGGATCAGTATTATTCTTTATTTAGTCCCTCTTTGGGGTGGGTAATTCTCAGCCCAGAATTGATGATTGAACCAAGTTATGCATGTACTTTCACCTTAACACTCTGAAAGAGCATTAGTCATCCCACGGTTAACTTGACCATTCTTGTGAGTGGGGTCTTCCCATTTTGATCAGAAATTCCACGACGAGGTCGATTCGATTAAACGCGTTTTCCATATACTGTGCTCCTCGCTTAAAATTCGTTTGCTTTTCTTCCTGTCCACCTCCAACCCACGAGCAGAATTGTGTCTATTGAAACAGGTATTCGACCATCGCCTGGTTCCTTTAAGCTTAAGTTTCATTAAACGGCGATAGTGCTCGTCTTAAACGTGCTTAGCTGTATAAAAGTCATGTGGCTGCTGGTAGCAATTACTTTTCAAATTCTTCCTTCCACCTCCATATCCGTCTACCTTTATTCCTCTTTGGCTCGCACATTTCTGCTATGCTCGCTTATTTGAAACGAGAAGCTAATGGTAAATTGCTCAATTGGCAGTAGTTTCCTGCAATCATCTCCGCAATAATCCGACAAAGGATGCACACAATCAGTCAGCCACCGCTCTCTACTCCAATAGGTGATAAGATTATCATTTCTCTTGCCTCATGCTCGAGACGCACATGATACGGTAGAACGTGGCATGAACAAACGCTGGATAGGAGGAGAGGAGGTGGAATTTTCTAATACCGTCTTCCAACATACTCGTATGACTACGTTCTTTTCGACATTTGCAAGATTTCTAATTACAGACTTTTATGGGAATTTCTTAAGTTGCTCCACGCATTGTGAGCGGGTTCAAACGCCCCGAAGCCCGCGTGACGAATGTCTTAGATATCTTTCTGCCTAATAGCTTGCCTGTGGGCTTAACTATCATCCTCGCGGGACATTGATGTCTACGCCATAGCATAGGTTCAAGGGAATGGAGTCATTCACTCTTAATTTCGAAAATTCCAAAAAAAGAAAACAAAAATAAACAATATTTTCGACTTCCTTCATCGTTTACCGACACTCTGCTAGATTTACGAAAAAGTGCAGCGCGTCACAATGTCGGGTAATAGTACCGAAGGTCCTTAGGGGTATTGTTCTCCGCTGGTCTTAAAAATCGTACTGCCACCGGTTAAATGATAAATTACAGTTGGACTTTATCCGGTCTCGATTCCGTGCCGATTCCTTCGTTCGTTCTGCCCCTGACTTTGGTCACGGACATGGTTCTGTTGTTCGTACTTGCGCGTCGTATAAATAAAGTTATCCAGCGGCTCCGCCGGAACTTGCCCATTTACACGAAATTAAAGGACGAAAACAAAAAAGGGGATAACTCGAGAGTGCTAATAGTTACAAGCACAGATACATATGCATCGAGTAAATTCGTACCCGTTCATAACCATGTCTGTCTCGGGAATGTGTTAATTTTTTCATCTCAAATCGACTTCAACTTCTGTGCATGCAGGCTACGCTTCCCTTCCATACCTTCATATAAAGTTATTACAAAAAAAAAAATTTTTTTCTTTGATTCTGTTTTTGTTTTAACTCATCTGCTTGTTTGAACTTCCACAGCTTCTCCGTGGCGATAGTTATAGCTGCCTTGGCCGGTCCGCAATGGCTGTACACTGAAGAGAAACTACCGAATGCCAACTACAATGGGACGGCAAATTTTAACGCACAGGACGACGGGGCCTATATCACCAAATACACCAAGTCGAGTTTGTGGATTCTATGCACCGCATTGCAAGGTAAGTGGCGATGATGGAGGTATGACGTGGGTGGTAGCAAACAACAGTAGCAGTAGCTACGAGATGGCGCTGATTAATGTTGATTTATGCGCTAATTGAATTGCATTCAAGTCACACAACGTTCACAAACGTCCACAGTCGTATGGACATTTTTGTTGAAGATTTTTTTGTTGACTTTAAAGCTCTTAACCGGACTTTTGTGAAGATTCCCCGCGCCAGATCTGACGGATGCTTTATTTGTAGGCACTTAGCGACGGGTCAGCAGGGGAGTCATAACACATTGTGATGCTTTGCAAGCAGAATGAAGTGTGGAAATATCCTGCGTATGGGGGATAATCTCTACGCCGGCGGGAATAATTCTTTGGTGTAATGAAGCTTTTGGGAATAATCGGCTATACGCTCTTATTTTCCTCGTCTTGTCCTATCCCCACACTTCCTCAGTGTAGGTGATTACTTTTATGTCGACACAAAGTTTGTAGAACCAAGATTTGTGTTGTTGTTCCCTGTACTCGAGGAGGCACCTCAACTCTGTTGCCATTGCCGCTACAGTGGTATTAAGGAATAATGATGCGTTTTCGGGAAACATACCTGGGGGAATATCCACTTAAGACCTAAATGATTTGATTTAGAAGACAATGGGGGATTTTTTCCTATGATTCTTTGTCTTCTTTCGCCCGATGTGTATGTCTATATTCCAATGGGGGGTGGCATCAAATAGGATTTAAGGCTTTCTGGATTTGTGTAAGGTCGAAGGCTGTCGAAGCCGGTTTGGCAGATGCGTGCGTGCGGCGTGGATTGGTTTTTAATGTGCCTGAGACTCCCTTCGGTAAATGGATCGTAAAATGTATTGCTTATTCATAAAAAGATTTTTTTTTTGTTTCTGCTTGAGCTTTTGTGGTGATTATGCCAACTGCAGAGATGGCGACAACTGTGGGATTTTTTTTTCTTGCCAGTGTATCGGAGGGGATGGTTCTATATTGAAAGCAATAAAAGAGAAAGTGTTAGACAATAAGCAAGAGAAAAGACTACCTGGTGACATTCGCATGACAGCAATTGTCACAAGGACACACCGGGGGGCTTACATTCGTTCGTGAATATTTTATGTGCATGGAAGGAGTAGAGTGGCAGAGGTGCGTTGTTGACATGTTACGTGCCACTGAATACAATTCAAATTCTATGGTTAATTTCACTTCTGATTTGAATGCATGGCGCTTCATCGATTGTTCTGACTATCTCGGCAGTTGAGAAGACAATTTGTCGTTTTCGGTATTAGAGGCTTTAAAAATGGATATTTCTGTATTTGCCTATAATTGTCCCATCATTTTCGACTATCCTGGCTGCGTATAAGTGCAATCAGTGGGATTATTCCGCATTACGACAAGCACGCAAGCAATCAAGCTCTCTTAAATTAAGTGCATGTCATCCAATATAAACCTTGGAGGGTTGGTTCAGAAAGCTTAAATTATGTTTGCTTATTACCTTAATATTGGTGGCCATCAGTGGGTTACTCTAGAGTTATAGGAATGCAAAATTGCAGCATACAATTTGTAGAAAACAAAGCTTTTATGTACCTATATTCCACCGACTTCTGCGAGTGTCCATTTTTGAATAACATCATAATTGATTATGATAAGAGTAGCGCCACGACCACATAGCAGATGACTTGGTCTTTTATTTTGCCCCACATTAAACCCACACCAGAATTCAAGGTAACTTACTTACCTTCTTTTTATCATCTTTCTTAGAAGAATCCCTGAATACAGTTCGGCTCATTCGTGCATAGCTTAATCAAGTTTGATGCGATTCGGCAAGTTGGCATTGCGAGGGTGTCTGTAGGGCCAAGGGATAATATCATTTTAGCGCTTTTTTGTAGTGGAAGATTAATTAGGTTATTCCGACAGAGAGCGATATTTTATCGATTTTACCTTAATTAAATTGATTTTACGTAGTGATATTCGATGCTTTTTGTAATCAGGAATCAAGCGACATTGGACTTTACTTATTCAATTTTGAGTTTTAAATTGTCAATGAAGCTCTTATAAGCTTGTGTGTCTAATACGGCAGAATAAGTGGATTCATATGTACTCTATTTTGTTACACGCACTTATGGATTCCATAAATTACATTTCCCACAACATACCGACACATAGGTTCAATTTCGTTTGCAGCACGACGAATATTTATTTATTTTTAGCTCAGGGCAATTCCTTCCAGAATTGACGTAAGTCTTGCTTTGGGGTGGCCATATCCCCAAATCGGGACATTCATTTCAGGGACCAAACGGCTCCAGACAGCCCGATTAGAGACGAGCTTCGTGTTTATTTTTGATATCCACGGTATGCTCATTAGACTATGTAGGATGATATTGGAGATGATCCATTCGAGTCAGTGAAGACCTAACCAATAGTTTTGATGTCGAAAAAGGATTTAGACAGGGCGATGGGCTGTTTTTTTCAGCATAATTTCAGAAATAATTCTGCGAATATTGGAAAATATGTCATTTATCAGAATTAAAAAAGAGAAAAACAGGATTATTGCAGGATATGCATGTTATATATATTTTTTTTATTTTTAATTTTTATTTTTAATTTTATAATTAATTTATAAATCTTTATTAATCTTGAACCTCTTCGAAATACTTTTAACTTGATTTTTACAAATTAAATTCACTTGGAATAGAGACAGTTTATATGAAACACGGTTCACTTATCTATGAATAACCTTGCATTTAGATATTTCTCGGAAAAAATCTTACCAACAGTATTTAAACAACACAAACAATACACATACAACGAACCGTGTAACTGTTCAGACTGATAAATACGCAAAAGTACAGATGAATGTGTGGAAAGCACAATTGTTCATGGAGACGAAATTAAATTATAATTAGAACACTGTAAACAAATGTGTTTCGAGGTGTAAAATAATTAAAGCTTTTGAATCTTGGTAAGACAGATCTTTGGTTGTGAGTTTTAAGGTGTAATGGTGAAGTTAAGGAGATGAAGATAAAATAATTTTAAAGTCTGTGAATCTTTAATAGGGAGTTGTGAGTTGAAATAATGCCTGCATTCGATTACAGGGTTTTCGTAGGAAAATACAGGAGTATTTGATGAGAAAACAGGATAATCCTGCGAAATACAGGATAGATGGGAGCATTAGGCATACCTAATATATTTCAAATTAGCATAACTCCTCACTTACGCGGATGATATTGACATAATTAGAAGAACTCAGTGACAAAAAGTGGTGTGGCGGTAAATGAGAGCAAAGCGAAATATGTGCTGTCATCAAAAAAGGACACTTACCACCGACACCTTGGCCAGAACGTCAATATTGGCAGCTATAATTTCGAGGTAGTAAAGGACTTCGTCTGCTTTGGTTGCGCCGCTACCTGGAACAACAAAATCAGTTCTGAGATAAAACACAGGAACACTCTTGCCAATCGATGCTTCTTCGGGCTCAAGTAGACTCTATTTAAAACTCTCATTATCCCGGTCCTACTGTATGGCGCAGAAGCATGTAGCCTATCAAAACTGAATGAAGAAGATCTTGGCCGTTTCGAGAGAAAGATTCTGAGTGTTTCAGACGGGGGATGGAAGATCCAACCACGAAATTTACGGATTGTACAGGCGTCTCCGGATTAAACGCCTAAGATGGCTAAGCCATGTGCGGATGGACACCACAGGTCCCGACCAGAGACTTATCGAAACCAAACCCAAGGGACGATGGAGTAGCGTGCCGTCGCACCTAAAATGGTGCACCTTAACCAATAGGGGGTGCGGCAACGGAAAGATTGTTCTAAATGGAGAGGCATGTTGGTTGAGGCCCAGCCTAACCCTGAGCTGTAGAGAGAAGAAGAAGAACACGTCCTACTGTCTCTTTTGAGCAGTGCAACGTTGTTTAATCAATATTCTTATTACTACTAACTGCCATTTGGAATTGTGAAGTTCAGAGCCTCGTTGACAAGCCTTCGCAAAGCCTCCATGTCAGGAGTCTGTTCTTTTGACTGTCCCTTGATTCTTAATCACCTGCTCATCATGGTCGACTCCTCGAGTTCTTGGCATTGCAGTTTTCGCATTCACCTTTTCTTCGTCCTGTTTTCCTTCATAGATTGTCCCTAAGATCCTGTTTTTAAGGACTCCATAAGGACACCCTTTTTTCTCCCTCTTAGTGGAAGATCGAAGTGTCACTAAAATGATAATTGTTTTCTAAATATGGATTTTGACGTTGCGGGACCGAGGACTAGTATTGAATATATTCTTCATCACAGACAAGTACGCGTTGCCAAAATGTCAGAACGGTTCCCAGAAAGTTTAATTCGTCAACTTTTTCAAAGCGTTTATCGAGTACTATCGGTTGCGAAGTTTTGGATCGATCTGGCTCGGCCAGTTAGTAATTTCTAAACCTACTTTCTTCCTTACCATTATTAGATATCCTATTCCGTCTATTATTTCTCAGAAGGTCTGTTACGTTGATACATTTTCGTTTAACTTAAAGAGTCATGCGCGTTTTTTAAATCACAAATAGTTTGTGGATTGTTTCGTGTAATTCCCATTCCCCTCCTTAAGTCTCCGCTGTCGTATAGCGAAAACTTGGTGACTGGTCGAGCGGTTCGTAATATTTTTTTTCCGATGCATTGAAAAAGTAATTTAGTTTTTTTTTTTCAACTACAACTACCCAATACACATTCACTAAACTGAATTAATCCACACTAACCCAATCCAATGTAAGCCAACCATTGGTGTGAGACCGGCTTTGCCAGGAAGAGGCTGAACGATCAGCATCCTCCAGCCAGCAAAAGCGTTGATATTGTCGGACAACGTCTTTCTTACCTCGGCATGACACTGCTCTACTGAACGCGAGGTGGTCCAGCACGCAAAGCGCGACATTATGATCGTACAGAAATCTCCATTCCACGGATTACCTCTCAAACAGCCGAATTCTTTTCATTAAGCTGGCACTCAC
Organism: Merodon equestris; assembly: GCA_958301585.1. Classification (NCBI taxonomy): domain Eukaryota; kingdom Metazoa; phylum Arthropoda; class Insecta; order Diptera; family Syrphidae; genus Merodon; species Merodon equestris. The sequence continues at coordinate 7,333,376 of OY284415.1, forward strand.
ATTAAGCCACACAGGACATCCATAGGCAATCATGGGCCTGATCAAAGGCATGTAGCAGACCTGCACTCTGGCATCAAGTTGGCTGTAAAGAAACAGTCAGAGCGGTTCGCCCTGAAGCCACATAGGTGGTCTCCGATTATTTCCTTTGTATATGATGTCAGTCTTTTGAGAATATTTGACAGCACCATGTAACAACCGATAACACTGATATAACTCCCTTCATGAATTATTGCATTGTGTTTGGCTATCCTTTTTAGCCACGGGAATTATGACCGAGATTTTTGGGGGTAGTTTCACTAGTGGTTTCTATATAGTTGTGACGAGCCCATGTAACTTCTCTCTTAATTCCTCGCCACCATTGTGCATCATTCCTTCCCATGTAATTAAATTCTTGCGGCCTCGTTATTCTTATGCCTAGGGATTGCTTCTTTTACTTCCTCGATGTGTGGATAACATCGTTTTCCAATGATTCTTGCTCCCCAAGTACGTCAAGAAATTCATTGGGTTGTAACTTTCTCGTTACCTGAAACGAGATCGGTATCCTTTTCGTACACCGTTAATCGCCGCATGCATTGCTTTCGTATTTTTCACATAGAGCATACTCGTAGTACTCTTTATTGTATTAAGATTACTAGCTTACTGACTTTGTGAACGAGTTTTTCCTAAAAGAATCACACAAAATGTTTGATTGTTTGATGAATAGGGCAAACCTGATTATAGCTCAATTCTCTGCGTCATTTAAAAGTCCAGAAAAAAGATGTGAAAGCTGAGAGGTGCTGCCGAAAGGTCGCCCTACGAGGCGAATACGTAATATTTCCCGATTTTTGATACCGTCTCACTTACTTACTCCGTGAGCGACGTTTCCCTAAAGGAATCACAAAAAATGTATTGTATATATACAGGTTAGACCTGAATACGTCTCAACCCTCTGTGTCAATTTCAACTATAGAAAAAAGCTGCGAACGCTGAGAAGATCCGCGGACATATCGCACTACCGGGCGTATACGTAAAATTTTCCGTGTAAGACGTGCCTGTAAACACTGAAACCGGAAGTGCTTTCTTACCTGCCGTATTCCTTAAATACCTTAAGCTTCAAAACTTGTCTTAAACATTTGCACCAACTAAAATTTTTTTTGTTATTTGTTCGAATTTTTTTGCTGTCATTCTTCTCACGGTAGATCTTTGAACGGATTTTACCTTTTTACTTGTCGAAATTAACTCAAGCCAATCATCGAGCATTGGAGCGTTCAAAATTGTAAGAGTACCAATTTTTCGCAAATTGCTGATCGTGATACACCTTCTTAATCTAACATGTAAAGAACGTACTTCAATATGAAAAGGAATTCCGAATTTGTTGATCGTGTTATGAAACTTCTTAATTCAGAGTACCATGGCATGTGGAGCATACTGTATATACTGTACATGATATATTGCTACTAGTTATAAACCAAAAAGGACCAGAGCCAAAGCTCTGCTTATTGCTGATCCCGAATTTCAAATTCCGAGAACCTTTAATAGCAGAAGTCTTTATCTTTATCCTGCGAATTATAATTGCGTCAGAAGCCGACTTACTACCCCTTGAGCCATGATACTGCCACGTGCAGAAATGCGCGTTAACTTACTGGAAAAAATTAATTTAAATTTGAAAAAGGATAAAAACCCCAACGAATTTCTAACTTTTGCTTACATTAAATGTAAACAATGTTAGACAGTTGTTGGGAGATACATATGACTGAACACCTCCTATTAGCATATCATGTTTGCTGGTCTGGCCTGAAAGGAAGTGAATGTTCGCTGCTTATTTATTGTCAGAAGAATAAGAGAATAACGAAGTTCCTTTCAATCCTGCTCCTTGTACATATGTATTTCGATTCATGGGACTGGAAAAGATATGTTTCCCATTTCCTGGATTCACTACTCCGCGTTATTGTGCGCGGTTGTTGGACAAAACATCACGTAAGCGACCCATTATTCCCATCTGTGCCAAATACGAATCACGGTCTTATGGGTTTTTCACTTTAATATTCTCAGTTTTCTCTGAAATCATGAATCATGGAAAATCATGCACATTTGGCGCAAATAAGGATTTTATTTTCATTTTGGAAACCAATACGAAAATTACCTACTTGATGGAGTCCACAACAAGACGAGCCTTCCTCACACACTTTTGTACCTTCCAACAACACAACATTTCATCGATCACAGCACTCCCACCTGAGTTCATTCTACCGTCGCAGCCACATATGTTCTATAAAATATTCAGGATTTTATGCAATACCAAAGCGAAAAAGCCGTAATCCTTCAAGTTTATAATGTTTTTCTCTGAAGCTCGGGCATTTATTCACTGGCACATCACCGTAATCGCTCACCTCGCCTCATCGTAAATATTGAGCCACTCCTTCTCGTACGTACGTACATATGTATATCTGCACGTAATACGAATAGAAACATCAGGACGTTCAACAGGTTTTGCAAACCAGTTGGCAGGAGGCAACGAGGCGAAGCCAAAACGAAAGTAGGTACATGTCCTATTCGAATTGAAACATCACATCAGCAATTTTCGAAGAGACGTCGATCTCGGTGTGGAACAGGAAGCTAGAGTAAAATATTCAATTTGTCAAGGAAACGAAAGGAAGAGCAAGTACACGTCAGCTGCAGGATGCCAAGAAACGAGTTTGATCATTTATTTATGGACCAATGCTTGATGTTGATTCAAAGCTTATTGATGGTTTATTGGCTCTTTAATGCAATTTATCGCACCGCATTTAACCTTAACTAGTTGTGTAAGGAATTTAATAAACTTAAACATCCAGGAGCCACGTGTGCAAAAATGATATCGAACGACGAGTAATACAGAGGCAAGCAGAATGGACTAAATCTGACCTGGACTTGACCGACGTGACATGCCATTTTTTTGTGTTAATGGATGAAGGCAAATATACCGTGCCACGAGTGAGGCATATAGAAGTACGCGTAAGTACGATTTCGGAAATAACTAATAGCCTCAACAGAAGAATGGAAGAGAAGACAAAGAGCATATTGATCATGTTGGATCTCATTACTTTATACTAGGTGCACTTCACCTGCAGCTGAGACTTGCCCTCATTTCTGCATAGCATATGCAACCCACTACCAAATCCCAAATCAATATCAGACTCAAAGAACGCCAGGCGACCATTGGGAAGAGAACACGTCAGGCGGTGAGAGTAAGAGGCAACCTGGCAGGCGAAAAGCTAAAACCAAACGAAGACAACTAAGAACTACTTCCTGCCACAGGCGAAAGGAAACCAACAAAATGCTTCTGCTTCCTCTCTAACGAAAGTCTATCAAAATCATTTCCGTCGTCAACAAATCCAATAACTCGTCATGGCTCCCTAGCGCCAATGCAGTCGAAGAAAAACCAACTCGACGGAGGCGAATTGCTAGTTTTGCCGAGACTTCTGGCAAACTGCACCATCGCATCCTCCTTCGTCTTTGGATTTATATTTTTTTTTCTCTCCTTCCTCTTCCCACTACTTGTTATACGACTACGATGGCGATGGTGGAGAAAGCAAAAGCCGTAAGTCTATTGCTAATGTTGCGACAGTTGAATGATGTTCAAGCCAGTGCGAGCAACCGACACCACGAAGCCCAAGCAACCAGCATCACCGCCGCCACTACCGCAGCTACCCATGTTATAGAGGGGAATAATATGGCACTCTGTATCCTCTTATATTCGCAAACCATAATACGATGGAGTGCAACCCGGCCTGGGACTTGTCTCGCATCTTTATCATGCTACTGGGAGTATAGCAGCGATTGTACGAGAATGTGGGTATCCCCGCCCACCCGTATCATAACCACCTTCGCTTCATCGTCATAAAAGTAGAAACAAAATGAATTATAGCCTCCGTCGCTGCCTTTGGCGAATGGCTACGATGAAAATGAAAACGACAACGATGAGGACGACAAGTAAGCGTAAGAAGTTCTAGCAGCTTCTGGTTGCAGCAAACTGCTTCACCGACTTACGGCCTGCAACTGAATAAGAAACGACGAAAACGACGACGACGAGAAGGCCGACTCGAACGTCTTCGTGTTGGAAAAACACCTGAGGCTCGAGGGTGTTTCCTTTTCGCACTTGCAAATTTCTACTCCTTTCTCATCGGAGTTTCATACGCGCTGATAGGTGGCCAGGAGACGGGCACTTCCTCACCGCTCAATGGAAAAATATTATCCTTGCGGGAAAAATTCAAACTATAATGCACGCTGCTGTGGAATTTTAAATTTATTCCGTCTTCCGCTTACCAGCCGTACTCTGATCCTTTATGCAACAAGTCGACGCTCGTCTATACCCATGCCGTGTTGGGCCTTGCTGCCACTTTCCTGCTGAACTGAAAAGTATACGTACTAATCTGCGAGGCGGGCGTTGAAATTGCTTCGAAGGAATCCATCTCCACTGTGTGCCTGGTGTAAAGTGCACAAACATGAATACGAAACCGTGAGAATGAATGCAATAGGACCAAGTGTGTTGACAAAGTGTTTTCTGGTTCGCGTTTCGTACCGTTCTAAGGTGTTGCTCGTAAGGCATTACGGACTTTGTTACAATAATAGAGTCTCACCTTACCTTACGTCGTCTATAGCCAGTGGGTTGTTGGGGTTCAACTCATATGTACTCGGGAATGGTTTGTAGTTTATAAAATACTTGAAACGTTGTGCACTTACGTTGCTGCGTAGAGTTCACTTCAACCAATCAGTAGTGCTTTTGGTTATTTTTCAACGTCCGTTGGGTAATTTAGAACTTCTTGGGTGTCAGATATGCCAGATGCAATGGGACTTTTGTTTTGCGAACGCATTTTTTCACTTTGAAGAATGACAGATCGAAATTCGAGTGCAGTTGTATGTTTCGACGTAGAAAAATGAGACCTGGCAGACGAAGGGTGCCAAATTCCAAGTTCTCCCCGGACAAATTCTTATTTGAGCTGAAAGGGCAGTCAGTGCGAGTAAAGGAACATCTGAGATGCCACTTTAGGAATTGAATATTTAAATTCTGCTACGCCATCCACCGAGTGTCAGATAATTGTGTTTATTTTTTTTTCATCTCTACGGTATATTCCATCGTACAGCGTACCAAGGGGCGCGGTCGTATATTCTTGAAAATATCAATCCCAGAGACTATACTCATGGGTCCCATAAATAATCAATTGACGTAACATTGTTCATTGAGCTTCCTTTTCATTTTGCTTAAGATAATTTTTATAAAGGCTTTTGTTGAAAATGTGGGCGAAAGCCCAAGTGAGACGATTGCAATCATTGGACCCACCTCCTACAACCGATGGCCAGAATTCGGGGTTCGCGCTGTAACTTTGTCCTTACTGTACACTGTCCTACAGAAAATAAAGACGAAAAGGTAAAGGATGCGTTTCACGAAACAATGGATGAACTTGGATATCTCCAGATGGAGTGAGGCGCGACAAAATTCATAGGAGACACTATACCAACTTGTAGTGACCGGTGTATCAAATAAAACTTGTCACAAATAAACAAACTGAATTACTTTTATTATTTTCACCAATATACTTCAATATAATTAACACACTTTGTCACGGCGGTATCGCCTGCGCTGCTCGCTATCAACTAACTTCAGTTAAGCCAAAATGCACCCGCTCCTGGAGACAGAGCATTAGAAACCTCGACAACTTGTTGCTGTTGGAGGTCATTTGCTGGAATCGGCAGGTCTCCACATCCCTCCAATGTTTTTCAATTTCAGGGTCAACTTCGGGTTAGGGGTCTGACGCTCTTTTCCCATTTCTACTGGATCTGGCTTAAAACTGCTTTGTTCGTCACCATTCAATTGATTACTCAAGTTGTCTGAAAGAGTAGGAGAAGGAATGAAATTACTCGAATTTGAAAAGGTACCTGATCCTTGAGGGATAAATTGCGATTCCATGGGGTGGGGAATTTTCTTTGTGTGGCTGGCATATATGGGCCTTTCAAACAGAAAAAGAATTTTGTTAATACCTCACACACAGCTTGTCTTACTCTATTTCAACATCTACCCGCCCTTATTGAAAAACCTTTTATATGGAATAATGGAACTATCCTATGGAGGTATCCTCGAAAATCTGGATCAACGTTGCCGTATTTAAAAAAGGTGGCCGAACGCGAACGATGAACCAGTTCGGATCCCGATAACACCAACATTTATTAATATTCATTATGCGGCTTCTCTTCTCGGCGGGGAACTGGCAAAACCCCACTTGCCTTGAAAAAACTTCTCGGCCCTCGTCGTTCGGAATCGGAATAAAACTGTAGGTCCCATTCACTTGTGTGAAAAACAAATCGCACGCAAGATAAGTGAATGAGAGAAGCTTAGCTCTAGCTCTCTAATGAACTGTAGCGCCATCTAAGAAGAAGAAGAAAAAGACCGATGCAACAAGTACAGAGGAATATCACTGCAATCAAAGTGTCACAAACTGTTGTCAAGTATTCTCCTAAAGGCTAAGGAAACATTCGGAGATACTTGTCTTTAGGAGAAGCCGCTCGACGAATGAATAGATTTCCACTATAAAAGATATGGGAATGGCATGAAACGATAAACTAACAATTCGTAAGTATGGCTGGAAACAAAAATTGAGAAACTGATACAAATATGCCTAAGGGAGAACAGAATTAACATTCAAAATACTCGAATGATTAAACCAAAGAAACGTTTTGCACCACTTCTCTTTAAATTGGAGCTGGCCCACGTAATAAAATTTTTTTTAGGAAGATGAGAAGGGAATAGCCCTTAATGGAAACACACCTATTAAGGGTGTCTTATCTTTCTCAAAAGTAAAGCGACTGAGAAACACCAAAAGTCTGAAATTGGCAGCAACGGGATTAATGCGACTTGGATCGATCCAAACTGCTGATAAACGATTTTGCCAGTTGGAGAGGCTTGTTAAAGGAGGCCCAGGTTCGCCATGAGCTGTAACGCCGAAAAAGAAGAAGAAGACTTGAACGTATATGGAAGAGATGTGAGTCCAGCAGGATGGCACTGCGACCCATTTGGCAAACGAACACATAACTTCACATAACGAACCCAAAATATGCCTCCAAAATGTTGTGATTTGACGCCTCTTGATTATTTCCTATGGGGATTACTAAAGTCTACTCATCGAAACCAACAATAATCGAAGCTTAAAAAAGTGGTCGAAAACTTGGTCTTCGGATGACGGTCTATAGATCCAGACGTTATAGGTAAATATGTGACCGAATTACAATTTTATGTATTTTGTTTAAATTCAAAACCTTTTCTTAGGTCGACCAATTTTTACATTACAATCAAGGCGACCTACAGGTAGGCTGAACAACTAGAAAAGGAGAGAAAAGCACAAACTGTTGTATAATGATATCTTAGGACTGGGGAAGCCAATGTATAACAGAACTCTCTCACGGAAAGCCATAAGAAGATCCGTAAATAGACTGCTATAAATTTAATGTCATATTTAGTGAATCGAAACCCTACGCGCGCCGCGCCGCGCCGGTCCGACTAATTTTAGAATCCAAACCAGATTGATTCCGCCATAAAAGACGACTGCAATCAATGTGACGCACGGCTTTAAAAAAGTAGAAGGGTACCACAAGCAACTTGAAGCGTGGCACAGTTTCGATAAACGTGGAATAGTTCGATAAGAACAATTATACCGGTTGAAGACACTTGTTGGTTATAGCCTGGGCTTATCTTGGATAATAATTATGTAAGCAAATAAATAGGATATAAAGGGACTGAAATTGGCTACAGCTGTATACCATATTTACACCACTTGTGAATCCTTTTCACTTCAATCTGATGCAGTTCGCCATCTGTTCTGCTAGAGGGAGAGCTCAGCTCTATAGGTTCTGAAATTGCCGTTTTGTGGTCTATTTTCTTTGACGAACTCTCACCAAATTCTAATATCAAATTGGTTTCTTGGAGCATCTTTCTATGCCTTTCTTTACTGGGCCTTCTATTTGGATTTTAAATCAGGTTAAAGTCTGTTTCAACTGTTTTTCCTTGCCAGATTTTCTTCTAGTGCATTTCGTCAAAAATAGTAGCCAGGAACTTTTACACCAGGGTTTACCTAGTTACATCTATTTTGTAATCCTTCAGTAACTAGGTTGCATGTCTATCCTGAGTGGGACATGATTTCAACCGGCGCGCTGGGTGTTATGGTGTTATTCTATTTATACCCACAAAAGCCAGATAAGTCTAATTGAACCGAAATCAGTCTTAGAAGAAAAGGCCAAAGCCTAGCAAAAGTTATTTTCATGCTAAATTGCTAATAATAAATCTGGGAGCCTTAGTTTCTAGAAAAGTTCTGAAAAGAAAGAAAAACTAACAAAAAAAAATCTCCTCGACGCAATAAAAATCAAACTTTTCAGCTCACGTCATAAGGACGATAGGAAAATGTAAATGGGGAAAAAATAAAATTAGAAGAAAAAAAAAGGAAAGGGAATCTTCACATCCCTGCGAAACTCTTTAAATTCCATTTAAAAGTAGGTAGCTTCACTCTACATAGCGTGTAAGCCCCTGATTACATTATCATTGTCCACCTTCAGTTCCACTTCCTGGCAGGAAGTCGCCTTAATTATGCCGGCTACGAACGACCCAAAGATGGAACGTAGTTGCAGCAAAATGAAATTCAAAAAAGTTAAAACGGAAAATGTGTAAAAAAGAGAGTAGGGAAAAGCGTTACGAAAAATGTTCATTAAAACTAGAAATATTAAAGGTCCTTGTTAAAGCTTTCATTCATATCCATCTACTCTTTTTTCCAATGCTCTCTTTCTTTCTATCCTTTTCTTTATTCTGCAATTTCATGTGCTGCCGTCCTCCTTATGCCATCTCTCCATCACCGCACCTTCGCATGGACACTCTAACCATTGGGCCATCTGGAATTCTGGACTGAAAAATAGGAGTGGAAACGTACAACTGTATTAAAATCGACTATTTCCCAAAAGAGGGATACCAGCCGGATCCGCACGACTCGACACCAGCCATACCATGTAAGTACATATCTAGTATCTAGTAAATTGTAGCGATTCATGCCCAGACAAAAGGTTTTTAGGTGACCAAAAAAAAGGAAAATAAACGGAAGGAAAAACGTTTTTCGGAGGGAAAGGATGAGTGTTTCAGTATTTCGTCCTTCAATTCACACACAGTTATGTTCCATTGAAAAGTTTACATCTCATGACCGGCAATTGCGGATAAGCGTGCAAAATAAGAGACGACCTCTATGTTAAGGTGACTGGCACATGACACATTTGGTGCATTGCAAGTACAGATCTCTGTCTTGAGTTCTGTACTTGTGCGATAGCCGTGCCAGTAGTCATGTATGTCCTCATCGGTTCAATGCAATCCATTTGGTAAATTGCAATTCATCGATGTTGACTTTGGAGCTTGGCAGTCGTAGTTTTTTTTTTTTTTTGTGTGCTTGTCTTCTTTCTTCTCGTGCCGTTTGTTTCTCTACTTAAGTTTGAGAACGTTGGATTGTTTAAGAAATTTTGTATTGAAGACCTTTGTGTGGCAGATTATCGGATGATAAATGACGGGTCCATGTGTGTTTGTGGATGGATAGATGTACGAGTTTACGAACCCGTGATGGAAACGTAAGTGGAAACGATGAGATTGGGGGGCTGGAGTGAGCGATGAAATATGAACTGCTGTGCACGTGTAGTCATATGTACACATGTTTTCATGGTTCACGAGAAAAGTTTAAAACTTTTAATAGCCGCTGAAGAAGAAGAAGAAGAAGGGGAATAAGTGATATAAATATTTATGATTAAGTACCCTTATCAGACGACGGGTAGACGATGTTGTCGTGTTTGTTTATTGATTTTCTGGATGATTTGTGCTGAGACAGACTTTTCGATCCATAAGCCACGGAGGACGACGTGTTATCACGTATTAAAACCGTTCACATGTGCAAGTACATTATAAAAAGACATACGTTTCTGGAAAGCAGGAATTTCGGCTTTAGGGCTACATCAGTGGAAATGAAGTGGCAGAGAGGACTTTCTATTTTGTTTGGTTTGGTGGCATGAAGTAGCTGCTCATAACAGCTGGAATAGTTATACGAATATTGCTTCTACGAAACAAAGATAGCTTAAGACATTAAAAATTCATATTTCTGAGGTAGATATACAGATGTATGTGAAGGCTATGGAGATGGTTTTCGGATTGGAAAACATTGAATTCATTTTACGATTTTTGTGGCATCGGAGCTCAGTGCTCATCAACAGCACAAACTTTTCTGACTTCTAAATTAACACCTTTTCCCGGCTCCTCTCCACAAATTGGAAAAGTTTTTATTAACCATCTTAACTGTTTCTCTGTAAACCTAAAGGAATTCCTTTACATTTAAGTCAGTCGTGGAATTTTTTAAAGCAATTTTAAAATTACCCACAAAATGGATGGAATTGTTTCGCCCATTAGATAGAAGAGTTCGTGAGTCTTTACAGCCTTGAGTGTAACAAGATTCGGAGGCAGGTGGAATGAAAATATATAAAATGTTTTTCAATTGGCGCGGGTAAACTTTGGCGGCCTGTGACGGCCATGTTGTTTTGATGACTTGGCGAACTGACCCAGGAGCTCAAAGTTCACGGCCAGAGACAACGCCGTTTGTTCACTAACTGGGCTTCGGGGCGTTTGAAAGAGAACCTCAATCTTAGCCGAAGAAATGTTCCAGGAAGCCGGCGCAGAAGTGACGTTAATTGGCCAATAAGATTGTGATTTGACACCACTTAGACACTCGACTGATACCCTTAAGGTGAATATACAGACCACCGCTCAAATTCAGCCAGATCTATGAGAAAGATTGTTGAAAATTGGACCACTCGTATTTGTGCCATCGTTAGAACCGAGGCGGGCATTTGAACGATTTTATATTCCATACATAATGACATATATGGTCCTTTCAAATAAAAAACTGCTTTGTTAATACCTCACACATAGCTTGTTTTATTCTATTTCATTATTTGGCCGCCCTTATTGAAAAACACTTCATTTTGGAAGATGAACGATTTCTGACTATCTTTCTTCTCTGAAAAGTCTCCACCAAAAAGGGAGTGGTTGTTTACTGTCCCTGCCAATTCTTTGGTACGTCTTCCATAATACAAGGTTTTTCAATAATGACATAATAATCTGGTATTTTAACACAAACCCACTCTTAAACTTTTTCTATAATCTGTCATTGCTCGAACATTGGGCAAGTTTTACGTTTTTATCGTGGTGAAGCCTACGAATGAGGGACGTTCGGAAATTATTATAAATTACTACCCACTTCTAAATCGGTTCTTTAAGAACGTTAACTTACATTTTCAGTCGTAATAATCGCCACTGTGCGTCAATCGGCTGCGCGTTCTAAAGTGGACAAATTCGAGTCGACATATTTAACATTGAATGTTTCTGTGCCCGTGAGCAACACATCAGTCGAAGTATCGAAGTATTACTGCCGTGAATGCTTTAGTTAAAAATCAGGCGATTCCACGCTGTTCACAGGAATTGGGAACCTTCAAGCTTACATTGTGGTAGCGTTCGGTAAATATCCTAGCCTACAAGTCTCCTGATCACTTCTTCGACTGCGAAAGTTTGAACCAAATGCAGGCAAAGTTATTGGACAGGAATAAACTCACATGTGCTTGTGAGTCACATTGCATGGCATCCATAAAAAGTGACCGTGTGGTGTGGATTTCATAAGGGAGACATTTTTGGACCCTCTTATTTCGACGATTGCCACGTTCAATTGAAGTTTCCCATATGCCATGTTGGAAGAGTATTTTTAGCCTGAATTGGATGGACTTCATATATGGTTCCAACAGATGGGGCCAGATTCCACACAACTGACCTAACTGATCTATTAAAGGGGAGGTTCAGTAATTATATAATCTCCATCTCACTCATGCGAGATTAGTTGTTAATTCATGCTAACAAGCTAACAATGTGACAGGAACTCAAGAACAATATGTGTGTTTCCGGCCGATATGTGTGAAACAGTGGTTGAAAATTGGCTCCGAAGAATCAATCAATGCAACCATGCTCGCGGCGGTCATACGAGCGAAACCGAATTCTATATTTCAATGTAACATGTTTGCCTTGCCTGAAATAAAGTTCAGCCTCTTATCTCAATTATTCGGTGTTTTATGTGAATATAAAATTGTTATGTCTGTATTGGAAAATCCCCTGTACAATAGCTGAACAAAGCATTTGCCTTTAAGCAACACATGCTTTCTGCATCAATTTCATGTCTGAAAAGTTGTGATTTTCAATGATGGTGGTCACCGACTGTGCGCAATACAGGATAGGTATGTAACCTTCGTTGTATTATACCTATAGTGCCTCTTAACAAATTCTTAGTAACCTCAATGTAAAATGTTTTCCTGACTGTACCTTTGGCAGGATTAATCTCAAAAAAGTCAATAATTTGACTTCTTTAAATCTATATAATAACTGGCGATAAGCAGCCTTTAAAACAAGATGTTCATACGGAAAAGGCGGGTTCAAGCAACAAAAGCAGCATTAATCACTAGTTGTTTGGTCACAATCTCAGTACTCCTATCGATTCTTCCGCGACATCTGGCATACATATGACCGCCACAGCTGGCGGTGAATGGGCCCAAAACAAGATTGCCGTTGATCCCAATTTTCATAAGCGAATTTTGTTTAGCGATGAAGCTCATTTTTGGTTGAATGTCTACGTCAATAAACAAAACTGCCGTATTTGGAGTGATGATAATCTTCAAGTGTATGTACCGCATAATTTCACGTTACGGACCCGTGAATTGGCCTCCAAGATCGTGCGATTTAACGCCGCTTGACTATTTTCTGTGGGGATATGTGAAGTCGCTAGTCTACGCCGATAAACCTGAAACGATTGACCACTTGGAGGACAACATTCGCCGCGTTATTGCCGATATACGGCCACAAATGTTGGAAAAAATCATGTAAAATTGGACCTCCAGATTAGACTACGTTCGAGCCAGCCGTGGCGGTCATATGCCAGAAATTATATTTAGATTATAATGTCAGAAGATTACCCTTCGAATAAAGTCAATTTCATGTCAATTTAAGAAAATCATCTTTATTTTATTCCATTTCAAAGTTCTATACCTCTATAAAAAACACCCTTTATATCTCTGCTATCCTATCCTATCCAGCGTACTGTGTGAACGTCTTAAGCCTTTTTGCACCTCACAAATCGGCACATACCAGTGCGGCTTCTGGCCCGTTAAATCGACTATAGATTAAATTTTCATACCAAATCAAATCCTGGAGAAGACATTGAAGAAGAAGTTTCAATTATCGATTTCAATGTCGCATAAGACAGCATTGATCGCTCAGAACTCTTTAATGCGATGGCCGAATATGGGATCCCGGGAAAGCAGTTTCGGTTGTGTCGCTCAACGCTTCAAAAAATGGATTGCACCGTATAGAACCTCATAATCGTTCGACATCTGCACCGGTTTTCGACAAGGCGATGCGCTGTCGTGTGACTTCTTCAGTCTGGTTTTCGAACAGATAGGGCGGAGAGAAGGTATTAACACGGAAGGCAGTTTCTTCTACATACAAGCCGATCCAACAGTTGGGATACGCAGACGATACATTATCGTGTTCCCAACATTATTGTGTTCCCAACATGCTATTGTAGAAGCCTTTTGAGCGATTAAAGAACAGGCGAAGCGAGCTCCTCTGAAGGTAAATGAGAAGGAAACTGTTATCAAACACTTAACAATCGATAGCTTCAATTCACAGTTACTTAAAGATTTTATCTACTTCGGAGCAGACGTGAACTCCACAATCACAGTGGAGAACCGGCACAGAATCACCCAGAATCAACCGATGCTATTAGGCGTGTCAAAACAGCTAGGGTCGAAACTTCTAACTCGAAGGACCAAAATTATGCTCTAAAAAACACTTAAGGCTCAGTCACACAAAACGCATTACTCGGCGTTACTGTATCGTCGCGTTACGGCGTTACGGCGTTATCCCTGCCACACTCGTGGCGTTATCACTCAGCGTTACTTTTAGGAACGCGACGTTACTTTTCGAATTGTACAAAATTACAAATTACCGCGAAGGTAACGCTGCGTGTGTGACATAGCGAATATCGCCGAACGCCGCGTTAAGAAGTAACGCTATAACGTCGCGTTATAACGCATTCTGTGTGATTGAGCCTTTATCCTTCCAGTTTTGCTTTATAGAGCCAAAAGTTGGACGATAAGCAGGACGACAGAGCTGATTCTGGGCTCCTTCGCTGGAAAAATTCTGCATCGGTTATTCGGTTCTATTTGCGAGGAAAACGAATGGAGGAGAAGACACAACCACGAACTCAAGCTGTACAAGGACGGGGTTGCAGTGCGGAGAATTAAGATCCGCCGACTACACTGACTCGGTCACACTGAGGGCATGAGTACCAACGGGTCCAGCTAAGAGGATCCTCGAATCCGAGCCTCCTGGTTCGAGAAGACGACGAAGACCGAACCTTCAATATTAAGAGCAAGTGATCGCGGATGCAAGAGCACTTGGTCTAAATAACTGGAAGCGGCATGCCCGGGACCGTCAAGAATGAAAGGTCATTTTAGCTCAGGTCCAGAACCTCAATAGGTCGCTGGCCTGAGAAGTAAGTAGTAAAAACAATGCCATCAAAAACATAACTTGTAAAAAAAACCAAGTCTCGCAACTCAGTTCTTCTATCGTAAAAAGTTGTGAGATCTATGTAATACCAAGTCGGTTAATTTATTCAGCCCCTACTTAAGGGACCTTCTGTCTTAAGTTATTACGTAATTAGCTAACCTAACAACATCTTATAGTGACCATATTAATATTAAAAATCTTTTATGTTTTAAATAAATAGATTGACTTGTCCATCGCATGCATCTCACAAGTAATACATATTATATTAAATTAGATTGTTTAGTGCGATGGACAAGTCAATCTATTTATTTAAAACATAAAAGATTTTTAATATTAATATGGTCACTATAAGATGTTGTTAGGTTAGCTAATTACGTAATAACTTAAGACAGAAGGTCCCTTAAGTAGGGGCTGAATAAATTAACAGACTTGGTATTACATAGATCTCACAACTTTTTACGATAGAAGAACTGAGTTGCGAGACTTGGTTTTTAAAGTGAAACTTTTATTTGATCGCCTCAAATTTTTTCGTCCATCTATCGCATGTCGCATTACAGTCGGCCGCGGAGTGGGGATAGAACGGACGAGCGCACACGAGACTACATGTGCCAGTAGAAAACCGAGTTTGTTGGAGAGGGAGCTGAAAGGTGCGGTATGAAACAAAATAATTTTACCACCGCAAATGGAGCAGGTGCACAAAGTAGAAAACTAATATATATGTATACAATTCTCTATTTTTCGAATCTGGGCGTTTTCTATTCCGTTTTGCTCTGTATTCGTTTGTGCGCTGGCCCAACGAAAGACGCTCAGCTGACCGTATAGCATTTATATTCTCACGGTGCAAGTACACCGCGGCATTTGTGTGTTTTGATCAGTGTATTATTTTAATGTTCATGTTCACTTGATCGTGATGGATAACGATACAGCTAGTGAGTTAAATAAAACAGTCAACGAGGGAAAATCCAAGGATAGCGGCTAAAATCGGGCGCCAGTGCTAATCAAGGCACGAGCGACAGTAATACGAGTAAGAGTCGAGACACAAGCACGAGTCGAGTTGCAAGCACAAGTCGAGGATTAGTTGTTGATGCAGAGGAATTACAAAATTCGTCAAATCACAATCAAGATTTGTCCAACGATGAATCCTTGTCGCAGACTCCTGAAAATACAACTGTCGACGCAAATTCCAGCACCCCTGTGGGCGTATACTGTCGTCGGTACCGAGAAAGGCTCAATGCACGAAGATTACGCGCAGAAGAAGATCCCTTGTCAATCTATACGTTGTACATTAGACATAACGGAGCTCATAATCTATTCAAAAACTTATTTGAGAATAATCAATTTGGTTTTGCGTGCACTGTTTGTGATAGACTATGGTTCAAAACTGATTTGAAAAGTCCGCCTTTATCGTGCAGTGCAATTTTGCGACATACATATATGCCCAAATGTCTCGTTGCAAGTTATTCTCGTGTGCGCAACCTGTAAAGTTCCGTTAGTTGCTGGAAAAATACCGAATTTGGCCGTGTACAACGGGTTTAAGTATCCGCCTAAGCCGAATCTCCCTGAATTAGATTTAGTGTCTGAGCGATTAATATCACCGAGATTACCCTTTATGTAAATTCGACGGTTGCGATACGTCGAGGGACAATATGGAATCACCGGACCGTGCCCGTTGATGTTAATAACATGGTCCAAACTCTGCCTCGAAATGTAGACGACGATTATTGTATAAATGTACACATAAAAACGATTAATGCACAAATCTAGTTATTTGCACGGACTGGTAAAGAGGCGGGTTGTTAAAGACTGGCTTAATTATCTTGTGGATACTCCGCTTTATAAGCATTTTGACATTAAAATCAGTCTGGATTTCTTGGGGGAATTAAACGATGAGAGTGAAAACCCAGATATTGTTTTAAACGATTTCGCTGAGCTAATTGAAATTGGTGATAGTCTAATTGCTGAACAGCATGCTTTTTTATGGTCGGAGGATAAATATTTACAAATTGCACCGGGAGAGAACAAAAGACCTATAAGCCTGCTGTTTGATTTTCATGCGGAAGAATTATCTTTCCCAGCAATTTACTACCGATAGAACCATTAACTAAACCAAGACTCACGTCAATATTTCGCCTTAACATGACTTTTGCTCCTATTTTTATAATTATGTTCTCTTCTAGGCCCGCAGTCATAGAAGCATCGTCTTCATAATTTTTTATGCATTCACGAGCTCTTTTTGTTAGGTATCTGGGGCAATCTATGCTATCTACAGCTGTAAGTTTTATTTCGGGATGTGGGAGAGATCTAAGCATTGCAGTATTTAATTGTTGACACATGTTTTTTGTAGGTAATAAGCAAACGGTATCATCAGGAAGTTTCGAGAGGTGTTCAATTATTTCAATCAATCTGTTTTCATTTGAATTGGTTTTTAGAGTTATTAATCTAGTCGAGAGTAAGTCGCGGTCTTTTTGTGTAGTCACACCTAATCTTATTCTATTTAGCATTTCAACAAAGTTAGAATCATTCAGCTGTCGCATGTTAATTGTAAGTTCATCGTATACGAACAGTTCAATCCACAGATTCGGCATACTGAGGGAACCTAACAACTTGTTAGTTTCAGCAGTTGAGAGTTTTTCAAAAGGTGACTTTTCTCTTACCGGCGGAAGCTGTAAAAGATCCCCGAAAAGTACAAGATGTTTTTTTCCAAACCACCCATTCTGATCATCGCTTGTGTCAAATATCTCAGACAAGCGTAAATGAATATATGTTAAAGTAACATTGGATATCATCGACACTTCGTCTATGATAAACAACACTACTTCTTTCAAATCTGATCTCAGAACTTGGAGCACTTCACCGGAAAGTGGCTTGTACCTCGGTGTTTGCTTGTGTTCCACAGGCAGCTGCAATAGTCTGTGTATAGTCAATCCATTCACATTGAATGCAGCTATGCCGGTTGGATCACTAACTGCCACTTTTTTGTTTAAATACATCTTAACCCAAACTTTCAGAGTTTTTATTAAAAAGCTCTTTCCAGTGCCACCAGTTTTGCGATCATACTTTGAAGATCAGTCTGCTCTTCTTCTACCAGATTGATTCTGTGAAAGTCATCCATTGCGTTTGCAGCTTCAAAGTCTAAAGAGTTTTCAGGACCATCGTCATCATTAACAATTTCCCTTTCTTCGTTTATCTCAGCAACTTTAGATTCTATCATTTTACATGCTTTTTGTATCTTATATCTTGACTCTATCATTGAATTACCATAATCGACTCCTTCATTTAAATCTTCTTTCGCCAAATTAAAGGCCCCCGTGTAAGTATCACACCCCATTTTGAGTTCATCTAAGCAACGCCATGGCTTGAATAAAAGAAGTAAAGAGAAGAAATATTTCTCTGGTACTTGTTCTCCGTCGTAGAAATAGTGATTGATCAAATATGGGTTATCTCTTCTTTTCAGGAACTTTTTACCGTCATTTATCTCGTAGCACTCGACTGGCCGTGTTTTAACAATATCGTAATTTTGAGCGAAACTGTACAAGTTAGTAGTCTCCAACTCTGACACCGAACATACAATTTGTTTTAAAATTGATTTAATTATAAGTTCATCAAATGGTTATTAAATATATGTACATAATAAAGATATTTATTTTATATTCCGTCAAATACATGAACCACATTGACCACTAAACCCAATTCCCCAACCGCCAATTGATTGTTGCATTGCATATTTTTAGGAGTTAATCGCCATCTAGATAAATTGAAAAAGGATACATACAGACACTATCCTATTAGTAATAATATTTGGTGTATCTAGAAAACTGGACCAAAATTGCAAAATATTTTAGTTTTTCCTTGATTTATACACTAAACACTAATTGTATTCTAAATTTCAAGCTTCTATGTCTGCTAGAAGTGCCCTAGAGTTTTGATGATCGGTCAGTGAGTGAGTGAGTGAGTGACAGAATTAAGAAACTTTCACTAGTTATAATTCTTAAACTACTGGTTCAAATTTAATGAAATTTGAAATATACCGTGTCTATGCGATGCCTGCTTGGTTACTGAAAATTCAGGCTTCTAGTTTTATCCAGAACGAAGTTATAGGGGGTCGAAAATGGCCCGAACTGCTTCGAGAAAAGGATGGTACGGCCGTGCCGCTTTTTTGCTCGACTTGGCGGGGGCACTGCCGTGCCCCCAGATATAAACCATTTGCTGTGAATTGATTTTTCGTTTATTTTGAACCTAGAAAAATGTTCCTAACCACCATTGAATCAACCAGATCAAGGTCCATTGACCTTTACAGACCTTGTTGATATCGGTGGCATCAACTCAAACAATTTTGGCCTCACATACGTCCCATCTTTTTTAGTTCTCAACAGCACTCAATTTTTTAAAAAAAGTGTACTAACAGTGGCAGATATGTATGTATATTGGATTTAGGAATATGGGATATTCATGAAACCCATCATAGCTGAAGTTAAGACTTGGACTCAGCTCCGTGTGACTTCTGGCTATTCGATGAACCAAAAAGACCGGTCCAGGACACCGTTGCGTGAACCAAAGGTCATTTTGGAAATCGAGTTTAACAATTGCGAAAAGGAAAAGGACTTAGTCAACCATTTCAACGGACGATTGGACGTGGCATAGCATATATTTCAGCCAAAAATTAATCAGTCAACAAGGCTTAATAACGATTCCGTGCAAGTTTGTAGGTATGAAAAATGTGGTATAAATTAGTTGTTGTTAGACCCAATTCCTGTTGAAATTAAAACATGTAGGGTTCCAGTCACGCTTCCAGCTGCGGCAGCGATGTTTTCAGCTAAGTCGGAAGAACACAAGTTGATGTCTTCACATTACTAGCCTTGCCATGACGTTTTAATTTATTAGTTTTCTTCACAGCAGATATGTAAGAAGGCGCTTTATTATAACCAGTACGATTACCAGTAACTTACGAAAAATGTCCTCATTATTTCCATTTTTGTTCATCAAAATCTCACTAATACTTTAAAAATTAAGCCAAATTAAAAATGAGATACCTTACTTAAATTTTCCTATGTTTTTCACTCACTCGTCCTAACCTCTTAATATTTAAAAACCAGAAAAAAAACCTTAACTTTCGATGGTATTGAAGGTTTTAGATAGAACACACCAGCGGCACATCCTATGGTGCTGTGTTCTCAACAGGTAGTAGGTGGCTACTTGGAATTTTTGGGTAGCTAATAAGAGGAAAGAATTTAAAATTGTTTGGGATTGAATATACTGTATAAATATCCTCATAAGTCCCACTTGACTCTGTCAAGTAAGTCAAGAAACAATTTCTGAATCAACAGGATAAAGAGATTAAATACTCGTTACTTATTACTTCACAATACCTCCCCTAAGGTGTGTACTTTTCTGTCTTTCAGAATAACCGCCTCCATGTTCTTCGAACCCTAACGCCTACCACATTGGGGCATACTCGTACTTATCCAATCTCCCATATAGCTTACAACTGTCTTTGACTCAAATCCCCTTCCAAATATCAAACAAGACAATTTAAATTCATAAAGGAAGCTTCCATCTTTCCTTCCCCGTTTCTGTGCTTCCTGGCTTTCTGGTTTTTCGGTTTCCGGCAGCCATCCGACCTCTCGAAGATGTACAAGAAAGAAAACTGTCCTTCCGAATGGATATTGTAATTTCCTCAAATCTCTACGTAGCTCCTTCGGGACCAAGACGGCTTTCAAAGGAACCAACCTAAAGCACAAAACTTGTATCATAAACTTTTGACTAATTAAAATTTCGCCAACTTCTGGATCGTCGACGCACCAACACTCTGGCAGCTTTCGTCATTGCTTTGAAACCAAATTGCCAGCACATGATGATTGTCTTGTCTGCATTCTTAGTTGTCCACTGTTGAGCGGCAGCGCCTTGGGTTAATAACTTATTCACTTATCCTGTCAAACTATTTCTTCGTTTATTTAGCAATTCCAACTCGTCCTGCTTAGTCGCGTCGGTTGGCTCCATCCTCCACGAAGACGAAAGTTAAAACTCAATTTGTCTGCCAAGCACTGTAAACTAACTTCGTTTTCAAAACTGTTTCGAATGCAAAGAACAAAAAAACACAAAGAAACACAATCAAAATGTTTTTCAGCTGATTTCCCGGGCCCATCGAAAAGAGAAAGTATTGAAACAGGACGAACGTTGTGTTTGAGTTCCCGCTTCGGGTTTTTGCGAGTTTTCATTGAGTTGGCGAAACTGCGCCGCTACTCCGGTTTATCATGACCCGCAGGAGTATTTAATTGCATTTGGAGGAAAGTTTTTATAAGGGAAATTGCTTCATGGTCGGAAAATCAGAAAATGTAATACGTACGTGTCCTTTGGTGGAATAACACTCGTTTCTGGCAGACGATAGATGATTTCATTCCTGAACGCGCCATTCGATACCATTTGTATGATATGTAGGTCCTGTACCCAACGGCAATGGCGTCAGCGTTGGCGGGTGAAATTCTCGTAATTCATTTTGATTTCCGTTTTCCAATGATTTTCCGCCAACAAATTGATAGAAATTAGGTTCCTTAATTGCCAATTGGCTTAGAGGTGAAATCGAATTCAAGTTTCTGTGCCAATTTATTTGTTTCATTCTTTTTTCTTTCTTTTTCGTACCTGCTTCCCCTTCTTTTACGTTGGATTGTCCCTACTTTCTGGTCGTTTGGTTCTCGGTTTCACTTTTGAGCGATGAATTGCTCCTGAGAGACGTCTTGTCGGATGCGATGGACGATTGGACACCGAATTGAGTTCGGTTTTTATTGGCGGCAGGATTGCAATTTGTTAACTGGGAATTAGATTAGATTCGGATTAATCTATTTGGAGCTTCTTCAGTTGAAGGGGAGACTAGAGGTGATGGGTAGAAAATCGATATTTGTATTGTGAGATAATTAACAAAGCAAATTGACTACTTGGTGTCAATGGATAAGTCGTAATGAGTGATTTAATGATCGGGTGAAAGCGATTTGTTAGAATATATCCAAAGGATTTCCCGCGTGGCTGGTTTTCTATTATTCTAAAGGTATAGAAATCCCTACAAATTACGATGGTCAGCATTAATATTTTAGACTGTGGACAAACAGGAGGTTTTATTATCATTTAATGGTAACTTATTGTTAAGGACTGAACATTTTTATTACGATGTACAAGAAAGAAAAATGGGAGAAGAAACCTTGAACATGGTCAATTCCGTTAGAGCTCCAAGTGAATCTTGGGCTAAATTAACAAGATTCCTGAACCAGCCCTATCTTTTTGCTTCACCAATATAAATATAAATGATCGGGATAAAACCGTTTGTTTTGTCGTAGCGGCCAAAAGGGTCGGTATACGTTTTTGATTCCATCCTTGTCTCCGCACCATATTACAAGATAAGAAACTTGCTTTCTAAGCTCAATTTTTGACAAAAGTTCTGACTTTTACCACAGTTGTATTATTGTCGATAGTCTGCATTCCCAACATAGCCTGCGTCTGTTCACTGGAATGTTAATTTTACCCTTTTTTAAAATTGACTAACATCCTGAAATATTACTTCTCCAATTCTCAACGTTCTTCTTCTTCTTCGGCTCATAAAACTTGAAAAGGTCGATGATCTTGAAGTGCAGCATAGCTTTTTAGATGTATTTTTTGGTGTCGCCAAATACATTATATGAGCATCGGTGCAATATGTTTGGCTCAGCCGACTACGTTAGGACACGGCCTTTGATGGCATTCCCACTGCTTTTTGGTTTTTGGTTATGGATTTACTTTTAATGTAAGAAACCATTTCTTGCTTGCTAGATTGCTAAAGGCAGTAATTCCCAATTACCCTGCCTTCAGACCATTCCCAAAGCCTTCAAACGATGGGAAATGACTTGTTGAGTGAAGGCCAAGCAATTTGCTTTAAGTTTTATTTGACAGGGATCTTGATCCAATGTCTCTAATTTTACGTCTTCAAGCTTTTTTATTGTTTTTTAACGCTCCTCGTCTGTCACCCTGAAACTCATCACTTTTGTAATGTTGAAGCCGTTGCTGTTGTTCCTTCACTAATAAAAGTCGCATCGTAAATTTCTATAACCATACGATGTGTCGTGTCCCATACGAATTGAAATTACTGATAATGAAAAGTGGATTCCCAAGCACTGATAGTGATAGGTTAAGCTCAGTCAACCATGAACTATAACACCGAATTCAAATATTAAAATATTCATGATTCCGGGCTGTTTTATATTTGGTGGGCGAATTTGGTCTCCTAACATGTGAGCAGGTCAAACTGAAGAAAACCGTCAATTGCTACCGGCTAAATTTAATGCGATGGAGCCCTACATTGAAATAAAAAGGCAGCTATACGAGCAGAGATATGGCAATGTGATTTTGCTACATGACAACGCTCGGACACATGTTGCTCAGGTCAGTAAAATCTACCTGAATACCCCAAATGAGATTTTTCATCCCACTCGCCGTATTTTCGAGACATCTTCCCCTCCAACTACCATCTTTTCCGACCAATGACGTGGCTGAGCAGCAACTCCGAACTTTTGAAGAAGCCAATAATTTAGTCAATTTGTGGACCGACTCAAAAGACGTGCAGGAATTCGTATGCTGCCAAGAAGGTGGGCAAAAGTTGTAGCTCTTGAAGCTGATGTTAATGTCTATGATATTAGATTTATTTAATATATAACTTTATTCCATTAATAGTACGCCACGGCTAGCTCGAAAGAAGCGCAATCGTGAAGTCCAATTTTCGACAACTTTATCGAGCAACTGGGGACGTATATCAGCAATAAGACGGCGAATGTTGACTTCCCAATTGTCCGACATCTCTGGAAAGACTAGTGACTTCATATACCTACCCTCAAAGAAAGTAGTCTAGAGTCGTGAGATCACAGGATCGTAGAGGCCAAATGTACACATTCGGATTCTCCTGAACACTGCACTCCACAAGGGCAATAACTTCTCTTCGCACTTTAGTCGTCTTTTGGGATGCGTATTGTCTACTAGAGTGTACGTGGTGTGAAAACGATTTATCGTGTTCCGAATAACTAGTTTAGATGAATGATTATGTCGGCCATTAAATGGACGTAGCGTACGATAAGTTTGGCGAATCTAACCAAGGTTTTTAAAAAAGGTTTGCACAATAAGCATTCTTCGTTTTGGCGTTAATTTATTCATCGTGAAATGGCAAAACGTACTAGCCACAAATCAGTTTTCAACTGTCAAATTGAGAATCTATAGAAACAGTGTTGCCAGTATAAAAACCAAAACTCTAAAAACAACACCCTTTATTCTGATTGAGATATTTTTTACGACTTCCTTCATATTTCTCACTTTGCGGTTCAACTTAAAAATAACTTATTTTAGCTCCTAATATATTTGCAGAGACCAGTATAGAAACAAGTTTGGTTGTCCTGAAAAGTATGAAAACTTAATTAGCTTAACATTACGCAATATCCCGCCGAAAACAATGCATTGGGAGCTCATATCTTAAATTATTGCTAAAATATGTGTTACTAACAAGCTTACGAACGTATAAACACACAGACGTCTATCTAAAATCATAGATTCAAATTCTAAAGGCGTCAAAACGGACAGATATGTAAAAATTATTTTGGAAACACGGTCGATGGTATTAGGCCGTAATCTCTTTGACTCCTCACAGCAAACTCAACGACTAGCAATGTACAGATACATATTTTTTAATATTTCCTATGTACGAGTACAACTTGAAAAATATGTAAGTTTTTCATATTGTACATCTCCTCTTTATATTCAATAGTCATATTCATGATTCAAATTGATACAGTCATCCCTAAGGGTAGTTTTTTTTCGCCTTCTCCGTATATGGTAAGAGGAGAGCAGACACAAAATTATCCGCACAAGCTCAAACGTTATATTATAATATCAGCTCATTCTGTTGAATGCTATGATAGAGCAACAAGCCGAAGGATAGAGGATATTTCTGGGAAAATAAAAATAAAGAAAACGAAAACTGAGTATAATGGAACGAAAAAAAAAATGGCAATTTTCTTAGAAGAGCGAAAGCTTATTTTAATGTTAGTTTGCAAAGGCAACACCTATTAAAGACCAGTAAGCTGGTTGGAAAATCCTATGCCATAGTAAGGAATGTTGTCCATTAATTCAGAAATGAGGCTGTCAAGAGAACAAGAAAAGTAGGTGTCGCGTCCCGCAAACTGTCTATATCCAAAAAAGACTCGAATTCGACAAAAAGTATATTAACGAGACTCTAGACTTTTGACTTGCCCTTATTTTTAGTGGCGAATTTGTTTGGCAATAACGAGGGTTTGACGAAAACCAAAAATGTCATGATATGAGTGTGTATGTCTGCGAGCGTGGTTAGTCAAATAAAGTTCATTAATTATGGAATGCACCATAACGACAACCTCCATTTTGTAAACAGTGTGCCAAAACGACTAAAAGTGTAAGGTAGCGGAACCAGATACTGATGCGCTCCCCACCTACGTATATAAAGTGAAAAGTTCTCGGCATGGTAATTGATTACTTTGCAAAAGGGAGAACAATTACAGGCGAATATTACTCCAACGTTCTTGACCAGCTGGGTGCCAAAATTAACGAGAATAGACTTGCCTTGAAGAAGAAAAAAAAATCCTGTACGCAAGAGTGCGTTGGCGATAGAAAAGAGATTTGCTCGGTCCCCTTCCCTATACTCTTGATTAGGCCTCCTCAGACTTCCACCGGTTCCCAAACTTGAACAAATTTGTTTCTGGGAAGCGCTTCGCATCCAATGAAGAAGTTAAGTGGGCCGTAGATGAATATTTTGACAGCCTTCCAGACTCTCATTTCCGGTAAAGAATACTGAAGTTGGAGATACGTTGGACCAAGTATACTAAAGTCAAGGGAATTTGAAAATGTATGTATTTAGGAAAATAAAATCATTTTTTAAAATTACAATCTTTTCCTTACTTTTCACTTACTCTCGCATTTCAATTTAAGTAATTTGTCTTATTTTTATTTTGTGTGAATAATTTTGTGTCACGTTTTATTGGAGTCAGTTGTTTTATTTGGTTTCACGCCCATTTGTATTTAATGAATTAATGACCTTTTGAACCTGTCGGGCTCTGGCTCGCGGAGACATCATATTCGTAGATATTCCGCAGGCTACATGGAAGATTATCGATATCGCTTATCTATCCTGGATTAGCCCACATTGATCTAAATGAAGGAATGCCTCCTGTGGGACAAATCTGTTTAGGGGCACCCTCTCATGATACAAGTACAAAGTTGGATTTGCAAGCCCAGGAGATAAGCTTATTGACCGAAGTCGTCGCCCTTGCAAGTTGACTTCAAAACAGTTTTATTACAAAACTGTCCACCCGTAAAATCCTAGCCGTATTGTATAAGAGCCCGTTAGGGTAAATTTTCGTCCTGAGACATTGTCTCTCATTTTGAAATCAAGTTGGCTGCTATGAAACAGCCTTGTTTAAGTGATCATTAAACTTTTCATGTGACCACGAACAAGAGAGAGTTGTCATCTCACTACCATTGAAATAATTATTTCCGAACCTAGCAAGTTGCGTAGCGATATAAAATTGAAACTCAATGAACTCATCTTTAAATGTTCTTTTGCAACGCAGTCAACAACCAAGATAGCTGTCAGTCCTTTACCACGATATAATAAGTTGAATTTACCCAGCTTGTGAAGTTTCATGGTTAACCACATATTCAACTGACCCAAATATTTTATTAAAAAAGCACACTTTCAACTCATTACTGTCTGGTCAGGAGGTGACGGCAACAAAAGAACTCGACATGACATCCAGGAGGCAATTCAAATGAAATGTTTTTTCCTCCAACAATTGTGGATTTAATTAAAATTAACAGATAAAATAAAAAAAATAAAAGCAATGAACGAATATTTCAAGTCATCATTGAATATAAATTAAATTTAAGTAGAGAAGAAAACAAAATACTCAAAAGCATCAGATTTAAAGATCAAAAGATGTACTCAAAAGCAAACGCGATTCAACAGATACCCCGCGAACAATGTTGGAGAAAATTGACTTGCCGCTTTGAGATAAAACGAAAGCAATCCGACGATTATAAATTTGTTGTCCGACAATAGTTGTTTTATTTTCTTTCTTTCATGGATTGTGCCAGGGCTTGCAGAGTCAAACAAAAGCGAAATACCTCATTTCACCCTCCTGCTGAGTGGAGGCAACTTTTTTTCCCCTCTTTTCATATTATTCTTCGTCCTTCTGGCCAGCAGCATATGGAAGTGATGGGCGAAGGTCAATGATTTATGAGTTTATGATGAATTAACGATACGCCAATTGGCGAGGCGCTTAGTTGAGCTGAGATAAGAAATAAAGTCCTTGAGGAAAGGGAAGTGGAGTTGCAAGAATGGTATGCTGTGAATATTCAGTTTAACCTTACTCATGCTAATGTCATGTCTTTATGTGCTCGAGATGGACAGGTTCAATTTAATCCATATGAGTGACTGCATGATGGTACCGTGTTAAAGAAGAGTCTAAAGCCCTGTGGAAATTGTGCGAACCTCGACGGTGACTCAACATGTAATTCTGGCTCTTCATTTAAATTTGTCTATTAAGTAGAATATCGACTATGCCTCTGAGACGCTTCTTCTTAACAAAAACAATAGAAATTCCCACTTCAAAATGTCCAATTGGAAGACCAAAATATGCACTTATTCCAAACCGACTACACACCCCAAAACAATCTCGAATACAAACCTCAACTCCTTGGGGTAAGATAAAAGCCAAGTTTATGATTTATGACATCAACTTGGCTTCGAAATATGCTCACATCAAAATCCGAATTCAAATCACAATTGTCGTCGAGCATACTCCTACAAGTACGATTCGTATGACCCGGCACCGAAGACAATCTCATCCCGTCCCACCAGTCAACTAACCGCCCTTTGATTGACGTTCACACCTCGTTTGTCCATGTCTACACCCCAACACCCCATTGTCGAAGACATTCCTCAAATTCCAAAACCCAACGCCTTCAACACCAGTCCCATCACCACATTCTGACAAAATTAAACAATCGATGAGGTCTGCCATACCAACACACTTTCACCCACTGACACACACTCATTCAGCTCGTAAACACCGTTTTGAATACATAATTCCGCATTAATTTACGATTAGCTTCTATTTCGCTCCAGCCGAACGTACAAATTGCGGTTGTACATTACACCAATCACTTGAGCTCTGTATAGTTGCACACCGCCCCCAATCTATCCCCCAACTCCGAGGTGCTGTCGTTCGTTCTCAAACTCCTTTCTGTGCGAGTGTGTACTGAATGGTTTAATTTAATTCATCGGATAACCCGACAAAAGCGTAACCTAACCACACATTATGTTTTCTAAGTCAAACGGAACTTGTTCCTTCATGTGAACACCATCATCCTCTGGCTCATCTATATATCCATATCCTTTATTTCCCTGTTCGCCCCTCGGTCTACATCTACATCATCCTATTCAACACATGTGTACGGGAAGTCCAAAAGGAGTTGGGGATCCTTATTATTTCCTTCAGATCGAAGGAAGCTCGGGTGGTAGACGGGAAACCGAGAAAGATTGAAACACAAAGTACCCGGAGTCAACAAAAGAAACATAAGAACTATGGGGAGTCTAAACCGGAAGTAAGCCCTCATGTGACTCCCATGCCCGCGTTGCACCCTCATCATCATGTCGCTGCAGAAACATCCTGAAGAGTGCACGACATAAGAACACAAGTGAAAGACCAAGAAGTGGTGATGGTGGGTGGAGTGTACCCACTATCCATACTCATGGTGGATTTACGAAGGCAACTGACTAACCAACGACCTAGCTAACAACATGAATCCACAAGGAAACCAATTTTCCGATTTTCCATTCGAACAGCTCCTTAATTTGTCGGATGAACTTATTACCTGTGTGAGGTTAAAATGGAATGGGCATGTGACTCAATGAGAAGAGAGAGAGGGAGGCGATTGTTAATGGGTGCTGCGATGGTTCAGGGTTATGCTCACGTGCACCCTGTCGTACGAGTGTGCCATCGCCAGGACCTTGGTGGATGGGGGTGTCTTCCTGTTTATAAAAATACACTCGGGCAACACATTCCCGGGCGGAGTGAACATTCAATTTAGTCGGTTAGTAGAAACACGTTCTTGCCGGGAATGCGTTGTTGATGGAAGACTACAGCGCTTGACGATGCTTGTTTGCAGGACGTTCTCAAAGGGATACGTGTGTTCTACTTAGCGGTGACATGGATTACGTGGTGGAAGTCTCGATGATGACTTCAATTCCGAACCACCTTTCTCTGTTTCTATTAACAACAGACTCATTGATTACGACAAGTCGGAGGTTTATAAGGGAACTTAGTTGAATACACAGACATGGTGGGTAACACAGTTGAATGGTGATGTGCACGAGTGTATTGGGAATGCATTAAATGGTTGGATTTAATGGAATCAAGTGACAAGTACATACTCGTATGGAGCTGAAAGAAGATGACTTGCTTATTGAGTGGAATATGTTGGTGTGCAGATTGTGAGTTGTTCGTTTGATTTTTGGTTAACGCATCGTATGCTAGGTTCGGGGTCAAAGGGTGTTTAGTGAAAGCACAGGCAAAGAGGTTGCGATAATGGAAAGAATGTGCGATATTTGAGAAAACGCGGAAGGTATCATGTTCCAATATTACGTCTTGGGCATATCGCAATCCTGTAGCTTTCACTTCTTTTTTCAAATCGGCTTATGATAACCCGGATAGACGCTGATGACATAAGCGATACCGACAACCATGATCTCATACGCATCAGTTGGGCCACTTTAAACTCAAAAGAAGTTACCATTTACGTCTTCCTCAATATCGATGAACTTTTTGTCGAAATTGGCTACGATTCCATCACGAGGGCCTTGTCCTGTAAGGATGTCTATCAACTCACTAATTGCCGAGTTAGGGCAATGCCTGAAACTCGTATTTCCACATTTACATCAAGGTTTCTGTGAAATTATCTGCTGCCAAAAGTTGTCACAGTGTTGACTCCTTTCAAGACTCTTGTGATAGCTGTCAATTATAACCTTCTTACAGGCAAACTGATACCGCGTTTTTTATAGTTCTTGATTCCAGCAGCTCAAGAACTTGTTTGGAAAGCCTGATTTCGTGATAAAAATTTGAATGTCAATATGTCTCGTCACAATCCCAACTCCTGGCATGTTTAACTTTCGCCCACTTCCTATCACAAACCCTCACACGACCTACTTACTCATTACTTTTTCTTTCTCTTACAAGGCTTGACTTTTCGACCCTCAAAAACTTTTTGAATTTTTGGACGCTGAAAAGGCACGGTGGATACGAAAGAGTTCCAGATCCCAACTGTAGCAATTTTTGGAGGAATATGCGCCCGAGTTTTGGGTAGGGTTTTGATTTTTCGTTAGCACAAGATTTCTCGCTCTCATTCAGAATCTAATTTTCATCCCATGTGATCATACGGAGCAAAAACGGTTCATTATGGTTCCTTATATCAATGAGGCTTAAGTTGTTGACTTAGGTTTCTTATTAGACGTGTGGAATTATTGGTGATACTCCAATTTCCATGAAATCTTTCGCCCAGTTTTCTTTTGTCAAGATCGTTTCTAGTTTCCCACGTGCTAAGTTTTTTAGCCTAAAACCTTCCGAATGGTACTTATGTACCTCAATAACGTTAAATGCTGCGTTTATTTACCGTATCATCCCCAAATGCGTCAGTTATGTAGTTTTAGTGACGGAGAGTCCGAATTTAAGCAGTCGAAAGCTCCATAAGCAGTTTTTAGACAAGTAGGTATATTTGCAACGAACCCTTAAAGTCTCACATGTCAAACACACGTAGCACTTTATCTACGATAAAAAGCACTTTATGACATACCAGTAAATTCTCGTTCGAGAGCCTATTGAACTGAATGGAAACAAGGCATTTGATGTAAGGTGTTTCAAAAGACACACTTAGATGTCAATAGTGATTAATTTCTGAACGCATCTTTTTTTGTTCATCTTTGGTATTTGCGTAGTAGACATATTCAATATCATAAGATCAATTTCAACCATGAGTAGTTACCATTAGTCAATGGCCATACGTTTTCGTCCCTCTTGCAAAAATTCCTTAATTGTTGTTTCCAGCATTTGTTTGTTACTATGTGGGCAAAATATTACTTTCACCCTTCTTATATTTGGGTGGGTTTCGTTTATTCCATTGCAATCATCGACTGTTGAGCGAACGGTCGATAGCCAAGAACAATTCCTATACAGAAAAACTGTGCAAAACGTCAGTTGTAAATGAGAGACGATCAAAAAAATGCTCAAAATGGCTAACACTAGCAGCATAACATCACATCAAAATTCACTATGTGTGTGCATTTCCAATATAACACCTTAATGAGATGGAAACAAAAAAAGTTATTGTAAACTATAACCGACGAGACAAATTCAATCCAATCTCCCGATTCCTATCTAGGACAGCCACCCCGGAGAGTAGTGAATGAACATCTTCAACACAAACCATTTGCACCCCGTCCAGGTTGTGTGACAAACACCATAAGAGCATAACTCTGGAACCTGCGCGAACCCTATAAGAAAAAATAAAATAAAAATAAGAAACCATGAAGATCAAGCATAATCAACTATTATTGCCAAGGCTTACAACACTTGAAAAATTCGTGATCTGTGGAAAAATGTATTTAGCACAGCTGGAGCATTTTCCGGCCGTCATAATTGACATACTGAGCAAGCAATTCAAGCCATGCTGACAAAATTCCCACAAATTTCAAGCTGTTGATATGAACCCACCTACCCGTATCTGTTTAGCGCGTACAGAAAACCGAGATTTGTCCATTCGTCGGGGTTGGCGGCAGTTCGGATTGTGTTACTTGACTAAGTGGAAGATTTCACGGAAAGAATTTGGTCTAAAACTTTATGAAATACAGCACGTGCAAGAACTCAACTCGAACGATTCGCTATGACCCGCCCGCCAGAGCCTCGTCAAACCTCCCAGTCATGAGCGTGTCTTTTCATTGTTTCGCTGTTCTACTCCATCTCTTCTAGGTCTATCCTTATATTGTCTTCACATCTATTTTTTTTCCTTTATCCTTGGGCTTTCCACGTATTATTCTCTTGACTAACGTCCACTGTCCATTCGCTCTACGTGTCTTGCCCATCTAAATCTTGGCGATTGCCCGAACAATGTCAGGGGCTGCATAAAGTTCCTCGAGTTCTTAAGTTCTCTCCATTCCATTCGCCTCTTTTTTACCATAAATTCTTCTTAAGATCTTATTTTCAGATACCGGAAATTTAAAACACCAGCAAAGGAGGTTTGAGTACAATCAGGTACTAAGTTTGAATCTATGCAAATCGGTCAGTGACAATGAATTTAGCTTTCTCTTTATTTATGTACATCTAAACGTACATCCCTCAACTCTCTTTCTCTTAACTCTTTCTTCACTATCTGCCATAAGGTCGAGATCGTCAGCGTAAGTTAGAGCGGATTTGATTCCACTCAGGTTTATGCCCTTTACAACACAATGTTAAACATACAAAATTAAATAGAATGTTTCAGATAAAGTCCTTTGTTTTCCTCAAGAGAATTGATACTGGTATCAGTTTTACAGAATTTCTAATTTTCCTTACAAAGCCATGATACTTTTTCCGTTGGTTTATAGAGTCATAGGTATTTTTAAGTTCTACGAATGGTCAATGAATTCTTTCGTGGAATTCCCTTTTTTTCTTTATGCTGACGTATGATGAAAGTCGAGCGGTTCTTTCTGAAACCACACTGGTAGTCTCCGACTACTTCCTTAGCGTAATGTCAGTCTCTTTAAGAGAATATTTGACAATGCTTCGTAACAAGTTGATGGCATAGATATTATAATTGTCTTATTGTGTTCGGATGACCGAGTTTGTTCGTTCCACGACATTAGTTTCATTACTCCACATAATTGCAATGAGCCCATGTAACCTCTCTGTTAATTCATTTAAATTTGCTATTTAATTAATCAGGTCGATTTCTGCGGCCTTGTTATTTTAAACGGGTGGAATGCTTATTTTATGTACTTTCTCGTTACCGCTTCCTAATTTTCCAGGGCTTTAAATCTTAGGATGTTATGCGCTTTTACTTTTTCTACCCATTCTTCATCGAACCACTTGCTTTTCCTTGCTTCCTTTGCAACATTTTTCGATTTTTTTCGTTCGAACATATTGCTTCTACCTGTCTTGCTTCGTCTTTAGTTTCCATGCCATCTACAACAGTAGGCAAACCAGTTAATGATTTTGTCCTGGATTTAGCGCTGAATGCGATGGTCCTTTAACTTTTTAACGTTGAACTTTTTTTACTACTCGTGTTTTTAAAAATTCCTGTGAACATGGCTTTGATTTTCGTCATCCGCTCCTCTCTATGCTTTCACATCTGCTACGCTGGTATGGTGATATCCAACGTACTAAAATACAATGCAATTCCATTTCTACCTAATTTATTTCAAAATATTGACTAAATGACAGCATTTTAAACCATAAAATTGTATTGCAATTATTTAAAGATAGATGAATGAAAACCAATTTTTGGACGTTTAAATGGGCATTTGAATTCATGATGAGTCCCAGCATTTGTATTTTGGAATTCAATTTGGATTAAGTAATTAATTTTCGAATTATTCGTCGTTAAATCCTCCACATATGTATAGTATTACTGCACACCAAGCCTAGGTATTTTCGATTATATTAGCCATTATTATGGTAGCCACGCATGCAGGTAGAGAGTCAAGGCGAATCACATGAGATTTTATGACTCTCAATACGAATTCCGACATTTTGCAAACGTGGGTAGCTTTAATCGAATTGTGGGAAGACTTTAGAAAGCTATTCACTCTTTTGAATCCTTGCGATAGAGTAATGCATTAAAATGTTTCAAACTGAGCCAACAATTCAAAAGTTAATGTAGAAAATGAAGAAATTGATTCTGACGACGATTGACAAAAGTCGGAAGGCCAAAAAGTGGACCCTCTACCGAGGACATTGCTGCTGTTGCAACATAGTTTTAGGCATTCATAAGTACATTAAAAAAACATCTAAGCGTGACTTTTGAAAGGTCCTTTATTCAGATTGAGGGTTCCGCCGATTTTTCAGGCTAAGTTATGTATCGTAACATTTTTGATGCCTTATTTTCTTGAAAAAAAATTATTTTGTTCCTAGTCTCTAGGTCTAAATTTTATTTTAACGGTGGGGCCTAAATAAACGATGTGTTGACAACACATACGTGCTGATAACTTCCTGGCCCATACGTCAGCCTTATGTATCGTTCTTTGATTCTTGTGGTCATGCAATACCGATACCAATACCGAGTTTAGTGGTCCATCCTCAGTCTCATTTACATCCCATAAGACATAGTTTAAATGCCTCGATTCTCCCATTAACCTTCCTCACTTCTCGAATACAAATTGAAAATCGCACGCTGTGTCGATGTATAGGTTAGAAACAGATGTGTTCTCATAAAATATCATGGCTCATACGTTGCAAGCCTGTCCATCCCATAATCAAGCTCTTAACGCAAGGTCGTTGGCTAAAAGGTATTTGTTTTGTGTACACTATTTATTCGCCCAACTCTGACACATTGTTTAACAATGGACCTCATCCTGATTGAATGGCAAGTTCAACAGGAATAAAATACCTCGAAAATGTCCTGCTCAACAACGTCACGACACGACTTTGCTGTTTTACGAGATCTCCGCGCCTGCAACGGGAGATTATTACTAGTATATCACCAGCCCTGACACATATACGACATGTCGTATATGCGCCTTAAGAATCGTTTCGGGATTCATGAAATTAGTGTACCCGCAGGCAGAAGAGCAAACAAAAGCAAAGAGAGCCAGAGGAAAAAATATCACCCGACAAGTGCAATAACTGGCGGCGTGATCATAAATATGTTCACTCATCTACCATAGCCAGCAGCTAGTCCATTGGCCCAATTCCCATTGGACCGGGAACCCAATGTAAACACAAAACAAAGTAAATGTTGCCGAATGACACAACAAGCGGGCGAACATCGGACTGTACCATATCCGAAGCGAGTGCGGCTATGAACAGCCCTGGAACCGGAGCAGGGAACGTCAGAGCATGACAATAAAAACATTGTTACAAAGCCAAAAAGGCAATGAGGCAGTGGCTTCCCACTCTCCCTCTTGTGAAAACACACACCAACACCCAAATAGATATAAGGATGATGGGGAAGCATTTTTTTCTATCCTCGTCGTCACTCCTCATCCTCGACTTTGATTCAATGGAGTACGAGTATCCCTGAAACAATGCACCATTGGGGTGATGTGTTTGTTGGTACTAAGTGGAGTCCATTGACCACTTGGTATCCTGCTCCTATATACGTGTGTGTGTGTGTGCGCGCGAATAATCGAAACATTTTAATTATGCTCTAGTAATCAATTTCAAACCCCTTTCGTGTGGCAATAATCGATGAACTGATTGCCAGGCGAAGCATGTGCTATTGGCGCTGCCGAGGGATGCTCTAATGGCTTACGGTTGGGGCCGATTATTTGATTCATAGTATGGTTTGTACATAGTACGTGTGCCGCCCAGGGTATTTAGAAGGGTTTATCCTTTTATCCTGTTTTCTGTCCTGTTGGTGTTAATGACACATGGAGGAGGTGTGTAATTTGTTTTTTTTTTCTTGCCCCCGACCTCCTGCCTGGATGAAAATATAAAAATAGAAATGTGGGTTAAAAACGTCCATTTGCCAGGATGCGACCAGGAATTCACTCTATAGCACTCAGCTGTAATGGAATGTCACTTAGATATGATAAACTGAAGTGGATTTTTTTCCAGCTTCGAGATTGGGGAGGCTGCCCACCCTAAATGGGCTTTTAACTTTAATCCAATCTTTTCTCTATGAACGAACTTTCCGGAACGTGATAATATGACGTTGAACTCTTTAACAAGATGAATTCTTTGGCTTCGTCCCCGTGAAGAATAACGGTGAATAACAAGAGAAAAGAATTCCGAGCTAGAAACCCGAAAACCCTGTTAACCAATCACCCACTCGTCCCTGGCGAAAATTTAATGGATTAAATAAGGATAAAGCAAACTACTACTTTACTGGTCTCGGCTGAGGAATTTAATTAAATTCTCCATTCTCGCCCATCCCACCGGTCGTGGAAATGCTGCTTACACTCTTTGTGTGAATATGTGTGTGTTTGTAATATCCCCGTCCGCATTCGCTAATTTGTGTACGAGGACAATCCAGGCGATGGTGTTGGGCTTTAATGTGTTCACCTTCGTCTGCAGGTGTTGCCGGCAATTTAAGTCCTTTCATTCATATTTATCTTCCATTCACTTTGATGCCAAGAATGAAGATAAAGGATGGAAAGACAAACTTCTTGCCAACTTAATGCCAAGAGGTGCCAGTATCATCATAAGCTCACTAGGAACGTCCACTTTAATCCAATGAAAGAAAGGATTCGCACATATCACACATAACAATAACCCGCACAGTCAACTCAATCAATGCCACTTTATCCTTCAGACAGGACGACAAAGGCGACACTGATGAAATGAGACGAAGACGTTGTGCCACAAAGACGAACCACTTAACAATCAAAATATACACCTACATATATCCCATACAACGGCCGTCACCTAAGGCTAGGTTGTTGCTCCTTCATCCTCTCACTGGCACTGTCATGCATTTAGCTTAACGCACTCCTTGATGAGGAGTTGAGAACTCGGTAAATATCATATATCCTATACCATTCCCAGGTACACAGCGTGTGTTTATTGTTGTAGCATGTAAGCGAGTGGCAGATGAAAGTTGGTACAGTTGCTTGAAGCAAAGTGACTTAAGCCGCGATTTGTCGTATCCACGACTATCGGCCTCATTAATCCGCATGCGACTTAGTCGTGGCGAGTAAACGTAGTTAATCACTCTTGCTCTTCTACAGTCACGAAGCACCAAGTTCCTCCTCATTCTTACGATAGCTCTCATTTCGCCTCCTGTAATCCTTGAAGCAGCACTTTACTTGACACCACCCGTTGCGGAACTATGCATAGCACATTCATACATACAAATCTACAAAACGTTTGTTGGTTGAGAGCAACAGAGGCGGGAGGATTGCGACAACCTTGAAGTAATAAATTAAACGAACCACAGGACGAAGATGACGATATGACTTGGTCGAGAATGGTATGTAAGTCCAGCTATAGGAGGCAACGACTACATAAATCAGACGTTATGCGCAAAACGTATGTTCCACCATTCGGTATGGTCCGAAAACTGTTTGCTCGCAGCGCTAACCGGCTCGATATGATGAATGTGTAAGTGGCGACTCACCAATAGTATGGCCACGGCTAGACCCTGATGTCGGCAAACGGGGAGAAAATTACCATAAATCCTTGAAATCGTTTTCTGTTTTGTCCCGTAACGATATCGTACACAACCCATCCGGTCGTCCGATCGTCGAGGTGGTCCTTATATCACCCCAATTGGCAGCTGAGCATGTCATAAATGCGACGGGACTTCCCCGAATTCATTGATCTAATAAATTTATTATATTTTACGAAATATTTTTTTTCACAAATTTCTTTTGCATTTTGCATTTCAGATACCATCACGAAATCGTGTCCATTCTTCCTAGCATCAGGCATTTTTCTATTGATTAGTTTCATCGTATTCCTGGTGCCAACATGCTCGCATCGAAACAACCTGTACTACTTCAGTTCGGGGATTATGTTCATCGTATCGGGTGAGAAGTCGTGTACAATACTTGATCCTTCATCCGTTTTTCAACGATGCCTGGAAAAATGTTATTTTTTATTGCAGGACTTTTTATGTTGATTGGACTGATTGCTTACATTTCGATTTTGAAGGCAGAAATTGGTTCAAAACTACGGCCAAGGTCGACGCTACAACCGGCACTGTTTAAGGTTACATACGGCCAGAGTTTTTTCCTCTACGTTTTCGGATTCATTTCGACGGAGTTTGTCGGCGTATTGAACGTATTTCTGTACATCAGCTTGCAGGAAGTCGGATACTACAGCGTAAGTGGAGTTTCCGAAACTATTTTTGAATGTACCAATTTTTTTTCTTGTTGTTCTACTGCTCCGTAGTGCTTTGACGCGGTATGTCGGGTTCTTCTATGCTCGGGAAACATTTTTCGCTGGAGCCACTATTCCACTGTTTAGCCAGCTGAGGGAATATGATAGTACGTACTTGAGCGTAAAAAGCGCGGATTTTTGCTTTTGCGTTTCTGTTTCTATCTTTGTGAGCTGCTTGTTGTCGTTTCAGCTTGAAGCATTGAAAAAGAGTTTTTGCAGATGTTCGGTGGGAAATGGGGTAATCCCTCTTGATGGAAGTGTGTTTCTATGGTATTCTGACGTTTTCTTTGATTCGAATTTGCAAGCAATTTCGAGGACAATGCTACTCACTTTATATGTATTGTACTAGTATAGCAGCCGAAGCTTAAGAACTCACTGTTTTTTATGTAGTAGTTAATGCTTTAATGGAGCAGAGCGAGCATAGAATCGTATTTTGTTCTAAAAAATGACGGAAAAGGACATTTATTCGTTTGCATCAGTGTTATCCGATTTAATACAGTTCCCATTGTTCGAGCACTTGTTCGGTACGCGATCCTTTCGATAACGTTTTGTTGGTGTGTCGATTTGATCATTTGATTAAACAGCTAGCATTTCGCGGTTGCATTGCACCATTCATTATGCAATTCACTTAGCGGGGTACAGACGCAACCCTGCAAAGCTTCTCCAAACTCGAGGCACAGAATCGGCAATAAACAATAGGTTTCAGTTGTAGATAAAAATAGATCACGCACATCGTACGTTGGTGATCGGGAGAAGGCTTCGATCCTCCACATGCCGTATCGCCATTAATAATTAGTTAAAAACACATGTTTCATTACCAGCTATGACAGGTTTTAGCAGCTGTACATTGTTGTTGATTGTATTTAGCGACTTCATACGCTTTTATTATTTTTTCGAAATTTATAAAAATTTCTCGCCACTCATTTGTCGCAATTAAAAAAACTTCACAACATGAGCCAGTTGATATGCAACTTCTTCAGTCAATTTAACATCGGTTGTTGATGTGCTGATGCACCTGTACGGTTGACATTTTGAACAACTTCCCAGTTATATTTAACATTTCTGTGACTTTCTTGCATTTTTTTAGAAAACTTAGATCTAGTGATCCAATTTATAAACAGGTTTTGGGTTATTACACAACTACTTCGAAAAGAATTGATACGGAATTAATATCTTACATGCTCATGAGGTTTACACTAGTCTACACTTGCCAACCAGAATTTTCTAACAAACTTCACCAAGTGTTCACGTTGCAATTATGCGCCGAATGAAATCGATTTGAAATAATTATCGTTATCAGTTCACAAGATACGCGAAGCAAAAAACAAGCCCAACCAACATATGAACTTACATATACAGGGTGTCCCACGAGCAGTGTGCCAAAAAGCTAGAGCGTGTAGGTCTGGTCAAGACAAGAAAAAAATCGTATGGGAGGGGCAATTTTCTAAAAAATTGACTTAATTTGGAAAAAAATTATTAAAAATCAACAGTTACATCCACAATGCCGTGATATACTTTTTTGTAAAGCCAGAAACCTCTTCTTTCATCTTGTTTTTAAACGAAGCTGTTTTAAAGAATAGTTTTTGAGAAATTACTTTTCAAACTCAAAATTTTGAAAAAAAAATTAAAAAAAAAATGTTCGGACTATTTTTTTTCAAAATTGTATGTAATTAAGTACTAATTTTTTTCAAAAATTCAATTCCCTTGTTAGATTTTAGTTAAAAACAGAAAGTCAGATGCAAAACTGTCTTGTAGTTTTTGAGAAATTAAGAAAAAACCCGAACCACTTTTTTCTAAGGAAAATCTTTTTTTTGGTTTTAACGCGGCTGGACTTGTAGGAAAATTAATGTATGAAACATTGACCTCTTTTTTACTATTTTTAAAAAATTCGGAGTTTTATGAGGAAACAATAAAGTGACACAGTATTGGAATAATCCTGGATTAATCCTTTTTTTTTCGTTGATAACGCCTGAAAACTGACCTGCCAATTTCGTCTGGGTCCGCCCGCCGCCGATGGGTTCCACCCGCTAGGACCTTAAGACAATAAAATCGCAATTTTTCTTTATTGAAAAACAAAATATTTGCAACCAACGAGATCTTTTGCCCGATTTGATGGACAACGTTCCTTTGGCCATAGCAGATAATTTAATCTACCAGCAAGATGGAGCACCAGCACACTACAGCTTACGGGTTAGAAACTGGCTGGATGATCATTTTAGTGACCGTTGGATCGGAAGAAGTGGCCCCACGGAATGGCCACCTAGATCACCAGATTTAATTCCTCTAGATTTTTATGTGTGGGAATTCATGAAGAATTATGTTTACGCAGTGGAAATAGTATCTTTGGAACAACTGAAAGAGCGGATTGAAGTCGCTGGAGTCAAATTGCAGGAAAATTTGTCA
The DNA here is from genome assembly GCA_958301585.1 of Merodon equestris. Lineage (NCBI taxonomy): Eukaryota > Metazoa > Arthropoda > Insecta > Diptera > Syrphidae > Merodon > Merodon equestris. The sequence goes on from OY284415.1 coordinate 7,373,513, forward strand.
AGCATAGATTTATGTGCAGCCATTAGAAGTAGATATAATCTTTTGCTTCTAAAAAATGGGGATCATATTGAAAATTGATTATAATAAAACTCCGAATTTTTTAAAAATAATAAAAAAGAGGTCAATGCTTCATACATTAATTTTCCTACAAGTCCAGCCGCGTTAAAACCAAAAAAAAAGGCTTTTCTTAGAAAAAAGTGGTTCGGGTTTTTTTTTTAATTTCTCAAAAACTACAAGACTATTTTGCATCCAATTTTCTGTTTTTAACTAAAAACTAATAAGAGAATTGAATTTTTGAAAAAAAAATAGTACTTAATTACATACAATTTTGAAAAAAAATAATTCGAACTTTTTTTTTTCATTTTTTTTTTCAAAATTTTGAGTTTGAAAATTAATTTCTCAAAAACTATTACTTAAAACAGCTTCGTTTAAAAACAAGATGAAAGAAGAGGTTTCTGGCTTTACAAAAAAGTATATCACGGCATTGTGGATGTAACTGTTGATTTTTAATAATTTTTTTTCCAAATTAAGTCAATTTTTTAGAAAATTGCCCCTCCCGCCTAAACGGGGGGGGAATAGACCCCCCCTCCCATACGATTTTTTTCTTGTCTTGACCAGACCTACACGCTCTAGCTTTTTGGCACACTGCTCGTGGGACACCCTGTATATGTATACAAATATACTCACCCACAGACATCTTTCGATGAACGATGGACTCAAGGTCTAGTGGCGTTCAAACGTGGAAACATTACAACATTTTTAAAACGAAAAATTTGACTCTCTTTTCAGCAGGTTAACCAACACAATAACCAAAAAATCAGGTGAATCGGACAGAAATCACTCGCGAAATTTGGAAATTCAATTTACTTTGTGAACATATGTCTTAATTAAATGAGCTTGAAAAACTCTTGTGTTAGCCAGTGAATTTCGCACTGTCTTTTCCTAGGATGATGTTAAAATATTAAAAAATATATGAGTTGTACAAAACAAAAAATATATATATGATATATGCTGTACAGAAATGCCAAATCAGAAACACCATATGGCAAGCTGGCATCTGTCGACCACACCTATTGCGTGAAAATGTCGATCTTTGAGTCAAAGTCAAGCCTGACTTGCGGGAAGTGTCGACGAATAATAATAGAAATTAGTGGTGAACCTTCAATTAGTGAAAAAAACTTGTTTTGAGTGGTTTTAACCCCATTTGTGGTGTTAAAGTGGTGATTTCGTCGTGAAAGAGCGTCCGAAGCCGGTGAAAGCATTAGGAATGGTTCAAACGCAAGAAAATTAGTGGATTCCAAACATTTCTACCACTTTATAAATTATTATTTTATTACCATTATATGTGTATTATATTATAAGCTTCTCTTACACTCTTATGTTGTGTGGGATTTGTTTTTCATACAAGATAACAGGACCATAGTTTAATGCCGATTCCGAACGGCGTGAGTCGAGAAGCTTTTTCAAGGCAAGTGTAATACTATTACTGGGTTATGCCAGTACCTCGCCGAGGAGAGAAGAATAAACATTCGATGACATTGGTATTATCGCGATGTGAACTCGCACATCGCTCGTCGGAGGCCGACACACTAGCCTCTATGCCACGGCGCTCTCTGCCACTTTATAATGCAATGAACAAAATCTGGTAACAATCCCCCTAATTTTAAATATCTCCAATAATCCCCAAATAATTGAAACCTTTTTTTTCCCCCATTCGAACCAGTTATTCACCGAATAGGTCCTTTAACCCGACCATGACTAGTTACGTTATTTGAAAGAGACTGCCCTCAAATGTCTCTAGAGTGGCTGAATATTGCTCGTGCCTTAGTCGTTGCAAAGACAAAGAGAGCGTATCATGTCTCACAATCCTTGCATGCATTTAAGGATAGTATTAAAGTAGACGTTGTTCCTACAGACCTATGGATCAAATCTTACCTTGAAGTACAATGTTTTTTTCACATCTTCAATTCCTAACCCAATTGACCCACCTTCGGAGTCCCTCAAGGCGGCCACCTCAGCCCATTGATATTTAGCCTAACCATTAAAGATGTTATCTTAAGAACTATCATCTTTTTGTATGCGCTGATGATACGAAAATCTCCAAATCTATGCTGATGATATGATAATGCCCTGCTGATTCCTGCTCCCTTAAATCTGACCTAAACGGACTCAATATTTGGTGTCAGAAAAAAACCGACCGACTACTTAACATTCGGCTTCACATCGCCAACATTATCAAACGTGCCAATCTGGATCTTGGCTGTGTGAAACGCTGGTCAAGGAATTCTCGAGTTCTTACATCCTGTACACTACTTTCATTAGGCCCCTTCTTAAATATGCTAGTCGAGTCTGGTTCCCTTCTTACGGTACCCACAATGCGCGTATAGGGGTGTTTTGCCTGTAAAAGGTTGCTTATAATTTACCATCTTATAAGGATCGCTTAAAACGTATCGACCTATAATCCCTAGTAGAACAACGCAAGGTCGCAGACATGCTCTTCGTTCATGACCTGCTTACCGATAATATTGACTGTCATACATTGCTTCAAATGATTTCCCTTGACACCAATCCCCGAAGCCTTCGGTCTGTGCTCCTCTTCATTTCTGTAAAGAAAAAATCAAACTCGCCACAGAAATATGTACTGAATTCCACTTACCTGAATAGAATAGCTCACATCGCAACTGTGAGCCCAGGGCAACAGGTAAGTGGGCAAGGTTAGTCTCATCCTAAAAGAAAGTGAAGAAACGTAACAATGTAAATATTGTATAAACAAAGACCTGAGAACACGAGGCGAAGAGAACAAAGACTAAAAGCTGAAAACATCCGCTGACAGTCCCGTAAACTGGAAAAGTGTTCGCGACACCTTTCAACTAACCCCTACAAAGGAACAGGTTATGTGGGCGGACGGTGACTCTTGGTTCCTACGAACTGTGTACACAATACTCGTAGTACAAAGAATAAATCGGAAGTGTAAAAATAACCAAAAGCAAACATTTTTGATCCACTCATCAGGAAGAAGCCTGAAAACAAAGTAAGCAACTACTTGTTGTAGTAAGTAGGGTGCGTGAAAATCAACTCAATAAATCAGTGCAAACTGAGCCTTAGGGTGATGTTACACTGAAACAGGATGGGTAATTTGGCGAATCGGAGATAATGATAACATGAAGACTAATACTCCGACTTGGGTTTTAACCCAGAAGTGCTTTGAAGAGTCCTACGATTATCTGATGCCTTCGAAAAATATCGCAGAAACTATTGCTCAGACTTGTGTTTTAACCCGGAAAAGTCTGACCTTGAGTTACAGAGGATCTTAGCGGTACGACAGCTAGGGGTTTGGCTCGGATGCTATTGCTAACTTTAACGAGTCAGTCAGTGTCTCGAATCGGGTTATAACTCAAAAGGAGTTGTCGACGAATCCGTCAAGGCCACAGAATCAAGCAGAACTACCACGAAGAGAATAAGAATAAGTGTCGTGAACGGGTACTAAAACAGAGGAACAGAGTAGAGTAGCTTGCGAGACTACGAGTGTCACAAATACACATGTCATTGATCTGGGCTCAGTGGATATATCCCGACCTAGAAAGTTTGGCACAACTTCTTGTTACTTTTCTAAATTGTGTAGTCCTTGAAGCAGGGTCATATTAAAAAGTAAGACTTCAAGGTCCTGATCTAGCGCTTTTTTTTTACAACTCATCTTAAAAAGACTTTTCTCTTCTTACTTTTCGGTGTCAGACTTATCAAGTGAATTAGAAACCACCCCAATGTTCGAGTTTATCCTTTTGGATGACTACACAGTAATAACAAATTGGAATAAGACTGGAATAATTTATTAAATTTATTAGAAAAAAAAAACTATTTACGACTTCATTAGAAATTATCATTTTTATATAGAGTGATCCAATTTTTCGTCCCGAAAGTAAATCCAAATAAAGTTAATTTGCGAGTAAGATTTTGATAAAATTTTTATTTCAGTATATTGCATAGATCTTGCCATTATAAACAGAATATAATATTATTCAAATGTTTTCCACGGGCATTGTTGCAGTACTCGATTCTGGCAAGGGTATTTCGATTTTTCGTATCATATCGGACAATAACTCGGCCACAACTGGACTTGTTTTCAAGATGTCAAAGTATTTGCTGATTGTGTGCATAAATACGATCTTTTGCATAGTAAGCCCAACAAAAAGAAATCTCACCGCGATAAATCACACGATCTTGATGGTCATTGAAACCGCCAAAACGTGAAATAACTCTTCCAGGATTTTTTTTTGATAGCCAAAATGGATTGTGTTGTGTAAAAGTAGCATCGCCTTGTTGAAATCACATGCCTTTCACATCCATATCTGCGATATGAGGCCAAAAAAGGTTTAACATTCGGCTCTATCTCGAAATCGATAAATTTTGATCTTCCTCAACACTTTCACACTTGAGGATGGGCCTCAATATTTCTGTAACAGAGCGAGTTTCTTCGAGTTTTTCTACAATTCTGCTTATAGTACGTTCAGATGGATCATTATGTCGATCATAATGTGATCATAATGCGCCAAACGTACCTAATACAATACAGAATTACTATTTTTGTAACAAGTTTGCACAAATTATACACACTCAGCGATTTTTAATTCATGCATTTTATGAAATGGCAAACCTTAAGCTAAATATGTGTAATCTCGGATGACAGTTTGGGTCGACGTATGCTACCAAAGCCGGGATGTCAAAACCGGACTACAAATTGGATAAGCCAAGATATTATATGTATAATATTATAATTTATGGTAACTATATACATTGTTAGCCCAATTCTCAGAGGGAGTTTCCACTCTACATACTCTAGTAGCCCAGTTTTATATTGTCACTTCAGTTCATGAAGGTCGGCTTTAAGACTTTACTATGATATAACATGACTTTGTCATCTCGCTTCTAATTGTTATCTTGCATTTATTAAGGTACCACATGTAAAAAGGGAGCGGCAGACGTTTTTACAATACACAAGAGCTACGATTTCATCCAAAGACACATTTTTCATACCTCTGTTTCGTACAAAGACAAGTACACAGTATAAATAAATGGCATTTCCAATTACTTCTGTCTAAAGAGCTGTGTTAAATAGGATCAATCTCAATAAACATTGCAACACAGGTATCAATTACGATGACTTTCCGATTCATTTAAATTGAATGAAATATTCCTCTTGGAAGACGTAGAATTTTATAGCAAACTTCAGTATATTGGGGCACCATGGATGCCAACCTCACCATACAAACTGATGCTGATATACCATATGTACTTAACATTCGATCATGGTGCTGCTCAAACCAACACAGCCTACATAGTAAAAAAAATACAATTAAATCGCATCCCATTTCATTTGATCCTTAGCCAAGGATCAAAGTCTTTGACTTTACCATTAACCTTGTGTTAAGCTCAAACGTAAGCCCTAGCCTAATTCCACCACCGACAATATTCCGTGAAACAAGCATTTCGAAAACATATTCTCAGCAATGTCTCCGTGTTATCCCCAACCACCTATTAGTCGTTAAATGTTCGATTTCTCATCTTACGTGCAGATGTTACCCGCTCCCGAATCGACCGGCATCAGACGGACAAGTTGGTAGCAATGCGGAAAGTTACACAATTACCGTTAGTAGTAAAACTTCCTTCATATTCAAAAATTCAAATTAAGAATTCTGGGTGTTGGAAAACTTGCACGGTAATCGCATTTGGCACAAATTTTTAATCTTTCCCGGGATATGGTGTTGAACTTTTTCAGCCGCCATCCGCTCGTTTCGTGTATCTCCTTTTTCGCTTTGTTTTTTCTTTTCTTTTTTTGAGCAACAAAGTTCACGAATCTAAAATCTCCTTTAGCCAATTAGAGAGCTCCTAATAGGAAAAACAGCAAAACAGAAAAAAAATTCAAGAAACTTTTATATGAATTCTACGGGCCCGTACATCCTCCATACATTTACGTACATACATCCGTAGATACATCTGGAACTCGTACGTACTCATACCTCAGGACTTCGGGGGAATATCATGTTTATCGTCATAGTTGCAGGCAACCGCATTTTTGGTTGCAAATTCTATTTTTTACTCCCGAAAGAAAAGAGTAGACAAAAATACACATACATAAAAACAACAACAATAACGAGAAATCAAAAACATTTAGCATCCTCCCGAGGAAAGGTATTCATCGTTTCGGTTGCTGGCTGCTATGCGCTACTGAACATCTGAGTTTGGAAATTTCTGGGACATAATCGCAGCTTAACTTCCGCTTGTCTAATTCGGATAATTTATTAAAGCGTCCGCACTCTGTTGCAAGCTTGATAATCCCAGATGACATTTGAGGAAGGTTTTGCGGTTTTTGCAGATGAAGTACTTTACGGTTTTTGGTATTTAATTGTCCAAAAAAACAGCGCTTCCGAACGGAGCCTAATGGGTTCTGGTGGTATTCGGCGGGTGACATGTGGAAAGATGAATTAGAAGCGAATTAGTTCGCGTTGTTTGGTGAATTTGGATGTTTCAGTTGATGCTCTTGTTAACGAGGGGTTCATTTAATTAAAAATAAATAATTGATAAGGGGCGCGTTCAAAAAGTAACAGGATTTTTTTAATTTCGCGGGTTGTTTTAATTAATCTCGAGCGACTGTCTGTGTTGGTAAACGTGGGAAATATATGTTGTTAACCAAAGCGAGTGCTTAGTTCACTGCCACTTTCCAAAGAGGTTGTGTGTACTTGGGTATGGTTAGTGACAATTTGTTTGCTTACAATATGGACCAGAGAATTTGCATTATATTTTGCTAAAGAAATAGAGTAAAGTGCAGCGTGAGCTAATCTTTAAATTAATACGCTGTATGGTATAGCCTTATCCAACATGAGATATCATTTTAATTCAATAGAAAAAAAACTACATTATTGTAAGAAGTGGTGATATATTTGCTTTAACTTAAACTGCAAGCCTCGCAAGACCAAATGTCTCTCTACAAATAGTCATTTCTTTCATTGAAATATGTTGTTTATTTCAGGCAGGTATGGGAATAGGAAAAGAAGTGATCCTAAATGCCTTCCGTGGGGAACACCTGACTGGTTAAGTAACTTCTTAGTCCCAATTTTAATGTTTTATTTTCGATTTGCATGTAATTTGGAAACCAATGAAAAAATTTTGAATGAAAGCCTAAGCAATTCAATCTTCTAATCAGATTATCACACTGAAATCCATCAAATGCCTTTGATTACCACATTAACTCAAAACCTTTGATACAAAAGAGTCAAAAACTCTCGCCATTAATTTCAGTTTCTAAATGGGTAATTTGTGCATTTACTAGCCTTGTTTTTTTTTCTGGAATACCAACGCCATCGAATGATTATTTCGCAGCTACTCTCCTCGGCGGGGTACTGGCAAAACTCCCCGTTGTACACTCTTGAAAAAACTTCTCGCTTCCCGCCGATCGAAATCGGGATAAGCTTTAGGTTTCGTTCACTTGTGTGAAAAACACACAACATAAATGAACATAAGAAGCTTGGCTCTGGCACTTCATGAAGGGATAACATCAAACCCGGGTGGATCGAATATACTGGCTTCTATCGGGCTTAGCGCACTTTGAATCGTAATGGGTATCCTGGCTGAGAGACCCTTAAAAATTCTGTCTGAATGCAAATTCACTAGTTAGCATCGAACGGAGAGCCTTGTTACAGGACGAAAACTGTGCTTCTCTTTTTTTTTTATAAGGTTTTGCAGGTTCAAGAGTGTAGGCTCTTATGATGTTTGTCATACGTCCAGGTTGTAGATGGTTTATGGCGAAGATGTTCGTTCACTACTCTTCGGGGGATGGTTGTCCTAGATAGGATTTGAGAGATACGATTGAATTTGCGTTGGTTGTAGTTCACAGTGACTCTTTTTGTTTCCATGTCATTAAGGTGGTATATTGGAAATGCACACACAGAGTATGAATTTTGAAGTGATCTTATGCTGCGAGTGTTATGCCTTCGTCAGCACTTTTTGATCACCTCTTATTCGCAACTGATGCTGTCGCACAGTTTTCCGTATAGGAATTGTTCTAGACTATGGATGGACTTGAACTATAAACCCTCGGCTCAACAGTCAATGATGGTTACCATTGCACCACGACCCCCTGCTCTGGTTAGCGAAACAAAGCTATACCAGAAACACAAAATTCAGCATCGTTCTTACAAAATAATTGCAAGAGACCGACCCGATTTCTGCGATTTATTTATTATTTATTTATTAGGGTAAGCCTACTAAGTCATTTGTCGTCTCTCCACAACGAGTACAAAGTTAAGTTAAGACTATCGAAACGGATAGTCATTCGTATCTTAGGTTAGGTTAGGTTAGGTTTGAGAAGGGGAGTGTGATGGTTAGACATCACTTCCACTCGGAGGCCAAGAGGCCCATTGTGATTCCCTTCGTTTGTGTGGGTACACATAAAATTAACCTGTCCTATCACGTGGTGGCTGAAACCACCCCGTGCTCTTGATGAATCTTAGAAGATCCGATATGTCTGCATTAGCTACGTCCGCAATCTCTGTAAAGAATCTTTGGCCTAGCGACACTAGGCGTCGATCCTGGAGAGCTGGACAGTGGCAAAGCAGATGTTGGATCGTCTGAGTTTCTTCCTCATCGCCGCAGCTCCGGCAGAGATCGCTGGATCCCGAGTCCCATTTCCGGCGCATTTCTCCAATGGGACAGTGTCCTGTGATCACTCCGACGAGCATACGGATCGAGTTACGGTCCAGCTTCTTTGTTTTTCCAACATTGAGCTCTGGCCACGATGATCTTGTCGTATAGCTGTCGTTTCTTGTAAGCCAAGACGAGTTGGCCTCTTTGATGATTATGTCGTTTATGATCCGGTATAATGCGCTGATCGGTGGTTGCAATGACGTGTCCGCTTCGCTGATGTCCATTTCAGAACCTTGCCTGGCCAGTTCGTCTGCTCTTTCGTTCCCTGCGATTGAGCTGTGGCCCGGGACCCAGCAGAGTTTAACTTTATGGTGTCTGATGGACTTCAGTGAGTCGCGACATTTCTTGACAGCCTTTGATCTCGTTATACAGAATTCTATTGACTTCAGTGCAGCCTGGCTGTCTACGAAGATGGTGATATCAGATGGTGGGATATCGGCTACCTGTAGGTGTTTGGCTGCTTTCTCTATTGCCAGGATTTCTGCTTGGAACACGCTACACAGATCAGGGAGTCTGAATGATTCCTGTTTGTGTAGGGTATCAGAGTAGTCCATTTTCGATCCGTCGGTGAAGAGGGTGATCTCATGGTCGTTGATTACGGCGTTTGATAGCCACTCTTCTCTGTCGGGGAAAAGGATAGGTATACTGAGAGAGAAGTCATTTTGGGGGGAAATATAGTCGGTCGTAGCTGCGAGGCTACTAAAACCATGTTTCCTTCCCAGGTCGTCTATTACCTTAAGTATGGCCGCATGTCCATAGTTGGCTTGCTTCCACAGAGAGGACTCCCTTAGTCTGAGAGCGCTCTTTGCAGCGCAGCCTTTTATGAATAGATCCAGAGGGAGGAGATGAAGAATCATGTCCAATCCTGCTTGCGGCGTGCTTCTCATGGCTCCCGTTGTACAAACAGCGGCTGACCTTTGTACTTTGTTAAGCATGTTCATATAGCTTTTTGTGCTGCTAGCAGTCCACCAGACTAGGGCCCCATAAGTTAAAATGGGTCTGATAATTGCTGTGTACATCCAATGAATGATGTACGGTTGCAAGCCCCATCTTTTCCGAAGGTCTTTTTGCATGCATAAAAAGCGTTCAATCCTTTTTTCATCCTTTCCTCCAGGTTCCTTTTCCAGGAGAGCTTAGAGTCAAGAATGATGCCTAGATATTTTGCTTCCGCTTTGAGTTTGAGTGGAGTGCCTTCTAACTTTGGGGGAGCAAATATCGGAATTTTCCTTTTCCTGGTGAAGAAGACCAGCTCGGTTTTCTGGGGGGGTTCTCACAGCGCAGATTCCATTAGTTCACTGATAGTTGGTAGAAATGTACCTTTTATCAAGATAACCAGGTCATCCGCGTACGCTATGATCTTTGTGTCTTTTTCCATAAAGAATTTGAGGATCTTGTTGACTGTAAGAAGCCACAGTAGGGGGTAGAGAACTCCTCCTTGTGCTGTGCCTCTAGTTGTCACTTTACTTATAGAAATGTGTCCAATGTCTGCATTGATAATTCTGTTCTTCAACATATTCTCAATCCAGATTACAATGGATTTGTCTACTTCTATGTCCTCAAGAGCTTTTGTTATGGCCTCTGTGTTTACATTGTTGAAGGCCCCCTCTATGTCGACGAAGGCTGCCATTGTAAACTCTTTTAAGTTCAGCGAGCCCTCAATTTCACGGACAACACTATGCAGAGCACTTTCCACTGATCTGCCTTTGAGGTAGGCGTGTTGAGTGTTGCATAAGTTTCGTGAATTTGTATCTTAGGAGCGGCTTTTATATGGATCTCATGCTGCTTGACGAGAGTCAGCAGACGACTGCCAGACACGGACGAATGGCCTACGAACTCTCTATGGACCCTTGCATGCCGTTGTCACAATAACCAATGTCCAAATGCAGCCCTACGATTATAGTAGGATGCGTTAACCACGCTTTACCTTACGAGGGCGTTCACTTCGAACACCTCCCTCCCACCATCCAATAGGAACCTGTCGAACGATGAGGTTGACTGTTCTTTGAAGAAACCAAATAATAGACAATAGAAAGAACGATACCACTCCACATATGTATGTATACCGAGGACGTATACCGCAACGCTACAATCGACGCTTTACTCAAACAGGCAGACTCTTGCACAGGCAGTTTACTGAGAGCCAGAAATTGTAAGTCAGGACACTGAAATCACTGATTCAAAATCTCCAACAGTTGATCAAGGGAAATTAAAGAAAATCTGTAAGTTTGCATTGGAATAAAATATTTTGGAGAACCAATCAGAATGAAATTCAAGATCTAAAGCTTCCGAGAACGTCAGACAATCAATGCTTGCTACGAACATTAAGAATCAATCCAGAGAGCGCCATCTCAAGGTGGCGACAGTGGGAGCTATCTCTCAGGAAGTATACAAGGTGAATGATAGCATTCGCCCGAACCACGACCTGGAGAACGGAGCCCTGCTTCGTCACTTCTACCTTTGAAATGATGTTGATCATTGGCGGTCAGAGAACCTAGGTTCTACCAGGTTCAGTGACGATTTTATGGCAAATAATGCCGTCACTAGTGAGCGGGCTAACAACCCGTCCATTTCGATGGAAGATTTCCAGACGATCTTCGTGTCATTGAACAGAAAAATCGACGGATGTGGGAACCGACGGAATATCAAGCGTTGTGCACCTCCCACCAGTTGCTATAAAGATTTACACCATTCTGTTCAACAATGCATTTAATAATGCATATTATACAGTACATTGGAAAATAGCGGAAGTGCAACCAAGAGGGGTAAAGACACCTACAACCCGACAAATCTCCGGTCGATAAGTCTCCTTCCGAGAATCAGCAAGGCCGTCGAGAAGGTGATTCATAGAGTCCTGTCTAAATGGGTTGAGGACAATAAAATTACTCCGGTTAATCAACCCCGCTTTCACAGCGCAGGACACTATCCCTGGCACGTCATAACTCATATCCAATGGAACAAATGCAAGAATCAATGCTGTCTGCCTGATTGACTTGGAAAAAGCTTTCGATGGCTAGGTCTTCATCACAAGCTCAGCCGGTTGGGCTTTATTATACCACTGCTATACTCGTATATGGTTTTTGAGATGTTAACCGGTAGAAAGTCCATTGCGAAAACTGTCAACGTGACTTCTACTCAAATATTTGAAATTGACAATGGACTGCCACAGGGTACGGTGAACTGGCCGGTCCTTTTTAGCATTTACCTCAGTGATCTGATAGCATCTCTTCACCATTCAACAGCATACACGGGTTTTTCAATTGGCACGGGTAGATTTTGGCGGGCTCATGTGACGTGACGTGAATTGACCACCAAGGTCATCCGATTTGACCCGCTAGACTTTTTTTTGTGGAGTTTCTTGAACTCTATGCGCATAAAATACAATCGACCGATGCCCTTAATGTGAACATAACACAGGCCAACGCCCAAATTCAGCCCGATCTATGCGGAAGAGTTATTAAAAAGTGGACCGCTCGGATCCGTGACACCGTAAGAAGCCGAGGCGGGCATTTGAACGATGTCATGTTTCATGTGTAATGGCATACTTGGACCTTTCAATTAAAGAAATAACTTTGTTAATACCTCTCACACAGCTTGTTTTATTCCATTTCAAAATCTACCCGCCCTTATTGAAAAACACTTTATGTCTGTTTAAAAAAAAACAGGCCACCAACGACATGCACAGAGATTTGGTGAAAACATTGGGAGACTTCGTTCCTCCATATTTCACAGTAGCACGTTGGCCCAAGGAGTTTAAGCTGTGCAGAACATCCACTGAAGGTGAACATCGCGAAGGACGCCCATCTACGTCCCTCACTGAAGAAAATGTGAGAAAAGTGAAAAAATGTTGGCAGATGGAAGAGTGACCATCAGGCATGAGCTGAGGTCAAAGGGATCGTTCAATGCATCTTTGCGAGTGAATTGAATATGAAAAAGGTCTCGGTGCGTTGGGGACAAAGTCGTAGTTGCGATGCTGCCATTCAAGAAACGGGATTCGTACCCGCCCTATTCGCCAGATCTAGCTTCCAGTGACTTCTATCTCTTTCCTCGGCTCAAGCAACATATATTGGGCAAGAAATTTAAATTTTAAGGCGAAGTTATGATGTTGTTGAGGATGTTTTAAGCGAGTCAAGACAAATAGTTTTTTTCTAAGGGAAATCGGGTCTTAGAAAAAGAATGGACTTAATGTATTAACTTATTAGGAGGCTCCGCAGAAAAATAAATGGTTTTTTTAACTATACCCCTTGTAATAAGCCTTCGTCGTTTATACCAATAAAGTTCATTAACTTGATGGTACCCGAGGCACCTAAAAATATCCAAACTCATCTCCCGAATGAAGAGCACTCTTGCAAAGGAACCAATGCAAATTCATTCTCACCCCTCGAAGTCAGCTCCACTCGCGAAACTTTACCATAAAAATAATCTCAAACACCGGCTGCAAGAGCTATAAAAACAGCTAACGCTACACTTTACAACCGAAATCCATTTCGAATCCACTCGAAACGCTTAATTTTATTTGGTCGACAATCTGCGGTCAGCAGTCTCTATTTGCCAACTTCATATATCAGTTTCCCCATCGGCTATGGTTTAAGTATATATCCGCGCCTGACCGAGCGACTGATACAACTAGAATCGCACCGCACTCTAATTAGGATTACGCGTTCGCTTCGCAAGTGATGAGATACCGAATTGAAATAACAATCAATTTGGCAGCACAACCTGGTCGTTGTGTTCGTGGAATCGATTACATTCACAAAAGCTTCTCGACGCCACCAACAAGGGTAGAGGAGATAATTGAAAATAAATTGCCATTCGAAGTTAATTTCATGTGGTGGGAGGACGTCACCGTACTGATTTCGATGATTGTCTTTTACTTACAGAAACTTCCGTGTCTGTCGTTTACGAACATCCAGGAGAAGATCAAAGAAGGCGAGAACAGAAGCTCGAAACTGCATCCTCATCGTCGCAAAGAGAAGCTCGAGGTGGCCGGCTATAATTGCAAGAAACACCCGTCAAAGGTGTACAACGATCTGGAAAAGCGGTGAGTAAGTCAAGTTTACCAAAAACCAAAGAATCTTTCTACTTAGACAATTTCAAACACGCTCTTCGTCTCTCTTCCCGCAGATACTACTTCGAGAAGCCACAAAAATGCGACCTGCATTCCAAAAACATTGCCAAAAGCTTGAACGAACTGTATACGGAGCCGGCGCCTCCGCACTTTCATCTACCCACCCTCGATATACATTACCAACAGCAACAACATCAACAGCTGGAATGTGCACCTCTCACCCGAAGCGTATCGACAGCAACGGAGATTTACCCGAACGGTGTCAATGGAAATCCGGGCCAGCAGACAAACAACGGCGGCAGCCATTATCAAAGCAACAATAACAACGGTGGTAATGGCAATGGCAATGGAAGCGACAGAAGAACAACCACCTCGACCAGCAATAACAACGCAACCACTAAAAAGCATCAAGGAACATTAACATCAAAGCCCCACCATCGGGAAATGGTATGTCGTGACGATGACAACAATTCCATCGGCAGTGACGCGGGCGGGTCACGAGCGAGAAGAGGCAGTTCGTCGACCGGAATTAACGATATCTGCGGCTTATCGCGTGGCATTCGAAAGACAAAGGACGAGTTTTTCAACGAGTTCTGCAAAAGAGCGGGCGTACGACCGAAGCCAAAGGATATCTATTTCATCGACGGCAACTGCGATGACCCCGACGACGAGAACATCTACATCGTCGACAACTCCAAGTCACAGAATTCGCGGCAACATCAACCGGCCGCAGTGTACTATCCGAGTTATAGGCGTAATTCCATGTTCGTCGAGGTGCCGGTAAGCGGCTCGTTGCGGAAACAGAATTCCAATCTATCGCTACATGCCGAGGGTAAGCACTATCAGAAGAGTCTCTTCGACCTGGATCGTTGCGAATCGGAGATTTGGAATGCCTATCCGGAGCAATACTATGCGAAGGGTAGCGGGAAGCTATTGCAGGATTGTAACGTCTATCAAAGTCGAACGTTACCAAGATCGTTCATGAAACGTAATTTCGACTCGCAAGAGAGTCTACTCATGTCGATGCCGGGCACGGGTAGTCAGAATCGTTTATCCGTTACGGGACATAATCATTATCCAGCGGCTCAGCCACCAGGCGCTCGGTTATCGCATGCTGCTACCAGGGAGGCGTCGAGCATTTATCACTCCGGGCTAACGTTACATAAATCGTGTGAGGACGTGCGGAACACCATGCCAGGCAATATGTTCGGCGCCGGGGGAGGACCGAGGAAGCCATCGGCAACCTTGATAGCACCACCTACGGTGCAATGGCCTGCCGCAATTCCTACGTCACCATCCAATTTCTCGACTAATTCCTTTTTGTATGGAAATCAACATCCACATCCGGGCATGGTTGTCGGCCGGCAAACTTCCGCTGCGAGTAATGGCGATGGAGCTCATCATAAATTCACGCGTGGCTATGCGTTCGACGATCGACGTGCCGACGGAGCAGCACACGATGCTTTCGATTTGGATGAAATCGAAAGGGAACGCCGAAGGTCACACGCAAGTCTGTTCGACGGGCGCTATGACGTCGTCAATGGCACTGCTGTCTAGATCAAGATTGCAGGCGTCGTGCGGAAGGGAATACTGCCATAGACGTACATATGTAGTTGTTAAGTGTATCCTTAAAGTGTCTACAGATAGACCTATCGTGTCCTAGATAGTCTAGTTATTAGGGAATTTAATTCGTATACACCTAACGATGAGTGTTTCTAGCGTTTCCACGCGTAGTTTCTAAGATTTGCACCCACAATCGTTGTACGGATTTCACAGATAAATAAATAAATCAAATTAGCATTAAGATACTCGGATAGCAATTAGAAATAAAAGAGGAAACAATGACAAGGTAGTTTGGGGGTTTTATTTGGTCCTCGAGCGCATTACTTCCGCGCGGAGTGTCAAACGAAACGGTGGGAGCGTTTCTCTTGCACCCTCTAATGACCAGCAATTAGCAGATCACTCTACATCCACTCCCAGATCTTGAACGAAGGGTAAGTGCAAACGAGTTCATTCAACGTGAACGCTATTTATTGCTTAGCAACCCGGAACATTTACAAAACATATTCACCTCATTCGTCTTCATTGAAGCTATCGTGAGGAATCACTCTTGCCACTCCCATCGTCGCCGACACCTCCACCACCGGTCGAAATGTCCAAGTGGAAGCTCTGCAACGAAGAATCTTCATCGTCAATGCCATCGTCCTCGACCACGTCTTTCGTCCGCTTTTGAGTCAATAGTGCATCACTCACCCTGTGACCATTTTGCCCTTTACCCTCTTCATCCGTTGCCGTTGCCACCAGGTCCTTTCGACTGGCATCATTGGATTTCTTTCTATCGTCACCATTCGTCTTGTTAGTCCGCTTCAGCGGCTTCGTGTCCGCCTTTGCCCTCTCCTCCTTGTTACCATTACCATCCGTTTGAGAGCTATTACTTTTACTACTCGGAGCTCGATTATCTGGCGCTGTAAACAGTTGTCGTCTTAGTTTAAACACTCCACGCGGACTAGGGCTGCTGTTCGCGTCTGATTCGCCGCCACTCGGAGCGGGTGACGACGATGACTTGACGGTCGCTGGCGGGCTGGTCTCGCAACTGTCGCAGGTGTTATCCTTCATTTCTAATTCCGGAATTTGCTGTGCCATCGAGGTGGGCCTTGTGAGTTGAGGACGTCGACGTCGTGTCGAAAGGGATGGTGGTAGTAGCAGTCCGTTCCCAGTGACTTTGGTGCGACACGGTTCATCGTCATTGTGTTCAATCAATCGGAATCCAGGCTGTTGTAGGTGTCGAGTGGTCATCTCGGCACTTGGCTCCTCTTGGAGGGTAGGCGGGAGCGCTGCTGGGAGTATTTTGCTTCTTGAAAGGACCTTCCTTTGTGCAATGCGGAAGGGGTTCTCGAAAGTCAATGATGGACCACTGGTTTCAATGTTGATTGTTGGGATGATCGGATGTGGTTGGTAGGTCGACTCGGCGACAATGGACGACGATGAGGCGACATCATCTGTTGGTCGTGGTGATGGACGGTATGTTGCGCTCTTCCTCTCCAATACCGATTTACCGAAAACGTAGCTCTGCCAGATGGATGTGGCGGTATCACGCATCTTTTGCTTCTCGACGCGTTGTCGTTCGAGGTATTCGCGGAAAGTACGATCTAGTTGATTGCTTTCGTGCTCCAGTTCTTGGATGCGAAGCCTAGAATCGAGTTAGTCTACATATATACATTCTTATGGATGCAAGGTGGATGACATACGTACTTGGCGTCAAAGACGATGCGGTCGATGTGTCGTTCTTGTTCGGAAATGGCTTTGACTATCTGCCGGATATGATCCTTTGTGTCCACGGGCTTTGACGTGGGTTGGTTGGCTGTGCTTGGGGCATCGGCGGTTTGAGTCTCTTTATTGGATATGGAATCAGTGCGTTCCATGAACTTTTTTTTCGTTTCATCGATTTTGTGATGAAGCTCTTGATGTTTAGCTTCGAATTCTTGGATTTTTTTTTCGAAGCCCTCATTGGACTTGCAGTGGTCGCCCTCTGTGTGGCTTCGGGAAGTGAGTCGGATGAGTTCCTGAAATGAAAAGGCAATAGAAACACTCACAACCCAGCTGGGTCGCCAGTCCTTACGTTTGTAAATTTCTGCTTGTATTTGGTTTTAATAATGTCCTTTTGTATACTGAGCCTCTGTTCCATGTCCTTTTCCATTTTCTCCCTCTCTCGATGCAGCGCCTTCTTTAGAGCATTTTCTATCTGCAAGGGGCATTTGTGTAGAGAGAATCGATAGAGGACTCCTCATTCAAACCTTTTCTAGAAATATTTTCCCATTGTCCGTGGTCTTCATCTCCTTCACCCAGTCGTCATAGGACTTCTCATTGATTGTTATATCCCCAGGAGGTACTCCGGGACATATGAATCCTCTAGTCACCTGGTCAAAATTGATTGCACATCGCTCGAATTGCTTGGCCATGGAGTCGATCGCCGTCACCACAGCCGTGAGTCGTTTATTTTTCCTCTTTGATAGCGATACTTGTCGCAAATTTTCGGAGATCTTCTCCAGACTTCGATTGAGGTTTTCAAATTTCCGTATCTGCACCGATTTCCTCTCCTGCTGGGGAAGATTCTTGTGGTTCTGCAACCGTTCAAGGTTCTGGGACATCTCCTTGACTTTCTTCGAGAGGATTATTAAATATTTATTCAAATACCGTAAGTGACTGCTTTCGAATTCCGGCTTGGCCTCTGGTTTAGGTGGATCGGTTTTTGGCGAGTGGGCACTCTTAATCTCTTCCGTTTTCTGCCTATTTAGAAGGTTCCTGAGAAGTACCAGGAGCAGTGAAACACTCATGTCCGTAACATACTCCTGGTAAATGGTGTTCTTCATTTCACCCGCCAAATTCCGAGAGAGTGCATCGAATATTTCAAAAATTTCATGTTCACTGAACCGGAACTGCTTGGCATTCTCAAAGTCCGGCAAAGTATTCCGATATGGGACCTCAGTACTAAACACCGACAGGGTGAAGTGGCAGTTCTGTGCATAGAGGAACTCAGCAACGAGAGTATTGAGGGCCAAAATTAGCGGCGAGAGCGTTAGACGTTGGGTGATTGCCGCTTGATTAATGATTTTCTTTCCTATGGTGAATAAAATAGAAAAGGTGGCGGTTGACACTGTATTATCGACACGGTTACCATGGTGATTCAAATCAAAATAAACGACAACTTATTTGGTTGATTGTCTTTCCGCCACTAAATAATTGTGAAACAATCAGCTTTTGATGAATGAAAACTCACCGAGAGTGGTCTTGTTAAAGTTGGCAATGAGGTCCTTTCGCAATTTGGCTTGTAGGGAACGAGCGACGTCGTCGCGTTCCATCCAATCCCGGAAATGCTGTTTGAATTCGCCCTCGGGAATTTTCGACAAATCACGAAGATTTATGTTCGCGGTGTTCATTGCTGCTTGGGTGTGGAGACTTATGTGGGAATTCTCTCAGTAAACTTCGGATGCAATGAAATATCAACGATTTTAGTAAAGACCGGCTTTGTGTCGATTTCTTGTTGATAACTTGTGTCGGTAAAGTTAGGTGAAGTTTTGAGTCAAACTGTCAAAGGTGGCTTTCCTCGATGTCCTTCATTAAGGGTCAACACACATTTGTTTACGAACATAATTTTTTTTAATAGATTATGATAAAAGGTCGATTATACTATAATCATAACTAAAAATCAACTAAATTGACTGAAGAATCAGAGTCTTAATGAAGACCGCGATTCGCCCATTCTTCGCCGTTTGCAGCAATTGGTCCGTGTTACTCGACTATGTGAAGATTTTCTGAAAGGATCTTGGTCTCAAAACAACTCACATGCAAGAACTGAAGTCGAACGACCTGCCACAGAGTCGAATTTACGATGAATGAGGCGTAAAGAAGATGGAGGATGATACACTTTTTTGTTGAACAATTGTATTCAGCGTCGAACTTCATTCCTTGTTGAGTGGGTATGTTAGTATGCAAAATTGTGTTTTGTGATAAGCAACTTCGGGCAATGTAATTACTAATGCGCCGAGAAAAATGCACTGTTTGGTGCGGTTTATGGTCCGGCGGAATCATTGGTCCGTATTGTTTCAAAAACGACCGTGAGATCAACTATTCAATGACGACCACTATCGTTCAATTAATTCGGTTTTTTAACCATAATGTACGAGCTGAATCTGATCAACTTGAAGTTCCAGCAATACGGCTTTACGGCGCCACACAGCACGCGCACCGTTGGGCAATCGAGAAGTGAGGTCGAAGAGCAATTTTTTTTTCTCATTTTGGAACGTTGATTTGGCAGGCTAGAACGTGCAATTTAAGGCCCAAACTATTTTTATGAGAATACGTCGAATTACTTGTGTATGCCGATACGCACAGCCAGCATGAGTTGCCGCCTTGGGAGACAACATTACCCCTGTTATTAGCCAGAAATTGGTTCCAAACTATTTTGTTCGAGCCGCTTAAAATGTCCATCACTTTCTTACTACTAAAATATATGATGTCTAGGAAATCCTGCCCCATTCTTCCAATATCCCACTTATAGGCATAACATTCAACAGCCAAACAAAGGAAAGTTCATGCTGCTTCTTCCATGAATGCCCCGCATTTACAGGCTGCAGATTCCGGTAAATTCATATTTAAAAACCTCTCAAAGGTTTCTAACCTCGACCTTGCCAACGTTATCAACTTTTTCAGCAGAATTTGAACATTCGAGCTATTTATAAGCAGGTTAGACGTGATGTGGCATTAAAAGTAAAACATTCCCCCTTGTTCATAACGAAGACCGGGCAGCCCCGTACCCAAGTACTTAATATCGACAACTGACTATTAGTAGAACGTGAATGCATGAGAATTAAACGAGAATTACTTATCATTCTCGCACGAACATTTTCTGAAATTATTTTCATCTTTTTTTTTACCACACCACACCACACATTCTTTTTCCGTCACGACTGTACAGTGGAGAATGATTTGTAGTATTGAATTGACACTACCTAGCCGACGATCACAATAGCTGTCAGTCACCCCCGCAATTGTTTACATTTTTTTTGTGTAATCTTCTTGGAAATTGTTTTCCGAAGACGAATACTTCGCACATTGGACATAAAGAGCCTGTGAAGATCAGTTTATGGGATTTCCGGTTTCATCCCAAACAAAGAAAACACAAGGGAAAAAGTGTAGCGTTCGATCCATCGAGTGCGATGCCGAATCCAATTGACGGTGTTATAATTCAGGTTCGAGCTCTGCTAAAGGAACAAAAAATCGAGCTATGGTCGATGCCGTATTATTTTGAAAGCGTCGGTCCAGTGGAGGCCGAGTTGGAGGTAAGGTTTTGCTATATCTCGCTTGAAGGACTTGTCTTATAATCCTACTTAGAGACTTGCACAAGATTTCAGTAAAAGTCTTAGCATATCGGTTTCGCATTGCAAGTTGGCATTGAGTGAATTGCAGGATGGTGCGCTACGGAAACTGGCTGCCAGAAAGGAGTTTGAAGAAACTGGTGAGTTGATCGTGGATATAGTCTGACAGTTGTATCACTGAATAGGTCGTTCCAGGTGTGGCCACGTTCAATGTGCGGTGCGTTAACAATGTGCGACGCACAGGGAACATGTTTGACGTAAAGTGCTCCCTGACGGTCGTGGGCGAGGATCTGCAGAAGAAGATAGCAGATAAGTTGGATATCAAGGATCTGAATTGTATCAAAGTCATATCAGCCGGAAAGATTGTCGACCCAAACAAAACGCTTGACGTGCAAGGTAAGTGTCATTCACTTGTATTGCGATTTCGATATCTAGATCTATTGCTACAGGAATCAGGAACAATCAGCAGTTGATGGCGATAGTAAGTGTGTCTGACGGCTCGAGCACTGAAGACGCGATGTATGACCGCGTAAAGAAGATCAAGGAAGACGTCGAGGCAATTGTCAATGCGGAAAACAATCTCTTCGAGATGGAGGATCAGGATGGTAATATTGTGCACCTTCCGCCGGATGAAAACAGAGCCATCCTGATGGCTATGGGGTATTGTGAAAAAGCTCGAGTAGCGATGAAGCGAAACGACTACGACGAAGCGCTGATTCTATTGCTAGAAGCTGATGATAAGTTTGCATCGTGTAATTCAAAGTTCCTCGAAGCGGTGGACAACTATGCGTTGGTCAACTTGGACATCGTCTGGTGCTATCTTTGTCTTAAGGTGACGCGCTTCCCACTCCCCTGAATATGAGCTCATTTTCCATTTTCCATCAGAATTTAACACAACTTCCGGATGCGCAGCGGCGTTTAGACATCTGCGAGAGAAACTTTCAACGTAGCTATGGCAAGAACCTGGACCGCTTGTTCACCCTGCGCGGAGACACCTGTGCCGAGCGAGCTCTGGTGATGCGATTACATTTACTTCAAGGAGTAATGTTGTTCCATCAAAATCGCAGGAATGAGGCTTACGAGAAATTCGATCTAGCGAACTCGGAGCTACGCGAACTCAAGGTCGACGAAGGTGCCGTCACGCAGCTGGTTCAAATGGGCTTTGATTCGCCCGAAGCACGAATCGGACTGCGTGCTTGCCGTGGTAATATAAGCGAAGCTGTGAATTTCATTCACGATCGCAAGACTAAAGTCGCCGAAGCTCGCAAGAAATCGAGAAATGAGAAATCTTTCTCGCTGCATGCTAGAGCCAAAAACTCAGCGAGTTCCTCAGATAAAAACGAGTCGTGGGTGAATCCACGTAGCGTTTACACTCTCACCGAAATGGGCTTCCCGAAGGAGTTGGTCGTGGTTGCACTGGAGAAATGCAAAAACGACATACCGAAGGCGGTAAGTTGTCTGCTCTCTTATTAACTCGAAAGACAAAAAATATCTCCCACCAGTTGGACATGCTGCAATCTGACGTTGACGGACTCATTCAGTCAATCCCGGCAACAGCACAAGTAGCCGACGAAACACTACTTGCCGAGGTAAGTGCCAGTCCCGTGCAACCTATCCCAATTTATGTATTCCCCCTTTCAGTTGAAGAACATCGGCTTCGACGAGGAAACCGTGAAGTTTGCTTTGGAAACGGCCAACAACGACGCGGAGAAGGCAATTGACTTTCTTCTTAAAATGCTCGATAACGGCAAAGAGCTGAAGAAAAAAGTCGAGAAAATTGTCGAAACGACGGGCGCGTCTACCTCGAAGGGTGCGGTAAGTGGCTCCTCACTGGTGGGGCAGTTCCTCGAGAAAGCGAAAAAGGAAATGGATTCGTATAAGGCGTTTGAGAGATTCAACGAAGATCTTCCAGTGAACGAGAATGAATACTTGGATTTGTCGCTGCAGCGCGAGGAGCAGATTATAGCCGAATATTTATCCTTACTAGAGCAGTGACGGCGCTTAAGATATCCTTTGTCCTATCTTATCGTAGTTTTTCTATCAATTAGAAATGTGGACTCGCGTGTTGTTTCTTAATTACAAAGAAAATATAATAAAACGTGTATTAATTCATTATTAATTGGTTTTTGATTTACTTCCAACTTGGTAGGCAATTGTTCAAAAAGTAGTAGGAATTGTATGATTTCACGAGTTGCCTTTGTCCGATTTACTCGTTTATTTTTGCTGTGCCGGCAAAAATGTTCGAAAATGCTGGCAAATTTGTTCGAAACCTGCTGGTGTATGTGTAGTGTTGCACAGGCGGTTGTGCTACTGAATCAACTGTCAATTCATTTTTAAGTCGAAATTTTGGGAAATGAAAACTCCGCAAATTATTGAAATATAATTTTCTTTATTAACTTTTACGCAGTCATAAAATGTCAAAAACTGTCAGAAAACGTCCAAGTCAAAAAAGCAAATTTTTCATGCAATGCATCACTATTGTAGTGAAAATTGAACTCCCATTCTGCCCGACGAACTACGATTCGGTTAATTCTTTTCACGGGTCTGGTTTACCATTTAAGCTCTTTTTCACCCGTCTGCTATCAAAGATAAATATCGATTTCAGCGCTTACTTTTCATCTGCCGAGGTATCTTAATGCCACATTTCGCTCTTTTTTTAACGCCCTTTTC
Source organism: Merodon equestris (assembly GCA_958301585.1). Lineage (NCBI taxonomy): Eukaryota > Metazoa > Arthropoda > Insecta > Diptera > Syrphidae > Merodon > Merodon equestris. Next base: position 7,396,820 of record OY284415.1, read on the forward strand.
GCTCAAAGTTATCTTCTCTGACCTTTCCACAGTTTAGGCAAAGAGGTTACTTGAGACGTTCGAAGAAAATAATGTCCAATCAGGAATTGTTTTAAGTAGAAATCAGCTTCTCAGTGCTTCCAGTTTATCCATTTGGGATAAGTCCACTTTCCCTTTGACTGCATCCATCTCTCATGCCTTGTTCTTATACATATAGGTGTATCACCCCTATCGTTGACTGAGGCTCCAGGTTGCTGTCACCATATGTCTTTTGTAGCCCCCAGTTTAAATGGCTGTTGGTAGCATCTCGACGATAAAACACTTAGAATTATATGATACTGGTCGATATGCACAGCAAAATCTCAGCTCACTAAATCGGTTGATGGAATTAAACTGTTTAACATAACGCCTGCAAACTTATTTCTTTAGTTGTCTGGTTGTCCTCCAATATTCGTAAATATTCTGGATAATGCAGCATTCACCTAAGCAGCTTAGTCCATTAGAATCCTATCACATATGAAGTTGTATAAGATAGGTCCCAATACCGATCCTTGCGGAACTACGTCAGGTACAAGGTGCTGTCTTCCTCCATTGTAAGCTGTAGAACAGAAGCTGTTTTTCAAAGCAGCATCATATTATTTGTATTGAGAACCATATTACTGTCATTGATCTAAGGAAGTGCACTATAGGCCCCCAATTACCAGAGTTTAAAACATTTTCGACGTCCAATATTATTACAGCTATATTTTCTGCCAGCTGCAAAACTGTTTGATTCCTTAGTAACTGAAAAATTGAATTTTTTTTGTAAAAGTCTAATTTCCAATAACCAACACGGCTTTGTTAAAAACAGATCGGCAGTTACTAATCTCCTCCTTTTCACCAACTATGTTATTTCTGAGATTAGTAAAGGTAACCAGGTTGATGCAATTTACACTGACTTCAGTAAAGCATTTGATAGAGTGAACCATAAGCTTTTGCTTTATAAGCTTCAACGACTAGGTTTCCCTAACATCTTTCTCAGATGGCTATCATCGTTCTTAGAAAACAGAGTCCAATTTGTAAAGTATCGTAATCATACTTCCGTACAAATTCAGGTAACATCAGGTGTCCCACAAGGTAGCCATATTGGACCTCTCTTGTTCATTCTATTCGTTAATGATGTTGTGAAATTTATACCCCACTGCAATATCCTAATGTTTGCCGATGATTTTAAAATTTACTCGGCATGCAAAGATCCCACTAGCTTTCATCGTTTAAGTGGTCATCTTCAAATATTTGCTTTGTGGTGCTCTAGAAATAAATTGTCTCTCAATGTTAGTAAATGCTCGATTATTACTTTTTCTCGGAGTTCTTCTCCCTATATTTATTCTTACTCCCTTAATGGTTGTGCAATTCCACGTATTTCCTTAGTTAAAGACTTGGGCGTTATGTTGGATTGTAAACTATCCTTTAATTCTCATGTTGAGTTCATCACTAATAAAACTAACAGAGCATTAGGAATGTTAAACGTTATGCTAAAATGTTCATCGATCCATATGTTCTAAAAACCTTATATGTATCGTTTGTTCGATCTCTGCTTGAGTATGCATCCGTCGTTTGGTGTCCCTACTACCACATTCATATTGCGAGATTAGAATCGATACAAAAACGATTTTTAAGGTTTTCTCTCAGGCGACTTCCTTGGTCAAATTTTAATAATTTGCCTCCATATCAAGATCGATTGAAACTTATTAGACTCGATTTACTCGAAACGAGGAGAAAGGTGTCAAGAATAATTTTTTTACACAGAATCCTTATTGGTGAGATAGACTGTCCTGAAATATTGGGTCTCTTGAATATTAAGGTTCCATCTGTCAACTTTCGTATCAATCGATTTTTCTCCATAACCCACTATCATACTAACTACGGCCAGTCCTCGTCTTTAAATGGCTTGCTGTTATTTTATAATGAATGCGCGTCGTCAATCGACTTTAATATGTCGATACCATCCATTAAAGCTAATTTAATTAACCATTTCCAGACATAATTGTTAGCTCAAAGTTATTGTATTTATTATATATTATATATTATAGGTCTAAGAAAGTCTATGTACTTTATTGACTAAATAAATAAATAAATAAATAAACACTCGCCCTCTCACATAATAGCCAACTCCACTTCTCTTCCAACAGTTCCAACTCCTTCTTCAACAACGTCTCCTCCTAACTTCACCCAATCTTTCATTGATCCCCTTCTTTACATTCTCTTCCTGCCCTTCATGCTAACCTTCCTCTCACCTTCTATTACCAAAATGTAAGAGGTCTTCGCTCAAAAACATAAGCAGTCTTTCAACAGTGGAATGCTTTACCATTCCAAATCTTCGCTCTGACTGAAACTAATTGATCCCTAGTAAAAACAACCAAGAATTGTTCCCATCTATCGACCTCAATCGACCTACCGATAGCTGCCCCTGTCGTGGCGTTTTAATAGCCGTTCTTAACTCAATCGACTCATCCCCTATTGCAATATCTTCTTCACCGTATCTCGACTTCGTTTCAATCAAGATTGTACTGCCCCGTAAAGCACTCTAGGTCATCTGCTTTTATATCTTGACATCTCAGCCTATTGAATCCTATGAACTCGCCATTAATACGATTGATAGCATAAATGATATACGGGATCCTCATGATGAAATCCTTCTCTTTGGTGATTTTAATCTTCCTTCTCTTAAATGGGCTCCATCAGACGATCAATTATTTTACATTGCCACTAATCCCTCTGCTGCCAAAGAATGTCTTTTCTTAGATCGCCTAGCTGATTCAAACCTTAGCCAGGTTAGTGGCATCCTGATCTCACAACAGACCCCCTTAGTTCCTCTGTTTCACTTTGTCCCCTTTCCTTATCACCCATCGACAGCTACCATCCTCCCCTTCTACTTTCATTTTTTCACGACTCTCCACCACTGAATACTTCCCCTCCGCTTAAGTCCTACGACTTCCACAAAGTAAATTTCAACCTAATCAATGAATATCTCAGTAATGCCCCCTTCACTTTTGACAGCCATACAATAAACGACGCCATATCTATTTTCTACAGAGAAATATTCAATTATATTTCTCTTTACGTTCGCCTTTCCCGATCCAACCATTTATCTACCTCCCCTCCTTGGTATAATCGCAGGCTCTGTTCACTAAGAAACACAAGAAACAAACTGTGGGCAATCTTCCTTCGTACTCATTCCCCCAATGACTTTTCTAACTACATTGGTATTTATCAGAAAGTCGCTTTATGAACGCCATTTAATCGAAACGCAAGCCAATCTTATTAACGATCCTAAGTCCTGCTTTCAGTTTCTGAACTACGAGGGTGGTCCGATAAGTGCTTAACCTACAAAAGAAAAACAAACATTTTGGAGAAATAGCGATTTATTTATTGTCTATATTGTATTCTTTTAGCTCGATACACTTGACCCAGCGATGTTCCAACTTCTTTAACCCGTCTAAAAAATACGTTTTCTCGATGTCTGCAAAGTAGGTCTCCGTAGCGGCGATGACCTTCTCATTCGACTGAAATGTCTGCCCGGCGAGTGTCTTTTTCAAGTTTGGAAACAAAAAGAAGTCGCACGGGGCCAAATCTGGAGAATACGGTAGATGGGGCAGCAGTTCGTAGCCCAATTCGACTAATTTGTCCGTGGCGAGGGCGGAGGTGTGAGCCGGTGCGTTATCATGGTGGAAGAACACTTTTTTCTTCGCCAAGTGGGGCCGTTTTTTCTTCAATTCGGCGTCGAATCGGCCCAATAATTTGGCATAGTACAGCCCTGTGACCTTTTGCTCTTCTCCAGGTAGTCGATGTGGATCACACCTTGTGAATCCCAGAAAACGGTGGCCATCACCTTTCCGGCCGATGGGAGAGTCTTCGCCTTCTTCGGAGCACGTTCGCCGGATGAAGTTCACTGTTTCGACTGTTCCTTGGTCTCTGGTGTGTACCAGTGGATCCATGTTTCGTCGACTGTCACGAAACGACGCAGAAACTCCTTTGGATTGCGCTTAAACAGCGTCGAACACTGCTCTGAAGTGGTCTCACGGTTGCGCTTGTTGTCCGGAGTGAGCCAACGCGGCACCCATCGCGCCGACACCTTTCTCATGCCCAAAATTTAAGCAGGATATGACCCATGCGATCTTTTGAAATGCCTACTGTCTCAGCTATCTCGCGCACCTTTAATCGTCGGTCTGCCAATACGAGATCGTGGATTTTTGTCACGTTATCCTCCGTGATAGCCGTTTTCGGGGCACCTGGACGTGGTTCATCAAAAACCGACGTGCGACCACGTTGAACCTCGTTAAACCAATTTTTGATGGTCGCCATCGAAGGAGAAGAGTCACCGTACACAGCATACAAACGCTCTTTGATTTCGCTGCGCGATTTCCCTTCCAAAAACAAGAATCAAATCACCGACCGATATTGCTCTTTTTCCATTTTTCCAAAATCCGCGGACACTCCCGCTTCCACACGCGGTCAAAACAAAACTAGCCGTCTACTGGAATGTACTACACGATAGTAAGTTGCTCTTGCGATACTGGCGCCATCTGGCTAAGTACTTATCGGACCACCGAAAATCCAAATCCACCAGCAAATCTCTATTCTCCTTCAAACAACATGGCTTCTTTAAATGCAGGTCTACAACCACAAACCTTGTCGATTTTGTGTCCTTCACACTCCCAGCTTTAGAGAATAGAAATGAGGTCGACGTGATTTCAACTGATTTCAGTAAAGCTTTCTACAAAATCTCCCACAAACTAATAATCTTCAAAATTTCTTGGCTTTGAACCCACAGCGTTGAAGTGGATATCTTCTTATTTAAAAAAACCGTTACTACAGTGTTCGTTTCAGATCTGCCTCTTCCAACCCCTTCTTAGCTTCTTCCGGCGTAGCCACCTAGGTCCACTTCTTTTTATTCTTACCATAAACGACATTGAGTTTGTCATCAAACATTCCCACCTCTCACTGTACGCAGACGACACCAAGTTCTTCAAGACCATTTCCTCGCAACAAGATTCTTCCCTTATTCAATCGGATCTGAACAGCTTTTCCGTTTGGTGTTTCAAAAATTGTTTGGAACTTAACATTTCCAAATGCCAATCAATTACCTTCTCACGTAAACGAATCTAACCTCCCCCTCGTCTCTACTTCCTGAATAATCAGCCCATCTCCACCGTTCAGGTTATCCGCGATATTGGCATACTATGTAACCAAGAGCTCAATTTTCGCGCACATATCGACGATATAATTCATAAAGCCAACTCTGCACTCGGTTTTGTGAAACGTTGGTCTAAAGAATTCTCCAATTCGTACGTGACTCGATCCCCCTATATTACCTTTGTTCGTCCCCTTCTTGAATACGCATGTCAAGTGTGGTCCCCTTATCAACAAAACCACATATCTAGAATCGAAGGCATCCAACGTCGATTCCTACGTTTCGCTCTTCGAGGTCTGAACAATCCCTTGTTCTTACCGACCTATCAAGACCGTCTTAAACTAATCAACTTGAGTACTTTGGAGGAAAGAAGAAAAGTATCCGACATAATCTTCATTCATAGACTTCTTACAGGTACCATTGACTGCGCCACCCTTTCTAATTCCATATCTCTTAACACAAACCCCCGTAATACACGCAATCCTCGTCTCTTCTATCTAACCACCTCCCGCACCTCATACGGCTCCAATGAACCCATTTCCCGTATGCTGGCAAGTGTTAATTCGAATATTAACTTCGAATTCAACCTCAGCACTCCATGCCTAAAACTCCGTTTTCTGAATAACCTTTCTTCCTTCCAGTCTTAGTTTCTAAGGTTTGCGCCCCCTCACCCGTTCTCATTAGTTATTAAGTTAGATTAAGTTTAGCTTGAATTAAACTCAATAAATGGGGGTGTTTGCCTACACGAAAACTACCTGCTGCTACATTAGTCTCTCCCAACCCATTTATTGTAGTTAAGTTAGCCATAGATTCTGTATTTGACATCGGTGACCCCAATGACATTATCATTATTTGTGGCGATTTCTACGTTTCTGAAATGGGCTAAATCTGACGATGTGAGCCACTTTGTCGTGACTAACACCTCGTCTGGCAAAGAGATCTTGTCACAGGTCTTGACAGAGCGCCTCTCTAACTTGGCCTCCTCCAACTCAGGAACATCAACAATATGAATATTCAACAAACTTCGTTATAACCACTAGTATCAATCTCTTCTCTACCTTGGATCCGCTCCATCCACCCCATCGGGAACACTTTCACTTGACATTCGCTTTACCATTCTCCAAATGAGTATTGCTTCAATTTCCGAACAGCAGACCTCGCAAAACTGCTGATCAATATAAACTTTAATTTTCTCCTAAGCCCTAACACGCTCATGGGCCTTAGATGATACTCTCAACGTATTTACCAAAACCTTCCTTGCGCAAGAGATATTCGCTTTGCTTCCGACCTTTCCACCTACCTGCAGCGGTATACGGAATTTGTATAAAATCTGATAGCTATTTCGCTGCTTTTAATTTTCTCAGTACTTGCTTTAATGAATAGAAAATAGTTGGCAACTTTTTGCTCATTTCTTCAGCCAGATCGTGACTACTTTTGTTATATGAAAGCCTCTGACGTCTCTAGCGTCAGTAAATATAACTCCTTAGTGATCGAAAAACTTCAAGGACGGTTACTGGTCCGATCCTGATTCTATCCTCGCCATAGTTTTAAAAGATGGTGCCAAACATTTGCTCCTACCCCTACGTGCCTTATTTTAGAGTTCCAAATCACAGGGATTTTCTCCTCAGCTGTGGGAAAATGCCTCCATCTTCCCAATCCACACAAAAAAAAAAAAAAAACAAAAGAATGAAGTGTCCAATTGCTAAACTTTCTGGTCTTCCCTAACTCTTTGAGAGTATTGTCTGCAATGCAATATTCTGTCACTGTAAGCCCATCTTCTCCCCAAATCAATAGAGCTTCCTCAAAGGTCGACCGGCAACCATGAATCTAACTGATTTTGTTTCGCAATCCTTATGTGCAAGACCATAAAGCAAGGCCTTCAACAAAATCTCGCATCAAATTAAACTTAATTACTGCTCTTGGAGTATTCCCTGGGCTAATACCTATAATTTACCTCTTTACTTGTATAGGGGTCGTTTAAAATTAATCAAGCTATAACCCCTACAATATTGTAATATTGATTGCCTCACACTGCTTCCAATGATTTCCCTCAACAATAATCAACGAACTGTGACTGCCATGAGCCTATGTCCAGAATGTTGCTCAAAGCGAGTTTCGCTCTTTTCGACCCATAACCAAACCATCTTTTAAAAATGTCCTCTAACGCGGCTAAATCCGGGGCCGTCAAATCATCATGGATTTTCAGATATAACTGAAGACAGCTACTCATTATCATACGGGCGGGAAAAGATGGTTAATTGATGTCACAATTACGCAGTGTCATCTCAGTGGCTGATTAGGCTTGTAATAAAGTCAGCAAGAATACAGACTTGGTTTCTACTAGAAGGTGGCGCAAGATTAAAAATCCTCCATGAATAGGAGTACGTTCTTAAGGATACGACACTGCAGTGTTTCGTCATCATCAAGACAAAGTTTACACGTTGACTCGGGGCGAAAATTCATTTTATGGAGATGATATTTAAGACCACAGTATCCAGAATGGCAGCTTACAAGTCTTCTTACGTCGTCTCTATTGGATTTTAGAATAGAGCTAGGTCTGAACTATTGTGACTTTCTCTAACTAGATATCTTGTTAAGTTTAGATTTGGGAACAACACACGAGGGATCCTTATGTAGATATGTTTCGGAGATGATCTTTTTGGGTAAGAAGTCTGTGATTTCGTTTCGATTGATGCCTCATTGTCCTGATGCTCACCAGAATTTGGTTTCGTTTTTCTGGGTAAGTCCTGCAGAGCATCATTGTACAATTTCAATTTACGATATGTGAGCTTAGCGGTTTGAGCTTTGGTGGGCGATCAGCAAGTATATTGTTACTTCCATCTTTGGTTAGCGCATGTGAGTGGTATAGACCGGATTTCTTGTCAATGTGAAGTATATTATTGATTGAATATCAGATACCGTCGTGGAAGATGAACTCGTGACTTGAGCCATGTTATAAAGTGGGAAAAGCCAAATGTGTGGATTTGGGCTGCCTTTGGGCTGCTGTTATACAGAGACATACTAATTTTTGAAGATGAAATATAGTTTTTTACATGGTTTTGTACCATTATACGACAGTGGTATATACATATGATGACAATTTTCACGATCCCTGCGTACAGTATAATTAGAAGAAAAATGTAGGTTTTAATCCCCTGGTCTATCCGTAAGTACCGCGACAGGATCAAATTATCTTGGCCGCTTTTGCTGATATTACAGATGTTCAAATGGGAATCCGTCGTTTTCGACTTCGTGATTTACTTGTGCGTGAAAATGTCGACTTTGGAGCCAAATAAGCGTAAACTACGGCAAGCTTTACTTTTCGTCTTCAATTTGAAAAAAAACTGCAGCTAGGGAGGACCGAATAATTATAGAAATTTACGGTGAGGTTCCTGACGGGTTTTTCAATAACTACGAGTATGTCCAAAAATGGACAGTTTATTGCTCAGACGCTTCAGTTGGCAACCGCTGTCATTCTTGAACGCCTGCATTCCGCTGAAGCTACAATTTTACCATCTAGTACACACATTGAAGTTTATTAAAAACGTGCTTTGTTTGATAAACTTTCCGCGAGCTGTGAAATATTCTTTTAACTGAGTGGTCAAACTTAATTTGGCGAAATTTGCGAGAAGTCTTGATCTAATTGGCAGAAAAAACTGAAGCCCCAAATGAAGTAATCAAGCTCGTTCAACGTTTGTTGCTTGGGCTCTGGACCAATTGAAAACGCATCCAAATTTCGTAAAAAAAATCATCTTCCGGGATTAAGCATAAGTCTGTTTGAATGGTTCCATGAACAAGCAAACTCACCGTATAGGGGGGAAAGGTACTCCAAAGAAGTGAAAAGAGTCTCCATTGCTTAACGAGAAACGTACTCTTTGGGGTGGATTTTAGGCAGGCGGTGTCATTGGACTATACGTCTTCCAAAATGAAAATGACCGGACAGTGACGGTGGATGGAAAATGGCCATGATAACTGACTTTTTGTGACCTCAGAGGGATGGCTTCTTTAGACTATTAAGTCGTTACGTCAGGTCGCCAGTTTATGGCCAATTTATAACAAAAACAATTGACCAATTGGAGTACATCGTTCAAACTATTGGTGAGATTCAACCCGACTTAGTCTGAAAGATTGGGCCTCTCGAATGGAGCTTGTCTACATATTCATACTGAATGTATTATATTTTATTCCACAATAAGGGGGCTCTGACATATCTCACACAGAAGTCTATGTATTCAGTCGAAAGGACACACTTATTGAAACTTGTGATAGACTGTGTGAAACTTAGTGATAGAATGTGTCGCTAATGGTTTCAATGTGACTTCGATATGGAAAACAAGGAGTTTCTCGTACGAGTAAAGAGATTTGAAGTGAAACAATGCGATTGAGCCGAGCATTGAAGGAGAAATGGTTACAATATTGACAAAGGCACGACAGTGCTTGGAAACATGTTGCACTGTCGGTCGTCAAAACCTATCTATAAGCACTGAAATCAGATATCCTATTCTAGTCGTCGTGTTTTTGCAGACATCAGCCCATCCGATTAGAAGTAAAAAAATTGAGGCCTCGAAATACGTGTAGTTTTTCCAAAGCGGAATCCGTATGCTGCTAGAACTATGGGCAAAGATTGTAGCTAGCGATGGACAACACATTAAATAATTTTTCGAGGTAGAAAAAATTGGGAAATAAAACGACGATATACCTGATACCTAGTAATGCCCACACGTGGCAGTTTAGTAATGTTTCAGTTGTAATATTGCTGTCGTCGGAAATATCCTTAAGCTCAATTAAATTTAATGGCGAAGTGAAATTGCGGTCACAAAGCAAGATTGTTTCCCCGCAAAAAAGTGACCTTCGCTCCATGCGGGAGATTGATTTGTTTTTAAAGCAAATACCCTGTCCAAGGCTCAAAGTTCGTCATTCAAAGCTACCATCATATTTTTATTTTCTTTTCGTAATTGCTATTTGCGAAAAGGCGATAAGGCAAATATAAAAAAAAAACAACGAAAACCTGTGACTACTGAAATCCTAGCTGGTTTTTAATTGTTGGCTATTATAGCCTCCTTATAAACAGATCTTTCGCGGAAATTCAAATTACTTGACCAGCCGTTTAGCCATTATAGAAAATAAAATTTAATTACACCGGTCCTATCGCAGGTACATATGTGTACAGCGAGAGATTCATTTTTGAATATTTTCCTGTTTAATGAAATAAATCCATAATTTGGCCAAGGGATTGGGTAGAGAGACGTGCCATTAGTTCCAAATTGCGGAAGTTAATGTTATTATTTGTAGGCTGCTATCAGCGTTACTATCTAATTACATTTAAGTGTGTAGCGATCTGTGACAGTACAGTGTACTCAGTAGCACACTCTCTTCGATGGCCAGAGGTCAAGCGATCGATGAATGTGCTTTGTCATGATAACATTGATCATGCGATTTGAAATCGAGATAGATATAAATTATATCGAATTGCAAATGGTTTGCCTTGAGTTAGATAATCGGTTATAACGTCGTTGCAAGAGATCGCTGATTGTCAGGACGATATGAGGAAAAGGCATTCGTCTGATGACTAATGTAATAGTGCTGGGCCTATCAGGATTCACACCTGGCACGATGGTACTTAAATCAAAAACAAAATAGTATTTTGAACTAGATACAGATAGACAACAAATGGACTTCCATGCCTATAATTTCTAAGCTGTCTGAGACGCTTTATTTGCCTATGAGTACCCGTATAATTGCTCGCGGATGAAAAATCAAATAAAAACCTTCAGTAAGTCTCAACCTTTTTTGCAGTAAGTGTTACTGGAATATGTTCAAAATTTGTCAGGACAAACGACAGATCATTCTTGACTGCAACAATTATAGAGCAACAAGTCTCCTGCATCGGCGGTGCTGTGTGTACGCCTTGGACCGATCTTCAGAAACCAGTTAGATCAATTTCAGACCTTGGAAAAGATCTACCTTCGAAGTTTGAAACTAATCAATTTTTATCATCTTATCCACTAGCTTCGTCTAAGTCGGGAACGATCTAATATTTTAGACGTCAAAGACAGGCTTTTTTTAAATCATTAAAAAAAAAAAACGATTCACAACTCATCATCTGGCTATCGCAAAAGGAACAATTTTTTTTAAGTTCCGTATAAACGAAGCTTTTGCGAGCATTGTGACAAGACGGGTTGAAACGATCCGGCATTATTTGATGTTAGTTAAGAATTTCGTCCGTCTCGGTTCCCTTATCATAGGTAGCACCGACAAGAGTGCAGATATTAGGTGCGGAATCAGTCTTGCCAATTACTATTTCTTTCGGCTCAAGAAGAGGATACAGTCCATATTATCAGGATCTATTATCAAGCCCAACAATCTGGCTCTCGTCGAAATGGTGCAAAGATTGGTTCCAATTTTTTTAATAAACGCGTGCTAAAGAGTGTATGATCATTGGCAGCACAGAGCACGGACCGAAGATATTGGGGGAGAAAGGGAAAGGATGTACGGTGCACATTAGTTTAAATGCTTGTGGATTGTAAGATTGTAAGGGCTGGGAAGAGCATTCCACATTCGTGGGGTCCGGCTAAGAAACGAGTCTCTAAATTTGACTGTGCGTCCGACGACAGGCTTAAGGGTGAATTGATGAGCTTCCGGGCGAGACGTGTATTGCGGTTAAATTATTGAAGGGGAGAAATGAGTCGATCGACTTCGCGATATATTTGTCTCCTATGAGTTTTGTCGTTCACTTTTGTATTCTATCTGGCAGGTGCAGAGAGCTCTTGGGAACATCAGAACAGATATGAGCGTTGTACTCAAGCTCGGAGCGGATGTAACCTTGTAAATTGAAGCCAGATCAGAGGGGGTGGAACATTTCTTGCATCGTTTGAGAAAACCTAGACATTTCGCAGCGTTCTTGGCAACCTCGAATATGTGGTCATTCCAACTAAAAGTTGGAAGGATGGAAAGTCTTTTGGGTTCATCGACACAAAAGCCATTCAAAGGATAACGGCTGATTATTGATGGTTAGCTTGAATGACAGTAGACAGCATTGTGTTTTGGAAGCAATTAATTCCATAACATACGCTGTCGTTAACATACGATTCGTTCCAGTTCTGCGGCCGAAGAGAAGGGACATGAGTCCTGGAACGAATATCAGTGAAGGAGGGTTTTGGATTGGAAGTAGCAGTTAAGAGATCATTTATAAAAATGAGGAAGAGTGTTGGTGATAGAACAGACCCCTGGGGAACACCAGCGTTCATTTGAGGATATCTTGACTTGAAACCGTCCAAAACAACTTGAATTGTACGGCCCGAAAGCTAATTTCCAATCCATAGAAGAAGAGACTCATCGATACCATAAGCACACATTTTTGACAAAAGAGCCTGATGCCAAACTCTGTCAAATGCTTTTAAAATATCGAGCGCAACAATCTTGCTTTCGCTGAAATGGTGCAAAGATTGGTTACACTTTTCCGTGAGATATGCCATCAAATCACCAGTGGACCTGTTGCTGAGGAAACCGTACTGGCGGTCATTAAGAAGTTTCCGATATTTCCTAAGCTGACGATTTATCAGCGTTTCCGTGACCTTGGAAAGAAGGCACATTAGTGTTATGGATCGGTAGGCGGTGGGAGACGAAGATTCGCCTTTTTAGGGACGGGCTGGACAAATGCTGTTTTCTTCTACTCGGACAAAAGTCAAAAGAGTATGAAAGGGGAAAAAACTTACGCAGTGGTTTTGCCAGCTTGGAAGAACACTTTTTAGAAGTATAGGGGAATGCACGTTGAGATCCTTAAATACACTTGAAACTGTATGAGTGCGAAAGTAAATTTGTCCCATGGAAGTGTCTACGATCTCAAGTAGATAACGTGCAATGTGGGAGCGTTGAGCTGGCTGTAAAATGTGCGGCTAGCAGATTGGCTTTGTCTAAAGCGCTGACAGCTTTTCCTTTTTTCCTCAACTTTTGGTCATGGAAGAATTTGACACGTTGGATCAATGCATTATTTCGGTTTTCTTCAAAGGGGTTGGCTTTGTAAGTTCGGAAACTCAACTCTCTATCTGATAGCCTCTTTGCAGCTCGAGCCATACCATCTGCTTTAGGTTTAATACCCAGTAGAAGTTTGTTCGTGATCGCATCAGCAGCGGCATCCACGTCACTATCGAGGTAGCATAGTGACCAGTAAAAATTCCTAAAGAAGCTGTTGAATTCAGCCATACTGTTCTTTTAGGAATTCGTTCTCTAACTATGCAGTTTGAATACGAGAAATTAGCTGAAACGACACAGTGGTCTGACGGGCTTAAAGATAACAATATATCGATAGAATACTTATCAGGATGAGAGGTGAGGAACAAGCCCAGGGTGTTGGTGGAATGATCTGCAATATCAGCTATTCGTGTTGGCTCATTTACTAGCTGGGTTAGATTGTTTACCACAGCAAAGACCTCTACATACCTTCCTTTCAGTGCGAGGAAACAGGGATACAATTCTTATAATGGAATCGGACAGCGCATCGAACTCGGTAAAAGTCGAGTTTAGGTTTGGAAAGTAAATGAAACAGAAGTGAGTTAAATGCTAACGGACATGGAATTTAATTTCATATTGGAGCAATGGTCATATTCTGGTTGAAGTTGGTGAACTACATCACTACGCACATAAATGGCGAGACAACGATGTAGAAGGATTGTCGTTATTCTCATCTCATTCGCTTAGTGCCTGGTTTGTGGTGGCGAGTATGGTGGAAACAAATAAGGTACAAAGCAATCCTAAAACTTAACACAACGACGAAATACAAGCAAAAAAATACCCAATTCCGACGGCAAGCGAAGTTGAGAAAGGCAAATTCGGATTTAGCTTCCCAACAATGACAGAATCACGAGAAATATGGAGCAAGTAGTCTTGAGTAATGAGCACTGTGATCACCATATCAAACGTTCTTACTTACTTACTGAGATGGAGCTATATTTCGAGGTGAATCCTCCTTCTCTAGCTGTCACGATATTTAGCCAGCGCCACAGGCTCAGTCATCTTTTACTGAGTCGTTCATAGAGTTTAGAATCAAAGACTCGTTTGGCCGGAGCATAGATATCCATTCGCTTTGAAGGTTTGATCATTTGTACAGCCTGACGATCTTACCAGGGTAATTAGAACATGACGTGGCTCTGTAAAGCTTTTTACAGCCACTGTCATATGCGGCTGTGAAGTCTACAAAAAAGTTATGTCTGTCGGCCTGAAATTCGTGAATTTTCCTACTCTAACAGCTAAAACCACATAGAAATTTGTCAGATTGTTCATGAACAGTTTCAGGTATTCACATAGCCCGGAAAAGAAGATTTTATAAGCGATACTTTTTATGGTAGGACCCAACGACACTGAGATTTCATTCACCAGGCATGCTTTCATCTGACCTCTAGATAAGTTGGTACATGCTTCCAACCAAGTCATATCAAGATATCAAGGTACTAAAAAAAAATCCGTTTGCGCCAGCAGCTTTATCATACATTGTGGCCCAAAAATACTTAGACGATGTTGTTTTGCTGTTCATAATACAATATATGTATATATATTTTTTTTTAATATTTATTTGGGCTTTTGTTTTGGCAAGAACTTCGGGCAATCTTTTCCAAAGTCTGTGGCCTATTTTGATAGACACCTGACTTCAAAAAACCCAAATGGAGAAGTCTAAAAGGGTCAAATGGGGCCTTATTGGATAGTGTAAATCACCTAAACCAGACATTAAACGACCAGAGAAAACATTATAAAAACTCCTAAATCATGGTTGCATATCGCTCACTCATTACAGTGACTGTGCTAGCAACAGCGTCTTCGCAAAGATTAAGCTCGGTAACAACTCTGGCTAAAATAGCGTAAACATGCAGTGACTTTGAGTAAATTTAGTGGCTGTTCATGATTGATAGATGGATTCACAGTACCTTAGCAGCGCAGTTTGCGTTTATTCGCGTATTCATTTAGATGGAAATTGACCTCGTCGCTCATGCTGAATTTCAACCGAAAACCGGTAATTACGAGGGTGGCCCGATAAGCACTTAGCCTCACCGCCAGATGGCGCCCGTATCGCAAGTCGACATTTCAGCAGGATCGGACTCGTAGTTTTGTTATGACCGCGTGTGGAAGCGGGAGTGTCAGCGGATTTTAGAAAAATGGAAAAAGAGCAATATCGGTGGTTCGATTCTTGTTTTTGGAAGGGAAATCGCGCAGCGAAATCAAAGAACAGACCGCTGATTGAAGGTGCGCGAGATAGGTGAGCATTTTAAAAGATCGCGTGGGTCATATCCTGCATGAAGTTTTGGGCATGAGAAAGCTGTCGGCGCGATGGGTGCTGCATTTACTCACTCCGGACAACAAGCGCAACCGTGAGACCACTTCAGAGCAATGTTTGACACTGTTTAAGCGCAATCCGAAGGAGTTTCTGCGTCGTTTCGTGACAGTCGATGAAACATGGATCCACTGGTACACACCAGAGACTAAGGAACAGTCGAAACAGTGGACTTCACCCGACGAACGTGCTCCGAAGAAGGCGAAGACTGTCCCATTGGCCGGAAAGGTGATGGCCACCGTTTTCTGGGATTCACTAGGTGTGATCCACATCGACTACCTGGAGAAGGGCAAAACGGTCACAGGGCCGTATTATGCCAAATTATTGGGCCGATTCGACGCCGAATTGAAGAAAAAACGTCCCCATCGTATTCTCCAGATTTGGCCCCGTGCGATTTCTTTTTGTTTCAAAACATGAAAAAGTCACTCGCCAGGCAGAAATTTCAGTCGAATGAGGAGATCATCGCCGTCACGGAGGCATACTTTGCAGACCACGAGAAAACGTATTTTTCAGACGGGTTAAAGAAACTGGAGCATCGCTGGGTCAAGTGTATCGAGCTAAAAGGAGACTATATTGAAAAATAAATCGCCATTTCTCCAAAATTTTTGTTTTTCTTTTGTAAGCTAAGTACTTATCGGACCACCCTCGTATATTCAGGAGAGCGTAAGCGTAGTTTAAATGCAATTGATGATCTACTGACAATAGCCAAAGACTGTCTGCATTTTGAAAGGAAACGCCTTCAAAGGCGAATCGATAATGGCCAATTGCGTGGTATATGGTTGACGGCATCATTAAAATCAGTATTCTCGCAGGCAGTGGTTTGATATCGAATGCATTAGAGGCGGCATTCTGGATGGTGCTTTGACAACGTCTCCATTGCTGTTCTGTGGCTTTGAGAGGGCTTTAATACAGAGCTGAATGCTCCCTTAATATAAGTTGAGGCATACGGATATTTTTGGGGAAGAGCACTGGTGAAGACAAAATAAATTGTTTCTTTCGAAAAAAAAAACAAAAATTCTTTCCTTAGTTTTTTTAACAAACCTTGTACTATCTGTAAAATACGATCTTGACGACTTATGTACCTTTTGAAGGAATTTGATTTCAGTCTTATCGGCGTCTCTGTATACGGCCTTCTAATTCCGATGGAAATCGAGGGTTATGTTGAGAAAGATGAATCTCCGATGTATTTTCTTTGATTATTGCCTTCGAAGACCAACACAGTTCAGTATGTCAGCACGACTTCTGACTATTGTTTTAATTTTATCTTGAACTCCTTTATATTATTTTTTAACTCCTCACTCTTTGGCATGCAAACCAAGTCGTGTCCTCGAGTTCGACCAACGCGTAATCCAATCACACATCGATAACATAGGTCTCTTCCGAAGTCATCGATTAATATATTCGAGGTCGTAACAGTCACATTAATCAACAAGACGTGAATAACCGGAAGATAAATTAAATGCATGCAATATCCCCGCCATCGTTCGGGACGCAGGTCTCCCATGGAGGGAGTCAGCACGCCATGAAATGAAAATTGCACTTCACACACCCCACACGGTTGTGTGTCCATTGGTGTTGCATAACAAAACGTCTGCCGATATCAACACCGATGCCGATTATCGTATCTCGCGCTAATCCACTCACGAACGTGTCTAGAAATTCATTTCCCATTTTTCGGAAGATCGATAGGTGCACCAAGTCAGGTTCGAGTTAACTCGGACACGAACATCACCGTGCAGTAGTTGCAGTGTAACGGGCAGCTCCACTCCCCAATCGGTAAGGTCAGAATAATTGCTGTAATCAAAAGCATTCGTATACCGCTAACGTCGCAAAGACGCTTTTGAGAGGCTCACGATAGCTTGAAGCTTAGCAGTCACGTGTACTCTCACTGCTAGACCTTTCCGCCAATTGTACACGCACTCAAGTTCGACCTTTTCACCACACACTTTGCGAATCTATGGTACAGATTGGTAGGCTAGAGACTCATGATAATAACCAAAACACATTGTCCCAGTCGTCGCTCTGTTAACAATTCGTATCAAGTCTGACAAGGGATCATCTACGCTACGGTGAAGCTCCGTAGCTTTAACGAGTAACGTATCGCGATTGTGGTGAATACGTTCTACCACTTCTTTCCATCGATCGAAGTGGGCAGCTCCAACGAAGCGGCTGAGACCGTAGTCAGTTTCATTGCGGCTTCTCATAGAATCGGTCGAGAAAAGTGGAATCTTTAAGCCCCCTTAGTCAGTTTAGTTCGTGTAGCTGCTGAAGTGTTTCCAAGCAATCGCTAGCAACGTGTGTTTCCTTTTTTGTTACTTGCACTTTGTCTCCTCCTAATGATCTCGAAATAATATATAAATTGATTGAAACATGGCTTATCGCCACATCGTACAGTCAGCGGGTCACACTTGTCTACACTTGGTCTACTTCCAGTTGATGTTTTTCGATTCTGTTTTTTCTAAACGGTCCGCTTATCGCTACGAAACTGTTTCTTTTTGTACAATTTTTGGCGTTTTTTTTTTGCATTTTGTGTCGTTCTATAGGGATGCATCGAATTCGCGCAGGTTCATTCGCCTCTACTAGTGTCTTAGCTAGAAATAGAATGAACCTTCGCGTTGTAGAACCTGTTTTCAGGCATCCAAGGAACGCCAAAGGAATTCGTACCGGCAGACCGGTCCGGCCAAACAGGACTACTAAAGAGTCATTCCTCATATTTCTGCTGTCGAAATTGTTGAGTAAATCAATCCAAGACTTGACCATTCCATTTGTGGCACAAAAATACGAATTTCCATTGGAAAGTGTGAGCGCGCGTTGCGCTGAAGTGAATTTCTTTTCTGGTGTCGCTTTCGTCGGTCCGTTTATTCGATGGTCTGTTTTGCGCCATCGTCATCGCTGGAAGCAGTCCATACACAGTAGACCATGCCTCGAGCTCTTTGTTTATTTACTTGCTTCCATTTGGTCTTTTTTGTTTCTGTTTTTTTTTATGTGCAACATTTCGTTGTCCGCATTCCCACGTGACATCCATGCCAACTTTGAAAAATCAAATGGCGTTTTCACTGGGACTGGATGGCGTTGAAATGTGTTTTTTTTTTTCGTTTAGATTGAATATCAGCCTCCTTGCGTCCAAAGGCAGCTTAGCAGAGGTTAGAGCTAGATTGGTGAGCAAATATAAAAAGTAACGCAAGTGAACGAAAATAAAAGTGCTAACTGGTCACGCGAGTGTGAATTTGTGGAAAAAAAAACCAAAAAGAAAAATAAAGAAACAAGCAAACGTCGGAACGTCTAAAAGGTAGTGTTTTGCATCTTCGTCGTTTTGAGCAGAATTCTACATTCCTCGATTGCTGAGAAAGTTATAAAGCACGTTTGGTGGAACAAAAACGCGCAGAAGAACTCTCGGGGTAAGTTGGTGAAGGTGATATATGTTTTACTATCTGTGGGGTCAGTGGATTGCCCTAATGGCAAATAGAACGTGCTTTCGGTCAATATGCACATATGCTGATTTGATGCTTCGAAATCTTGGATTATTTTACTGAAAATCGCTTAAGGCCATGACTTTTTTTTAAGAAGACCTAAAGTTCAGAGTCCGCATCTTAGGGCTTTTGCTATAACATTTTGAAATATAAATATTCTAAATATCCCTGAGGTCCATACGCATAAACTGGAAACTCATAATTCTAGCCATCACTTAGGTTAAAATCCAAAGATGTGAAAGAGTCATTCAATGTAATTTAGATTTCATATACTATGGCATCTGATGCTTCAATTCTGCATATGGTTAAATTTTGTTTAATGAGGAATAGTTAGGCCAGTTCTAATTCTTTGGGTATTTAGTTTGGGTTTCCATAACGTAAAGTTCAGTGTTAAGTTATGTAATGAAACTTATTTTAGGGCATGAGGAATGACTACATCGACGCAAGCTTCCACGTCCAAATTATGTTCAATAACTTTGTCTACGATGCCACAAGGTGGTCCAATGTGGGGACTTGCTCCTGATGGCTCTAGAGTTCATTGAGTCATCAGAATGAAACATATGGACATCCCGAATATCGGAGAAGTGCAACATTCTGGACCACATCCACAAACCGCTTGCGTTCTGCAGTGAAATTTCGTCATATCGTTAAAATTATGAATTTTTGGACGTTGCATCGCGCCGTCTGTGTTTTTCAATGCAACGCTTAAAAACGACTTCCTTGCCCAGCTTCGCAATTAAATCATTCAAAACACTTTTGGTATCAAAGTATGGCGTTGAGTTCATGCCCTTTTTACGAGATAGTACATTGTTTTGTGAAATCATCTTAATTCTGATGTGCAGATGCAATCTGTCTGTCCTTTGTGTTCTGGTGCAGAGTCTTGTTGAAAGGTATAATTTCTGTCACTGATCAAAGCAATTTCCAAAACACTTTAACAGTGAATATTCGCATCCACCCTGACATCGAACGACAGTCATATCCATCCAAGACATGACAAATGGTAACGCCTGACTTTTGGTAGCCAATCAAAGGCTCAATTTTTTATGTTTCTTTTCCTTTAAATAAACGAGAACGTTTTGTTTGTCCACGATCTACAACTAGCCACATTTAGCTCCTTTGATCTATAACTTCCTTTCTTTTTGGAACCTATAAGGCTTTAGTTTTAACTTGTTTTCTTATTTGTGTTTCATGGTAGTCTCGAGTGAGTTTGGCACATGTGCGCAAAGAGGTAGGCATTGTTGCCACAGACTTCAGCACGGCCTACTTTCTTAAATTCACTGCCCACGGGTACGATATTACGATCAGAACTTCTATTCCTGGTCCAGTTAATCCCACCTAAGGGGTCACCCAAGGCAGCCACTTCAGTCCACTGATATTTATGCTAACTAGTAATGAAGTTAACTCTGTTATCAAAAAACTCTGGTGATATGAAAATCTCCAAACACGATTGTGGATTCCTGCTCCCTTCAATCCGACCTATACAGATCTACTATTTTGTACCAAAAACCATCTTGTGCTCAATGACAAGCCACCACTTACTCCGACAAACGCTTCCCTCCACCTCCGACAAGGTTGATTTAGGTGTTATCTATGACCGAGATATCAACTTAACCTTCACATCGAAAACATTATCAAATGCCAATTCCGTCCTTGGCTTTAGAAACGGTCCAAGGAAATCTCAAATCTTTACGTTACAACTTCCTTATGCACTTTCTTCGTTAGGCCTCTTTTGAATATGCTAGTCAAGTCTGGTTCCTATCTTGCGGCATCCAAACTAAATACATTTGGCTTAGGCTTATCCGTTTTGCCCTTCAAGATCTTTTATACATCTCTACAGCGCAGACTTACTCTTGTCCATGATTTACTTAAAGGAAATATTGAGGGTAATATTAGCGCCTGAAAGCTTCGGCCATACCCCTCTTCCGCCCATGTCACGATAACGATTTTGCTACAAATCCGTCTGGGATTTTGTCCAGTTCCAGCTTTTACTTGCCAAACTATTTTGATGATGATGATTTTTTTTTTGATCACCATCATAGGTTTTGCAACTCTGCCGGGTTAGTATTTAACGCTGTCGCACTATTACGTTTTAATTCTATTACGGATAGAAAAAATCTTACAAAAGTCATTAGCCAAAAAAATGGACCCAATTTCAGTAACTGCATACAGCCTTCTGAAGCTGCATTTGAATTGAGCCTATGGTATACCATAAGCCTATCTAAAACAATATATACATACCTACTTCGATACTGACTGATAGTAGAAACCCATCTATCATAAGCGGTTTCAACTAGACGATGCCTCGCCTTTCTCTCAATAAAATTCAATAAGAGTTACTATGGGATAGGCTGATACACCTAGATGTCACCTGCCACCTGACGTTAAATTTTAGTAACATTTTAATTGCTACTTGACCTGAAGTTCATATTAATTTTCCTTAATTGGTTTACTTTATTACTGACAAGCCTGTGATGTTATGTGCTTAGTATGAATATTGTAGGCTTTAGCCATTTTTGCAAATATATAGGGCAATCCAACAAAAGGTGTCATTTTAAATCAATAAGAAAAGACGACATTTTTGTAAAGGTGTAATATTTATATTTTGGTTTAAGACACAGGCTCTGAGGTTAACAACAACTGCCAAATGTATTTTCAGTGCATGTATTCATAGTGGAGTCTCGGCCTTTTAATTGTAACTTAGCCCAGAAGGAAGTTTAATCGCTTGAGTTCTTGTCTATGGAAGCCTCCGCTTCGAAAAATCACAAACCTGTGAAATTCAAAGCTCGCGGTGCTATCTTGCAGAAAATAAAAGTCGTTCCGTCCATGATATTTATTTCCATATACGAGTATACATATATTGTGGCTGACATTACAACCCGCTGAGGACCAACTGCCGAAGCTTCATTCAATTACTTTTGCCGTGTATGATTAATTTTTCCGAGAGGTGAAAGGGACGTACAGTTGATTGGCAACTTCGAGTGGCGAATTACGATAAGTTTTTGCAGACAAGTTTAAAATAGAAAGATCTCTCAATAACCCGCTGAGATGAAACACCAAGAAATATCATTCGTGTCGTTGACTAATCATAGTGATCCAACATAAATTTAATACAAAAAAAAAATAGTCACCATATTGAAATGGTCCCATTATTGAAATGGTTGCATCAGTATCGTTTACGAAAATATTACCCAGCGACACCGTCGGCCGAAAAACCCTAACAAAATGTCACTCACTATGAATAGAGACTAGACTCAGACAGCAATAGTTTTGTTTGTTTTAGAACTGTTTTGTTTTATATGGTTTGCTGGCTTTTGTTTTTATGTCGCCTCAATCTTATAAGCCAGGAGGGCAAAAAGCGGTCTAAAGTAGTTACAGATAGGCCCAATGACTTTGATGGTCTCGAAATGAGCCTGAAAATATTTTCAGCTGACCCCGTCAAACCTGTCTAAGACGTTCAAGCTTATCGATAAAATAAAAGCTGCGAGAAGGCGCTTGATGGTGACCAAAACAGTACAAACTTTCGCACTATACATAGAAATATGTGTCGATCCTCAGACAGTTGACGGTTAAGCAATGGCAGACAATTTTAAATTACACCTTTTTTTGGATTGTGATTTATCCAGCTTACCTATTAGGGGTAAAAGTACTTAACAATTTTTTTTCCAGGAACCTGATCAATTAATTTCTACTGGTTGTTAAAAATAGCCAAGTTGCCGAACCTTGCAAAACCAGTAAAGTTAATTACTTAATAGCTGTTGTGATGAGTAGGTGATTTTTGAACGCATCTTCGATAGGACTGCATGGAGCATTGTGTGGATATTTTCTATTTTAGCCTTGAATGATTTGTATTGAACCTACGAGTATTTCTGTGTCTAATGAATTAAAAAGTTGGCCTGGGCTTCAAACCAAGTATTTTGTTAGGTTTGGAAAAGTTACAGGCTGAGAAACACGATTTTAGAAGAGGGTATAGCTCACGTATCTTTCACCCTCTGACTACAAGTTTTGATTAAGCTATCTTATCCCAAAATCTGCTTTAAAATTTAAAGGAACTTTAGTAAGCTTGCTTTTATGGTGTTCTTCTCGTTTTCTCGTGTAGATTTCGATACAAATATTTGACATTAGTCAATTAGTCAGAAAGCTATCGTCTTCTTAATCTTAAAAGATAAAGAATTAGATAAAGAAAAGTAATAGGAAACCATTAGAGGTTTAAGGTGATAATGATATTGTGAGTGGGATGTACTTTAAATTTCAAAATTTCTTAAAAAAATTAATTGCAATTTGGTTCGATTAATTTTTTGTAATTATTTTTAGTATTATTAATGGAAAAATGTGATAGTTGATAGACCAGTGTTTATGTTTTTACTTCCTCTGTTCTATAAGCATCGAAATATTCAAAAATAATCACAAAGTATAAAGCTACCACATCGTTCATTCGTACTCGTATTCACATGGCTATAAAAAGCTAAAGGTCTTGTGTAACGTTTCAATGCAAATGAAAACGTGAGCAATCGTCATCCACCAGCTTTTCGTGACAAATATTACATTTGCATTGTAAAAGTTTTGGTTTTAGTCTTTCACAGTTAACTTTTTTCAGTAATTGAAAATGCTTTTCCTTTCATTTTGATGCAGCTGTAGAGACAGTTTGTTTTCCACATGAACTTGACTGATACGAGTATTACTGTCATTTGATTTTATGGAACAATTTGTTTTCACTGGAATTTTGTGCTCGAACAAATGGGATAAAAAAAAAAAAACTTATGAGGAAATTAGTTTTCCATAATTAGGTAAACAATGAAGCATTGAAGGAGGGGTGCTGGCAGTGGGTCGTGTTGTTATTACCTCGTTCGAATTTTCTGTTTATTACAATTTTTGTGGTGCGTTATAGTGGAATATGTGGAATGATTGTGCTTCTGGCTAAATCTATAGTAGTAGTAGGTATGATATCGGTTACTTCTTGAAAACGAATACTAGGCACCAATCGATACGCTTCTCTTATTACACTTTATTGTGTTCAGTGCAAAAAGGTTTAACAAGAATTTACTTAAAACGGGGTGTCTTGTGGCATTTTGGGCGATCTGCTGGTAGACCCTCTTGAACCCGGCTTTTCCGGTTAAATCATTAGGTACGAGTGCGTTCATCACGACAGATCTAAAGAAGGTCGTTTCTCTTCTGGCAAAAAATAAATCAAATCCTTAAATAACTCTTTATATTGCCTCGGGCTTGCATAAAATTATCTATTAAATAAAGCTAATATTATAGACATCAACATTAGCGTCAAGTATTTTATTATATTGAGTTTGCACACCCTAAAAACACCCTTTACATCTTGAAAAAAGGTTGAAGAAGATCACAACTGTAATCTGCGAGAGTGGTGGTCCCCCCATAAACAGCAAAGATCTTAAATGACACACAGCTTGTAGTGGATATTTTTGGCTCAAGCTTAAATGCCTAAAGCATTAGTACTGTATCAGAGTGTCCTCTTCACTGAGCTATACACCATCTACATACATATACGAGAGCATTCTCTGTGATCAAGTTAAAAGTATAAACATTTATTTATTCTTCCATTTCATCCTCTTCAAAATAATGCCCCCACGATAGAATTCGAAACGTTATTTTCAATTCTGTTGAACTCGATTTTCGAAAACTTCAATTTTCCTTCAGTTCACGCAGCGAGTCTCATCCATGGCTCTGGTGCCTTGATACCAAGAGTTACACGAAGCGAAATCCAAATCTCCTCTCGAGTTATAATGGATTTCAGAATTGTCTTATTGTAAGAAATAACCTCTTTAGAACGGTTAAGGCGATGTTACCTTTTAAAAAAATTGAATGAAACCACAAACTTTCCAAAATTGTTTCTACCTTCTTTAATGTACGACCTGTAATATTTTTTTCTTTAAATATTTTTCTGAATCGATATAATTGCAAATTTCAAGTTGGAAAGTCACCTTAAGCTTTGCTCATAGCAGTGAGTAAGCCGTCGTTTCCAAAGGTCCTAGTCTTACAAAGTTTTTTTCTAAAAATATTCCCAGCATAAGCAGCTACCTATACGAAAAATAAAGGAAATAAATTACCTTCCGTAACTTATTCCAAAATAGTATTAAAAACAAGAAACCTATCGGATGTCAACGATTACAGTCAGGGTGAGCGACCAAGCAAGAATGGAAATCGTTGAAACCACAAACAAATACGTTTTTTTACCTTTATAATTGGTCTCCTCTATGTATCAGGACTAAGTCTACTTAACCATAGAATGAGCATGTTGTAATCGCTAAGACTTTGTAGAAATGAAAAAGAAAATCATAAAATACGTTCACTAATACAGGCTTCTATGGTGGATACCTGGAGATAAGGTTAAAATTAATATGCACGCTTCCAAAACGCGTCTTATCATAGCACCGCATATGCTGAGTTAACAACTTTTGCAGATAAAATACAGATAAATTCCTATAAATACTTACGATAAATATGCAAAACCTGTTCTGGCCAACCTATAACCGGAGTTGTAATCAACTGACCGGCAATAACCTGTAATATTACAGAACAACTTACTTCACATGTTATGAGAAGTTATTTACGCGCACTTACTTCGTTTAATTAGTCATTGTTTTTTTCTTTTATCTTCTCTAAGACATTTCTAGTTGAGGCTATACGAGTATACGACTACAATTTTTATCTTCTACGACAAGTTCGATTTTTCACCCCCTATTTATTGCTATTGACCTTTGTGAGAGTTCACTCTAGGTATTTACTGTGCATAGACAGTTGATTTGAAGCAACTTCTGAGTACCTAACCCAGGAACATAAGCCACTATCACTTCCCTTTTCATACCACCCGTAACCGTCACGCAATTATCCGAAACTTTCACACCAAAAGTGCATACAAATCACCGACGCTCTTTACTTTATTGAAACGACAACAAAGCTTGCATAACGAATTCGATTGTTTTGAGCTATAAATTCGTCGCAGCGATGGCGGGGGTGGACGTTGTGATATTGGCACTGTCTACCTATACTATCGGATTACGCATAAGTCAAGGCTGACAAGTTACTTGATTTCTTTCGCGTCGAGTTCATTCGGCACTCCATCGATAATTTTCATAATTTATGCAATTGTTAATGCCACGAGTATATTAATTGGAGTTCCTTATTGTACTTATAAGATTCATACTCACGAGTGTGTCGTTAGGTTTTCGGACAATAGAAATTCTGACTAATTACATATTATATTGAAGGTAATCTTGGTATCCCCATTGCCAAAACAAATAGCTGACCGAACAGAATCAGAACTTACCTCAATGACTCAGTGGTAATAAAGAGACTCTACGAAAAGATTGGTGTTCGTACGGTCTGTTGAAAAAGGCATTGGGTCGCTTAAGAACTAATCTTGCCAAAAAGTAGGAAATAATAAGAATAACATGATGCTGTACGCGGAACTTGTCATCAATTTGTAATCGAGTTCATTGATTCCATATTTGATATCGTGGACTCCAATGACATTATGTATCAATATCGGTGGTGATTTTAAGCTTTGGTACTTGAAATGTGCTAGATTGTCTCTCCGACTTTGGTCTCCTTCAGCTTAGTAACATCACCAACAACATGAATAGACAAATTGATTTGGTCTTTTCCTCCGATGCCGAAAACTAAATTATTACCGAAAGTAATGAGCTTTTCCTATCTTGGATCCGCTCCATCCACCGTATCGGAAACACTTCACCATTCTCCAATTTCCTGTTCAGCAATATTAATACTCATAAGCGGTAACACGCACAAGCGTGTGATGCCTATACTTTATTATACTCCAAAGTTTTAGGTATTCTCTGCGCAATAAAAGAGACAAATATTGGCAGGCCAACCCTGCGAATATTCCTATGCGGAATTCGCACATCTATGCGAATCTCTCTACCTCCGGTACCTAAACCGAATGAAAGCCTCTATTATCAACCATCCCAATCGTGTTCTCAATAGCTTCTCCACTGTTTCGAAAATCATTGCCAACTTTTATACCCATTTTTTTAACCAGTAGTTCACCAAACGTGTCCTTCAGCCCGATCATGACTACTTTTGTTATATGAAAGACTGTCTCTAGCGTCAGTAAATATAACTCTTGTCTTAGTCATCGTGGAAATACTTATCTTAAAGGATGATGATAACCCGGTCTTAATCGGGTTATATTTTTAAGAAAAATTCGCCAACCATATTTTCCTAATCCTTACGCCCTTATTTTAAAGTTCCATTTCACAGGGATTCTTTGCTCATCTTTCTAAAAATTCCTACATTATCCCAATCCAACAAATAGGATAAAAGAATGAGGTCCAAGTATCGCCCCATTGCTAGATCCTCTAAACCTAAATGAGTGCGTTGAGAGTTAAAGATGACAAAGAGGTATATGATCTTGCCACAGACTTCAGCAAGGCCTTGGTTATTAAACATATAAATTTTGCTTCAGTTTTGTGAAACCTTGGTCCAAGGTTTTAGTGTCATTACACTACTAAATCTTTTTACACTACCTTCGTTAGACCCCTTCTTGAATATGTTAGTCTGGTCTCCTTTTTACGGCACACTACGCACTTAGGCTGTTTATCGTAGGTCTATTTTGTATTCTCGGTTTTCCCTAGGCAGATACTACATCTTATCGCCTTATAAGGATCGCTTAAAACTAATCAACTTACAAGAATGACGCTATGTGGCAGGCATACTCTCTGCCTATGGTTTACTTGTCGGTACGAGTAATATTTACTGCCCGACCCTACTTCAAATTATTCCTCATAACATCAATCCCCGAAACCTTATACCTCTCTTCTGTATCAATGTCCAGGACGCTGCGAGAAGCGAACTCTCTTCTTTTCGACCTTCATCTCATCAAACCTTGTCTCAAAAATGCCATATACTGCTGGCATTAACTTCTCCTTAATCCTCCTTGATAGACGTTGAGTTTATTTTAAGCTTAGGCCTCGACTTTGGCACTTACAACCTAGTGGCCCGCACTTACTGCGATGATTCCAGCGATTTCGGAACAAGGAGCTCTCATATACATATTTACGCGTAGATCAGTCAAGATAGATATCCTAATCTAGTCAACTAAAGGACAGGATTAACCTGGTTAATTTGGTCCACCTATAATTACTCGTGTTTAGGAAATGTTGGGAAGATATTTAAATTAAGGAATTTCGGTGAGGATGGAGCTTTGATGGTGATTTAGCTATCACTGTAAATAGCTGAGGCCCTCTTGTTACGGCGGGTTGAGTGCTTTGCACGTCGTCCTTGTCGTCAAAACGTTTAGTTGGTTTAAATTACATATTCAGATTGAGGTCTTTATCCTGCTCTAAGCTCTTTCTTGAAGCCATCAGTGTAGATCACAAGCTGGTAATCTGAAATCACCGTGGCAATGCACCATGGTGCCGAATTCAATAGCAGCTGTAATGTGGTCAATGTCAGACTATGGGCATATGATCCGCCAACCAATATCCCGCCGCTTTGAGACTTGTCCCAGCAGAGGTTAATGGGTATTTGATGTGAAGGTATAAGTGCTTCCATAAGGTATAATCCCATGGCTTATACTGCATATATGTAGATGTGTAGATGGGACAGGCAACTGATGTGTACAGCGGATCAGAGCCAATCTAGGCTTAGCCCACCTTAAAATGAAAGTTATTTTGCAGGCATAGAAAGCTACGGCGGCTTTTTTAACCCGGTTGTCTATGTTGAACATTTAGCTAGGCTTTAGGCCTAGGATAGCGCCCAAATATTTGTCGCTGGAGTATAGAGATAGAGTCTAGTTGTATAACTATGGAAGTTTATCGTGAATACGGTAAACAGCATCAGGTAATATTTTTTTGGGCTCACGTTAATCAGTCTGTGAATAAGCGTGTAATCAAGCTAAAAGCCTGTGTATGATATCACTTGCCACAACTTTAATATTTGGATAACCGAACATTTTGTATACGCGTATATTTATTTTTTACCTTCCATCTCGACTAGAATTTCGAAGAGGTAAAAAAAGTCGCCTTGAGGAATGCTACTGTTTCCAGGTTTTGTGGAGACACTATTCTTTAAATGCGATAAGATGATTCGGGTTTCGAGCACGGATACTATCCAATTGAGGATGAAGCTTTCAACCATCAAAGCAATTGGGAATTTCTTGATAAATTTGAAAAAGCCACGAGGGTTGCTTGAAATACATAGGTTGATCTCTCAACTGTGCACATGATCTCGTTTAAAGCCGTCTTCATTCAAAGCCGGCATCTTATGGTAAACCTGGCATAGGTTCGAAAAGTCATTAATTCTTAGTAGCTCGCGAATCTGCAGGTCGAAAACACCCTTAAGAATGGTAAGTAAGACTGATTTGGCGGAAATACTTCAGTGATCCATGACCTTTTTTGTAACGTAACGCAAGAACCAGGTAGCTTTGGAACATCACTATTTTTTGTATTCGAAATGCATTCTTCCTGTATTGCAATAACAAAATCGGGTGCTTTGCGACCTCTTGAAACCCCAGACTGAACATTTGACAATTTTATAGTTCCTAACTTTGTAGTACGTTTGGGTAGAGAGCAGGCTGACTAGGGCAGATGGAATGAAACTATTGCATTCAGAGTAAGTTTTTTTAGAAAGTAAGGGTTGTAAGGGCTTACAGGACAATCTGGGTCAAACTTCCTAAAGACGAGTCATTGAAATAATTATCCGTTTATATTCCCGGCTTGTTTATGTCGTTTTCTGCGACAACTTACATAAACAATTAAGATAAGAAGTAGATAAGTGGCTAATAACCATAAACGAATTAAAATATCTTAGGAACAGGATCGTATGCTTTCGCTGACTGACAAATTTAATGTTTTAATTGGCTAAATAGATGTAATTGATTGCTTTTTTAATTTGACGGTTTTTTTTATCAATAAAACGTATTCCCGAAATCCCCAGAAACACTGCATGACATTTGCCTTTTATTACCAAAGGTATTGATAAGGCTTTGTTCAAAATTAGTCTTTCTTAAGTCGTCGAATACGAGTATGGTTTTTGCAATTATTCCCAGAAACGATGCATGTCTGTTTTTATTTGTAATGTAAGTACACAAAAATTGCCTAGAAAAGTGTGCTTTGTATCAAGGTGTTTTCTCAGCTGTAACCTCCAAGATTATAGCAAGCAAAGGTACTAAGGCTACTGAATTTATTTTGTGCGTCAAGCCGCTGTTCTTCGCCTGTTTTGTGTCAACAGTAGACTACATACTTCCGTTTAGCAAGTAGTCCATATGCTTTTCCTGAAACTAAAAATAATTTCAAGGCCTCCAAGACCTGCTGATTGATCGGATAAAAACAAAAGCAAACAATTTAAAACAGATTTCTCACTTGTCATTGTTTGGCTTCGATTAAATCAATCCGTATTGTTGAAATTATTATTTAAATTGTACGTATCTGAATTCAAACTTCCCCTATCTCAAGCCATCTGTCCATTAGCGTGTCTATGATCTCCGCACTCACTCAATGCGAACGCATTTGCTAAAAATATGATTCATAATCGCGCTCTAAGCAGATCGATTAGTTTCTGTTTGTAATTGTCACGGCTCACCTCAAGCTATGCATTATTATTACGTAATCAACAGTAGCAATAAAATGTCGGGCTAATGCAGCTAATGCGGTATATGTCGAGAGCCATAGAACCCAAGATTCAAGGCACACGAGTGTGCGAACTTGGCCTGGACTTGGATTATAAACAGATTTGCCGGTGGATTGCAATGACCTTGTATGAATGTTGCCACCTACCTAGAATGGCTAGTTGTTATAACAGATTTGCATTATTGATTTGTTGTAGTTACAGTCAGCGAAATAAATTTAAAACAGATTACTAAATATTTAATTGTTACAATTCTAATCCGATCTCAGCACATCGAGGACTGGACAAATAGATTTCGTATAGGTTAATTAGCATTTAATTGATATGGTGTGACGCTGTGTGATAGCGAATAAAGCCATCAAGCAATTAACCGGTCAAGATATATAGGTAATTCACAAAAGAAGCGTCTGAAAGGCTCTTAGCAGATTTGCTTTAGTAAAGCTCTATAGATTGAAGGTGAATGTAAGCTTTCTTCCAAAAATAATACAAAAACTTGATTGAAACCTGAATTTATCATTGCATGGAAACGATGTAAGGAACTTGAAATTACTGGTACACCGGTTCTATAAGCAGAAGCAATGATGTCATATAATTCGGAAAGCTGAAGAAATAATAGTTGATTGTGTGGAACGATTTTTTACAATATATTTCATAATGTATAAACGTTTAAAGAAAAATATAATAATACGCTACTCTGAAAGAGCCGAAAAAATTCACCCCTCTGTCGTGTACTGTTCACTTTCAGTGGAAAAGAGACAAGGGTACTGCAGGGGATTTTGGCACTACCTTGATGAGGAAAAATAGTGCAATCTATTGTCTCGATGACAATCTATTGTGGCTTTCAAACCTCATGCGATCAGCTTCAGAAGCCAATATATCCCAATTCCCGATCTTTCGTCCCTTCCTCACTTAGTTAATGACTGCACAATTTGGGTTAACCTCAACTTTTCCAGACTCTTAAACAGCTGCTGTCAGTGCCACAGGCCCAGTGGATTGAAGTCTGTTTCCATTTGTGTCCGGAACCTTAGATGCGGTCATCCTCTGTTACGGCGTCACTCGGAGTGACGCCAACTCGGGTTTGGAATCGAAGACTCCAGAATGTTTCTCACGAATTGCCTATATCCAAGCATTAGTAAAAAGTTGCCTTGGTTCTTATTTGCATCTTGAGTCCAAAGAAACAGCAGCTGACAAGAGTTTTTCTGTATCTGATCTCAGAGCTGATGTCGAAGCCGCGTGTCACCAGTAAGCCAGAGATGGAAATAAACGAAATGTTTAACTCTTTTAAGTTAAAGTTGTCGATGGTGGCATTCTGGCCAAGAAGTTGGTATTACCCGTCTTTGTTTGACGACAACATATAATACACCTTCCGTGCTCAGACTAAATAATTTCTAAGCCTTGGCTTATTCTCTAGAACATCAAACATCTAAGCAGCCCTCAAAGACTAAATTAATGTTAATTGTGAAAATGAAAACCTTCGGAGAAAAAAGTTTCTTGCAGAACATTTTTTGTAGCACTTCTAGACAAGTACCTAGACCAGCCATCCTAAAACGATGTGCTAAAGTGTTGCCTTAGTTGCCTCTTTAACATGCCCATGCGATGAGATCTTCTCATGTTAACTGGAAGAGAATTCCATAGCCTTACGATGGTTTTCTGTCACCCTGTAGTTAAAATTAGGTAATACCAATGTTCCACTTCTCTCAGATGCAGGGAACCCAAGTCACTGCTAAAGTTTTGGTGGTGCTTTGCTCTGCATGAGTTTAAAAAGGAAAGTTAATATTCTAAACTTAAGGAGGCTTTGAAAGTTCATGCCAAGCAGGATTTTAGCGAATGGCGAGATGTAATCCTGTCGCCGTACTCTGTTTATGAAACGCACTGTGCTGTTAAGCGCAGCGGTTAGCTTGTATCGAGATCGCAGAAGACTGGGAGTGCATACCTTAAAATAGGGATCAGTAGCGTCTTGACGAGCATTGATTTAATGCTAATTGGGAGACAATTTCCAGGGTAGCATAGTATACTGAAACGTTGAAAGGAGCTTATGTTGATTTTAGAACGAGCTCAATTGCGTGCTCAGAAGTTTTGCGAAAACCATGGTGGTATAGTGATCGGACGATATTCCTTATCAATATTAGTTTAGGGACGGGTATGATTTTAGATACCTTTCAAAAATTAGGGTAGACGGAGGTGGTAAGTATGCTATTGAATACATATGCGAGAGGTTTTAAGACGGTCTGGATGATTAGTTTTAAGAATTTGAAACTCAAGCCATTGGCGTTAGATTTGATTGCAAGGATGGAAGGGTGGATTTAAGCACATTCTCTTCTAGAAAAACCAAAGCTTTAAGTCAAGTTAGGCGTATTACGGGGATCTATAATGTCGCAGTCGTTCGAATCCCTATCGCTGTTGTCAGAGAGAGATGCGACTGAAGCGAATTTCTTATTTAGCCTTCGGATATTGATGTCTTCCCAAGTTTTAATCTTGATTTGTTTACCCATACCTAGCGTCTTAATAATCTTCCACGTATGCTTAACGTATAAGCCGGTTTTGAATTTGGATGCAAAAAAAAACTTGTTTTTCGACCTCCTGATTTCCTTCGTAACAAGGTTCCTGAGGCGTTTAAAATCATATAGTAACTCGGGGAGTTTGAACTTCTTCCATCTTTTGTAGGCCCTGTCTCGATTTATAATCTGTTGATCAATACGTCTAGTTAACCATTGGGATTTGGTGTTATGGCTGATGAGGTTTTTAGTTGGGACAGGTTATTAGATCTACTAAGACTGAAGTCATAGAAGAGGAAAATTAGATCGTGTTTTGAGAAGTCGGGAGCATCAAGCTGGCTATAAAAGTTGATGAGATCAGTTCTATTGACAAAAAACATATCGATGATCGTACCATGGGAGAATTTTATAATAAGATCCAGAATGACATACTTAAACAATGATATGTTGCTTGCTCTATCCATTCTAAGAGCAGGCGTTCATTTCCATTGCTTTTAATATAAGAGGAAAAATCTTTCAAGAATTTAATATCCAAGACGACAAGTTTGATATATGTTTTATCCAAGCACATCGAACAAACATCGTTTTAATGGCAAGTCAGGTCTCATTGGGGTACTCTTGTCTCCATGACGAGAAAGTAGTAGAACGAAAGCCATGATCCTGTTTGCTTATACTCGTATCATAAGTAATAATTAGGAATGTCATACCACAGGAAAGACAACATTATTATTTATCACTAAGCAAAACACTGATTCACAATTTATCCACTATCTTATCTTATCAAGCGTAAAGGTCCAGTAAACAGTCGTTCATTAGAGTTGACCGTTCTGAATTCTAGACTAAAATTATGCATATATTTCGGCTCGTATCGGGGCCTTAGAAAATTATCAAGTTGGATGCTATTCAACATCGCAATTTACGTTCACTGCCACTAACACGCGAACGATCCTATTGAGAAAATATAATTAGATGGTGAATAGTGATTAGACATCACGGTTCACCATTAAGAGGATGATTCAATTTGAATTTCCTTTATTGTATTTATTGTATTTAAGGAGTGACATGTACTACCGTCTTATTAAAATAAAAAATCAAATGTCCTCCAACTAATATCTTCGATTTCGGCCAAAAGTAAGTTGCTTATGATGGTTATATGTTATTTTTAATATATAATATAGCCATCTGCAGCGCTTATGGTTGAATGTTGTTGTTAGACTAGTTTTAATTAATTTTTATCGTTCTTCTTCTATTCTTCTTTCCTCGATGACATTTTTCAAATCTAGCTTTAAAGCATCTTATTATCTAACGTGACTTACTGGCCATATTTCTTAATTACGGATGCATTTCGGCCTAAATTTATCTATTGTATTTTCATTTACGTATATTTTCATACTACGTGTATGCAAAACATTATAAAATTCGATTTTCTAGGAATATTTTAGTAAAAACCTAGATTAATTTGTTTTGTTTAATTTAATGACTTAATCTACCATAAGATGCTTTTATTAAGGTTGGCTAGCACTCAAGTGTGTTAAGCTCACCCTCCTGATTGCGTCTTTCAACGACTAGGCGCTGCTCACTCTGCATGTCCGAGATTTCACCAAGACTTAAAGGTCTCAGTCAGTTCAAGCATCAAGCAGACAGCCTCCAAAATGTTTCCTAACTGCCCCTTATTCAACTTAAAACCTAAAGAGTGAGGAAGATCTAACCGGAGTAACTCACCGTTCTGAGAAGCGTTTTCCTCCTATGACCACCAAAAGTAGATGCTTTAATTAGCAATATTAGTGAGATTCCAGTCTGCCATTGCAGTACTTCCAGCTTATGAGTACTGTCAACATACCCGTGGCGAATGAATTATTTATCTATTGTGCATTAACCTTAGAGTCAATATGGAGAGATGTCTCTGAGGGAATAAAGCCTGATTGGAGTGTACTCTCGTGGTATCTATGTTACAGATAGTAAGTCCCGGAGATCAGGTTATTGTCGTTATTTATAGCCCTTGCAATGTCCTTTCAAGCCTTTTTAATAAGAAAATTGTTGATTCTGTTCAGCTCTGCTATGTTATATAAGCTGTTACCCGATGATGGGCGTTATTATGGCCATGTAGAATATGATTTTTACTTTGCGGCTTCTTAGCTCCTTCAAGACTAGACTAGACATGTCTGCTGAGATATAGAAACTGGTCCAGCCTGATGCTAGGATATGTAATCGCTAATGGTGGTCCATGATGCCGTGAATCACTTGCACCCTATACAACGAAGTCCTTTCGTTTCGGTATCGTTAATTTAACGTTAACCTATCGTTAATTTAAAGTTAATTTTTTACTTCCAATCAATTTCCAAATACTTTTCACCCTCATAATTCTGAATCATTGTCGGTCTGGTCTATCACGATTTTCAAAGCTTTCATATTAATACAGTATTTACAGTAAGACGACCATAATCTTCTCGTAAAGGCACGATGATTCGAAGGTTGATATATTGGCTCTTGACATTTCGGCGAATCTCGCAACGACAAGGTTATCTAAATCTTTTTTAGAGATGTTTCCGTTTTGCTGGGGACTGACAAAACCTCTACATATACTTGTTTCGAAAAAAGCTTCTCGTAATTCGCCGTTCGGATTCGTCAATAAACAGTAAGTTCCTTCACCTTTGGGAAGAAGTGAACCACACATAACATAGGTGACTGGGCGAAGCTTCAGCCTTGGCCTGTAAAGCCAATGATAATAATAATTTTTTCTCGAAAACCGATAAACAATTCGTACAGTATTCCATCGTCGACAAATTAAATGGTAGATAAACAACCGACTTCGCAGACGTGATTTGTTTTAAATTAATATTTAAAGTTTTGAACACTTGCTGTTGTTGACAGATGTCTAATATACGATATTGAAAGCCTATTTCTTAAGTATACTTTTCGTAGTGAGGCGCGAAAAATTCCTCGGCCACACATCGTGTCTATGAAAACATTTTGCACCTCCAATAAAACCTTAACGACCACATTAACAAATTTCAAACTGCAACAACCGCGTCTGTTTTGAATCAATAACGAACACCGTAAAGCTTTGTCATGCCTCAACTCTGCTTATAAACCATAATTTGATGATATGTCTCAGGAATAAAACAATATTTATCTTAACTCACCTCGGCTCATCGATTAATTCAATTTGCATAATACATAAGGAACATTCGAGTAATGGTTCTTTCGTTTTTTGCTTATTCTGTGTATTTGTTACTAAATCCGCAGTTTGCTTTTCAACTTGCGGGAATGATGAGAGAAGGTGATTTGTATGCTAGATATCTTTAGCGTGTTGTATAGATACCAAAGTGATAGTAAACAAACGTAAAAATAAAACTAAAAACGTCTCACAACTATTCGGGAATTCCCAATAGTGGTAAAGAGCAAACGTCAGGTTTTTAAGACCAGTCTTCACCTTTGCCCCTGGTACTAGCAAGTCACGCTACATGCCAGGGAGCAGGCCCCGCCGACTGCTTGCCTCTTTCAAACTTGAACTTGAAAACTACATATGCACAAGTTGACATTCATCACGAGAATCACAATATAAGATTTGAATAACGTCCATTAGCAGCACAGTATTGCTGCGACCGGCTTACCGGCCTTGCTGTTGATTCATCTTTATTTTCATTTGAATTTTAGCGTTCAATTATCATTGTGAGAGCGGTAGAGTATAAAAAAATACTGGATAGATATCCAAATGTGTTTATCTGATTAAAGTGCGCAAAATTTAAAGTTGAAGGTTGCGAAAAGGTGCCCGATTTGAAATGCCAAATCGTCAATTTTTGGTTTTATAAAAAATGCCTTCTATCCGGATGGACTGCAAATGAGGAGGAATTATTTGCAATTATTAACCTTTAGGATGTTAGCTTTTCGGTAGCCGAAAATTTCCGGGTTTCCGAATTTGAATTCAGAGTTCTAGAAAATCACAACTCTTCTAAGTCGCAATTTCAAAGCTTCCACAAATGCCACGGCTAGAGAATATTCGGCACGTGGTCCATAAATGCTTCATGTGTGTATTGGAGTTCGAGTTGCGGTTATGGGAACCGGTCAGCTTTGTTTTTTTTTTTTTTCTCTAATTTCTATTGTGGGAAAAAACTTGTTTCAAAGCAATTTCACTTCACTTGGTTCGGGGCAACAATAGAGATCATGACTTAACAATAAGTCATTAAAAAAAAGAGGAAGACTGGAACTGTATTATATAATAAGCTGATTGCGGTAAGCTGCGCTCTCGAGAGTGTCTTTTCTCCATAAATTCCTTTCATAAAACTATGAAATTAAGCGTGATCTGGATGAGGAAGCGTGCTTATAGCAAGTCTGGTGTAAATCTGGACCTTAACTAGCCTGATAAATTGCACTTATTTAAAAAACATAATTGTATGACCGTTATAAATGACATTCGGTTCACTAATTTACCACGATTAGTTATGTAGTTTCACACCTTTACATTTAATTTTAGTCCGTACATACTTTTAACTTAATTATTTCTTTTCAAATCAACTATACTGCTGATTTGGTGAGTTTTTCATAACATAGTTCTACACTCATTCCAGCGTGACATTAAAAACAAACTCCAAATTACCGGTCGCATAGGAATCAAATTAATAACTCTAGACTTATGGTGCTGTTCTTCAATTAGTTCCTACTATTGCCATCACTAACTAATTAATTTAAAATAGAAGGTTCAGTCCTCCTTAGGAACATAGCCTTGTGGAGGCTAATTTGGTCACGGTATATAGACACTTGGTATGCCAGCCCTAGATGATTCAATAATAAGAAAAACAATATACGGACTTTGGTCAACAGTTTAGCTTATTTTAAGCTTACAATATATGTATGTAAGGTTTGTTCAAAAAATAAGGAGACTTTTTGACTTTCCCGAGCTTAGTTCATTCGAATTTCGGATGCTATGTTGGTAAATACGACACCTAACATAGACATTGTCAGTTACTTGGATACTTACTTTGTTTTTCACAAATATAAAGGTCAGATGTGTTGGCAACGGTGTGCTTGGCGATTTTTTTTTATTGGAAAAAATGGATCAGAGAATCTGTATTCAATTTGGTGTGAATAATAAAATTAAGTGCACCAATGTACTTGAAATATTGCTTGTAGCTTTTGGACAGTCTACTCTGAGCAAAAAACAAGTTCATAAGTGGTACAAGCTCTTTACAGAAAGTCGAGAAGATGTTAATGACGTTACTCGCCCTGGGCGGCCCAGCATATCAACGGCGGATGAGAACGCTAAATCAGTGAAGAAAATTGTTTTGAAGAATCATAAAATCACTTTCTGAGGATATTGGCATATCGGTTGTCTCATGCCATGAAATTTATTCAGACATTTTGGGCATGAAGCGAAGTTTGTTCCAAAATTGCTAAAATTTGAAAATCGCCCAGAAGTTGTTGAATGACGTAAGTCATGATGCAGATATGCTGAAAAGGATAATCGTTAGTGACGAAACATGGGAATATGGTGATAATGTCGAAACCAACGTCCAACCCAACAGAAGCGACAAAAGAGCCAAGATCGAAAAATGCACGCCAAATTCTGTCAAATGTGAAAGTTTTGCTCTCTGGTTTTTTCGATTACAATAGCATGGTTCATCATGCCTTTTTGCCAGAAGCTCGTTCGGTCAATAAGGAATTTTACCTTGAAGTTATGCGCGGTTTGAGTAAAGCAGTACTAAAAAAACGTCCGGATTTGTGATATGAATGATAGCATTCGCCCTGAAAAGCAGAGCTCTACTGCATCACTGCTACTTTCAAATGTCGATCATTGGCGATCAGAGAACCTTGGTTTCAACAAGTTCAGTAACGATTTCATGGAAAATAATGCCGTCGCCAGTGAAAGCGCTTACACGCTGTTCATTTCGACACATGATCTCCGAATAATTGAAGAGAAAAAAATCGGCAAAACGGACCGAATATCGAATGTTGTGTTCTGACACCTCCCATTAGTTAGGATAGAGGTGCACCATCCTATATCCTACTATGTTATCCAGTGCCGTAAAAGAAAGCGGCGGAACAACCAATCCCCAAGAGAGGTTAATTCACCTACAAGCTTCACCTTTTTTTCAGCCGATAAGTTTCCTTCTAAGCATCAGCTCTGTGTAAATGGGTTGAGGATAAGAAAATAATTCCGGATAACCAATTCGGTCTTAGACGTGGCATGACACTATTCATGCTGCATCGAAACTCGTATCGGATATCCAGATATCAACGCACGGGTGCCTGTCTGATTGACTTGGCAAAGGCTTTCAACAGCGTATGGTAAGAAGGCTTTTATCGCAAGCTCAGCCGGCTGGGCGTAAGTAAACCACTGCTATATATACTAAACGGTAGAAAGTTCGTTGTGAAAATTGCCAAGGTATTTAACTTATATCAAACATTGGAAATTAACCATGGACTGCCACAGGGTACGGCGGAATGGCCGATCCTTTTTAGCATTCATCTAAGTGATCTGATAGCATCTGTTCACCATTCAATAGCGTACGCGGAACATTTAATCGCGTACAGATCAGATCCAACGATCGACTATGTGACTGCGAAAATATTCAGCAGTGTTGTGATGACTGAAAGTTGAAATTGATCAGAATATATTGCATTCAGATCGCCTTTGTCTAGAGCCCTCTCGGTACAGGTTCTCACTTTTTGGAGAGGACAGGTGTCCACTGGCGTTAGAACTGTAGTTAGATACCTTGGGATCTATCTTTATTTTGATAAACATATATAAGTAGATGCTCCTCTGGCAAACTGGTTGTTTCATAGCAGCTAATTTTATTCCAGAGTGGCGGTAATCTGCTACATGGCCTTAAACAGGCCCATGAATGCCTGTACCATAAGAAAATGCACATTAACAGCTTTATCCTACCAGAGTCATTCATCTATTTACATAAATGTTGACTGATCCAGACTAAATTAGCAGTACCGCTAATGCACTCATTGTTGCTTATGTGTAATTTGCTGACCAAAAATTACTGGACATGGCTCCCAGCTTTTCTTTCTTCTCAAAATCAAAATCCATGAAAGCACGGAGGCTTGTCACGATAAAGATTGCTGGAAGAGATTACGAATAAGTGGATAGTAAAATCTGTAATAGGAATAAAGTCATCGAATAATAAGCAAGAATACAGCAATAAATAAATAAATCGGTAAGAAAGGAACACTGGATGACGAGCAAGAGCTTATATTGATGATAAGATTTTTCAATTCTATTATAGTTGTATCAACTTTTATGTTAGCTATTTTATATCGTTGTTTATTGGGAAAAACCATGGCAGATTTAGTATGGTTTTTAGTAATTTATTTTGCGTTGTTTGGAGTTTACGCATATGACATTTTACCCCAGACAGAAGATCCATAAAACATAACTGCTTTGAAAATAGCTTTAAAATGTATTGGCGTCGCCGTAGAAAACGGATAGAAACTCCTTATCGGCATGTTATCTTTTTTAATGAATTCTCGAACCTGAAGATCAAGTACTAAATGTCTGTCCATCCTAAATATCGTTGAGAAGATAGTTCGTTCGAAGTAATCAAGTTTTTCTAGCTTGAATATTAGAAGCATTGATATTTATTTTCCAATATCTGCAATATATTGCATTGGCATTCAAACCAGATTGCAGATTAGTTTTAACGTCGAAATGTATAAATGTGTCGTCATCAAATAAGGTAATATTGCAGTTTATCAATTTGGGGAAATCGGAAGAATTTACATTAAATAATACTGGACCAGGAAATGAACCTGGTGGAACTCCTGCATTCACCTCTCATGTAGAAGTGACGTGAATTGGCAACCAAGATCATGCGATTTGACCCCGCTAGTCTTTTTCTTGTGAGGTTTCCTGAAGTCGCAGGTCAATGCGAATGAAACACGCATTGCCACCGATGCCCTCTAGGCAGACATAACACAGGCCATCGCTCAAATTCAGCCGGATCTATGCGGAAGAATCATTGAAAATTTGACCACTTGGATCCGTGCCACCGTAAGAAGCCGAGAGAGGCATTTGAGTAATGTCATATTTGATATATAATGCCATATAGGGGCCTTTTGGCTTTTGAATTTGGTTAATACCTCATACAAAGCTTATTTAATTCCATTTCAACATCTACCCGCCCTTATTGAAAAACCCTTTACAAGTAAATTATTTTTTTTTTGTTTTGCAATATATTTTTCGGATTTTTATCCAGTTTACTGGTTAGCTGGCTGAGGATAGATGTATTCGTTGAGATCGGTCGTGACTATAGCACCACACGAGTCGGTATTAGAAAGCATTCTCATTATGCGCGTCCTTTTATTCAACGTACCATCATGAATGATAGATTGCGTCAGAATAAGTATATCGATTAGGAGCTTAAGCGTGCGTAGTGTTAATAGCTACATGTCTAGAGGGGCTATGGGACAATCAGTGGCATGATGAGGCTCACACTTTCCCACGGTACGACTCAGAGAAAAATAAATGATTTGCACCTTCATCATGCAACAGCAAAGTTGCACACTCCACGAAATAGTGTCAATCGAATTTCCCATTTCCATCAACATAGTGCAGAATCACAACTCGAAAATTAATAAAAGACAGAATGTGTGCTTTCAAGAACACGACAGAATAATAAACAACTGTTGTTTCCATTGCAGTTCATCGAATCTGTCCATTACCACTGCCAACAAGGGAATTACTTCAATGCCCGCATGCCATGCAACCATCAACTTCTACTACACAACACCTTTGATAGAAATGAAATAAACAATTCATCCGAACATCATTAACACCAATCTAGGTGCCACCGGGGGAACAATGCCCGGGCTGCTGTGACTAACAGTTAGACAAACAATTAAGTGTTTTTTATCTCATAACCCAGTCCATCCGTCCTCGCGCAAACGAGCGCGTGTATCTCGCTGTATCTGAGAACATAAATCCATCGACGGTTTTGCAATTCATTCGCATACTTAGAAGGGCGATCTCAAAGACAAAAAAATGTAAAATATGTCAAGATTGCCGGTTTTGCACAAACTCGCCAAATCGCACTGATCATAACCACAATGACCTCGCCGATCGTACAGATACCCGTACAGATGCCTGTCGTTGAAGCCAAGGCAGAAAAGCACAAATGATTGACGGTAAAGCGGAAGCAGCGTTTCGTGCATCGTTAACTCTGATCATTGTCCAACGAGCCAGCCGATGGACAATACAAGTTCTAATCTCTGATGAACAGAGTACCGTCGACGCACATATATTTGAAGGGTAAAACAACACATTCCTAGCCGTACCTGCTTATTGTCGCAATGGTATATCAAATGCCTAGCATCAAAATGAAAAACCATTACGAATCCATAACCACTGCCATTAAGTTAAGCGGCCGTGTAGGCATAGGCATAGCGCTTGTCGGTGTTCACCCCAATCCGATGCCAATGTGGGTGATGAATGTTCCTTTTTTTTTTTGTTTTCGATTATCGCTCTATTAGTAAATCTGACAAACGTGTCCGATGACTATTAGAGTGGTCGGGAGATCAGCGCCGGTATTTTACGACATTCGTTTCTCAAACGATCCGTGAAACTGTTGACATTTATGTACAAGCCCTGAGTGATTTGTACTCATTCCAGCCTAGACCAGGGATGTGGCTGCAATGGGTCATATTTTGAGAGTCATATTACTTTTTAAAGAGCTGAGAAAATGATTGATGACAGTCGGACCTTGGGCGCAATCTTGGGAACTGTAACGGAGAAACTATTCCAACTAGCATTTGTGAAATCCACGGATTGACATGCTTTATGGGTTTCTTCTTCTTTGTCACGGATATGACTGTCGTAAAGATAAAAACAATGAAATAACCGATGCAGTCGAGTGCTCCGTGACGTATCGCTCAGTAAAACATGTCCGGCGTGTTGCAATGTCAATAGTTGTTTTGAACTTCAATTTCACAATAGCTAGTCGATGGTGAAGGTCAAGTGCTTTGCATTGACAATACGTACCTAGTTATGGTCAGGATGGCAAAGATGTTCCGATTCGATGGAAGGCGTTGGGATCGAATTACAAAGTGTTACGACGGAAGTCGCCGAAACTAGTTTATTTCGCGAGAACTGTGATATTTGAGCGATGAACCTGTTATTCATTTGAAGCTTCATCGAAAATATATAAAACTCGCTTTTCCGGGTAAGCTGGATAAGCTGTGCGAATTGATTGAGTCCGAACAAAGTGATTGTAGCAGACCTGTATGGAATGTGATAACGTGTGCCCTGGCGAATATAACATTCGACCTCACACGCGATACTTATCGTACGGAGATTGCTGAACGACATACTCGTAGAAAACACGTTTTTAAATAATATAATATTCGTGAGGTTTTGGTTTCTTGAGAGCGATGATCGCAGAGATCTATTTTGGAAATATAAATCTGCAGATATGTACTGGCCAGTAAAACAATAGCTTACTGATTAAAATGTACCATTAACTAAGAATACGTAGGTAAGGGAGAAAGTTCAGTCTGACACAGAGATTGCGTTTGTAATTCCATTTCAACGAAAAATCTTTTAAAAAACACGCTTGCCCTACGAACTAATGACTCGTCAGGCCAGCGACGCTTTGAGTCCGAGCCTGAACTAAAATTACCTTCCATCCTTGACGGTCTCGGACATGCTGCTTCCAGATATTAAGACCAAGTCGTCTTGCATCCGCGATCACGTGTTGTTTGTACTGGAGGTTCGGTCTTCCTCTCTTTCTCGAACCAGGAGGCTCAGATTCGAATATCCGACGCAGAGTTTTTCTTTCGAAGGATCCCAAAATCAGCCCTTCCTTCCTGCTTATCGTCCATCCTTAAGCTCCATAAAGCATGACTGGCGGGATAGAGCGTTAATTTAATCCTTCGAGTTATGTTGCCAAGGGTGATGTTGTGGTGCCCACTGTGATGTCGTTTGTGGAGTTCACGTTTGCCCCGAGGC
The DNA here is from genome assembly GCA_958301585.1 of Merodon equestris. Classification (NCBI taxonomy): domain Eukaryota; kingdom Metazoa; phylum Arthropoda; class Insecta; order Diptera; family Syrphidae; genus Merodon; species Merodon equestris. The sequence goes on from OY284415.1 coordinate 7,440,822, forward strand.
AGAGAAATTCCTTGGCTATCTCGAATTTGAAGCTGTCGATTGTTAGGTGGTGGGTAACGGATCGGTTTTTGCCCGACAGCATGTACTTGGTTTTCCCATTTACCATCAGATCAACTCGCTTCGTCTGTTCTTCAATTGTTCGGGAAGCTCTTACAACAGCACGTAGTATCTTAAATATTGCAAATGAACAATAACAATCTGAAAGTGGAATTGAAAATATTATGGAAGCCAAAGAAAAAGTAAACGATTTCAACGAATATTTTGCATCAATTGGGCAACAGTCTTCTCAAATAAATATTTAAATTTATCAAACTTCTTTCTTGAACCATTTTCTGGGGTTGCAATTTTGAAATTTATGCGATCCTTAAATACTTATGTTAAAAACCATTTCATGGAACATATTTTCGACTTGACTATTCTTGCTGAAAGTTTCCCGAATATTAAAAACATATTATTATTCCCCTTTTTACAATAAGGAAGCAGAAATAAAACGAGTAGATATAGACCAATCTCACTGTTGTCTTTATTCACCAAAGTTTTTGATAAATGCGTTTGGCCCATCCCAATCTAATGAAAGTTGGGCTTACAGTCTGGCTATCGAACAAAAAGTAGAAATTGGAATCTAACCTAAGTAACTCTATTGTTATTAATCTTGGTGTCCCTCAAGGTTCTGTCATTAGACCTGTATTATTTCTTATAAAGGGTTGTTCAATAAGGGCGGGTAGATGTTGAAATGAAATAAAACAATCTGTGTGTGAGGTATTGGCAAAATTCTTCTTTTATTTGAAAGGCTCATATATGCCATTATGTATGAAATATGAAATGACATCAAATGCCCGCCTAGGCTTCTGGCGGTGGCACGATGATTTTTCCGCATAGATTCGGCTGAATTTGTGCAATAGCCTGTTATGTTCACCTTTAGAGCATCGGTCGAATGGGGTTTAGGCGCATGCAGTTGCAAGAAACCCAACAAGAAAAAGATTTCCGGTGTCTAATCGCATGACCCTGGTGGCCGATTCTTGTGTCCTGTTCGAGATAACCTTACCCTCAAATAATTCATGCAGATGTCGTCTAGGTCCATATGGTTCAATCTGGTCCATACGAAATTCGTTGTCATTGTTCTGTACCGATGGCCACTGACGGTGACCGCCTCACCAACGTCGTTCGAAAAAATAGGGCCCAATAACGCCGACCCGAAATTCACACCAAAACTTAATTTTTTAGGCTACAGTGTCACCTGGTGATTCTCGTTTAGATTAGTGTCGTCCCTTATATAGCTATTTTGCTTGTTAACACAGCCATCCATCCAAAAATGCGCCTCGTCACTAAAGATGAACGCCCCGAAGCTAAGTCAGCTAAGAAAAAAAACGTTGTCTGTGGTCATGAACTTTGAACCCAGTTCGATCGTGTATGGGTGTAAGCCTAATCTTGACGCAAAATTCGCCAAGTTGAAGATTGCGTCAGGCCGAATTCTTGTGCACAGCGACTAATCGGCTGCTTCGGGTTGTGCTGTACACTTTTGCGGACCACGGCGATGTTCTCGGCTGATCTTGCGTTCTGTTGACGTACGAATGTTGGTTGATTGATTACCGAACCGGTCGTCTCAAATTTGGCCATCAAATGTTAAATACTCGACCGTGCAACTTTTGCACAAACGAACACTCATTTTAATAACAAAATTTTATCATTTGATCGTGCTGTTCAATCGTGTAACTTGCTGATTTGATATTGGGCTGAAATGCGTGTTAGGTATAGTATACATGTTAAATTTAAGTATAAAATTCGATCTTTTTCATATGAACCCCTAGAGACGTGTTCAGCCCTCGAATCTTTGGAGCCAATTTTTAAACAACCTTTAAACAGATCGGCCGAAAGGCTGGAAATTTCGAGTTCGATATTGTTTCTAAGCTCATCTCATGTTTCGCGCTTGTTAGCGATTACTTAATGCAATCCCTTGAAAGCAATTTTAACGGTGTATGAGCAAGGTGGTCTTTCGACTGGACCATTTCTCGAGATTACACGAACACCTAAATTCTCCTTCAGTAGATTATTTGTGGTGTCGCATCGTCGTCGAAGCGCATTTAACGTCAATTTTCCAAAAATTGTCTTCAAGATATCAAGATAGACACTATTGACCGTGACGTTGCGATCATTTTCATCGATGAAAAAGTACGGTCCAAAGCCACTAAGCTAAACATCACAGTCATAGCTGAAGATGATTTTTCAAAGAAATTTAAGACTTTCTCCACATTTTTACAGAGGAATCGGATAAGAAATGAGCAAGAGACTCAGGATGTTGGCCAAGATCTTTACGCAAAATATGGACTGAAATACTCCCAATTCCTGCGATATTTTCGGTAGTTTGACCGGTGCGTTGTCTCATTGTCACAGAAATATTAATTAGCGAGAATGTTGAATCAAATTCATCCACTGTAGTGCGCACAGCCTGTCTAGTGGAACGATTGCTACAACTCAAAAGTGGTGTAAGCATTGATCACTTATTCAGAATTTGGCAATTATTTTTAATAATTTTTGAAACTTGCTTCTCCATGAACTTCACCATGATCAAAATGTAAGCCTCGACTGATGTTTTGATATTGATAAAATAAAAAAAAAGCTTAAGAGTGTGTTCGTATTAAAATATAAAATTGTAATGTCCCTAATGAAAAACTGTATGGAAAAAGAAAAATGAATTTGCTCATGATTTTTTATCGAACCTGTCTACAACCAATGACTCTAGTTCCGTGTAGCTGTTTTCCCAACCAACCGCCGACGTGACATTCTTTCATGCAAAAACACATTTCGTACCTCCGCTTCGCACGTAGTATATGGAGATTAATATTCCATTGCCCCGTGCCCACTCTAAGCGATTGTAATCGGAGACACAATTCAGATCCAATACGCGTAGTATTTTTTTCAGTCCCGTGCCAAGACTAGATGACTTCACAATTATACGACAAATCGTCACGCCTATGTACGCCTGGTTCACTGAATCGCCTCACTGACTTAATCTGTTCCCAATGCTCCACATCGGGCCGTGTCAATATTTATTTATTTATTTGTTTGTTTATTCTCTTGCAGATACAGTTGATAAGAAGATGAAATAACAGACGAACACTTTAAAAATAACTATAATTACGACATGAAGCTCTTACAGGCCACATTCAGCCTGCCCCAGATCAAGGCTCTGCTTAAAAAGGATGCCCTTGTCCGCCTAAGGCAGCCAGTGAGTACGAAAACATATCACTTCAACAATTAACTCTGAGAATTATGTACATTTGTAGTGCTTGCCGATAGTACAAATCGTGTGGCCATGCTTGGTATTCTTGCTGCTCTATACCATCCGCTTCCGGTTCGGCCCGGTGGAGGTGGACAACTGCCAGTTCCCGACGCGTCAATTGCCGACCAAAAACAATATCCTGCCCTTCTTCCATTCATACATTTGCAGTATTGAGAACCGATGCACCAGCACTGAGACGTATGAGGAGTATTCCAAGCTGGAGGATGCACCGTAAGTTGTTTCGCGTCGCATTTCAATCCACCCGTGATTCCCCTTTTCTTTCAGAATGAAACCGATCGTTGACATTGCACAGATTTTTATCAAAGATGACTCACTGTATAATGTTCTAGTTGACTTGCCAAAGAAAGCTAACTTCATAACGGCTGTGACTACCCTCGTGACGAATAAATACTTTGGCGATATCCAAGGTAACTTTCCGTGACTGTAGGCTACGTATTTCAGAAACAACTTGTATTTTTTTTGCTACAGGTCTAATAGGGAAAATCACGGCGTCGATACCAAGAGTCGAGAAGATGATTGGACAAAACTTTGATATAAAAAAACTCTTCTCCGACCGTTCGACATTTGTCCGGGGCGGGAACATCCTCTGCGGGCATCCATTCCCCAACACCGAGGTCATACCGCTAGCTAATGACATTTTATATTCCGAGGACTTTAGCGAGGTGAATGATGATGAGCTCAAAGCTATGCCAAGTGAGTTCAATGTTGCTTGAAAGCAATTGAATAAATTGATTTAATCCATTGTAGCGAATTACTGCAAGCGATTGTATCTCGATGTGACTAGTAGTAATTTTGGTAAAGTGACGTGGAACCAGATCAAGCCGATTATTCATGGAAAGATTCTGTATTCACCGCTAAATGAGGATACGGAGTCAATAATTAAATTTGTAAGTACCGCACGCCAATGCAGCTGTAAAGTAAAGAGTTGCTATCAGCTGAGTGACGTTTTTGACACAGCTGACTTTGATTTATAGGTTTGAGTAATTGTAATTCTAAGAGTACGACGAAAAAATCTTATTTGAAACGATTTTGTGAGCTTTATATGAAGTTTGACTTGGCGAATAACCTTATGTAGAATATAGGAGTGAAACGAGTGATAAAATGGGAGCAAATATTCATCCCAATCCTATTCTGCATGCAGACCTGCAGTGCAGAATTATTTGAATTAAAAAAAAAGTTAAAGTGTAATTGTGAAATGCATTGTAAAATAGAAGCAAATATTAACTTCAAACTGATTCTGCATGCAGATCTGCATGGCAGAACTATTCGAATCAAAAGAATACCGTCGACAAAACGACGACGTAGATGAAATTTTTTGAGCACGGTAGAAGCTGGCAATAAAGTTCAAACATTTTGAAAGACGTTTAGACTCTGACCCTGCATATTACCCAAAGCTTCCACAATTTTAAGTTCCATAGCCCCAGGTTACAGGCGAAAGAATTCGGTGCAGCATACATATGCCAATCAAGCCCACTCCATTGCTGTTTAACGCAACCTACATACAATACATCAGCTCTTTCGCCCTTGGCTCTTTCCATAAGGTTCCAAATATCCTGGATTGGATTTCTTTAAAGCATTCTATTCCCGTTTTCAAACTCAAATAACTTGTTAACCTTCTCCATTTAGCCGTATCTTCCATAAACTTTGGATACTTAGCTTAAAGACTTGATTTTTTTTTAATTTCTCTATCCTCCAGTCTAACACAACATTCGAAGAACTCAGTCGATTAAGGAACTTAGTCTACGCCCTCGATGAATCCTTAGTCAAACTCCGAAACGATAGTCACTTTCAGTCTGAATTCGATCGAGTTCTCCAACTTGCCAAATCACCAATTGTCCGCGGTCTCATCGGCGATGCAGTAGACATCAACGAAATCGAGGCCGTGATGAATGGAATCCGATCCGATCAGACCGTCCTCGAAGTGGTCCAAACCATTAAGAATATCCTTGAATGTTTCTCCGTCGATCGCTTCATCGGAGTTCAGAACGAAGACAGTCTCCAGCATTTGGCCTACGAGAAGAATAAACAAAGACTCTTCTATGCCGCGATCCACTTTAACAAAACCGATGACAAGGAGATCATCTACAACTTTCACATGGACACGGATAATACTCCGCCGACCGCAGAGACGAAAAATCGGTTCTGGTTTCCTGGTCCAGCGGGTAGAATGGAGGAGGATCTGAAATACCATCAAGGATTCGTTCAGATCAAGCATGCGATTGACATGGGAATCATCAAATACAAACGCGATCAAACGAAGAAAATGGAGGTAACTACTGCCAGACCGTCGAACACAGCTCAGAATTTTTTCCAGATTTACCGCGCAGATGAGGAGGACGAGGACAATGATGATGATTGGTTGACCACGGACAGACCTTCAAATACCTCGAATAATACTTATAGTAGTCTGTTTGGTGATGGAAATGGGAAGTTGTCAGGCCTCTTCGCAGAAATACTGGATGGATCTAATGGGGCAACCATGCAAAACGATACAATTTTTGATAACACGGAAGATGACGAAGAACAAGATATTACCACAGTGGATGACGAGGACGACACAGCCATCACTGAACCAGCCGATTCAAATCGGCGGATTAAACGAGCCCCACAAGGATTGTTGGATATTCTCCTCGGTGGCGGCGGCTCGAAAGCTAAAACCGATGACTTTAAGGTGGATCATCTGCGGTTTTTTACCAAACAGTTCCCTTATCCTGCTTATACCAAAGACGAGTAAGTCGAGACGCTAGATTCCCCTAGAAAGTAACGAATAATTATAAATTTTCAGTTTTAAGACTGGTCTCTACCTCGCTCAGGCAATACAAGCGGCATTCTACCTCGGACTCTTGGTGCAGGTCGCCACTTGCGTCCGTCACCGAATTTGGATGCGTGAGAGCCGCAACACTATGGTAAGAACTACAATATTCCACTGAGATTGAGTTGAAATAGTGTATTCATTTTTAGCTCATGCGATCGATGGGGTTGAAGACGTCCTCCGATTTGACGTCCTGGACGATCACAACGCTGATCGAACTACTGGTCATATTCATCGCGGTTTGCATCATCCTTTATACAGGAGGGATCCTTCGATATACAACGTTTTTCTTCGTTATCATATTCCTCATCTTTTCTGGGCTATGCCTGATCTCGTTTTGGTAGGACCTTTTAACTGTCTCGGAAGTCTACAGATCTAATGCGAAAATGTTTAGTTACATGTGCGCAACGTTTTTCACTTCAGCCACCATTGGTTCTGTGGCCACATCGCTCTTATTTCTTATATCCTTCTGCCCTTACATCATCGTTCTTATCTACAATGCCGATCTGACCGCATCGGAGAATTTCGTGTTGGACCTATCCTTCACGTCTGCCTTTGCCCAAGCCTGGAACAACATCATGCGAATGGAGCTACAGTTGTATGGCCTCAGCTTTGGCGACGTTTTCGAGGAGGGTTTGAGCAACGAGTTTGGCTTTGCTCTATTCATGATTATCTTGGACACTTTGCTCTACGCTGGCATTGGATACCTGGTCGAGTACTGGACTAATGGTAAGTCTTTATTTTTGACTACAGAGTTGAATAACAGCTTCTCTTGAATTCTAGATGAATACCGGTTCACGGAGGTCACAAGGGAGGAACTGTCATCGCATCTTGGCGCAACAATGACAAACGTCTCGAAAATCTATGAAGAAAATAATATTGCGGTGAGCAATATCTCACTCGGATTCCAAAGAGACCAAGTCACATGCCTGCTCGGAAGAAATGGAGCTGGCAAAAGCACCATAATGTGGGTTCCCAAATACCTTTAATATCCAGATCACTGACGATCCTTTTTCGTGTTTTCTTAGAAAAATTTTAACTGGCCAGATCGTCCAAACCACCGGAAGAGTTATCCTCTCCCAAGCGTCAAACACCCAAGCAGAGGAATACGACAAGATCGGTGTGTGTTCCCAGGACAATGTGCTCATTCCAAATATGACGGCCAAGGAGCACTTGGAAATGTACGCGAGGATCAAGATGAAGAAGAACTACCACTCTGAGATCAACAAAACTCTAAAAAGCATGAATTTTGGCAAACACGAGGATTACCAGGCTTGGAAGCTATCCGGCGGATATCAGCGAAGGCTCTGTGTAGCCATCGCTTTCATTGGTAAGTCTTTGGTTAAGTCAAAAGTGATCTTTAAATCTGAAACAATCGTCCATAGGATCACCGAATGTAGTCGTTCTCGATGAACCGTGCAATGGTGTGGACACCAAAGCACGCAAGGACATCTGGGACCTCATAGAAAACCTACGTAAAGGAAGAGCTGTTATCTTTGCCACTCACTTCCTGGATGAGGCCGAGTACCTAAGCGATTCCATCATCATCATGAAAAACGTAAACATTACCGCACGAAAACAATCCCTTTCCATTTGTAATAATCATCCTTTCTTCCAACAGGGAAAAATCGTCGCACACCACAACCCGGTGACCATGAAGGCACTCTTCACACAAAACTTTGATTTAGATATCCAATGCACGGACATCCAAGCTGTCACGGATATCAAAAAACTCCTTGACGCTTATCTGACCAACTTCAAGATCGCGCAAAATAGCCCGTTAGATCTCAAGCTCGAGGTCAGTTACGATCAGGAGGATAACAAATGCGAAAAACTAATGGAATCCCTCGGAGACCTTCAAAAAGAGGGAAAGATCAGTGAAATATCCATCAAAAGCAAAAATCTGGAGGAAGTCTTCGCGGAAGTGAATAACATTTCCGATAAGACCAATGGCTACAGTAAGAGACAAACTCTGCAACCGGTAGAATTGAAGAAATCCTCAAGTCAGGATCTAGTCGGTAACGAGCCGCTCTGCAAGCTTGAGACGGCAAAGCTCCTCTTCGGCAAGAGGTTAACTCACTTCAGTCGCAACTATCGCATGCTTCTTTGTGCCTTGGTGCTTCCGGCGATATTTGAGATCATAGCCATGTGGTTCGTGAACCTTCGCCTGGATGATGATTTTGAGCGATCACTGCCGCTCACTAGAAACCTTTATCCTGATACGACCAACATGCTCAGTCAGGAACTGCCGACCAATTTCACTGAAACCATATACAACGGATTACGATCGGAATGCAATGACTTTTCTTGTAAGGAGTTTGTAAATTCCAAGGAAGCCTTCTACTGGATCCTTGATACGGTGAACTTTTATCATGAGAAACGATATGGTGGCATGACATTCAACGAAAGTCGCGCAACTGTGTGGTATAACAACAAGGGCCATCACGCTATGATCTCCTGGTTGAATGATTTGAATTCACACGCTCTGCAGGCTGAGATGGAGGATCCTACTTATAAGATCACGGCGTACAATGTGCCTTGGAAGCTCGGAGACCGAGAGTTCAGCACATCCTCGATGTAAGTGAAGTCTGGTCATATGAATCCATTTACGAACTTCCCTGTTGTAGACTTCGTCAAGTTGGTGACGCTGGAATCTCATTCATCCTTCTCATAGCCATGAGCTTGCTAATCGCCGTAGCGTCGGTTTACATCGTTACCGAGAGGGTCAAGGGCGAAAAACTACAACAGAGGCTGTGTGGTGTCAATGCAGCAACATACTGGGGCGTGGCGTTCGTCTGGGACTTCTTAATCCTCATCATTGGTATCGCGATCTGTGCCGTGATCCTTCTAGCATTCGGCATGCCGATCTACACTACCCGCTCAAATCTCTGGGGCATCTGCCTACTTTCCTTCCTCTATGGGTAAGTGGTGAGAAATTCTCGGAATAATCCCTAATTTATGAGAATCCCATTCCAGATTTGCTTGTATTCCGGCGATCCATGTGGTTGAGAAGTTCTTCAATGACCCCAGCATGGCAATTGTTACGATCTTTTGCATGAACGTTATCGTGCCGCTCTTCACCATGTCCATCGTGATCCTGATCGGTATAATCGGCGATTCGGCAGCAGCTGATAGCTGGAGATTCTTCCTCAATCGAGCTTTCCTCATATTCCCGCAACACGCGCTAAGCGATGGATTGGTTGAGATCTGCAAGAACTACGTAGTAGCCGAGTTCTTCCGCCGATACGATATCGACTCGTATAAGAACCCGATCGCTAGTGATCTCCTCCTACCGCACATCTCTGCTATGGTGGCTCTGGGAGTCATTTTCCTCATATTGAATATCCTTATCGAGAGCGGAGTCGTGAACAAGTACATCGAGAAGTTGTTGCACAAACGAGTTGAAGAGCCACCTGAAACCTTAAAGATCGTTTCGATCCAAAACTCATTGAAGCGAAGTGAGAACATGGGAACCATGGAACGGTATGTCCTAAAGGTCGATGGGTTATCCAAAACGTTTGGAGGACGCCAGTATGCTGTTAAGGATGTCTCATTCCAAGTCGTTCCGGGAGAATGCTTCGGGCTATTAGGTAAAAATGGCGCTGGAAAATCCACGATTTTCAAGATGCTCTCCGGCGAGATTCATCCCACCCGGGGAAGTATCATGTACGCAGACGTAAGTGGGATTCAATCATGCGTGGAATATAATTATAAAAAATTTGATTGCGGTTTATAGAAGGAGATAGCTTACTGCCCACAAACGAACACCTTGGATTCGCTGCTTACAGTCAAGGAAATGATCGAGTTTTACGGTAAACTCCGGAGGATCAACGACATCCAGAAGGTAAACAACCATGGGTTACAAAGTGTATGTATATTTACTCATCAAACTCATTAATTTTGATTTCCACATGAACTGGTTTGGAGCCATTTTCAGAGAGTATGTCCAGTTCTCCTTCGTTCAGCAACAAATAGCTAGTGTCCTTGCTGAGGAACTCGCTTGGGTTCTGAGAGGATTCCAAGCTACGAACGAGGATTATGGTACTCCTGGACGAGGTCATAGACTCGTCAAAGGCTGTGATTGTACAGTAGATTGGCTTAGTGGTTTGGACAGTAACTAACCACATTATCAGGATATGTTTGGCAGTGTTTTCGGCATCCATAAGCTGCGCGGCCTGATCAAGAAAGGGGAAATAATGTTATGTGCGCTGGGAAATGCATGTTTTTTTACCAATTTCTTGTCCTCCAACATAGCGCAAATAGAAGTTTTGCATACCATGACCAGGATTGGTAGATGATTCAGCAAGTGAGCATACGTTTTGGATAGAAAAGAGTTTTGCTTACAAATCCCCCTTATAGCGGGCCGGTCATTAGGGTCACTGTATGTTACAAAAATATACTTCAGGACGATCGACTTACGTGTATATAAGAACATCATAAGTTACCTTTCAACTCCACCGTAAGGAAGCACACCGAGGCACACGTTCTCCCCGAACTGGAACATATTCCGATCAAACTGCAAGATTGAATGTTCGCCAGCGTACAAATTCCTACATTCCACCACAAGATCCTCGTTATGGTCGCGTAGGAAATGCGACAACACTGATGTCACACCGATAGTCTTACCGCATTTACTCACTGGGCAGTAGACGGGAGTCCTGGATATGGTTGTCAAGGAAGTTGCCGGTTTCAATTCGTACAATTTCTTCCATAAATCCATCGGCTCTTCGATCTCGGGCTTGCAATAAAATCGACCCTCTTTCACGCCATATCGAAATTTGGCAATGTCCTGTGTGCTGAATTTGTCCAAGTGCTCCGCCTCCCGACTGTCCAGCTGTAAATCGGTGAATTTTTGATTGAATTTCAATAGTTCCTCCTTTGTGGTTCGGAGTTTCCTGGCCAGTGCCTTGGCCTCTTTGTACTTTGAGAAACTGCCCATATGATCGTACATGGTAGGCTGCTGAAAGGCCGGCCGCTTCGATGCGTTGCCAGGCATCATCTCCTGTAGTCGCTCGCAGTTCTCACAAGGATTTGACATGATAGAGAGATATAAAACCGTTGCTTAAGAAATATAGAAAATTTTAGAATTGACAAAAAAAAAATAATGAATGAAAAAAAAAATCGAAATTTCCTTTCAGTTGACGGAAAGCACACTGGTGTCGTTCCAGCTGGAGAGTTACAAGGATGTTCTAGTGAAAAACCTGAGTGGCGGCAATCGACGGAAATTAAATGTGGCGATAACGTGCTTCGGCTGGACCGGTGTAGTGTTGATGGACGAACCAACGAGCGATATGGATCCAGTGACCAGGTCGATTGTGTATCACACCATTGAAGACCTGATAGCAGAGCAACGGGCTATTGTCCTGACATCGCATTCAATTTCGGAAATTGATGATATATGCCATCGAATCGCGGTATTAAAGGACGGACAGATGATAGCATGCAGCAGACCGGAGAGCTTGAAAATCCAATATGGCGGGTACTATAGCATAGTTGTATACTGCGACCCGCAGAAGATCAAGGATGTCGAGAAGGTGACCTTATCGCAATCTCCGTAACGATTAATTTATTTTCGTATTTTCCTGTAGGCAATCCGTGAAAGTTTTCCATCCTGCAAGGACATTCAGACCTACTCGCATACTATCAAATTCATAATTAGGGTCAGGCAGGACCTCCAGGTACACTCCCTTGATTCCCCTAATATCTCATTCGAACTTTTTGTATTTTCTTAGAATGAACCACCCACCGAACCCGCTCTAGAAACCGAGCCAAAGACAAACCCAACACTCGCCGGACTGTTCGAAACGATGAACGGCTTGACGGCAAAGAACCCTCCGACTCGATTCACAGTCAATCGATGTCGCCTGGATACTGTCTTCGAGAAGATACTCGACAGTAGTGATTGCCTTGGCGGCTATGTGCACAATGGCTATGTGGAAACCGAAACTGTGACGTAATACAAGCCATCACAGTGGTGCTGAGAAGTCGCAATCAGAAACATGTGATATAACGTGAAACCTTAAAAACACTAAATTAAGTTTAACGGTATTTGTACGTCCATATCCTCTCTATTTTGTATTTACGTTAGTGTGTGTTAAACATTTTTGGATATCGGGTATATAGTAACTATTCGATGTGGATGCAAAGCATTCGTGTCTATTAGGCTTAGGCTCAGGAAATGTCGAGTAGCTTTTGTTCATATGTATGGTACAAGTGTGCTTAAGGGTCTCTATGTGTATGACAGCATGTGAACTTTTTGTAATGTTATTTAAAGTTTTATTATCGTGTAATGACGGAGAAAGAAAAAATTATTTGTAATCATGTATTAAAAGAACAATTAAAATAGAATATTTAATGACTATAAAACCTTGACTTTTACTAAGATATTGCTGTTCGGATTATAGGTAAAAATAAAAATGTTCTCCCCCAAACTTGGGTGAATAATCGCTGTTCGGACGCAAGCCTAGTTCATATATGAACGAGGGACTCTTTCCTCAGTTTGAAAAAATATTCATGTTATCCCTATCTACAAAAAATGGATAAGAAAATTCTCTGAGAGTAGCTTCAATAATAAATATTTTGTCACTGCAAACCGATCTTCTCCCCAAACCTACACGGATTCCTAAAATGTCAATAGGTAGACAACCATTCACCTAGAGGCACTGTGCACTAGAGGTTAGTGAAGAAGTTAACGTCGTTCCCTGTGACCTTAACCACGTCTTCAACAAAATGTCGCATCAAATACACTGCTCTTGATTTCCCCAATCTTTTTTATCCCCCTATCTATTTTTATCTTGTTTAGAAGATTTTTAATCAACCTATTTTTGAACCTTGAATTTCTTTCTCCTTTCTCAAGGTTCTCATCTCGGTCCCTTTATATTTATTTTCACAATATCAACTGTGTCATCCTGATTTCTCACTTTTAGGTATACACGGATGACTGACGAACTATACATATCTCCCATGTTGATTCTTACTCTTTCCAATCCGTCGTAAACCGGTTCACTGTTTGGTCACTATTCCATCATTTAGTAAGTACAGCCCCCAATTTCCCAGAAGTCTGTTATGAAGTCGTTTAACTTCTTGGTTGACTTAGGGGTTAACACTGAACGGGACCTTAATTTTTGTCTTCACTTTGACAACATTGTCAAACGTGCCAATTCCGCCTCTTAAGTATGCTAATCAAGCCTCCCTCTTACGGAAGTCACCGTAGTCGTATTGAAACCGTTAATATAAGTTTATTCGCTTCGTCCTTCACCGACTATATTTATAATTTACCGCCTTATGAGTATAAGGATCATTGGAAACTAAAATCAACCTTCAATCCCTGGAAGAGTGACATGAGGTTACAGATATCCTTTTTATGTATGACCTTCTTAGCGATTGTATATGATTTCCCTTAACCCTTCTTCGGTCCATGTGCCTCTTGCGCATCAACTGCGATCGAACGAACCGTGGCTATCATAAGCCAATGTCCATAATGCTGCGCAAAGCTAATTCCACTATTTTCGACCTACACCTCAATAGATCGAGTCCTAGATATATCCTCAACCGCCGCCATTCAACCTCTCCTTAACCGTTTTCCATTTTTTTTAATAAGTAAAAAGTTTATTATAAGCTTAGGTTGTTTTTTCATTGTTTTTGTGTCCATGTGGGGCGTCAAATATCATATAAGGGCATGAAAACTGAAGAAACCCCGTCTAAATTGGGCTAAATAGCAACGGAACTAGTCCGACTGGTCAAGTGTCATATTTTCGAAGAAGCTTAATACTGCTTCCGCAGCATCCGTCAATTTGGAACTTGGAAATTCAGAACCTAGATAACAAAGCCTCAGTCAAGCCTCCCAGTCAGAAATGTGTTAAATGTTTCGCTTTTCCACTCATTATTCCTTTGAATATTTGTCCACTGTCCATTTGTTCTACGTATCATGTCCATCGTAGGTTTCTCGATTTTATATATCGTATATTGCTTGGCGGTGAATTCCTCGAGCTCTTGATTGTGTAGTTTTTTTTCTCCATTCTTCTGTCTCTTTAACCTGTTTCTCACCATCTGTTTCCAAGACACGAAATCTATTTTCCTTCTTCTTAGTCAGATAGTTTCTAGTTTTACATCCGTTGGTGTCACTGGCATTATTATGGTTTCATAAATTCGGGTTTTGTCATTGCGGGACCAAAGAGTTGTTTTCAATAGTTTCTTCATCCCGAAGAGGCTCACGTCGTCTATATTCACTCTTTTTTTTATTTCGATCTTTATTTCGTTTTTGGCAGTTAATACCGTTCTCAGATGTTTGAACCCGTCCATTTTCTGAAAGTGTTTATCGAGTACAGTCAGGTTTGAGGTTTGAATCGCTCCAAGTCGGTCAATGACAATATATTTGATTTCTCTTCATTAACTTCTAAGCCTATTTCCTTTCCTGCTATTATTAGACTTTCTACATTTATTTTAACTGTTTCCTCACTATCTCTTCAAGATCGTCAAGATCGTTTCAGATAAGGAGTTTCGTGCTTGTCCTTTTTTTCCTTAGAAATACTCGTATCAGTTTCAGCAACGTTTTCGGGATTCCCAGCCTTACAAGTTCACGATACATTTTCGATCGGTTTATAGAGTCATACGCCTGTTTAAAATCTATCATCCCATATCTTTTCTAAAATCTGTCGCACAGCGCAAATCTGGTCCAGCGGTTTCTGAAGCCACACTGGTTGCTTCTCATTAAAGGGTTTTTCAATTTGTGCCTGTGGCGTTATGTTGTTTTGGTGACATCTGTCAAATCTGTTATTTATTATTAAGTTATTGATGTCAAATAACCATGGTAAGTTACACGATTGAATAGCACATTCAAATGATAATATTTTATAGTCAAAATGAATTGTGCGCGTTGGGCCCAATTTAACGGTAAACGTGGTAGCTCTTTACAGTCAACTCTTCAACGTTTGGTGGCCATAGTTGAGACGAAAAATGAGAGTTCATGGCCATGGACAATTGGGCTTCGGAGCGTTTGGAAGAAGACTCCAATTTTGGCCGAAAAATCATCTTTAGTGACGAGGCACATTTTCGGATGAACTGCGGTATATGGGACGACACTAAAGTACACGAGGTCCACGAGGTGACAATGCAACCTCAAAAAGTTACCGTTTTGTGTGGATTTTGGGACGGCGGCGTCTTTGGTCTGTACTTTTTCGAAAACGACGTGGGTGAAGCGGTCATCGTCACTGGGTGTTACAGAACGATGATAACCAGGTTCGTATGGCTCAAATTGAACCATATGGACATATGTAGTGTCACCATATGGACACAACGGATGCCACGATTTACATTTTGCATGAACGATTTGAGGGCAAGATTATCTCCCGCTGAGGTGACGTGAATTGGCCATCAAGGTCATGCAATTTGACCCCGTTAGACCTGGAGCTTTCTGAAGTCGCAGGTCTATGCGAATGAACCATAATCGGCCGATGCCCTTAAGGTGAGCATAAGACAAGGCTATTGCTCAAATTCAGCCGGATCTATGCGGAAAAGTCATTGAAAATAGGACCACTCGGATCCGTGCCACCGCAAGAAGCCAAGGCAGTCGTTGAAACGATGCCATAGTGTCATGTCATGTCATAGTGGCATACAAGGGCATTTCAAATAAATAAAAAATCCTGAATACCCTACACACAGCTTGTTTTATTCCATTTCAACATCTAACCGTCCTTATTGAAAATTGTTTATGTTGAATACTTAAAATGAATATTTTGGCTTTTACGATCATATTTTTGATCGGGTAACAGTGGATCCACTAATGTGAGTGCACGTAGACCAGGATTGTTATCAGCCTTGAGCCCGCCTCTGCCATTTTGTTTCAAGAGGATCAGATACGCTGGGAATCTAGTTACCTCTTACCACTGGCATACCGAGCCGCGGATATATTCTAACTCGTATTCCGCAGGGGATAGTTAGCAGTTGTGCGTAACATTTTTTTGCCTCAAACTTGAAAATAGTAACGCGGGTTTGTTTCTTTTTCCATTGGGTATATATTCCCACAAGTGAAAGGGGATTAAAATCAAAATATCATCATTTGTCATAAAAATCTTGCGTTTCTCTATAATTATATAATTTATACTCTCTCCTTAACGTTAGTACGTCAATTCATCTTAATATGTTCGATTGTTATCCAGATATATGTTTTTTTTATATCGTTTTTATCAGAACTTGCCGGCATTTGCTCTGATTATCTTTATTTGTATTATATATGTATATATGCCATCAAGGTGCGATCGTATTCAATCTCATGGCACACGTTATTCCCCAAGAATGAATTGCTTGATTAGAGTTTTTTTTTTACAATACGGTTAAGTATAGTAATCAACTCGAAATTATTACATCTTCCTCGGCACTCATGGACGCCACAATTGCTGAGATGTGCATGAGCGACGTCAGTACGATTTTCTCATTTACCTTTTGGTTTTAATAGTAGTTTTGCAAAAAACGTCCAAAACACAAATTTCCTCTTATCTAATGGATCGAGATATATTTGCAACAGTATTGAATTTTCTTATTTTGAATATTTTATCGTTCAAAAATAGAAACTTAATCATATAGCTATCGTAGGATTTTTTATACTCTTACTTTACTTATCGGTATAACCGAACTAAAGAGCTTTTAATGAGGTAATGGCTTCTGCGATTCTTTTAATCGACTTATTTAGTGCAAGTAATACGTTTGCACTTCAGATTAAAATACGCTTTAGATAGCCAAGTATATACATAAGAGCATGACATAGTCAGTAAGAATGTCTCTATTTGTTTGTCGAAGGAATAAATTGCGCGTGTATAAGTGGGCCTTTTATGAATAGTGATTGAGATTTCAGATGTGTTACTAGGGAATATAAGTGCTTTAGAAAAATCTCTAGAAACCTACCATACAGATATCGTAAATGAGGATAAAGGCAACTCGTTGATACAACAGTATGGAGATATTAAAAAAAAAACGATCAGATATAACCCATGGTACATGGTACGAAGATGTCACTGAGGTTACATGGAACGGTACATAAGTTGTTGTTGTTGCCTCTATTGTTGACGACCAAATTAACTCTTTTCACTGCATTTCTAATTGTTTCGACGGGAGCTTCCGGCGACCAGTGCGACCATTCCCATTGAGAGCTTCCAGAGTCTGACCAAACCAGACCCAGTCGCACTACCGCCCGAGAAGCGCAGATTACGAGCACCTATCCAGATACAGCGTTGAATATGTTTTGCAATAACTTCACAGCTATGTACAAATGTTCGTGTTTTACCACGATTGCGATGTCGTGGGCATAGGCAAAAGTAATAAAGAGTCTCAACAGTTCGTTTATGAACAGAATGAATAAATTGGGACCTAACTGGGAACCTAATGGTACATCGTATTTGCTTGCTTTTTCTTTACTCAATATGCCAGAAACTTTGACTTGAATTTTTCTATCAGTCACGTCCCCATTCTGATGACAGTTTTCACAAGATTTCTAATATTAGAGTATCAAACGCTTTGCTTCTTCTTCTTCTTCTTCTTTTCCCTTTTTCCGGCGTTGTTATGGTCAGAAGTGTAGGACCATAACCTTCCCACTTAACTGCATTCCTACTGGTCCGCTTGTGGGGTCCGCCGGTTTGACCTCAGAAAGTAGCGGCAGGCTTCCCGGTTTGAGATTACTTCATCGCTGAGGCCAATCAAATGCTGGTGTTTTTGCATTTGTTTGCACCAATTGTTTTTCGGCCTGCCTTTTTTTTTTTTTTTTGTGGCACGGGCATGCTGAAGATTTTTTTGTTTGATCTTACTCTTACAACACCGGTGATCTCCAGTCGTGTCAACCCACTGATTTGCATGTACACTTGTGGGGCAGTTTAATGGTGGTATATGTGTCCCTAGGCTCACCTTGGTGTTTTCTAAATTGCCTAGATGTGATTTTTATCAAACCCTTTGCTAATGTCAATAAATAGTTGAACTGTCAATACGTGATGATTCAATCTTATCGAGGTGACTAACTGGACTTAGTGTTTAACCAGTTGGCGTTGGAATATCGAGAAGCGCCGAAATTCACGTTACGCCAAAATCACTAATAAATTATTCCGTAGAAAATAATCACGAATATTCGATCTTGAAGAATACGATGTTTCATGGCTTGTTGATGTATATTCTGATTCCATTTATTTCACAAACATCAAAATCAAATTGACAGTTTCCGCCGTTTTCCAAAATTGTAGCATTTTGCAATAGGATAATACACTTTGGGCCGCTTCATAGCAATGGACAGAATTATATATATATTTCCCGGTGGCAAATATCCAGGTAGAAATGCCCTGTCGAATCCCAGTAGTTGGCATTTGATGTCGGGTCGGAAAAGGCGCTGATTCTCCGGAGGCTACGATTGATAAACACCTGCAATGCTCTTGTTTCGCGCAGTATCGCGTTCCACGTTTCACATCCCTACAGAAGACCTGATTTCACGTTTGATTCGAAAATTTTCAGCTTTGTGCGTTTGAATATGTTAGATGATCTCCACACTTCGTCCAACGTACCAAAGGCGACGCGACTCCTTGATATTCGATTTCGTATGTCAGCTGCTGAGCCGTATTTTTCTAGTGATTATTCTGCCGAAGTAATAGAATTCGTCTACTACTTCGACGTTAGACCAGCAGCTCTGAAAGTTATGATCAGAAAGGTGGTTAGCTGCCTCCATTCTGGCCATTATATGTGAATATTTGTGAGATAGTAGACAGATGTCATTCGCATAGTCCAGATCCTCAAGGCTGATACCCACGCCCCAGGATATGTCTCATCTAAAACCAGGTTAAATAAGAGTGGCGACAATATGCAACTCTGCCTAACTCCAGTCTGCACTTGAATGCCTTTGCTTAAAATATTTTTGTGTCTCACACGGCACTTAGCACCGGTTTACAGTTCTTTTATAAGATTTATAATTTTTTTCAGGTACTCAGTTCTCCATATTGCGTCTTGTCTAAGAGTATCGCACGCCTTCTCGAAGTCGATGAGAGAAAAGTAAAGTGGTGTGCGCCACTCGATAGACAATTAGTCTCAAAGTGTTGATATGATCGATGCATGAGCAGCGTGGACGAAAACCGGCTTGTTCTTTCCTTAGGTCGGCCATCAGGGAATCGGATAATCTTTGGTTGATTATGTGTGCTATGATTTTTCTATCCAGCATGCTTACCAACAATTTTTTTTACCAATTTTTGCAATCGGACAAATTGCCCTTCTTAGGAATTAGACTGATAACGCCTTCTTTCAGCTCATCTCGGATCCTTCCAGAGTTCCATACGTCTTTTAGTAGGGGGAATAGAATTCGGGCACTCACCAGGTGGTCAGTTTTAAGCAATTCTGTATCTGGTCTGGGATCTTTGTTGGGTCTTAGTGCTTTTATAGAACTTACTATCTCACTTTCGTCTGGGCATGTGGTGGAAATGTCACGTCTTGTTTGGCGGTGTCGACAGTCACATTACTGTGGGCTCTGGAGATGTTGTTGCTTCCCGTAAATTTGCTTGTCTTTAGAAGTCGTTATCTCACCATTTTCGTCTTTTAGCGGTCAGGTAGTAGGTAGGTAAACACCTCAGTGTTTGTTAAAACGCGTGTAGTATAGTAAGGAATTACACCACGCAAAATTGTTAGTCAGAGAAGAAGCAGCCTCGATCAAACACCGCAAGAAGAAGGTAATTTCCACCTTCAGTCCGAAGACATGATGAACATCACTTAGGCATTCAAATATTTGAATCGCGAGCTTCGAAATAGGTTTGATTATTGGTAGCCCACAAACTCGAAGGTAAATCAAAGCCAAAGAAAAAATATTCCGACGGCTTGATTACGAGTATGTCTAGCTGGTGGATGGACGCCGTTTAAGTAGAAAAACGTTTTTGTTTGGACTCTCTCACAAAAAACTTTCTACTCTTCACGTAGTAGAGTTAGACAACTAAAAAACTAAACTATGGCGTCACGGGCTCAGAAAAGTTATCGGAGTTGATAAGAAGAGTTGATAAGGCCTAAAAAGAAGTGCAAACTGTTTGTGGTTAGAACCCCAAGGCTTGTTTACTTTGTAATATTCTGAGTTCAAAAAGAAAATTTAAAAAAAGGCTCTAAATGGCCGACTATATCTAGGATAATTGCAATCGATAAGAATCTAAGAGCAGAGAATAAACAATTTGCTATCCAAAAAGTTGACGGGTTGGCTTGATTTCTTGATTAGTTCAAAAATTCTCGAACGTTGATGGAAATTGTTTCTCTACGCGTTCGTTACCAAGTGAAAGACGACTGAAAAACTTTAATAAATTATTCATGGAATGGCTACAATAAACCTGTCGTGATTCATCACACTACGACAACTTGAAAAAAGCATATAGCGAGATATAATATAAGGATTAAGCCAGTTAAACAGAAGCTATAAATGATTAGACTAAGAAAACAAGAAAAAGTAAGTTTATAAGATAAGATGGAAAAAAAACAAGAAAACTTCTTCTACTCCATCTGATTAGATTGGAATTCGAAAAGGAAAACAGAGTCATTAACCATAATCGACAATGTCAACGGTAATCGTCGATGATATTATACTAGAAGTTATGATTTAGGCAACCTTGCATGCCTCAGATAACCCAAAAACACATTTACCAAAGGCTTGTCTCTGTTTTGTCAGTTTTTTTCCAATTTTTAGTAATCAAAACAACGATCGTCGTCTTGTGGTCAAAGAAATTCTTAAAGCTTCCCGGCTAATGTTATCGACGGTCTAGTAGTTGTTATCGCTTTTGTATTCCATATTCAGGCTTGCTCAAGAAAAACCCTAAATCCATCGAAATCCCTCAAATGAAGTACTTTTTCAATGGGACTAAGCAAAAGTCATCGTACTTGAGTCCTGGGAAACCCAGCAAGTGTCTGCTTATACGAGTACGTACCTTTGGAACCAAAGCATCACTCAAATACGCATGTTATTTTATTGCGACTCCGATACTAGTTATGCGATAACACTTCAACTACCTTTCGTGGAGTGATAAGCCTACAAAAACAAATAACGCAAACCGCTAAAACAGGAGGGAACGGAGGGTTTCAATCTCTCAGTCGGCGGTCATCCTGCATCGCACCACAGTTAGTTCGCTGTTGTGTTAGTGATAACAATAACGATACCAATATCGTTCTATTTATCTCCGCTGGAACGACTTTAGGTATACAGCTAGCCTTCATCTATTGACGACTTCTGCTCGAGTTGCTTTAGTCAGTGCAACTAGCTCGACGGACTAAGACATATTTTTCTTGGCTCTTAGAACCTGTCGCCGTTGGGTTCTATACGGTTCGAACGCTAAGACGACGGGATATATTGACGCCGGAATATTTTTTTAACAGAATGCCGATTGACTTTTGACAGTGTGAATAGTGAAAGCAAACGATTTTAGTCAGCGAAAATGGGCGAAAGTGACAAGAAACCAGATGACAATGGTGAATAATTAATCTTGTTGAGGACAGATCTTTGATTATTGGATTGTGTTTTGTTTTAGTTGATTTTTAATAAAATTCTGTGGATTTTTCTATATTTTTTTGATATTTTTTCATCTCTAAGGTTCCACTTGTTTGTATACTGAGAGCTCCAAAATGTTTTTGATTTAGTAGCAGTACGCGAATATGGGCAGTTAGAAGCTGAAACTTTTTGTGTAATAAAATTCACTAAGTAAATTCGAAACAACCTTTTTTATAAATTATCAATTCTAAATGAGTGCGTTGAAGCTAGTAATTTCGTACTGTTTTTTAAAATTACCATTCAACCACTTTGCAGTAGAGTTAAGCATTTCTGGCAATATTGATTTCAGCTTGCATGATCAGTAGATTTTTTCCAATTTTTAGTAATGAATTTTGCAAATCGGCTTATTCGCTCCTAGATATTTAAAAGTTGTCTGAAATTTTTAAATTTCTGATTGTTGTTCTATTTTAGAAAATGAATTCAAGGAGTAAGTGTCCAAAAATACCAAATAACACTACACAGATCACTATATCGGAATAGTATGCAATTTTTGTGAGCTCCTCTTATCTTCTAAGGAGGTAGATGAATATCTACGAATAAACAAATATTTTAACAACTAAATGACAACATCAATGCTTCGAAAATGTTTGCCTAACAAGGCCTAAATGTTTTCAATAGTGCGCAAACCTTTTTCGGGATGAAATTTCCTTTACCCAGGGCAAAATTTCATCCGTAGGTACGCCACCGAAAATGAAATTCTATTGAGAGCACTTTCGCAGGATTCTTCACTGAGTTGTGTTCAAGGATCTGGAGGTCAAGTTTTATTCTAAAAATCACCAAAAATTATGCAGGAATTTATTTTTTCTATTTTTATAATTTTATTCTTGGTTGTTTAATTCGCTTGGACATAATACGACTTAATATTTTCAAACAGTGATCAAGTGACAAAAGTGACAAAAGGCCCGGCTGATTTTGAGCGATGACTTGTGATATATTTACCTTAAGGACATCGGTCGACTGTTATTTATCCGCACTGACCAGCGACTTCAGAAAACCCCATAATAAAGTCTAGTGAGGTCAATTCGCATGACATTTGTTTTTTTTCAATAAGGGGGCTAGTGCTAATATATAGCATGGGGTACTAGACCAATGTAGTTCTATTGTATCTGTTATCCGATTAGACGAAGAGTTCCTCTACTTTCTTAATAAAGTTGAGAATGTCTCTCGTAGGAGCTGAACTGATCTCCTCAGGAGTCATAATTTCACTGAGGAGAATACGTTTCCTAAGGTGGCAGAGTACATTCACATAGTATGTAGATTTAAGCAAGGATTTATTATAATTTTTTTGTCCCTATCAATAGTGCCAAAATTCATTGTTCAATGTTTAAAAAATTCACATAAACTTGTAAGATTTAGAAAACTTTAAGCCCAATATCTCAGATAACAATCAGTTTCAATTTATTTTTTCAGAATACGTGTTAATTGACAGAACTAGTGAAGTCTAGAGTATGTTATCACGCATCTGACAAAGTTATAAGTCACCTAGTTATTGTATGACCCTGTCACATTAAATATAACAATAGCTTGCTGATATTTTAGATTAGATCGTGTTTCCTTATTATATTTTATTGAATGGCATAATTAAAAATATCTTGGACTAGCAATCTACACTGAAATGAATATGATCGATCGCAAGTCTCATGGAATGACAGGTGGCGGGGTGTTTTTAAGTTATTTTATTTGTTTTATAAACTAAAAAGCTGCTTAAAACCGGAAGAATTTTTCTGATATAAAAATTGTAGTTATTTTTTATCTTAAGAGTGCAATCACCTTCTTTACTTTTAAATAAAGATTCTCAATTGCTTCTTGTTTCATGCCATATGCTAACTATTATAGGCTGGAAAAAAGTACATAATATTAACTATTAGCACAGGGTCTATGACTAACTCTTCAATGCCTTATTTTCAGCTTTCCTTAAATCAGCTTTATCAATTTATGTATTTTGTTTCTGAAACGATACCACTGAACTGGCACTTATCAATTGTCACCTGTTGCGTCTTACGAACAATGATCCCGCGCTCGAATCGGATACGAGCGATTAAAGCTAGATATACCTCGAGCTCGTATCAGTTAATTCAGTGCGTACCTATCTAAATGTGAGTCAGTGATCACAAATACAACAACAAACTCATCCATTGTATCTACCACACAAAGCAACAGCTTATCAGTTAAACGGTCTACCGATAGTTAAGTGGTATTTATAGGCTCACATGATGACAATGCTAAACCCTTGGAACGATATGATTAACTGAATGGATGTCTTACCCATTCATTGGATTTTATGACTTCGAACATGTGTCATTATACTTCGA
Organism: Merodon equestris; assembly: GCA_958301585.1. Classification (NCBI taxonomy): domain Eukaryota; kingdom Metazoa; phylum Arthropoda; class Insecta; order Diptera; family Syrphidae; genus Merodon; species Merodon equestris. Next base: position 7,464,779 of record OY284415.1, read on the forward strand.
ACATCGAATACGTAAGCTAGCCTCGTGCGAAACCAGTAGACTAATTAAAATATATCGATGTCAACGATGTACCTCCTTGCCCTATTTCACGTCTTGATCGCTTTCGCTTATTCTTTGTTTCACAGTACTCGTATCTACTGTGATTATCGAGGTATTTAATTTACGAACCAGTATATAAATCATAGATTGCAGGCGTTTAACCAAGTGATAATCGGTATCAAATCGCGATATAGGGAATTGGTATCGAAGAATCGGTGCCGTGTGCTGTAGGCCATTGTATATTTTCTGGTGAAATTTATAGACCAGGCAATATTGGAGCATCCGGTGAGTGTTTTATTGGAGGCTGTTAGGTAATCCTTGTATAACTGGCACTTACCGATGTGTAGCTCCGTGAAATTTGTTTGAATTCTTGTTCTGCGGAAAAGTCGATGAGGTTTGGAATCGGATAGTCAACATTTGATCGAATTTTTATCTTTCTTTGAATTTGTTTTTCACAAGAGATGTGCATATGTATGTGTGTATGTAGTAGAAACGAGAAAAATACAAACGAGTTTAAGAAAAGTTAGATTTTTAAGGGGAACGAGCGTCGAGCATGACATGCCTTTTTCAATAGATGGCGCTAGCAGTACATTGTGGGAAGAAAGAGCATGTGTTAGGCTTAGGCATCCATTAACAGCTGCTTACCATTTGTCATGAGTGTGTTCATGTCGTGTTTTGCTGTTTTGTTTCATCCCTTCTAATATGTACTTTTTTAAGCTTTTAGGTTTTATGTTAAGTGCCATTGAATGAAAGTAAAGAAAAGTTACAAAAACGTACAAAAGTTTGACCCAAGTTCATAGGTCAATATTTACAGTTTGTTTCTTACAGATTTTTTTATATAAATATCGACTATGACTATGTTTGAAGACGTTCATAGCGAGAGTCTAATTTTAAGTCACGTTTTCAACCATATTGGCTGGTATCTTAATAATAACACGTATAAATTTGTCTTCCGAGGCTGTAATTGAGGCCTAATTTTAACGGCATGGACGAACGATTGGACGTAAACGAGAGTCAAATTATGCTTTTTAGCCGGCTAATTCACGGTCCAAAACTAGGGATAGCTTTCTCACTGAACTCATTTTTTTAATTGGTCAATCAATTCGCATACTATGCCGTATGTAGCGCCGTCTTACTTGAACCACTTGTCGACCAAATTCAGCTTGAGATTGTTCATTGGATATGGAATTTTATTTATTAACACGCCTGATTAATCAGAAATGAACTTCGTCGTTTAGCCTCAGCTCTTACACAAGCTATATTTTGAATTGTTTAAACTAAGGTTTTTGCGTCAAATCTTTCACGTAACACAATCCCATTTGCTGCGAACGGTGTCGAATGGCTAACCCACACTGGCGGATACAACAGTGATAATTTCCTCTGTATGCCTTCCACATTCGAGTAGGTGGCTTGACGCCAAAAAGCATGAAATTCATGCGAAATTTAGTCATTATAGCTTGAATTGCTTGCTCAATAGGGCGATTAAGACGACCTTAAAATAGAGAACGAAATTTGATAATAAAGTTCAAACAAAATGGCAGTGATAGCTGCGTATGCATTGTATTAACATATGTCATGAATCATGCTCCAGCTGTCAAAAATAGAAGCCAAAAAAACCAAGTACCGAAGAAATCACCCTTTAGTTTGGGTTTCTATCTATGGTGTGGCCTTTCCGGATGTACTTAATCTTCTTTTGACGGTTCGTCCACTTCCATTCCATACTCGGACAATGCTTGGAGCTGAAAAAAGTTCCTCGACATAATATTTTTTTTGCGTGAAAATTCGCGTAAAGTTTTGCTATTCGCCTTCAATTTAAAAAAAAAATTGAGGCTGACACGCGTCGAAAGGTTATAGAGACTTTCTATGAGGCTTCTATAAAACAAAGCGTCACGAGTGGTGATTTCGACGATAAAGACAAGGAGAGTGCCGCACTGCTGACGAAAGATTGAAGACACAAGATTATTGGATTTTTCTGGATGCGACCGGAATCAAGGTCCATGGCAAATGTACCGAGAATCATCATTCTTCCTCCTATTGCCACCTTTTCTGATGCATAGCCTGCCCGGACGGCACTTCTGGTCTTTCGAGGAAGCAACAATTTGGATAAATTCTTGGATCGCCTCAACAGATTCCCAACATAGATTCGTATGCTGCCAAGAGAATAAATAATTTTTGAAGCTTACTTTTTATCAAATTTTGAATTTTGAAAGTTAGGACTGAGCTTAAAAATCCTGACTTAGACCTTCACGCAGTCATGAAGATGTGCGAAATGTTGAGAGTCCTTTAAAATTACCTTAGTTTTGAACGCTGTAGAATTTTCGGCATCAAGCACGGTTTCTTCGCACCGTTAGGTTAGAGAAGGTGAGTGTGATTTCTTCGCACCGTTAACTTTTAGGTTATTTCTATAAACGGGATTCAACAACCCTCTGCCTTTTATCTCTAGCTCACTCATTTATCAACGCCTGTCAGTTCAGTACTTTACAAGCCCTAATCTTAACCACATTTTAATCTTAATGAGTGTGAAATCTAGTCCGCGATAAAGCCTCACTCAGGGTATATGGTCGTGTAAATATATCATACATAATTGCCTTTAATAAATTCCATCACTATCGTCGAATTGATCTGCACTACAGTTAGTATCTAAAAACAGAAACAATCTTTGCCCTAGCAACACATCCACACTTGCTCGTCATCCATTGCCTGAAGCATCCAACTAATTGAAAAATCAAGTACGAACCTATCGAGCTTCAGCGGAAGTCATCGGGATTCCGGCGCAGAGAGCGAAAATTCAATTTATGCATTAATGCAACACGTCGGCGGGTCACAAGATACATTAACTTTTTACAATTTTCTTCTTTTTTATTTTCTCGCTTATGGATCGATATCAATTAACAAGGTCGTTAACGATTGATAACGGTATCATTAAAAAAGTTTTTAAAATTTTCTTCTGTTTCTCTGCCATGGGCCTTTGGTGGGTTGATTGTACGTCACGGTATGTGTGCAGATGAAATTGCTCGATTAAACTTTTCTTTGTTTATTGGCGTTGCGTGACGATTACGTCAATAGCGATGTGAGTAAAAGGTCTGTTTCTACATATGGTATAGTGTCCAAGGGAAAGCTATTTGTCTATTAATCTTGACACGTGTCTCAACATAATCAAATAAAAGATTGCAGATGGTAGGCTATTTTGTCTCAATCTGGTTATGGAGTTAGGATGAAAAAAGGGTATTTTGACTCCTGAAGGAGAAAGATCTTTTGTTAGAAAAAAGGCTTCAGAAACTTAGGAATTCAGGAACCGTTTTATTTCATTTGAAGACTCAGTAAAACTCCTTAGTCGAATTATAGTTTTCTATACATTTGATCAGAAACTATCGGAAGAAGAAGTTTTTAAACTGTCATTCTCACTGAAATGTTTGGTTGTCCTCGGCTTCTTATCCAGGATATTTGACAACTGGCTAATACCAGACGCAACAGCTCTTTTACTCTATCGAACCTTACTATTTTTCTAACATCGAAAGATTTTATGCTTTTTGGAAGTTAGAAGGCTTTCGTTTAGCTCATCTTTTAATATGCGTTACTTGATTGTCTTTGATATCTTCAGCTCAATTTCCTGCCACTTTCCGAACAATTTCTGTCGCTGATCCAGCTTTTTTTCAGATCATCACCATAAGTTTGGCCAGCATTAGAAATGTTGGTTGCATCCTGGCTTAACTGGCTTACTTGACACAATAAATGTTTTTGATGGGGAAAAAAAAATCTGGTAGGTTCGAATTAAAATTATATCTCCCGAGCTGGAATCCATCGTTTTAGAGAGGTGACTGCGTTTTCGGGTTCGTATGATGGTGACTTTTTTCATCCCGCTTATAACGAGAGCAAATAACGATATCGACTACAGTCAAGTTCCATTCGACGCTTATTGTACAATGAGGGAACTGCTGTCTAGACCAGTCGCACTAGCATACAGTTTAGGTAAATATGGAATCAGAAAATTGTTACCACCATGAGCTACAAATTCACCCTTGGTTCTTGAACTCTGGTATTACGAGTGAATGTGGGAGGATGGGCAACTGAATGTGTGCTAGGTACTTGCCACTTTTAAATAAATATTGTCATATATGCGACTTATTGTCATGTAGGTGACTTCTTGCTATCAATATCTATTTGATCCCCTCTTCTAATATAAGCTTTTTGGTATAGCCTTGAGCGTTTTTCCTGCAATGCGGTCTTTATCTCCGTCCTTTCATTGGTCTTTCCAATTTTGGGAAGGGACAGGCTGCCGAGTCCGGTGAATACGGTGACTGGCGCATGATTGTATTGTATTGTGGCTGAGGCTGAGGCGAAATTGTTTGTGGCCTAAAAATTTTGCACGAACAAAGATGATGACCAAGTTTGCCACGAATTTTCCACAAATCCGGACGTTTCATCTGTATTGTCTTACGCAAACGGGGCATAACTCAAAATAATATTTCGTACGGACTGGCGCACTTTTTCCGATCTTGGTTCTTCTGGTTCTTGGTTCTTCAATTGGGGTGATTGGAATTTCATTTCCAATTTGGATCGTCATTTATATCTTCAACAGCTCCTGCACGATGATCATACAATGGTTTTTTTAGTCAAAATCTAGCAATTTCAGAACAAACTTCGCTGACAGACGTTTCATGCCCAAAATATCTGAAAAACTGTCATGGTATGAGCCAACCGATATTCCCATATCCTAAGCAACTTCTCCGATAGTGATTCGCTGATTCTCCATAACAATTTACTTAACTGCATCAACGTTTTCATTCCCTGTTGACGTGCTGGGGCGTCCAGTTCGGACATTGTCATTACCATCTTCTTGGCCTTCTGTGAAGAGCGTATAAACATTTTTTTTTTCTCAAAGCAATCTTACGAAATGTCATAGTCAAAATTTCAAGTATGTTGGTGCACTTTATTTTATTTCTTCCACAGCATTTAATACAATTCTTTGATCCATTTTTTTTTCAACTTCAAAAAACTCGTCATGCATCCCAAAAGATCGGTGAAAAACAAACGAAATATCCACAATGGTTGATACTGTCAACATATGTTAGGGGACAGGTGTACCAACATAATAAGATCATTCAAAATTCACTCGTAGCTTGCCATAGAAATTGAAAAAGTCACCTTATTTTTTGAAAAAAAAACCTCGTATGTTATAAAACGCTAAAGCAATTGGCTGACACAATAACAAATACCGGTTCATTTCTTTCTGCCAGAATTTGTGTTAAGTTTCGGCTTTCTAAAAACTAGAAACAACATTGCATTCTAGTTTTCAAACGCGATTTTTACAGACTGAACTAACCCTTTGTCATATATCATGTGATTCATTCAGGCAAAGTACACAGTCTTTCCCAATCCCAGTGACACAGCAAAGAAGAACACGTTTTGCTGTGCATACATATCTTCTTCATTTCTTCAATCATCAAATTTGTCCGAGCATGTCGGGATAGCATGGCGATAGGTCAAGCGAATATAGCAGCTGGTCGAGCATGTCAACTGCCAACTTGCTTGTACTTCGGTGGAACGCCATGAATTTTGTTGCACAGTCTATCCAGAACACCCAAATAATATTGAGCGCTCAGAGTCTGACCTTGAGGAACGTATTCCTTGCCCTTGCTGTCGAAGAAAATGATGAGCATCGTCTTGATTCGACTTTTCTGCTTCCTCACTTTCTTCTCTTTTGGCTCATCTGGTGACTTCCATGTCGCGCTTTGCCTTTTGAAGAGTGGCTCGTATTGGAAGCACCACGTTTCATCGCCAGTTACAACAGATGACAAGAAGGCAGGGTACTTTATTGACTGTTAACGGTCAAAGCGCAGAATTTTTCTGATTTTCTGAATGTTTTCTTCGTTTCTCGAGGTTCTTGGCTTCGGTGAGGTTTAGTTTAGTTTAGTATATTGAAATTGAAGTAACACATTATGATAAATCTTATAAGCTAGTGATAGCAAATGAATAAATTTAGATATATCATACTTTTTACAATTAATTGAAATTAATAAAATAAATTCTTAATTGATAATTTTGAAGGTCTTCACGAGCCCCATGAAATCTAGTAAACCAGCGGAATATTTCTAGACGGAATAGATAGTGGTCATCGTAAACATTTTCCTTCGACTCGAATGTTTCTTGAGCAGATTACCGTTCTTTGCTTCATAGCGATTTTTCGACAGAGTAATACACTATCCGTTTGGTTATAATGTCACAACTATTGACAAAACAACCAGAGTGCCACGAAACTCGTTGTGAATGTATCTAAAAATGTCAATATATGATCAGCATTACAATATCTGAAACATGTTTTAAACACACTTGAAGCTGGTTGTTAAACATGTTTAAAACATGCTAGTAATCATGTATGTAACATTGGTGATCAAACTGGTTCTATCAGTTATCAGCTGCCTTAATACGAGTACGATGAGCGATTTTTTCGAATTAAGAAATTGTAGTCGAACCCCATAGCTCAAATCTAGCTTTAAAGGTGTTATGATAATAAATCTTCTCGAATATTTATTGAATTCTAAATAAAGCAGACTTCAATGAAGGTCTCGCCTTTTAACACTGCATTAAGCGCCGACTGTCTTCCGACAGATTGTAGAACAGTGATAATTTGAGAGCCATCGAGTGTAATGGAGGCTAAAGGTATGTTGTGTCTAATAATGGAAATTCCCCTACCAATTTAAAGTTGGATTTATAATTCTACTGTCCACTGTTCTATTGCAATAATAGACGTTAACTACGGAATGTATTAATCCCCGATAGAGTGTTTAGTTTCCTATCATGGGTACTTAGCGATAAAATGACTAATCAAGGAAGTTGTAATGCGCCTCGTTACTTAGCGCGACATGGCTACTCTTTATTATATTATATTTAAGATGACGATGAAAATATAAGATTTCTCTTGCTAAGTGGGTTTTTTTAGCTGGAAAAAGATAAGTACAAGTAAATGTACTTTATGATCTCTATTTTTTGTACAATGTTTATGTCTTAAATTCGAAATTTCATTTGTGAGTGTTTTATCAATGTTCACCAAGTACGAGTATCCTACTCAATGAATCGATCTTATTTGATTTATCGTACTCGCATGTGTCGCATTTTCACTCTCCTCTCACATTATTTACATAAAATTTATTGAGCCGTAAAGTCTACTACACACAATATCAAGCGATAAGTAACACCCACAGTTTTTATATTGATTTATTTTTTGACTATTTAATGAAACACAATCCAGACGTCGTTAAGTACCTGTCTGATAGGTTTATTAACCCTCTGTCGGCATTGTTTTATTTTAGGAACGAAGGATGGCAATGACAAGAGCAGTGACAACAATAATTTGCAATTGGCTAATCTGACACTCGACACCAAGGATCAAAAGGGGAAAAGCGACGAGACTGAGGGCGAAATTCATGATCCAGACTCTATCGAGGGTCAGACTAAGGTAGGTAAGACTGCAAGTCTCGTTTTGTCGCTTCACAAATAAGTACGACTACATGTCGGTTTATCGTATCATATCGATAAAGCTTTATCCTGCCCTAAAACAAATGCTCGGATACACTTGTAATACAAACTCTATCTAGAGATAATGACTAATTGGTCCCGCGTACAAACTACGCCTTAACTCGCCAAGCACTGATCGCAATAAAGTTCACAATAAATGTGACAACAAACTGGTCGAAGGGAAACAAGTGTTGATGGCAGATTAATTGTTTATCGATTTATTATACTTTTCACGTGTAGCTTTGCCAAAAATATTTTATTTATTTATTGTTTTTTTTTTGCAGAAAATCCCATATCCAAAATCCGTGGGCTTCATTATCAGTAATGAATTTTGTGAGAGATTCAACTACTATGGCTTGCGAAGTAAGTAGAGTGCACGCTTTATTATTTTGTGATCTATAGCGGTATTGGTATTCAATGATATCGTAAATTAAAGTAGATGCATCAGTGTGATAGTTGGTATTAAAGGTTTACGATTTGCCCCGAATGTCTGGCGTATACTCGAACGAGTCGTGGGAAAAGAGATTTGCCGTGACGAGGCTTTAAAAATTTTCTTGATAGTGTTAATTAAATATCGTAATGATCGGACTCAATATTTTTATAATCGAGCAAGAATCACTTCTTAGAAATATTTACAAACAAAAGGAAAAAGCAATATTTATGTATATTGAAAAATAAAAATTGCATTCATGCAGACAAAGGAATTTCCTCTGCCTGAAGTCGCCAGGACATTGACTGGACTAATTTTTCATAGACCTGGGATTATCATATAATCGCATTTAAGTCTCATTGGCGTGTTAGAACTTCTGGTTTATACCCTTTTTGTATAAATGATCTGCCCACAGATGCCTAATAGCCTTTGATTTCAGTGGCTGAGAAGGCGTCTGTAATTGTTTGGGGCAGCTATAGATCAACCAACGTTTGGCAACTTCTTGTATCTGAAAAGGTATTTAAAATATCCAATTTTTTGTGGGCTCTCCGGCGTATTTTTATTCCAGCGCTAGACATATACTACAGTGCCAAACGATAACAGAGCTTTCTTGTTGTTTAACAAATGCATGAATATTTTTATACCAACATTTTTGTTAAGCACGCTAGACACTTTTTCTCTCAAAATAATCTTTCTCTATTTCCTTGCTTTACTTTTATAGGATCATCTGAATTCCACGAGGTTTCTTTATATGATACCTAGATGATTTATTCCCAGTATGTCAGCAACTTCTCGGATTGTTTCGCCTTCTCCTCCTAACTTAATAAATAACTAGTTCTAAAATTGTCTAACATCGTGCTGAGTGAGGTTTATAATGAAAGTCATGTAAACAGAAAAAAAACTATGTGACAAAAAAAAACATCGAAACCATAGGTGTCAACAACTATGAAGCCTTATTCATAAAGGGAATCGGCCTTTATCCAACAGATGGCGCTAGTAGAACATGCTGATCAGCAATGCCACATGAACAGAAATTCTCGTCAGCGTAGTTTATTTTTTGTGCCAAATAAGCGTAATTTAGTCTAAATATTTACTTTTCGTCTTCATTTCGAAAAAATCGGTGGCTGAGGCTCGATTGTAAAAATTTACCACGAGGTTTTTATAAGTGAAAAACGAACGAACAATAAGGAGCATTCTGGACCGTTGAAAAAGTTTAAACGCAGAATTGAAAAAACTGCTAGATCAAGATGTCAAGTTGGTGTCTGGATCACCATGTGTAATACAGCTGCATAAGAAGTTGCAGGTTTATTGACCGTATTTCAACGATTTTCACATCGTTTAAAACCTTGGGATGGTCCACAAGCAAGGGAATTGAGTGCCATACGAATTGAAACCAACCGAAAGAAAGGAATGATTTTCTGCATCGTTGTGTGACTGCTGATGTGGATCCATTATGATAAGAAGAACGAGAGGCGAAAGAAACCGTTGAAGCGCGTCAACCGTCCATCAACACAGGTGGCTAAACCAATTACCCAGGGACCGAAGCAAATACTTTGAATTCAGTAAGACCAGCTTTGTCTTACAATTCAATTATAAATTGTTGTAACCGGGTGAAATCGTTTTAAATGCGGGAATGATCAACGAGAAATATCCATTCCTCGGGGATGCTTTCATCATTCCATATATGGTTTGATGAGCCCATGTAACTTCTCTGTTAACTTTTTTCGTGCACATTTTATTAAATCCGATGATATTAGGTCGATTCCTGCGACCTTGTTATTCTTAAGCCGACGGATTGCTTTTTCTACTTCCTGAATCGTTAGTAGTTCACCTGAATCTCTGCTGTGTAGAAAGCACCGTTTTCCACTGCCGCTGGCTCCCCATGTACATTTAGCAGTTTATCGAAATATATCCTTTGTTGGACTGTAACTCTTTCGTTGTCCGAAACGACCTCCCCATTATTCTTGTATAAAAATTCTGATCCGACATTATATCCTTTTCGTACAGTGTTTAGTCCTGCATACATTGCTCTCGTGTTTTAGTCGCACATTCTTTCTGAATATTAGCAAACTTTTTTCTTTGATATTGTCGTTTTTTATCTGAAGGAGGTGGCTGACCTCCTTTCATTGGGTTTGATATCTTGTACGCGTGATCTCCTAACTATTTTCCAGGGCTTGAAATCGTAAAACATTACGGGCTTTTACTTTGTCTTGGATTCTTCGTCGAACCAAGTCTTTCCTTTTGGGACTTTGCAATAGCCTAGTTTATTTTCTGCTGCTTCCTTTACAGGTCGAGATTCTTTAACTTTTCAATGTTAATTTTTTTTCATATATTGCTGTGTTCCGCTTCTGTGAATTTGGATTCGGCTTTCAATTTTGGCAACGATAGGAAGTAGTCTGAATCGCAAGCCGCTCCTTTGTATGCTTTAATATCTAGGACGTTGGTCTTTTATATATCAGAAAATTATCAGTTTCGTTGATCAGATCAGATCGTTGCGTATTATTCATCCGGTGATAATCAGGTAACCTTGTGTGTTCTCTTGTGTTTGAATTCTGTAGTTTTCACGATGATGATTTTTAAGGTGGTGAAACTTATAGTCCTAAGACCTGTATCGCTCCTTTTCCTGTTTTCGCTTTGAAGTCCCCGAAATATGTCAAATATTTTATCCATTGATTCTGAGCACAGTTCGTGTATATTCTGCCTACGATTTTTAAAACACTTAACTAACTTACGTTCGGTTCTACAAGGATAAGTCCGACATAATCCTCACAAAACTTTCTATAGAAGGTGAGCCTGGAGTTATTGATTCCCAGTCATTCTTCAAACAATCGGTCCGTGGACAAAACCATTATCCTGTGGCCTAAAACAGTCAACGGTTTTGAGAGACATTTGTTATATAACTCAATAATGGAACCATACAACTCAAGCAAGATAAAACTATATGAGTTTGGAGTTTAGTTACCGTTTTACTTCTTATTTCTGACCCGTTAAATTTGTTATATGACATATGGCCTTACTAACACAAACCTTAAACTTTCCAGCAATTTTGGTGCTCTATCTCAACCGAAATCTGCATTATTCCGCCGACTCCGCCACGATCATCTTCCATATCTTCACCATGTTTGTCTACTTCCTGTGTATCGTTGGTGCCATTTTAGCCGACAGTTGGCTGGGAAAATTCAAAACAATTCTCTACCTCTCGATGGTCTACGTTTGCGGATCATTATTGGTTACCTTTGGAGCCATTCCAACATGGAATCTACCCGACACAACATTCACCATGATCGGCCTGGCATTGATCGCTCTCGGCTCAGGCGGTATAAAGCCGTGCGTGTCAGCCTTTGGTGGCGATCAGTTCAAGATGCCGGAACAATTGAAACAATCTGCCACGTTCTTCTCGCTTTTCTATTTCTCCATCAATGCCGGATCGTTGATCTCGACAACTGTTACACCGATTCTACGTGAAGATGTCCATTGCTTTGGAGAGAACGAATGTTATTCATTGGCGTTTGGTGTTCCCGCAATTCTGATGATCACTTCGATAAGTAAGTAGAGTACCTGGTAACCTTTTAAATGGTCATGATTGACATTCGTTTATGTTATCTTTCAGTTGTATTTGTGTTTGGGCGTCCGTTGTACAAGATTCGACCTCCAGCCGGTAACATGGTCGTTCTGGTCTGCAAAACCATCGGAGTAAGTCATTCCCTGCCTCCTTGGCCATGTGCACCTCTAAAGCATTTGCCTTCTGTCCACAGAATGGCATCAGTACTTACTTCAAAGAACGAAAGAGTGATCCCCGGGAACACTGGCTAGATCACGCTGACAAGAAGTACGACAAACAATTAGTTGCGGATGTCAAAGTGTTGTTACGTGTCCTGTTGCTTTATGTTCCTTTACCGGTCTTCTGGGCCCTGTTCGATCAACAAGGCTCCCGATGGACTTTCCAAGCAACTCGAATGGATGGCGATTTGGGAGGATTCACCGTCAAGCCCGATCAAATGCAAATGCTCAATCCACTCTTGATCTTGCTATTCATTCCTCTTTATGATGTTGCTTTCTACCCCGTCCTGAACTTGGTCGGTTTTAGACGACCGCTGCAAAAGCTCACTGCCGGAGGTATTCTAGCCGGAATCGCCTTTACCATTTCTGGTGTAGTTGAGCTCCAATTAGAGGTATGTAATATCATGTGGAGTTTCCATCTTACTTCTAACACGATTCACCTTTTTAGAAAACTTATCCTGTGCTACCGTCGCCGGGCCTAGCTCAATTGCGGATCTTCAACGGCATTCCGAACTGTGATTACACGTTCAAAACCAATCTGGAGTCCGACGCCAACTTTGTTGTCAAATCTTTGGGACTTTATGAAAACAAATATATTCCCGTTTCATCTGGAACCCTTAGGATGAGCTACAGCATTGAGACAAGTGAAAGTGAGTTATTCACTATCAAACCATTAATCCGCTCTTAACGTCTTTTTCTCAGATTGCCCTAATTCCGAGGATGGCGAGTTAGAACTTACCAGCAATAAAGCTCAGAGTTACTTCATCGACTCCTTGGGCATCCTTGGCTACCCTGATGAAGTGGACAAGCCCGAACGAGGGTATCCAGTAGTGCGGAACTTGGCCAACGTCAATGGCATTAAGACAGTTATCTGGAAAGATGTCAAAACAGGCGCCGAAATATACAAAAATACTACGAACTTCACGCCGTTGGCTGAGCTTCGTACAGGCCAATATAGTGTGACTGTAGATGGACAGGAAGTTAGCAAGGCCACCCTGGGCCAAGGAGGCGTCTACACTTTGGTCATCGGCGAAGACGCAAACGGACAATATAAAACGGAACTCTTTGCGATAGCTGAACCGAATTCGCTGAACATGATGTGGTTGATTCCCCAATACGTCATCATGACGTTGGGAGAGGTCATGTTCTCGGTCACTGGTCTGGAATTCTCTTACTCGCAAGCGCCAGTGTCGATGAAGTCTGTACTGCAGGCTTGCTGGCTATTGACAGTCGCTTTTGGAAATGTCATTGTGGTCATCATTGCCGAGGCAAAACTGTTCGAATCACAAGCATACGAGTTCTTCCTGTTTGCCGGCTTGATGTTTGTAGATATGATTTTCTTCATGTGGCTCGCATACCTTTATGTGCCAAACGATCCGAATGCGTTGAAGTCGATTAGCGAAACGGACACAGAAGAAACGAAACCGAGTTCATTGGAGTTGAATCAACATAAGGGCGATAGTGAACTACCGCCCAGTGATGTTGGAGGCGGAGGCGCAGGTGGGGTCGAACCCAGGGCAATGGCAGTGGAAGACGCTAAACCTGTTCAACCTGCGACGGATGACAAGAAAACGAACGAGGCTGAATCCTACGACGAAAAAGAAAGAACGGAGAAAGTAATGGAAGAACTATCTCAGGTGATTGCGTCAGCGGAAGCCGACAAGCCTGGGGAGAACTCGAAAGCAATAGATGAGATTACCAGCGAAAGTGTCAGCAAGCCTACTTCGTCGGGCGATGATAAATAGCAACTTACGGATATGTATAGTTAAGGTGTTAAGATTAGTTGTTTGTGTTTAAGTCTGTTCGATAGTTATTTTGTACTAGCGGAAGATAAATAAATTTGGAAATTGTTAAGCGAATCTGTCGTTTTGTTGGTCAGTCGATGTCGCTAAGATTCTACTTCTGCTTTAGCTAATTCCATCTCATAACGTTGTTACACTCACCTCGTAAACAAAGGCCTGAGACCACAGATTAAAGGTTCAAGTGTGGCATTAAAGGAAAATACAACGGAAGGAAGATCAGGGGAGAAACAACGCTAACAACGTGACGTTACATTGAATGGAAGTGAGTTATGTTCTTATAGTGAAATATGGGTAGTGCGGTCCACGCCAACTGAAACTGTTAATTGGTGCCAAAGATGAGTGGAAGTAAGAATTGCTAGTACGAAGGGTAATGCTCCGAATCGGGTTTTAACCTTCATAAGCTTGGTGTAACACCACCCTCACTCTGTTGCTATCAGTCAGTGCCGTGACTTGGGATCAACCCCGAAAAGGTTGACCAGATATTGTCAACGCGACAGCTCCGAACGGAATGACCGAAGTGCCAGTACGAACAAGTGTCCCGAAAAGGTTATAACCCCTAAGGACAGCGTAATGTGATCGTTGCACCGACACTGCTAGTGTGCAACAAAAATGAATCAGTGTGACGGCCCTTGACCCAGTGAGTATACTCCGTCCTGATTCTTTCGGATTATTCCGGCAATTTGTTCTTCACTGCATGGCTCAATTGTAGTCGATAACAGTCCGTAGTGATTGTTTCAGTTGGTCTGAGAAGCTCCTCTCTGATGCTACTAAATAAGGAGTGTGAGCTCAAATCCGCCGATATTTGATTACGAGGTTGTAAAGGATTTTTCAATTGGCGCGGGTAGATCTTGTTGTTATGGTGACATCTGTCCAATTTGTTGTTTATTATTCAGTTACTGATGCCAGCATGTTTAATGAAAGAACTCCATTTTCAAAATGAGTGTTCATTGGTGCAAACGTTGGGCGCATCGTGCCCATTTTACTGTAAATGTGGTGGCCCTTCACAGTCGACTCTTCAACGTTTGATGGCCAAATTTGAGGCGACCGGTTCGGAAATCAATCAGGCTCTTGCACGCTTAAGATTTACGCTCTTATGGTGTTTGTCACACAACCTCGACGTGGTGCAGATGGTGTGTGTCGAAGATTATCTCCGGGGGTGGTTGTCCTAGATAGGATTCGAGAGATTCGACTGAATTTGTCGCGCTGGTTTTAGTTCACAGTAACTTTTTTGTTTCCATCTCATTAAGGTGTTATAGTGGAAATGCACACACAAACATACAAATTTTGAAGTGATCTTATACTGCGAGTGTTATGCCTTCGTCAGCTTTTTTGATCATCTCTCATTCACAATTGATGTTGTTGCACAGTTTTTCCGTATAGGAATTGTTCTTGTCTATGGACAGACTTGAACTACAGACTGTCCGCTCAACCACCACGAACACCCCAAATAACTTGATCATGAACTCGCGATATTTTCAAAGATTTTGTAATTTGTACTGAAAACCATTTTGTTTTCTTGGCAAAAGATCTTCGTTTTGGAAATATACACGTTGGGGCTTACTCCTAAAGAGATTTTGAAAAGAATTTTTTTGAAATACCAAATTTTGTAAAAGCAAATCCTTATTTAGCTTCTTTATTCTTCGGCGATCGGAAAGAGCTCTATTTTAGGGAAAAGTCCTTAGTTTGGGAGATGAAGTATACACACAATAATTTTTCCCTTAAATTTTAGAGTTCGCGATTTTGCAAAAACAAGAATTAGATCGTGAAAAGCCATAGTTTGGGAGTTTTTTGTTCTTGAAATACACAATTCAGTCTAATTCATTCTCGTACTGGAAAATTACAATAGAATTACCTAAGAACTCCTTCGAAGTGAATTTGAAGTTAATTGGCTCCTTAAGTGGAAAGTTTCATTTTTGAATCCTAGTCACGGCTTCTAGACCTTTTAGACCTCCTGATCCTCCCCAATTAACTTAAATTGGGTTTAAACTCATATAAAAACCTCTTTGTGGTGTCTAGACATCTAAGTCATAGATTTCATTGGTTTACAGATAATCAATCCACTTTGAGGACAACATAACCCCATGCTCTACTTGTTTTCCCAATGCATGATCCACGAACATTCTGTGAGCCATGTATTCAAAATATCTGACCTAAAATCCTCCAAGCATTACCACGCTCAAACAACGCATCGACAATTATGTATTTATAATCAAGTATCTATTCATCATGTTATTGTAAATCAATTACGAGTTGTCAACAAACTTTTAATTACACCCACCTTACGTTCCACAAACCGTTCCAAAGTGATAACACAGAATTACATTCCACAACAGCAATATTTCAGTTGAGTTCGCCCATCCCCACCCTCGAATTGCAGCTGAGTGAAATATGACTTACCGCATGACGTTATAACAATCCAGTGAGTCAATTTAATCGCAGCTTCAATACAGTATTTCATTGTCGACTGTCAGTTGTTTGGCATGTACTTTGCATGTACATATGTCGTCCATTGCTTCGTGTTACGAGTACATGTAGGCTCTATCGCTTCATGTGTTATTAAAAGAGTCTTAGCTTAACAATTATTGTTTAACCGGCTTCATTGAATAGCAATTCGACATGAGCTATACGCGGTCTTGTGTTTTGTTTATTGCTTACACCTAATGCGTGCTTATCGATTGCCAGATGGTCGGAATGATGAGTGTCGGGGGTAGAAAAATCGAGAGACCATACAATCACTGTCAACATTACTATCATCTATTGAACGTGAAGCTTGCCAAGACGGTTAGCACTGAAGTTAACTGGTCTCAAACCGCAAGTCTCTCAGCGCCTAACAATTCATTACAACCCCTTAACCACACTAAATGCAATACGTTATGAGCACTACAACGAAAAGCCAAATCAAATCTTTTTGACCTCCAATAACTATTAGGCTTTTCAGCAACAAATTTACGTTCTTATTTAAGTGTCGGCCTAGAACACTAAACTAAATATACGAGTATGTGCCTTGCCCTGAAAACTGCCAATCTTCTGTAGATAGTTAAGAGATATCTATCGATATATTGGGAGAAATCGTGTCTTATTAAACAGGAATCCTTTTGGAAGAAGATTAAGAACTTTTCGACATTATGCAGCAATCATCCAATTTTACTCAATCTTTCGCCATTTTCACAATGATTTACTATTAAATTCTCATCCACAGAACTACTTTAGAAATATTTTTTTCCATTTTTCAAATATCTATCCAACTTATGATTCCGAAAGTCAACTTGAATCCGACACATTTATAGTTCAGATTTTGATCAAATTTTTACTTCAATATATTGTTTGGATCTTGCCATTACGAATGGAGTTAAATTGTTCTAATGTCCCCCACGGTAATCTTTGCAAAAGTTATCTAAAAAGGTGATTTCCGATTACTTTTCGACACGTGACGGAAAATAACTTGACAAATATACGTTTTCAAAGCTTCAAGAGTTTGCAAATTGTGTGCATAACCTCATAGCTCCATAAAAAAAAGGAAACATTCTTCATCCATTCCTATTAATTCCACCAAATATTTTATCCAAGCCATCCGTCATTAGGTGCCAGTTTCAGTATTCGTCATTTAGTTGGCAGGCTCCAACCAACAAGATTTCGTATTTTATCGAACATGTCGAACTTTGTTCGGGATAAGTAGTTTTTTACATGGAGTTCTATTTTATTATTTTAATATGAAAAAGTCCTGCCCAAAGTCATAATATTTTAATGGAAGTTTGTGGTAACCATGCTCTGGCTAAACAAACGTGTCGGAAACGGTTTGCACGTTTTGAAACTTCTGATTTTGAAGTTCGAAGTTTGGAGATAAAGAATTTGAAGAACAGTTCGCTAAAGACCCATGTTAAACCTCTCAAAAACTGTCTGAATCGTTGTGAGTTGACCTACAGGTTGTAAAAAACGATGGCTTCAAAGCAGTGGAAATAACAAAGGGAATCAAGGAAGTTTAAAACAGTTTTTTTCATCAATGAAACGCTCAATGGTTGAACAAAAAAAGTTTGCACCGAACTGTCATTGACGTTGAAAAGTACGAGTAGATTCATTAAGACAACCCCGAATATTAAAGTCATAAGACATGTTCGACCAGCCATAAGCTAAAGGGTTTTTCAAAAAGGGTGGATAGATGTTGAAGTGGTATAAAACAAGCTGTGAGTGAGGTGTTAACAAAATTCTTTTTTTTATTTGAAAGGCCCATGTATGCCATTGTTTATGAATGGAATATGACAGCACGGTTCCGAGTGGTCCAATTTTCAATGACTCTTGGGCATATGCAGATCCGGCTGAATTTGAGCGATGTTTTATGTTCACCTTAACATTGAAGGGTATCGATCGATTGTGATTAATATGGTTCAATTGGGCCATAAGAAATTGGTTATTATCGTTCTGTTGTGCTTGCCATTGACAGTGATCGTCTCACTAACGCAATTTTCGAAAAAGTACGGACCAATGACGACGCCAGCCCAAAATTCACACCAAAAGGTAATTTTTTGAGAATGCATTGTCACCTGGTGAATCTCGTGTGGGTTGGTATCGTCCCATATATGTCCCATATATGCCCATATTAACACAGCCATTCATCCAAAAACGCGCTTCGCTATGATGATGATTTTTCGGCCAAAGTCCTCTTCCAAACGCTCCGGAGATCAGTCAGCGAACAAACGGCATTGTCTATGTCCATGAATTTTGAGCTGCTTGGGTAGTTGGATCTTTTTTTCTCGTTTTCATTTTTTTACCGATGTAGGCCCAACTCCGCAATATTCGCCAAATTGGAGTCTACGAAAAGCCGATTTCTTGTGCACGACGAGGAACCACCTGATGGGGGGGTGATCGTGGTGCAAACGTAATCATCATCGACTGTTGAGCGGAAAGTTTGTAGTTCCAAAAAAATACGAAAAAAACTGTGCAACAATATCAGTTGTGAATGAGAGATGATCAAAAAAATGCTGAAAAGGCATAACACTCGCAGTATAAGATCACTTCAAAATTCATACTCTGTATGTGCATTTCCACTATAACACCTTAATGACATGGAAACAAAAAAGTTACTGTGAACTAAAACCAACGCGACAAATTCAGTCGAATCTCTCGAATCCTATCTAGGATAACCACCCCCGGAGAGTAGTGAACGAACATTTTCGACACAAACCATCTGCACCCCGTCCAGGTTGTGTGACAAACACCATAAGAGCGTAACTCTTGAACCTGTGCGAACCCTATAAAAAAAGATTCAACTTATACAAGCAAGTGGCTGAACACTTTAACAGGTATTTTGAATTTTTTTACTAACCCCAGAGTTCATACTTAAAGTAAAAATATAACGACTTTTTATAAAAATGTTGCGTGTTTCGATTTGATTAAAAATGACATCTCCTGTTGGATAGCATTCCCGCACAGTCGGTTCGTCCCATAGAGCTTAAAAAGTTGTTTGTTTTTGATTGTGCTCCCATTTTTCTGGCACTATACATATCTTAAATCGACGATTAATTAGCGAATTTCAGCCCTAAAGTGCTGACTGTATATAGTTTTGTTAGCATTGTGGGGAGTTAGTTTCCGGTCGGCAACGCCTTCTTCTAATCCTTGACCTTCTTATCCTTGACCTTCTAATCCTTGACCTTCTAATCCTTGACCTTCTAATCCTTGACCTTCTAATCCTTGACCTTCTAATCCTTGACCTTCTAATCCTTGACCTTCTAATCCTTGACCTTCTTATCCTTGACCTTCTAATCCTTGACCTTCTAATCCTTGACCTTCTAATCCTTGACCTTCTAATCCTTGACCTTCTAATCCTTGACCTTCTAATCCTTGACTTCACATTAATGGCACATGAAAGTGTATATTTGCAAGGATATTATTAGGAATACCTTTAACTTCGAGTCCTTTAAGCCTCCGTAAGGAGAACATAGATTCATAAAATGATGGTACCTTATATCATCTTCAGTTTGGTAACTTAACTTTCTCGTACTGAAGTAGTTATGTTACTCTATTTGCTACCGCTTCAAGCCGTTGGCAGAAGAACAAGATTTCCTGAAGCTGAGTTCATGACCTTCTTTCCTTGCTATTACCATAAGGACCATATATTCTGCTTCCTTAAGATAGTAATACAAACATGTTTGCTGTCAACTTAACTAGGTTCTCCACACATTTAGACTGATTTTTAGGATCCAAGTACTATGGAAAGCATACTCAATTTAACTTGAGTCGTTGAAGCCCGATAGAGTACGTTATAAGTTGCACCAAACGGAAGCCCCATTTACTATCCTAGAACTGCAGCAGTCCTTGACAAGTTTGACATTCTGACATTTTCCGTGTGGTTTCAAAACTGAAAGCAGAAATGTCAGAAAACGATTTGTAAACACGTACGGATCAAGTGTAACAAAATGTCATCAATATCTAGAGAAAGTAAGTTTCGTTCCTTACATTGTGAGCTTCCGTACAATCGTTGGCCCTTCCAGACTCGCCACTTATAACAAGAGGGAAGATACGGAAGAAAAAGCGTCCTGAGAAGAAGAAGCGACTGAAGAACGAGCCAGCTCCAATTCATAAAAGCCGGAATTGCATGGTAAGTTATTTTCAGAAAACTTTTCCACTTTTTCAGCGTTCTTTATAAGCTTTTGGCACTTGGCGCCTAGCAATTGCTCGAGGATTACAGTACTTTACATGATCATCTGTATCAATTGTAAGTTAGCCATAGAGCGATTACAACATTACATCAAATCGCGTTTTTTCGTGACACTTGACGATCAGTCAATTGACAACAAAGCAATATGAGTCCTACCCGCCAATCGGCCTCTATGCACTATCTACCGCCAGAGTCCCATTAGCGGCGTGATGATAATTTGTCAATGAAAAGCGAAATAAGGCACCTACTACATTGAATTTAAATGAAATGAGCCTAAATGAATAAATTGCAGCTACAGCGTCAGACGGCAGACGAACCCAACGATAACTGATGCATTCCCGGTTATTACGACAAAGTTCATTGTCTGAATCGCACGGTCAAGTACGGTAGCGACGCGAGGAATTTTCCTAGAAAACATCAACCCTCGACGTCTTAATCATGCCGCCCGTGAACTTGAACGGGGGCCAATCGCCGCGCCACCCCATTCCACGCGGAAACGTAATTGAAATCATTGTGCGCGATAAGAACGAAAGCAAACGAATGAATTGCATTTAGCCGATGGGACAATAGGAACTGCTGATTGGTTGTTGTGGCGCGTTCAAAGGCTGTTGTAGAATAGAAATAGGCCTATTGCGGATGCAATGCAGGCTACAGTGATGCGAAGGTGATGCAAAACGTTTTTCGAAGGAAATTCCGGAATTCTCCGATCAAGTCGTGATTGAGTCGCATTTGTATGGTTTGACCGGAATATAGATTTCGTCAAGCGTCAAGAATGCACTTGCGACTGTGTTTCATTAATTAGTAGTTGCGATGCATGTCCAGATAAAATTGTACTGCGAGCAGTAATATTGCAATTTTAGTCCGTTACGGTCAACTTAAACGGAAAATAACAAAAGCCGTGAACCGAAAGGGGACGCATTATCGGACCAACCATATAAATCCTAGTGTGTTGGCCTCAGACTTTAATGACAGGATTCAAATTTCGCAATAGCCATGTTATTGGAATTTTCGAAATTCTTGATTTTACAAAACCAAGTCCATACTTAGCTTCTCCATTCTACGCTGATTACGGGTAAGAGCTCTTTTTTAAGGAAAGCGCCCTGGTCAGGGAAATGAAGTGTACGGATGGTGGTTTTTCTCTTAAATTTTAAAGTCCGAGAACTTGCACGACCAAATCCATATTTAGTTACTCCATTCCCCTGGGACTCCGGGAAAGAGCTCTTTTTGAGATGAATAACCTTGATTTCAGAGATATGGGATTACAAAACATGGTTTTTCCGTTTCGAAGTTCGAGACTTTGCAAATTCAAATTCACATTTAGCTTCTCAATTCCTAGGTGATGGTCGGAAGCTTTTCCATTCTTTGCTGATCACGGGCCAGAGTTCTTTTTTAGGGAAAAGGTCTTGAATTAGGAAGTGAAGTATACTCGTACGTATCGTGGTTTTTTACCTTGGAGTTCAAGATTTTGCAAAACCAAGGCCATACTAAGCTTCTCCATTGCTCGATGATCACGAGAAAGAGCTCTTTTCTAGGGAAAGGGCCATGGCTCGGGAGATGAAGTGTATGGATCGTATTTTTTCCGTCAAGCTTGAAGTTCAAAATCTTGCAGAATCAAGTCCATGTTAAATGATCACGAGAATCAGATGGTGAAAGAACTTTAGTTTAGGTGTTATTTGTTCTTGAATGGTTTTACGATATAAATTCCCTTTTTATGTTCAGACATGTTATAGAAATTATTTGGTAATCTATCCATACTGATGATAGCATAAACCTATGACTCACCTGCTTTATCAATATATCTAAATACATCTTTGACCTAAAAGCCTTCAAGCAGTACAACGTTTAAGCCGTTGTGAATAGTTCCTCCGAACAATGCAACAAAAGTATATAATTAAACATCTATTCATCAGGTAATGGTAAATCAGTCACGAGTTGTCAACAAACTTTTAATTACGCCCACATTACGTTCCACAAACCACTCCAACCTGATAACAGAAAATTACATTCCACAACAGCAACAATTCAATTGAGTTCGCCCATCCCCACCTCCGGACTACAGATGAGTGAAATATGACTTGCTGCTTGACGGTATAACATGAGTCAATTCAATCCCAGCTTCAATACAGTATTTCATCGTCGGCTGTCGGTTGTTTCGCACGTATTCTGTCTATGAACGTCGTCTCCGTACTCAACTGCTTCGTGTGACGTGTGGGCTCGATCGCTTCGTGTGCTATTAAAACAGTCTTAGCTTAACAATTCTTGTTTAGCCGGCGTCCTTGACTAGCAATTCGACGTGAGCTATAATCGGTCTTGTGTTTTGTTTACTACCTACGACAAGTGCGTGCTCATCGATCGTCAGTGATTCAACGACGGAATGATCAGCGTTGGCGGAAGAGGAATCTAACTAAATAGTCATTGTCAACATTTATATCATCTGTTGGAGTACCTGAAGCTTGCCAAGATGGTTAGCAGTACACTGAAGATAACTGAGAAACCGGTAAGACATTTTCTAAGCGGAAATTACCACTAATCGATTTGGCAACCGTGGTACTGATAGGACCGTCATGGTCGTTCGGCGTATTTGGGAAAGTGATAAATGCAGTGGGTTTTGATTTAGGACGTGACATTGTTTTCCGAATTTGCTTCTTTAGATTTTCCATGTTTGGAAAACGTTTTTGTTCTTTGATTCTTTTGTTAGGCCATGGCTTTAGGCGTGCGATCAACAGCAAACTCATTTCTGTCAACCGTGGAAACGGCACACCAAAACAACTGGTTACTGTTGAGTGCGCTCCGTTCGGGTCTCAAAATGAATTTGTTTCAATACAAAAAAAAAAAAACAATAAATATATTCACATGTACCACGTATATGTGATCATTACGAGCAGAGTGTGATCGCAATGCTAACAAGTCACTTTGAAGGCAGTGACCGTCAAAACTGGCTTTGCATTCAAATCACACGAATTTTATTTATATTTATTTACAGAAGATCTAAGGGAGTTATGGGAGAGAAGTGACCAAAACTCCGAAAATAATTGTGCACACTTAAAAAAATATTTTAAAGTGTTTTGTATACTTCTTAATTGTAGCTGCTTTGACTGAGAGGCGTCAGTACTTTTGGAAAGTTCATGAGTCTTTTTATTACTCGGTCGGACATTATTTTTGTGGTTACTGCTCGTGTTTGTAAGTCTGGTGTTGCAGGGGAAGGTATAGAAAATTCAATTTAACTTACACTTTGTCAGGAGGTTTAAAATCATCAATATGCAATTAGTTTTATTACTTCCGAGCACACTGAGATATTTGGCGTGAAATTGATTTCATCAAGTAATTCCACAGCAAAGGTAATTAAGATACCGCTTTAAATACCTTGCATATTTAAAATGCGACCAAGTGTTATTCAATTGTTGCTTTCGGAACAATTTTCGCTCAACTTCCCTTGGTTTTCATATGCCTTCTGCATTTAGTATGAATTTGAATTGACTCCAGACTCCTGAACCAATGTCCATTCCGAAAAGCTATCTGATTAATAGTTTGTTAGTAAGGTTAACCGGAGTATAAGGGCTGGAAAAAAATTGTTTTGATTATCGTTTGACATACATATATGCTTCATGTGCGACTGACTGAGTTCTTCTGAACTGTCTAACTTAATCATCCCTCCATACCAACCTAAGTTTAAATACCATAAATGAGGACTCTACATGCAAAGGCCATATGCTTGCAAAATATCTAGAAAAAAAAAAAAAACAAATTACTTTTTTTCCAAGCGTCTAAGAACTATAGCATTTTAGAAGGTCCTCAAAATAAGAATTTATTTGGGCGATGAGCACCGCGTTCAAAGTGAGTCGTTGTCTAAATTACAAAGGCTAAATCCGGTGTTGTAATAATTCTAACGTTAATTCAATAATTTCTATCATCAAAACTGCGCGATTGCTTCATGCCTTTTTTTTTGTGCTTTCCTTGATTACTTTGCTTTACCAGTGAAATTATATGCTTCAGTTATCTTAAGTCATTTCTTCAAGCATGCGCTATGAATAATTCCTTGTACTTGCTATCGACTAATATAGCAGAACAGTTCGGGATAAACCTGATCATCAATCATCAAAGCTCTCCATGCGGCACGATCTTTATTTGAAGTCCTTTATGGTTGGGGCCAAAGGCCATAGCAGCCGTTTCTTGTGGCTCTACACGATCTTACCATGACTTAACGATCGATACGAGGACTTTTAAACCAATGTCGCTGTACAATCTTAACAGTTGCTGGTTATATCTTCATCTTCACTTCACCAACACA
This sequence comes from Merodon equestris, assembly GCA_958301585.1. Classification (NCBI taxonomy): domain Eukaryota; kingdom Metazoa; phylum Arthropoda; class Insecta; order Diptera; family Syrphidae; genus Merodon; species Merodon equestris. Next base: position 7,489,285 of record OY284415.1, read on the forward strand.
ATCGAGATCAAGGATTGCACTCAGAATTTTTATCTTGACTCGACCACTTTTGTTAACGTCCAAGCCTCTGCGCCGTAGATGAAGACCAGAATAATTAAGAGTTTTACAAAGAATTACCTCGACTTATCGAGAGGTGGCTCCACATCTCATTGATCACGACTACATCTTAAGTAATGTATGCTCCAATTTTGAGTAACTTTTTCGAGAATATTAGTATCTTACTGTATTGTCTTCCAAGGCTGTAATTGGCTCTGTTCTATCGGCAAAAACAAGCGATTTAAAATATCTTCATAAAAGTATTCAAAAAGTGTCCAATCGCACGACCAAGCCGATAAATTCATCTCTAATAGTCCATAGATTCGCCTGTTGTGTCATCTTACGCCGTCTTGCTGGAACCACCTATCAACCAGGTTTGCCTCGTATATTTTGGGTAAAAAAAATAGAAATTATTGAACGATATTTATGGGCGACATTTATGGTAACTTTGTTCTCACGATCATCTTGAAAAAATACGGCCAATGATTCCATCAGTGCATAAACCGCACCAAACAGTGCAATGGCAGCTCTTTTATTGGTTGTTAATCGCCCCAAATATGTCAGCTTAGTCTATTAACATACCTATGGTATTGAACGAGAAATGAGCCTTGTCACTGAAGACAATTTTTCAAAAAAAAAGGCAGATCTTCCTCCAACTTTTTAAAGCCTACTCAGCGCAAATTTGACGCTGTGGCAGGTAGTTCAGCTTCAATTCTTATACGAGCTGTACTTTGTAAGGTCTTAGACCAATATTCTTGGATAAAATCTCCTCGTAATCAAGTTACGGACAAGTTACGGTCTTCATTAATATGACTGTAAAATAGCCAAAGTGCACAAAAAACATTTTTCACAGAGCATTAATTTTGATAATAAAATTCATGAATTTTTAAGTTGGTTTGGGTACAAGATTTTCTGTAATATGGCAATACTAACTGAGCTCGTTTGACTTTAACGTATGTCACACATCATGCACGCTCTGTCAAAAATAGAAAATTAACAAACCAAACAGCAAACAAATCACAATGCTATCAATTTTAATCGGACTTGAAATAGATAGTGCTTGAATTGGTCACTGAGCCCCGCAGAATGGCAATGAGCCTGCACTTATTGCCACCCCACTGGCACTTTACATAGCCTAACAAGCTTGTATAGCTTGCTAGCTCTGTATAGCTCGTTTCTCTAAAGTAAACCGCAATGTGAATATTTGGTCTATCGTGGGCTGTCCTGGCCTGGAACTACAATAAGCTCGTGCCGAAAAACCATGACTTGTTATAACATTGCTGGGCGATTCTACTTTTCGGGAATAGTGACTTCCGCTACCATATTTTGTAGATGTACGGTGGTGCATCTGTAACATGGTGTGTAAACAGTTCCAACTAAGCTTTAATCTCTAATTAAACCACAAAGTAGATATAGCTACGACTTTAACAACTGCCTTCTGAAGGATTTATGCTTATTAAAAACCAGACGTTTCGACACAATGAGCGCCATGTCTTGGATTTTTTAGTTTAATTTAATTTAATTCTAACTTACGCCTGTTCTCATTCAGCGCTGAGAATGCCAAGTAGGAGTTGCGCTCTTTATACCTTACATTAGATAGCATCAACTAAATTGCATATGCCCTTTTGCCGTTAAAAATAGCACGGTCATACGAGGTGTATTTAAAAGATTGTGGGAATTTTTTGTTGAAAAGAGTCTACATCCCACACCAATATAATTCACATGATATAATCTTGTTCAAAGTCTGAAACATTTCTAGAACTCGATTTTTTTTTATAAAAGCAATATGCTTTCAAGTTCAACTATACTTGCATAAAAGTAAATAAGGCTCTCTGGCACATATACAGCTTTAGATGCTGGATCATTACAGAGTTCATTTTGATTAAATATTTATGAATAAGCAAAATAGACAAGATCACTGCATGCGACAAGACAGTTGCTAGGGCAACATCTTCAACGATCTTTTAGAAACTGTAATTCGTAATTCACTCTATTCAAGTTGATAAGTAAATATCAATTCATCAATGCAAATTTTTTGATCAGCTTTGTAAATAAATTCAATACCACCGATCGTACTAAAACACAGGAATTCGGGAATAGTGACTTCCGCTACCATATTTTGTAGATGTACGGTGGTGCATCTGTAACATGGTGTGTAAACAGTTCCAACTAAGCTTTAATCTCTAATTAAACCACAAAGTAGATATAGCTACGACTTTAACAACTGCCTTCTGAAGGATTTATGCTTATTAAAAACCAGACGTTTCGACACAATGAGCGCCATGTCTTGGATTTTTTAGTTTAATTTAATTTAATTCTAACTTACGCCTGTTCTCATTCAGAGCTGAGAATGCCAAGTAGGAGTTGCGCTCTTTATACCTTACATTAGATAGCATCAACTAAATTGCATATGCCCTTTTGCCGTTAAAAATAGCACGGTCATACGAGGTGTATTTAAAAGATTGTGGGAATTTTTTGTTGAAAAGAGTCTACATCCCACACCAATATAATTCACATGATATAATCTTGTTCAAAGTCTGAAACATTTCTAGAACTCGATTTTTTTTTATAAAAGCAATATGCTTTCAAGTTCAACTATACTTGCATAAAAGTAAATAAGGCTCTCTGGCACATATACAGCTTTAGATGCTGGATCATTACAGAGTTCATTTTGATTAAATATTTATGAATAAGCAAAATAGACAAGATCACTGCATGCGACAAGACAGTTGCTAGGGCAACATCTTCAACGATCTTTTAGAAACTGTAATTCGTAATTCACTCTATTCAAGTTGATAAGTAAATATCAATTCATCAATGCAAATTTTTTGATCAGCTTTGTAAATTAATTCAATACCACCGATCGTACTAAAATACATAAATCTTCACTGATAGCTAACAGCAAGTTTGGCTACCAACACAAAAAGGAAAAAACGAGAGAACACAAAATTTGCGTAACTTTTTGAACGCAATTCTCTGAGATATTATTTCCTCCTTTTATTTGTATATTTTTTTATAGTAACTTTCATCTTTTTATTTAAAAAAAAGGCAGGTGAGCGGTAATAAGTAACAAATTTCGTATTTTTCTTAAGCCATAACCCTTATTTGATTTAATTCTTTTCTTGTTTTCATAAGAAAAACGTTTGCTGACACATTTCATATTTTTTACACCCAAGCCCAGCTCACCAGTATATCGCTTTCGAGTCACTCCTTAATTTGAGTCTTTGCATTCGCACAAACCATTTGACGATGCCTTGCTACGATACCCCTCGCCAAATTTTGTGTATTCACGTTGACACTATTAGTTTGACACTAATTGTCCCCAAGTATCCGTGTTGCGAATTCACACACCTTCATCTCAGATAAGATTGCCTGTCTTCTCGTACCTGCCAATCAGCTTTGCTTTCTTATCCATAATCCAAAGTGAAATTGCAAAGAGAAAAACACACACTATTCATGGTAAATCGTAGATCGAAAGTGATTACAGGTCAAGACCGAACCCAGGCTTTACTGATATATCGATCGATTAAGCTGTCACCCGAATGAGAAGCATAAGAAATCGATCATTGGTCTTTAGACAGCAATTAACATAGTCCCAATAGTTGGAAACCTGTTTTCGGTGTCAACAGCCAAGTGCGATTCTGTGTTTGTGGCGTGGTCAGCGATCGCAGCATGGTCAAATACCCATTCATTCGTCAGATGTCGGGTCCAGCTGTTACGAAATCGCATCGAATGTTTATTTAAGGGTAAAGACAGCTTTCCGAAAGTTTCCATTAGCCGAAGACATATTTTAAGATGCAGCGGCGCTACTAATCGGTGGAGTCTAATATTGTACTTTCCCTGCGCGCTAGAGTAGTCAAGTATCTAATTAGTTAATTGTATTCATGTCACTCCTACACTGGTGTTCACACACTAGCAATTTAAACACCGAACAAGTTGTAGCAACAGTTATGATGGTAACGGATACTTTCGTGTGTCGAAATCACTTCGGCTAATTGAAATGAGAAAGTATGTGAATGCACTTGCGCAATATTTTTCAAGCTTACACGTGACGTCATTCAAGCCAACTATCGGATTTCGGAATTCTAGCAATCCAAGCTGATTTCTGGATTTCCGCATTTCAAGCGATTCGCACACAAACACGTGTCAGCCGGCGATATCATTCCTCGCGTTCTCTATATCTTCGACTAACGTGAAATTATTCTAAACGAGCTATTTTTATATCGGTCTACATACCCGACGATTACAGACATCATTGCTGCCATTTTATTTGCACTATCACCTGTGACTGCATGTTTTTTGGCTTAAAGTCAATAATTATGTTTGCGTTATAGATTGACACAGTAATCCCGTCTGGCAGATAAGAGACACGTTCATTCGCTTTTTTATTATCTTTTTAGTGATGCTTTATGCTCTTATTGGTGCACCATATGAATAAAAAGCGGAATTATGCAACAATAGCATGTTTCTACTCAAAGTGGAGAAAGCAATGCTTGGTCGGCAATAAAGTTCCACTGAAAACCTAATCTAGTTTCTCTTTCATCGCTTAAGTAACGCGTAAGTTGGTCAAGACGATACGTCGAGTGCCGAGTATCATACTTGTCCTGAGAACTCAAGTATTATTGCAAACAGGTTTTCTTGTTGTTTACTAAAGAATCATGCTTAGTCCGAGTAGCTATCAGATGTCGGCAATAGATTGCTTATGTCATGAATTAAATAATATTTCTCGTGAGCGATGTTGTGTTGGTATATTTGCGCAGCTAAGACCGTAATTTTCTAAGCGCAATCAAGTGAAAGCTTTTGAAAATATCTACGAATTTGATGCCTGTGGGATCAAAAAATAACAAGAATTGTTTGTTATCATTAACGCGTTTTTCTGTTTCTCGTAACTCGAATTATGAATAAACGAAACGTCTGACGAAGCCATGACTGGCGAATATCGAGAACGGGGCCACATTAAGCTGTTATTATTACCTAAATATTTACAAACAAGCAGGTGGTGAGTCTTACTATCAAGGTAGGAAAACAGGGTTTTAGTTAGTTTTTAATTCATTTTTATTGTCCTTATTCTATTTTTATTTACTTGACAAAAATATTTAGAACTGTCTAATTACATAATTATGCTTTTCGGCTTTTTATTTATATAAAGGGCGAAAAGCCCTAAGAGCGGGTAGATGTTGAAATGGAATAAAACAAACTGTGTATGTAGCAAAATTACTTCTTTCTTTGATAGGCCCATGTATGCCATTATGTATGAAATATGACATAGTTCAAATGCCAGCCTCGGCTTGGTCCAATTTTCAGTGACTCTTCCACATAGGCCTGGCTGAATTTGAACGTTGACCTGTGTTATGTTCACCTTAAGTGCATCGATCGATTGTAGCTTATTCGCATAGGCCTGTGACTTCAGCAAACTCCACCAGAAAAAGTTAAGGGAGGTAAAATCGCATGGCCTTGGTTGCAAATTCACATCACTTCTGCGTGAGATAACCTTACCCTATGTCAATGGTGGCATCCGCTGTGTAGCACAAAACGCCATTTTGCTAGAACCGCATGTCGTCTAGGTTCATATGGCTCAATTTGGGCCATAAGAAATTGGTTATCATTGTTCTGTAGCGCTCGCCATTGGCAGTGACCGCCTCACTGACGTCTTCTTCTTCTTCTTTTCCTTTTTATCCCGGCGTCGTTATGGTCAGAAGTGTAGGACCATAACCTTCCCACTTAACTGCATTCCTACTGGTCCGCTTGTGGGGTCCGCCGGTTTGACCTCAGAAAGTAGCGGCAGGCTTCCCGGTTTGGGATTACTTCATCGCTGAGGCCAATCAAATGCTGGTGTTTTTGCATTTGTTTGCACCAATTGTTTTTCGGCCTGCCTTTTTTGCGTGTTGAAATTGGAATGTTGATTGATAACGCCTTTTGGACGGGGTTCAGAGGATCTCTCATTTGAACATGGCAATACCAACTTAGTCGGTCGCGCTCTATATTTCTTGTGATGGTTTCTTTTACGTGGAGGCTTCCTCGGATCTTTGAACTTCTAATTCTGTCACGCTTTGTTACTCCCGCTGTCATGCGAAGCATCTTCATCTCAGTTGCCGTTAATTTGCTCTCATACTTTTTGTGCATTGTCCAGTATTGTGAACCGTATGTGAGCGCCGGACGTACAACTGAAGTGTAGAGCCTTCCTTTCAGCTTAGGGGGCATTTGTCGATCACAGAAGATGGCGGAGTTTTCCCGCCACTTCATCCACCCTACGCTTACGCGATGTTTGATGTCGTCATAAGTTGCTTCTCTATTAATCATAGATCCCAGATATTTAAACTTTTCACACTTGGGAAGCACTCTTCCATTCAAGTAAATGTCTGGAATAGGCTGATGAGGGTCAGAGAACGGGCAGCACAGATACTCTGTCTTCTTTGAACTAATACGATACCCGTGTCCCTCAAAAATGTCCACCCACACATCAAGTGCTCGTTGTAGGGACCCCTGATCATCACTTATAATGGCCCCATCGTCAGCAAAGAATAGCTGGTGCACATTGGGGTCCGTCACTTTTCCTTCAAGCAAGCAATCAAGGACTGCTATAAAAAGCAGTGGGCTGAGGACGCTCTCTTGGTGTACACCGACTTTGATTGCGAACTCTTCGGTGACTCCTGCGGTGCATCTTACTCTTGTCGTTGCTCTCTCGTACATGTCCATAATCACTCGCACGTAGGTTTCTGGAACTCTCTGACGTCGTTTTCGAAAAAGTACGGAACAATGACGACGCCGGCCCAAAATCCACACCAAATTTTGAGGATGCATTGTCATCTAGTGAACCTGATGTGGTTTGGTGCCATACCATATATGACAGTTTTGCTTCAAAATTCATCAAAAAATGCACCTTGCCGCTAGAGATGTCTTTCGGCCAAAATCCTCTTCTAAACCCTCCGAAGTCCTGTCAGCGAACAAACGGCGTCAATGATCTTGAACTTTGAGCTCCTGAGCCTGGCCTATGCCCAAGTCCCGATGCAAAATTCGCCAAGCTGAAGTCTGCGAAAGGCCGAGGAATCGACTGCCTCCGATTATGCTCTACAGTTTGATTTACCGCTTGTTCTTGCGTTCGATGTTGCGTTCCTTTGCCGTAAGAATGTTGGTTTATTGATTACTGAAGTGGTCGCCTCAAATTTGGCCACCAAACGTTGAAGAGTCGACAGTGAAAGGCTACCACCTCTACCGTAAAATGCACGGTTTTGAATGCCCAAATTCCTGATTGCATCTTTCAGCGATTTACCTCCGCCATCTCCCCCATTGTGTATGCCCGAGACCTCACCAAGGCTACCAGGTCTCAGTCATTTCTCAAGTTACCTAATTTATAAACTAAGAAATGAGGAGGATCTTACCGGAGTAACAGACCGTTCTTGCGGTACTATAACGTATGAGATCATTACTGCTGTCAACGTACCCGTCGCTGGTGAGTTGTTTGTCCTTGACGCCTCGGTGGCAGAGTTAAATTACCGGCATACCATGTCTATGGGGAGAATGGTATTCTATCGATAGCCCTGCGGTCAAGTTGACTGTTGTGAAACAATTCCTTGTCATATCGACGGCTTTTTACCAACACAAGGGTTTTTAAGTCTATTGACATATAGATACTGGTCAAGCCAAATACCAAAATATCTTGCCGCGGCTTAGCCTAATAAGTTTGTAGAACAGACTCTCTTACCATATGGGATCGAAGTCCTTTTCAAATTCACGCAGAGAAGCATCCATTCATTGATTTTTCGTCTTATTCGGCGCGATGAAAATATCTACTGCTTCAATTAGCAGGTGTCTTAAAACGACGTTTGGGATACCATCTATTCCCGTCTACTTTTTATTTTCAAGTGAATCCAGAAGGCAAAAGATTTCATCCTTTTCAAAAACAAACCATAGAAAATGTAGCTTCCACGTTTGTATGATCGCATCTGCCGAGGTTTTTTGAGTCTTCACTGAGGCGTTTAAACCTTAGTTTCAACGCTTGATTCCTATATCCACGTTTCAGCGTCTGTTATGACAAATTGTTTGCATCTCGTTTTCGACTTGCTGACAGCGGATGAAATAACCCGTTTGGCTAGTAAACACTTATCAGACATAACCAACCACCAACACCACTACGAAAAAATTGACTAATACAACATTACAAACTTACTTTTTGAACACACCTAGAATAGAATTATAATACATATAATTGATCTTCCATTATCCAATGGCATTGAGTGCTGGAACAAAATCTGGTGTATGGCAGAATGGCAGAATACCCTATCTCGTCTCAGGAATATACTGACCAAACTAACTTTAAACATTCAAATTAAATTCTGTTCTGATTAAGGTTCACATGCAGCTATAGAGGAAATACCCAAATTATTCCAAACAAACCAAATGTATAGTTTTTTTTTTAAAGAGTGCCAAAAAAAAAGGCGCTGACTCATTATCCAGTAAGTGAAGTTTCTCTAACTATAAAGACAAATGCGGATAAAGGGGATTTTTGCAAGACTTTACAAAATCAAGAGAAGCAATTAAGTTTGCGAAATATGTATATTAACATCAACATCAAGTCAAATCAGCCTAGAGTATCAAACCTATAAGCTACACAGGCAAAACAATCGTCGATCTCGATCGATGTGATGTGACGCTTCATTCGTGGCATATAGTGTGCAGCAATTAAAAAATATACTGGCTTTTCGATAGAGTCTAGTGGTTGGGTTTCCTGTGATCTTAGGTAATCGAAAAATGAGAAAAATAATCAAGCAATTCCGACTACTGTTATGATGCATTAAGCGTTATCTCTTGCCTTATTGGCCGTCAATGAGGTTATTCATAGAGTAGAGTGTACGTCCCCTACGGGTAATATTTTGCATTTTAATTACTGTTCACTACAAGTATGGGAATAAAGGGCAATCGTTTATCGCTAACCTACCTATTCGTAATTACAAAATGACTTCAAACTAAGCAAACTGGAATTTATGAGAAGCCGTTTGTCAAGACATCAGGGAAACTATCTCCGAACTTCAATAGGTATCTATGTATAATGCATGCCGATCATCCTATCCTAAAGAACGTAACGTAATACATATATGGTATATTCGCGGATGTGAAGAACCATTTTCATTGGTAAGTGCTAAGTGCACATGTGCATAAATTTAAAGCGTCTTATAAACTAGTATAAGGTGTCAGATTTAGGCAAATTTAATTCAATAATATAAAATGAATTTACATTTAATAATCTAGTTAAAAAATAAAGAAAAATTTGCATGATATTCTAAAAAAGAGTTTTATATTACACTTCTTCCCAAGGCAATCTGTCTAGTGTGTGAACGTGTAGTCTAAAATATATTTGTAGAAGACGGAGATGAGCTTGCTTCTAGGGATATTAAAAATAATAATAATAATGGCTCGCAGGATACCATATACCTTGCCTATGCTGACAAGTGGAATTAAAAATTTGCCCTAAATCCCTTTTTGTCTGAACATTATTCATACGGCACTGCCCATTTGTGATGGCAGGGAGGGTGACCGAGATGAAAATTGTTGATTTGAGCCCAATAAGGATATTCATTTCGGCAATTTTTGGTTCGCCGGGTCAAGTGGAAGTGATATTTGTAGCTCCTCGTCGTCTATATACCATATGTACGAGTATATGCAGTATTGGGTAGTTAATTCATTTAGAGGTGGAAAAGATCGGGGCCTAAGATAGAGCCCTGGGGCACGCCAGCCTCCATAGGAAGAAAGGCAGAAGAAATTGCCTATTACCACAGCTGTCTATGCGAGCTCTGCATATATTTTACGCGAGAATTTAAAGCCATATTATAAAGAGCAGAGTGAATATCAAATAGTTCGGAAAAACCGAGTAATGTTCTGAAGGTTAAGTCAGTTTTAGAGCTACGCTTGGGAAGCCCTAGTCGCTGTCATGCAGCAAGTTTTAATCGAATAGGTGTTCTAACATTTGGGATAGGATCGCTTTTTCAAAAACATTTGATAAGTAAGGCACAAGAGAGAGCGCCTTGGCGCAGTGGGTAGTGTGTCGGCCGCTGACGCATGATGAGCGAGTTCGGATCCCGATAACACCAACGCCATCAAATGATTATTTCTGGGCCTCTCTCCTCGGCGGGGTACTGGCAAAACTCCCCGTTGTAAAATGCTTCTCGGCTCTCGCCGTTCGGAATCGGCATTAAGCAATAGGTTCCGGCACTTGTGTGGAAAAACAAATCGCACACAACATAAGTGAATAAAAGAAGCTTGGCTCTGGCTCTTCATGAGCTGTAACGCCACATAAGGTGTCTGTCTGGCAGTACAATGGACCAGTATTTGTGTCTGAGTGCTCCAACAGATAGCAGAAGCCTCAAAAAAAAAAAAAAAAGGCACAATCGATATGGATATTTTTGGAAACAGCTATAATCTTAGTCCTATTCTATCCAGAAGGAAAAGTAGGCGCGCCGCAACGTAACAGAGTGACTATTTTAGGAACATAGAGTAATCAGGCACAACGAAATTCGATTTCGCTGATAGTTAAGCATTTTCACGACTTATACCATAAATTGCAGGTAACAAAAGGCTGGAACTGTAAGTGCTAAAACTAAGAGTACTTTAGGTGATAAGACTTAACACAGTGAACGGCAGGGACAAATAACAAATTTCTCCAGGGCTAGTATTTTTAATTTTTTAAAAATAGGAAGGAATTTTACGAGTACGTTACATTTTCCAAAAATAGTTTTTAAAGACTGAACTAACATTTGTCTTATTATATTGTATAAAACATATCTAGGTGCGTCCCAAAAATTACGAGAATCATACAGATTTACGGGTTGTATTAGTCTGCATTTTAATGTTTGCAAAATGCTGACAAACTCTTGGTATCTGCACATTGCCGTGGCGCAGTGGGTAGTCTGTCGGCATCTGACGCACGATGAGCGAACACACCAACGCCATCGAATGTTCATTATGCGGCTTCTCCCCACGGCGGGGTACGGGCAAAATCCCCCGTAGTAAACTTGCCTTGAAAAAGCTTCTCGGCGCTCATCGTTCAGAATCGGCCTTAAACTGTAGGTCCCGTTCCCTTGTGTGAAAACCAAATCGCACACAAGATAAGTGAATGAGAGAAGCTTGACTCTGGCTCTCCGTGAGCTGTACCGCGTTCTAAGAAGAAGAAGATCTCCACATCGCCAGTCAAACCAGTTATTTAGTGGACTTCTAGGGTTTTAATCATTACATGACTTGGACATGACACTGGACTTTCTTCAGCGGCGCATATCTTGGCAATCATGTTGGAATTCAATTCCGGAAATGTGACTTTTTCATTAACTTTATGACAAGAATTGTATAGTTTGAGAAGAACAGTCGCATTTATTCAAAATTAAACGGAAAACTATATTTGCGAAATATTATCGGCCGCTAGCCACTTCTTTTTCCCATCCTCCGAATACCATGTCAGAAGAACGCCTCGTCTTTAAATGCAATCCACAAATTGATCCAGTTTTGCAATCCTTATAAGCAGTAAATCTCTGCTCGGACAGTTTTCGATCGGAACAAATAATAATCTAATAAAGAAAAAAATCTGAACGTTTTTACGTATATTTTGAACGGTTTTGCAACGTGCGAACCAGCATTGTCTTGCTGCAAAATCACTTTGTTATGTCTTTAGGAGTTCCGGCTCTTTTTTCTTCAATGCACGGCTATGGCGCATTGAATGAATGATTGCGATCTGAACTATTGGTCTCAATCAGTCTGCGTAGCTCATAGTATACCACACCCTTCGGATGTCACAAAATACATTGCATAAGCTTGGATACAAGGATATTTGGCTACACTCTGTATGTTGATACTTAGCCGGGTTTAACCCATTACAGTCGGCACTGGAGATTATGGTATTGAAACCACTGTTCTGCATTTAGATGCGGAAATCCCTTCCAAACTCTCTTGGTTTCAATCCGTGTCGGACCCAATTTCCTTGTTTTTTAGATCACTCCCATGGTTTTAAGGTATTTTCCTACAGTCGACAACAGAATTCCCAACGATTTAGAAAATTGTTGAAGTGTCTTTAAACCGTCCTGGCCTTTCCTTGTCTTCCAAATCTAAATTACCACTTATAAATCATACGTCTACCCAGCTGGAGTATGGTAATCATAGGGTTCATTCAAATAGAATGACCTTGGGAAGGACTTTTTTATATTAAAATAGTTTGTTTTTTAAGGGAGGATTCCACTTTTGAGATTAAAAAAAAGTCGTCTAGGGTTGGGGAATCGCCGCGGCGACGTTTATGCCCGATATTCTTGTCGTGAAACCATTTCCAGCTTCCGGTTACTCTAACCCATTTAACTCGGTCATCAGTCTTATTAGCACTTCTAGGTAAAAAGTACAATTCAAAGGCCGCCCCTCAAGTACGAAGTCATGTCCAAAATCTCCATATACGACTTCCCCAGTCCAACACAAAATTTGATGGTGAACCGCCATGCAAAAATTCGTTTCATTTTAAGCTTGCATCGAGTCTCTCGCCAAGAGTGTAATAAAAACAAGATCTAGCCTGAAGGAACGCTCCCAAGCGGCTAATGTTTGACGCGTTTTGAAGGTGCAATCAGGTCAGGAAATAAAATGCTCCCGGAATACCCAATGGTATTTCAATAAATGGAATAGCAGCTCTAAGAAGTGGAAGCCATAGATGGACCGTGTTATCACAAGTGTCATTTTCATCAAATCAATGGCCAGAATACATGATATCGCAAGTGGTTTTTGCTACAAAAAAAATAGTCAACCAAATTGCCATACATATGGCACGAACACCTATGCCATATGCTATTAACCTGTCTACATTTCTATTTGGAACCTTTTCCTTTAGATGAAAAAAAAACGATCTCTAAGTAGACACATCAGTCGTCATTCAGCGCTTTCCCTTCGAGTAAACATCTTCAAAATCTCATCTGTAATTTAATCAACTAAGTACTCAACAGCTTATTGCTGTGCATACAGCACTAGTAACCTAGCAACCTATCATACAAGACGCTCCAATATCTTCAACATCTTCAGCCCAAATCAGTCCCACCAGTTATTGTAATGCAGCATTTGCGTGCATGCTGTTCATAAAAACTTTATGACCATCGCTACAATGAGTGCTTCTCAGAAATTGCCAAACACGGCTCGGTCCGTTCAGTCTCCACCGTTCCGACCAAATATTAATTATTGCGCCACATGCCCACATCCAATCCTTTGCACTTTTGGGAACGATAAACTCATCCGACGGGTGCAGTTTCACTCGCTAACTAAATCAACTGAACAGCAACGAACGACCTGGATCTGTCGTTGACTGGAATTTTCCATTCTCTCCACCTCTTTCGCTTATAATTCGTGTAATTTACCATAACCAGATACCCATGTTCGTTTCGTCGACATCGATCGGATCAATCACCTGCCAATCCACTGCTCATGCATTTTGTTTTGTTTGTTTTTCTTTGTAGCCCAGCGCCACCAAGTATCCACGGGCGGTGGCATTCATTATTGGAAATGAATTCTGCGAGCGGTTCAACTTTTATGGCATGCGCAGTAAGTGAGAGGAGTGTGGTCTAATTGGGCTGAGTGTTATCCTATTGATTTTTACTTTTAGCCATTTTGGTGCTGTATCTTACGGATAAGCTGAGTTACAAGGAAGACCAGGCGACTGTGTTGTTCCACGTTTTCACGAGCTTGGTGTACATATTCCCATTGATTGGAGCCGTGTTGGCCGACAGCTGGCTCGGTAGGTTCAAGACGATATGGTACTTGTCGGTGGTATATACGGCTGGAGCCATCATCATCGCACTAGGAGCCGTGCCGCCGTTACACTTACCAGTAAAGTGAGTATAATGTTGAATCAAATCGCCCTTAACTATATTCGAATACCTTTCAGGGAGGTGACGGTTCTGGGTCTTCTGCTGATAGCCACAGGCACGGGGGGTATAAAACCCTGTGTATCGGCCTTTGGCGGAGATCAGTTCAAGCTACCAGAGCAGACGAAGCAACTTGCGACATTCTTCTCGTTATTCTACTTTGCCATCAATGCCGGATCCTTGATCTCGACTACATTGACTCCGATTCTTCGGGCCGATGTCCATTGTTTTGGTGACAAGGATTGCTTCTCTTTGGCCTTCAGCGTACCAGCTATGTTGATGGTCTTCTCGCTCATCATTTTCATTGCTGGCAAGTCTCTATATGTGATTCGGCCACCAGCAGGGAATATGATACTAGGAGTATTCCAGTGTGTAACGCAGGCGATCAAGGGGCGGATAAGAGATGGCAAGAAAAATCCGAAAGCTCATTGGCTTGATCATGCCGAGGAGAAATGTGGCTACAGGCTAGTCGAAGACACAAAAGCTTTATTGAAAATTCTCGTTCTATACCTACCACTCCCAGTATTTTGGGCTTTATTCGATCAACAAGGCTCAAGGTGGACCTTTCAAGCCACTCGGATGGTAGGCAAAGTCGGTGGATTCACAATAAAGCCTGATCAAATGCAAGTCATCAATCCATTTTTGATCTTGGGATTTATTCCGTTTTTCAATTACGTTGTGTATCCCGCTTTGAAAAAAGTCGGCATCAAGAGACCGTTACAGAAACTCACACTTGGTGGCCTCCTGGCTGCAGCAGCCTTTCTCCTGTCTGCATTTGTAGAATTCAAATTGGAAGCCTTAGATCCAAGCGTGCCTGGATCGAACGAAGCTCAACTGAGGGTATACAATGGAATGCCATGCTGGTACAGCTTCAACACTTCGCTTCCAGTGAGATCGAAATTCGCTGTGCCACCGATGAGTGTCTTCGAGGAAAAGGAACTCACGGTTTTTGCGCCTGTAATCTTCGACTATATCGCTACATCAACAGATGAAATAAAATGCCCAAGCGTATCAGGACATTTTGTCCTGAAACCCGGCAAGGCTACGAGCTATTTCATTTCCCAGAAAGAGGTACTTGAATTCGAAGATACCCCCGGAAAACCGAAGACCGGCGAGGCTGGCTTAAGGATTTTGATGAACGTGCCCTTGGATGCGAAATCGGTGACTGTACGAAGTGTAGATTCTACGTTTACAGTCGAAAACAATCAAACAGATATGTTCCTTGTTGCTCCTGGAGAGTCTAAGCTTTCGGTTGGTAGTAAGGAACTGACTTCAGTGCCGTCGGATGTAGGAGGCGTGACTGTAGTATTAGTGCAAGGCAACAAGTCGGATGGATACGTAAGTCAAATAAAACATAATTCTGAAGAGTTGCAAGCTTATAAATGCTTTTCAGTCTGCCACCTCGATCACATTAGTTGAGCCGAACTCGGTGCATATATTGTGGCAACTGCCGCAGTATATTGTGATAACAGCAGCTGAAGTGATGTTCTCTGTCACGGGTCTGGAGTTCTCGTTCACTCAAGCCCCGAGTAGTATGAAGTCCGTACTACAAGCTTGTTGGCTGCTCACCGTCGCCATTGGTAACATTCTAGTCGTCGTCATCGCCGAGCTCAAATTTTTCAAATCCCAGGTGAGATGCAATACCTTAAAAAGCCCCTTTTCCATCAACATTCTTTTTCGTTTTGTCCAGGGTCAAGAGTTTATTCTATTCGCTGCACTTATGGTAGCTGACATGCTGATCTTCATCCTACTCGCGATGAGATATAAATACGTTGAGCACGATGATGGATCCGATATCGAAGCCGAACCTCAGAAGCCACCAGAACAAATCGAACCACAACCGGACAAGAAGGAAAACGGCCAGATCAACGAAGGTTTCGAGACAGAAAAGTGATCCTTTTAGTGAGCGTAAGGAGCGCGTAAATGTGTACTTATCCCCGCGCGATTCGTTCAAGTGCTTTTTTAGTTACTTATTTCTTAGTTTTTTGCTTTTCAATTCGCGGTCATTTCTTGGAATGCATTCTACGTGTACATATTGTGTAGATAATTATTATATTTTGTATTTTTTTTATCCTTTAATTTATATCTAATTGTAAATTGTGCGAGAAAATTATTTAAGATCTGTTTTACTTGTGGCTTTTATAGAGTATAAGGAAATTAAATGTACGTTTCGTCCCTTCTTCTTGTTTTCTGAATCCGTTTCATATGCAGTTTGGTCGAACCATGGTTTGGATTTTGAATTGAAATATTTTTAGTTAACATTTATCTGAGAGCGATACTGCCTTGAAGTCATATACTTTGCTATGATTTTTGCATTATCGGCTAGGTCAATCTGCGGGAGCTGGCATAAGATACAAAATGAAAGAACTTTTCCAGGCTAGTTATCAGCTGTTATCCCAGATCTAAAATCTGGAAAGATCGTTACAATTCACAATAGAGAACAATGCTTTCAAACTATATTTCCGAATTTATGAGGAAAAAGTTGTTGCATATTCTCGGGCGGAAAATAACGAAATGTTTCCACACAAGCGGCAGCAAATAAGTTACAGACAGTATCGGCCAGGCGGAAACCAGATTTTGTGGACAATTTCCTTCTAACCGATCAGCCGTTCCCTATTCAAACTTTTGACTATAGTATTATTGTTTTCTACTCAAATTATTTTTGTCTTGCTTATGTTGCTAAATTATGGACAACAACTTTGCTACATTAACTCATATAACAGCAACTGCTCTAAAGAGGTCAGACAACTAAAATCTAGGTAGATATTTGTATTTTGGATTTGAGTCGAGTGAAAAGCCTTAAGCTTGCAGCATATAAATCGAGACTAATACGCTATTGCTATCGAAATGTTAAGATCCATATACGGATTTGATGCTCTTCCTATCCAATTTCTTGCGTATTATTGAACCTTTCGAATAGTTAACCGAGTCTGTCTCAAAATCTTTCACACCCTGTACTACCTGCACAGACCATAGGCCAATATTTAACATATTGCTAACATGTTATAGTTAGGACCTCTCTGTTGTATTAGGTTTCGACGACCTTTTATTCGATATCGAATAATAAATGTAGAGAACAAGGAGATTAAGATTATGGTTGTATAATATATAGATATAGTTGTATGGTCAGAAACACAGGGAAACAACAAGTTTCTCGACCGGAATTGCAATAAGTATAGGCTCATCCAACAAGATATGTAACTTGAATTCAATGGGAAAAATGCTACATTTTTATGAAAAGTCGATGTTTTTATTTCAGTCTGAACTATAAGCTCCGAGCCTTGTAATAGAATACAATATCTGCCTACAAGTACACTGCAACGCCATCTCTGGTTCATCTATGAACCTTGACATATTTTTCATCTTCCTTCACTCTGAATTACTTAACGTTTCCATTGCTCTTTCAATAGTTATGACATATTCATCCAGGCATGTCAGTATGAAGAAAAATCGCTGTGGAACGTAAGTTCAATATCAAGTTTTGTTTTACATGGGGCAAAACTGCTCAAGAGACATTCTAGTAGATGAAAACGTTTACCGTCTATCCTGTGCACAAGTAAAATATTCTTCTGATTTGCTCGATTTCGTGATGATCTTAAAGGTCTTGATGACGATGAACGCTTGTCGAAGCCGAGAACCTCGAGGAATGTAGAAAACATTTAGGAAATCAGAAGAATTCTGTGCTTTGACCGCTGCGTGTCTGCGAGAAATATTGGGGGAATAACTGGCATTCCTAAGAGTGTGGTCCTTACCGAGAATTTGGAAAAGAAAAAGATTAACGCGCGATGTGTTCCTTATTCTTTAAAGGAGAAGCAAGAAGCCATGAGCGATTTATTGGAAAAAGCGCGATATGGACGTTAAAAAGTAAATCGAGAGAAAAAAGTGAGGATGCAGAAGAGTCGGATTAATCCTATGCTCACCGGTTTCTTCGATCAATAGCTCGTCGCGTTCGTCCTATGCCTTTAGTCGCACCAGTCAGAGGGGAATTCTGCATAACGACATCGGAGTGAGGTCTAGCTAAGTCAGGCATTTGAGCAAAATGACCACGGTCTTGTTATCGTTTCCATGCTTAAGTTAAAAACCTACGCTGGTTTCATTAAAAATATTAACTTCTCAGTAAAGACGCATTATAATTTCGGCGGTTATGTGACATTAATTCTCTGTGACTATTGAAGTCTAATTGCTTATTCCTGCCACTTTGTCCGCGCTCCTATAACTAAATATGATCGCTGTGAAGTCGGCAAATATACAATCTGTACTGTAACATAAAATAAAAAGAAGAGAACCTAGCTTTCATCCTTGCGGGACACCGTACGACCTTTTCTTAATCATTGGCATGCTCACCAATTTTTGTTTGGCGTGTTGCATAGTTAGCTTTCAAACCAAGCTAAAATTTGACCGAGTACTCCAATCTTATCCAGCTGTCTCAAGATTTGTTTGTGACTTAGAGCCTCGAAGGCCTTCTTGAAGTCAATGAATACACCAACTGAACTGTTTTAGTTTGCAAAATTATTTAAACGAGTTATTCACTGCTCGAACAAATGAAACCTGGTGTGGCGAAAGACAAAAGAGAGAGAATAACGCAGAACGGAAAAGAAACACAACCGTCTCGTTGTACACAGCTTTTTTAATGGTCTATGCATAGGTACATATGTTGTGCACGGTTACCGGCACACTACCAATTGCCACTTCTTAAGGTTTAAATGCAATTGTAACTACCTTATCGATTCTATGAAAATTACGTGTAAACAAACGAAAATTAATAAAAAATAGAATATAAAGCGTGTCTCAGTAAGAGTGCACTTTTTAAAATTGGAATATTTTTTTTTTCATGCAAGTGGCAACTCTGAAATTTGACAGCTGTCACCTCTGTTTATTCCGATTATTAAAAATGGAGCGCTTTTCGAAAGAACAACGCGAAAATCCTCATGCAATCCATGAGAAACAAATGCACCCACAACGAGTAACTGTCTGGTGCGGATTTTGGTCAGGCGGCGTGATTGGACCTTACTTTCTTGAAAATGAGGCCGAAATTGCAGTGAATGTGAACGGCATTCGTTACAGGAATATGATAACGGACTTCTTGTGGCCTCAACTGGACGGCATGAATCTGGACAACATGTGGTTTCAGCAGGACGGCGCAACCTGCCACACCGCGCGTGAAACAATCGACTTATTGCAGCAACGATTTCCAGAACACATTATCTCACGAAATTCTGATGTCAACTGGCCACCAAGATCGTGCGATTTAACGCCGTGCGATTTTTTTCTTTGGGGTTTTGTGAAATCTCGGGTTTATGCGAATAAACCCGAAACAATTCCTGAGCTCAAATCGGAAATCCAACGCGCCATCGGTGAGATACAGCCACATCTCTGTGCAAAAGTCATCGAAAATTTCATGAAAAGAATAATGGCCTGTCATCGGAGCCGTGGAGGTCATTTGCCGGATATTTTATTCCATACTTAATCGGAACATATCTTCTTTACAATACAATAAAAATATCACAACTCTGTCATAAAATACTTGTTTTTATTTTAAAATGAAAAAGTGCACTCTTACTGAGACACCCTTTATATTTAATACGTATATGTATTTATAAGGTGTACAACTTTGCTTCCGCCGTTTGCCGATATGTGGCGATAACGGTAAGTAGCGGTCGAAAAACAGATCGCAGACGTCAGGCAGTAGGCTTGGACCTCGGCCAATAGAACACCATTCAAACATTAGTCGATTTGTGTATCATAAAGTTGTTCTCGATTGATAATGTCAGTTTAGGAGCCATTTGCGGGAGGTGTTACTGTTTTGTTTCAATATGAAGAAAACAGCGACTGAGTCTCAATGAATGCTCTCAGATACGTATGGTGAGGACGCTATTAGTGAAAGAACGTGTCGTGAGTGGTTTCAACGCTTCAAAAACGGTGATTTTAACATCGAAGACCGGCATAGTGGTGGAAGAGAGAAAGTTTTCGAAGATGCAGAATTGGAGACATTGCTGAGTGAAGAATCGCGTCAAATTCAAGAAGAATTGGCACGATCAGTGGGAGTGACGCAGCAAGCCATTTGAAAACGTCTCAAGGCCATGGGCATGATTCAGAAAGAAGGAACGCGGGGTTCGTACACTGCCCGAAAGATGGAAGAAAGTAGTGGCCAGCGATGGAAAATACTTTGAATGATACATGTGCAATCAATTTGTTTCATTAAAGCCTCAAATGTTGGGGAAAAAACGGCGGAAGCAAAGTTGTACACCTAGTAGATTGGTTCAACAGAACTTTTATTCAAGCTTTGGTTCATTTTATTTGCGAAGTCTCAAATCAGTTTTTTTATACTTTTGCCTTCGGTTATATTATTCAACGAGTTCGTATAGCCTCCTTGCGAGCATTTCTTCCAAAACTTTGTCGACAACTGGGAAGATTGAGATTGGTCTGTAGTTCAGGATTTCATTTTTATTATCGCTTTTGTGAAAGAGCTCGAACTATTAAGGTTTTAAGTGTGTTTGGAATCGAAGCTTGATCCAAGCTAATATAAATCAGCCTGGTTATTACTAGAGATAGGATTTGTGCATTGGCTTTCAGGTCTTCCGTCTTATTCCGTCCTACCTCTGAAACAGTTGCATGTTTGGCATAACTTGAATGTCCATTTCATTTTGATAGAAATACCGGATACGGCTTCTTCGACAATTCTGGCAATACACTACTTTCGATACATTTTTGTAGTGTTGCAAGGAACATATCTGGTATTCTTTGTACGAGAGCCTTCATGCCTTGTTAGGAACGATATCGGGTCCAAGCGTCTCCTATTCTGATAACGGCTCTTTGCAGGCCATCCAATGTGATGAATGGGATATTTCCCCCATCTATTCTATTGTGGGCATAGTACGAGTATGTAGTCTTTGGGGAAACAGATGTTCAACAATGGTTCTCAGCAGGTTTTTAGTCTTTAAAGTAACGAAAAAAAATTAATTTGGACGGACCAGAGGGATGGGCACACTACTGGCGCGATTTATGAGTAGAAAATGAAGAAATGTTGTTCTCCTAACGTTAGCATGGAGGAGGTAGTGTAATGGTGTGGAGCGCATTTATCTGGTAGGGAACATCCCGTTTAGCAATTGTTCCTAACAGGGTGAATGCGGAGAAATACCAATATGTATTGGAGGAAACCCTTATACCAATTCTCGAAGATCTGAACCAACATTTCATGGAATTTCAACAGGATAAACTCCAATTGACCTTGCACCTTCTTCTAAAGAGTGGTTTTCTGACAAAAATATTCCAATTATGTCATGCCCATAAAAACTTATATGACTTATTAGCAAGACGTATAAATTAAACTACTTTAAATTACCTTTACTAAAAAAAAACTTTATTTTAAAACTTGATGCCTTCGCGGCTTACTTAAGACTAAAATACAAATTGATTTTGTGGCTCTATTTATACTCGAATTTGTCACTAAAAGCTAGATGCATGCCCATGCAGGCAAACGCCTCGTCAGCAGTAGACATCCGTTGTGCTGTTGATCTTTCTTGATGCTGTGATGGAATGTGCAGTGGTCATCACATCTCAATTGCTCCAGATGAAATGTAGTCAGTGCTTTCTGTGGAACGAAGTTTATTTATGTTATGATCAAGTGGAAGCGTCGTCGTAGGAGAATTTGAAACGTAACATATTTGTCGTTAACTCTTCCGCCCTTAAAGTCGAACGTCCTCGTGAGGTGTTGTTGGCGTCACCAGGTGGGGGATGTCTTCGAGGCCTATGGTTATAGCTGATGGCCTGTTAATGTTGGGGCATTTATCTTTGGTCAAGACTTTGTTTCTTATGACCCTATATGCGTGGATGGCGGTGGCCAAGATTATTACCACTATGATGATGTTTACAGATAAATTGATTTTGTGTTTTGTATCAAGTAGCGCAATTTGTTCGTTGCGGTTGACGTACAGCTCCTTGATCCTTTCGAGGGACAATACCTCCTCTATTTGGTCTGGCTTGTATGACGGTTGGAGTATTGCTGGTAATGGTTGATGGCTCGTGATCTCCTTGGACATGATTGTTCTCCCTCTGACTTCGATGGTGGTGTTGAAGTGCTTGATGATGAACGTTCCGTTTAGCATCATGGTTTCATTGTTGACTATGATGGGTCCTTCGAATTGATTTAGTAATAGGATACCGGGGGCGATTTCATCTATTGCTGGAATGTGCTCGTTGTTGATGATGGTGCAATTTGCCTTTTCACTACGGATGAGCTTCGGGATGCATGGGGCTTTGCTTAAGTTTACAATATTGTTGCTGTTGCAAATTGTAAGGCTACTATACGTTTTACATTGCTTACTTATACCATAAATTTCTTTCTTACATTCTATTATCGATTCGTATTTGATTTTATTTGTTATTTTCTTAATTTTTACTGGTTTTATAATTGATAAATTACATGTTTCATTTTTCGTGGTTGGGAAACTTAAAATATAAATTAGGTTATTACCGTTAGAGGCTATCTTAACCTGGGCAAACTCTACTGCCTCATCAATGTTAACATATGGTATATTCTCGGTTTTCATTATGTGTTCTGTTATATTTATTTCTTCGTTTGATAATATAAATGAGTTTACTATATTGGCTTTAGTCCAGTGTATTGAGTAACCTATGTTAGTAACTTCATCCTTAATTATATCTAACTTATATTTAATTCCTAGGATTACATCGTTTTTTTCGTTTTCTTTAAATGTTTTGAGTATTTTATTAGTGACATTAGTCATCTCGTTGATTTTTTCTATCGTTAATTTATTAATGACAACTTGGTTATTATTACTTTGTAGTACATTGTTCATTTTATCCATAAGGATTTCATAATCGTGGTGGTCGGGGTTGCCCGCGATCCATTTCCACGCGCTTCCTATAAAATCTAATGATCGCCTAACTCTGTTTACTTTTAGTCGGTTCAAATGATTTTTTATCTTCTGAATTTCGAATTGTAGGATGGGGTAGAAAGGATGGTTGGATTTGACATGTTGTGTGACTAACCCTTCGATATTGGTGATTAGGTCTTCGTATTTGCTGATGTCAATTACATGAATTATTTTAAAGGAACCATTCTGGATAACTGCGCTTCCTACATGAATTTTTATTAGCTGCGAAGTTGAGTAATCAAGTATCTGAAAGTTTGCAGTGCACAAAGGCACTAGCAGTATGCTATTGTGTGGGAAAAGGAAAAAGATCAATTCTTAATTAGACTCTTGTGAATCGTTCTGCCAGATTTTGTGATGATTGTGGAATTTCGATTTTCGGCTACTATTTCTGTCTTATACCTAGGTGTTAGTTTGTTTCCTATGCGGCTGTTAATTTTGACATATACTGTTTCTCCAATGTTGTAATTCTTTGGAGGATCCTTAGATTTGTTATGGTAGTTTAAGTCAGTTTCTTGTTTTTTTCTAATCCTTTGGGTGTTCTCTTGTCTTACTCTGCCTAGTTCTTCGGGATCGTTATATAAGTGTTTTGTAAAGAATGTATCTATGGGTTTTTTTTTGGTGGTGGAGTGGACGGATTTGTTGTATTCGTAAATGGACCTGTCGAGTAATTCAGCGAATGTCGCGTGAGGATACTCTGCTTTTAAGCATCGGATTAATTCCGAGAGAGTTGAATGCAGTCTTTCTACTTGACCATTTGCGGAGCTTGTGTATGGGGGTACTTTAAATATTTTTATGTTGAAGATATTCTCCAACATGAACGTTAGGGAACAAGAATTAAAAGACTTTTCGTTGTCCATTACTACAATTTGTGGAACTCCAAAAGATAGTATAACTTCTCTTAGCGTGTCTTTAACGTCTTCGGTTGCCCTTGATTTTAAGATTCTGGCGAGGGCGTATTTGGAAAATTTGTCTATTGCAGTTAAAATAATTTTTTTATTTGTGAAATATATGTCGATGTGAATAATTTGGCCAGGATATTCGGGAATGGGAGTTGGTTGAATCTCGGGTTTATTGGGGTGTCTGTCGTATTTGTTTAATCGGCATGTTTTGCACTCTTTAGTGACCTTTGCTATCTTCGCACTCATATGTGGGAAATAAAAATTTTGCAAAATTTGGACTTTATTTTCTCTTCCGTTGCGATGTGCGCGGTTATGTTCCTTAATAATTTCTGTCTCCTGACGGTCCTCGTCTGTAAGGTCGGTAACCATTTTTCTTGCAAATCGTGTTCTAACTTTGTTAAAATAAATCGGGTATATTCGTTGGATTATGCCTAGGGTTCTTTCTTCGGTCTTTATTCCATTAATAACTGACGGATTTAGGTATTTCTTTAGAATGTCTATAAGTTTCTCTTCGGTGTATTCTAATTCTGTAACTGTATGTCGGTGGTAGGTAGGAAAGATTATTTGGAATTCATGAGAGGAAGTGTCGCCAAGGTTCAAGATGATTTGGTTTTTGAAAACATTTATAGGTGTGTCCGAACATTGGATTAGGTCTTGACCGGAGCTTTCGTCGCTGTGTTGCGTAGCTGTAAGGGAATTAATATGGCAATTTATGGGCGGTCGCGACAGGGCGTCGGCAACGACGTTGGATCTTCCGGGTTTATATTTTAACTCGTAATTATATTCTTCGAGTATTGCTTTCCAACGTTTGATTTTGCTATTATCGTTTTTGGGACTGAGGGCATATGTTAAGGGTTGATGGTCAGTATAGATTTTGAATTTAGTTGAACCGTATAGGTAATTTCTTAATGATCTTAAAGCCCATACTATGGCCAACATTTCTTTTTCATTGGCGGCATAGTGTTCCTCTGCCTTGGTGAGTGTTCTTGATATAAAGGTAATTGGTTTGTCGTCTTGCGACAATACGGCTCCCAAAGCGTAGTTCGATGCGTCGGTGGTTAATTGGAATTCTTTAGAGAAGTCTGGATAGTTGAGAATAACTTCCTCTGAAATAAGTGAATTTTTAATTTTTTTGAATGCGTCTTTTGCGCTTTGGTCCAAGTGGATGACTTTTTTGCGTGAAGCAGTCTTGGACGTACGTCCGTCCTCCCCTCTTAAAAGGGCTGTCAGGGGTTTTGCTAGCTTAGCGTAGTCCCTGATGAATCTGCGGTAAAATCCCGACAGACCGAGAAATGATCTTAGATCTTTAAGCGTTTGGGGATAAGGGAATTCTGCAATTGCCTTCACCTTGGATGGGTTGGCTTTTATGCCTTCGGAAGAGATGATGAACCCAAGAAATTCTACCTCTGGCTTAAGAAATTCACACTTATCCAGCTGAACCTTGAGATTGGCGTTTTGGAGGGTTTGGAATATTTTTTCTAAGTTTTGGAAATGGGTTTCGACATCCTCGCTGAACACAATTATGTCATCAATGTAGACATAGCAGATCTTACCGATGTGTTCTCTAAGTATGTCATCTAAAGTTCTTTGGAAAATTGAGGGCGCATTTTTCAGCCCGAACGGAAGTCTTAGGAATTCATATTTTCCGTTGTTGACGGAAAATGCGGTCTTTTCGACGTCGTCCTCGTGCAGAGGAATTTGATGGAATCCGCTCTTGAGATCGAGAACCGAAAACCATTTATTTTTTCCTAATTGCGATAAGACCTCGTTTGTTTCCGGAATTGGGTACCGGTCACTTATTGTTACGGAGTTGAGCTTCCTGTAGTCAATTACCATTCGGTACTTCCTTTCGCCAGAAGCGTCCGGCTTTTTCGGTACGATCCATACTGGTGAGTTATATGGCGATCGTGAGGGTCTTATTATGCCATCACTTAGTAATTGGTTTATCTGTTTATCAACTTCCGGTTTTAATGACATGGGATAGGGGTAGGATTTGGAGTAGACGGGGTCTATAGAGGTTGTTCGGATTCTTCCCTTGACTGTGGTCGTGAAGGTTAATTTCTCGTTTGGTTCACAAAATAAGTTGGGATAGTTTGTTGTTAAGGAGAGTAGTGCATCTTTTTGGCCCTGGGTCATATGGTCAGTTCTTAGAGATATATTATGTATTGTTTCGGACATTTGTTGTTTTAGCCTAACCTTGATGTTATTGTTAATTATCATATAGTTTCGGTTTGAGAAGATTATGGCTGATAGTTCTTTAAGGGTATCGTTCCCCAATATGGCGTGGAAGGATTTTAGTGTCGGTAAAATGAAAAATTTTATGTCTTTCTTAAGACCGAAAAGATTAAGTAGTGTATGATGAGTGATTTCTATATTACCTCCGATCGAGTTAGCAAGGAAATTTTTCTGATTAGGTATTTTAGTTTTGGCAAGATGGGGTTGAATATAATTTTTGTTGGACCCGGTGTCCACAAGGAATTTTAGGATGTTGTTGTCATTCGTCTTGCACTCGAAGTAAGGCAAAGACGAATTAGTTAGTCTAAAAAATGAACGTCTACGAAATCATTCGCAGCGTGTGTGGTCTCTTCGTTAAATTCTTGTTCGTTCAAGTATTCGTTTATGGATTGATCGTTTATTTCGGAACCACACTTTGCAGTGTTGTTGCTATCGGCTTCGTTTTCATAATTGGGTGGAAACTCTGAGTTGGTTCCAAGTTCCATTGTAGATGTTTCAACATGGAAATTACGCTGGAGTTTACTTGGTACGGCATGTTGTTGAGACGGTGTTATAGGTCGCTTAACAGCTGGTGGCCAGTTTTTAGCCCTAGGCCTATTCGCATAATTTATATTGTTGGTTCTTATTGTGGACGTATCCATTGGTTCTGGTTGCGAGGTAGATTTTGGATAAAAGGTGTGGTTTCTTTGGAAATGGAATGAGTTAGGTTGGAAGTTTGGCCTTTGGTGAGGTTGGTTATTCGGTGGAGATTGTTGATAAGTTGATACGAATTGTGGACGCTGTGGAAGCGGAAATTGGTTATGATTGGGACGTGGTAAAAAGCGTGTAGAGAAGTTGGGTTGCGGTTGTGGCAGATATGCCAAACGGGGGTGAAATGGTTGGACATTCACGTTTTTCCGTGGAGGAATTGGTGGTAGTCTACGCACTGCTTCAACGTTGTGGTTCGCGTAATTCGACCTAAACTGCTGGTTTTCCAGTTTTTGGCAGAGATTAAGAGCTGTGGGTAAATCTGCTGGCTCTCTCATGGCCAGTAGCCTAGGTAAATCACCCTTGAGGCCCCTAATAAATGTATCTAACGCCTTTAGCCTGTAAGATTCGGTTAAATGGTGTAGAGCTTCAGGCGGAAGTTCCATGCTAGAAACTTTGTTCTGAATGAGGGACAAGTGGTTATATACTGCCTGATAGTAGGTTTCGACCGAGTTGTTACCTTGAGTTAAAGTGGTCATCTGGTACTCTAAGGTACTGAGGTCACGTCTATCTGCGTAGTGCAGCGTGAGGCATTTGGAAATACACTCCCAATTTAAGGGTGTATTATATGATTCTAGGATCGCATCTGCATTCCCAGTTATTTTATTCCGAATGACGTTTAGTATGCCAAAGTATTTTGGCGTCCCTTTAGAATGTTCGTAAATACCTAGGATTCTTTCGACGCTTTTGCGCCAGGAACTAAATTCACCTGGAGTTCCAGAGAACTCCCTTAGGCTTCTTACGACGTCTGGTACTTTATCTAGATCGTTTAGATTAGATCGGTATCGCTCGTGTATAGTTTCGTCGACACCTCTCTGAAATTGAGTATTAGGATTTACAGTTTCCCGAATTAATTGTCTACATTCGGAATCGCAGACCTGTCTTACGATTCTTTCGATCAGCGCCTGTAATTCTGGCGTAGCACCGACCTGCGATCTGTTCAAACTTTCGGGGTCTAGCACCGCTGGACGAAGGATAGGTTCAGTCATGTTCTTGGGATGATTTCAAAACGGAGGGTTGAAAAAAAAAGAGGTTGGGAAATTCGAAATTCTTTTCAGCACGCACTAAATTTTGTTTATAATGAATTATTTGTATTCACTTTGTCTTGATATTGGCGAAAATCTTATAGCTACTTCTACTCAAGTTAATAATTATAGGCTAATGAATTATTTGCATTTCACTTTGTTTTTTGATAATATGGGAAAACAAAAATCTTATAACTATGCACTTTGGTTGTGTAATTACTCAATATGTTATTAATTGTTACTTATTATTATTAATTTTCTTATTAATTCTTTTGCAAATGCTTCTTAATTTCACTTATTTCTAATTAAAACTATCTTACATGATAATCCAGCGCTGGTGGAGGGGCTGCATTCCCTTTTTCTTGATGCTTGGGCACTCTTGATACTCGGGCTCCTTTCTCCACTCTCCCTCGCTGGTGACTTTGTCTATCGACGTAAGTCTTTGTGGGTGGTGGCCCAGTTGCTGGCGGAGTTGTAGTCTGGCTGGAGCTGCTTGAGGTCCTTACGCGTCGTGCACTTGTTGTAGCCTGGCTGGAGCTGCTTGAGGTCCTTGTAGTCTGGCTGGAGCTGCTTGAGGTCCTTGTTTTGGCACACGCGTCGCGCACTACTTTTACTTTTCGTAATTAAACTTTTAACCGCACTTACTACTGGGCCCCACGTTGGGCGCCAATTAAACTACTTTAAATTACCTTTACTAAAAAAAAACTTTATTTTAAAACTTGATGCCTTCGCGGCTTACTTAAGACTAAAATACAAATTGATTTTGTGGCTCTATTTATACTCGAATTTGTCACTAAAAGCTAGATGCATGCCCATGCAGGCAAACGCCTCGTCAGCAGTAGACATCCGTTGTGCTGTTGATCTTTCTTGATGCTGTGATGGAATGTGCAGTGGTCATCACATCTCAATTGCTCCAGATGAAATGTAGTCAGTGCTTTCTGTGGAACGAAGTTTATTTATGTTATGATCAAGTGGAAGCGTCGTCGTAGGAGAATTTGAAACGTAACATATTTGTCGTTAACTTATATACTGGGGGATGACAATTTAACAAGCTTTTGTGCTTAAGATCGCATTAATGGACAGTCGGCAAAAGACTAAAAAATCAATGCCAAACAGGGTCTATGACACAATTTCAAAAAAAGGAAGATTTATCGGACTGTGCGCAAAATACATACATATACAACTAGTGGCACTTTAATTTTGGAACATCAATATTAATTTATTTTTTTAAATACTTTGCACTATTAAATTTGTAAAGAATAATGGAAAAAAAATACGTTTTTTCTACACAATCGAGACATTAGAATTTTTATTTTTATCAATACTTTTGATTTATTCTCTGCACTTCTAAATTTTCGATGGTTCTATCATTTTGGGCACGCACCTTATGTATCAACCTACTTCTAAACGTTTCCAAAATAATGCGCTCTCTTAAATAGGCAAGCCTGCTGCCTCACTCCGTAGACCATGCCTTAAAATCTCCACCGATGATGGCATCAGTTCTGTGCTGCACTGCATTGTGTTGGTCTATGGTTTTTTTATGCATAAGGGGTTATGACTACCCTTAAATGTGTTGACAGACACAGCACGGCCTGAATGTATAGAGGGAGAGAGGGAAAAGAGGTACCGGTGCACATTGATTTTAAATGTTTGTGGATTGTAATGAGTGGGAATAGTTGAGCCGGGAAGGGCATTTCACATCCGTGTGACTAAAAACCGAGTCTCTAAGTTTGACTGTGCATCCGAAAGCAGGCTTGAGACTGAGCTGATGAGCATCCCGGGCGAAACTGCGGTAAAATTCTTGAAGGGGAGGAATGCAATTGGCCCTTGAGCATTGTTTGTTAAAATAGCGATGAAACATAGCATTACGTCGATTTTCGAGTGAGTCGATCGACTTCGCGATATTGTAGTCTCCTATGAGTCTTATCGCCTTTGTATTATATCTATCAGGTGCAGGGAGGTCTTGGGAGCAGATATGAGCATTGTACTCAAGCTTGGAATGGATGTAGGCCTTGTAAATTGAAGTCAGATCAGAGGGGGTGAAATATTTCTTGCATCGAAACCTAGACATTCGCAGCGTTCTTGGCGACCTCGAATATGTGGTCATTCCAACTAAGAGTTTTATTAACACACATACCAAGGATGGAAAGTCTTTCGGTTTCATCAAGACAAGCGCCAGTCAAGGATAATGGCTGATTATTGATGGTTAATTTGAGTAACAGTAGACAGCATTGTGTTTTGGCAGCTTTAAATCCCCTCTATTGTTTATACCCCATTTAATTATGCTGTCAAGGTTGGAATTTAATATACGCTGCTGTTCCAGTTGTACGGCCGTAGAGTAGGGATGTGAGTCCGGGAACGTATATGAAAAGCTAAGAGTAATGTCATCAGCGAAGGAGTGTATGGGATTAGAAGTAGCAGTTGAGAGATCATTTATAAAAATGAGGAAAACCCTGGGGAGTACCAGCGTTTATTTGGTGAATATCAGACTTGAAACCGTCCAATACAACTTGAATTGTACGGCCCGAAAGATAATTTCCAATCCATGGAAGAAGAGACTCATCGATAAGCGCATTTTCGACAAAACAGCCTGATGCCAAGCTCTGCAAAATGCTTTTAAAATATTGAGCGCAACAATCTTGCTTTTGCCCAAATGTTGCAAAGATTGGTTCCACTTTTCGGTGAGATATAACATCATACTGCCGGTCATTAAGAAGTTTCCGCAATTCAAGATATTTCATAAGCTGATGATTTATCAGGCGTTTCCATGACCTTAGTAAGAGGGGACCTTAGTACTATGGGTCGGTAGAAGGTGGGAGATGAAGATTTGCCCCTTTAAGGGATGGGCTGGATAAATGCTGTTTTTTATCTACTGCATATAAATCCCTTTGCGTTCTATGCAATTATTACTGTCGAGAGTCTTGTATGGCTCGCTAATCAATACCACATCCGCTTACCCATCTTTCGCCTTTTGATTTAGGAAAAGAATAGAACGAAAAAAAAAAATAAAAGACTTTTTTGTTTATTATCTGAAAAAGAATCTTTTTATTTATTTATTAAATACGAATCTCTTCGACGCTCGGTAAATATTTTTTTTTTTTCATTTTCTTTTGAAAATCATTATAAATCGTATGCAGCCGCAACGCCGTTCGACAGCGTTGCCATCTGGTTTATCTTATTCTCTTAAAAACTAAATGATTAAAATGATTAAAAGCAAAATATTTATGAAAATTAATAAAAAGAAAAGTATCTACGTAATATTAGTTACAACAACAGTAAGAGTAGATGCTTTGCCTTAAGATAGTGTTTCGATACTCAAGCTCGCCAAGTTTTTTTTTTTTATGTATAACCATAAAAAAAGGAAAAGATTGTCGAATGGATTTTGAGAAATGCGTTTGGTTTTTTTCAGAATTAGCGGTAAACGTTAGTAATGCGAAAAATATTGTAACTGATATCACAATATTGTTATCCATACTTACCTCCTACTATGCACAGATACACCTCATTTCTGTTTGTTCTATCGAGTGGGCGTTTCGGTTAAGGTGTTAGAACAAAATAAAAAAAATACGAACGAAAAGATACAATTTTTTTTACAACTTAAGACAGATACGAGTATGCTAAAAAATATTCAAAAACAAAACAAAAATTTGCACTTTGAGTGGGAGAGACCAATATCTGGAAGCGGGCGGAAGTGGATCCAAAGAGCATTGTGGTCACGCCATCTATCTCCTGCTGTTCAGCATCTGCAGGTAGTATTCGCAGCTTGTGCAATAGATTGCGGGCGCGATTACGTGACGTTTCCGACACAGATTGCACTCGACCGCCTTGGCAGAGGCCTTAACAATTGCATTGTTGTAGACGCGGGTGGGAATGGCCGTTACGTTAACGGTCGAGGAGTTGTTCGGCAGTTGTTGACCACCATCGATGGTTGGTAGGCCGTTGGTGTTCTGCTGCTGCTGGGCGGGAAGATCGGTCGTTTCACCTTTAGTGCCGGGCTCGAAGCTGACTTTCTTTTGAGGGAGTTGCTTTAGTGGCGGTGGTGGCTGAAAGTAAGGGGAGGAGGAGGCGGGTGGTTGGGAGTTATTTGTGTTACCGGGGTAGGTGCCATGTGGCATGGGAACCCGCTGGTAGGGCGATGGTCCGTTTTGATGGTGTTCGGGCAGTTGATGGTAGCCGTTTTGAGGCAGCATGTGATAACCGTTTGGCAGTTGATTGATCATTTGCTGCTGTTGCTGTTGTTGTTGTTGCTGCTGCTGATG
The DNA here is from genome assembly GCA_958301585.1 of Merodon equestris. Taxonomy (NCBI): domain Eukaryota; kingdom Metazoa; phylum Arthropoda; class Insecta; order Diptera; family Syrphidae; genus Merodon; species Merodon equestris. The sequence continues at coordinate 7,521,254 of OY284415.1, forward strand.
CTGTTGCTTTTGCGCCGCCATTTGGAGGGAGACCAGATAGCTCTGGTTCAAGTTTGGCACTTGTATACGATTGCTGGGGTTGACGGTGGGATAGGCCTGTTGGTCGGTGATCGGGGCACGTGATCCAACGATGCCGTTTACATTAACGTCCATTTGTCCATTTGTGTTGCCATTCAGCATCTGCATGTGTTGCATGTTTGCAACGCTAGCGATGCCGCTCATACTGGTTCGGGCAGGGAGCTGCTGAACCAAGCCGTTTCCGGTATTCGTCAACGGGTTTATGTTGAGATGGGGGCTGGAGTTGCTGGTGGTGTTGTTAGTAGCTGCACTTCCGTTCATCTGTCCTGGTACATTTTGCATGCGGAAAATGTCCTGCATTGGAGTGTAAACTTGAGAACGCATGTGTGTGGCGGTGTTAGTGTTGGAGTTGGATTGGGATTGTTGTTGTTGTTGTTGGGGCATTTGTAGCTGTTGCGGCTGTGGTTGTTGGTGGTATTGCTGGTTCGAGTTGGGCATTGGCGGGCCTGGCGGTTGTCGCATTTGAATGTAGCGCGGTATGTCTTGAGGGAGACTGCGACGGGTGTCGTTGCCTGAAGGTGTCGGACTCGGCTGCTGTTGTTGGTGGGATTGCTGCACGTTTCGGGGGATAGCCTCGCTCTGCATTCTCAGCATGTTCTGTTGCTGCTGCTGGATTAGCTGAGCCGTGACCTTTTCGTTTGGATTTTGAGCTGTTCGGAGCACTCGCTCGAGAATGGGATTCGGGATGAAGCTATCGTCTTCCTCTTCGTCGGCCGTGGCAACGAGGATTACTTGATCGCAGAATGAAACGCTCTTCTTCTTCACCCTGGGCTTGGCATTGCTCTGGGAGTTGTTAAGAGTTTGCTGCACCACCTGGTTGAGCATTTCGACTTCACGAATTTCCTCAGCGATTTGGCTCTGAGCGATCTCGTACTTGGGCTTAGGCAGTGCCTGATGTGGCTGAAGCTTCGGTCGTGGACAATCGACCTCATCGACGCCAGCATTCGCTGTACTTGGAAGACCATTCATTTGTGTGCGGATCTGTGGCTTGCTACTAAGGAGTTCTTGGGATGGATACGAACGCATTTGAGGCTGGTGATCCGACATTTGTTGTTGCTGCGATTGAATCTTCGTCTGCTCGAAACGATTGGCTAAATCGCGAACGCTGTTTGGAGGACCAACGCCATCGGGTTTCTTATTTCTCAAGTCGCTTTGCTTCATCTGGAGCTCCTTTAGCCAATTGTCGTTGCTGGCAGTTACAGGTGAGTTCTGGTCCTTGCGCATCTTCATTAGGTGCTGTCGCTGCTGAAGTTGAGCCAGGATACTCGTCGTTCCCTCGAGAGTTTCGAGATTACGCATTTTGTTTGCCTCCAGTGCTTGAATCTGATTAATTTGTTGATTCAGAGGCTCCATGTCGATTTCCGGCGGTGGTGGTGGAAAATCTTCACTCGCCTGCCGCGAGTGGCAAGCTGAACCTGGCGGACTTGGATATGGTGGCAGATCTAGTGTAGAATCCATAAGACGGCTGTCTACTTCGTCGCATCCACCGTCTGGATAACCGTAGCCATTTCTGTGACCATTGCTCTGATCATCGTGTTTCATAGGACTCTGCTCGGAATGAACCTGCGCGCAGGTGGTGATGATCGTCTGGCACGAATCCTCACTCATGCTCGAGATGTTGGACAAATTCGCCTCATGGAAGGGCTGTAGAACTGCATCTTGTTGAGTGAGGGCCGAGCTAGTTCTGAGTGGTGGTGGTGGAGCGACTTTGGCAACAACTGTGAGTTGACGCCCGCTTCCATGAAAGCTTTTCCTCATAAGTTTACTGCGCTCAAGATTCGGATTGGCGTTGTTTGCCTCGCGGAAGTCAAAGTGTCCCTCCGAGATGTAGCCACTCATATTATTCTTGTTCAAGCCCACTGTGCTATCGTCGGCAGAGACAACTGGAGCTGGCGGTTTGTCTTTCTTTTGCTGTTCTTCGGCTGCATTACCCTCGGTAAGGTCGGGCATTGAACGATTCTTCCGTCTGATCAAACCTCCCATCAGGAGTTTCCTACGGATCTTATGCTGCTTCTTTCCACTCTTGTCTTTTTCTTTCTTCTCGTCCTTGTCTTCTTTGTGCTTCTTGAGCGTATCCTTTGCGTTCACGAGAAGTGTCTCTGCAACTGAGAACTCCCTCGTGATCTTATTTCGATCCTCGCTGCGACTGCGTTTATCCTTGTCTTTGTTGCGACTGAAAATGCTGCGACTCTCCCGTTCCGGTTTGGGCGGAGGATCGAGTTCGATAGCATTGTCGTCGGCAAGCAGAGCCGCCTTTAGTGGAGACTTTTTCTTCGGCAAGGTAGCGTAGATCTCGATATTTTTGTTTGCGGCCTTATCGAGAGTCTTATCCTTACTATTCTGACGCACGTGTTTTACACTTCCACCATTCGAAATGTTTTTGATCAACTCTGGCGGGTAGTTCGGCTCGAGTTCAGTGCCTTTTTCCACCAAAATCCTGCGATGTAGGCTGCGAGCCCTCATGATACAGGTATTGTGCTTCATCCTGGCAAATGTCATGGTATGTGGATTGCTGTATGGAGCATCCATAGCTGCTCGAGCTCTTCCAGCTGCAGCATTGCATAGGACAAGAGCTGTTTCCAAGTCATGAGATTCCTCCACGATTCGGGATTTCTCTAGAAGCTGATCAGCCTCCTGACAGAGCTTTTCGCAGTCTCCGGTGAGTACGACGGATTCGGGAATCTTGGCCAATTGCGGATTGTGGTGCTTGGGTGGATAAGAATCCGTGGAGGACAGTGAGAATGAGTCATAGCCTGGGTCGTACGGCATACCAGCTTGTCTTGTTGGACTTTGTGGTACTGCTGCCGGACCTCCACGCTTGCCCACCATATAGAGATAGGGATTGTCCAAGGTAGTCGAGGATGCCGAGCTCGCGCTATTCCTATCGCCGCTCCAATTGCCAGAGTCGCGACGTCGTGGTTGATTCAAATGATCGGGAATCGTTAATCCATCGCTTGGTGGTGACCCATTGGCTACTTGACCGGACTCCGCACTTAGACTGCGATGAAGATTCAAGTGGTGCTTGCGAGCCAGCTGGGAATTTAGAGTATTCTCAATCGGTTTACGGTTTAGGAATCCTCCATCCTTGTCGTCGGTTTTGTTGGAAGTTCCATTTTGGAAGATCTTGTCCTGAATGACGTTCAGGTTTTGATATTGTGCGTTGAGGACGTTTTCAACGGTTTTGCGACTGATATATGCATCGGTTTCATCTGATGGGAAGATCTTATTCTGAATGACGCTCAGATTCTGATAATCATTTGGTGATCGTATCGGAGTGGGAGTTATGGCACGGCGGGTATTGCCCATGATAGGCTTCTCTGGGCTCGGAGTGATTGCCCGGCGCACTGTAGCTTGTGCTAATTCCTGAATGTACTGCGGCGGCATCTGAGGCCCGGCTGGAGGCTGAGGGACAGCGTACAGGAGGAGAAGAGGTTGATAGCGACCACGACTGCATTTATCCACGACTCCTTCCCAATTCGGACCAACCTGGGAAAGAAGGAAAATCAGTGGTTAGAGAACTTGCAGACAATAATCAAAAGGCGGACTTATTTACCTCTTTGACATTGGCGTCGTCGAAATACACCCAAACCTTCAATTTGGTATGGAAGAAGAACGTAGTATAGTGCTTGCCGTAGTAGGACACAATGCCCACCAGTTCGTGTTGCACAGTTTGAGCCCATCGTTGATCAGAGACCTGATGAAAGACATCTGACAGTCGTAGGGAAGTACCAATTGCCTTTAACACTGCATGAACCTGCTCCGCAGCCGGTCGTTCCGAGTCCCATACAATTCCGATGGACACAACATCTGGGCGGTTGAGCAGGGCACGACAGATACCGATCTTTGCGCCACAGGAGTTCTATAAAACAAGGAAAAAAATTATATTTATTACTAAGCAAAGCAATGCACAATTGCATGTTGATGTCGGTGGACATCACTCCGAGTGGACAATTTTATGATTCTGACCGACATGGGCAGGTCGAAGCGGCCAGCACCATATGGTCAGTGCGTGTTTATATTGCACAATGGCTTTCAATGATTTTCTTTATAATGTTGATGACGAAATGCGGTCAGATGGTGACAGTGTATGGATTTAAGTGGTACTCACCGGACAGTCGCGTATGTCTCCCATGTTGCCCGCCGCCCGGAGTAGTTGTCCGAAAGTCAATTGCTGATGATTTTGGATGGCCAGATTGTTCTGTGATGTGAGTGCCGATGCCGACACATAGTGGACCATCTGGAAGTGGGAAATAAATGGTTTTTAATGATATTAAGGTTGTATGAGAAGGAGGTGATGATGGGCTAAGGGAAAACAAAAGGAAGTTGTAGCCACCTACGGGCTTATTGAGAGTGGGTGGGATGCCTATGGCAGGGGGCGAGATTAGAAGAATATTTGCATGAGGCGGTGGACTATCAGAAACTGGATCTAAATGTTGAAAAACGGCTTAATTGGAGTCTTTTATTTTGATACGGGTGTAGGCGTCTTGCACGTAAATGGGACCGGAAATGACCGGAAATGGAGTTTGTTATCAGTCGCTATTAGACGCGATTAATTTGAAATGCTTCCGGATACAAAATACTTGGGTGTAGCTCATGTTATGTTGGATTTCTGGTTTAATTTGGAGCTGAATCCGATTTTCATTTTATAACACCGCAGCAAATCAGGCGTACGGTAGATGTATTCTTCCACATCTGGGCAGCATCCGTTCAATTCTAGATACCAAAGTGATAGGAAGCAGAAGAAAATATATGTTAACCAAAAACAATTACTTTTTTGAGTCGAAACTTGACCACAATGTAACAGAGGCAATCGGAACCCTCAGCAGGGCGTTTGAATCTTGTACAGTAAGCGGAAGATCCCCTCAAACATCTGCTCAAAAAGTTGCGAGCCACGCGGACACGCGGCATCAGTCTTCGACAATGAGACTTGAGAGCTGGGAGCCGGGAGCTGGAAGCTGGGAGGTGGGCGCTGGGACTGGGATCTGAGAGCTTAGAACCGAAAGCTGTTGGCTGGGAGCTGGAAGCTGGGCGCTGAGAGCTGGGAGTTAGGATTTGTGGTGAAGGCTGACCCTCTCCAAACTTGCTAGGTTAAGCAGCTTCTACCAGTCTACAATAATAACCACATATATCAAGAATTACGATCCAAACATTAAATACGACGCAGTATGAGATTCTTTCTTATCACCTGACCTCTCCCCAACTGCCCAACTGAGTATGATCTTTTCAAGCCTTTTGAACAGATTTTGGTGAGAGAACGATCCAGTAACATGAAGACCATCAAAAACCCTGGCAAGGAATTCCTTTAATCCAGAAACTGTTATACAGAAACTGGTATACAGAAACTGGTATACAGAAACTGGTATACAGAAACTGGTATACAGAAACTGGTATACAGAAACTGGTATACAGAAACTGGTATACATAATCTGGTATACAGAAACTGGTATACAGAAACTGGTATACATTCACTTGTAGGGAGTTTTGCAATAACGAGAACACTGTCAAACTCACTCTTTTTATAATCTGTAGATGTCAGAGCATCAGCCAAGATTTATATTTTTGTTGTAGTGAAGTTGATGAACAACTAACGTTTAGAAATTATTAAAAACGACTCCCGAAATTCTGAGTCGGTTGTGGCAACTTTCAGTGCGCTTACTTCAAACTCCAATCGTAATAATAATCTCAACAGACAGGTTGAGAATGCTAAAGTGGATGGATTGGAGTCGACATATTCACTATTAAATGTCTCTCTGCCAGGGAGCCAGGCTTGGAGGTTTCTGCTATCTATGGGAGCACACAGACAGAAATACTGTTCCATTGTACTGCCAGACAGACACTTTAGATGGCGTTACAGCTCACGAAGAGCCAAAGCCAAGATTCTCTTGTTCATTTATGTTGTGTGTGATTTGTTTCTCACACAAGTGGACCGGATCTACAGTTTAATACCGATTCTGAACGGCGGGAGCTTAGAAACTTTTTCAAGGCAACTGTACAATAGGAGTTTTGTCCGCATCCCGCCGAGGAGAGAAGCCCCGAAATCAACATTCGATATCATTGGTATTATCGGGATTCGAACTCACTCATCGCCCGTCAACGGACACACTACTCATTGCGCTTTCTAGACAGCGTACATACCGAACTACCAAAAATGTCACAGTCGTAATTGAAAATATGCCAATCGGTCGATTCCGTGAAGTTCCCAGGTATTGGAAATCTCTCAGTCCCCACTGCGGCGGATACTACGTAGAGATCCTAGCCTACACCCTTAAAAAAATAAAATAACTCAAGAACTAAAGACCCTTGATCATTTGAAGAGCTGAAACTTCTCCGATCGAGTTCTGCAAAAGTTTGAAGAAACTCCCGAATTTTTTTTCAAAAAATCATCTTTGGCGATGAAGCTCACTTTTGACTTAATGACTCTGTCAATAAGTATAATATGAGTAACAGAAATAAGCCCACGTTCACTTCAAGGGACTGCATTACATCCACATTACGTTAGGTGTGATTGGACCTAAACTTTTTGTCGATTGAATTGGTTGCCATGTTACACCATGTCACGCAATGTCACGTTTAACGGAGTTCACTTTCATCCCATGTTGGAAAATGGAAAAAGATGAGCTTGACGTCAGCAAAATATGGTTCCATAGAGAAGTTAGTGGCAAGTATTAGGTTTGACAGCGGTTGAAGCAGAGGTCTGCTTCACTGAAATAATTTCAGATTATACTTTACTTTCACCTTCAGACACTGTTCAAACCTAACTTCGCAGACCAGATCTCGTTAAATTCCCACAACATGATTGCCCGAAAACCTACATTTTAAAATTGAATTACGACCGTCATTACGTACCTTCAATAAGCCAGTTCTAGTTTAATGATTTCGCGTTTAGTGTGGTTAAAAAGGCAAACAAGCGGCAACCATAAACCCGCTTATTAATTATTTATTAATTTTTTAAAAGCTCGCTGCTGCCGGACAGGGAAAGTGTATTTAAATGTATTAGCCATTTCGTTTACTTTTTGTGTTCTGCGAAATTTGAAATGTTTTACAGTAAGATCGACCTGAAAAGCATCGAGATACTTTCGATTGTCATGCGGAATGGAAAGTCGATGATAAATGAAGTGCAGAAGTAGTTCGGTTTAACAAATGACCGGAAAATCGACACCATTATGGGGAGCCTAATCGTCGAAGGCCGCCAACGACTTGCGACAGCAAAATGCTTTTAATTAAGTCAAAAGTCCCATAATCAACGATTCGACCAATCGCTCTGTCATTCGGAAGAGCGATTATGTCCGAGAAGGCGCAACAATGTTGTCATAGCACTATGCTATGACCGTCTTTGACAATGCGTTGTAAATCAACACCTCTGCACGTGTCTGTTGTCATGCATGGGTGGTGAACTGTATCCCACGCGGGATGATAGAAACGGAAGACAAAAAAAAAGAGCAACCGCCGTGGTTGGAATTGACTCTTTCGTGGTTTCTGAATGGATTATGTGGAGTAGTACGTCGAACCATATTCGGACATCTGGAGATGATCGAGTTTTTCTTAAGATCATGCAGGTGGATTCGCTAACATGTATGGACTAACGTTCACGCATGAGTAGGCGCAATTAGCAAACTGGCCGAATGATATGACCGAAAAGTCGACGTAGGTGGATACAACTACAAAAAAAAAGAAAGCTGAAATCCAAAAACTTACCTGAGTAAAGGGCAGTTGCTCGGAGTTGGCGCCACACTTACAGACGCTCTGTTCGATCACCCGCATGGCAAAGCGACGATGCGCGACGCATGCTTGTGACTCACATGAATCTCCGTCATCCTGTGATATATGCGAGTGCACGCGATGTAATAATAATTCGAAGCACTCAGCTGCATCTCCTAGACATCCCAGAGGGAATCTCCTGCCAGCCAATGGGCCACTGGCTAGAGCTCGTCGAAGTGGTTCCGGACAAAGAGCTGGTTCGGAACTAGTCTGTAGTTGTTGGAAGAGTTCCTAAAATGAAAAAAATATATATAAAACAATTACATGACCATACGAGAACAGCGCGTTTCAAAATTCATCCAAAAGAAAAAAAGAAAAAGAATGATTCACTCACGATGACGGCATTGATGCATCGATCTCGATCGGCGATACTTTCGCTACTCAGTCCCCCGTGGAACTGATTGGCTGTCGATGGAATTTGCGTTACCATCGCTATACCTGACGTGATTTTTGCTGTGGAATTTCGCGTGAGCGTTGCCGATTTATTACCATCATTTTGATCAGCTGATTTCTTCGGACTGATACGTGGCAACGTTCCGCCACCGCCGCCTCCACCGTTCATAACGGCATTCGTAGTGTTTTGAATAAGTTTCGCATGCTTTGTCGATTGATCTTTGATAGCTTTTTGCACAGGCGCAGTAGCTGCGGCGGTACCAACGATGTTTGTTGGCTCCTTTCGTTTGTAGCGGAATTTTATCATTTTAACGACGTTGTTTTCTAAGGCTCCTTAGGGCAGTTCTGTAAACAGGTGCTGGATTTTAGAAAAAAAATTAAGATACCGCTGACGTCGATGATCAATTGGACACCATCCACAACACAATCAAGCACCAATGTGAGATTTTATCGCTTGTGGAACGTATTTTATGCCCTTTACACCCATTGTGGAGCGAATTGTTATTATGATGTTTTAAGGAGATTTCTGATTGGAATTCTCAGTCAAATCGATGAATAGGACAAAAAACTTAAGGCAGTGCCGAAAGCACTTCAGTTTGCTGAACTTTGACGTTCCCTGCACGTGTACTCGAATATACTCCCAAGTAAAATCTAATTTCCGCCCATTATCCACAATGTAGCCTTGAAATTGCACATACGATACGCTTATCGTCATCGTCAACCATATATAGCCCTCGCTCGACATAGAACTAACTCGACTTGAATAAATTTATATTTTGAATTGGTCTAATGAACGTGAAGTTAGGCTCCGTACCACGCTACCTACGGACATATAAGTAAACTAAAGCCACAAAGGAAGTGGAGCAAAAAGCGGCAACACAACATGACAAGAAAAAATAATGGTAACAGCAACACCGTGAGTCATGATCCCAGCTCACGACGGCAAAATAAAGGCAACAACAACTCAGGGAAACAGGAAACGTCTTCTCTTTCTCTACTTCTTGGCCGTTACTTTACTTCTTATTTTACGTTTTTTTGCGAACAAAGACCCACTGATACTAGAGATACCTCCTTTGTTTCAAAGGAGCCATCAGGGCATTCATTATCGTATGGGGAGGGTGCACTTTGCAAGCCGGCAGTGATGACATATAATTAGTTGTCACTAGCGCAGAGTTGCCAAAGGCTAATTACCGTCGTTAGGGGATGGGATATGTGACTTTGTACATGCGGTATGATGCCGTACGCCAGGTGCTTGAAGGGTCTGAAATCGATTACTCCTTATTATTTCCTCGCAAGATTCTCCTTCCCTCTGGCTTCCTCTAACTTTTGTCGGTATTTGTGGATAGATGAGGCAAAAAGTGGCACACATGGTGTTGAAGTCCGATACGAGTACACTGCACTCGACCATGGTCCACATTCAGTTACCAGTTTCGGCATCACGCCTCGAGCTATAAACTCTTGTGAATGTGCGTTTTAACTTTGATGATTGATTGGTTGTAGTTGTGTTTAAACTGCGACGAGGAGTGAGATGAAGCGCACCTGATGAGTTAAACTGGTTTTGCTGTTAATCGGTTTCTCCCTTTTTGTTCATTGTAACCATAAAGATCAATTCAAATTAGATACAGAAAATGAAAGCCAAAGACATATGGACTAGTATGCGGTAGACTGTGATTTGACCTCTCTTGAACTGATGACCGAGCGAAGTGTCAAATTGCGATACTTGATTCTGGAAGTAACTGGTGAGTTTTAAACGTTGAGTGCTGAGTGTCAAATGTAGAAAGACACTTTCATGGAGGTGGGATCATGAAATGAGAAACGTTTAACCTCAGATCGTGTTCGAAGGCATATTGGATGGTGTGACAGTTACATAGGAAATTATTTTTATGCCGCACCCCTAGGTCAGGTGTTGATCACAAATATTATTTTCTACAACCAAGTGGCATCCATCAATTAAGCATTTGGCTTATTGGGGACGAAATATAACAAGCGTATCATGTAACGAGATATTGTGCGAGCACTTCATTGGGTCCCTCCATGGGAACTGACTCCGAATCGTACCCCAAAGCCATCAATGCCACCATGTTCCACTTCGACTAACTAAAAAATCATAATCAATCAAAGTTGTATTTAAAAAAAAACAGAAAACATCTTCAATTGATTAATAGTCGAGCTGGCTTCCCATCCAGAATCATTGCAAAATCCCTTAGAAAACCTGAATTCTCTGGAGCACGCAATAAGCCCTTCGGCTGACTTTTACTTTTCTCCATTCTGTGTGGAATATTTCAACCTTTCTTCAACCTTCTTTTTTGCTACACAAATAAATCGCTATAAGATCGCTTTCTCTTTTCAGTCACTAAGATTCTTCTTGTTTACTACCAGCCACCGAAGCGACTACTACGAGCAATCTAGCCTGAACCATCTGGCTGGCATCGAATTTTTTTTTCGGTAGTTGAAGTTTGCTCTACATTTCCGCAACAATTTTCCACAACCACTTGATTGTATGTAATTTGCGGTTGAATGCCAATTTTAGAAGAATTAGTAGCGCACATTTTTTTTCGTCATAACAAATCGGAGAACGAGGTCAACTCGAATACAATAAATAGTAAGAACGCTACAAATTTGAGCTGGATTCTGAGAAGTATTTGACAATAGATTTGGATTCTTTTTTGGCATCTCACCAATTGGCGTAGTGTGTGGATATAATATGGCCACTAAATATGGCTGATTGATATTTCCTGATTCGTAACAACTGAAATTAAAAATATTGTTCGGTAATGGAAGTGGCTTAGATTCGAACAAGCCAGTATTCACATCAGCTCTTTTGTTGGATTATTCATTGTTGTCCGTCATTCGCCTGGGTGTGGGGGTCTTGTAATTATACCTTAATAAATCGTCAGATTATACACGGCTTCATACTAAAGATGAAGGAGTCAAAGTGCGACGGACGTACTTGAGCGTTTAAGTTGATCGCATGTGCGGCCATAAATTCGGTGTTAACGTCGAAAATTTTATTAATTTCATGGTATTTCCTCGTACGCCACCTAACCTTGTGCTAAATGAAATCGATTGTTGACCAGTTTTTGGCAGTTGTTTTTATTTGTTCATAACACAAGCTGGTATGACGGGTAGATGGAGGTGAATGGACAATTTCAAAGAAGTCGCAACCTGCTGTGCATATCAAATGGGAATGTTGGAGAAAAATTAAATGCCTCCGGGGAGATATGACGCACATACCTTTATGGTATAAGCCTAATTGTTTTTCACAGCCATAGACGGTAATTTCTTTGAAATGAGTTATGCGCATAATTGCAGGCCTAGCACATGTGCGCGCCTTTCATAACACCGCAATTATCAATCACGGATTTCGTTATACAACAATGGCAAACGGGTTGATACCGACAATATTAACCATAAACACTCAGGTAACAAACAAATTGCGCGGTAAAATAATAAAACAAACGCTTTTTCCTAAAACAGTCGTTAAGAGTAGACCACGTAAGCAGGCTCTCCAACAAACAACACAATTCTCCTTACTCATGCGCAGTAATAAAATCCCTTACCACAGCAAGAAAAACCAGACAAACGCTAAAGCAAAGTGGAATGCAGTGATGGTTTGTGATTATTCCATCTCCTCGCGACAACCAACAGCTTCTGTAATGACTTTACTAGATCTTTACAAGATTCCAATGGAACTCGAATGAATGAATTGCAAATTTCCAAGAAGAAAACAATCTAAAAATCACGAAATAACACTAGTGGACCTTGAGAAATCATTAAACAAGTATCCATACATCATCACACGTGATGTGTTGTACTTTATACAACGATACAGAGGATTGTGAATGCCGCGCACCAACGACTCGAATAATATTAAGCTAAGTGCTGACATTAGATGTTTTTGTTTTTGTTTTTAATTGATCCGAGCAACATTGAAGAAAACAAAAATCTCCATCAAACCTCTGTTCGTCACGAATCATACCGTAAAAAAGAAAACACATGAAATACTAATAAATAATTTATTCCTCATTCCTCATTCTTCGATTTTTTTAGTGTTGCCCGCCAGACAGATACATCAGACGGGCAATATGAGACGGAGACGTAGAGAAGGGAGATGCAGAGGTATAGATAACACACCTGTGTCGAGATTTCTTTTTCCTCTCCTCACAGCATCTTTCAAAAACGAGCGGATAGTCACTCACTCATTTCTATATACATATATACGCTCTTTTGTCCCTCGTCAATGCTGTTGTATTATCGATGATCTCGACCCTTCTTGGATATGGATCATAGTGTTGCACGAACAACAAATAAAACAAAATCAAAGAGCAGTGCTCAATGCTCTGTATCTCGAGGTTAATGATGATTTTTCGGTTATAGGCGTTATCGACAACACCATTAGGTTGTTATCGACATGGGCTTATCGAAATCTGACAACGAACAGTGGTGCTGTGAGGTAGAGATTCATAGAATCGAGGCGACATTAGCTATTCACGGCAGGTTTTCGTCAATAAAGCATTTATGCTAGGCAATGTCTAGAATCGAATCGGTTATGGTAATTTAAAACCACAGGTTTCCACATCAACTGCGAGTATGCATGAATTAATATTCAGCAAACGCGACGCTGAACAGTGATTTTCTTTGACTTCTTTTCATTCATAACATTTGCATAAAAGGCGAGTTCGAGTTCGCCACTCAACTCTTTTGATTAAGGGAAAAAAAACTGATTTCTGACGCTACAAGATATATAAACGTCTCATTGAGGTAAATCTTTAGTGCATAGAATAAGTGTTATGCTTTCTTTGTTCGATGCTTCAACGGGATATTTTTGTTTTACTCCTATTTTGCCTTTCGTCAAAGAACTTTGTTGGCCATTGTTATGGGAATTGAATGCAAAATAATACGGCGGTGACGAAGAAGGTGTGGGAGAATGCAGTTGCAGATGCAGATAACTATTTGAAATATAAGAAAAATCCAGTTTCGAACCACTGATCAAAAGATCTATGCTTGTGTGTTGAATGGGTATATCCAGTGTTGATAGTTGGCTTGTGTTGTAGAGTGTATCCAATAATCCATCGCGTAGTCGGATATTTCCGTGTTTTCAACACTTACTTAATATACTTGTTGATTTATTTAGAACACAATTTAAACACACTTCATTTCTTGCGTATATAAATGCACGAAAATATTTTAACACAATTCTTGTATCCAACACACAACACCTATATTGGATTGTTTGATCAATTTAATATTTTTTTTCTTTTATTTTGGATACCAGTTGCTTAGCACTACATAACAAACTCGTTCTATACCGCGCGAAGCGTTCGAATCGACTAACTGATGGAACAGAGACTCGTTTACTCGTTCCATCCACCTGAGTACACACACCTGAATTGTGTATTTGTGTACACAACCCAGAGTATCGTTGTATCTGTCACTACAGGTAGAGGTACTGCGTGTTGTGGTGTGTGAAAAGGAACAGGTTTTACTCTGAGGGTGTACGTACGATGGCGGCAGCCCAACAGGATTTTTTTTTCTTCTTTTGTTCATTATTCCACGAATAGGTTTCCAGCAACAATTTCCATTTCAAAGAGATAAAAGAGAATCAACTAATCCAGATTGTGTGCGTGCTTACGAGTATAGTAGGTCTTCGAAAACTCCCTCAACCCGTAGGATTTCTTTTTGTTTTCGCACAAAACGGTTGGGGAAAACCATCAACGTCGCCATTTCTGTTATTGCTATCGATATAGATGCGAATTTTGCGCCAGAAAGAGTATCTTCTTTGTTCTCCGGCTTGGCACTCGGCACAAGACTCTTCGTTGTTGGTGATTTTGCGATGATTTTACTGACGGTTTTCGTTTGGCATAAACGAAAGTTGCTACAATACCGGAAATTCATCTAAAAGCAGAGAGGAAGAGCTTGAGAGAAACCTCTTTCAAGGCGGTCAACTACAGGCCTAATCGAAACGATTGAAATCTGCCCCACTATCGTAGTTTTATTTTTTTGGTAATGGATGACTCAAAATTCGTCTGTGAGTCATGGGCAATTGGATAAGAGTTGGGACAGCATAGTTGGTATGTCGGCGATGCATCAGTATAAGTTATGTCACGGTGCGCGGGATACCTTAATGGGAATCCACGAAGGACGGACAATTTTCCAGTTAACACGATGACGACGGACAATGGATTGAGAGCAATATACTTTCACGGTTCAATAGGATTACCAGCAATCCCAGTATCTCAATATCTTATTACATTCTTGGAAAATTTTATTTCCAACAAATCATAACGATCGATGACGGACTTTCCTGAACGGCGCCGTTTTCATGCCAATTGACGTCTCGGGACAGTTATTAATCGATCGCCAATTGAACCGGTAGCCGACGACGAATTCTCGCTTCTACGAGCGAACATGCGCGAACACCACTTGAATAGAAAACTAGTTTTGAACACTAAATGCATTTCCAACTATACCGAAGATAAATGTCAAACAGTCCAAAGTACGAACGAAGAGCGATACGACTATGTGACTGAAATTATATTTACGTTTCCCTTGAGGCTTAAGAAGCATCGAATGAGTTTATCATTATCACGACTGGATGCTATGAAATGCAATCTATCTGTATCTTGGGACGTGCTAATAAAGTCTAATTAAACATATCAAATTCATCTAAAACAAAACGAACCAAACGCGAGAAACGTGTTCGGTGTCAGAACAACCCTTTAGTTGTTTGAGATTTATTTATTCTCTTTCGAGTGGAGTATGGCTGTACTCTGGGCGATAAGGTTCGTATTTTCACTTTTATTTGCCCAAGAGTCAACTGTTGACAGTGTGGATTGTTGGCTGTTGGCACACTTGTTGTTTGCTTTCGTGTTAAACATAATGTCGGTTGCGTACCGAGATTGTGCGTCACTCGTCTAGGCACCGACGAATTGGAACGACAGATAGAAGCTTCACCTTATGTCAGATTGGTTCCCCTGTTGTTTTAACAAATTAACATGTTCGGGGAGATTTCACATGGAAATATGACAAGCTCAACGGAAGATTAACGAATTTAGGCCACAAGAGATTGATTTATTCTTGGGTTGAACGAACGAGTCTATTATTTTATTTTTTGACCGTCGGGATGGTCATGGATGCAATCATAAAGTCGATCACGCTAATGGCATTAAAAAATCATTCTAAACGACCAGTAATAGCTCGATTAGAGAAATTTACAATAAAATATTTAAAAACCATTCAAAGGTAATAGGAAAGTGAGTGGCTTACAATTGCAGTTGGATTACGATTTCCGGTTGTAAGGAAGTCGCTAATTGCACATACATAGATCGGTGGTGACGTCCAACTCAGTTTTCTTGGACGCCGTAAGGAGTCATTAGGTCTTTTAGTACTTTTTAAATAAAGAAACGAATTAGACTAACCAACACTCGACGCTGGAACAGTAGTCCCCCTCGTTATTAATCTCCCCAACTTTCCACCACCGACCACGGTCAAGTATCCACCTTTCGAATGTACATTGACCTATAATACCGATAGCATCATATTACAGTTCTATACCCATGCACACACTCATCTCCATCTTCATCTCCATCCAGGCAGCATCAAAGCAACATGCACCAAACGAACGAAGAAACCAAAAAGAAAAGCAAAACTCAAAAGAAAAACGACGACTGTACTTTTTCCCTCAGTCTTTTCCTTCGTTCGGATAGTTTTCCGAAAGGTTCTTTGCCGCGCACCTTGTCTCATGCACTTCGCCGCCTTGTGTGACTCAACATGTACCGACTTTTCCATGCTTTTCCATTATGAACGTATATCCCATTCCCCCTTTTGCATTTGAATTAAGCAAAAGAATAAGAATTTATAATTGATATACGTGACATTCTCCCACGCACTTCATCGTTGCGGCGGACAGCAAATCAACGAACCGCAAAGGGCTGAACCTTGGATTACGTCTACGACTTGCACGTCATATAAGAACATATATGTATGTGATCATGAGGAACCTATGTTTGATAGGGACTTTGATTTTGATTTTGATTTTGATTTGTTTGCCGGGCAACAATTGGTAATTGGGATTTTCTCGTTCCCCTTCATTACGTTTTGTACCTTTTTCTTTTCTTTTTGGCTTCGTCGACGGACGTTTTATAGCCTGACTATTAAATTTATGGTTTTTACTCAAATAGTCTGCTGTTTTTATATCTATTCGCCCCTTGACACTGGTCAGAGTAAAGGTGCAAAAGTCTAGACATTATGACATTTTTCATTTCCCACTTTATCTACGGTAAGAAGGACATCCTGCGCTCTATGCCTTACTTCCTGGAAGTACTTCCTCTAATTGAGACCGCATAGAGAATGTAATTAGTGCCGGTCGTACTCATATCAGAAAGGGCAATTTTCTTTTTCTCATTTTTCCCTTTTCCAAATTTACCGGATAAATGAAGACCACACAACGGTGTAAAGTGGAAATTTAACTCAACAAGTATCTTGTTATTTCCAAACGTCGAAGTTCCAATCCTGTAAGACCTATTCGCAATAAACAAAACAAAAGATTTGAGTAGCGAACTGAGGGTCCATCAAGGACATGGGAATTTTCAGGATTAAGATGTGTGAGAATAACGTAGACCTACGTTTGTATGTCAGTGGCAAAGTATTATCAGTGGTTTCTCACGTTCGGAAACATGTGTGTCGCGCGGGTTTTCCAGTTGTTTTGTACCAATTGTCTTGGCTAATTAGGGGAAGTGCTGGGAATCACGTACGAATGTCAAGATCTAGGCACAACATAAAAATTCTTTGAAAATATGAAATGTTATTCAACTTGTTAGCGAAAATACGATCTTTTGTGCAAAACATGCACGAGTTTATCGGAAAAACCTGGCATCAATATGGTGAGTGGTGTTTTTTTTAGAGGTATCCAAATTCCATATGAAATAAAATACTTGAAACTAATGTTAATGTCTACGGTATGAGCTTTATTTAACAGATAATTTAATGGCATTAGCGTTTTAATATGATTTCGGGCATATATACGCCACGGCTAGATTGAATGAAGCGTAATCTTGAAGTCCAATTTTCAAGCGACTGGGGCCATCTCTGGTTTACCGGCATAGACTTGTGATTTAAAATACCAACAAAGAAAGTAATTTTAAGATCTGAGATCACAGGTTCCTGGCCTTCTGTCCGCTCAGCAAATGTTTCCCGCTATAAATTGATGGTGTCACGCGCCGTGTGGCATGTTGCGCAATCTTGTTGAGAGCAAAGCTCTGTCACGTCAATGCCATTCAACTGAGGAACAAATAAGTCAGAAATCATGTTTCTATAGCGCTCTCCATTGACGATGAATCACCAGCCCACAAACCACACCAAACAGTGAGTTTTAATGGTTGTAACTGCATCTCGACAACGGCTTTTGGGTTTTCTCTATTCCATTTTATAACTCATTTGGATTATCCTCAATACTGCGGTCCACAACGGCAACAACTTTTTCTCTTCGCACTGTTTGTCGTCTTTGGGGATACGTATGTTTCTAAAAGAAACACCCTTTACCTCTCCCGTGAATTCGATATTTTCTAAGGCATTTTTGTCTTTCAATTGGTGCGGGTAAATTTTGGTAGCCTGTGACGGTCATATCTGTCAAATCTATTTTTATTATTCATTTCCTGATGCCAAATCACCAGCATGTCCAAATGATAAAACTTTATTATCAAAATAAGTGTTCGTTAGTTTAGTGTAAACGTTGCACGCTGGTAGACGTGGTAGCCCTTCAAAGTCGACTCTGTCCGGTAATCAATCAGCCAATATTCGTACGTCAAAGAAACGCAAGATCGACCGAGAACATGGTCGCGGCCCGTGAAAGTGTACAGCAAAACCCGAGGCAGCCGATTCCTCACCGTGCAAAAGACCTCGGCTTTTCGCCTACATCCGTACAAGATCCAAATAACCCAGGAGTTCGAAGTTCATGACCATAGATAACACCGTTTGATCGCTGACTGGACTTCGGCGCGTTTAGAAGAGGATTTTTACCGGAAAATCATCTTTAGTGTCGAGGCGCATTTTTGGATGAATTTTGAATGTTAACAAGTAAAATGGCCATGACAACACCAGACCCCACGATGTTCACTAGGTGACGATTTGGGTTGGCGGCGTCATTGGTCCGTACTTTTTCGAAAACGTCGTTAGTGAGGCGGTCACTGTCAATGGCGAGCGCTACAGAACGATGATAACCAATTTCTTATGACCCAAATTGAATTATATGAACCTAGACGACATGTGGTTATAGTAGAACGGCGCTACGTGCCACCCAAAAGATGCCATTCTGCATGAACCATTTCAGGGTAAGGTTATCTCTCGCAAAGGACACGCGAATTGGCCACCAAGGTCATGCGATTTGACCCCGCTAGACTTTTTTCTTGTGGAGTTTTCTGAAGTCCATGCAAATAAATCACAATCGACCGATGCCCTAAAGGTAAATATAACACAGGCCTTCGTTCAAATTCCACGTTGGATCACTCGGAACGATGTCATATTCCACACATAATGGCCTTTCAAACAAAAAATTAATTTTGCTAATTCCTTACTCACAGCTTGTTTTATTCCATTTCAACATCTACCAGCCCTTATTAAAAAACTCTTTATTATGTCTAACCCTCTCACTAAAAGACAGTTTATGTAGACATTTTCCATAGACCAATAAAAGTGACACGTGGATGTGGGTGTTATCCAAAATCAATGGTGGAAAAAATGCCCACAAAATAAATTAACAAATGAAGTATTGTAGTCTTACAGGCTTGAACACGGAAATGATCTGTCCACCCCAAACATGATCGCTACTCTGCAGAAAAGACGCCTGCGAATATGCAACACCGTGAGTGATCAACTTCAATGTATACTATCGAATGTCAATAAATAGCTTCCACAGACGGTTTACGTTCCACTTACCTTCAAAGCACAGAAGATACAGTCTTGTCCACTACATACATGTTGGTTTAATTGCCGGAATGACCGTCTGAAGGCGTCCAAGTGCCATAGAACCTAAAACAAACAGAATACAATACATTAAAGAGAAGTTTAAACAAGTTCCACACAGAGAAATTTTCAAACGACTATGAGTATCAATATCAGTAGTGGTTGTGTTGGGGAACAAGAAATGGAGACAACGCCTTGGTGGATGGCGAGTTGCCTGGAAGGATGGATGAAAGGTAAAAACCAGTTTCTGATGCTTTGTATCGGCAACCATGGGATACAAAAAAGCTATGTATACTCTCTCAACATCTCGAGACTGTACTATGTCTAAGAAGTTGAACCAAGTCACAATGTACTCCGTTGTGCTGCCGCCGTGTTGTGTTTCGGCCAATTGGGGTCTTGTCTTGGACGACAAACTGGGGAATCGACGAAAACTTTATCTCGTATAGCGATTTCTTCTCGTGGGTCTTTTTAACAGCGTATAGTAGCCCCTTCGTGAACTCCCCAGGCCGCTAAGATGGTGTACATGAGATATACCAGGTACTCGTTGTATTTATGTATTTCTCTTCTATTTATACATTTTTCTTATGTACAAAGACAACAGGCAGCTCACCGTGTTCGGGTCAAGCTCCACTGTTTTTGTCAGAGACTCGAACTGGAGTTGGTTTATTCTTTGATTTTCTTTTTTTACCTTTTCTGATTCGGTTTCTTCGCAGTTGTTTGGAGATTTAAATTTGAAAGTTTTCTGGTTATATACATGAACTCATGTAGAGAACTTAACAGTTGCTTTGACTTTTTTTTGGTTTTCTTTATGCTTCCCTCTGACTATGGTAGCAAAAGTAGTGTTAAAAGGGAGATTGATGCATGAAAATAGATACAAATATACAATTTTAAATTAATCTTGGGTTTTTGTCCTCCTTGCACACGAACCATGTATGTATGTATGTTTGTGAGCCAAACGAATTGTTAGACAAAACAAAAGAGTTGAGAAACGAACTGGTTTTGAGTTCGCCTTTTTTTTTGGTTCCTACTTCTCGCGTTTCCTCTGCAGATATATCGAGATAAAAAGTGGACGTTGATGAGTTACGATTGTAATTGGCGATATCTTAATTGGTGCATATACTAAGTTTTCACCCAGGTCGACACTATTTAAAATTCACACAATCTTCTCGTTTTCCTCGAATATTATGCAAATGTAACTCTTATCTATCACGATATTCTGCTTTGACGTCTATTCTCCGACAGGATAATCGTCTGGCTTTTCATAGAATTCAACCTGAGGTCAGCATATTGCCGCGGAAGCAAGTTTTCGTACATCAACTCACGTTCGGAACATGCAAAACGTGAAAACTAGTTCACAAAGACCCTAGAGTACGTGTCGTGGCCATTACTTGACCAATTGACCATAAGAAAATAGTAAAACCTTTGCTTCCGTTTCTAATTCTTAGGCGGAGTTGCCTAACCTACGACGTACATAGCTCATAAAAACATACGTTTTATCGGGCGGCGGGGTACTAAGTGTTTGGTAATTTCAGGCTTTTTACTCGTTTGTTATATTGGTTTCCCTTGTTCGGTTTTTTCCAGGAAAACTCGCATGAGTCAGCGAGCGATTGTGGTTAAGAGATAATTCGAGAGGAATCATATCATCTTACAGTGTCCATGTGCCACAGGATGAAATTCGATCCGGACTCTCATGTAGACGCATTAGACTGACAAAAAAATAATCGCTCCTATTAGCACCACTCAAATTAAGAAATACTCATCCGACAACTTCGAATCAAACATTTACCTAAACTACCAGTTCAAACAACCGTGCGACAGATGTGGTGTCTGTAGGTTGCATTTAATGCTTTTCTATCCGTGCATTGACAACGGCATGAGTGTATGGACGTGGGTCTGGTGTCACTCACGCACTATTAGTATCGCCGGCTTGTCACCTATGCACCATTCGAAGCCGTACGTGGTCTATTCGGTCACCGGAAGGGATATGACCAGCGAAATTTTCGTCGACAGTTTCGACTTAATTGCTTAATTGTGATGCGGTGACGGGAAATAGTCGTCATAGGCGTGTTAAGTTGACGTGAGTTTGGGAACTCTGGTTGAGCAAATTCCTTCGACGGGGAATTGGTTATAAAAGAGTTTATATTTTAAAGAAACTTGATAAGGATTAAGGCTTCCAATGATAGCGAAATGCGTCATTTGAAAATAGAATCAGTTCGATTTCCCCTAGTATTACAGCCATCACACCTCGCCTTATTGACCAACAATTCAGTCATGGCTTATTGATGCTTCTCCAACTGTTTCCACATCATTTCATCTCCACTTGAGAAACTCCACAAGAACATAATACAAAAACGATCGACGACTGGTAGGAAAGGGTCTTCAATTCAGTCTTCGATTCTTCTAATCAGTTAATGAAAATCAAAATCAGTTCTCACGATTTCTCAAAAACCTTCAACATATTGCTCGAAATCATCACCTGTTCAAGTCTCACTTGTTGTACCTCTCATGGACCTTAGCGCTGCGTATATCAGTGCGGTTCTAAGTGTATCATAACCCATGTGAGATCAACTAACTGAGAATCTCTATGAGTACGAATTAATTTCTGCGATAATTGTTGGTTGATTTATTACCATCGTCTTTACTATACTTTGCCGGCTACGACAGACTTTCCCATTCAGTTTTTTTAGAAGCCCTTTACCTATGCGTCATCGTACATACATATATTAGAGCTGTGCTTCCGTAGGAAGTTCCCAGACACCGGCTTAGCATGTGGAAGGGTCACTCATGTGTGACTCGCAACCTATTGGAGCATGGCATCTTCTCACACAACGTCTTCTTCGCCATCGCTAACCCTTTATTTTTTTATTTCTTCCGACTACCGGTTTGGAATTATTTTCAATTAAATATAGCTGACCATGGGCAGATTTTACAGCGATGGAGTTGTTATGCTTGGCTAATGAGCCAGGTACAGATGCTTGTTGTTATTGGTTGAGGACAGTTTCGAAATGGTTTGTCGAAAAACCGAACCTTTCCTTGAAAGTGAATCTACAGCGAACGTGGGTGGTTAATAAAGGGCATGTAGATGTAATTAATTCAGCCTACATAAAGGTGAAAAGGGATCCGAAGGTTTGCAATACAATTCTCGGAATTATTCAAATCTCTCCCTTGGAACTACAATACCTTCGGATTTACAAAGAAAAAGACTAAGATACCTGCGTACTGAATACAATACGAGGTGAAAACCTGTCGCCAGAATTCTTAATTACCTACTTAGTAGCGGCACCTCCGCCAACATTAACCGTACATACTAGGTTCCCCGAACCTCCCATGTACCCATTACGTGTTCTAATGCAACAAGCCATCCATCACAGGGAATTCAGCGACACGTTCTTGACGGTTCACGAAAGCGTGAAAAGCTCACCACAACATTAATCTCAGCAACAATCTGTCTTATGCTGCTTTTGCTATTGCGCTAATGCCGGTGGATACTTAAATCAAATTCAACTTACCTTACAGGTCTGAAAGAACGCTCCCACATTCGAAGTGGAAAGCGTCTCACCGACCGGTGGTAATTTGCTATCCATACTATCTGTATCCGTATTCGTTGGTAATCCAAATTTATTTTCGGATGAGTGCGAAATTGCAACCCTTAAGTCAGCCGTCACAGGTGTCCGATTCGCAGGTTCAGTTCAAAAGGAAACACAAAACACGGAACACACGTCGATAATTTATTCTCGCACCTGTCGTTCACAGAAAAAAAAAAACAAAAACAAAAACTATCTGTACGCACAGTTCATCCCCTAAAAGGGGTCGCAGTATAACAAGTCAATATCGAAAGCACCTTTTCCAAATCACTACTCTATCAGCACGATATTGGTAACAAGTACTCGTAAAAAACACCAAAAATATCCACAAGACGAAGGAAAAGCACACTTATGGCAACATTTTGTGACTGACGTCACCATTTTGTAGCGCACACCGCGCACACAGTTCACTCGAACTACACTAGAGTGCAGCACCAAAAGTTAATTCAAGTGCCTCGTCTTCGGGTTGAACGTTTACTTCAAATTAACCCCTCAAGAGCCACTGAGCGTTTTATATTTTTTGTTCTTTATGCAATATCGATTTGTTTATGTCGCAAATGCGATTGTGCAGATATGCAAAATTGAAGTGATAACAGAGCAGTAATCACACACCTCCGTCGTTGAATTCACCAAAACTAACACTGACTTAAGTCTCTCCGTTGAATTTCCTACCAAGTTGTCTTGAAGACTATAATTTTCGAACCCGAACCCACACAATGTCAGTGCACCGAAGAGGTAATTTCCCTTTACCGTGTTCTACTCGCAGGTATAGGAGCTACACAGGTGAGTGCTATTCAAAAGAGCGTCTCGAAAAGAGAGGTATACAAAGCCTCTCTTGGGAATTAAAGAGACAAGTAAAGTTTCGAATAAATTTGGTAAACGATGGTAAATTGAGGGAAAGAACATGAGAATGCGATGCGGCGTGTGCCTACTCGAATGGAACTGACACTTGGGGACGGTTTTCTTCTTTTCTTTTTCAAAAGGTTTCTCGTTGCAGTTTTTTTATTTTTGTTTGTTTTCGTTTTTTTTTGGAACTGATTAATGACTGGGCAAAACAAAGAGGGCTTCTTGGAGCGATGAATGTCTTTGAATTGTTCATGCTTGTTAGCGTGTGTAGCTTCTCGGGAAATCGAGTGGTTTAGCAGAGTTACGATAGTCATTATGGGGGTTCATCAGTTCGAGATTGTATTTTAAAACTGATTTATTGTTCAATTATTGGATTGCAGAGGTTGCAGACGAGATGACTTCCACAGAAATAGCTCAAAGTATGCAACTCTTCCAGGTTGCCAATAGTTTTCATATTTCGTCTTCCCGTGGTCTATTGTCGGTTGAGTCATACTCGTTCCCTCAAATCTGAACCACAACACAAAGATCGCAGGAAAATGCACTTTTCCTCGTTAACTCTCAAAATAACAGCCTAGAAGTATGCATTGAATTTTGTGTTTCACGCACCACTCATAGTTCGCTTCCCAACTCTTTTGAACACTTTGAAAGAGAATCGTGAAAACCGAAAAATAAGTTCGAAAACCAAAGGGAAATTCTCTCCCATGCCGAGTTGTGTTTCAAGTGAAAGAGCGAGAGAACGATGTTCGAATTTATTTCTATTTGAACTCCGAGTTGTAAAGGTTTTTTTTCGGTTTTTGTTTTCTTTTTTCAAACTATTGGTTTGGCGACAATCCTTTGTTAGATTCCTTTACTTTACTGTTTTTGCACTACCCAAAGCTATGAAAGACACATGAAACCTGGGTGTGGACTTATTAAGTCTGTGCCTCATGTGGACAATTATATGAAAGTGGGTACGTGCTGTCGAGTTGGAGTCTTTTGTAAAATGGCGGATGTCGCGCCGCAACTAGTCTTCTATAGAAACCTTTACCAATTTCGTTGGTCATATTCTTTTTTCTCGTAGAACAGAGGGAGGGAGAGGGACAAGAATTTTTATTTTTGCGTTTTTGTTTTTATTAATTCGTTCGCCTCTATCAAGGCGGGAAAAATCTATTCTTTCACGCACTGGAATCGAATATATTGGCGATCTACTGAGCAAGTTATTGTTAATAGCCACGCTGTCCTTGGCATTCTTTCTGTAAAAAAAAAATATAAAGCTTTCTGCCAAATCACCAACCACTCGCGCAACATCTGGATCTTCCAGCTTCCACATATACACATTCATAACCATTGTGATTTCTTTCCTATACGTTCCGCGGTTCATGCGCGAACTAATATTAGCGTTGAAGCTTTTTTTCTCGCCGCTAAAACCGGTTGTACACAGATTCAACATCTGCACTGATTAGCCGCCAAGCTGCTTGTTGGTTTATTTACTTATGGGCGACGGTTTCGCGAGAGCTTAAGCGTAAAAATGGCCTTACGTTTTGATCGAAGTATTTCTCGGGCCATCGTTGCACGCAGCTAATGGCATAAGGCACGGCATCGATGTGTCGATTTGATTATGTATAGTTTGATTTGAAATTCATAACACGTCTCTCTGGTTGAGTGGATTGGAATGCTTGGATTTATGCTTTTGTTGTGTACATACATATGTATATTATAAGCATATATTGCCTTTTGTTTTTTTTTATTATGATATGCCGCCAACAAGAGGCGTGCTGCAGTGGCCCGGCTGGTTTGTTGACTTGTTATTGAACATTTATGGACATTAATTCATTGTTTTTTTTTCTTTTGCTTTCGTCGGTGGTTAACAGGTGAAATCGCCTAAAAGGAAAAAAATTGTTGCGAGTAACACCGCATGCTGTAGGTAGGCAGTGAAATTGGCCTAGAGGAAATTGAATTAACCAATTTTGTAGAAATTGGTGTTAAATCGGCTGAAGAGCTTTCAATGAATGCCTAAAAAAGACGATACTAGCTTCGGTTGAATATACGCCATCAATAGGTAATCAAATAAGCCCATTACAGACAATTTGAATCATCCTCGAGGAAAAAAGATCACGAACAAAAGAGTCGATCAACGAACTTGACTTTCTCAGATATAGAAAAACCTTCAGCAATCCGTCCGATACGTCCGCCCGCAGTCATGTTAACAAAATGTTTTTCCTTCTATGCCATCCACACGTTGAATGGTTAAGGAAAATTGGCGCGCGAAAGCCTATGCTCGATTCCTAGATTTACACTCAATTCCATCTAAGGCCCAGAACAGATGCGCGCGAGCTCAGTCCTGCGATCGTGCTTGCTATATTCCCGCCATGTTTTCTATTCATATATTCCACCTTTTTATTTTCTTTTTTTCTTGTTTATCCTTCTATTTCTCATTGTGTTGAGCTATTTTTGGAAAAACCTCCATCCATAACCGCGCTGGATGGTCGAGCAATTGCACATTTACTGACAGCAATGAAGAGCCCTTTGACAGCAATCTGCAGCAGGAGATCTAGGTAGCATCATCGCGAAACAGCATAAAAGCATTGCTGATTCGTATGGATCGAAGACCGGTCCACAGTCAGCCTGGCCTTTATATGTACATGGTATCGCCATTACGTCTCGCTGATAAAAAATAAAATTTTTTTTTGGTTCGTTTTCAGTTTTGTTTTTGTTTTTTTTTTCTCTTATGCTCCTTGGAAGTTGGCTTGTCTTCTGCTATAATTGATGCTCGAGTCCAGCTGGCTGTAACCTTCTTTATATATATTTTTTTTTTGTTACTTTTATTTTCGATTTTATGGAAAGGGAGATGGACAAGCACTTTCGAGAGACACGAGCTAAAAAAGGGTCCAGTAATAAACAAGAACTCCATCCTCCGCCATCACCACCATCACTCCTCAATCTCTAAATGGAAATTTCCAGCACGAGTTTTATGCTGCTACTCCGTGGTTGTTGTTTTTGTTGATGGTGGCGGAGGTGCTGTTGTTTTTTTATGCTGCACGTCGATCCAAGTTCATTGTGCTTGTGCAGCCAAGTGGCTGATTAGCAAGACGTTGCAACACAGCATCCATCGGGTGTAGCACGAGCGCACGGCACCGATTTTATGCCCCCAAAAGATGTAGCTCCTTTTTTTTCTGGTTTTTCATTTTCATTTTTGTTTCTATTTCTTCGTTCTCCCTCCCGCCATGTTGGCGCTGGAGTTGCTGAAGGTAATGAGTTTATTTACACAGCACGTACCAAACGTGCGTTTCTAGTTACTGAGACTGATGGATGTTAGTAGAATAGATTGCTGGACTTTAAACGTTGTCAACGACCGGATTATGGTAGTGCGTAACTAATTCTACTCACTGGCGTAAGATGGAGCCAGACATCGCCCTCGATATCACGACAGACAGTAAATTCCCATTTGGGATCATTAGCTCTCGGGTATAGCAACTACTACGCACGAGACACATTATCACGACTGAAGATGAATTTATTACCACTTTGGATTTTCTGTGGTGAGTCTGACTTTATGACTGCCCGGGGCCAGAGAGTGCTTTTGACTCCCGATGGGTGTGAGGAGGCTTTTCGGGGTATTTTGTTTTCCAATTTTTCCAATTATATTTGAATATATTTGGGATTAAAATGGTCAAGACAACCTGTTCACTATGGTTTTATCGTAGATGAATTTTAGTGAAAAAGGAAAAAAGGTGAGTCAGCAGTGAATCATTCGATTTTAATGGCTTCTATCTAGGACGTAGATGGAAGATGTAACCAACAAGCCTTAAAGCGACAGTAGCTACGATATACACAAATCAACTCTGAGATGGTGTAGAACGGTAAATGTAATTATCTCACCTATAAATTATCACAATTTCGATTAAAGTGTCTAAGAACTTCTATCTTTGGACCACTTAATTGAAATGAGTAATAATCGGGTGACTTTCAAATTCTCTGAGACAAACTTTGATTAAAGACAAAAACCACTAAGATTTCTTTCAACATCGCGTACCCACACATCAAATTGTGCTCCAATCTACCGCACAAATCTAAGATATTTTTTTCCGCGGTCAAGCAGCAGCGAAACAAAAACCAAACAGCCAATGATTGCTCAACAGACGGTAAAAGATATGACCTGCTTATATTTTTTTTTTTTCCACTCCTACTTAAGTAGTCAACGTAACCTCCAATTATCTTCCACAGCAGTACAGGCTGAGCAATGTCCATAAGTGCAGTACTGGAAATAATTGCTCCCGAACGAACCTATGTCAGCGGAAAGTAACGTGATAAACCGAAAAATAAACCGAAAAAAAATCCAAATATTCTATGGTTATAGGGTTCGGTTTGCAGTCTACTGAGACGCATTTAGACGCCAAAGAAAATAAAAATGAGCTGAAACAGAAGAGTTGAGTGCGAACTGGCACTAGCACTAGCTGACACTGTTGACAAACTCCGCGGCACCAAAGCAATGCAACGAGAAGAAAACTCGATAATAAACCAATTTATTCACAGGAAAAAAGTAATTATCCTGCTAAGGATATCACACGCCACACCGTACCAGGTTAGGGGCGTGTATCGTTTCCGTCGTATCATTACCACTCGACAATCACAATCATCTCGCGTCTTCTTACCCACGATTTGCGTGAAGCGTAACCGAAACAATAAGATATTATTTGCACTCGGCATCTCGTTAGACAGGCTAGAAGACGAAGTACACTTTTTTTCCATTTACCGCAATTCAACGCCAGTTACTCGTTACCGCGCCGCTGTGTACGTTATTTTTTTTGTTCAAACGATCTCGTTGTTTTCTGCCTGTGATGCGCCACAGAGGCGAAAAGGCCACTGACATCTCGTATAGAACTGGTAACTTGGTGCGAGATAAGCTTACTCGCGCCTAAACATTTTTTTGTTTTTGGTTCGTCGTTCTGCGTTTCAATCTGATTGAAAGTAGAGAATAGACGGATGGATCGTTGGATGAGATTTAGATGAAAACAAAGGTAATTTTTATGACGAGTAATGACAGGAATTGTTAATGGGACAAGGTGCCAGA
Source organism: Merodon equestris (assembly GCA_958301585.1). Taxonomy (NCBI): domain Eukaryota; kingdom Metazoa; phylum Arthropoda; class Insecta; order Diptera; family Syrphidae; genus Merodon; species Merodon equestris. The sequence goes on from OY284415.1 coordinate 7,549,922, forward strand.
TATCGTACACTTTGTTGCAGTGGCGCTGTGAGACTGCTCATTTGTATCAATTACTTAAGACCCGACTACAACGGTCCATTGAGGTATATAATTGGCTTGGGAAATGAATAACCGGATGGAGGAAACGCTCGATTCGGACTTCCATCCGGTATTATCAATCGGTTATTGGACAGACGCACAGGATATGTTGATGATAATTTTTAACTTACATCTTCCGATTCTTTTTCACGTCCGCGACAACAATCGACCATGGGACAGTTGATTACCATTCAGAAGCATCGTCGTCGTCGTCAAACAAATTGCTGTCAAGCCCACTAATTCATTTCGATTACTTTCAACCACACTATTTCTGTCTCTGTTTGCCTGCCGAACAGGTCGAGTGCTATCAACTATGATCGTTTGTTGTTGTATATTCAATGAGGACAACAAGACAAACGTTGAAAATTAGCACGTGCTGGGATGTTGGATCTTGGATGTTGCTGCTATAGCCGCGAGCCAGAACATATTCCTTCTTCTGCTCTCTCTCTTAAATGTTTATTTATAAATTTGGACTTTGGACGCTACTTATGTCGCGTCTACCCGTCGCTGTACCTTGAGAGTTTTTGTTGTGCTTACGGAGGGCAGGCGAACAAGGAACTCGCATCTGTGGATGGTATACATCTACAGATTCAGCCAGTTTACACTTAAACATCTTGTATCTTGTATACGAATGGATTGTTATGTTTTTCTCCAACTGAAGGTTGGAAGTAGTCACACACACATTCGTGACTAACAGCAACAGAGTTAATTTATTAGCTGCGAACCGCCAGCTGATCATCTAATTCAACAAGAGATTAATATGCATGAGTCAAGAGATACCATATACTCATGGATAAAGTGTTATATTAGGTTTTAATTAATTTAGGATTCAAGTACCACAACACCGGTGTGTCGTTAAAATTATTCGCAGACACATTCACTGGGAAAAATCTCTACTGCAATTATAACAATTTGCCCGTTGATTGATTGGTTTGTAGACCGATTCGAAAGGCAATGCTTGACCTCTTTGGGTAGTAGTGGTATCTAGCTTTCTAAAGCGTTTACTGGCTGGCGAAGTTTATTAACAAAATGTTTATATATTCATTTGCCATAAGATATTATAGACAAAAAACATATCTGCAATATATGGGCTTCGTTTATGTAAAGTGCTTTGCAAGCATCATGTTGTGTGTTCAAAAAATAACAGGAATTCAGGTTTTTATAGAAAAGTGTATTCATATATGCGTAAAAAACGGCGGCACCCTTAAGTCCTTTGGAGCAATATCTATCGTCAATGGAGGCTACAGGATAATTACATTGTAGTTTTTAACCAAATACAATAAATGAAGCGTCGGCAGATGATCATTTTGCGGTATATTTTCTTCGAAATATAACAGTTTTACAACAAACTTAATTGTGATTATTACGCCTTCTCATCGGCTGATGATATGCTGCGGCATCCAAAATTACAACATTCCTGTTACTTTTTGAGCACAATCTTCATATTAAATAAAATTGCTGGGTTTTTGTAACCATTATTCTTCAATAAGTAGCAACAAATGTTTGTTTCCGAAAAACCAATTTTGAAACTTAACACGAAAATATACTCAAGGCACATCTGCCTCGTGTTTACAACTGTTGTCAATTAGATAAATGAGTTTAAGCCTAGTGGTGAAATCTGGGACTATTTCAGGGCTTTTTTATCGCAATTCTGAAATGAATCTATATCGATGTAAAGGCTGACTTTTTTGCTGTTTGGTTTTTCAGTGCTCTACTTCTGACACATCGCTCATGTTTCGTGATACGTGTCAAAATCAAGGCATTCAGTTAGGAATGTCATTTTATCATGGAAAGGTAAGCCTCCAAACAACGCTTACGTATTATTGAATTTTAGTATCAAAATTCGTGCTTTGTTAAAAATGCTTTTTTACGGTCGTCATAATTAACCTGGGCGAGAAATTCAAGTCATAGTGACCTAATTTCGCACCGTTTTCGCATTGTAGACGTCGAGCCACCTACCCGTATGCGTACAGTGCGAAGAAAGAAAAATATACAAAAAATGTCAATGAGACAAAATGAATATTGATTGATGCAGACCCCAGCTATACCGATTGACCGTAATAACAACGGTTGCCAAGAATGATTCTGCGCCGGACTTCCACTATGATATCGTTGGTAGAGTTTACGTTTGCCCCAAGGTAGACAAACTCCTTAACTACCTAGTTGTAGCTGTCCATTGCTATGGTCGTGTTTTATCCCAGATGGCATTTGACTAGAGGGACTTTTTTTAATGGGGAAACAGTCCAATCATTTGCCTGTAGCCGATAAGTCGGTGTCGAATGCAGCCTTGAAGGACAACTTTACACGAGATTTTAGTGAAATGCTAGGCGTTCAAATGCGAATCCACTGTTTTCCGGTTTATGGCGCTAGCGATTTAAAGATCATATGGTAAGCCTAGGCATGTTGTAAATATAATAGTTTTGCCCATACAAATGTCGATTTTCAAGCCAACAAAGCGTCATGTATAAGACGTTTTATTTCTCGTCTATAATTGGGAAAAATCGCTGACTGAACTGTGTCAAATGATTATAGAAACGTACAATGAAGCTTGTATTAGCGAAAGATCTTGTGGTGAATACTTTTAAAAAAGTGGTGATTTCGGCATGGAAGAAAAGGAGCGTCCCGGACCGGTGAAAGACACAGGATTGTAGGCATGACTGGATCAAGATCTATGTCGACTATGACGCAACTTGCAAATTCGTTGGTCGTAACCGAAAAATTCATTGTTTGAAGTTCTTGGAAATAGTCAGAAAGCAAGGAAACTGAGTGATTTACGAGCTGAAACCGAGAGGCATCAGACAGTTTTTTTCATTAGAGAAATATTGCTCTACCGACAAGAAAGCTCATGCTGCGTTTTTGGTGGAAGCTGCTCGACACGGAAGGCAATGCGTTTGAATGCGTACCAAAGGAACCACAATGATAGCAAAATATGTCAAAGGGGTTTTTGAATATGAGAACACTCGACCATATGTCGCTGAAGTCATTAAAATCAACCTGGAATAACCGAAACGGGACGTCCTATCTCACCCGTCGTTGTCTTTAGATGTCGCCCATTCCAAAGACCATTTAATCCGATCGATTACGCATGAGGAGGCCAAAAATAAAGTGGATTCATGGATTGAGTTCGAGGACTCCCTATTCAACTTGCAACAAAATCTCCGGATTTTTTTTTTACCAACTTTAATACTTGTTTTATCTTTTATTCAAGTGTAGGATTTTGCAATACGGACTTAACAATTCTGAATTTAAACACAAACTTACTCTTCAACTGTTTTTATGATCTGATCGTAATAGGCACATTTGAGAGCGCTTCTTCAATTTTCGGTCCTAATAATCGCCCTACGAGACAATCTCTACGGACTATAATGGATAAATTCATGTCAACATATTCACAACTGAATGTTTCTATGTCAGTGTTTTCCGGCCGAAATAACAAAAATACCGCCTCTGTGTGTGCTTCAGTTCAAAATGAGCCAAATTAGTCGATCCACGCCGGTTGGGCTCAGCAAAAATTTGAAGAAAATTTTGGGTTTCAAAAAAAAAATCATTTTCAACGACGAGGCTCATTATTGCAAGGCAACAAACTAACGTGTGCTCCAAAATACTCAATTACATCTACAAAAATGACCTCCTGTTATCGATTTCATGCATAGACTTGACATCAGTGAAATGTAAATGAGGGATGGTATCATATGTCCTACCACTGGTCAGATAATTGACCTATTGAAGTCGAAATTTGGTAATCGTCTAATCACAACAAATGGTCCTGTCGATTGGTGAACTCATTCATTTGGTTAAACATTATTGGATTTCTTTTTAAGGCGTTACGTTACGTTACGTCATTAGTTTAGGTCAAACAGTCGGCAAAGTTGGAGGAGTTCAAGAACAATATCCAATGTGAAATTGCCCACTTTCCGGCCGATATGTGTGGAAGAGCGATTGAAACTGGGCTCGACAGAATCGAGTTGGAAGGGCGCTCGCGGTGATCATAAAAACGAGATGAAATTGTTAAGTATATAAATACAAGGTTGTTACGTCCTAATCGAAAAACCCAGTACATTTATCTTTATGAATTGCCCATTTAGATACCGGCCAACATTACTGCCTCCTAAGAGAGATTCATAAAAAACTTCAAAATCATTTCAAGTTGGTCTAAATGATTTCTCTATTTCATGACAGCACCTACAAGGCTTAATCCAAGTATTAATCAAATATACATTCGCTAATGTGAAGGGCAATAAACACAACTGCTAATTGCATGTCGCAACTGCTGGCAAAAGTCATTCGCAGAAGTGCGAACCCAAAGGCTATTTCGATCACGACAACAGCACACAATTGCCCGATGCGGCTTAATCACATAAATCGACCATTGAGACAGTTAATGGCCATTTTATTACCACTTCCACAACTAGCCATTATCCTTGAACTCTTCCTGGAATCCCCCCAAGTGTGGGTCGTACTAACGTAGGCCCAAACATCTATCTCCAACTGACATCATATATTTATTGCCCATTAATGCGCATTCAAAACGCACAATAAAAGCCCACGGAGGCTGTCAACCCCTCACAAAGTAGCCTTACCATCATGATGAAAAGACTCGGCCCACCGGAGCCCACCCCGTAGCAACAACAACATTTAATTAAATCATCAGTACAATAAAAACAGAAAATATACATCCATCTGCCCCCAAGACATACTATTGTCTGCTCAACAACACGAAGGGACACATCCTACCCACGCTTCTAGCATGATGCACGAAAATACATAAATTTCCCCCGACGACTAGCCGAACGGAAGGAAGCCACCATAGACAATTCACGTAACATTTACGATGGGAAATGCAACGAGATGATATAATTTGATATGCAGACGGAATTGAAGGGCTACACATCCTACATTTGTACATCTATTCTTGTGTCTTCAGCTACTAAGTGTGTAATAATAATCTCATGGTACGTACATATGTATACCCTGCAAGGCGGACAAGAAGAATGATCAAGATTAGTTCACACGATAAGACCTGTGGAAGCTGTATTATAGCTGGATATAGCCAGTGATACTGGTAGTAGGGTAGGCCAAGTCAAACCCTAATGGAACTGCTCAATCGTGAAGCCAAGTGGGTTCTTCTTCATTGTTGTTTCTTTTCGATTGGGTTTGCAATGAAATTGGCCACGCTGATACCTCCGAGGGCTTTAGAGACGGTGGCGGTAAATTGAAAAACCACAATTACATCGAGTACACAGGTGTCATCTTAATTTTCCATCTTCACATCTTTACATCGCCTTATCGTTGTTGCTATCGAGGGATCACGTTTGCAATTCGTTGCCACTTCGCCCAGATTTTGCATAATTCCCATGATGATATATAGTAGGTCCTATATGTCTGGTTCTACCTGCCCACACAGTCTTCAGCAATGAAGGAGCGGTGGTTTCTGAATGTGTGTATGGAAGTTCGTCTAGAAGAATATTATTTATCGGATGCTGGCCTTGGCAAATCAATTTTTTCTCACTTTCCCATCGTTGTTCGGTGTTTTTGCCACTTCCTCGCCTCGCCACGGTTCGAAGATTTTCCTGAGAACCGTTCCGCGGCAACCATTCCCCCTTCTAGGCAGTTGTTCGTGTGCTTGATGCATAATTAAATCTAAGGCAAACCGAAAAGTTCCTGAAGCCAGGAATAGATCTGGACACGGTTGTCTTCTCTGTCATCTCATTATCACTATCCCTGGCATAATTGCAATGGCGATTACGAATATCGTTGTGGTTGTGTCTAGACCAATATAATGTTGCTATAGTTCGTGACTCAACTCTGTCGTTCGTGTTTTTCTTTTTTTTTCTTTTTTATTTCGATTTCACTTTCTCACATGCGACCTAAGGACATTGGATGATCGTGAGTAGAGCGACAACAATGCTTTATTGCCCTTGATATGGTTTCTTTCTTGTAAGGTTGTAATTGAATGCGGGATCGTGCGAAGATCGTTTGTTTTAAGTTGATTTGTTGATTTCGGAAACGCAGACTTTTAGTGTAATGGGCATATGGGAGCATGTTCGATAGCAATGGGATTTTAATGACTCAATGTGATAGAATAGTAATTACAGGTTTACTGCTTATGAGGCACGAACAAATCATGGTATTTATGGAACCCATTGTATCCATTGTTCGCTAAAATGTTGAAAGACCTTGGAGCAAGGCATGGAAAATATAAAACCTTTGGCAGGCGACTGTTCAAGTAAAGTGAAGTAGTCACGAATAATAAGGCAAGGTTTTTGAGAATAACATTCTTATAACCCATGGATACAAGATGATTGCCGCTTGTAAAATGCTACAGCTTATCAGTCTCGAGTTTGTTCTATGTCCCACAGAAATGAAAAACCATTATTAGTTAGTAATTCCATCAATCGCCTGTCAAGCTCTCCACGGTCCGTAAAAAAAATATTACAATAAAATAGAAGAAGAACTGTAAGCAATGACCTAACATTACAGCTGCTTTTGAACAGGGTCTTCCTAATCCGATTTGAAAACTACCCAAATTAGCCCTAGCCTACCCATTTCATGACCAGACAGCCATGCATCCAGTTTCAAAGAAACTGACACCATTACCTGATGTCACTTGACCTTAAACCCTCAAACAATTACATCGCCTAGTGTAATATCTGCTGTTCCCGGATAGAATTATCCAAGTACACTAGCCGAAAGCAATCACCTTTCAGTTTTGACCCCAAAATAACACGCATGTGTCGACGCGCATCTGATTGACATACTTACGCCTCTCAAGTTCCCACTCAAGCACTGTTAGACTACGAAATTCATCGAATTTGAACCAATTGAAAAAGAAACTACAAAAAAATTAAAACAAAAGACTTGAGCAGCAAACTCGATTTACTTCCTACACTAGTCTTAGGTTCCTCTTACGCGTTTTTTTGTTCTTTGGGTTTCATGCTGGTTTTACTTCTTTATTTCGTATCCAGACAGACAATTCAAAGAATATAAAACATCTGCTCCCTGCCCTTTACTCAGCAATCGGAAGGTCCAATCAGAAGGGTTAACACACACCGGCAAAGAAGAAGGTTGCGAACAAACAAAAAAATTAATAATTCGTGGTTTTAGTCTCGTGCCTCTTGATTCGTGTGTGTTCGAGACTGTTTCATAAAACGGTCGATTTGAAGATAACGAGCACATAAAGGCTGTCGGATGGGTTGCGCTGCAGGTGTTTTTGCATTGAATTTTTTTTGTTTATTTTTCGCCACGTGCTTCCGAATTAGAAGGTGAATGAAGAGTTCATGGTCAAATGCAACACCTGCAGATTCAAGCAGATGCAAATCTAAGTTGCCTTCCAGCCAATGACGTAAGCTTGGAATACATGACCAGCGAATTGAAACCTCACGGCAGCATACGAGCAGCAGCAAAGAAGAAGGTATCTGCCTCCCACACACGATGCGCATTCCATGGAACCATCAATAATTTTACTTGAATATCTCAAACTCGTTTTTTAGTACGGGCCAATCCCAAATATTCTTTTCCGCACCTTATTTCGAATGTGGAAATCAATTTTGATATACATATAAATAGCATTTTGGGAGCTGTTTGGTATCCATGTGCACTCGAGCCTGTACCCCCGAGCTTTCTCGATAAGCTGTCAAGTGCATTTAAACTAGAATCTTTACTTTCCCATGCACACGATCACGTTTCCATTCATCATAACTTGCTTTTGGGCCACCACTATCTAACGAGCCATTGCACTTTCTGTGCCACTCACGAATGAACTTCCACACCATTCACATTGAGAACATGTAGCATTCTCATGTCACGAGATTCATGCCAAGACCCATTGACTCCATCCACTTCAACAGCCACCACTGCTCCACCCCAGTCTGATCCATTAGACAATGGTACACGATCATTGAATTGTAACTCCCACGTTCAACAAGAACTTTATATTCCACGACATGGAAAAATAAAAATTCGCACCGCAATGACGCCATTTAATTAGCCCACCGTACCATCCCTCCCATAGTGCTACATCGTATCTATGTCTAGCATCTCTATATAAAAGTCCATTTCCCAGGAATATGTGAGTCTCGCGTGTGGCGAAAATTCAATCAGGTTTCTGGGCCTCCGGATTACAGATAAACAACCTATGCTGAGACAAATCTATTTACAAACTCACCTGAACGGCACAATTCAGGAAGCAGTTATTCTGTCCCGGTCCATTGAGTAGTCCCTTCGATGACGGCTCGAGCGTTGGCGACAATATAATCGGCGCGTTTAGAAACTGAATTATACGATTGTGTTCGTTATTACTGAAATACTGCTGGTTGACTGGTGGTGAATTGCACATGCCGCCTGGACTGCGATAGAGCGTCACTGCGCTCATTGGCGATGCCATTTCTACAAAGAGGCTACTCCGGATTCTATCTATCGATCCTAGCTGGTTGTATACGGCATAACTGCAAAGAAACGAAAAACATTTAGTTGGAAAAAAATAAAATGCATATGATGCTTGAGACATGGTCTGAATTCTGATCGGGAGCGGGATCGAGAAAACCTGTCTGTCCTGCTACCTGACCAAGTACCTGTTCGATATATGGCAGTAGCCGGTTAAACTGATCGCACAACCCACACGAAATAATTTAGAAGCAAAGCCGATCGACAGCAGATAACTGGTGATTTGCTCCAGATTGAAGTTGCTCTTTAGAGCGAGGGATGGGTAGGGAACACCTCTTGCATGCACCAGTTTCTGGAATCATTGGATGATGCATCGTATTCTCTGACAATCACGATAACATAGAGAGAGGAATACTAAAAATAACTGTTTATGTTGGGTTCGGATGTGAATCGTTTGAGTCTTAATGACTGAATTTAAGCTAGACGAAGGGCAGGGGTAATGATGATTAGAGCGAGTAGTTGTAGGCGTGTTTAATTAAGCATATTGATGAAATAGGCGTCTATGAGCCGAAAATAAAGTTGGGTAGCTAAGACAGGAAGCACTTGGAGATTAGCTTCGAAAAGAAAAATATTAGTGGGTTTCCAAGAAACTGAGAATCTTGCAGCAGAGCTACTGTTATAAGTCTTAGTAGTCGTTCTATCAGATAGCGAAGCGTTAATTAACAAATGGGGACTAGACTTATCTAGACCTGACGGTGAGGAAGAAACACGTTGATTTTAGTTTAAAAAAAGACGAAGAAATATAATAGAGGCTTCCAAATGCGATAAAACAACGCAACATGTAGAACCTGTATGATGCTCAATCGATGCTGCAACCACCATCAGAAACTTTAAACCTTCTAAACAATTGACCAATATGCATCAGTATTCCACCTAATGATAGTAGGGTTTACTTGACGAAGCGGTCGATTCCTCGCCGTACATAAGAACTCAGCCTTTCGCAGACTTCCATTTGGTGAATTTTGCGTCGGGACTTGGGCCTACACGCGAATAAGATCAAGCCACACATTCTGCATAAACGATTTGAGGGTAAGGTTATCTATCGCAGAGGTAACGTGAATTGGCCCACCAAGGTCGTGCGATTTGACCCCGCTTCTTCTTGTTGGGTTTCCTGAAGTCTAGGGTTTCCCAGGCCAATGCGAATCAACCACAATTGACCGATGCTCTTACGGTGATTACAACACAGGTCATCGCTCAAATTCAGCCGGATTTATGTGGAAAATTGGACCACTCGGATCCGTGCCACCGTAAAAAATCCGAGGCGGGCATTTGAACGATGTCATATTCCATATATAAGGGGATATATGGGTCATTCAAATAAAAAATTATTTGTCAATACCTCACACACAGCTTGTTTTATTCCATTTCAACATCTACTCGCTCTTATTGAAAAGCCCTTAGCACAGGTTTCAGATTCAGGAAGTGGCAATGTAAATGAAACCCTGTTCGTAACGGCGGGAATGTGGCTACTGAGCTGAAGATATGAAAGAGCCTTCTAAGTTCCAAATCTTACTGATGCTTAAAACAAAGGTTCAATACCGCAAAGGAGGGAATGTGACCAGTTGTTGAAAGTTGGGTTCTCGGATGAGAAAAAAATCCGTGAAGAAACCGGAAGATCGACTCTATTAAACCTAAACGTCACACAAAAATTTGATTCTTCGATTGACGTCAATGGCCATAGTTTATCATAGCTTAATCGCTGTGGCGACCAATGGACATTCGCGCTGATATTTTTGGATCGTGGCGTCAAGTTTATGCAAAAGTGTACCGCGTGCTCTCAAGCCAAAATGGTGGTGAAAGGGAATGAACGCTCTAAGAAGACTGCACCAGTACACAACTTCTGAACCAAAAGTGGTCAAAAAAATATGTTCCTGGCCCCCACCGACACTAGATGCCAAGTTCATTGACTTTTCCACTCGTGAGGTACCTTACAGTACAGGATCCATGATGGAAGAAATTAGCAGGCTCACGTTTGTGCAACTCCTTTATCGGCCAGCTTCTTAGACGGCCATATTCATCAATTAACACTCTAAGAACATTTCAAAATTCGATTTCAAACAAAAATAAAAAATACAGCATTTTGAAAAGTTGCAGTTTAATTGGGTCATCCTGTAGCTTCGAATTATTAATTTTTAATAAATTAAATTTTTCTTGATAACCACTTGAAATATTTTAAAACTGATAGAAGCCTGTTAGCCTTATTGAGATCTCGGACATGCAGTGCGAGCCATCATGAGCAATCAGGAGGGAGACAGAATGCCCGCACAGAAAAACAATAAAATGGGCAGTCATTTCTAGCCCTTTACATTTCAAGAAGATCTATGGGATGTATCGGATAAACACGAATGAAAAAAAATTTATATCTTATATGAAATGGAGACAATGCAAACGGTACGCAAACGCCTTTGGCATGGAAACAAATGCCTCATAGCAACCCTATGTAGAATGCTTCCGCCAACATATGACTAATATGAGTCCACACTCCGTTTCATCAAAGACGATTTCTAAAAACTCCTAGACAAAGCATGTGCATCGACCACCAAGTCTGAAAACGAATTCAGGTTAGTACGCTATTCATGCATATCAATTTACACAACTTGACGGTTCCCTGATCAATCGTGCCTCATTTCCATCTAGATTGATCGTAGTGTGACCAGTACTACGTCAGATGTCCGAACTTTTCGATTAGAAAACTTCGACTCGGATTAAGCAACAATGATGATGCCGACATACGAATATGAATATCACAGTCACAGAGGAGCTATTGAAATCTCCAAACTTTGAAATCGCGTAAAGGCATTAATCAACGGTAATTAGAGTCGCCGACTGTTCTACGTTTCGAAAAACACTTCGAAAAAAGCCAGATTTGACGATCAATGCAACCAAGGCTACATAGAAAAACAAGAAAGTTTGTTAAGGTTGTTCATGAACTTAAGAAACCGAAAAAAGAGAAGGGGCCACGCTTCTCAGAAATAAAAGGGACGAACATGGGAGGTAGGGGAAGAAAAATTATTTATTTATATGTCAATGTCACGCCACTCGTGCGACGATTCTTTTGGTCGAAATTTAGCAATTTCGGAACAAACCTCGCTAGAATATGTTTCATGCCCAGAATATCTGAAAAATTCATGGCATGAGAAAACCAATGCCCCAATATCGTAAGCAACTTCTCTGACAATGATTCGACGATTATTCATAACAACTTTCTTCACTACTTCAACGTTTTCATCCGTTCTGGACTTGTTGGGCTATCCAGGTCGGGCATCGTCACCAAATTCTTTTTTGCCTTCTGTTATGGAATTGTATCACTCATAAACATTTTTCTTTTTTGCTCAGAGTAGCCTGATCAAGTGTCACAGCCAACATTTAAAGGACATTGGAGCACTTAATTTTATTTTTCACACAAAAGTTAGTTCAAATTTTTTGGTTCATTTTTTTTTACTATGATCAATTGTTAAGCACACCAAAAAACGTCTAACCTTTGTATCTTACCAAACCATCTAACTTTTGTATCCATGAACAAGAAACTAATCCAAAATCCAATCCAATCCAATGTCCACATATCTCCTAATATATGTACTAACATAAATTAAAAAATAAAAACCAATATCGAAAGCACTTAGCTCGCAAAATTCAAAAAGTCACCTTATTTCTTGAACAAACCTTGTATATAGCTAGTCTGCTCTTAGCTGCCAAAGAAGTTTCGGCACGACGGACGATTATTTGCTTAATATAGATCATTCAATTTTGCTATAGTTTTGCTGGCGTTCCAATACATCAACAACTGATGAAAACTTTAAAAAAAAATTAAAATAAATGAATAAGCGCTCGGCGAATCACAATAAAAGAATTCATTGAAGAATCCGACAAATCAATTGGCTCATGCCATTAATTTTTTTCCAGTGTTTTGAGTATTACACGTATGGCAGCACTATTAATTCCAAATCTAATGAATTTCGTACCAAATAGTGGCGAATAAAAGTTGCTCAGCAGTGGCTGAGTGAAGGCAATCAACTTATAGAACTAGCAAAACCTACCATAACTGGTGATGAAACATGGGTTTATGAATGTAATATCGAAAAACGTCGACAAGCGCGATCGAATATGAATCACCACGTTTAAAACTATTGCTTTTTCGTAAATATATAACCATACACAACACCATAAGATAGGCCCTCGTTATTCACTGAAAATCCCGGGGATTTTTTTAACACACTTCGCTTACTGCACTATAACAGACGCCCTAGTTAAAATGTAAGTTTTCCGAGTTTAGAGAAAGAGATTGAGTTAGACATCTTAAATACCACGACTTTAAATGGCAGGCTTCGTTGAACAAATTTTTAGCGTACCCCGGCCGGTAGACGCCAAGTTTGCCACGGACCGAAGTCTTGAAGTGAGAAACAGATGCTTTAAATGCATTCTAATTGTAATTTGTGATTTATTAAACCTTTGGTTTTTAATCAAAATACAAAGCAGGAATATTGTAAGTCCATAAAATGTTTGTTCAAGTTGATGAACTAATGCTTGCCATTTTTATATAATGTAAACTACAGCTACGTTTTAAATTATGTATATGAAGAGTTAAATTTTGAGACACTTTTTCGCGTTGGCTAATAGCATGTGCAATGTTGTCTGCCAGAACTGCAATTGACGCGACTCATCGGCATAGACGAGTAGAATTTAACGCATCCCCATGAAAAAAGTCTAATTGCTTCAAATCGCTCGACCTAGCCGGTTCTGATCTAGTTCAGAACGAAAGATAAACTGCTCACTGAACTCATTTCTCAATTGACCCATCAGTCACGTGTTGTGTGGCATGTACTGCCGTAATGAATACGCTGGACCATGAGCAGGCTAAAAAGCATATAGCAGCCCTTGTATTGCCGGAGGTATCTGAGGTTTTGTTTATTAAAATATCCATTCAACTGGAACTGAGCTTTCTCGCTAACGAAGGTTTTTTGATTAAAAAGCGGATCTTCCTCCAGTTTTTCTGAAACCTACTCATCAAAAATTTGACGCTAGGGCAGGTCGTTCGGCTTGAGTTATTGCACAAGCTACATTTTGTGAAGTTTTAGATCAAGATCCTTGTGAAAAAATTACGATCTTCGTCAATTCTGGGGGATACGGCGGCAATTGTGGTTTAAGGTATAATGGCTTGAAATTGGTGTGAAATTTGGTCACTATGGCTTGAATTGTTTTCTCAGTGGGTCGTACGTACTTTGACCCTAAAATGGTCAAAATACGTAAAAACAAGTTTAACATAGAAAGATAGAAATCAATAATTTTTGAGCGTCTTTCAGTTGTAAGTATATCCATATGAAATGGCAATATAAACTGAGCATGCCTGACTTACGCGCATGTCACGAATCATGCGTGATCTGTCGAAAATAGTACATTGGAAAACCAAATGATCACCCATTAGTTGCCTGATAGTTCACTAATTACCTTACCTATCGACATGCCCATGCAAGTGTGACCATAGACCAAAAATCTTAAACCTATACCATCGATATCATTTACATCATCAGGTATCAAATGTCGCTAATTAGAAAATGACCTATCATGCCATTTAAAGACTCGAGCTGAAACAATCTGGTCTCATCTAATTAATGGATTCCCCATATTCCATAATGAAATTGCCAATAAATCACTTATCATTCCTCGAGAATTAGCATAGATTCTACCCAAAGTCTCAATGAATAGCATTTAACAATAAAGACGATTCGCCTCATCAGCTTCCTTAGGCGTTCCATTTTATATCCAAAGGCGAAAATATAAATTAAAAATTGAGCTAGTCAAATGGCCTACGAGTACAACCCGCCGCCAATGATTCATTTCTAATTTTAAACATAAATTTCAAATAACAATTCTGAAAATTCTGAATAATGATAAAAGCCACTTAAGTCCACTTGAGATCACAGTGGCCAAAGGCGCATGGCCAATTGCCGATGGCCGATGTTCGATTGGAAGAAAAAAAAATTTGATGCTAATTGAAAAAAGCCCTCGAGAGATTTGAGATAAATCTGTTTTAGGTCGTTAAAAAGCTTCATTGACCCAACTAACCGGAAAATTAAAATGTAAATCGTCATACTCGCGAGTGGTTGTGTGTATGTGATTTGTTGTTTGTTTGTTGATCGTTGATCGCTTTGTTGATAATCAAATCAAAGGCTCTACGATGGACGTTGTACAAGTCATAAAATATATGCCGGACGGGCTGTGGAAGGGAGACGGTCTCGGAGTGGGAGAAGCCGGCTAATTGGTATTCAGACAGTTGGTCACCAGCGGACAGGCGAATAATGAGTGATGGACAATTGTGCGTACAATATGAAAAGCTATCAGGAAAAAAAGTTGATTTCTGAAATTAGAAATGCATGCCGCATGGGCTTGTGGAATAAAGGGATTAAAGTGGAAAACGACAAATACGGTGGCGGATTACAGATTCGATTTAATAGAACATGCAGTTAAAGCGTTCAGTGGGAGCACGGGACCCGACATGAAGGGTGGCTTTGGTGTGTTACCAACTTGATTCTAATTCGACCAATGTCTAATCGTGTAACTACGAACTGTATGACGACGATAAATGTCGTGTTTTTGATGGCGTTGACAGAGACTCATAAGGATTAACCTTCTGTGCGGTGTCATAGAAAAACATGACAGCGGTGGACCTACATTGCATGTTAAATAAGGAATCTCACGATGGCAATAGGTTTACCCAAGATATAGATAGAAAGTCCGACAATTGTATTTGACCACTCTAAAATCACTTTTTCAAATACTGAGAAGCTATCTCTTAGGAATCCGAAAATCTCCATCATATTGTAGTCAGATAAATGCCTTTCTCTGCGAAATTTCCCAGAGAAAGTTCCCAACAGATCGACAGATACATACGATTTTACGATTGCTTATATAAACGTCCATAATAAACCGACAATTCCCGCCTATTTGTCAATCTGCAATCGACCCAATTACTTCAGTCACGCCTAACCTCTCGCATCATACCGATTTCGCACAGATAGTCATACCTCACTCGAGTCCCATTCACCTACTACATAGAAGCTGATTCACTATGAGATCAAAAGAAATGAATTGAAATGAAAGATGCGTGTTCCACACGGTAGCGTACTCACATCTAGACACTCGCACTCGTACATAATGAACAGTGATTTTCGAAGCATTTTAATTGCGGCTCGTCAAATCCAGTCCAGAGATTCACACGATTCGTTTCTCAGCCGTAGCCAACCGTTTGTCGAGTCGAACTAGATTTGTGAGCTCGACAAATGTGTATCTATAGGTGTGGCACGAATGATTATCAGGTGGATTACAAAGCGTCCGGTCGTCGTGTGATTGTGTAAATATTAATTTCCTGCGATATGTGTTCCACACATGGGAGTGGAAATCGGTTTAGCTCATTGTCAGTACTCCACTTGGCTACTGGGATATGGTACAACAGAGGTCTGAATGTGGAAAATGAGTTGCAAAATGAAGGCATGTGACACACCTGTGCTTTTCTATTTGCGAATGAAACAGTGCATGATTAATTGTGTGCTAAGGGCTTCAAGGCAGACGCCATCGAGGCGTGGAATTTGCACTTATCGTCGATTGACATGTTTGTTTTGCAAGTGACAGATAAGGGGCCATCGTAGAGTCTTTCTAATTCCATGATGAAACGTCATCATGGTCATCCAGCAGGCTAGTACACGCTTAATCACCTTTTCACTCAGCACCTCTGATGTTACAAGATTATAGTGTTGTGGGTCTTCAGTGCTATATCTCTCCACTTACTTATGATGCACTTAATATCTCAAACAAGAAAAAAGAATAAAATTCCAATAAAATTGTTGCTTTCGAAAAACCACTTAACTATAATAGATTGAGCAATAGACCGGCGCGCAGGTGTACGCTCTTCGAAGCGATCGAATTCCGACACTGGCTTTGCGTCTAACTCTACACCGGTACGAAGCTCATTATCATGGCGAGCATGCATGTGGATTCAAGCACCTCTGTAGCTGTATATCTATCTGTTCGAATGCATGTTATGAATGAATGAATGAATTTCCACGAATCAAATCTTCGTACGACTATGTTCCTATCGATGGTTATCTAAAGTGAATCGGCGCCCTTTGGATTTTGTGATTCGTCCCATCAGCCTGGACAGTCAGTTGTAGTGTCCAATGAACCGATGCAAATTATTGTGCTTTATACTTGAAGTGAGGGAGACGCAGATGCATTGGTTCAAGTACTGAGGCGTTTTCTTCAAATTGTCTTCCTCAATTAGTTGAGAACGACGGTTGACAGTTGGACATGGGGACGCGTGGGCATTAGAAGAAGAGACGCTTTGATTGAATAATAAATTCATGACGCAAATTGAATGACAATGTTTCCTCGTCCTTTGTTTAATACGGGGCAGATGTGCAGTTGTTTATGTTTATTGAACTGGTAAGGAGTGGCTGCGGAGCTTTTTAGAATATATTGAACTACAAGGTGTTATGCTCGAAAAGAGCTTTTAAGCAACAATAAAAAGTGAATTGTTTTAAGCCAATGTCTCTTGTTTGACCCTATCTCTAATCTAAGAAGAAGCATACTGCATTGATGAAGTAAGTTAAACGATGGTGAAGAACATTAAGTCATTAAAGAGCTATGGTGAAATAAATCAATAAATTCTAAGGTCTCAGGCAGTTTAATGAGGAACATTTCTGGAAAACCCAAGAGGAGTAGTGTCTTCATCCATAACGAGCGACAGTTTGGTGGAGTTTTTGAGTCAGCGGTGTGATTGGACCATATTCTTCGAAAACAAAACGATATTGCATCACTCATCTTTTTCTGACCCATCTGAGGGAAAAATTTAAAATTTTTTGTGTGACAAATTTGTTGGATGCGTTCTGAAAATTAAGAGCTTTATTAGCTGCCTAGTTCGTGGGATATACCTAATATCATCTTTTGAAATGAACAGGAGGTAAGCGCCTTCACTGGCGACCGCATGATTTACCACGAAACTGTCGTTGAACCTAGTAAAATCAAGGTTCCTTGATGGTTAATGATCGAAAAGTATAATTAATGAAGTAGGCTGGAAGACAGCTCCCACCATCGCCAATTTATCCTGAGGATTACCGATCACATAAAAATCGCCATCCAAAACAGGGTTCTCCGGATTAATGGTGACTGTTCTTAACAATCATTCACTCTGACCTCCGAGTTTTTTATTTTGGTAAATCGCCTGTAAAAAGTTTGAGTCTTGACAGGAGTCTACTTTTCTGTCTATGTAATGCGTCGATTATACCGTTTCGATACGCGTTCGTGGTATTGTAATGCCATTGGTGAGGTATCGCCCTGTCGAACGCCTGCAACCCCTATTGGTGACTGTCGTATACGACCCGACCGTCCGTAGACAGTTGATAGACCATTTATTCATGTCACCCAGATAGGAGCCACTCCTAGGATACGGAGGACTATCTGTTGCGAGTAACTTGACTCGGCTAGGAGAACCTACTCCTAATATTGGGTTTACTATTTCCCGAAACACCAAGTTTCGTATTTAAATCGCCGGCTTGAATGTAAAAGTTTTTCGGGTTTAAGCGCAGAGATCAAAAGAGTGTCTCGAGCTCTGTGACCAAAATGTTGGGTTGAGGTTCCTCACGTTCATTCTCTGTGCATTTATGAGAGGCACACAATGCAGACTTCCAGTACCTCAAACCTCTGCTTTTCACTGTCTCTTTAGTTTAGAAAAACAGTGCCGGATTTTCTTTCTGGCTTAACTTTGTTTTCCTAACCAGAAGTTCATCGGGGCTTTCGTCCTGCAACAATGTTGAAAAGTACAGCTTTTCGCTAGATTCTATTCAGTGAATTCAAATTCACCGGCAGGATCTTTAAAAGACTCTCTGGCGGCGCACCAATTACAATTGAAAGTAATTTCAATTTCACGCCTGGCTCTGCTCTGGATGCAATTCTAAAGGGTAAACTAGCGAATTATATACCCCATGATATTAGCAATAAGTCTGTTGCTTTCATTATATTTCATTAAGAAGAATTGACAGCAGAAGACTTAAAGGTATTCTCACGGGCCACTACACTACTGGTAAACACCTCAAATTACTTGGCATCAATGAAACGTGGACCTGTGGAGCTTATGGTGATGTCAACGACACAATGGAGAGTCTCTTCTCTAATTAACGCCAGAACAGCGCATGCAAATTGTGCAAAAATATTTTGAAAACCATAGTTCGGTTCGCCTAACTTATCGTGCGCTACGTCCATTTTACGGTCGACATAATAGTCCATCTGAGCAAGTTATTTGGTACACAATGAATCAGAATCGGAAAGATCTTGGCTTAAGAGCTTATAAGATCCACCTGATGCAAGAGTAGAAACCGCGTGACTATTATACGCATCGTAGAATGAGCCGAAAACATGATTCAGTTTGATCCTCATTTTCAACATTTTCTTCGATGACAAGTAAAATTGCAAAATTTGGAGTGAAGGAAGCCCAGAAGAAATATATTTTCATTTTTCTGCGTAGCTACTGACATAAACACTCCATTCAAAGGAATGTTCTCAGCCCACGAATCTATCTATAAAGAGCACAAAAGTATCACGTCTCACTATTCCCCAAACCCCGTGTGAGACACTCTACCACTGCATGTCTCAGTGGCATTCCAATGTAGTTTCAAATTCAAAAGCTCGAGCCTTCTGGCTTTGTGTAATACCTGATCCTCTTTGGCACAAACCTGAGAAAAACGACACTCCTCTGAAATGTAACGGCTCGACACAAATCTCTCAGCCATCAAATCCAGTATGTACGCCACGTTACTTGCAAAACTCTTGAACTTCGAATTAATGATCGTGATGACACCAAGATCACATCTTCCACTGCTCCTCTTTCTCATTGTTATTATCGTCATTCTTCTTCTTTTTTTTCTTGTTCACCGTCTAAAGTTGCAATCCAAATTGCAACGTGATTGCTCCACCATTCGAATAACTTTCCCCTGCAATCTACTCCTAACTAATTACCAACGGGCAATCGGCGACCTCCGAGATCGTCTCCGACAAAGTCTCATGATTAAAATTCATATTAACAGCAATTTGCCATTAAAATGTACTTCTCCATCGCTGGTGTCCGCATCGACTGACCAAAGGTACACCGAAAAAGTGGTTCGCACAAGTATCTCAATGGTACAGCCTCGTACCTGAGGGTCCTGTTTTGCTTTTAAATATTAAAGCATAAGGCAAAAATGTGGATTCAATTACGTCAAGACTTGGAGTTTTTTTTTGCATTGTTTCTGTCTGGCCATGTTGATATGGCTAATTATGCTTTTGGTAGAAGTAATTGAAGGAAGCCTAATTGGTGAAGGCCGGTAAGCATATTCATTATATCGAAGAAAAAAAATCTCGGCTGAAGTATTTGACCAAAAAATGCACTTTTTACATCCATCAGTTACCGTAACTCGTGGGAAGATGAACGAATTATGCTACCTGGACGCAAGTTTCAGTCTCCTTGAAAATAAGTTTTTTTGTAACGTTTCAGCTCTAGACGATCGCGTGGATCTAATTTATTAGTTCATGGCCTTTATGGATATGGCCACTGCAAATTATCGTTATGAACACGATCATGCGGTTAATTGTTTACAATTTGCTTGGGCCGCCAAGTCATGCTGGGAGCTTCTGTTTAATTAATGAATTCAATTTTTATCTTGAGGGGCAGATTACGTAGCGCTGGGCTGGATGATAACTTTTACTGTTTCACCTACGTTTTCTATCAGCGGCTGTTGAACTTAACGAAAAAGGGTAACAGGCAAAGTCGGCGCATTTGATTCACCACCCGAAGTTGTTAAAGTTGTTTTTAGTGAAATGAACAGATGTTTGAAACGTGATTAATGAAATATGAAGAAAGATAATTAAAAAAGATGTAGGTTGCAAGTATAGTAGCAGTGGCGCAGCCAGTCATGGGCGTTACTCTATAAGGTTTTTGATTTTTGTATCATCTTCCAAGAAACATGATGTAGATGGCTCTTCGACTAACACAGGCAATAGGCTTACAGCACGAGGAGAATTTACATCTCTGAGTTCCACTCCATTCCAAAACGTACATATTTCTGTGAATTATTAAATGAATCCGAGAAGCTCTTGTGATTTTCTTTTTGTACTTGAGATGGTTGCACCATCAAGCAGCAAAGGTTTATTCCATTGTGTATTTCCAATTGATTCAAATAATTATAAGGACACGACAAAGAGAACTGAAATTCCTCCTGATATTGATGATCTACATAGGTCAGAGATGGCGTTCCAATCAGCAAAAATGTGTGTCATTAGTACGTTTGACAAGTTTCAGCTTTCTCTATTAAATCGAACGCATCTGCCGAAAAGCTTATGATCAGGGTGTCACAGGCAAATCTTCTTGACCAGCCGGGTGCCAAAAAATCGCGAGAAAAGACTTGGCTTGAAGAAGAAAAAAAACAATATTCCAGCAGGACAACGAATGGAAGCATGCATTGGCGACGGGAAAACGGCGGGATTTGCGGCACCATCAGATTCCCATCTGTTCCATCTGTCTGCGTTGAGGTCAAGGGAGAATATTAGAAAAAAATATGTTTTCATTACTGAGAACAGCAGTCTTTAATTGTCAGGCTGATAACTTTTCACCTTACCCTTGTGCGACTGGTATACCTAAACTATCAGCTAGACTATTTATTTATTTATTTATTTGCTAAGCTAACAATATAATTAAAATTATAAGCTAGCTGTATTAGCCAAATCAGCGAAAGCCTTCGGCATCAACTAGACTAAAAATTAGTGAACATTACATATGTTAGTTCTGCAATTACTCTTTTGTTATAAAAAAAACGACTTAATTAATGCCAAATTCAGTTTTTTGCAAACGTTACCAGGCATTCATTATACAAGTATGCTTCAAATGAAGTTGCCTGTTCTCAAGATATGCAAGACGAAAGGCATTTTATGACAGTTTTATAATATTTTTTTCAATATAAAAACAAGCCGCCAATTCAACCTTTTTTGCATGTTTTCCAGAATTACGATATTTTTACAACTTCTCGAGATATACGAGACGAAAAAACGCACCCACCACACAAACATTCTCTACAAACAATGAATTTGAGTTCTATGTAGTCATCTTGAAACGTAAAAATATGTCAAGATGTTTGATTCCGAAAATCACGCCTATTACGATAACTTCAAAATGTGAAGTTAATATGGCCGAGCCAAGACAACACAAAGACGATCATATGTGTTTAAATGGGAACTTTTGTATAGCTATGGAACGACGAAGTTACTTCCTACCTTTACTCAGATGGCGCTATAGTTCAGGGTAAGTGTGGGTCTTAACCAACGAGGTACTCCAGCCGATCTTCAGTCAACTGCTCCAATTGTCTAGAGTGTTTAAGTCCCTTTCCACATGTGTTCAACACCTTAGATGCGGTCGTCCTCTTCTGTGTCATCTTTCGGGATAGAATACGAAGACTTTTCGGGCCGGAACCGTTTTGTCCGTTTGCTTATCTTGGATTATAGATCTATAGACACCTTCTACTTTCCTCTCTTAATATAAATGAGACCAAGGATTGCACGAAAATTTTGTTCGAATTATCGAATCAATCAATAGCCTTTTCATGCACTTTGCAAGATCTTGGTTTTTCGAGAGGGGGCTCTACTTTTCATTTATCACTTGAGCCCAGTTGGCAAGAGTTATTTTACATCTGACCTCAGCGCTGGTGTTGTTAGTGCTAGTCACTAGTGAGGTAAGATAGATGAAATCCTTGATTTCTTCAAAGCTATAGCTGCCATGAATGTACCATCGAACCTATTTTAAATGGTTCTGCTTCGTTGCCCTCAAAAATATTTCTCGCTATGTTCGTTTAATCATGTCAATGTTAAGGGATCCTCACTAATATTTGTATTAAGAACAAGCATGAACAAGAACAAGAAGAACAACAAATGTCCTCAACAGCCCGAGCTGCCAAGTACTTATATTGTAGTACCCCAAATAAAGTGTTCACGAAATAATTCTTCTCGCTACAACCGATAACGCCAATCCTTCCTCGTTCTCCGACCCCTTACAACAGGGGAGCTATCGATTTTTGGAACCAACTATTCACCGTTCTTCTATCTAATTCCGCCCAAACAAAAGTCTTTCAACATAACACGATTGCGAACTCCATTCACCGTTAAATAACGGTCCACATTACACGATCATGGACTTGGAATCTTTTGAAGCAATATGGGTCTGTTGCTGGTTTGATAAAGCCATTAAGCCAAAAATTAGCTTCGTCGCTAAATATGGGTTTTCAGGATTTTCTTCATACTTTTGCACAGCCATATCGAGGACGAAGTTTTAAGATGTTTCAGTTCTTGAGTTAATTTAATCTTGTAAAGGACGAGAGCCGTGGCGCAGTGGGTAGTGTGTCGGCCTCTGACGCACGATGAGCGAGTTCGGATCCCGATAACACCAACGCCATCGAATGTTCATTACGCGACTTCTCTCCTCGGCGGGCAACTGGCAAAACCCCCCGTAGTACACTGGCCTTGAAAAAGCTTCGCGACTCTCGCTGTTCGGAATCGGCATTAAACTGTACGTCCCGTTCACTTGTGTGAAAAACAAATCGCACACAACATAAGTGAATGAGAGAAGCTAGGCTCTGGCTCTTCATGAACTGTAACGCCATCTAAGAAGAAGAAAGGTATTGGCCAATGTCTTTAAGGTGCGGAATCAGTGGTAGAGTGACACTCAATAGAGAATGTGTTGACTCGGATCAATTCACTATGACACACACTGCCTGTATGGAGGGGCGATCGTAACAACAGAAAATTGGAGTAAGCGCTCTTAAGATTGCGATTCCGCTCGAGTTTTGTTCGCCTTCAAACTTTCGCTGTTCGTGAACTTTACGACGGTAAAACGCAAGCCCGTGTTTTTAATGACATACAAAATTGTTATGTCCCTATCAAAAATCCATCTAGAAACTCTAGAGACACTACCTCTCTATTCCGACAACAGTAACACGAAGATCGTATTTTAAAAATTGTTGTCTTTTGGCTAAAAAGATAAAACATCTTCAAGTTCAAAAAAAACCCTTCTTATTTCTGATCAGCAAAGGCCAATTATTCAAATTACATAGGAACAAATATATAGATTTTTAGGCCCCAAAAATCTTAAATCAAACTTTGTTGCTAACAACTTTTACTCAAAACGTTGTTTAAATTCCGTAGCCGCTCAGTCAAGGTTTTTCGGATTAACTTTTGTCACAAGTTTTATCAAATTAAAAATAATGACACCATACAAGGTCCATAAACCCACAATCGGATTAACCAACTACTCATACCCAAATCCAAATCAATCTGCACCGCATTAGTTAATCTTTCCCTAAATTACTTCAATCTCCCAAGGCCACCTTTTCAACAAAATACGGTAAAACTTAGACTGCCAACTCCCACGCAACACTGCGCTATTCGTACCTCTACCCGCGCATGCACATCGAATTTTCAAAATAATTTCATATCCATTAGCCAACCACTCGCACAAGGCCCCCAACCCACCATCGACCGCAAAGTCATTATCAACGTCACGGAACTAGAGGCGTATCCACGTACAACTGACAAAGTGTTACGATAGCCTCAAACCAATTATAAAATAAAATAAAAAGAAAACGGAATGCTGACGATCTTTCGCGCATCCATCCATTCAGGTGCACAATCCGATGAGGTGCCACTGAGACGATGGCACGCAACTAAGAAGGCAATTAATGTTGTTCCGCAAAAACCTCATCTCACCGCTTCCAGTCGCTTAATTACATCAACAACAATCCAACGATCCGAGGCTATTAAAGAAGATTGAGCGAAACGAATTTCAATGAAGAAAAAAAAAATGTATCTCACGTGAGGCGAAAGCGTCTTTGCGAGTTTTTCTAGTTTCGGGGCACGATTTTATGTCTGAAATGAGGACAAGTGCAATACAAAGTTATCTCGCTATACACCACATGCCAGATTGGCGGCTTTGACCTTAAGCCAGGCGGCGCGATCAGCAGTGGATTGAAAGCGAAACCACACAGGAATGCAGCTGTGATGCGGAAGAGACTAATTACAACTCTACTGATTGTGCTAATATAGATACATCGCAGGTTGAATTTATTTACTCGTACAGATGCGATGATCCTGCAGAAAACTCTTGAAATCACCTTGGCATTCTCGCACGAATACCGTCTCTGTAGCCGTAATAAAAGTCAACGCGTGTAAATAATCCTGACAGATTTCGTTCACCCTCGACGACGTCCTCATTTTTCTTCTTCTCTTATTCCTTCGGTTCCATGTCGGAGAGCATTACACAAAGATTCAATTGATCAACATCCAACGGAAGAACAACAATGCCAGCTACTGTCGATCGTCCGCAGAGTGCCTATACACAAGAGCGCGCTATATTCGTATCTCTCTCGCTGTCTATTCCACCACGATGGCCTTGTTCTCATGTGGGTCATAATTTATTATTTTAACTACAACTGCCCGAGTGGCATCACTTTTTTTAATGTGTCGTCTCAGCGCGTGGATGCCTTTTGATCTTTCGCGAGGAGGCTTCGGCTGCTGCTACTGTTCGAATGAAGGCAAAACAAAAACACAACGTTTTACCATGATGGGTATCTGTGACAGGATTATTTATATCTAATGGCATTCGCTGCTATCTGCAGCTCTTTGAGGCTTTCTATGGCATTCGTACATCATCCAAGGCCGGTACTTAAAGAAAAATTCCATACCCCGATGGACCTTAGAGACGCCCCGTAAATTCACTGCTTTATCTCGGCACGTATTATGACTTATGTAACTAAATATGATATAAACAAAAAGAAAACAATAACAGACACGACCCGTGGGTGTAAATGCCTTAATCACAAGCTTCGTCCGCTATGGTCATTTCGTATCTCATTTTACGCCTTCACAATCTTTGGGTAGTAGTGTGTCTGTCCATCTCCGTAGTGTCGGTCCCCTCCTCCACCAGTCAACGACCACTTGAAACATGAACAGGCATAACATACGAACATGGTGCCGCCATGAAACATGAAAGTAATGATCGAAAGCGTCAAATTGCGTTGCAGCACACGCGTCGCGATATTATGGTTCTGTGGAGGATAGGAGGCAGCCAATCACTCGAGGGTTCTATCCCTATTTCCCACCTTCTTCTATTCAACATCTCAAAAAAGAAAAAGACGACGAAGATGAATCGAACATTGCAAGGCGCTGGAGAGCCATCACTAGTTCAATGAACTGTCGCTTCAAGAGCTTTTTGGGGAATCAATTATGTGATCGCGACACATGGTTTGAGTTTTTCTTCGTGTTTAGATAATTCGATCAAAATGTTGTCAAGTGTATGTCTGGTGTGTCTGTCGATTGGGGGACAATGTCAGCATAATTATGTGATAAACGGAATTTCGATCATCTTATGGCGGAAGACGACGATTTGGAACGCCGACAAACACGGTCGGGAAGTCGGTGGGGATTTGATGTGGGTGAATTGATTTCCGTTTGTCTAAACCGAATTAGGAGAACGGGAAAGCGGGTTGCTTGAGCCTAAAAAATAATTTCATGGCGTAGGACTGAGTTTAACGACCTGCAGAAGTCATCACATGTCATAAGTTCTAGGGAAGAGACATGATCGTTTCCGACGAATATTGAAGACTACTGAAAATGTAAGGAAAAGCTAGGATGGTACTTAACATATACATATACGGGTACCTCAAACAAATTTACGGTATACTGGAACTACCAGTTTAGCTGTATGAGGAATATACCTTGAGACGAGGTCATCTAAGGGCTTGTTTGACGTGTTAAAGACCTTTAAAAACATCTCTTGTCACGACTCCAATTGAAGGAGCTTTTGCTTTTTACTACAAGTGATATTTGATGGACCTTACATGGTTTAATTAAACCTTAATATCGCCCTTTGAAGAAATAGTCGTGTTTTTTTTTTTTTTACAAGGTAGTCCCAGAAATAGCAGGGCGAGTTTGACCTTCAGATTCGACCGCGGTTTGTCGAATTATTTTTCTTTGGTCTTAGCGTTCCAGATTACCTTCACTGGGGCTATTTAACCTATGTTTCGACACCACATCCGCGAACAATGTTTCTTCACCTGTTATGATACCTTTCAGCAGTTCAATTTAGTGATTCTTGAGCAACTTTCATTCGCCACAATTTTCGTTCGTAAATCAACATTTTGGAATGCATTTTGCTAGTTCACGCCACATTACCAAATTGCCCGTGGCACTGTTAGAGCCTGAACCAATTGATACGATTCGCCTATCGCTCATAATGATTCCATTTTAAGCGGTAGCTGACGTGCGGGAGCACTCAGAGCTTCATCATGAGTTCGGGGTGATCAACCGACAATTCTTTTGAGGGTCCTTTCCACCTGTATGCGCCGCCTTAGATGCGGTCGTCGTGTGCTGCGTCGTCACTTTGGGGATGGAATCGAAGACTCTTCTGGCCGAAGCAGTGGTAACCATTCTTTAAATAATGCAGCCATCTCAACATGGAAGTTACTCCACTACTGACATTTATGTAAGGTTATCCGTTTCTTGGTTCCGAAAGTTAATTTAAACAGAACACATTTATGATTTAGATTTTGATCTAAATATCCTTATCTTTATCTGATCTTTATATCCTTATAATGACTGGATCCGTCCATTATGAATGAAATTCCTTCACAGAAATTCTTGCAGGACATGATTCTGGCTAAATAATTTTCCACGACTTTTCGCCACATTAATCAATCACTCGGCCATGACTTGACGAATATTCGTTGTCAAAGCGTTGAGAGTTTGCGGATTGACGATCTTTGACATAGAGTCACAACAAGATATCCAACGGCGACAAATTGTCCGATCTTAGTGGCCAGTTAACATCACCAAAACACGAAACAGCCCGTCCAGGATATTTTTCTTGTAAAACAGTCAAAACGGGTCGTGTTGCACCAGACACATCTTCCGAGGCCAAAAAAATAGTGACCACGAATTGGACAACCCTGTACTTGCAGGCTTCCGCTCTGCTTTATATGTTAACATGTTCGTTTCTTTTTTAGGTAAACATGTTGAACGTCAATCATGCGATGGCACCTCTCCATCTTTTAGATCTTGCGTTTCTCGTACTTTTCCTTTTGCGGGTGGAAATATAGAATTTCGAGCCAAATAAATGTCATTGAGGGAAACTTTACCTTTCGCCTTTTAGTAGATAATATCTGCGTTTGAGGAATGTAAAATAATTTTAGAATTTAACTGCGTGACTTCTATTAGTTTCAACGCTACACATTTTTGCGATTTTGACATGGAAGAAGGAGCGTCGCGGACCGCTGAGAAAGTTTAAAGACTCAGTTTTAAAAGAATTGCTAGATCAAGTTCTAAGTTGCGCAGTGGGTAGTGTGTCGGCCCATGACACGTGATGAGCGATAACACCAACGCCATCGAATGGCAAAACCCCCATTGTACACTTGCCTTGAAAAAGCTTCACGGCTCTCGCGGTTCGGAATGGGCATTATGCTTTAGGTTTCGTTCACTTGTATAAAAACAAATCGCACACGACATAAGTGAATAAAAGAAGCTTAGCTCTAGCTCTTCATGAGCTGTTACGCCATCTCAGGTGTCTGTCCGGCAGTAAAAAGGACCAGTATTTGTGACTGAGTGCTCCAACAGATAGCAGAAGCCTGCAACAAAAAAAACAAAAAAAACATAAAAATGTCCAAGTCAAACGCATAAAATAAAGAAAAAATATTTCTGGATCGTATTTTGACCAGCGATGAATGATGAATCCAAAGTAAAACAAGTCGAGGAGACAGCCAAGAGCAACATCCATTAACCAAAGCTCATGCTGTTGTTCGTGTAGAAGCCACCACAGGAGCTCGCTACATAATTATTGGTTTGACCAAATAATTTCCAGAACCCACTCGCCTTTCTATATATCGCCCCTGACACTACCACCTGTGCGATGACCAACTCTTCTGATCATTCGAAGAAGCTCGAAATCCATGGATCGTCCCAAAACATGTACTTCTTCTAACGCCGAATTCGTATATTACTAGAAAAATGGGACATTTTTCGAAATAAAACTTCAAGTCAACTTTACCCCCATCTAGCTCTATAAGAAGCTGCTGGCCTTATAAGGCGAACAAAAGCAAGACTCTTAGTAGTATGACAGAAGCAAGCGATTATGAAATCAAAAGAAGATTGGTTCGTATGGTAGTATCAAAAACTCATCCAAAAAACATAAAAATCTAAAGAGAAAGAGCACCTGTTCGTAAAACCTCATTTAAAAGTATTATTTATTCATAAATTTCTTCTGTGAAGAGATGCAAGCCATAATACCATGCGAATTTAATTTGCAGCAAGTCTCGTTTGTTAAAGTTCAACTTCAAACTCTGATGTAAGCTCGTGTGCATTACACAATTTGTATACGAAAGTTCAAATCTGTTTACAAATCAACATTCCATTCATCTTTCGTGTCAAGGCACTTCTTGTTTTATGTAGATCTTAATAAAGTTTGGATAGACGTGTGATTTAATTTTCATATTGGTTTATTGATTAGCTCTATTATTTAATTAAATATGCGCATATCGCAGAGTATTGCACAACTGAAATGATTATTGCGGACAATTTCCATGTATATGAACGTCAGTGGCACAATATGGGCAGACAATACCCGGAGAAAGGCATGTCGTGATTTATGCAGTGTTAAATCACTTAATTCAACCTGTTAATGGGTTTCATGCAAGCACACTGGACTGGTTGTTTACTCTCCCACCCTAAAAAGCACACCATAGGTAGGCTCGTCTGTGTACTGCATCATATCAGCTAAATTCTCCTTGTGAGTATTATGCTTAATGAAATGAATAGCTGTATTCCCAATAGAATCATGCCATAAATATCAGGCCTAACACCCTTATGCTCTGGGACAAAGTCAATAGTTTTGCCAAAGGCTATCAGTTGTCCCCACCCCCACCCGAATGCATCAATGAAATTATTGGCACTTGTACAATTGCCAGGGTTTTGAAAGATACTGATCCAGATGAGATATCCCGAATTTCTTCAACGCTGACGAAATTAGCATAAGATTCTCCACCTCTTTAGGGCTTTTCTCGAGGCAAACGGCATTTTTTCATCTTCTCTCTTCAATAAACCACTCACTGCACCAACGTCTCTTCTTTCTAATGTTATGTAAAGACTGATAAATGGTCAGCTTAGGAGTCACCTTGGATCGTGGAAACTTCGTAATGACTGACAGCATAATTTCCCCAGCAACAGATCCACCGGTGGTTTGATGGCATAACTGAACGAAAAATGAAACCACTCGCTTCACCAAGGCTGAGAATAAAATTGTTGTCCTTGATATTTCGAAGATAATTTCCAAAGCTTTGCACGACGCACTTTTGTCGAAAATGCATCAACTTGTCATCAACGCTTCATCATCGTCAACTTGAGTAGATAAGAAACTACCTTTCAAATCACTCAGTGCAAGTTGATTTTCACCACATAAACGCTGATGTACCTCAGGGCTCCGTATGGTCTCCAGTCCTGTTTTTCATGTATATAAATGTTTTCCCGTGTGCAGTAAGCTTAGCTTAATTCCTAGATTTACAGTTCTGATCTTCGGTATTATGACATAATTAAATGGGATTAAAACAATAGTTTAGAAACATAGTGATGTCTGTTGATACATGTCAGAGTTTAATGCTCATGCTTAGCTGAGCACTTGCTAGAAAGAACACAAAATCGTGCGATAAAACGTATAGGGGACTCTAGCATTACAAAATCTATTGATTCTATTGACATCTATTGATGACAGAAATGTTTTCTGCCTCTCCCTGATCTATTGCTAGTTCTCTTCGGCGCCCTTAAGCTCATTATCTGACTGCAATGAATCCACAAAAGTGATGTTAATATACCGAACTATACAAATTATCACGAGTAGATGCAGACCACTGCAAGGAGCGGTTATAATAACACGATCATCAAATTAATTGAATGAAGTCCAGACAATAGCTACAGGCAACTGAACCTGTTTAAACCAATTTCACTATCTTTCTGAAGACGAACATTTTTTAAGCAAATTTTCTAAGCTTGTTCAGAAATCTAGGGTTAAGTGACTTACTAGCCGAACTAAATCTTGTAGTCAACGTCCTCTAAGTGGGGCACTTTATTAACTTAATTTAGGCAAACAAACCATATAATTTATATAATCTAAAATTATAATACAATAAGAAGAGGGTGAATGGCGGCGGTAGAGGAAATTTCTAAGACCGGGTTTGGTGAGATGTGGGTCCAGAAGAGTGGAGTTCGCTTCGCCCAGAATTCTGGTCATTAGCTTATGATAGCCAGTGTTCATTTTATGGGAGTTGATGCGGAAAAGGGGCATGGACCTAAGGTCTGGGAGGTTGGTGTAAGGGAAATCTTGTGTGGCAATGTAGGATAATCATTTTTCATTTTAAGGGAGGTGTCGGTAATCTCGCTTCGCTCATCTAGGGGCTGTATGTTTATTATTTTAAATTGTCCATATACTCGTATTTAGGTATCAGTCCAGCGAAGACCACGAAAGGCGAAACGAATAAACATACGTTAAACGGCTTTAATACGCGCAGTGTTATACTGTAAGAGAAAGACCAGATTTAACTAGCATTTCGAGAAGGAACCTAACGAAAGTATTGCATAAAAATGTCAATTAGAGAGCCGATGTGGCCCTCTTGAGGGACTCCAGAGGTAGCATTAATTAGATCAGAAATAAAAGATCTGAAAATATTTTTCCTCGAGGTAGGATATGATCAATAGGATAAAACAGGTGTAGAAATCAAGAGAAATGAATTTAAGCAGTATAATTTGATGAGAGATTTGGTCAAAGATCTTTCTGAAGTCTACTTTTTGCCATCCTCGATTACAAACAAAAATTGTAAGACAAACTAAATTAAATTAGTCGTTGTCGTTGCCGTTGATTTCGAGGAAATATGAACTTACAATGAAAGTTGGAAAATAGTTGAACACCTCATTTTTTCTCCCTTTTTCATGGATTGGGATGATGTAAACATTTTTCCAAGACGGAGAAAAGAGTCCCTGTGAAAGATCAGATGGTTGGTATATTTTTTTAATACTCTGACAGGGAGGTAGCCAGGACCAAACGGGAAGTCATCTTATGTTACGTATTTTCTCGATGGCATATTTCCAGACACTAGAGTCATTTGGGGGCAGTTTTTTATATAACTAAAGTCGTAATGACCAGGTTTATGTGGTGATCGACAGGCTGAAGAAATGGGCAAGAAAATTGACTACTATTTTCGGATTCTCGGAAGAAGTATTCAAGTATTCAAACATTTAAAAATAGAGGGACAGTTATCAGCTCTTGTAGCTGTGAACTCAGCCATTTATAAAGTAGTAGAAACGCTAGGGATATATTCCTAGAGCTAGAGATTGAATGCGGTTCAGGTACCGGATGTGGAGAGATTCGCATAGTTGTCAATTTTTTATAAGACTGCTGGTAAGTAGAAAGATTGGATGCAGAGCAGGATTTTAAGTAGATGTAAATAAAAATTATTTCTTGAAAAAAACCTTGCTAATTTTTGGAATAACGGTGCACATAAAAATTTCATGTCACGACCTAAGACATATGTATGTTTTGTTCAACCTTGCAGAGTAGGAGTTATGTTTTTCTTTCGGATAAAATTGGGTTAATCTCGATCTGTAAATGAAAATACTGCTGCTTTGTGTGTACAGCTGGAAAAATATACTTGAATTGCTATTGCTTTATTTCAATGGCAAATATTTTTGGTAGCTTTAATAAATATTTTCTGGCTTAAGCTCATTTTCCTTTATTGATAAATAGGCCGTTGAGACAAGACACAGCTTCAAGTTCCAGATAATTTATGAAATCAACACCACATCATCTAGTGATAAGACAACTCGTTTAAACCACCCGCCGACGTGTCTTCACGCATCTGATTTAAATTCTAGATACTCATTTCCAAAAGCAAACAAATTATGAGATCAACATTCAGATCAAAGTCGATTTACATTTTTATATTAAAGATGGAACACCGTTACTCGCGATGGGATGACAATCTCCCCATCTATCAATGATTTATCGACCATACCAGTAGTGATTAACCGCTCAAACAATATCACTTAATCTTCCAACTCCGAACGGGTTGTTTATAAATTCGAACTAAGCCGCTTCGAGATACTTACATGAGTGTTCATAATATCTGCATAATCTGCCAATTTAACATTTTTGCATTTGTTTTTAACCGCGACGAATGGTTTGTTATTATGTCGCAGCGAATATCAACAGTAGTGCGTGGGTGTAAGAACAACAACTTCGAGTCTTTATAGATGTGTTGTTATTCGATAGCTGAAGCGGACGGAGTGGTATACACAAATTACTGAATTAGGGGAAACGCAAATGGTAAGCACGTGGATATACTGCGAAATTTATAGGTGGATACAGCAACCCATAGTGAAACATAATACTCGACTAAGGGCTTTGGTATTTTTTCGCGCGGGAACTCAACGAAAAACTACAAAAGTGTGCTGTCCACAAGGTTTTCGAAATATTTTTATTTCGAGTTATGAATGTAAATAAGAAGCCAGCGGGATTGGTGTTGTTTTGAAGGCTTCTAGTAGCATGTTATGCGGCGAAAACAATTAATCTCGGAATGAGTCGGGTTAAGCGAATGGGCACTGCTGTCGGCTGTCATTATGGTATGAACGGTGAGGTATGTAACTGAAGTTTTTTTTTTTTCACGATTAAACAACAATCGCGCATTGTTGAAGTGAAACGGATGCAATGTAGCGGGAAACAAGAGCGGAAAATGAAAGTGTGAAATGAAGACACTTGTACGGCGGCGGATGGGTGCGATGTACTAAGACTCGATAAAGGCTATAAAAAAGACTTTCTTCGCACTGCTCTTTGGGAATAATTAGATGGTGAAAGAATTTGTGTGTAGTTTGCTTTTACTTCTTTCTTGTTGAGCATGCAATTCGGTTGATGTGATAGATAGTTTCGGAGAGTCTTCCCATTGTTAAGGGGAATTATGAGGTTTTTAGACCTTTGGTCACATACGTTAGAAATTGGAACATGAGAATGGGAAAGTGTTTGAGTCTTGAGATGAACCTTCCGATTCACGATTAAAAACGGAAAATAATTTGCGACATATTTTGAGCTTCTGAAATATTAAAAGATTAAGAAGGCGTGCGCATCAGGGGAGGATGTGATGACTTTTTAAATATTTGTTTGTATGTATATATTTACATATGTACATATGTATGTGAAGGTTTTTTCCGAAATAAAAAAAATTAATTAACAACAGAAATTTGCAAGCGCCTTTGTTATTCCAATCTAAGTTCGTAAAACCGCGCACCGAAAAATAGAAAAAAAAATCAAAGAAAATGAAGAAGCAAGACACAACATTTTTACCTTAAAGTCAGATCTGATGCTAGTGAAGTCTATTTACTGAGAAAGGTTGCTCTAAAACCTGAAGAAAAGTTAAAAAAGTATGTTTAATATATAAAATGGAGACTGTTGCAAGCTTTCGAGCCGATTAATGATAAACTACTTTCGGCAAAGTACAAGGATGTATTTTGTAATGTTGTACCGTCTCATAACTTCTCAATAACGAGCTCCAAACTTAACGTCTGTAGCAGAGAGTAATTTTTATTATATTGTGTAAGAAAAAGTGATGCTTTCCCAGTGCATTATATTTCGGCTATTTGTGGACTAGTTACTGTCCTTCTTTTTCACCAATCTCCGCTAACATGCGTAGGACCGCGCAGAATGTTTCCCTCAAATCATCGAAGGTTTCGCTATCCAGTTTCAAAAATGTCCAAGCTACTGCGCAGTAGAGTAGAGTTGGGGTAATTAAGATTTCGTAAAGAGTTAACCTGGTTTTTAAAGGCAAGACTCTACTACTCATTTGCGTCTCAAGCCCAAAGTTGATAAAATCGTCTGATCTCATTGCTTATTACTAGTTAGCAAAAGTCGACAAAGTCGTTCACTACTTCAAAGTTGTAGCTACCAATGGTAACGTATTGCAGACTTTTTTTGTGGAGAACAAACAAGGGGTGATCCAAAAGTAATGATAATCGGTTATTTTCAGTCCGCATAAAAATCTAAAAACAAGTTTTTTTGGTGGCTTATAAACTCACTAGGTTAGGGTAAAAAATCATAAAAATACACTACTATTCCCAGGAGGTACATTCACTTGAACACGAACTGCCAAAGGGATAATTGTCATCAAGTACCTCTTCGCCCACCCACGTCCCTCATTGAAGATAACGCCCAAAAAGTGGAATATGTTGTGTTGGCAGGTCAAAGAGTGTTAGGCTGTGGTCACAGGGATCTTATATGGCAGCGTTCAAAGAATCCTTGAAAACTAATTGCATATTAAAGGGTCTCTGGGCATTGGGTACCGAGAATGCTAACGAGCAAAAGAAAAAACGAGTCAACATTTCAAAGGTAAATCTCGAAAAGTTTCAAGCAGATCAGGAAATGTTTTTGTTGCATTTCGTGACCATGGACAAGACCTGGATCCACCATTTTGATCCTGAAACCAAACAAGAATCGATGACTTGAAAGCGAGCCTCCTCCTCAACACCAAAGATATTCAAATATTTGGGCATAGTAGATATTGTAGAATGTTTGAAAAAGGGAGCCACTTTTTCGTAGTCTTACTACGCACACGCACGATTGCAGAGGTCAAGAACGATGGGGCAACCCGCGAACTGGAACGCTGTTTCACCAAGCAACGCTCTGGCTTACAAGGCCGCAGTTGCTATAGCAGAGTCGAGCTGCTCGAACACCCGCCTAATTCGCCAGATTTAGCTCTCAGTCACATTTACCTCTTACCTGGTCTCAAGTATTACATAGCGTCGATAAGCGCAGAGTATGGGAGTACCACGACAATAAGACGGTAGCTTTCCCTAATATGAAATGTCAAAAAAAACTCGATAAATTGTGTCTTCAAGAAATGAACGAGGCAAAATGCCTACTCCGATTAGAAATATATATATCGCTGAGCTTAAGGAATCGTTGAACAAAGTATTAACAAGCATGATTAAAAGTGAAATTTGCTTGGAAATCGTAAAAGATTTGGGCAGTGATGGCGTGTAGATAAAAAACTTAAATCATAACTCGTTCTTTACCCAGAGAAAATCATAGTGACAATCCGGTGACAATCATATCGATTCGAATAACCTAGACCCGAACCTAGTGGATGTCCATGATAGATCCCCTGTCTGACGCATAACAGTGCAAAAATTTCTGCAGTCGGGATGTCACATTCTTTCACATCTATTATATTCTTCTGATATTTCTCCAACGGAGAAGTAATTTTGAAGTTTGAAGTAATTTTTCGTCAGAAAAAAATCAAAACTCAAACCTTCTATAAAAAAGGAATAATGGACCTTTAATTAGGGTAAAAAAGAGTTCGTATTTCGACTAAATACTTTGACTTTTACATACTAATGTCAAATTTGAGCATTTTATGTGGGTCAGCCCACAGATGGTGTGGATGTTGACTGTCAATTACTGTCATTTAGTGAATTCAATGTGGTTGATCTCTTCATAAGATATCAAATACAGTTTTAACAATTTTACGCATGAAATCGTTTACCACGCGACAATGCATTTTTTTTAACTTGTGACAATAATGGTTACATTTCATAAATTCATGAATTTTTCGGTCAACATAATCGCACTAATGTGTCCGAATTGGTGCATTTCAACATGTTCGGACAGCACGTACACGCCAAAACATTACCGCTGTGAGGGAAAGTGTTCGAACCAACACCTCGATTCGCCAACGAAGTGAACGATTGGGCATCATTTATGGCACTTTGCGTCAAATTTTAATTTTAATTTTAAAACACATCTATAAAATCCGAAATTATACAAAAATTCTAAATGTTAGACCTTTAGGAACCCACACTATGGTTGATGTTGATTTTTTAAATGATTCTTGCCAATCCGATTTGTATCCAATTAAAATTTTTCCGACGAATCACTTTTGGTATGGAGACTATATAAATAAACAAAATGATAATATATAGGAACCGGGAAATCCCAAAAAAGACAGTGTGTGTGCGATTTATGGGTTCGCGTCATCATTGGCCCATACTTTTTGGAAGATGACGCTGGAGAGGCAGTTACTTTGAATGAAGAGCATGATCGTAACATACTGACCGATTATTCTTTTCCAAAATTTAATGAATCGATATTGCATACGAAATAAGATCATGTTATTTTGATTGGAGAAGTTGATTGGCATACGAGGTCATGCGATTTAACAGCTTTAACCTTCAAGTCCAAGTCATTGACGATTTGCCTTTCCGATGGCCGCCAACAGAAGTCGTAGTCGTCACATGAAGAATGCTGTTTTCCATTCAGTGGAACACAGACCGAACTTCATTAAT
Organism: Merodon equestris; assembly: GCA_958301585.1. Classification (NCBI taxonomy): domain Eukaryota; kingdom Metazoa; phylum Arthropoda; class Insecta; order Diptera; family Syrphidae; genus Merodon; species Merodon equestris. The sequence continues at coordinate 7,586,867 of OY284415.1, forward strand.
AAATAAAGATCAATATGGATTTCACAAGAAAATGTTTGTTTAGTTTATCGAAAACTTCTACACAAGTTGTTGAATCAGCGTGTACTTATGACACAGTTTGCTATAACCTTGACATTTCTGGTTATTTTGACACATGTATGCCCGTGGCAGTTTCCGGACGCAAAATCTGATCTCTGACTAGGAAGAAGGAAAATGGATTTCGGGTGTTTGAAAACGAGATCTTACGAAGGATCCATGGTGGAAAGTAAGGCGAAGAAACAGATGAATAGAGAAATCTAATCATTAATTCGAGGAACTCTTTTCAACTAAGAATGGAGAGTGGACGAACAGTCAAACGAACAATGAGTGGAAAACACGTAGGAAAAAGACCCCCAGGATAAACCTAGAAGAGATGGAACAGAACAGCGAACACAGGAGGAACACACTCATGACAAAGAGGCTTGGCGAAAGGTGATCAAAGAGGCTCTGAGTTTCTGAGTTCCAAATGGCCGGTTATAGTGGAAGTATACTTGGTATCAGATTAAAGATATCAATATTATGGATAACTATAGGTCTTAAAAGACTGCTTAGATAGTCCAACGTATTGTATGTACATATATCATTCAAAACCATTACTCCAGAAATTTGGTTCGCGAGGTGAATCGATGATGCTTTTTGACAATCCATCACATGTCAAATGGAGCACTTTTCACTTTACAACCATTTCCATGAACTATCCCTGAGACGTCTTATTGATTTTTGAAGCGGAAGTGAAATATTGAGAAAGAGCGTAAATCGCCATGATTTGCTGCCCAAAAATCTACCAAATCGCATCAAATCGAAGAAGTATTTAATGTATTTATTACGACTTTTTTCTGCCAAGGTATGTGGACAGAAGTCAGGCGAAATCATAGAAATTTCGAAAAAAATGCCACAAAGACAGCAGATGTACATCGCAATTCAATTTTTTTTCTACCAAGAAATCCAAAGGAAATATAAAAATCCCACACCATTCCTCTCAGTGATGATGCGTGACGACCATAAATGTCATGATTCCTTCCTCGTTGGTCGTCAGCTACCTAAAACCTAACCAAAGTCATTGAAGCCATTAAAACCTAACCGAATCGCCTATCCTACTTCATGGATGCCACTGAAAGAATTATTTTTACGATCCACCTAGTTCAGATCCATATGGCGTATATGAATCTCTGACGATCAATCTAATATCGACACCCTAAATTATGAAAAATACTACCTCATATAATGATAACTTTATGGCCATCGAAAAAACAAAGGCAACACACACATAGGACGTTGATTATATGAAATCAAAAAATTACAGAAGTTGCCTAGCTTTAGGGAGATCATGATTCAATACGAAATTCGGAGAATTTCCAAAAAAAAAAAAATTTAACTCGAACGCCCAAGATGCCCCGAGAGACAAAAAAAAAAAAAACAGACAAAAGAACAACCAAAAGAGGTGTGAACAGAAGAACCATCGAACAAAGACGAAGACGCCAACACAGAGGTCACACATCGAAAATTGTGAAAATCAAAAAAGAGAAAAACCGAAAAAAGAACGAACGGTGTGCGAAAAAATTTCAGCAAATTTCGTGACTTCTCCGCGTCAACCAAGCATACCACGTACGTGTCATTGCGATCAACGCAAGACTCACTAGTTCAGTCGCCGAAACTGTCAACCTTACACGTAACGATGGTTATGACAAGCATGTATCTGAGCGGCAAGCCTAAGGTACATTAAGCACGAAGCAATTAAAAGAACATGTATTCGGATACATAGGCATGTACCTCGTGAGGGCATTTTTCCAAGAACCATTTGAGGTCACTCGTACGCAACTCTGACTTTGAAATAAAACAAAATACCAGCGCATACCGCATTCAAATGATGATTTCCACATGCCTACGAAGACTCCACTTCCGATAGTACATATAGATAATTGCTCAATTAGCCAGTCATGCTTTTAAGATTCTTTGATTTGAAACACGATGGCATTTTAGCATTTCAATCAACTGTCGAGCACGAAGGACGCACCTCAGACGAAGAGAGTCCCGTCGATACATATGTAAGTGCCCATCAATCAATGTAATGGAATTCCAAGCATTTCCAGACAAACAACAACAGGTAGTCGGAGATATACGTACAACATATGGGCTCTCTCTCAGACACTGAAATAAATATCTATGCCAGTGATATCCAGTATCATTGCCCTTCTCGGAAGCAATATGTCATCGCAACCCTCAGCTAATCAATCAGCTTTGGACGGCCGACCTAGGATAGTGAGCGTCGCATTACACGTTGACGACATGCCCCGGCCCACACAGGCACCTAAGATTCCCTGAAACTATCTTGGTTTATCGCTGCTGACAATCTTGTAACCTTCTTTAACCACGGTATTCATTTGTCATTTTCTAGTATCTAGGGCGAGCACGTCATTTCACTCTCGACAAGTACAGAAGCGCGACTGCAGGTTCGCCGGGTTAATGGCTTCTTCTCCCTATTTTCATCGAGTTTCTCCTACTCACCCTAGGTCAATCCATTGTTTACCCCGTCGATGGTCAAATTAAGGTTAAAGACAAGCCGACACTCCTGTTGAAAATTCATCGCTACATTGGTCTGTAAACAAGTGAAACTACTAAATAGTATCCAAAAATAGTAAATTTCGACAGAAATCGGATTGCTACTTGCAATGGTCTTTGGGATTTATGTGGATTTCGTACAGATTTCATGTTTTTCGAGACTGTGCTCTATAAATACCCAAAATCGTAGCGAAGAACTACGTCCAAGATACACTGAATCCGGGAACACGTGCTCTACTTGATAGAGTTTTTCTTCTTTTTTTTCATCGCAGTTCGATGTTTATGGATGGAGTAGATAAACGAAGAACTCCACCGATGGGATGGGAGCATGTTCGATTACAAAGTGTGTCATGATTGTACGGAGCAGGAACGAAACATGTGCAGTGGAAGTGAATAAGTTGGAATCAGCTGAGCTCGTGCCGCACGATCGTCGGCAGTATTTGTGTTTGGATAGACATATTTATCTGAAGGCACGATTTGTTTATTTTTCATCGGATGTCTGGTGATGATGCTGATTTGAATTCGAACTTTGGGGTGGCAAGTTGGCTATGTATGTAAGGATGACAGATGATGAAGATTGACGTGTGCCTAGAGCCGTACAGTTTTTATTGCAAAAAGTGATGAATTGCAGCAGAGAGCTCTCCCACCATCTAAACGGGGTGACATGATGCTGGGGAGTTTATGATTCACAAGATAGGCCTCAATGATATATTGCATTTAACAAAAAGCAGAAAAGTAATCTAAGCCAAGTCCAAGGGGAAGTTCTACAGGCGATCGGGTCAAATGAATGGCTAATACGTATTATACAAATGGCGGTTTCTGTTAACCGAAAGATGTAAACCGAATACAGACCCAGAAAAAAAAACTCGTATAAAGATGGCTAGTGACACCTAAATCTGGTGACCCAATATCGAGGTAAGTTTGAAGAGCTGTGTAACGGTTATTTCTAGAGAAAAAAACGAGTTTACCCATGACAGGTGACATCTATGCTACCATATGGTATGTTTCTATGATAGCGTGGGATTCTTGGCCTCTTTTCCAAGGTATTATTGTATACATCATTTCGGGATTATATAATTTGAATAAATTGAATTGGAGCCACCTCTCATTTTATTTACGTATTTTTGTAAGCTTTAGGAGACTTGAGAACAAATCGACAAGCAAACACTCTTCTATCCATTAAAGTGGATTCATAGAGCAGGGAATGCCCATAGCCCTCTGTATGCCATAATTAGTCCAGGTGAAACGGATTATGTTTTAACAGGTAGCTCAGAATCCTTTTCATGAAGCTACGAGTACATATATGATTAGGCTGGTTGCGTAGTCCATGTTACCGCAATTAAATTTCATTTCGCCATAAAGTCAGCCATTTAGCGACAGAGCATAAGTATCGGTCATTTCTTAATGACGAAGATCGCAAAGAATTCCGTCTCCTTGACCTAGCCGAAGTAAAGATCGCCATATTTAAACTGAAGTCTATCAAAACTGCCGGCCCAGACATACCGCCTGCTGAGCTCTTCAAAGCAGCCGGAGATGACCTGATAGGGAGCATTCACCAGCTCATCTGTAAGATATAGTCAGAGGATAGCATACCCGAGGAATGGAATCGCAGTATCGTGTGTCCGATCCACAAAAAAGGAGACCCCGTTGACTGCGCCGCCACGGATAAGTCTTCTTCTTGTTCGTTTTATGTGAGCGTCTGAAGCCGTTCGCAAATCTGCTAATAGATCCGTATAAGTGTGGCTTCATGCCAAGGAAATCAACCATCGGTCAAAGCGGCGAAAATTAGTTTGGCGGTAAATGAGGGCAAAACACAATATATGCTGTCATCATTAAAGGACGCTCACCACCAGAACTTCAATATTGGCAACTATAATTTGAAGGTACCTGGAACAACGACATCAGTTCCGAAATCAAACGCAGGATCACTCCTGTCAATTTATGCTTCTTCGGATTCAGGAGGCAGATGAGTAATAGAGCCCTCTTCCGTACGACCAAATTGACTCTATATAAGGCCCTTATTATTACGGTCTTATTGTGTGGCGCAGAGGCGTGGATCCTATGAAAAGTGACAAATACAGCGGGGTGATGGAGGAGAAGATTCAATAACGAACTACATGGGTTGTAAAGCGACATGTGCCTAGTCAGACGTGTACGGATTTGAACGCCTAAGATGGCTAGGCCATGTAGAGCGAAAGGACACCACAACCCCAGTCCGGAGAATCCGAGGACCCGAGGGACGATGAAGTAGAGGACGGGCGCACCTAATGTGGAAGAGAATTCAGCAATTGTAGGTACGACTTCGGAAAGGCATGTTGACTTAGGCCCAGACTCCCCCCAAGCTAAAGCGCCCGTTAAGAAAAAGATGTATGAAAAGCAACATCCTTGGTATGCGCTAGACGCTGTTGACGTAGAGTCTATGAGGGCCGAGTAATCTGCAAAATTTCTCTCGTGATAACCCTATTTTGTCGAGAATCAAATTACAAGGCTTATGCCATGAAGGCACTGTAGTACTAAGTAAGCCAGTTAGGCGACAATGTACTTAAGCTTCCCAATGAAGTTCAAATTGATAGAGGTAACTTCGTCAAGAGGCAAGATTTCCCTGACTCTCATCATTGTCAAGAGTCTGCCTTGCGGTGATATTTCAGACCATAGTATCCCAATGGATAGCCGAAAAGTTGAGTTTTGTGATATTTTAAGACAGGAGTCTTTTTCGATTCGTGAATTCTTTGAACTTTGTTTCAAAGGGATGGACGTTGTGATTTTTCCCATTCTATGAAAACAAGTTGAACTTAAATTTGGAAATTCCACTGAAAAGTTAGCAACTTTCTTGTCATGATATCTTCTGCCCAGAAACCCACCAAAGCTTCACCTTACTTTCTGCAGAGCATCATAGCAGTCTTTAACGAATTTTGGCATGTAAATAGGTATATCCCTGAAATGGGTCTCGAAATTTAACTCGGCACAAGCTTAAATGGTCTACAGATAAGCTTAGAAAATAGGTTCAATTGCTTAAAAAAATGCCTTTGCAGCTCGGACCAAAAATATCAGCGCGAAGTGTGTCCTAAAACCCTAATCACCACTTTTCCAGGTTAAGGTTTAGGATCAATGTCTCTTTGAAGACGTTGTAAAGTGTTTATTATAAATGAGGTACGTCTCGCTATGGTCGTATGTAATCAGAAGATGACTCTAGATTTCAAACTTCAGGTTTGGCCATAACTTAGGCGGCGGAACCATAGAACCTTCGTCAGTTTATGTTCAAGGTCAAATCCAAGATATTTAACATCATATGAGAATCCAATGTTTACATCATTTAGGGTAGCCAGGTAAGGGCATGGTTTCCTTTTCGTAGTGAAAGTTATTTACTAGTATATAGTTATTCGAAGACTTCGTAACCGAGTCAATAAACATGTAGTCAATCACAATCGGCTACAGTCAGAAGTGGAGAAAGGCCTTGTGGGCAACCATTTGCTGCTAATACTGTCACTGAAACCTCTTCGGTTGTAGTTGGGATAACTCAGCTTTCGATCATTATCTTAACCCAGTGGTAAATGGGTTGATCGACGCTCCTATAAGTTAGCTTTCTCGTGATCGAGTCGTGGCCAGAGTTATCGGAAGCACCAATGGCGTTCTCCTCTGGGTTTAAGCTGGGCTTATTCCCTTTTAGTATGCTTCTAATATGAAGTTCGAGGAACCGCCTTCAAAACAAGCAACGCCAGACTGAAAGAATGAATTTGGACAGCTCACTGGATTTCCTAGTTTTAAGTAAGAAAAATAGATTGACTTTCCTCATAATTCTTGATTGAAGCTGGACCTAAATAAGGCTGTCTGAGGAATGACAGAGGATGACGTCATGACCTTTTCGAAAGATCCTGTGGTTCGCCTGGGGCTTTATAGTGTTCGAAGAAACCAATTCTCTACTTTATTCTATCAGTTTTGAAAAGCCTGCCTCAGAAGTTTGATGGTACTAGCGGTAGCATTGAGCTGATGGTGTAAGGGGAGTAGACCCAAAGAAGTGTAAGTGTATCCAAAGTTTTCCGCCGATTAGTTATGTTCCAAGTTACCAAGTAGTCCCAATTTACTCTCTAGGGTTTCATGTTACTGGAAAAATTTTCAACCTTCTCTTAGCACCTGCGTGAAGCAGAGGAGCCATCAACTTAATTGTTTGCTAAACTTGAGCCAAACTATTTATGATCCCACGATCGTAACTACATATATATATAAAGCATGTCAATCATGTTATGTTCTCCGTCGTGTTATCGGGGCTAGCAATGAAGGTTATTAAATGATTTAAGATTCAATTTTTTAAGCTTGATATGAGGACCTCCCTCCTTTAGGGATAGAACGACGTAGAAGTGCTATTTAAGTATATTTTTGCTACTTTATTGTGACTGCCTTACACATAAAAATCTATTCGCCACGGTTCCAATGATCTTAGATATGACGATAGCTTACGACTAGCCGAAAAAAGTCATATTTGGTCTACCTATTGGGAAAACCATTGGCAGAAAGACGTCAATACAGGTTAAAGCTCAAGAATAATAAAAGCAAAGATCATTGCCCCATCAAGTCATTATGTTTACTCGTATAGGCTAAACCCTGAAACCTACCAATCACATTAGTCATAAAAGTCACCATCACTTTGTGATGTTTGTGTGATTCCATTAAGTTGTAACTGTCACTCAGAAGCTCATTCAATCTACCTCAAAACAGTCCTGTTATAACGTGACAGCTTGAATGAAATTAGTACCTTACATGGAAACCCAAGCTACGAGCCCAAGAACTTGAATAACAAATTGTCTCATTCCCCTTCTTGGTAGACGACCGTCGTCGATCGAACATAGTGCCAAGATCAAGTGGAAAACCCGATCCGCCGTTTCCATCGATCATCAATATCGATCGTAAATAAATCTGTTTACCCGACAGCTACTTAAGCAAATGATCCAGTTTATGTTTCACCAAAAAAAAAAGAAAAAAAAAACCTTTTGTGACACTTTTAACACAAATTCGAATTGCGTAACGCTTCAAGTACATATGAGTAAATGACGGCGACAACGTCTATATGTATCCCCTAATTGTTTACTTCCAAATAGGTTTCGTATTTCAATTCGTCGTAAAGAACAGAAACAAATCGATTTATTCCCTTCGACAGCGAACCCAACAGGTAATTCGAAACCTTTGAAATGGTTCACTTTCGAGAATCCAACATGTACGATTGGCAGGCACTCTGTTTATCGTACGCGTTCTGCGACCGGACGGACAACGAATCCACAGTAATTACTATAGTTACCCTCTCACACGGAAAGAATGACACGAAAGAATAAACAATTGAGGAAGAAAAAAAATAAGAAACAAAACCTCAAGTAGGAACTGAATTCATGTAGAATTGCGCAAGACGGGCGCGGGATAGGGGGCCAGTAAAACAATTCGCGGTCTTTCCGAGGAAAGCCACAGATATTTGTTCATTCCGTTCTGCCTGCGGCAGATATAAATGTGCATAGTTCTATAGAAGTGCTAGTTTCAAGTCAACTAGCTACCGCAATGCTGACAACGAGATTGATTCCGATTGTATGGCTACCCCTCGCGCAAGACGCTGTCTCAAACATTCTCCCGAAAGAAAAACAAAAGATATATCAAACTCACCTAGAAGCACAGTAAACGAATATCTAGAACAATGATCAACAGTCGTCCGTTTTAATCCTTTTGTTGTCGACTCAGCTTATTTTTTGATTTTTAGTTAAAATGGTTTTACAGTAATCCGAATCTGTAGTACGAATATGATTGACACTACACTAGCAGATACTCATATGGTATGTGTAGATAAAGGTATCTACGCCCACAATTGGAAATTTGGTTTCCGATAACAAATTTTATCTTTTGTTTTGCAAATCACTGTGCAAATCAAATGCACTTCACTCTAGGTACCTCTTTTTGAAAAGATTCCTTCAGGACTATGGTTGCCAGGGATCACTGATATCGAACAAATACGCGCTTTCTCTTGAAAATTTCCCCAGATTGCAATATTACTCGTAACCTCGTTAACTCGCGATCAACACGACGATCGTTGATAACTGATCGTATTTAAAATGCCTAAGTTGTCTTTTGCAACACGGCAGTTTGAAGCAAGTCAGTCGTTATATCGCTTTAATATCTCAGAAATGTCAATTGATCAATCGAGTGATCTACCGAACTTTTCGATTGATTTTTAAATGCACACATTGATCGGAAAGATACAACACTATCTAACAAAGTTTGTGCAATAGATTCGATCCGCGGAGTACACGACTATACACAACACAAGTGCGATCACTTGCTTACGTTACAGCGAACTGTCGTTCAAAACGTCGGCCGACAACGATCAAACTCAAGTGTAGCCGACAACGACGATCGTACGCGCGATGTTTGTGTCTGGAACACAACAAAAAAAAAAGGAAAAATTGAGAAAAGAAAAAATATGATGAAGTAGAAGAAAAGAAGTAATAAAACCAAGGAGAAGAAGAAGATAGAGGCAAACCTGCGGTCGTCGCCGTATGTTGGTTCTTCGCTGATCGATGCGTTGTAAAACAGAGCAAATGTGTTGCTGGTGCGAACACAATAGGCATTAAGTACAGGTGCACTGGTCGGTTAGACTTTGTGATGAGTGGGATGAAAGATTTGGAAAACGTAGGAGTATTGCTTCAAGACTATGTCGATCTTATAACCCACATATGAGATCGACTTCAATTAGTTTTTCGTTAAATCAGTCGAATCACACATTGAATATTTTGAATTGATCACCACGATCACCAAATTAGTGGTCCTAAGGAGCGTTTGTGCTTTTCGCGAGATTGTCGATAGCTTTGTAGTGGTCCAAATAATGACTGTTTATCGACACGAGCAACGATCTTGAAATATGATGACTGATGACGATTTTATTTTATTCTCATACAAAACTGACGAAAACTTTAATGAATCATGGGTGTATTGTGTACGAATATAGCAAATTCACCAAAGAATGACTTTATCAGTAGTAATCGCCAGTTACAGGGGATCATGATATTACCCGAATTCAAAGCCTTTGTTGCATTCGAGTGTCGATTACTTTATTACGATCCAAAATACTTTTGGAACTTATAACGGCATGCTAGTTACCCTCATGAACTTATTACTCTATCAAGTATTCAATATAGCATTGATCGCTTGTCCATCAGTTCCCGTTTGACTTATTTAGTTTGATTTTATTTATGACTTTAATCTGTATTATCAGGAATGCGATCATGGCTACATTTTCATGATCAATAAAGAATTTGAAAAAGAGAATATTGAATTGATAAAAATCCTCAAGGTAACGATCGCTTGTTTTTTTTTTTTAAAGATCGTTTCATGTTGAAAGTGCGAAGTGCTTTCGAAAAGTAACAGGAATTTTCTGATTTACGAGTTCTTTTAGTCCGATTTAGGCCCCTTTCCATTATTTTGTTGCTAAGCATGTCTAGATTTTTTATTTGTTCACAAAGTCAGAGATTTTCATTAAATTTTTCCAGTTTTTACAAAACCACCAAAATTTTAGAAATGTTAAGTATTACTTTTGGTGCTCCTGCTATAAGTGAAGCTAGATTTGGTAAATTGCTCTCTTCCGAAAATAGGGAAAGAGGATTATTCACTCAGTCACTAATCAGTCTAACATCCTTCTTGCTAAAAAGCATAAAAAGACTGGTAGAGTTGCACGTGCGCAAAGTTGCTCTTCGAATGCATCTTTTTTCAGAGATGTAACGTGCTTATCAGCGGAGGAAATCCTGCAAGACTGCGCTTCAAAACCTAGTTGAAAGAATTAAATGTCTCATTCATATTCGCCGACATTGACAGCATATCAATGCATGTGTAACGCTGCTGGACGGCGTGGCATAGATAAAACACTGTTTTTATGGATCAAAGCAATGCTTGTGCACAGGATAAACAGAGTCTGTCCGCAAGGTGGAGTCCTGTCTCCACTGTTATGATGGTCGACCCTCTGCTCGATGCCCACAATTCCTCTAGGGTCTATGTCCAGGTCTGACTTTGCCGTTCTCTCTGTTAAGTTACTGTCTGTCGCAAAGGACACTAAATGTGATCGATGACTGGTTCACGAGCAATGGACTCTCGGTTAGTCCTCTAAAGACCGAATTCGTTCACTTCTCAAGAAGGGTGTAAAATACTGGCATGACTCAGCTAGTGCTAAAAGACTTTACCATCGGGATATCGAAGGAAGCTAAGTACCTGAGAGTAAATTCTTATTACTATGTACATCATAGATTGGATTTTAATACACACAGCCGTAGATGGAAGGAATATTCAGAATGCAGGATGAATAAGCGCACATGCCCCGATGTCTGCAAGAAATCCACAAAATTCTTCTTATCCTTAAAGAGAATTGATTGCAGAAGACTTGCGTGCGTCATTATGGGCCATTACACCTGCACCTTTGCGTGCTTGACTTCAGTGTGAAGCCTACCTGTGCCGTATGTTGCGAGGACTATAACACAGCAGTACACTTTCTCTGCGACTGTCCCGCTTTCGCCGCGCACTGTGGCGCACTCTTGGGGCCGACGTGGTATGTGGCGAATCTATTAGCTCTACATCACTGAAGCTCCTTCTCGAGTTCTTCTAGAGTTAACACCGATTGCTTCCTTTATTTTCACAGTACAGTCGCGAGAATTGGACGCAGCTCTAACGATGGCACTCCTATACACTTCTGTAGTTGCCTGGTAGGTACCTTACTTCATATATTTCTAATAGCTTGACTACTTCTCAAATAATTCCTTAGAACCTTTTGGCTTCATCCAAGTTTTTTTCCCACTCGATGTTCACTTGAATTTTGCCACTTTATTCTTCTGAGCATATTCTTTGTCAATTAACAAAATCGTTAACGTATACTAATATTGGCTGGCTATTCTGCTGAGCTAAAAATGTCGCATGCTTTTATGGAAGATCAAGATCAAAGCAATGTAGGACAATATCGGTTAATTTTTCTTGGTAAATTGTTTTTCTCTAATTGAGTGTAAACAAATGATCTTGCAACGCACACTTCCTAAATAAAAGGGTATTTTGATTTCTGTTTCGTCGTTGTCGTGAAGATCACCTGCTACCTTCAGGGAGGCTAGATCACAAGTGCTTAATACTCACATGTGTGATCCTCAAGGCTATTTGGATTGAATCAAAACAAATCATTCATTTTTCGTTCAAGATCACCTAATCCTTAGTTTTTGTTTCTTACAATTTTTTTTTCTCAGTAAATTCAACAAGTGCACCGATTGTAAGACAAAAAAAATCCTCTCCATGTAAACACCAAACACGAATAAGTCAAGAAGAAATCTCAAGCAATCGGCATAAGAAACTCGAAAACACTAGGAAAATCAGAAAAGAAACAACAAGCCAAAGAGAAACAGTGGAGACCTGTGCAAGATCAGCACAATCCACACGCCATCCACTCTGTTATTGGCACATCGTTACACTCCGACACACTCTTGCCAGCAGCTCCGACTGTTCAGTTGCTTTTACTTCTATTCGCCTATTGTGAACTGTGATCCACTTGGAGTATCCAAGTATCCAAGAGGCAACGAGAAACCTTAGCTACACGGAAGTACAACTTCTTTCCACACATGCAAACGATCTCTCCTCGCTCTTTCACACTCATCAATTGTCTCTCTCCTCTTATTTGTGTTCATTCTTTCCGATCGCCATCTACACTGTTCGCGTCATAGGCACTTGAACGACTGTTTTGTGTGGGTACGACCTGTTGCGCGTGTATTCGAGCACAGCGCGGTGTAAACAACTGGCGGCCATTTTTGTTTCCGAAACCACTTGCTGAACATCATGTTGGTGTTGTTGTTGCGATAACTGCCAAAAATCAAAAAAGAGAACAACAACAAAAGTACTCGCACTCATGGTCATTTGGTGAAACCTCGCCTTACCACCAGCCATGTAAATGGAACTGAGGTACGGGGGCGACAACATCGATCGGAACCACAGCTTCGGGTGACAGTTTGCTTACTCAGGCTTTTTTGGTGTCACCGTTGGCGATCTTGGTCAATAAAATCTGGATACTTAGCGTTTTTCTGCATGTCGATCTCTCTCCTTCCTCGTTCGTTCGTGGGTTCATTCCCGCGCAATGATCGCTGGTGTTTACTGCTCGGGACGGGTATTACCAGTTGGTTGGCTTGGGTTTGAACACTTCAAACGCATTCGCTTGGTTTCGATGTTTTCCAGGTTTGCAAATTATCACGAGTATAATTCTAGGAGACGGAAGAGAAGAAGAGCCACTCTGTGGGCATTTTCAGGAGGAACATACACACGCTTGCAATGTTTTATGGGCTTATGTAGTTGGGGAAGTCACTGAATCGGTTTAGGGGGACATAAACACGGAAGAGAGCTCCAGACATAAACCAACTCTTTTTTTCTGGGTGAAGTGTTTGTATTGCGGTGTTCATAATATCGGTGCCTGTTGAGTAAAACGATCGTAAATAAGATGATTGGCTCATAGAATTGGTTTGGAGCTTAGAGGTTTTCGCGTTAACCAGGTGATGGCTGTGAATAGGTTTTACACTTAGAAGGGAATTTAACTTTTGAGCAATGTATTGAAAGTATTGCGTCTTCCTGGTTTAATCAAGAGGATGGAGTAAAAAAGCTTGAAAAAAGCTGTTTATCCTCCAACAGCAGGCGTAACAAGCCATGTTTACAATTCATAAATGGTAAAGGAAGCTCAATTTATTCTGACAATCGCACTAACTTGAATGTTATCGAAAGTAGCCAATGTCATTTCGAGAAATCTGACGAAATTTGAGTCTCATGGCTAGGCATGTTAAGCCAACAGCAACCGAGCCGACTCGGACTATATATAAGCCTCTATTAGCACAAATTCTTAGTAGAGAGCCGTAAAGGCATTTAAAATCTTCCTATCCAACCGCAAAACCACTTTCGAGCCGTGGTCAAAATAATTCATTTCCCAGCTTCCAGCTGACTTACGACGCACGACGGAGCCTCATTTGAATAATACCCCAATTCCGTACGCTTTAAGCAGCCGACTATTTATAAACTCCCTGACAAAACACTGGGTTACGGCAACCTAGTTGATTTAATCTTCGACGAATATTTAGATGAGCCTTTCAGCAACTTCAGTGACAAATGTATTAGTGAGATGCGATTATTCGGAGCTCCCCTTTCTGGATCAAGCTTGAGGAGCAGGTGGCTGGAAATTCTTAACAAATCATCATCCAGACGTTTGCTGGAGAATTCATAGGAATGTGAAGTTACCATCGGGACATCAAGAATTTTATCACCAGTTCCGACCTCGAGCTTCAGATGAAATACGATCTACACACACTCACTTCTGTGTCTTGTGGTTGTCTATAGGATAAGAGCTGAGAAATCCACAATAGATTTCGAGTGGATGCGCTTAGATGATGTGCAATGAAATTCCACAGGAGAATCGAACCGAAGGTTGAGTGTGGTTTAGGATTGCAGACAAATAAAAGAGTCGTCGTCGTGTGGAACCTGGCAAAGACAATACGGCGTAGATGGTATGCTTCCTGGGTGATGTAATTCAAGCCTTGACACCACCTACGCGGCCGACACTGAAGAGTGGACGGAAAAGAATCGAGTAAGTCGTTCTAGATGGAAACGCTCGAGGTATGCAGAATCCCGCCGACGGCTACCTAACAGCAAGTTAAGGGTGATCATCATCGAATTGTTTTATTACCAAACAACCGATGCATCTCCAAGCAGTAGCACACGTGCTAATCGTTTTAACCCAGGGGCCTTTGCCTTCGATTGCGTGCTGCGTCAACTGTCAGTCGCCGCCGCGGCTAATGATCACCTACCGGACCAGCTTAGAGCTCCAATCGATTAAGCCACGCATCTTATACGAATATATCATCTGACAGATATGTACGAACAGGCGACAGCAGAAGAAGTGATTTACAATTCCAATAAACGAAGCGAAGCGGCAGATGCAACCATGAAACCGTTTTCTTCTTCATCTTCGTGCTTTTAATTATCGATTGAAACAAGCAAACAAGTGCCTTCGGAGCGACACAGAACGCAACATAGAATCAAACTCAATTAATTTTCATTCTACGCAGGTAGACGATCTTGTTCAGTTTTCCAGCTTTTCTGCTTCAATTATTGCCAGACGCTCGACCGAGGGTATAGCTACTCGTATTCGACTAATGACATATGCCATATGCGGTTGATTTGTGGCACGATGCCGAGCGGACAATCAATTGTACACAATTTCGCTTTGTGTTTTCTGTGATTTTAATGTTTTCTTAATGATTCCACCGAGTGGGGGCCTACAGAAGGCTTGAATGGGCTACGAAGATGCTTGGACGGAACGGCATTCTTGGACTTATGTTTAATTCATTCTTATGTGTGGACGGTGTGTTTCAAAAGTGTGCTAAGGTGTATCATGAACCCACCTGTAGCGCTATATTTAATAAGCGATGATAGTCGAAGCTCTATGATGAATTGCAATGTGGTTGGAAGTCATAACCTACAGGTTAGAACTTCATTGAACTTAATTTTATTCATTTTAATTGAGAAGATCTGGGATAGAAAGGTTTCGGAGGCGTTTCAACAATAGTTTCAAAGAAATCCGCCGAAAAACTGGTAGTTGATCAAGTCGAATTCAAGAATTATGGGACATGAAAGCAGAACAGCAATGCACCAAGATGGATGGACAGAGGGAGAATACCAAATTAATCAGGCCATTGCATTATTTCCAGGTAGATAGGTACAGATATATGAATACGATCCCATTTATTAAGGCATGGTTTCATAAATTCCATAATATACTTACTTACCTTGATCTCTTGAAAGCATATATCCATAAGATATGTATGTATTAACTATTTTCTCTTTTAAACATAGCTGCGTTTCTAGCTGATGAAATGTTCAGTTTTCACCACTTAGGTTTTCCAAGTCCCAAGTGACATTTTATGACCAACGAGGCAAAATGGACTCTGCGTTAAACGGAATATAAACCTATTAGATCCTAGAGCTTAGGAAATCTAAATCAGAGAGAACTACCAATCGAAGAAAAACCCTGAAGACCTTACTCGAGTTGCAACAGCCTGCTTTTCAATGCTGATAAAATAAAGTGGGCAATCATGTTCTTCAAATTCTACAAAGCCTCAAAGTCTCAGTTAAGACGAAATACGTCCCTCTAATATGGAGGGATGACAACCTAGTTTTTTTCCCAAAAACTTGAAAACCCAAGAAACTGTTTGTCGCATTATCAGTCTTGTGTAGAAAATGTTCCTTGATCCTTTCTTGTACTTGTATACTTTCCTGAAATGTGTATTTCGACCTCAGATCAGGAGCGAAATACCCAAATTTCCGCAATTCCCATATTCTCAACCCCACACCATGCTCCATCTCCACTACCCCCAAATCAAATTCCATCTCCTACAACACATCCAATTCCTCACCCATCTCTACTACAACAGGTCCCTCCACAACAAATCCTTCTTCTATCACCTCTCAATCTTTTATCGACCCTCTTCTGCCCCCCACAGTCAAACTTACCCAGCAAACCGCTAACCCCATCGAATGTCATTATGCTCTCTCTCGGCTAAGAGATAAAAAAACATACGAAAACATCCATCTCTTCCTAGCTTAACTACATGATAAGTCAGACTCGGTTTGCCACGAAGGGAAAACTAACACAAGCGTAAGGGCGGTCTTCCTGCTGATTTCGCTAGCCTCAAAAACCTCTTCGTAAAATACCACGAATTTTTCAACATTTGCCCTCAAAAAGTCTCAAATTATCTCGCTACTTTCCGGCAATATATACTCGTACATTCAAAGCGGATATCGCACCTCCAGCGTAGCCGAGCTAACACCGATAGGTGTTGTTGGCTCGACAACCCAAGCTGTCCTGCAACAATCACATGCTTTGGTCTTTGATGCCTTCGCGTTGAGTGAAACGATCCTGATCCCCAGCATAAACAACCTCGAATTGTTCCCCTCTAATTTTAACGTTTATCGTGATGATGATCTCAATCGACCTACTGACAGCCGCCCTTGTCGAGGCGTCCTTCTAGCCGTCCTAAACTCAATCGACTCATCCCTTGTTGCAATATCCTCTTCCCCGCACCTCGACTTCGTTTCAATCATGATCCTATTACCCCAACAGTCGCTTTACCTTATTTGCTTCTACATCTTCCCCTCACAACTTATTGAATCCTACGAATTCGCCATCAACTTTATAAAATCCTTATACATATTTGGTGATTTCAATCTTCCCCATCTCACATGGACTTCTTTGTCACTTCTAATCCCACCACCACCAAAGAGTTTCTCTTCCTTGATCGCCTAACCGATTCAAACCTATGCCAAGTCAGTGGCATTTCAAATTTCATGGGTAGACAATTAGACCTAATTTTCACTACTGATTCCCTCAATTCCTCAGATTCTCTTTGCCCCCTTTCCCTAACCACCATCGTCAATTTCCATCCTCCCCTTCTCCTCTCATTCTTTCACGATTCCCCCACACAAAAGAATACCCCTACAATTCCATCCTCTTTCGCCCTTCGAGGTATGTCCTGGAACAATCCCTTGATCTTACCTCCCTACCATGAACGCCTTAAATTAATCGATTTGAACACCTTGGAAGAACGAAGACGGGTATCTGACATTCATTTTATTCATCGACTCCTTACAGGTTCCACCACTCTTCTATTTATCCACCCCCCGTACCACATATGGCTCCAACCAACCTATCACGCGTATGCTCCGGAGTGTTAACTCGACTCCCCATTTTGACCTCAATCTCAGTACCCCCTGCTTAAAAATCCGCCTTCTCAATCACCTCCCTTAACCCCAATTCTTCGTTACATGGCGTTACAGCTCATGAAGAGCCAGAGCCTAGCTTCTCTCATTCACTTACATATGTTATGTGCGATATGATTTTTCACACAAGTGAACGGGACCTACAGTTTTAATGCCGATTCCGAACGGCGGGAGTCGAGAAGCTTTTTCGAGGCAAGTGTACTACGGGGGGTTATGAAAGTTCCCCGCCGAGGAGAGAAGCCGCGTAATGAACATTCGATGGCGTTGGTGTTATCGGGATCCGAACTCGCTCATCGTGCGTCAGGGACCGACACACTACCCACTGCGCCACCGCTCTCTCTTAAGTTACTTAGTGTTAAGTTACCTCGTAGCGTTAAGTTAGAAATGTAGCTTGGAATAAGCCAAATAAATGGGAGTTACGCCCCCACCAAAATCAAAACCAAATCAAAATCAAAATCGTTGGGTTAAACGGTGCATAGGTATAGGTAACAAGAATGTTTATACTCCAACTCGAGTTTGAACCAACACGAGGTTAAACAAGTATTAACAATAACTGCCTCTTGGTTAAATACCGCAAAACTAGCACTCCGATTCTTCCTCGGATACTTGGAAGACCTTGAAGACAACATCCGGCGAAGAAGACAGCGTCCGAAGGAACCCTCCTGGCTATGCGACAGATGATACACTGTGGAACAAAAAATAACCCGCCTATATATAAGAATAGCGGGACGGACTATCTGTCGTGCATCTTCCCAGAGTCCTCCCAGACAATGGACGAACTGATGAGATGCGCCGAAAACCCGACCCTCCAGCAATCAACCCACAGAAAGCATGCTGAGGGTGTTGCCAAGAGAGACACACACTATCCGACTGCCGAAAACCTCCTCTTCTGTTTGTAGTGTGAACGACGGGGCGGACGGATCATCGAATGCTGCCAACCGAAGACGGAAAACGAGCAAAGGTCATTCGAGTCCTGGGACCATAAGGTCAGGACCAATGCAAACAACCACGAAAATCAAATCCTTTAGCCTTGGAGGCCAATCGCATAACCATTTAGGACACCAACAAGCGATTGCGATTCTCGACACAGGGGCCACGAAGATCTTTGTGGATCATACTGCTGCTAATGGACCGCGTCAGAAGGGAACTGGAGATACTGGAGATAGACATATGTACCACTGGAAACCACTTCCAGTTTTACTTCATCTTTATTTTTGAAATGGTCTGAAAAACTTCTCGTATCAGAAGTATACTGGAACCAAATTCGTCCTATTTCCTTATCAGCATTAGTATCACAGAAAACTATCAACAGGGAACGTCCCCAACCATTTAATTGAGCATGTAGAGGCCAGTTTAAACGAGATCGACATTTGCACCTTCCTTCATATCGATGGGTTTTCAAGAGGACTAGTTACGATTCGATTATGAGTGATCTGTCTCATAAGAGTGTCGATCATCCCAATAAACGTTAGGTTAGGGCCATGTTCGAAGGCCATGCTACCACAACTACTTACGGAGAGGTCTCAGCAGCAAAAGGCTATCCACAACGTGAAATTCTCCATTTCTATAACAAATTGTAGCCGATTACCTGCTCTACATGCTCATCGATTTCGGTTACGAAGTAATGACATATGCCGAGAGATTTGTGGTCATAGTATTCCCATTAAACCAATTAAGGCTGGCGTAGTATGAAAACTATGAAAACAAAATCTAATCAACTTACCCTAAATGGTGTAAACATTTGATTTTCAGATGCACTCAGGCACTATGGTTCAATCGCCGCAGTTATGGTTAAACCTAGAAATTTAAATGTCGAGTCATCTTGGCATAACAGACAGGCGCCATTTTTTTTTATAATTTGTGCAGGTTCAAGAGTGTACGCTCTTTTGGTGTTTGTCACACAATCTGGACGGGGTGCAGATGGTTTGTGTCGAAGATGTTCGTTCTCTCCGGGGGTAGTTGTCCTAGATAGGATTTGAGGTATTCCACTGAATTTGCGTTGGTTCTAGTTCACAGTAAGTCCTTTGTTTCCATGTCATTAAGGTGTTGTATTGGAAATGCACACACAGAGTATGAATTTTGAGTGGCACTGATTGGACTAAAGGATCGACCGTAAGTGGGCTTAAAATATTATCGGTACTGAACGCAAATCCTACTTATGTTTTACGGAAGGTCGACACAGCTGTACGTAGTGCAGTAAAACTCCTTTGCTCACAAAATACTTCCACAAGCACACTTTCGAACAGCATGTTCATTCTTTACGAAATTCCCGATCTTGAAATGATAAGCGCGAGGTATTGATCCGAAACCGTATAAACTGAAAGAGTGGACTTGGATATGGAATCGGACGATGGCAAACGGTACGTTCCTTAAACTATGTCTTCATCTGGAACTCTTCCGTCGATAGGAATAAAGTACCAACCCTTTTATTTGCGATTGCGTTATTTGCCATGAATTAGTCATTGAACCTAGTAAAACTAAGGTTCTCTAGTCGCCAGTGTTCAACACCATTTCGAAGGCACGGGTGTGGTGAAGCAGGGCTCTGTTATCCTATTCACCTTCTACGTTTCTTGAAAGACAGCTGCCACTTCCACTTACATCTTCTCTTGAGGATCCTCAATTACTAAGAAATCGTGACACTGGGGTCTGAAATATCACCTTAAAACCGGCTTCTTAAAATTATGAGACTGCAGAACCCATATTATGTGAGGGTATTGCACTCTACTATCCTGGCAAAATTACTTTTCGTCGTGTCTCCTAAAGAAGCTACCATACCGATTCAATTCTCTCTCAAAAAGACTCTCGTAAGCCCCTCTTTTGTACAGTCTATTAGAAAACTAACCCCAGCGGCCTAGGAATTTGAATTGTAATCTCCAACTATCGAATTGCTGTAATTTGAATCAGAAATATCCAAATCTTGGATCCATACACTCAACAAGAGGATATACCTGAAGACAGTTCACGATGATCGAGCTGCAAGTTGAATATTATCTAATCTCTGTCAAACCCCAGGCATCAATCTCCACTGACATTTTCCAGCATGTAACCAGGTATCTTGGAATTCATAGTCCAACATTTATTATTAATGCTTCTTTCAAATTTCAAGTCCTATTAACAATGCAACGCCCGGCGCTCTATCGTCGCATCTATCCTCGTTTTTTTTTATCAAGACCCTTGCATCAAGCAACCTGCATCTACTCCGTCCTCTCCACACTTGAATTAATGGCAACACGAAAGCATCCAGAGATACGCACCGAAATTGATTAATCCCCGAAACGATTACACTGATGGATCATCCGTACGTAAGACAAGCTCCCACCTATGGCTTCGAACAAAAACCAATTTGTACTTAAAAAAAAAACACAAAACATGATATTACGCTTAGAAAACAAAGGACCCGTGTATACACCTCTTTCACGCCCATTATCTCCAGGGTTACGATCCGAATTGCAACATTAGTTCCAGCTTCAGTCGGCGAGCAAGGAGTTCCAAGCTTCCAGTACAACCTAACACCAATCATGATCAACAAATAAAGCAAATCAAAGTGACACGTACTCGTAGATATGTGTCACACCTTTTCGTGCCCGACTTAAGCCATACCTTCTTGCATTGATCGACCGACTGTACTATGGCACGTGCAGTAGCTTATGTCTTGTATCGTAACCGAAACAGAAGGCAGACAGATTGAGAAAAATGAAAAACATGTAAACGGTGAGTGTATAGCAAACGCAATTAAGAAAGGAAATAGGACCGACCGATCGCGTATGTGAATTAGATACAGATAGACAACAATTGAGGAGCGACGACGACGAAAGACCTATTGTATCACCGGATGAAGTGATTGCTTTCGATTTCATTTCCTTTTTTTTCAAATTTTTATTGCAATGGGATGTAGTTGACGATGTGATTAGAATTTCTAATCAAGACTTAGGTTGCTTGTCATCCAACGCGACAGATGTGTAGAGGCGATAATTGAATGACAGGCAGTCGTCGCTTCGGGTCTCTTAGAAGAAGTGTGATTTAGTTACTTTTACTGAATCAATAGGTTGCTTCGCGCCCAATGAAGTGTTAATGGATACAGCACCATGTATGAAAGGAACTGGTTCCATAGTTGGGCATAACCAAATCAATGCACGTGTGTCATACAACAGTTGATTGACCAATTTCACGTCCATTAACGTCGAAAGACCCGAGTCTGACTATATAGAACTGTTGAGTGTGGCGTGTAGAAGATTGAATCGTGTTGTATTACAATTATCTTCCACATGCCATTACCAGTATTCTCTTTTCGGTTTGCGTCTGTAATCTACAAGGCGGCAATAAATGTGTAGATGGCGCTCTTATACCTGCGGAACATTCCACAATTTGAACTAGGGAAACGACTCTCGAACTCCCTCCCATCAGCGAAGCAACTCAAATGAAACATTTTTAACGTATATTTGCGTGGCAATACTAATCGAGGATAGGGTCCACACTGCTGTTATGGGTTGCAGCCATGACATGAACCATTGCGAAGATAGTCAAGGTACTGCAATAGTTACCCAACAAGAGATGTCACTTTTAACCACAGAAAAACACTATGTACTTTTTATTGCCAATTTTAGATTAATGAGCACAGGCTATGTTTAGTGCACAAATAGTCATTTGTTAATGAAGTTTTTCATCACATTTTTGCGACTGAATAACAGTTCTTATATTATCTCTTACGAATCGTTCGTAGAGCGTTATCCCAGGCTTTATATTTAACACAGTCCCAAAAAAAGTCTTTCATTGCACGATATCGGAGACGAACTTAAGTCTCCACTTCGAGAAATTAGAGGAACATCACTTGATTGTTCGACTACATAAGCTTTCCTTAGTCTTATTGTTAGGTAAATGAAAATGAGCCTCAATACTCAAAATAACCAGCATAAGTACGGCACTATGCCTGGTCTACTTGCTTTAAATCTTATGTGGACCTGTAGGCCTAATTTCGATAATCGTCTCGAAATTGACAAACCTGACTTTCAAGACACTCTCAGCTACGGTGGCAAAATTTTCAGCTTACCTTGACGGACGGACCCGAGTTGGAGTTTTCATATGTGCCGACTGAGTTCGATATAGCTGTAAAGCAAGGTACTTCATGATGAGCATAAGCATGAAACGCAATGTCCTCTGTTTTTGTAGTGAATTTTCACTATTATTTGAAGTGGATGTTGATCCTCTTACTTCTATTTATCAAAAGTCAACGCAATAGTAGTTGAATCCTGGCAGTTCAAGAACGACACGAAATTTAAAATGACACCACTTGTTGAATACTCTTCATTTGGCAGTAGTTAGAAACTTAGATGGCGCTATTCGAAATGAGCCTAGGCAACAAACCAGCTGCTTTCGGCCCAGATTGTCAAGGTCATGTATGAACTATTCTAGATGCAGTAGTTCTCTGCATCTCGTCGTCGTGCCTCGGGATTGAGATCGATGAGTGGCGGCCGTTCACTCTACAAGACTCAGCCATTTTAGCTGTTAAATTCATAGACGCCTGACTAAGCCAGAGTCAATAGACAGCCCGTACAATTCTCGGTTGTATCATTTCCTCCATTCTCCTCCAACCATCTGCACTATAAAAGAAGATCAAGGTGTGATCAAGATTTTTTTAAAAAGTTAACGTGGTTTCTCCATGGGGGCCTCTTGGACCTAGTTGGCAAGTCCTTGTCACTAGTGAACCAAGATAAATGAGATAAGATCTTTGACTAGTTCAAAGTGATACTTGCTAAAGATGGCGTTTTGGCCTCTTTGTCACTTCTACTTAAATACTCTCAAACGCTCGATCTGATGCTAAATTTTTTAAAAATATCACTTTTCTTAGCCTAAGTTGTTTATTTATTTTGATTATTGCAAATTAATCGTAAGGCCAAAAGCCATGTCCGTATAGGGCCAGTAAGGTATCTTATGTTAGTTGTTATTTAAGCTGGTTTTAAGCATTTTTGTCTAGGGTAAGTGTGTTCTTATAATATAAAAACAAAAATGAATTAAGAAAAAAAAAAACTCTCAAACGCTTCATTACTGTCTCGATCTATCAAATCAAGTCAATATAATCTGCGTATAGAAACTATTAGGCAGATTTGGAATCGTGCACCTTGTAGTGGCGAATGAATCCACGATCTTTCCATGGTGATGTCATCCTGAAAAGCCTGACAAGTTAGGCAGGGATACTAAAACAAGTTATTGCACTTATAAGACGTCTCTATAGAAACTGTCACATGCGGCATTAACCGAAAGGTGTTGTATGTTGACCTGAAACTCCTGGGTCTTCTTTAAGATCTTCCGTAGTTGGTCGAATATTTGGTCTATCGCCCATTTGCCGTGACTGAAACCACACAGATAAGAATCTACCAGATTATTCACGAATGGTTTTAGGCATTCACACAGAGCAAAGTCTTCGTCCATTGTGAATGATTCCATAAAGCGAAAGTATAGAAACCTGCTCTGTTACGGTGAAAGACCAGTGATAGTCTCGGAGAAATCACCTATCGAATTCCGATTCGCCTGAAGGGGGAGTTTTGATAGGAGTTTCTGAAGTGATCTGAGGTATTTCCAAGGTGAGTTAGTGTCCACGGGACGGCTACATCTGGTGGTTGACATAATTGTTGTAGCTCATCCAGCGTTTGTCAAAATGTTTAGGACCGTTGCACCTATATTATTCACCACTGAATGACACCACCAATGTGTCATTAACAAATGCCCTATATTCGTGCCTCGGATATACAGGGTGTCCCACGAGCAGTGTGCCAAAAAGCTAGAGCGTGTAGGTCTGGTCAAGATAAGAAAAAAATCGTATGGGACGGGGGATCTATTCCCCCCGTTTAGCCGGGAGGGGCAATTTTCTAAAAAATTGACCTAATTTGGAAAAACAATTATTAAAAAACAACAGTTACATCCACAATGCCGTGATATACTTTTTTGTAAAGCCAGAAACCCCTTCTTTCATCCTGTGTTTAAACAAAGCTGTTTTAAGGAATTGTTTTTGAGAAATTAATTTTCAAACTCAAAATTTTGAAAAATGAAAATGAAAAAAAAAATTTCGAACCATTTTTATTTCAAAAATTCAATTCTCTTATAAGTTTTTAGTTAAAAACATAGTTTAATGAGGATACAATAAAGCGACACAGTATTGGAATAACCCTGGATTAATCCTTTCTTTTCATTGATAACGCCTGAAAACTGACATGCCAATTTCGGTTTTTGAAACCCAAATGTAAATAAAAGGCATCGCATTTTTAATAAAAAACCATTTCCAAATTGGATGTTAACTCATCAACACATTACGATGTCAAACTCATACTCTCGAGAAGAATTAACGGACATGCACTTCTGCTACGGTTTAGCAAATGGTCGAGATCGTGAAGCCGAAAGACTCTACGCTGAAAGATATCCCAATCGGAGGTGTCCCAGTCGTAGCGGGTTTTCAAGAATCCACCGACGTCTGCGAGAGCACGCAGTGAAGAAGTGAAAGATCAGTTACAGATGGATCAGGAATCTTAGATGAAAGAATTTTGGATTTGGTCCGACGTAATCCCTCCCTTAGTACAAGGAGGATAGCTATTATGCTTGGAGTGCCCAAATCTAGAGTATGGAGAGCGCTTCATTCCGAAAACTTACACCCGTACCGTTTTAGGCCAGTTCAGGAACTCACCTCAAACGACAAGTTTTTGAGAGCAGAATTTTGTCGATCATTACTGCTTCGAGATGAAACTGAACGAAACTATTTTGCAAGGATATTCTGGACGGATGAAGCACAGTTTACCAGAGATGGGGTTACTAACTTCCACAATTTGCATCATTGGAGTAGCACCAATCCACACAACAAAACACAAAATAAATCACAACACCGCTTTAGCTGTAATGTTTGGCTTGGTATTGTTGGACAAACTGTAATCGGGCCCCGGTTTTTGAATGCCGTTATTAATGGAGAATCATACCTGCAGTTCCTACGAGACCTTTTGCCCTATTTGATGGACAGCGTTCCTTTGGCCGTAGCAGATAATTTAATCTACCAGCAAGATGGAGCACCAGCACACTACAGCTTACGGGTTAGAAACTGGCTGGATGATCATTTTAGTGACCGTTGGATCGGAAGAAGGGGCCCCACGGAATGGCCACCTAGATCACCAGACTTAACTCCTCTAGATTTTTATGTGTGGGGATTCATGAAGAATTATGTTTACGAAGTGGAAATAGTATCTTTGGAACAACTGAAAGAACGGATTGAAGTCGATGGAGTCAAATTGCAGGAAAATTTGTCAAGCATAGACTTAGTACATATGTGCAGCCATTAGAAGTAGATATAATCTTTGCCTTCTAAAAAATGGAGATCATATTGAAAATTTATTATAATAAAACTCCGAATTTTTTAAAAATAATAAAAAAGACGTCAATGTTTCATACATTAATTTGCCTACAAGTCCAGCCACGTTAAAACCAAAAAAAAGGTTTTTCTTAGAAAAAAATGGTTCGGGTTTTTTTTAATTTCTCAAAAACTACAAGACATTTTTGCATCCGGTTTCCTGTTTTTAACTAAAAACTTATAAGAGAATTGAATTTTTGAAAAAAAATTAGTACTTAATTACATACAATGTTGAAAAAAAATAGTTCGAAATTTTTTTTTTCATTTTTCTTTTTCAAAATTTTGAGTTTGAAAATTAATTTCTCAAAAACTATTCCTTAAAACAGCTTTGTTTAAACACAGGATGAAAGAAGCGGTTTCTGGCTTTACAAAAAAGTATATCACGGCATTGTGGATGTAACTGTTTATTTTTAATAATTTTTTTTTCCCAAATTAAGTCAATTTTTTTAGAAAATTGCCCCTCCCGGCTAAACGGGATACGATTTTTTTTTTGTCTTGACCAGACCTACACGCTCTAGCTTTTTGTCACACTGCTCATGGGACACCCTGTATAAATACTCGCACATGGGCATCGGCTGCATGTGATTAATTCAAGTGTGAGATTTTTATCATCGTAAGAGTTGGTCATGATCTCATCATAGCAAATTTATCACAGAATGGAAATAAAAACATTTGTGAATTGACAGATCTAGACAGTACAGATAATCAGTGACTTGTACTTGTGAAATCAAATGAAGAACCATCGTGAATTATGTAGTCAATAGCAGAAAAGTTATATTTATCGAATATGCAATATAATTTTAAAACAGTCGCAGGCACTTCTCATGGGCTATCAACCCAATTGTTCCATTTCTTTATTTCCTCGTAGAGGGCTTCGCCAGGACTATTTGTAGAGATGACCTGTCGACCACCTAGCAATTTGTAATCGGCTGACAATTCCCCCAACGACACGCCGCATTTTAATAGCTTCTTTGCAGCTGTCAAAGCCTTTTTCGATGGTAGTTCATCTAGACATTTAATCGTTAGTAACCGTTTCTGTGACTGATGGATATTTTGATTTATTACCTGTAAAGTCACCGATAAATGCTATTCCCGTGCCATTGCGATTATAACCATATGAGTGGGCTCCGATTTTGTGCCATCCGCGTCCTTCATAAACGTTTCCATCATTTCCGATTAGGAAGCTGGGAGAAGAAAAGATTTTGATTAGAATTAATTAATAACTAGGAGTGTTAGGGTACTTCTACTCTGTACCTAAGCATCTTCTTCTTAATATATTCTACGCTATCTGAAAACTAATCCAGTTTGACCATTTATAGTGAGAAGGTTTGATTCAGCAAACGACAGATGGGGAGACTCCACCAAGGCTCGCTCTTTCTTCGGGAAGTCGGTGGATGGGGACAGCAGCATTCCCCTCACTAGGGCTATCTGAACATATTTAGAGCTCAGGACTGTAAGGACAACATAGCTCGCCTCTTTCCCTAACGTGGAAAATCTCTTTTGTATAGAAACAACCAACAGCCTTGAATACGGACGAATTACACCCCCCCAAAAGTCTTAAAGGAAACTAGTTTCAGTTTGTACCAGCCGCTCAATAAAAAAAAAAAACCTTAAACTGCTAAAGCAGACTAATAAAAGAAGTGCAATGTGATAAGCCGGGCATGCGAGCGAATGCCTTATCCAATCAAAGCTTCTTCTTTTCCTTTTTTCTCCGGCGTTGTTATGGTCAGAAGTGTAGGACCATAACCTTCCCACTCAACTGCATTCCTACTGATCCGCTTGTGGGGTCCGCCAATCCGTCAATCCAATCAAAGCTATCTTCGGAAATATCAGCTTGATATGCGTTCACGCCCTCACAGAAGAAAAAGACCACCGCCTCTATGATCTCCAGATAGAACATACGCTTAATGCCCTAGCTATGACACCAAAATCTCTCCAACAGATCTTAACACGAGGATGGATAAAGAGCACGTCTTTAAACGAATTGCAAGAAAAGGGATACAGACTAGTGATGGAAGGGAGGTGAATCGCAGTCAAATCGTAGGCCTATTGCAACGACATGGCTGTCCCCAGATAAGCCAATAGGGAAAAAAGTGTGCATGCAGAAGAGTCGTATCAAGACGATGACCACGGAATTCGTTCTACAAGGTCTGCCTGTGCTTCTGGAGAGATTGTGGGACCGAATTTATCGTATTCGACCGGCGTAGAAGGAAGTTGGCAGTTGGTTTAGCTGCATGACACAGCCCTAATATACGCGAATTCTTGGCACTACAACACTCGCCAACCATCATGCGACTTCTGGCTGTTTCTTTATCGTTGAAGGGGAACCCCTACAGTACGATTCCTACCATCGAGAAGACTTCGCCCACCATTCTCAAGGTTATCCCGGCCTTTGACGACCAGAGATGATTCGCCAAATTTTATGATCGAAAAAATCAAGAAATGCACTCCAAAGGATCTTTTCCTATACTTTAGAGCAAATTGCTGGGTATCTTAGTAGCCAGCACATGACTTCCATATATAAACACTCGTAAGCGGACCTTGCGATCCTCTGATCGATTGACAACCTATCAAATTGATCAGACTACGCTCGACGCAAGGCACTCCAGAAGCTGAGTGTCCGAACCTTCCAGGGACCCAACATCAACTTGGATTATTATACTGTTGTAGCCCAGATACGTTTGCCGAATTGGCGGAATCTACTGAGTAAAGTAAAGTCAAAGAACGCCCCTTGGATCCGATGCAATCTGCACAAAACCAAAAACAGCAATATGTTATCAAAACAGGAAGATCGCCTCCGATGCTCGCAGACACAAAACCCCTGGTTTAATAACAAATGCAGGCAGGCCAAATAGAAAAACACTGGCCACTGCAAGAGGCATGAGCGCATGTGATATTGACATGTTTGAACGAACATAGCGCGACATCAGTGAAGCGCTTGGGAGCATTGAAGCATCCGTGGTCTGAAGATAAACGAGGGTAAAATCACACTGTGGGACGACGCAGCAGAAGACGACAACATTTAAATTGGCGCACACAGGTGGGAAGGAAGCTCAACCAACTAGGATGGCAGCACCGTAATCGTACCGGCTGAAAAGACTTGTTGATTAAGTTCTGTGGCAGTAATGTCAAAGCGAATCGAATGTAAATAGGAATGTGGAACAGAATGAAAGCTACCTGTGGTGAAATACTTTAAAAGAGAGATTATGCCTTAGAGTGTCGTACAGTACAGACCTGTGTCTTGAAATAAAAGTTAGTAGGAGTTTGGCACTTTCCAGCTCTCTCCAAAGTGGAAACACTCTGTTCATAAATCAGGGAATCTGTGACGGGAGGAGGAATACGAAGTCAGAGAAATGGATTTTGAACAAAAGCAGCGGTGAACTGAAGTAGCTTAACTTAATCATGGATCCACATACATATGTACTTATATATAACATCCAAACAAAATTTTTCGTGGAGCATGCATAGTGATCCTATATTCTTCAGACATGACACTTTCCTGAGAAATCACCCTTCAAGGGTTTTGCTACTTGTCTCATAACGAACCTAAAATTACCGACTTGTGAGCATAGTGCACTTGCCCAGGTTCTGGTATATCATAAAACTTGATTTTCGGAGCATATCCTCGACTGAAATGCTATAACTCAATCAGGTTCATTCATTAGGCATTGTGGTTTGGAAATTATTAAAACGCTAACAGACTAGGAATGACAGCAAAAGAGCCGATAAACAAAGTGGGATTTCCATGCCTCGAAGCAAGATGAAACTCCTGCTTAAGCATCGTCGAATTTTGTTACCAAGCTTATGCCATGGATGATATTTACCATGTATACTTGGGAAACACGACACAGTAACCGCCCACAAAATAACTTTTCGAAATAATTGAATTCCACCAACCAACCGCAACCGCTTCACCAAATGTGTATCTTATCACTTCGAATATTAATTTTGCATTCCGCTTCATTACCGCGCAGTAATCACTTAACCCCACTTATCAACGCGGAAATTCCCGCCGTCAAGCTTAAATCTTTTTCATCTCAACAGCACAACCGCAAACTGCAACATTCGTCATCACCATTTAATCTGAACTTACTTGTATCCTATGTCGCTGTAGGGTATACCTAAGTGGTGGTTCTGTATATTCTGTATAATGCCCGAGCAGTCCATAAAACTGGAACACTTGGCAGTGACCGTGTGATGGATGATCACATATGAAATGGGAATGGTTTGGTACTCCACCTCCTTGGCTGGTTGGCCTTGCCACTGTTGTTTCGTTTTGATTGTTGGACAATCTGTAAGAGAATCATTTGTTGGGTTAGAAATCGATTCAAGGATTCGAGTAGTCGTCGGTTTAACCATTTTTGGCACACTGGACGGAGAGAATCAATGCGAATAGCGCGAAAAATTTGGCGGAGATGGCTTTCATAGCTGAAGGGGCGAGCGAATATACCACCAGTTAAACGTGCTAAATCTGACTGATCGGGTAAGAACACTTGTTAGATAGATCCACCGGAACCTCTGTTTTTATATGGAAGTGGATGTGTGATCGGCTGGCTGGTTGCGAATGATCAGAGTTGCTGTGAAGGTGGGATATTAGGCAAAGTATATTGGAGTTAACGTTACTTAGTGCAGTTTTGTTGATTTTTTTTTGGAACGAAGTATGTTTCGGAAACACCAAGTTCCCCAACTTTTTATTTGATACCTGCAATGCAATAACCAATTAAGGTGCCTCGATAGACAGATACACTTTTGAAATAGAGAATTTAAATGGCCATAGCCCGCTTCTTTCGTTCATATATGCTCTATAAAATTCAAAATAACACTCTATAGGATCTTCATCATGCAAGTCTTTTATTATGACGCAGAAGAATGAACTCTGTCTAGAATCTTCTGGTTGTTCTGGCTCTTCTTTGTTTCTAGAGCAAGTTCCTTGGGTTCGACATATGAGCAGTAATGTACCAGCTGAAAAAGAGTACGAAACGAAGCCACGAGTCGTAAGGGTAAAGAATATCGCTTCATGTAGCCCGAACAAATGAAAAGGGTTCTTAGTCAATTTCGATAGTGAACTGGATGGCTAAAAATAAATGTTGGTTGAGGCCTGGTTCTATCTAAGAATTTAGCATCACTTGCGTGAATAAATAAGACCAAATCAAACCTTCTTCCCAACTTGACCATTCATGCTTGAGATACAACTACTCAAAAGTTTAACTGCGTTATGAGCGAGGTTGAAGTTCAATATTAAAGTGAATAATCAACGGAACGCTTGTTTCTATTTCCAGACAGTCTTGTCGCTTTTGAAAGGTGACTTAAGCTTCATATTTTTCCAAATGTCAGACCTAACTTGATGGACAGTATTTCCTTTTGAGTATCAGGATTTGGCCCATAAGCAGGCTGCCTGATCTCATCTTTATGGAAAAGGCTGCTTTGGAATGCGCAGTTTGTTCGGTTGACCTGCAATTTGGGCCATGTTCTTAATATACTGATTGTGATTATTCAACTTACGCATAAATACTTCCACCACCTACTTCAGATGGTTGTATACTAGAAGCGCTGATTAATCACAAGGCCCAATAGTCATATTGCAATTGCCACTTAGATATCGTAATCCGTGTTTTTGTAACCACGTTATGACATTACGAAGGTGCCTCTCGTTCGTGTTGCTAGATGCAAGTGGGTCATTCAGGTATGTAGTACGAAATTCCACGTCGGACCTCAACTGTCCCACGCATCATTGAAGAATCTGGGGAATCCAAAGGTTCTAAACGGCAAATGTTGATATTCGAAGAGAGCGAATTGGCGAATTGGAAGCAAGCTTTGGACACGTCTAGATTTATTTAGATGCTGAGCTTGAAATTTTGTAAAATGAAAGTCCCATTCGCCTTTGTTTGCTGCCTTTGTGTGAAAGCTTCCAAGGTCTTTGCCTTAGATGCTAACAGTGCTCTCATGTAAGAGAGTAATATGCAATAAGGACACCTCATAATCAGATATTCCAGATATCTTGTTTTACTGATTGTTATACTTAAAAGCCCATTCACCAGCATCCTTACGTCAACAAAAGCTATAGAGACCCGGCTAGTCAGCTCACAGTTCGATGTGTTCGATGCCACAGGCGATAGCATTCCTTAAGATCAGCCATGGAGCAGGTGGCTTCTACATACATATATCCAACTGTAACATCTTTCACTTTCCCATTAGTGCGGATGGCACTAATTCCATCTTTGAGCTATCAACCCTTCAAAAGAAAAACTGACAGAATTTGAAGTGTTGCTGTAGGTGTGTCGAAAATTTCTCAATCTTCCTTTGTTTGTTGAATCATATGAGCATTCGATGGCCTTCGCAGTCGTAAGCGAGACCACTTAAGTCTGCATACGTTCACTCTGGGACAAATTTCTTCTCCAGAAGCAATTGCACTCCATCCAAGTACATGCAATGGTGTGTGGAAAGTTGCGTGAGCTTGGTAGTTAATTTTTTAAAAGTATATTTACTCTCATATGTAGCTAGTCTCCAACAGTTTATGAAGTACATAGTTGATGCAGTCCCCGCTGGTTGACATGTAAAGACACAGAAAAATGTCTTCTTCCAGCCAATTCGTTGAAAGATGTTGCTTCAATTGAAACAATTAATTGTCGACGTTCCTTTCTCGACTTCGAATGGCCGGAACTGGGGTATAATGCTGGCCACCGCTTATTCGCTCCATATGTTCGGCTATGGAATTCAGAAATTTCATCGTTTTTGGATCGATACTTAAACTCCTCGCCGCTAATGTTTGCAAATCAAATGTTACGAATGTAGTTCAATGAAACAAACGCAGATCACCTCGCTAAGTTTTCTAATAGATGGCGCTGGCGGTACGTCTTAATCAGAAATATCGGCCCAGAAGCGTTATATGGTAAATATAGTCATCGGCCAACTACTTGTCATTATATTTGGGGATTTTACTTGCAAACCCAAAATTGGAGCCAATTTGATCGAAATGAATGTCAAATCCAACAAGAACTTGCAGATTCACTGGCCGTAACTCACAAATCATATCACATGGCTTATAACTCTACATATTACTTAGTGCGGTGAAACCTACCATACCAGCAGTTTTCTCCAGATTTACGCCTTCCGACTTGTACTTGTTCCGTTGAAAGACGAACGCCCTGGCTGAGCAGAACTTTCTGTTATAATATTTTTAAGAAGCCAACAATTTTGTCGATTCCGTAGATCACCTCAAAAGGCGTGCAATTTTTCCAAAGAAGAATTCGTATGCCGCCAAGAAGATAAGAAAAGTTTGTAACTAGCGGTGGAACATTCATTCAAAAATAAAAACAATTTTTCCTTCTGAAATGAAGCTCCAAGCTTAGAAGACTGAAAGGACAGACTCATTTTTGAACCGCTGACAGTTAGGTGAATATAACGGTTTATGCAGAATAGATTTATGGGGAAAAATACTAGGTTGAGGAGATTGGTTCACCACAAAAAGGCTTTTGTTTTTCCTAATTGGATTTTCCCAATCATCTAGCGTTGAACAGTCCATTCGCTTTTATCAGTTTTTTGAAGACGTATTTACTTGTATTTCTTTCTGTTTTTGTGGTTTTCTTTGGAAGCAGAACCGATCACTTGATAACAACACATTCAAATATACCATTTTTCCATTCGAGCTTGTTCTATTTTATGTTTTGTTAAGAAATGTCCACAAATCTGCAAGCACTACTTAATCCCAAGATGAAAATAAATAGTAGTAGATAGATTATTCGATGGCAACACTCTTAATGAGTCAGTCACTTGGATGAGATTTTTGTCGGAAGATGATCAAAACAAGAATGTCGAAGACGGCGCTTTTGTTAAATTTGTTTTTTTTTTTTTTTTTTCAATGGAAATGTCGCGCGTTTCGTGTGGATTCCCTAACCGAGTTATGGTATTAACCTTGCCGGCAACTGATCTTCGTTTGGTTTTTTTTGCTGATACATACATATATGTATTTATTTATATTCATTAGCGGGAGAAGGCTATGTAAACAAAAACTATTTTCTACTCGACTTTCTCGTGATAAGACTTACATTTATTATACTTCGTTAAAGATACATTGACGGGTTGGAAAAGATGCATTTATCAGCTAAATCCGAAATCTCATTTTTATTTTATCTTGTATATTACACAAACTCCACAAGATCACTTGTATCTTATTGCCT
Organism: Merodon equestris; assembly: GCA_958301585.1. Taxonomy (NCBI): domain Eukaryota; kingdom Metazoa; phylum Arthropoda; class Insecta; order Diptera; family Syrphidae; genus Merodon; species Merodon equestris. Next base: position 7,620,806 of record OY284415.1, read on the forward strand.
TACGTTCTAATGACTGGATACATGTAGTATTTCGCTTTGTTACTAAATTGTTTAGACTTGCTGCTCGACCACACTACTGTTGGTAGCGAAATTGCAATTGGCCTGTGGCTGCTGCTTAGTCTCTGACTCGTGAATCGTTTGCCTGTTACTTACTGCGGACCTAGTCGGTCAAGCCACTATATCGCTGCCTGTATTGTAACCAAAGTAATTCAAATTGAATTCGTCATTGAATAGAACTTCTTCTTCTACTTGCGACATCTGTATGCCTAGCTCGATGGGATCGATCTCGGTCACATAAAAGTCGTTGCGCAGTCCACTCTCGTGCACGGATACATCCTTCTGGATCGGGTTTAGGTAGTCTTCTAAAAGGAATTGAACTAAGGGCTGCACTTAATCATGAGTGTATATTCTTACCTGTGTCCAATAGGGAATCGTGATATGTACTTATGATTGAATTGACTGCCTGAACCTCGACTTCCCGATGCATTCCGTTCAAGATCTGTCCGGCGGTCTTGCGTAGGTCATCGTCCGAAAGCAGGTCGTTGAATGGTAGTTCATGCGATGTTGTCATAGACGAGGTGGCAAGTCGATCACAGGAACTTGGAGAGCAGCTGGTTGAAGACTGACTTGGCGACATGTTGTTAGTTTGCATTTCTTGTGCTATAGTTGCTGCTGCAATGGCTGCTTCATCATACATCGCCGGTTGACTCTGATCACCGTTGTGTGGTGACGATGTGCTCTTCTCTCGTTGCATTGACTCCATTTTAAAGAAAAGATCCAAACGTTGCTTCTTCTAAAAACAATTAAAGCTAATAAGCGTTGGATCAATAAGAAGTTGCTACACTTACGTGCTCCCAGGCTAAGATGTTTTCTTCTGAATCGCCACTGGAGATCGTCCATAGATGACCAGCACCTTGTGGAGCCTTGGCACCTTTCCTGAAGTGTGGATTGATCGATAAGTTGTGTCGAACGGAGTTCTTCCATCGGTCATCGTTAGATTTATAGAATGGAAACCGGTCACTGAAAAAAAAAATCAGAAGAAAACCAAAAGCTTTTAATCTGATTTTTTGACCCCAGTTAACCGCTATGTGATATCGGTGAAAGACCAGATGCGTTTATAAACAATGTATAAGAGTGTACTTAGAGATAATAATCAAGTCCATCTCCTCACATTTTTTAATCTATAAAGGCAATAACTTGATAACAGTTGCAACAAAGCCCTAAAAATAGCATTTAGTCGTGAGGGATTCGCAGTAATTGTTGCATGTTGCAAAAAGATTAAAAAATAATGATTCTCTAACAAATCAGACAGAATTGAGGCCAGTTTAGGATTTCGAACAATTGCTTTTCATACTTTGGTTATTATTTGTCGTCGGCTTACTTTAAGATCGGAATTTTGTACTCAGCGCCGCGATTACTATGGACAAACAAATACTCAAATTATAAAAATAATCAAATTCGCCAAAATCAGGAAACCCAGACCTCCCTCAGATCTAGAAAAGGCTGCACACTGGATAAGAGTTATCTTAAAGGACTAAGCTCTAAGGCTCATCTAGTGGCTCGAGGAAAACGTCTATGAACTTTTATGCACAGATGTGGTCAATTCTATCAGCTAAAAATCAAAGATAAAAAAAACAGACTATCGAAACTGCTTCCGTCCGAAGGAAAGCCGATTATAACATCACGCTAAACCACAGGATATGGACTTCAATTACCCCAGTTTCTGGAGCGGAAATTAAACACTGTGCGCGAATAAACAAAGCAAAATGAACCGTCAACTAAACTAGGTTCTACTATCAAGCCTAGAGGACTTGATAAGAATTATACAGCTCAAATTATTAGGAGGCAGATTGGCAGAACAAGAAGTAAAGACACAAAATGTGATTTTTTTAGCAAATTTATACAAAAGTGTATACAATTTTTATTTGGGTTGATCAACCAATCAATCTTGCCTTTTTAAAGATTATTTAATGTGAATGTTGACCACGACTGCGTTTTGAGTGGCCCATTCCAAAAGTCCAGTTCTAAATCACTTTTTCGAACATATTGGCTGGTATCTCTCTAATAACGCGTTGTCCTCTGAAGCTGCAACCGACGCGACGTTAGCTTACCGTAGTAAAAGAGTAAAATGAAGTATCCCAATAAAAAATATCCCCAATCCAAAACGAGAGATAAATTGTTCACCGAACACAGCATGTAACACTTTCTTGCTATAACCATATGTCGATCAAGTTCAGCTCGTGCATTTTGGTCAAAAGAAGTTCGAGATCATTGAACGGCAGCGAGCGCTATTAACGGTCTCTCATCATCTTTGTCATCTTTGAACAAATATGGGCCAATGATACCGTCGGACCATAAACTACAACAAACTGTGCATCCTTCTGGGTCCATTGGTAGCTCTTGCTCTACCTGGGGTTGCTCATTGCACCAAATACAGCAACTGGGTTTATCAACATACCCATTCAACCAGAAATGAGCTTTGTAACTGAACACAATTTTTCGATAAAAAAGTGGATCTGCCTCTAGCTCATTCAGCGACTATTCGACGCCATGCCATCTTCACTAATAGATTTGAATTTACGCATCTCATAATTTGATCTTCCTGTCCACCTCAAAGCCGTCCAGTCTAGGAGAGGAGCTTACACCTTCAGAATTGTGATTAAAGACAAATTCGTTTAGACATATTGTAAATCTTTCCCGACAAAACCAGGGTTTGTGTCATCAGGATCGAGAAGACATTTAGAGTTCTAGTCACAACTAGATATACCAAGTTTACATAGGTTTCTTTAGAGTTTCTTTGGAGAGAGAGTTTTGCTCAACTAAGAGGCGATATAGCTTTGCTTTGAGAGGCCTATAGGCATGGTCCGAGTAATAAAATCGCGAAGAACGAATGGATAGCGGACAAACAGTCAAAAGAATAATGAGTGAAAAGACCGTCAAGAAGATATGGAGCAGAATAGCGAAACACGGAAGGTATACCACTCATGATAGGGAGGCTTGTCAAGGGGGCTCTGAACTTTCGAGTTCCAAACGACCGGTTAAAATAAATATAACATTTCGCAGGGCCACTTCACAAATTTCTGGCGATGAAATAACGGTACTTGCTCACCCAGATGTATACTTCAGGGCGTTGGGCGTCGCAGGGACACTAGTCTTCGATCTTCAAGGACACCAAATAAAAGATTCGCAGTTTGGCTAGACTAGTCGCACCGAAAACTATTCCAGATATTTGGGACTGAGACATGTTCAGATTCCAATAGAACTAAGCTCCATTGTTGATCGTAGAATGACAGGTCTTAAAGCACTTTTGAATAAATACCCTTCCTTGAATTGGTAAATTGCTGAAATTCAAAAGCATTTCCCTTGAAAGAGTTAGTAGTTCATTGAGTTTCAATGACGGCGATAATGATTTTAATTTCCTATTTCCTAAAACACCCTTCGTATGGACTCCATTTTACTTTTCCAATTCAAGGCAACTCCTACCATCCCCCTCTTGTCATACCAATCAACCACCTTCACCAAAGGACGATTCAGAGACCTGCGCATTACCGTATTCAGGTAATCTGGTACAAAAAAAAAACCGCCACACCCTGGAACACTACCTTCGACAGTACAGAAGCCTCAAAGGGAAAAATAAATCAAAACGGATACGAATGGAAATTTAATGACCATTCCGTCAACCATACATACAAACTCGACGTCGATGTTGCGTGTTTTTAATTACAATTTCCGGAGCGAAGACAGCTCGATCCTCTCGCTTTCGAGTATGGAAATATGATGACGAGTGCAAGAATTTCCATGCGGTGAAACCGACAAGTGAATCTGGCTATTATCATAGGACGAGTTCGTCTTCTATTTGTACTTCCCGAAATTGTCAATCGTGCTTCGTGCCACTTCAGTGTCGTAGCATGGAGTATTACCAGTGTAACGCGGTCGGACAAGGGGAATAAGCACGAGAAGCAGAGTATATCACTCACGAGTATGTCAATTCTGTTGTGATATTTTGAAAATCTATTTTTTGGTTTCCTTCGTTGGAGAAAGAAAAATAGATTCAATTCACGATTTGCCCTGGCTATTCCATTCCATCTATCTATGGGTATATCCACACTATTCATTATACTTCGACGGGGGTGGGTGGCACTAGTGGTGGTAGTCGGTCGGATAGATAGCTGACTGGTGACTGACGATAGTGGTGGCTACAACGGAAAAGAGAAAATACAAAAAAAATGTATAAACGTATAAATCCTGGAAAGGGGGTGGTTTCATTTGGTTGTCCATCCCTCATTGGAGTTCCAAGAAAGTTTTGTGAAGAGCTCGTGAATGGCCAAGCGAAGGATCCCGTGCCAGGCGGTTCCGTGGCACCAGACCAAGTGAGTTCATAAATTATATATTTTATACTCATACACAGTGGATTGGTGGTGGTGGTGGTGGTATCTGTATGCATAGATTATATAGAAGCACCAACGAACCAGTGGTAAGAGCCGCTATCCGTGCCATAATTTGACTCCACGGAAGGTTTGCGCGACCGAAAAAATGAAACTTTGAAAGTCAATTTAACCTGGTTCACTACAATCTTAGCCTGTGGAGTTCTCGTGGAATGGGGGACAGGAAAATAAATTTATGAACATTTTCTTGCCATTCTCTACCTCCTGGACTGGTTGTCATTCGATTACATTATTATTGTATGATTATTCCGTTCCATGTCTGTGAAATAAGTAATCTCGTTGGGGGAGAAGTTTCATAATTGGAATTCGGAATGTGACCAATGGCATTGGAGTTGTCAAGGGTGTAAGTGGACTGCAGGCAGTTGGTTTGCTCAGAAGTTTATGGAAAAATGACAGCGTTTTCGTGCCTACGAAAACTGTGTTGTAAGTGGTATGGTGCAATGGAAACATAGGTCGAAAACCAAAGAAACTCAACCTTAGAGATTGGCAATATATGACTTTGTAAGAATTGTTTTAGGTTTCTTAGAGGTTCTCATAAACGGAAACTTTTCACGTTTCCAAGCTAATTGTTCTTAGTCTGATACACAAGTGAGCTCCATTAATCGCATATCTTCTCCTTGAACGGATTATTGACATCGATGAATCCATCAATACCATTCTGGAGCGAAAGCGCAAACCAAACAGTACTCATAAATATTGTTCCATTGATCAGTAGGATTTTATCAACTTTTTTTTGGGTTGGTTACTTGAATAACTTAAGAAGTTATCCGGTATACAAATAAAATTGTTGTCCATAACTGACTACACTTTTTGCCCATCTTTCTGGCACAATACAATATCCTCGTTTAAGATCAGAAGTGCTTTACAGCCTATACAAATCGATCGGAATAATTAGTGGTTGAAAGGGACCGCGGCGCCCCCATGACTTCTATCACGTCGTTCAACGGTCTTGGCTTCAGCTTATATGGAATTCAATTTCTAAGCTTCTGAGCCATATCCAAACTTATCAAAGATTAGGATAATAGGATAAGAAATTTGTTGTTAAGGTTCTACGAATCAATCTGCACGTTCCTGTTGCACGTGGATTTTGATCCAGTAATACCTTGAATTCTGAATTTTTATGGTTATGTAGGTATTGCAAAATACGTTTAAGCCAGCGTTGGAACCGTATACGCCTCAGCCGCAATTTTTCTTTAAATATTGCGGTCAATGATGTCTAATTGGCCTGAAAGTCGTCATATTAATTAACACTCATAGTCATTCCCACAGCCCACCAGATATAATGCACCCGCAGTGTAATAACTAGCCAGACATGCCGACACGTCTGTATCCGATCCTCTTCCACACCATCTTATGTCCCAACATTCTCGAGTTGACTTTTTTTTTTATGATTTAATATTGTCTGAATTTAGTCTTAGTTCGATCACCCTATAAAGAGACTTGTCCTCCGAAAAAGTGACTTAACCCTCGACCCGTGTACTCTAAAAATTCTAGTTATCGTGTACGTGGGCACTCAGTGCCCAATAAAAGAAGATGATAGAAAATTGCCTTTTTGATATGAAATCAATGAAAAAATGGCTTTTTTATTTAAATCCAATTTATTTATTTATTTGAAAAAAAAAGAAAAATAAAATTATTTTGTATAGCTGATGGTTTATGTCGGTGAGTGCAATCTGCTGCGCTTTGGTTTTGACGTAGAAGCGATTGATTCATCAATATCAGCCTGATTATAAACAGCGTTCATGGCAAACTGCAGTTTTATTATCTTTCTTTTGTGTTTTGCAAGATTCACATCTTTGCTTTTTAGTATTTTGCCGTTGTGAAGGGAATGGTAAAATGGTTTCTTTTTTGTGTCCTATCAATGCCATCGCAGTTTTCACAGAATCTCGCAAGCTTGGTTTGGAAACCCCTTTTTCTAAGTGTTTAGCCGCTAGTTCCAATGATATCTGAGTTCTTTTATAAAAATTTTTCTTTTATCGGATCTCTTCTTAGAAGTATACCATATTGGGTTACTGATATCATACGATCTGTATGCAGCTAATGCTGCAGTATCTAATATATTATAAAATAATGTGACTGGCCAACGGTTAGTTTTCCGTTTGTAGCTGTAGAGTGTAACCATTTGGTCAAAAGTATCTACGCCTCCCTTATTTCTATTATAGTCCATAATAACTACAGGCTTTTGGGTTTGTTCATCAATATCCTCGCCGTGATGTGTAGTTGAAAGCAAAAGAACGTTCTTTTTTGTGTTATTTGCATAGCTGACCAACTGCAGGCATCGTGAGAAACAAAATATCGAACTGAATTTTGCCCGAGTTCTTTTGAATTCTCTTTCATTTTTTGTAAACTCCATTGGCAATTGTGGTTTGTTGCCTCTTATTGTGCCAACCAGTGTTGTATTTCTCATGGCTAGCTCTAAAGCCAATGGAACGGATGTAAAAAAAATTGTCAGTGGTAACATTGAAATTGTTATCTAAATAGTCTTGTAAAAGATACATCACAAGGCCATGTGCTATGCCATCCGAACGATCGTCACCAGGTTGCTGACCTAAATAAATCTTTCCCCGCAAGGGATAATTAGTTTTGGCATCTACAACCCAAAATATTTTTATACCGTATCTGCCAGGTTTATTAGGCATATATTGCCGAAATGCACATCTGCCTCTGGTAGCTACTAATTGTTCATCTACAGTTAGCTCTTTTGATGGGTTATAGAGTGCAGTAAGGTTCAACTGAAATATGTCCCAAGTATATCTGAAAGCTGCCAGCTTGTCACTTTGCATGCGGAATGCCCTAGTTCTCGAATCGTCGAATCGAATGAAACGAGATACTTGCTCAAATCGCTCTAAAGACATGACAGCTCTATAAAAAGGCATATTATATTGGTCAAACAAGTCCTTCGCTTCTTCTTTTGACGCTTTTTCAGCACCTGCATACAATAATATTGCAATATATGCATACACCTCATCTACATCCGTATCATACCATCGACGAAGAATCTTTGGTGTTGCTGACAAACGATTTTCTTCATAGGCTCTCTTCGCTTTCCTGTTTGTGTCTAGAACGATATTACTAATAATATTTGGGCTAATCAATTGTCTAAAAGCATCTGATTTTTTCGAAAATATCTCCTTGCAACTTGGCTCATGAATTTTTCGTTCATTTTGAGAAATTCTTGCTTTAGATTTCTGAATTTCATCAGGCATAGACCACCAAACATCAGAATGACGGACGTTTCTAGCTGTGTAGCGCATTCCCCTGTTTGGTCCAACAGGTTCATTCTCATGACGTCGCTCGGCAGATTCAGTCTGCATAGGAATTTCTCCTTCTTGTCGTATGTCATCGCCAATTTGTTCAACGCGCAAATCAGGAAGTGGCACATCGGGATCATGATCAGGGTCAATATCCGAAAGGTTTCCATAACCTATGTCTTCTTCATAATCTTCAGAATCTTCCGATGGGTCACTTGGCTGATCGAGTTCTTCAAAATTATTATCTAAAAACTCTTGTTCAACATCACTCAATGCCGTATGAGACGATTTCCTCAAAAGATAGGCAACACGTGCTAATACATCATTTTGATCCATTTTTCTAAAGCAAACCAAAGAAATATTACATTACTTAGAATAATAAAACTCAATAGAAAAACAAATCACAAAAAAGAGCAAACCTATTTTTATATAATATGCAGTTTGAACGGTTCTACTGTTATTATTCACTTTTCTAGATTTCATTCACTGTAATCGCTAGGCGTTCGAAGACAACTGAACAGAGTGTCGCGCGAAAATTCTTTTTTATGTGGTACTAGCGAGATGCAGTCCACAGCCGATTCATACGGATCGCCATCCCAAAGATAAGCATTTACACCATTTCATCTTATCGCCACTCAAACAACGGATACGAATGCAACAACGTGATATAAGGTGGTACTAGCGACAGCATCTGTACAAATAATTGCACTAATTCGTTATCGAAAAAGGGTTCAAAATAACCAAGCATATCCATCCCAGAGATACGACAACGGTTTCCATAAACTATGCAGCCGAAAATCACTGGGCACTGAGTGCCCAAGTACACGATAGAGGTCTTTTTTTTTTGTAAGTCCGATCTACGAAGATTAAATACAAAATGAATTTAACTGGTTGTTTTCCGTGTACTTCGGCATCGTATGTCCAAGAAATCATCTCTTTCTTATTTGTAATAGACCAATAAATACGTTAAAATCCGATTTGAAATTTTCTTTGGGCACTCAGTGCCCAATACACGGGTCCAGGGTTAAGTTATAAAAGCCTAACTTACTCGTATATGACACCGATAAAAGTTCATAAAGGTTATAACGAGGAGGACAGATCAAATACCTAACCTGACCATGTAAAGTTTCTGATCTGACATTTCCTACCAGCATTTACTCTTAGAGCCATCTATTGGAATACGGCGGATTACCATATTAACATCTGATTTTAGTCCGATTTATGCGATTCTTTGGGAAACCTGCTAGTCAAACCGGTTGTTGTCTGCTACGAGTATCAACGAAATTACAATGTTTTGAATCAGTAATTATTCGATTAAAAACTCAATCAAAGAGTTTTCATAGAATCTTGGTAAAAGATTGAAATAAACTACTAATATTAAAGCCTCTTTGGAACTCGGAAGTTCAGAGCCTCGTTGACACATAAGTATGTTTCTTTTAATTTTCGCTGCACTAGTTCCGTCCTTATATGGTCCTCCCGTCTAAGGCGCGGCCTTCCTCGCCGTCTTTTCTCTCGGGTTTTCCATTCAATATTCTTTTGACTGTTTGTCCACTGTCCATTCGAATACATATCCAGTTGAATACACTTCCTCAAGTTCTTTCTATCTTTTCGTCTGTTTCTTTGTCCTGTTTCCATAGGTTCTCTTTAAGATTTTGTTTTCTAAGAGCAGAAATTTATTTTCCTCCGTCTTAACATAGTCACACCTTTCACATCACTGTGTGTCACAGAGATTATTATGGTTATATACGAGTATAATACGAAAGAGCCTCTGACGCACGATGAGCGAGTTCGGATCCCGATAATACCAACGCCATCGAATGTTCATTATGCGGCTTCTCTCCTCGGCGGGGAACTGACAAAATCCCCCGTAGTACACTTGCCTTGAAAAAGCTTCTCGACTCTCACCGTTCGGAATCGGCATTAAACTGTAGGGACGTTCACATGTGTGAAAAAAATTAATCGCACACAACATAATTGAATGAGAGAAGCTAGGCTCTGGCTCTTCATGAGCTGTAACGCCATCTAAGAAGAAGAAGAAGATATACGAGTAAATATGGATTTCGACATTGCGGTACAAAAGAGTTGTTTTGAATAGATTCTTCATCGCGAAAGCTATCGTATAGTGAAAATCTGAAACACATGTCGAACGGTTCCTGCTAAAGCCACGCGGTTAGTCTCCGATAATTTCTTTAGTGTATGATGTCAGTCTCTTTAAGAGAATATTTAACAATCAACGATTTTGGTGGGTCATCTATTACTAAGTCTAGTTTCAAAGAGCTGTAAAAACCTGGGCGGTTATAAATTGCTCAGAAGTTGTTAATAACGATGCCGGCCAATTGAAACATGTATTTTCCGATTTAAATGAGTTCGTGCGTAATGTATTGGATTGTTCAGGAAGTTCGTATAGATTTTCAAACAATGTCCGAATAAAGATTTGTAGCTGGTAATACATTCGAAAAAGATATCAAGATTTTGGCGAAAGTTTACCAAATCATTGTGTTTGAAGATATCATTAAGCTTCTTAGTCGAACAATGTTCGCAAAAAAGAACTGGACAAATAGAGCCTGATAGGCGAAAAGCACTCAAGAGTGACTAAAGAAAACACAACCGGCTGGTAATCCGGAGCTCAACCCTTTTTTCAGATTACAAGTTGTGGTCTGTCTTAGAGGGAATCGCCTGCTCCACTCATCATCGAAATATTGAGTCTTTAAATATTTTCAAAAATTCCCGTTACTTTTTTAACATACCTCGAAGGATTTTTCTGTGTGCTTAAGATATCTTGCATGGATACAAACAATTCGATTTAAGTCCGTTCTACTGAGAAAGCTTCTCATCAACCACTGAACCTTTACTAAGTAAGGGTTGCGACGGAGATAATATTGCAAGATTGTCTGTACGAGATTTGTTCAAAAAATAAGGTGACTTTTTATTTTTCTCGAAAAATATTTATTTATTCATCAACATCTATTTTGTGGTCTCAAAAAGAATTCCCTTCAGATATAATACACTTCAAAATTTAGCAATTTCGGAAAAAAATCTGAAAAAAATTCTATGACTTCTAGAAACTTCTCTGATACAATATTCCAAAATAATTTTCTTCACTTTTAAATGTTTTCATCCGTTGTCGACGTCCTGGGGCTTCCAGGGCTTGTATGAAAGGCTTGTACCACTTATTAACATTTTCTTTTTGCTCAGAGTAGACTTTCCAAATCTACGAATTCAACGTGATTGCTGCTGTAAGAGCATCTTGACATAATAGTTATCCATCCGTAAATTCATGATATTCCAGGAACCAATAAGAATAAAGAGAAAGCTAAGAAAATACTAAACATTTCCTCATCAAAACATAAACAACAATAATATCTTCTAATTCCCGTAGAAAATATTAATGCAGAGTGATGAGGGCCTCGCCAGAACCGCCGTTGGCTTTGCAATTTAAATTATCCCATATCCTATTGATGGGCCATGCACAAAAGTGGCCAATTCAATAAGTTTTCTGTTATAACGGCGAGAATAAAACAAATGACAAATTTAAAATCGTAAAGAAATCACCCAAGAAACCTTTTTTTTGCGATTTGGAATTTTGTATTTTTCAATCTTAATTAAGAAACTGGTTTCTCGTTGATTGTGCAAATGCATCACACCGACCAGGCTTCTTGAGCGCTGAATTCAAACGATCGTAAAATCCCCTTTTCAAATTAGACCAGTTAAAATCCCCTTACGGAGCTAACTATACGTTTATTGGAAAGAAATAGAAACACCTGCTAATACGGTAGATCCCACCCTAAGAGGGGTTTTTGCTTTTTAGTAATATACTCTGCTTAATAGGTTTTTAAAGACATTCCAAAAGAGAACTATTTTTCGTGTTCAATGGATAAACTCTTACGGATTAAGAAGTAAGTCAGAAATCAGTCAGTTCATCGAAACGTCTCCGCCTTTCGCGTATAATGCAAACTACGTATCGAGATTCTTCCACAACATATCGCCCATAAACCATATTTCCATTCCCAGTGACAAGTTTCCGAATAAAACGCAATGCTTCGCAATAGCCAACGAAACCTCAGCCGCATCACCCTCACTCCCACCCATTAACAAGCCAACGACACATTTTCAGGTAAGCACAACCATCGATGGCATTGCGTGCAAGGTGTACGTTTTCGGCAACCAACGACCTGTTCTTCGTTCAACCAGTAATAAAATACGAAAATCCAAAAACCATTCACAAATAACCATTCGCTGCATATTTGAACTGCCTCCGCCCGGGCGTACCGAGACGACAGACAGGCAGACCCTTCCGCTGCGTTGCGCATAACTTTTACAAATTGCCCGTAAAATGTGTTTACCGTTTTCAGTATTAATTGTTCATCATCAACTTTACTGCGCGGCGATACAGGTACATTAGCCACGTGACGTCCTCGTCAGCCCCCTATCATTCCATTTACAATACACTCGTACACCTTTTACACGCTTGGGCAGGGACGATGAACGGCTAAGTCGGACCGTCCCACACCCTTTAGCGGAGTTAATCGATTCGATTTACAATATATACCTTCGTTCCGGTTATTGGTTTCATTGGGTGAGCATCATGCTCGATCGCACTGCCCTTGGTTGCGTGAAATAGCCACAACAGCTGATCGAGTACGCGGAAAGTGCCAAGTGCTCGACCACCACACTTGGACAGTCTATACGTCAAGATGATGATGAGACCGCACAGCAACATAGAAATAATCGTGTTGGGTCGTACCAGTCATAAATAATACCTAATCATCGACAGCCTACCGTGTCTTGTATTTTCTCCCACGCGAACATAGTGTACGTCCCCACATGCGAACCCCTCACTAGGAGTGGAAAATCCCAACTAACCTTACATCCCTTACAAATCAAGCGAAACGAAAGAAGAACTTCTTTGCCAACGAGTCCCAGAGTCTTGACTTTGCTTTAGTTAGTTTACAACACCGCGGCATAATGACTGCTAGAATCAGTATGGTAAACAAATATCAACATGTATCCGTCGTCCTCCCAAGACTTGTTAAGATAATTCCGTGAATAAAAAGCAGAATATTTACCTTACACCCCTTTTCAACCTATGTTTACTGCGGTCCGACCGCAAATGATAAAAGCACACATGGCCCTAGGCAAAGAGGAGTATATCTAACGGTTAAGTAAGTTATGTGTATCTACGGGAACTGCAAAGTGGCGCAAGGAGACTTGGAAAGTGTTTAAAATTCTTACAATATGTAGATGGAATACTTACGATATCCATTGGTAGATTCCGGAGACGGTTAGTTCGCCCTTGTCCTCGAGGGCATATTCAATGAGTTCGGTATACGTGAATGGCGGCTTCTTTGGCCTTTAACGAAATAGAGAAAGAAACAATTCATTTTAAATATTGTAAGATATTTTTGAAGGAAAAAAAATAATCTAAGGAGAAGCTAAAGAGGCTAACTGGCCTCAAACTCTTACGACAATTTTTATATTGATGCATATTACCTTTAAGCTTTATAAGGATATTTTTTAGCGTTTTCATCAAAGCCACAGATAACTAAAACGAAAGGTAAATCGCGAGCCACTCTTAAATTGACGACTTATATCTAGAAGGTGCAAGATCTATTAAGACGCTATTTAAGACTTCGTAAAAGCGAGAGTTTCCTTGTGAAGAAAGCAGGCTAATATGGCGATCCTAGCTAAAGGTAACGTGTTCCAACCCTAGGAGACTCTTTTTAAGAATTACACTTACATTTTTGAAAATTCTTTATTAAACACGCACTTGCTGTAGGAATAATAACTAGAAACCAGCAAAGTCCTAAAAGACTTTCGTCTTAGTTGTGTAAAAAAAATATTGGGAATTTAATAATTTCGCCGCCGCTTAGTCTTCACGATTTTTAGAGCCTGCACTCTATCTTGGTGAGAGGCTCACTTTATTAAGGTGATATCTCAGACCGCCGTGTCTGCCTATTCTATGTTAAATAGAGAGCTTGTTCCAGGGTTTTCCTCGACGAAGTCTTTTCCAGTTAGACGGAAGTTGTGATCTTTCCAAACTGGCTAAACGTTAGCAATTGCGTTGTCACTGATACCTGTCTGTGTCCAGGAAGCTTGACTGTTTTCTCTTTGTGCAGAACTTCATAGTAGGCTACAAGTATGATTCCATGCCGAGCTTAAATACTTAGCTCTTTTAATGATGCTCGATTATCAGTAAGTATGTTATATACAAGGTACCGCAAAAGTAATCACCCTACCGGAAGATGTTATAATTTTTGCAAATAGCGTCTTACGTCAATCAATTATCACATTTGTGAATTATACAGCTGCAATATATGTACAAACAGACAAGCAATGGAGCGCTATACTCCGCAAGAGCGGTGCATAATAGTGTCGATTTTTTTGACCAATAATCGGTCGGTGGTGTTAGCACAACTGAATTTTCGACGTCGATTTCCTTATTGTGTCGCGCCAACTAGACAGACATTCCGGCGCTTAGCTACTCGACACCAACAGACTGGAACCACAGAAGACCATGCAGGGCGTGGCCGCCATCGGACTGGTCGTTCGGCCGACAATATCGCGGCTGTGGCTGCCGATGTTGCTGAGAACGAAGAAACGTCAACCAGACAACGGGCCATGCAATTGGGTATCATCAGACGGACCCAACGGCAAATTTTAATGAGAGACTTACACATACAAAGTGCAAACAATGCATCAGTTAACGCCTGCTGATCGTCAGTCGCGTGTGAACTACTGTCAAGCCATCCTTAATCTCAACAACAAAGAGGACCATTTTGTGTCGAAAAATCAGCTTAAGCGATTACGTCAATAAGCAAAATCTTCGTTTCTGAGGCACTGAAAATCCGCGAAGAGCCATTACATCCCGTCAAAGCCACTGTGTCGTTCTGCGTTCACATGGGAGGAGTGATTAGGCCGTATTTTTTTGAGGAAGCCATTGGCAATACGGTCACTGCTATTGGCGAACGCTACAAGGCCATGATAAACGACACACATAGCATGAGCCACAATGGATATTGTGAGGGAAGTATTTCCTGGTCGCGTAATCTCCCATTTTGGCGATTTGGCCACGCCCGATTAACCCCGCCCGATTTAACCATCCCAGACTTATTTCTTTGGCGCTACTTGAAGTCGTGAGTTTATGCCGACAAGCCTCAGACAATCGCAGCCCTTAAGGAGAATATTCGACAGGATTGCGAACAGTTATCACCGGAAATCTTGCGGAAAGTCATGGAAAATGCGATAAAACGGGTACAAATATATTAACACAGTCCCTTGACGGATATTATCATTTTCATTTAACAAAAAAAAATTGCAAAGGTCCAGATAAAAATTTTCCAATATTTAAAATTATTTTTTGTTATTTAGTAAAAACGTACTTCAAAAACTAAATTGGATGATTAAGAAAGATGATGATTAATTTTGCGCCACCTTGTATATACCTTTGACGCTGCACTAGAGACTTAGTTAGAGAAAGGTTCCCCTTTCTTTCTTAACAAGTGATTTGGTGAAACCCGAAATGTGACGAACGATTGAACAGCGGAACGTCATTAAATTTAGTTTTAGACTGGGAAAGTCGGGTGGACGATGGTTATAATTCGTTCAAGGTGTTCAAGTACGAAAGCATGTCATAAACTGCACTTTTTCGGTAGCAGAAGCTCTTCAAAGACAACCACGACAGCGGCATGACATTGCCTTGAATGAATTTGTTCTTGAAAGGCAGACATTAAAAGGAACTTTATACCTAGAAGTGCTAGGAAGACCTAGCGCCATCTGTGTACTTTGTTAGATGTTTGACGTTTTTAAGATGATCACCATGATCACCACTCGCCCAGGTCAATCGGCTTAGGATCAATTTCCCACATTTTCTTTAAGCTCGGGAAGTTCGTGAAGAATGGACATGTGACTCGATCCACAGTCTGTCCCATTCCCGATGAGACTGACTTAAATTAACAGCCAATTTAAATTTCTGATTCATCTATCGAACTTTTTAGACATTTCGTAACGTTTCCATAGGTCTGTCAGTAGCCATGATATTAGTTGTGTAAGCAAACGGTTTGCAGCAATATCTGAAATCGAATATGATGAAAGAAATGCACTGTAGAGCGACTTCTTTACTTTAGAACAGTCTAATGGGAAATGGTACAAGCTATGTACATCGAAGAAAAGTCTTACTTGACTGCTTGTTGTTTTTTTTCTAGGTGTATATGAAGTGGGGTATCACTTGGGCCCCTTGGACAAGATTGCACTGCACCTGACATGCGGAGGCGGATCGTATTTAGTTATTATAACTTTTTGCTCGGTTTTTACTCACAGTCGCGGTACATGTAAATCTAATCGAGATTTCTCAATTACTGAGATTTTTATCCTCAGGTTTTACTGTAGCTGCTGCGACCCGACCATGGTCTTCTTTATTTGTCTGATATTAACAAGGTGTGTCAAAAAAATAAGACGGACTTCTATTTTTGTGTTATTTTGCCACACAAAATTCTTGGTAATTTTTTTCTGTTGAAAAAAAAAATGGGTCAAGTAATCTGTATTAAATTTTGTGTGAAAAAAATACTGGAAATGTTGCCTGTGGCAACTGGCGAGACTACTTTGACAAAAAAAAATCTGCCAGCGAAATATTGACCAAAAGAACTGTCGCTGACGATCATTCAGGAGCTGTTGAATGCCGTGAAAAGAGCCATAAGAGGTGGTGAAGATGGATATATGGTTATGACGTCAAAACCAAAGTCCAATCATACCAATGAAAACAACCAGAAGGGCCAAGACCGAAAAAAACACGACAAATTCAGTCAAATGTGAAAGTTTTGCTCTATGATTTCTTCGATCACAATAGCGTGCTTCATCATGAGTTCTTGCTGGAAGGTCATACGGTCAAAAATTAATATGACCATGTAGAGTCATTTGCGTGAAGCAATTGAAAGATTTGAGAAAAAAAAGTCATGGCTGTTGCATCACGATAATACACCTGCCCAGTCACCATTACCTGGGCATAATTTGTCTGGTCCAAAACTATACTAAATCTTCCCAAAAAACAATAAAAAGAACGGAGATTTTCCTGGATTGAGGAGGCAAAGATCTCATCACCGGAAGAGCGATATTGACGAGTAAAACAACATTTTTCCGAGAAATATAGAAAACACTTCGTACATTTTTAGGAAGATGTTTTAAGTGCGAATTCTTCAAGTAGATTTTCATAATTTCAAAGAACAATTTTGTACTATTTTACAATTCTTTACAAGCTTAAAGAATGATCAACTGCTATTGTAATATTGTCATTGCTAATACCAGCATTGCATCACAGAATTACAGAGGTTCGTACTTCTAGTCAGAAATATGGAGGTTATATTCTTTTGATGGCCTTAATTACGTTCCAAAAGAGCTTACTACCTTTCACTTAGTCGTCAAGCCTGTCATTCCATGATTGTTATCCGTAGTTCAATACAGTTTGGGAACCACATTTTCTCTGTTTTCTTAGAATTATTGGATCACCTACATTAGAAATTTCATTCCGCAAGTAAAATTTAATGCAACTTCTTGGCTCAATAAAATCGTTGTTCACAAAACGCAGGCATCAGGGGAAATAATGCCGACACAGGCGACGATGACAATACTGCCAACCTGTATGTATGTATGTATAATTTTATACATAAAGATTAAATTGTAAGCCAATTTGATCACAGTAAGTAAAACCAGGGTTTTCGAGTGATCTAAACGATTCCAAAAACAAGGTGAAAAAGTTAAATTTGACGTACACCACGGGCACCATAGCCCAGTGAAAACCTATGAAAATGTGGAAAAGGTGAGCCAAATCGTTATAAACGGTGGCCGAGTCAAAGTGTTCACTAACTCTAAAGTTATTGATATCTACTAGTGCTGTTACCCGGGTGTATAAAAAATTAAAGCAAAGTTTGTTTCAAGACTGAACATTTGAGCAACAACAGGGACAAATGGAAGTTGCTCAGAAGTCACTAAATGTTAATGCAGAACTACAAAGGTTTATTATTACCATATTCCAGGGGAGGCATTAGAGACTGCCAAAAGCCGATAAGTCAAATGGGTTTTTATTTTTATTATTTGAACAGTATAGTGCACAATGAGTTCTTGCCACAAGTTCAAACGATTAGTACCGTCTACCAATGCCGTTTACATATGGTTATCCGAAAAAAAACCCAAACTTGTGACAAAACAATTTATGAGTTCAGCACGACGATAGTGTCCACACAATTTATTGCTCGGTCGTAAATACTTGACCAGAAACTAGATTGTAATGATGCCAGACTCCGTGTGACTTTTTTCTATTTTTAGAGATAAATTTTTAGACATAAAGAGCATAAAAATGCTACTCTAAAGATCAAAGATTAGAAGAAGAGCTTGCATAATTGTATAATATCAATTGGGGACTTTTTTGGACAGAGAAACAAAAATTCCTGGTTCTTATTGAACACATCGTGTATTCAAGCAGATATTCGCTGTGTATAGGAACACTATATCGTGGGATTCTTTCTCGTTATTAGCTAAGGGTTCCTGGTTTAAAACAATCCGACGGAAGAAACTGGATAAAGGAATGTCTATGACGAGGCGTCGACTGAGCAATCATAGTTAGCTTTCTAAAAAAGTAAAATCAACCCTAAAACATCGCTGAAAAGACCCTAAATATTTATAATTAAGCGAATATGTACTTACATTCTCGGAGAGTTCTCGACGACAACGTTTTCTCCGACAATCATATCGTTTCCATCCATATCCGAAGTCACTTCCATTACCAGTTCCTCGAATTTCTTTCCTGTTTTCGATTGCACTTTCGATGACAGTGATTTTGAGCTGCCGTTCAACTCCGACACGTTACTCTTATTTCCCGTCGGCGGCGGCTGAGTTGGATTGACTTCCGGCGATAGGTGCGGCAATTCATCCAATTTGAAGTTAAACAACCACGACAGGTTCTTGTCTTCGAAATCGGACTCTGGATCCGAATTGAACGGCCCACTGGTACGGCTAGACGTGGCCTCAGCTATGCAGTTCTGCTTTTGCGGAGTGAAAACCGCCAAACTCTGTTGTTGCTCTTGCTGTTGCTGCGTCTGCTGGAGATCCAATTCTGTCATTTGAATATTGTTGTTAGTCGTATCTTGTTGGGACTGCGATTCATGCTGCGTATCGTTTGTCAACGTAGCTAAACCGGAATTGTATCTGTGATCCAATTCGAGTAAATCACTGTTTTGCCAATTTCCATCGAAATGGTCGTTGGAAAAATTTGATTGCACTGGAACGAGATTATTATCGTAATTGAAGAGATCATTGATGAAGGCACTGGTGTTCAGGTTAAAATGGAGATCAATGCAGTTCTGATGTTGTTGATGGCGAGTTTCCTCAGCTGGAGGTGAATTGAAATCGTTGTTTGTGGGTGAGTAGTCCTGAAGATGCCTCTTTTTCGCTTGAATATAACCGTTGTTATTATCGATTGTCTCATCTGGGCCTAATTTGCGTTTGAGATAAAAACTCTCGCATTGTTGGGAATCCATGATACCACTCGATGACTGTGATGGATTGACAATCATTTTGATGAAGCTAAAAAGTGACACCGATTTGAATCGGAAATCGTTGGGTTCTGCAATTGACCGATTAAGCACTTATGTTCGCGGGTTTAAGCTCCTCGGAGCGATGTTATTGCGGCAATAGTTTGTCCAAAACTGAAATGGAAGTTTGTCTTCATTCTGCAGTATGTTCTCTACTTATTTACTTAGTCGGAAGGATATTCCATGGGTGAGTGTGTATTGCAAGGGTATCCGCTCGAATAGGAGTTCGAAGGATATTCCCCTGCGCAGTCATGCAAGAAAAAAATTATTTTCCATTAATTCCAGTTCGGATGACGTCGAATTGAGACTACGATTGTTTTGGTTGGTTGGATTCATCTATAATTGACCTTTTCTGTGGCACGAGGAGGAGGAAGATATGGTTTTTCCATGCCAGGAATAGACCCTCTCGCCAGTGGGAGCGAGTGCGCGGCCAATTGAATAGAAACAGGTGCGCGATTTAGAATTTATCCGTTGCTAGGGCTCCCCTCTACTGACAATTCGTATCCGAATTCCGTGATTTAGGCAATTGAGTAACAGTTATAAGTTATAAGTGATTTGTTTTCATAATCTCTTATAAATTTATTTTCTTTTAAGCAATCACCATAACAATACAACCACTGAACGTACGCAAATCCAATGTCTTCTGCAAGTGCAACTGTCAATTGCTGTCAAAGCCAACGTCTTAGGCGGGAAGAGAAAATTCGTACATTTTTGTTAAATTCTGTTTATATTCCCGTATTTATGGTGAAATGTCTCAAAAAACAATAACGTAAGTAGAAAAATATATTTTCTCTCTTCTTTTTCCAACGAAAATGGTCTCCATCCCAGGTCGTTCTTTAAGAAAACCCCCGTTAAACCGGCAAAAGTCCCCGAAACTACCCAATCCGACGATGATGAAGATGTGATAAGAAGGTAAATACAATTTTCCCTTTGATATTTCAGATGAATATAGCCCTCAGAATACTTGGACGGTGCTTGTACCGATTGAGCAATGGCGTACCGCTCCTTTCCCACCCACTGAACCTCGCTAAAATCTCTTCTGTGCACTTTTGCAGTCAAAAAACCAATGGAAACAAGGTGAAACGTCGAAGGATATCCAGCAGCGATGAGGAAACCAGTGGTGAAAGGTACGTACACAATAGACTTCTGCAAAGAATTTGTAAGGCATACAATATACATATTACAGCGCTCCAGCCAAGAAGCAGTCAATGTCAGAAAAGGCACTTGCTACTCCTGCAGCAAAGTTAAAAGCAAGTCCAAAATCGGCTAAGAAGTCACCAAAGTCGGCAACGAAGCCGAAAGCAACGAATGAAACGGCGAAAACTAAGGAAGAAAAGAAGGCAACCAAACAAGTCAAGGAGGAACCCAAGCAAAACCAAGAAGAATCTCCCCCAAGTAAGGCCATAAAACGAGAAGAGACATCACCCAGCCAAGATAAGTCTGCGAAGAAAGAACTAAAACTTCAAGCAGCCGGTGAGGGCCAGAAAGGAGCCGATTTCGATCCCTCGAAGAAGAAGTTTCATCCTATCAACGACGCTTTCTGGAAACGTGGGGAAAAGTGAGACCCACGACGTGTAGCACATACCTGATTCACGAACTTTTTACTTTTGTAGAACCCCGTATCTAGCACTGGCGCGAACATTCCAGTTGATCGAGGAAACCGCGGGTCGTTTAAAGATGATCGAGGTGTTGAGTAACCTTTTTCGTTCTGTGATTGTCCTCAGTCCCAACGACCTCCTGCCTTGTGTCTACCTCTCACTGAACCAGTTGGCACCCGCGTACGAAGGTATATTCTCTCCCATTTCCCGCACGAACCCTCTCCATCCTCTCGTTTAGGTTTCGAGTTGGGAATCGCAGAGACATACTTGATGAAAGTGATTTGCCAGACGACGGGCAGGAGTATGGCACAAATCAAATCGCAGGTCCAGTCAACCGGTGACATGGGAATCGTCGCTGAACAGTCAAGGATCAACCAACGTATGATGTTTCAACCGGCGCCACTTAACGTCGAAGGAGTCTTCCAAAAACTCAAAGAGATCGCCAAGATGTCTGGCCAATCGACAGTGAATAAGAAAATGGACAAAATCCAATCTATGTTCGTGGCTTGCCGGCACTCGGAAGCGCGTTTCTTCATTCGTTCTCTTCTTGGAAAACTGCGAATCGGGCTAGCGGAGCAGTCCCTGCTTCAAGCTCTGGCTGTGGCCTGTACAAACACGCCGCCAAACCAGAAGGAATATCCGCCAAAGATCCTGAGCACTGCCCAAAAACTCGGCGAGAGTGCGTTCAAGGCGAAAGTCGAAGAGAACGCTCTCATCCTTAAGACCACTTACTGGTAAGGATCCCCCATTCCCTGCTCTTGTTCGCATTTTACATCATTTCATTTCAGTCAGTGTCCCAACTACGATAAGATTATTCCAGTTCTGTTAGAGCATGGAATGGACAAACTTCTCGAATACTGCCCCATGCAACCAGGGACGCCACTGAAACCCATGTTGGCTCATCCCACCAAAGGGGTTAACGAAGTCCTCGAACGCTTCGAAGGAATCAAGTTCACGTGCGAATGGAAGTACGATGGCGAACGCGCCCAGATCCATCGCGACGAGAACGGTGTCATCAGCATATACAGTCGTAACCAGGAGAATAACACCTCGAAATATCCAGATCTGATCTCTCGAATTGACGATATCAAAAAACATGACGTCACCTCGTACATAATCGACAGCGAAGTAGTCGCATGGGACGTGGAGCGTAAGCAGATCCTTCCCTTCCAGGTGTTGAGCACCAGGAAACGCAAAGACGCCGATGAGAACGAAATCAAGGTCCAAGTGTGTGTCTATATGTTCGACTTGTTATACTTGAATGGAAAACCTCTGGTGACAGAGAACTTCATTGAACGTCGGCGACTACTGAAGGAGACTTTCAACGAGATTCCCGGGCAGTGGCAGTTTGCGACGAGCTTGGACACCAGTGATATTGACGAAGTGCAGACGTTCCTCGACGAATCCATTAAGGGTGAGTAATCGACCCATCAGTCATCGACATCTTGTTATGTGGTGATTCTATTCCAGGTAACTGTGAGGGTCTTATGGTCAAAACCCTCGAAAAAGAAGCGACGTATGAAATCGCTAAACGTTCCCGTAACTGGCTGAAGCTCAAAAAGGATTATCTTGCCGGCGTTGGCGACTCGCTCGACTTGGTAGTCATCGGAGGTTACATCGGAAAGGGAAAACGAACTGGCACGTATGGTGGCTTCCTTTTAGCCTGCTATGACAGTGAAAACGAAGAATACCAAAGCATCTGCAAGATTGGAACCGGATTCAGTGATGATGACCTGCAGACGCACGCTGAATTCTTGAAGAAGCACGTGATCGATTCACCCAAGTCGTACTACCGTTTCGATAGTTCGCACAAACCCGACGAGTGGTTCGATGCAGTCCAAGTGTGGGAGATCAAATGCGCCGATCTATCTCTGAGTCCGGCCCATAAAGCTGCAATTGGAATCGTGGATCCAGTCAAGGGAATCTCGCTACGATTCCCTCGTTTCATTCGCATCCGGGACGATAAGAGCCCCGAAGATGCAACGTCCGCGGCACAAGTAGCCGACATGTATTCGAGCCAGGACCAAATCAAAAACCAACAACAAGGACCGAAAGACGTCGAAGATGACTTCTATTGAAACCGCGATTTTCATTTTTGTTTTATTAGTATTTTGAGCAGAAAATCAATAAAAACTATTTACCAACTAAGTTTCAGTCTCGCGTCGAGTTTTACTGCGTTCGTAGATGGGCAGGTTTGTCCAGATGAATCCACCGGGTTTTGTGTCAAAGTCCATAGAGTCTGGAAGCGGGAACGGCGTGGTTTTGTCGTGGTAGTAATTACTCGGCGCATGCATAATGAACTGCAGGCAGGAAAGCTTTCGCGGAAGTTCTTCATCCGGACCTTTGTACCAAAGAATTGTCATAAAAGATGATTAGAGTCAGCAGGAACTTACCAATCAGATAAGTACTGGCATCAAAACCGTCATTCGGATGAGGACTGGCTTGTGTGGGTATGAGCCACGTGAGGAACGCGGATTTCTCACAGTATGTGTCGATGAGAAGCCCACGAATCTGTGCGTAATACACGTTATCATCGGCGTCCATCAGCGACACGATGTCACCCACTTGCAGATACGATCCCTAAAAAGTAGGCTTATAATCAAGAAATTAGGAAAAGAAATGTTGTCCGTACCTTATAGAAGCATGATTCGACTGTATGCGTGGCAGCCTGCACGATCGGTGTTTTGTACGGAGTCTTCTTGAAGATATTCCTTCGGTTCCTTCCTTTGGGAAGTCCCTTCGATTGGCCTCCTCCCGCGCCGGATTTCGTCTTAAATCGCGTCGCCCGAGTGCTTTTGCGTAGTTTTTTCTCGTCCCCATTATTTCCATTCGAACTCTCGCCGTTATCCTGCTCCGGCTCGGTCTTAATGTTGCTTGTGTTTTGCTCCCAACAATCCTGGCACAATTGACCGAGGTCTGTGTTGCGCCACATAGGGCTATCGTTCTTTTCGCATTGAAAACATTTCGGCTGAGCCTTGGGAGCCATGTTTGTGAGATTTTAGTGAGTTTACACCTCAAACGTAGATGTGGCAACGAAAAAATCCGGAAAAGCAGCGGATTCGCTGGTTTCCCTCAAGCCGCGATATAAATAAATAAATTGAAATGTCAAACGGTCGTTGCCCGCGTTTGCATCGAGGGCTCGGTTAACACTCAGTTTTATGACATGCGTTTATATAGCAGAGTTATTTTAGAAAATATTTTAATTTAAAAATATTTTAACTTTCATTGTATACGAACTTGGCTCGTTTTTTGCAATAGTCGATGTAAAACTTGTCTTCTCTCTGCACGGAATGGGCCATATTGCTATGAAGTGTTACGATGAGAAAGGCTTATTTAAACTTCAAATACACAGTTAGCAGGAAAACGCAAATCTTAAAAAAAAAATCGGATTTAGAGAAACCTCCGTTTCAAGAACACTGCATGTCAGCGAGGTATTAAGGCCAATATAACGAATTGTGCAAATACTGTCAAGTACTAAATAAAAATGATAATAACAGCCGCAAGATAAATTGCTTATTCACTCAGATGGCACCACAGTTGGCGGCCTCAGGATCATGGGCACCAGCCAGTACGATCTTGGTGCTTGTTCTCATTGCTGGAAACACGCTTAATTTTTAAATAGGAGGAACGGGAAAGGTTGCTTGAAAATGTATCTTCTGACTGAATTTTCAGGTGAAGCGAATCATTGTTGCCCATTTCATTTCATTCTTAGCACTTCATCCTCATTTGCAGATAACTTTGGAGGTGTAAGCATGGCACACTTCATTTTGAGCCAGTGTTCGTCTGCTTCTTTTGATTGACAATCCCGATTCAATGTTCCACTCGCCAAAAATTCTTGTATGCTTCCATCAATTCAGCAGGATGTTTATGCTCACCCTCGACCTTTCAGTGTGAACAGACACTTTAACCAGTTGCTTGAAGTGTTACATGATAAGTTGGTTGAGATACCGTTCCATCTTTATACGCCACTTTAGCTGTAGTGTCTCCCGGGATTGGAATTAAAGTTTCTTGGGCCAGACTAGTGGTACCCATCTATATGACTCTATATGGCCTAGCTATCTTGAACATTGGATTCTTAGAGGCCGATATCGCTGTAAGCGAAAACCGAGGTGATTACTGTTTTGTAAGGAATTTCATCGGTTATTCTGGAAAAGGAAAAGGAAATTCTTGAGTCCAAAGAATTAGCGGTTGGTAAGACTTATTCTGCGTCTGGTGTCGCTACCACTTACCACAAGTAACTGAAGCTAGGCGACATTCTTGACTATGACAAAGTTAAATCTGTCAAAAGTTGGGTCTATGCTGCGTGTCTTTCTTTGATGGCGACATATGTACAATATTTTTGGTTTTTTTTTTCTCATTTAACCTCAGGCTGCCTGTAGCCTATATGCTCTTAAACGTCTCATGTTCGTCAGCCAGGTTCGGACAATCATGTTATTATCATCTGCATATTCAAGCAATTATCCAGGGTTGAAATAGCTCGTATCTTTTGTGTTATCCAGGATATCTAGCATGATCGTTTCAAGGATGATGTTGTGGAAATCACATGACCATGCATTTATAAGCCATTCGCAGACCTCTGTAGTCAGCACAGATATAGATCTTCCCTTTCTGACGAAACAACGATGCTGAGATTCCATTCATCACTTTTTTCGGACCATACCTCGCAGAGAATTCGGTACATGTTCCTGACCGACTCACATTGAGCTGCTTTAAATAGTTAAGCAGGCAACCTGTCTGCGTCAGCAACTTTGTTAGATTTCTGCCTCGACATCGCTATTTTAATCTCGTCTGAGACGGTTAAGCGGATTTCATTCTGATTTTCGCCAAGTGTGAATGATTCGTTCTGCCGTTCGTTTTACAGCGTTAGACTACATTCAACACCCTTCGCTTGTACAGACTGCAGAAGTGGACTTTTCATATCCTCGTCATCGAGATGCCAGTGCATTTTGTCAAGGCACCAACAGTGAAATTAATGAATTGGGTCTAACCAGTACCAGGTTTCAACAGGATGGCGCTATCGCTCGCGCAAGCCTTCGAGCTTATGCGATTTGACACTTCGAGACTTCTTTCTGTGGACTTATTCGAAGGGCAAGGCCTATGCCAATAAATAAGCGACAGTTCAGGACATCGAACTTAATTTCCAAACTCATATTACGGCCCCTGACCCACTTATGCTTCAAAACGCCATGATGGTCCCATGAAAGATGTTGTGTTCTGTTCAACATTGCCAATGACCGAGCTTCATCAACAGATCAACACTGATTTCCTAAAAAAGTAAACTTAATTTCAAGAAAACTTCTGTTGGCTCACTCTGGAATACTATTCATTTAATCTTCCAAGACTGAACAAAACAAGTCTTTATTATTGTCTATCGGCGATCCGCAACTAAACTGGAGGCCCACAATAAAAACCGGGTTGACAAAAGTTAGCTCAGCTTTCCGTGCCAGCAACAAAACTTTTGGTTGACTCTGACGATGTACCCTGTCGTTGACCTACCCTAAGCAAAGCTTACACCATAGACAATATATCAAAGTTAAAAGGTAGGCAGAAATCTGTGCCATCAGATTATGGTCCATAAAGACAATTAACATAATGCTTCACACCTGCCTTTGGATCTGAATATCAAACATTTCATAACCTGTGCGGCCATCAGACTCTAGAAAGGGGTTACAGGTTACCTAGAGCTCTGTTAATCCTGCCGCCGGATGCAATGTATTACATTACTGCCACTACCCATCCAAGATATCTATGCAAAGAAGATAGACCTCAGCGTAGAATCAGATGTCTCCATGATTCAAGGTATTGTACAATTTTCGATCCGTTTCCCTCGAGCATCTTTCAAGCCGAAATACTGGCCATCCGGGAAGTGTGCAATAGTAGCCGAGTCACAGCTAAAGGGTGTCTCAGTAAGAGTGCACTTTTTAAAATTGGAATATTTTTTTTTTCATGCAAGTGGCAACTCTGAAATTTGACAGCTGTCACCTCTGTTTATTCCGATTATTAAAAATGGAGCGCTTTTCGAAAGAACAATGCGTCATAATTGTGAAAACTCATTACAAAAATGGGGAAAGTTACTCTGAAACCGCTCGCAAATTTCGCCAAATTTTCAGCCGAAAAAGTGCACCTAATGTGTCAACCATTCGAAGAGTGGTCAAAAAATTTGAAGAAACTGGGTCAATTATGGATAATAAGAATCCTTTGCGTCAACGTACCGGTCGGTTTCTTCAAAACATTGCTGCTGTAAACGAGAGTGTCGCCGATAACCCGAAAATATCAATTCGACATCGTTCTCAACAACTGCAACTTTCACGAAGCACTACGCAGCGAATTTTGACTAAAGACCTCCACCTTCATGCGTACAAGATTCAGTTAACTCGGGAGCTCAAACCAGCAGACCACGGACAGCGCCGGCAATTCGTTCAATGGGTAATGGAGCAAAGTGAAGTCGATGCCAATTTTTCGAAAAAAGTCATTTTCTCTGATGAAGCGCATTTCCATATGAATGGCTTCGTGAATACACAAAATTGTCGAATTTGGGACTCAGAAAATCCTCATGCGATCCATGAGAAACAAATGCACCCACAACGAGTAACTGTCTGGTGCGGATTTTGGTCAGGCGGCGTGATTGGACCTTACTTTCTTGAAAATGAGGCCGAAATTGCAGTGACTGTGAACGGCATTCGTTACAGGAATATGATAACGGACTTCTTGTGGCTTCAACTGGACGGCATGAATCTGGACAACATGTGGTTTCAGTAGGACGGCGCAACCTGCCACACCGCGCGTGAAACAATCGACTTATTGCAGCAACGATTTCCAGAACACATTATCTCACGAAATTCTGATGTCAACTGGCCACCAAGATCGTGCGATTTAACGCCGTGCGATTTTTTTCTTTGGGGTTTATGCGAATAAACCCGAAACAATTCCTAAGCTCAAATCGGAAATCCAACGCGCCATCGGTGAGATACAGCCACATCTCTGTGCAAAAGTCATCGAAAATTTCATGAAAAGAGTAATGGCCTGTCATCGGAGCCGTGTGGGTCATTTGCCGGATATTTTACTCCATACTTAATCGGAACATGTCTTCTTTACAATACAATAAAAATATCACAACTCTGTCATAAAATACTTGTTCTTATTTTAAAATGAAAAAGTGCACTCTTACTGAGACACCCTTTATTTGCAACGATATTCAAACCACCATCAAAGCACTGTTCTTAGCAATCACCTCTTTAGGCTGGTTGAGTATTGCAAGAAGGAAGACAAACGGCTAGTAGCAGTATCAGGATCACTCTCCTCTTGATCTCTAGGTGACAATAACTCGAGAGTAATGAGAAGGCCGACGAGCTAGCGGGCCATATCGATAGAAACCGGCTCACATCGAAATGATAAGTCTCCCGCAGAAAAATGTTCCGATCAACCGGGAACAGAAAATCTTAGCCTAGGCACCTATGTAAAAGGTAAAACACAAAACCCTTTTTAACACGCGTCATTCCGATATCGCCAGAATCGTGGCAGTGGTCTCTCCATACTCTCGGCATCGAGGATGACTTTACTACAAGTTGTCCGTTTTCCTACGACTCGTTCAAAAATGTCCTTTTATTCTGCAGCAAGAAGACATTGTGTTGTTATTTTGGTTTTGTCGATATAATACCTTCCATAAAAAGCTTTATATGTCATGTGAAGAGAGAGGGCTTCCTAAAACAATGTTTATTCTGTTCTTCGATTAACTTCCATTCAGAAAATTATCTAATTATTCATCAGTTTAATGGTTCAATATCATATTCTCCCCTCTGTTTGCCTCATTAAACGCATTGCCTCATGCCCAGTAAAAAATTGCTTAAAACTATTCACCATTCTCGCACTGAACGCACTCATTCGCCTAATAGTTGATACCAACCCTGGTTTCATGCCCAACAAGTGTCAAACCAGGGCGCGCTGAATTGTCGTCGCGGAAGCTGAATGCACTTTCACAACAAGAAAACCAACACGAAGAGTGTAGAAATCGTGTGCTAAGATCAAAAACACACTGAATATCCCATAAAACACAAGTGATAATAAAATTAGTTTACCTATTCAGTGATCTAACGTGTCATTAATTGAAATAAAATCAAATATCAAACATTTACCCTACAAGTACCAAAAGTGTGAACATATTTCGTGAACGTCTCAAAAAACGCAATAACCAATCACGGCCAAGACTCGTAGGATCCAAAAATATTTACAAGTCTTTAAGAAGAAAAGAAAACACAGAAAGAGGAAGACGAAGAAGCGGTGAAAGAGAAGAAAACGTTTGGCCGTAGAAAGTAAAGGAAGAGCAGCTAAAGCGAGTTCGAATAAAAACAGAGCGTACGCCGCGAGTGTTGTAAAAATAAACTTTGGAATTCTGTTGAGAAATCAAGTGAGCGGGGGCTAGTTGAGTGTTATTTTCGTTCGTCGTAACTGTAATAGAAGCACTAAAATGCTACTCAAGTGTTTCCCGAACTCGGAACCAAATTCCATCTCGTCGAACAACAGGACCGCGGGTGCTGGTGAAAATGGAACAGAAAAGAGTGGATCAGGGGTGATAGCGGATGTCAGTAATTCTAGTTCTAGAAATTCCAACTCGAATTCGGGCAACAACAACAGCAACAATAATAACAGTGGAACAAGTTCGTCAACAGCAATGACTCGTGGAACAGGTTTGTCTTTTTAAACATTACTTACTTAAAAATTATCTTTCCTTGCTAGCTAGCATGTACATGTGAAGTGTGTGGTTGGTGTACGGCATAGTTATTCGTTTCTAGATTGGATATGACGAGTGCGACGACGACGTGTGTATACAATTTCGCTGATGGCGGCTGAGCTTTGCCTCAAATGCCTATGATCAGTGTAAAGTTATGACATCGTAGGGAAGCGCGTACGAGAATGGAGCTGTAGAATGTAGAATGTGTTTGTTGGTGTATCGTCACGAGGGTTTTCTCTAATTAAAATAATTTCTACATCACCTCCCGTCCAGAAGCTCGACTGTCCCTCTATCTAGCCCTTCGCTTTAGTACTATGAACCATATGTAGGGAGGAACAGTAGGGCGTCTGTTTACTTCCATTTGTTTTATCGTTTCCTCCTCTCTCTAGTAAGTTGATTCGAGCCGCCCCACGTTGGGCAATGGACAGTTCAGTGCAGCAGCAATTCAGACGGAATTGTTGTTGCGTTCGATCATTCCTCTCGACGTAGAACATTGTCAGGCGACTACAGGCAGCTTTTGCTGTGTTCACGTGACGAGTTGGCGCGTCTGGTTTGTAATTAAATGATGATTGTGTCACAGTAACAGTAACGAAGCGACTCAACGAGGGAGCATGAGGCGGTGAGTGCAGTAGTGTTCCAGGAAATGGCCCAGAAGTACTTTTCCACATCTCGTGCATTGGATGCACATTTGCGGTTGGGTATTTCATGAGCGGAAGTGCACGGGGGGTGACAGTGTGCGTCAATCGATGAGCTTTTTCTGTTGTTTTTTTTCTCCATCTCATCGTTCTTTAGCTTCTCGGGTGCATTGTGGGGTAAATTTCCAAATTGGATACGAGACGATGGGATATTAACACATGCATAGAATCATACTAACATGCAATCATATCGCTACCTCTCTATCGCTCATTGCCAGGAAGATTTTATGGGTCACGTCTGGATTTGCCTGGTAGTTAGCTGGCTATTCATTCGAATGGGTTACGGTAGGGTAGGGTAGGTTTGGAGAAGAATTGCCGCCGTTTATCTCTGCTTATCACTGTTTATGAGTATGATTTGCTAAGTAAGGTAGACGGTTTCGGTTCGGTGCGGTTAATGACCGCTTGTCGACTGCCTTGAATGTTAGCAATCGAGATTTGGACGAGGCCTATGCATATCATGCATTTTCAATATGCTGACACACTTTTTCCTTGAGGAGAAGAGAAATCAACTTTATCGAAAACCGGTTGCAGTTCGTACGTGGAATACGCTCGGGCAGATTAACTGAGCGATGCCCTTTAGGGAATGATCTTGTAATCGAATTTGAGTTGGATTTCTCGGTAGTTTTGTTATTTTTAAAGCTTTTTTCAGGGCCGGCCAGCGATTTTAGTTCGTCAGACGTGAGTTTTCTGTGATAACATGATTGGGTAGTCAGTTTAGTTACAAGCTTCGTTAGATGTTAGGCCTTCTAAGTCGTATGGAACATTGTTAAGAATGTTACCATCACCAGCTGCAGTTAATGGACCACAACGAGTTCTAGTTCGACCGTGAAGGAAGGGAGCAAGCATAGGCAAACAGCCATGACTAAGCACTGCACTGGAGCAAAACAATTTAATTTATGCCAAAAAGGTTGTATTGTATCTGGTAATTTAAGCGATTTCGAGCTACTCGCGCGAATAATACAAACAAGGTGATTCACGTGGTAAACACGCTTTTTCTACAAACAACTGTTTTTCGTTCAGGTACTCGTAATTGCTGTTACAGTGATTCCTTCTGTATTCAAGCCGAACGCCGGAGCAAGCTCATATGCACAGTTGTACGTCAAACGATTGTGCTGAAGTCTGTTTTCTGAATCATTAGTGTAAATTATTTATGTAGATAGTGTGCGCTAGCGGTTTCGACGCTTCGTGATAGTTCTTACATAATTATGCAGCAGGAAATGCCTTTTTTCCCACTGAACTCGATGCAATGGGTTCGAGTTGACAGTGGAAAAAATATTCTTACTCATTGGCTGGACGACTCTAGACTTATGACGAAGTGGATGTATCGATATTAACTTTTTGTCTTACGTAGATCTATGCAAATGTTGTTTTCTGGAAAAAACGTAACCGGACAAAGGTCGGAGACTAGTTAAATGGCTGTACATCGGCAGAATTACGAGGAATTTTTCAAATACTCAGTAAAGACCTGCTTGTCTACGACTTACAAAACCACATTTACTAAGTCTTGTTTAACGTCATAAATATTATTGTGTTTGGCAATATGCTGGATGCCGATACGTACATACACAGTATGTCTCATTTCCGACGAGACTTTTCTAAAGTGAAGAAGAACAGGTTATGTCGCCGAGTGAATAAAGCTTGTAAGCGCTATCTGGTATGTCTGGTACTCGAGGGCCGGAATCACCTTGAGGATGTCGGTCGAAGCCTTTTGAATGATAGAAATGGTACTGTGGGTATTCCCCTTCTATGCTAATTTGAGCTTAGGAAACTGTGCTAGTTTAGTCAAGTATGATCGAGCGTTGTAATCCTTTTTCTGGCCTTTTCAAAAGCTCTCCCACAATTGGGGCTTTGTGTGACGGCGCATAATGCTGCACCAATAACCCACTACCAACCTTGTACTCCGGTCGGACACGATGATTTCTGTCCCACAATCTCTCCAGAAAACGCAACTAATATTTAGCGTTAACAGTCTGACATTGTGGAGCGAATTTCGTATGGATTCGATATCCCGATTCGATTTTTCTGCGTCTGCAGTTTCTCCTATTTCGGCTTATCTGGTGATTTCCATGTCGCGCTCTGCTATTTGGTGAGTGGCACGTATTAGAAGTACCGCGGATTTCCAGTCATATCCTCAATAAGTCTCGCACACTCTGGTCAGAGCGCCAACTTTTTCTTATTTCTCAATGTTTTCTTTGAGCTTTTCGGTGTCGCCGAGCATTTGTCGTCTTCAAAGGCTCCGCGAAAATCACGAAATCTAGCAAATCAGCTTGTGCGCGGGATAGACACTAGTCAACGTTTTTCATCGACTAGAAATGTTCTTGAGTAGTTTTGGCTGAATCTTGATATTCGCTCTCGCACAGACTGACATAATGGACGTTCGGTTCTTATGATCTTCATGCCCAAGGATGGATAAGGTCCTTCATGTTGTCATTCTTTTCACTTAAGACGCCTACCTCAATGGTAAATCCACGGAGATGGCTGAGCATGAAAATGTGGGCTTCGTTGAGAGATCTATCCCTTCAAGTAATATAGCCTAGCAACCTTCATGAACAAAGAGGCTACTTTCAGCAATGTTTTCATCGTGAATTCCTAACTATTGCCCCCTTGAAGAAGTGCTTGCTGTTTCCCAACAGATGAAATTATAAGAATTAAGATGTAATTTAAGATGATAACGCGTCTACAAGGAAGTATCGTAGGCAAGCTTGAACTTTAGTGTATTTTATTTGCCGAAATGTAAAACTCCAATAAAGAGTATTTGCAATGAATTTTATTGCGCTTTTTTACGAGGGTGGTCCGATAAGTACTTAGCCTCACCGCCAGATGGCTCTAGTATCGCAAGAGTACTATCGTGTAGTACATTCTAGTAGACGGCTACTGTCGAAATTTCAGCCGGATCGGACTCGTAGTTTTGTTTTGACCGCGTGGGGAAGCGGGAGTGTCCGCGGATTTTAGAAAAATGGAAAGAGAGCAATATTGGTCGGTGATTCGATTCTTGTTTTTGGAAGGGAAATCGCGCAGCGAAATCAAAGAGCGTTTGGATGCTGTGTACGGTGACCCCCTCCTTCGATGGCGACCATCAAAAATTGGTTTAACGAATTTCAACGTGGTCGCACGTCGGTTTTTGGACGTGGCTCATGTCCAGGTGCCCCGAAAACGGCTACCACGGAGGATAACGTGACAAAAATCCACGATCTCGTATTGGCGGGCCGCCGACTGAAGGTGCGCGAGATAGCTGAGACAGTAGGCATTTCAAAAGATCGCGTGGGTCATATCCTGCATGAAATTTTGGGCATGAGAAAGCTATCGGCGCGATGGGTGCCGCGTTTGCTCACTCCGGACAACAAGCGCAACCGTGAGACCACTTCAGAGCAGTGTTTAACGAGGTTTCTGCGTCGTTTCGTGAAAGTCGACGAAACATGGATCCACTGGTACACACCAGAGACCAAGGAACAGTCGAAACAGTGGACTTCACCCGGCGAACGTGCTCCGAAGAAGGCAAAAACTGTCCCATCGGCCGGAAAGGTGATGGCCACCGTTTTCTGGGATTCACAAGGTGTGATCCACATCGACTACCTGGAGAAGGGCAAAACGGTCAAAGGGCTGTACTATGCCAAATTATTGGGCCGATTCGACGCCGAATTGAAGAAAAAAAACGGCCCCACTAGGCGAAGAAAAAATTGCTCTTCTACCATGATAACGCACCGGCTCACACCTCCGCCCTCGCCACGGCCAAATTGGTCGAATTGGGCTACGAACTGCTGCCCCATTCACCATATTCTCCAGATTTGGCCCCGTGCGACTTCTTTTTGTTTCCAAACTTGAAAAAGTCACTCGCTGGGCAGAAATTTCAGACGAATGAATAGATCATCGCCGCCACGGAGGCCTACTTTGCAGACCTCGAGAAAACGTATTTTTTAGACGGGTTAAAAAAGTTGGAACATCGCTGGGTCAAGTGTATCCAGCTAAAAGGAGACTATATTGAAAAATAAATCGCCATTTCTCAAAATTTTTGTTTTTCTTTTGTAGGCTAAGTACTTATCGGACCACCCTCGTATTTAAAAAAAAATATGTAACTGCGGCACATACTCATATTAGTTATGTGCTTTTTTAGGCGTTTTGTTTTTAAGTGTCGTATAAAAAACAGGAAAATATAAAATTTAAATACACATTTTATTAAAGTTGATAAATCAATGCTTGCCATTTAATGGTTCAAGTTTTATTTCGTATAAATGGCCACGATTAAGTTGTAAGTGATCCATATTACGGAAATTCCAATTTCGAGTCATCTTTTTGAGCATATTTTCTGATATTTCGTTATGTGTAATGTTGTCTTCCAGTTCTGCCATTGATGCAGGCTAATCGGTATATACGATTTGATGTATCCCCATACAAAAGTAAAGGCGTCTAATCGCACGATCCAGCCGGCCAATGCACGGGTTCAAAACGGGAGATAAATTGCTCACCGACCCATTTTTTAATTGGTCCATCGATTCGTGTGTTGTTTGGCATGCAGTCTCGTCTTACTTGAAACCACATGTCAATTTATGCATTTTGGGCATAAAAAAATCGAAATCATTGAACGATAGTGGACGCCATCGTTGTTCTCACGGTAATTTTTGAAAAAAATACGAGCTAATGTGTGTGCCAATAGTACATTGGCAGTTCTTGTATTGTCGGAAGTTGCTCTTCGGACCAAATACAGCAGTTTTTTTTTTATCAACATACCCTTTCAACCATATGATATTAGCATCGTCGCTGAAGACAATTTTTCGATGAAAAAGCGGATATTCCTCGAGCTTTTCTAAGGCTCACTCATCGAAAATTCGATACTGTTGCAGGTCGTTCGGCTTCAGTTTTTGCACGAGCCGTATTTTATAAGGCTTTGGACCAAAATGCTTTGATAAGATCTTCCACGTATTAGAGTAACACAATCCCACGGCAACGAAGACCAAATGGCGGTCTTCATTAACACTGGCGGATACAGCATCAATATTTTACTCTGTACGTCCTCTACGTATATGGATAGGTTTGAAGGTGGGAAGGGATGTCCTGTAGCGTGAAATTGGTGTGAAATTTAGTTCTATGGCTTCAATTGCTTCAAGTAGTCCGATCATGACAACCGTAAAGTGGCCGAAGTGCGCGAAAAACATTTTCACAAAGCACGAATTCTGATAAAAAAATTCAATAATTTGTAAACGTTGTTCGGATGTTAGTTTTTTGATGATGAAAATGGCAATGCCAACTGAGCATGTGTGATTTTGACAATATCAGAAATCCCACACGAGCCGTATGGAGCAATGAAAAACCAAACAGAAAAAATAAAACCCTTAATAATCCTTGTTGAGACTTGTGATGAGCATGTTTTACAGAAACGACATGCAGAGATTGGTTCTCACGTTTCATCTTGATTATGATGTTGACGATATAGAACTCTCTGGCGTAGCGAAAAAAAATTAAGACGAAGAATTGAAAGCATTTTATTGGCATTGTAGACGCTAGCTGACCATGCACTTGCAAACCACCATTACAAGCAGATGACAGAATAGTTTCGAAACATTTGAAAGCGATAGGAATAACTAAGGAACAATGACGAAATACTGTTTAACGACAGAACAGCTATAAAAAGTGGATAATATGCATGGTTCGAGGGTTCTGCTATGCATTTGGCGGGATCAGGAGGGTGTAGCTTATTATGAGCTTCTCAAATCGAAGGAAGCATTGAAGAAAAAGCAGCCGATATAGCAGAGACACCACAATGTGATTTTGCTGCATAACAACGTTCGGGCGCATGTTGCTCAAGTCGTTATAATCAACCTAGCCCACCCGCCGTACGTCCCTTCGACTGCCACCTGTTCCGATCGATGAAGCATATGGGGGTTAAAGCGATTTGAAGAAAATGGTTCGGCATGGTAGAACTCTATATCAACATGCCTATTTAACTGTCGGTGAAGGTGTTCGAAACCAAGCGGGCATCTCAACGTCAACAATTGGATCTCAGGGCACTTTGTGATGAGTTTTAAGGGTTGATCTTCATTTACATAACACTTGAAGCCTTTAGACCATCTACTGCGTCGTCTATTCACAATTTGTCATCAAATTTAATCTTTTCCAATGAATCACATTTTTGGATGAATGGGAACGTAAATAAACAAAATTGTCGTGTCTAAGGATCGAATAATCTACACGTGGTTCTCGAAAAGTCAATGCACTCTAGAAAGTCACATTATCGTGCGAATTATGGATTGGCCGCGTCATTGAACTATACTTTTCGGAGATGAGGCTGGATAGGCACTGACAGTAAAATGAATGATTTGTGTCTAACCAATCTTAGGTTTCAACAGGGTGGTGCTACCGCTCACGATAGCCCTCGAGCAATAAATGATAGCTTTCGTAGTTGATTGACCTTCGAGGTTAAGCGAACACCTTTTAGTCCTTTACATCTCTTTCTGTGGAGCTATTTAAAGGGCATTGTCTATGCCAATAAAAAAGCGATAATTCAGGACCTCAAATACAATATCCAAACACACATTACGGCCATTGACCCATTTATTCTTCAAAAAGTCCTCGATAAAAGCATGCAGCAGTAGCCATGATGGTCCCATGAACAATGTTGTGTTCCGTTCATATTTGCGAACTTTACCAACAATCAATATCAACATTGATTTCATGAAAAAAAAAAACGTGTTTAATTTAACGGAAACTATAATACTTTTCAGCACCTAGACCAAGATACAATTTAAACTACCAAGACTAAACAACAAGACTTTATCCCTGTCCATCAGCGATCCGCAACTAAGCTGGTTGGCTCAGCTTTCCGTGCCTGCAACAAAACTTTTGGTGGACTCTGACGATGTACACTATCGTTGTCTGCCCCATCCTCACTTGTGGTTCCCTTGTTTGTTAGCATGCCCCAAGCAAAATTGTAGCATAGACAATATATCAAGGTTGAAAGATAGGCAGACCTCTGTACCATTAGATTATGGTCCAAAGAAGCACTTAACATAGTGTTGTGCATCCTATCCTTGGATCTGGATATCAAACACTTGATAACTTGTGCGTCCATCAGACTTAAGAAAGGGAAATCTGCTACCGGATTCAATACCCCCACTATATGAACAGAAGGTAGACCTTGGTGAGGATTCTTCGTGATTCAACTTAATATTTTAGATTTGTGTCTCTTCCTTATTCACTCGAGCATTTTTCAAGCGGAAATACTGGCGATCCGGGAAGTGTGCAACAGCACACCAGATCTGCACCGATATTCAAACCACCATCAAACCCCTATTCTCAGCAATCACCTCTTACAGACTGGTCTTCCACTGAAAAATCATCCAATCAACCAGGAATAGAAAATCCCAGCGTAGCCATCTATGCAAAAGGTAAAACACAAATCCTACTAAACCGATGTCATTCCGATATCATCAGAATCGTGGCAGTTAGTACAGTGGCCAGTGGCCTATAAACAGTCACAACACCATACTTGACATAACATTTACGAGCCACTGACGCACCTGCCGAAAAATCTAATCAGCAGAAGGTATGAACCACATTTTCTGCGAATGCCCGGTATTTGCAAATGAAAATACATTAAAGGTTAAGGAATAGGGCGCAACAGTGTTATTAAAACCATATTACACCAAGCCGAGCCGATGCACTGCTATGTAACAAGCGTGAATCCACCTAGTGCTGATTGCTCGCTTCTCAAAAAAAGGCAATTTGCAAATCTTTACCTCTCAGTTGAGACATCCGATGTATGTACGTACGAGTTATACAGTCAAGTACTCGAAAATGGCAATTTTACACGCTTGAGTTAATATGCCCCGTTGCATGAACGATTGCCGCCACTTGAGTGAGGGCGTCCTTATTAATTATATCCGATTATCAGCACTCTTGATAAAGTTTACGTCAAATTGTACCTCAGGCGGCGAAAAACACGAAAACGTTCTACCCCATTCGATCATTAGCATGGCCCGTGATTCCGAGCCATTGCCGCAACCTCTTACGCCGTCACTGTGGTAAATAGTTCGTCCATTTCAAAGATAGGAATATCGCGATGGTTATATCGATATGAATTCTACGTCACGCTCAAATCTTACTCTCAAAATAAGATCATGCTTCTGTCTCTATCTCTCTTGACAAAAGAAAGCTTTATTCTCTCTCGACGTTCACACGACAAAATGTCGGAACCTAAAGTTCATGCGTCAAGTCAAATACAAGGCAAGAGTAGATAATGGGAGAATGGCACTAACATCACTACGCCTAATAAGCTTTTAGGCTGACTATTCTCCCCACCCGATTTTGAACCTAGCCATGTTTATATTTCTCCCTGATAGGTTCTTTAGGCACATCAACCACAACTGGACGGGCAAATTAAATTGTTTTCGTTTCTCTTCATAGAATCGAAACCCGCCTCGAGTTTGTTTTGATTTTTTGTTTGTGTTTGCCACTGTGCGCGCGGAATGGGCTCCTTATCGAGACCGCAAGTGAGAGAAGTCGATGACGACAGGTCAGGTTCGGCCTTTAGGGTTTCGAACTGGAAGAGAATGTAGGTTTCGTCGTATGAAAAAGCCGAAAATAAAGAAAAACAATTTACCAAAGCATAATATAATTCGGTTTGTTATGGTCTCTAGGTGAGCCAGGGGTGTGCTGTGAAGCGAGATAATTGGCGAAACGTAAACAAACAGTCGCACTCGCACATAAAGCGACTTTTTCGTAGCTGTTCTTGGTTTTGGCAGGTGAACTGTTTGCATTTTTTACTTTTTTTTCTTTTCAACCAGTTTGGGTGAATCATTTGAAGAATGTATGCCATCCACAGGCAAACCTATTGTGTTACTTTAGAGTAAAAAATTCAAATCAGGTAATAGGTGTTGATCCAAAAATAGTAAAAACCAGCTTTGGAAGTGGTGAACGATTTGGCAATTTTGTACCAGATGAGGTCGTATACTTAACTGATTCTCGGTTTCGAAATGCAGTTCGCTAACTGTAAGGATTCTTAGGTTCCAATGAAAAATCCGTTCAGATATTTACGAAATAAACGTTACTGCGAACTATTTCGTCTTTACAGACAAGCAAATCACGAATTGGACGTTTTTTTTTAAATTAGAATCTGAATGTCAAAATTGATGTGGATGTGACTATGAAAAAATTAAGTAATTACGCAAGAGATACGAGTAGATGTTCCTGAACGTGGGAGCTGAAAAGCGCATTTTATTTATATTTACATATATTCACACAAAATTCAATGGGAATCCGATGTTCCTTACTTTACGATTGTAGGGTTGATATACAGCCTGAAACTCAAGTTTTTTTTTTGTTTTTATTGTAATTGGCGTAACAGTCCTCGGACGACTAGAGCCGAAGCTTTCCTCAATCACATACATATACACAAAACTGCGTTTAAAAGTCACCTCTTAGCACAAAAAACTTTTTAACTGAGCACTAAAAAGACTGGTTGAAAATGCTCTTCTACCACCGAAAGCCAAGAAGCAACTGGGTAAACCAAGAAAAACAACTGGTTACGAAGATCGTAAAAATGGTTAGAACTGCTAAAGTTTGTCCCTTCAAGTCTTCAAAAGACTTAAATGAAGTGCTTCATTTAAGCATTTCTGCAAATATCGAAGAAGGCTTGTAATCTACATGGAAGAATAGCAAGAAGGGCGTCGCTGGTCCAAAAAAAGTATATATTAATTGTAAAGGACAATTTGAATGGACTGCACGGCATCCAAGA
This sequence comes from Merodon equestris, assembly GCA_958301585.1. Lineage (NCBI taxonomy): Eukaryota > Metazoa > Arthropoda > Insecta > Diptera > Syrphidae > Merodon > Merodon equestris. The sequence goes on from OY284415.1 coordinate 7,660,829, forward strand.
ATGGGGATATGTGCTAGGGACAGATGCAACAAAAATTAACCTGTTTAGAAAGAATGGTCGGTTCATTGTTTGAATATCTCCTCTAGAAGGACTCAAGCCAGTACACAGTAAAATTCATCCAGCAAGAAGGCGCCAATATTCAACTTTGGGAATGCTTTTCGTAGAATGATGTAGGTTCATTGCATTTAATTCGGAGTAAAGTGGATTAGCATATGTTTTTCAATTTACGGGGCATGTTCAAAAAATAAGGTGACTTTTTTTTTTTTTTTCGGAAAATGTTTATTCTTCAACATCTATTTTGTCCTCTTCAAAGTAATCCACCTCAGATATAATACATTTCCAGCATCGCTTTTCCCAATCCTGGAAGCACGTCTGATATGCGCTTTTTGGTATTGCCTTGAGCTGAGCTCTTCCGATCTTTATTTTCCCAATCGTGACAAATCTGCGTCCTTCCATGGGTCATTTTGGTTTTGGGAAGAGAAATAACTTTATAGCTACAGCCATAAATCTTTTTCCCACAAAACCGGTCGTTTTCCTCAAATTACTTCACGCAAACCGTGTATAACTTCAAGATAATATTCCTTATTGACCGTAAAGCCCTCCGACAAAAACTCATGATCAACCACTGTAAGCAAAGAAAGCGAGAAAAGCATTGAGCAAAACTTTCGCATTTTACCGAACTTGGCGTGCTTTTTTCAGTCTTGGCGTTTCCGGCCAACCCATGATTCTTAACCAGTGATGACCCTTTTTTCCGTAAATCTGGATCATCATTCACGTCACAACAGTTCCTGAGCTATGCTTATGCGACGGTTATTTTGGCTAAAATTTATTTTTGGAACAAAACATGGGAACAAACATACCCATGTATCATGCCCAAAACCTGAAAAAAATTTGATGGCATTAGCCAACTGATATGCCAATATAGCTTCTTCTTCTCTTCTCTGATAGTGATTCGACGATTCTCTATAACAATTTTCTTCACTGCTTCAGTTTTTCATCAGCATCATTTTGTTGACCTGTGTAAACAACATCTTGGTGTTCTGTGAAGAGCTTGCACCGCTTATAAAAATATTTTTTGCTCTGAATCGTCAAATGCTAATTTTATTTTTTACATTAATTCAATACAGATTCTTTGATCCATTTTCTTCGATAGCAAAAAAATTACCAAACACATCAAAATACGTACAGCTATGGACAAAAAAATAAATACAGCCCACTCTACCACACAATTCTGTCATTTCCTCCTTTTTTCTCTTTACTGAGGAAAACGCTATCTTGTGATAAGTAGGTAGACATCGAGAATAAAATATACCCGAAGAATGAAAGCAGTTATCAAAAATTTCTCTAAAATGTCAGTCTGGACAAAAAAATAAATACACACATTGGCAGCGAAGTGTATCTGGTGAAAACAAAGTGTTACGAAATTATTTTACTATCGGAAAGCGGAAAAGGTTGATACTATTGAATACCAGTGAAGTAACGAATAATATTTAATTGTTTTATTAGCGAAATATGGGACGTAACGTGCATTGTTCCGAGGACAAAAGAGAGATCATAAAAAAGTTGAAAAGCGAAGGATATTCGTACCGTTCAATCGCAAAAACGATAGGTTGTTCTTTAGGGATGGTACAAAATGCACTTAGAGATAAACCAGCGCGAGAAAGCAGAGGACGGCCACGAAAAACAACGCAAAAGCAGAATCATTTAATTGTGCTGGAATCAAAAAAAGGCCCTTTTTTATCGTCGCGGAAAATTTTGCAGGAGAATAGTTAGATTTAGATTTAGATTTAGATCTGTAACTAATAAAGTTTAAATCTAAATAGTTTGCCAATTAATTCAAGGACTGTCCGAAGACGATTAGTGGAGTATGATCTTCCATCACGATCACCAAGAAAAGTGCCACTAATCAGTAAATAAAATAAAAGACAAAGGATGTTATTTGCTGATCAGCACAAAACATGGTCCCGCGAAGAGGGCACTAAAAAGTGGCGAAATATCCTTTGGAGTGATGAATCCAAGTTTAATTTGTTCGGATCGGATAGCAGACACAATGTGAGACATCCACCCAATTCCGAACAAAATACACCAAGAAGACGGTCAAACATGTTGGTGGTAACATTATGGTATGGGCATGTTTCTTGTGGTATGGTGTTGGTCCCATACACCTCATTAATACTATTATGACAAAGGAAACATATACTCAAATACTTGAAACTGTAATGCTACCATATGCCAAACAAGAAATGCCTTTGGTGTGGACGTTTCAACAATATAACGATCCGAAACACACGGCTAAACTAACAAAGGAATGGTTTGCTGCGAAAAGGGTTGCTCTTTTGGAGTGGCCTGCTCAATCGCCGGACCCAAATCCAATAGCAAATCTGTGGAAGCAGGTCAAGGATGCAGTTTCTATAAAAAATCCAAAAAACAAATACGAACTTTGGCAGGCAGTGCAGCCTGCATAGAATTCTATACCTGTTGAGACATGTGGGAAGTTGGTTGATTCTATGCCGAGGAGGGCAGAACAAATAACTAAAAATAAAGGTCAAGCGACAAAATACTAACAAATACTAACAAAATCTACCATGACTTGTTTGCTCGTATGAATAAATTTCGTGAAATAATAAATTTGATGAAGTGTATTTATTTTTTTGTCCACATCAAAAGACGACGTTTTTTTTACATTTTCAGCAGTTATTCCCACTATAACATGACAAGATGCTTTAAAAATACATGAATACGTTCCTGGCTATTGTAGGAATATTTCACAAAAAGGAACTTGTCGCAAACTTGCAAACTTTTGTTAAAATATATCTATCTATCCAATGGCTTCAGCTGTATTTATTTTTTTGTACATAGCTGTATAACCTTTATATCTGTAAAAAATAAAGCAAATATCTAAAACGGCTGACAACGTCAGCCTTACTTTTTAAACAAGCATCGTATATTTTGTGTGGCTCATTGTTAATTGCAGAATCGTTGAGGAGAAAAATCATGAAATACCACTTCGATGACATACATACATAGCTCGCACAATTTCTCACCTTAAATTATCAAAGTAACACAACCTCTTATCGGAGCAGGCCATCAATTGATCAGTTCAGTTGTAACAGTTCGATGATTACATGATTTCCAATACCACCAGACACACAGTTTCATTTTCTTGGCATGAATATTCAGCCTTGCAACTTATGTCAACTTATGATCTGTATCAGCCCACGCTGTCCTTTGCCTAGGATCGTCGTATTAAGCTTTTCGCCTAATGATTTTGCACAAAACATTCTTTCTTTTGTGCAGAGGAAGCAAATTCATGTAGATATCAACTCTTTAGTTTCACTTTAGTTCCCACTTTAATTCCTTTCGCATCTTTTTCAGCCTGCAATCGAGACGAGGAGGGCTCTCCCTGGGAAAATATTTTTAATATGTTGAGATACAGAGTATGTCCTGAAAGTAATGTCTGTACGTCGAAAATCATTTATTGAACTATTCGTTACAAGTGATTAAGCTCTTTCGGCGTCAATACATCGGCTCTAGCCAGTATTCCAGATCTCGAATGCATTGCGGTAGGCCTCCTCTGGAATGTCCTTCAATGACTCGGTATAAGCTCTTTTGATTCCGGCTACTGTCCCGAAATGCTTGCCTTTCATGGGGGGTTTAAGGCGTGGAAACAAAAAGAAGCCGTAGGGAGCTACTTCCGGGCTGTACGATAAAGGCGGTGTGGGCCGGAACACTGTCATGGTGCAACCCCCAGTTGTCTGCGAAGTCTGGCCGGACGCGTTGAACCTGGAATCAGTCGTTTGAGAACTTCCAGATAAAATTTAGAGTTCACAGTTGTACCAGGTTCTACAAACTCGTGATGAACCAGTCCGCGGGTGTCAAAAAACGCGATAAGCATGATTTTCACTCATACTCCTTAGCTGACGGCCCCCACTACAAGTTTTAATCGGTTCAATCGCGCTCCGGCGTGCGGTCACTTCATAATAGTCACTGACATCACTTTCAGGACATGCCCTGTTGTAGATAATATATGATATTAAAAACCTATGCAATCCATTAAGATCGGACTGTCATATGAGTATTAGAAAAACAATAATTTTTAATGGCTATCAATATTTTTTTAAACTTAATGAAATGTTTGAAAGCCTAATTTTAATTTAGGGCATTTGTTTTTTTAATGAGGAATCTGCATATGTTTCTAGCACTGTTTATAATTTATGTCTATACGCGATGGCGCTCGAAGTCAAATAGTAAAAAAACATTGGAACTTTTAGAATATGAAAATATATAATAACATCCATATCATCGGTAATAATGGTAAACTTCATTCATATCCACTTTTTATAAACTTTAAGTTGACGAAAGAAGAAAAGCTATATTATCAGGTGGCAATTTGTGGTTTTTTTTTTAAATGTGGCAATTTTATTTCTAAAAAAGTTGTTACATGATTATTCTCGAAAGTATTGACGCATTTTGGGGCTATCAATAATCGACCTAATTACTTAGCCAGGCCGTGCTTCATCGATCGGAACAGGTGGTCGTCGGAACGGGCGATGTCTTGTGTAGGTTGTCCCATACCTTATTTCCAGGCTGGCTCCATCATATATGTATGTACATGGATTTATTTTGTCTTAGATTATCGCAATGCATTCACCTTCCATTGTCAATACCTTTTCTTTCTTGCCGCTGAAGAAGTGGAAGAAGAGGCCGCTTCTTTGCTCTTGGACCCATCCAAAGGCTCAAACTATGGAATGACTTGCTGAGTTACGGCCAATGTATCTGATCTTGATCCAATAATGCCATAATTTTTTTTTTCCACCGGGCCGAGACGCTGTTTGCCTTCCACATCGCAATCACCACTTCTGTAGTTGAAACCAATTGCGACATAAGTGGCGTCGTAAATTTCTATAAGTGTTCGACGTACCTTAACCCCATTTCTTTTCGAATTAAAGACAAAATAAAGAGTAAGTATGGGTGGATAGGCCACACACTAAAGAAGCCTTCTGATGAGGGAGCCTGCAGGGATCGAGAGGAAGTGGAAGGCCAAGAACGGCTTGGCAAAAGACTATACGCAAAAAAACTAGGAAATCCTTTATCGAAATGAGACACATGGCTGGGGACAAAAAGATTTTGAATACTTTTGTTGAATCCTTAACATCCTAATTATTAATTCTCATTATTTTTAGAACATTAATGCGTAAGTGTAGATATGAATGACGTATCTAGCAGTTCGACTTGACAGAAGAAGACAAAATATAAGAATCCTCATTACCATCGTAGGAGTTCATCTAGTACGTGGTCTATGTTGTTAAACCCACATTAAAGGAATACTATAATAAAATTTTATTTTATTTTTTAATCGTATCCCACTTAAGAGTGACGATTGAACTGGTATTCTTAATACATAGAAAGAAAAAGGGTATCGTCACCTCTCTATGGGTCTCAACGAGCGACTGCCTCTAAATATTTTGTTGTCGTTCTTACTTACTACAAACCGATTCTAGAAATATCTACTTTTAATCAGATCTAACCACACGCATCGAGAGTTTTCTTTTATTTCATTAGCTTTAAATAAATAAAGCTCAGCCTACCCGGAAGAAAAAGTACATCGCTCATGTCCGTACATATGCATAGTGTCGTGATCAGTAAATTAATCGATCCGAGGTGTCAATATTCGGTCGCATTAACACTAAATCTATTCCTCATCTGCGTCATTATATTAATGACCTAAAATGGTAGATCTGTAGCTCTCAGGATTTTAAAATAAATATCACAAAGGGTGCCAACGCCAGTGTGTCCAACATTTAACTGCTCGCTAATTCTTTAGCAAACTGCTGTCCAAAGAAGAGAGATTCTTCAAAAAAATAAAAAAATAAAACTTCAGCCCCGGAGCAGAAGAAAACATTTTTGTTTGGAGCGAACGGCAAAACGATTTATTAAATTATCACATAAATGGGCGTGTCAAGAGGAATAAATGATAAAAATATTTATCCCACATGAAGTCAACAGGAGAACTATACTAATGATTGAAAGAAATCACGCGATGACCGATGGCCGGGTGGAGAGGCACTTGAGAGCTGTGCAAGGGGCACTGCGACTGGTACCGTGCGAAAAGCGTGATTTGGTTAAATGATGTTGTTTTCGACGACGAAATGTTGATGGATTTCATTTATGCAGCGGCATAACAAGGTTGAAATGATCAGTAGTTGGATGGTGTCGTCATTTGGTTTTCTTTTTTTTTTTAATTTATATTTTTCGTTGGCGCATCCAGGAGGAGGAGGAGCAGGAGGTATAGCTGATTCGCGTGTATGGTTTTGATTGTTCTTCTGTTTTCGAGGAAAAAACTACAACTAACTAGTTAGCAAGTGGTTAAGTTGGTTTGTCAATTTTACAGTAGAGTTGGTTCTTCAAAATTTATTTGGGACATCTCCGGCTAGACACTAAGTAGGACCAAGTTGGCTTCTGTAACTCAATACTCATGAGACTACCTTGAAACCTTAGTTTTTGATGTTATGTTCGGGGATTTTTCGGTGCCAGCCGAACTAGTTCTAGCAAGAAAAACCCGAATTCAAACTCGCGTCAAAGGAGACAGGCATGACGTGTAGTGATCGACACATTTGTCCCCTTATTTATAACTTATGATATGTATGCCTTATTAGCCTGCATATAAACGTTGTTATGCTTTTTATTTTACCATAAACCTTAATCGTATCGTGTCTTTTGCACACCACTGTTTGTCGAAAGTCGGCACGCGTCGACCATGATTTGAAATTTTGCTATGACTAACGTATGTAACATATAATTGAGAAGGTCAAGACGATCTTGTTTACGATAGTTTTCGGTAATTAAATCGTTGTTGTTCCCTTCGTTTTCTTCCTCTCGCTCTCTCCCTTTCTCGCACGAATTCCAATGTTCTCGATTTGCAAAAAATATTTATTTTTGAAATCAGTGGCGATAAGTGAGGTTTTATCAGATTGTTTTCGTGAATTTCACTTTGTAGATAGTCCCTATATCCGTTGTGGGTACATCCGAATTTGGATTTACAAGCTGAATGTGTGATTGGTTGAGCACTAGAGAGATCTAATCATTTGATCAAATTATAATTAGGGTTTAGGGTAAATCGACAGTCATTTAGTGATTGTCATACAGTTTTATTGTCACGTAGGCTTTGGTAGGTTGTTAGAATTTTTCGGTACGAAAGAGTGACAAGTCCCATGTCGATCGGGCGATTTGGATTAAAAAACAAAAGCTAACTCCGATTCGATGACTGCGTCAAATGGCTTAGGTAGCCGCTGATTTCCCATGAAACATTAATCAAATAATTAAGTACCTGATCTCACCAGCTTTATCAAGAGGGGTGAGGGGCTACCTATCTGTACATTTGGGATAGGAGATGTAATCGAGTTAAGTGATTGAGAATTCATTGTTTTTATTTAATGTAATAGGCGCCATTCATCGGCCAAATGATTAACCATTAGGTTGAGTCAATGAAAAGGTTATCAACAGATTGATGTAAATATGCTTTTAAGTTGCACAGCTTTTGAGAGTAGTAATTATTTTAATGAATAGTTTGGCCTTCACGGGTTTGCTGACTAACTCGAGTAGAAAGTCCCGGATGTCTGTCTTGAACTTATTGTCTTAGAAAGGGCATGTAGCATATGAAAACCAGTCGGGTGATTATGTTTGACTTAATTAAAGGAAAAGAATTGCGTTTTAACTTAATTCTTATTTTTTAACAGATTTGCTATCGTATTTTATACTGCGGCTATCAAAGTTATGCAAAGTTGTGACCGATTTTCACTGGATTTGAGGATTAGTTCTCTCATTTATGAAACTAAAGATTAAAGCTTTTTTCGATAAGCAGAATGAAACATATTGCTCAGACAGGTGGGCCACTTTGTTGTTAGAGATATCTTTCAACTAAAGATTGTCAGCTCGCTTTTCAAGCACGAACATTTTGCAAAGAAAGTATTTGACTTGACATTGATTACTAATAATAACGACTACAGAGTAGCAGTTAGAGAGTTACAAGCTTACTTTTTTCGGACCACACCTGAATACTCTTTACAATCAGCTCATGAATAGAAGAACAAGTCTTAGCTATAAACTTGAAGTCACCCCCCTTAATCGTATCAAAACGAGAACAAGCGTTGACACTAGAAGAAACTATAAATCAACAAAAGTTTGCCCAAACTTGCGTGCCTATCAGATGCAGTAGAAAACCTCTCAACCTTGGAGAGTGACCAGAATCTTCTTTTGCACCTGCTACAAGATCTGAAAGTAATATAAGGATTGTCTCCAAATCTAAAAAAAGCACATCACGGATACGCATCACGAACTCAACCCGGAACAGAGTCCTGCCAATCCATCGAGAACCTCAAAGACACCATAAGTTTGAGTAAGATCCTGTCCCAAGGACATTCCGACCTATCATTTATTAAACGAAAGGATGGAACTTGTAATCCTTAAAACTCCTGACTCTCAGCAACTGTCCTAGTCGTTCCGAACCTGGTGTCGTTCCGCCACCAACCCGGATCACCCATGAAAGATCCATACGCAGTTTCTCTCATCACCATCATGCTATAAAACTAACCAGCAACTAACCAGCCAGACAGTCTGCCTCTTAATAGACAGGTATAAGGTGTCTTCGAAATCGTTTTTACCGATTTCATCGAGAGATTTCTAACTGCATTTGGGGTTCAAGGTTTTATTCGAAATTTGTTAGCATCCATGCTCGGAGGTCTGTTTTCCTCATCAGAGCCGTAATAGGCCTTTTTAGGGTCTCAAGGGCATTATCTCACCTCTTTTATGGTTATAATAATTCAAATTCAATCAAGCTGAAAAGCAAGGAATAAAAGTTGTTGAGGATGCGTGAATGGGGTCATCATAGTATCAGAATTGTTCATTCCCTTCTGTGATAAGTGCAATCATGGTGCTGGCTAGAGTATTTCCCATAGAGACTGCGGCGCAAACGTAAACCTAAAAATCAATTGAATTGATTACTGTTCATTCCTCCTTATCCTCCACGTCCAAATACTTGTCGCATTCCTAGCCCCGACGCTTAGGGGGTTAAGATAGCTTACGTAGCTTTTTATAATTATTATTATTATTACCGGCCGTTTTAAACTCTGAGCTTCATATATGCACTCAAGCCGCTAGACTGAGCATATCAACAATGCATCCTGCGAATGTGATACAGACCAGGTAGGCACCATTACCTGCTTGCCTGTCACAGTAAAAAGTCTTCGTTTGTGAACTATTATTCTTTTCTAGTGAAGAACATACTTATTTATAAATTGGCACGCTGTTTATAAAAGTTATCTGGTGTCCTTATTTCGGTCTGGGAATAATTGTACTGGATCAGTCCTATATTTACTAATTTCCCTATTGATTTTAGAATGGTTTTGGGACATATTCGTTCATATAAACGAACTGTTTTACTTACTTAGTTTCTTTGTCTAGTTTGTAGTAAGTGGTTGTGTAGCACTCTTGTGCTCTGGATAGCCTAGACCGCTCATTAATATAATTTCAAAAACAACATTTTCTTTCTTTTTCATTTACAGGCAGTATACTCGTATCAACATCAGATCTTAAACATCCATGTAAACGTAAGTTATCACCGTTAAACAGCCCGTGTGTTTTCCTTAAGCCTATTCGACAACCTATTGTTGCAAGTACTCCTATAACACTTGTATTATGGGTCGCACAAGTGCTGATGTTTGCATTCGACGCCTTCTCTTCATTATTATTTCTTCTGGACAAACTCGTGTCGAGATTAGTGGTTCGCCTGCAGGCCTGTCGGCGTCCAAACAAACAGGTTCCATTTTAATTGAATTGAAAACAATCAAACAATCGTATTTAGTTTCGAATCTTCTGTCTTCGACAGTGGTGCCCTTATCGATTTTGTTTGCACCACATAATTTGTTTTTTGATTTATTTATATTTGTTAATTGCCACCATCAACATCATCATCATATACAGACGACGTTCGTAGTCGTCATCATCAACTCAACTCGTGATTCAAGAGACGTACCGTGCTGTAGGACTGTAAACAGTCTTATCAAAATGTATTGTCTTTGTCTCGAAATAGGCTGGCAAACATTTCGCCGTTTCTATTCGATTCGACTTATTGTCTTTACGTTATTGAAGGATGAAAATACAATATCGATTATGAGCAATACGGGGCTGGATCGTATCTTGTTATATTTAAAGGTGAATTTGCATTTATAGACCGGTGAGCCAGACTGGCGAGAAGCGATCATTAACGTTTTACTGGCGTGCGATTATTATCGTTTGTAAACAACTTAAGTTCATTAACTCGAGATAAGGAAATCGAAGTGAGCTTTGTATTGTTCCCATTTGATCGAAGGAGAAATCCATTTGACTCTGCATTTATGAAACTCTTACCATGTGCACGATATTAACGCGACAAGTAATCATGACGCATATTCTAAGTTAAGAAAAGGAAATACTATCCACCTGAGGAATTCATTCTGAATTTCTGTGCGGCGCTGTTGGGGGCGAATCTAATACGCAATTTATCAACTCGTCGCTTTCGCCACCCACGCATGCGCATATCTTTCCTTCTTATGAGTGCCAACTTTATAACGATCTGTCTGAATGGTATCGGACGGTATTCAACTGAATATTTTAACTATCGGCCCGCGCATCGCTCTTGCGACATATTGCGGATTTTAGGACACCCATAATCCCATCTCAATATATTTTGTTGCCGAACAACACAATAAATTCAATTAGCATTCGCTTGAATGCTGTGATGAATACGAACAACAACCGCTCACACACCCATACAAACCATAATTGCAATATTTTGGCACTTCGAGGGGTTGACGTCGCGGTGTCGACTCAAGCAATTATCATTCGTTTTATCAACGGACGAGTTAAAAGGGGTTTTCTAATAATAACGGTCATAATTCACAAAAGTTCGTTGATAGCTGAAATCAGTTCCAAAGTTCACATTGTTCCGATCGTGGGACGATGCTATTCGCTTCCGTGCCATAACCAAGGCGATTAGCCAAATATAATCGAAGAGGAACATCTTGTTCTTGGTCTTGTTTTTAGAAAACAAGCTTTTGCTAGGCGATAAACGGAAGCACAATAATGGGAGTACATACATATGCTAATGCATGCCATTATGGCAATCAATATTTAGAGAGGCGTGAGCTCGAATTTACCAATGAATTTCCTGTGTGTTCTTGGTCACGCGAAAAAATAGCGCATGTGACAGCAATTTGAACATACCACGAGGGATCTTAGGAACTCACGATCGTGGTGTTTTTGTGTTAAGTGAGATATACAGGGTGGCTGATATGAACTAAATCAAATAGCTGTATGAGCTGCTATAAGCCGTCGAAACTTGACGGCTAACTTCAGCGCGCTTTATGTTTTTGGTCTTTAGTGCCTCTTGGTCTTGGCCCCAAAAGGAAAAGTCAGACATGTCCACGGATTCAACGCAGCTCCCAAAACAGTTTCACGATGAACGATCGCGTTTTCGGTCGCGATCGGTCATTTACGGCCATTGCGGCCCAAACCATCAAAAACGGTGGAGCTTGCTTCCATTCTTTGGTCGATATTATCGTATGAACCTTTTGGCAAGTGAACTCTACCGTTTTGCTTGTTGACATGTTACTCGATTACAAATTGTGCTACAACAGAGAAGACGGAATGGCAATTGGCCACTTGCGTTCAAGCAGACCAATTCCTTTGCTCTTTCCACTCTAATGTATGAGACCGTTCACTTTTTGAAGCTTTAAGGCGTTGAGCTCATTTCTAATGGTAAAATGCGTTGCGTCCATTCTCTGTATATATTTGGTTCACAATCCATTTTTCTTCTGCCACGCAGAAGATTATCTTGCGTGAAACTTGGTCTCTGATTAAAACGGAGGAAATTAGATTTCGGGTCTTTGAAAACAAAATGTTAAGAAAAATCTTTGATAGAAAACAGGAAGAAGAAACAGGTGAATGTGGTCCATTCTCAAGAACTCGAGGAACCTTATACAGCCGCAAACATTTTCCGAGTAACAAAATCGGGAAAAAAGGCAGGACACGTGAAACAAATGGACAGTAGACAATCGAACAAAATAATGAGTGAAAAGCCAAGGGAAAAAGGCAACCAAGAGACTGAGCCGTAGATGAGAAGATAATATAGTGATAGATCTATAAGAGATGGGACAGAACAGCGAAACTCGAAAGAAACACACTCATAAAAGCGAGGCTTGGTGAAGGGTTGTCAACGAGGCTCTGAACTTCCGCGTTCTAAACAGCCATCAGTAATACAGAGTGCGCCATCTCATATGGGGCGATGTAAACTTCGAATGACTTCAGCATTTTGGAAACGTTAGTACAATTTTAACCATGAATCGCTTCACACCAAAAGAACGCGCGGAAATAGTTTCAATGTTCATTAAAAATGAACGCTCGATTGTGCTAACTCAACGTTCGTATCGTGCAAAATATCGTGATTGCGTTGTGGCCAAAAAAGATACAATTCGTCGTTGGGCCTCGAATTTTTTTCAATTTGGTTCTGTGGCAAGCCCTCGTGAGCAACCTAGGCCACGTCCGCGGCGTTCAAACTCATGTATTAAGTCTGAGAAGCCCAGTGTTCAAGAAGACTCAAGTTTGTCATATCGGCGCCGTTCGCAGCAGTTAGACATCAGTGGGACCACTTTGCGGATAATTTTAAAGGATCTTCACTTATTTCCATACAAAGTGCAGATAACTCAAAGAATTTTGCTACAAGATGAGCCACGGCGCTTGGCATACGCACAAAATGTCGTTGCAATGATTAATGTTGAGCCGGAGTTCTGACACCAAATTTTGATGATCGATGAGGCACATTTTACGCTCTCTGGCTCAGTTAACAAACAAAATAGTCGCTTCTGGGGCACCGAAAATCCTCATCTTCAAAAAGTTACTGTTTGGGCCGGTGTACGCACTAGAACCGTATTTCTTCATGGTTGGCGATCGATATCGGTGGATGTTGGCCCATTATCTGGTCCCAGAAATGCGTAAAAAAGGCTTATTTCACTTGTTTCGACTAGGCGGCGTGACATGCCGTACTGCGGACAAAACAATGAACCTTTTGCGTAAGAAGTTCCCTGGAAGATTGGTGTCAAAAAAAGAGCGATATTAACTGGCCTTCGAAATCGCCGGAAAAGCAAGGTGTATGCTAACGGCCCGAAGACAATAGAACAGCTCAAAAGAAACATTCGTGCAGAAATCGTAGAAACTTCGACCGAAATCCTCGAAAATGTCATGGAGAATGCGCGAAAACTAGCCCATTTTTGCATCAGCAATAAAGGCAGTGATATTGTTTTCAAAAATGAATCAAAATAAATTGTAAAGGTAAATTGAATAAAAGCTTTTGAAGTACCAAAATCGGTTGAGAATTGTTGAAGTTATTCGAAATTTACATCGACCCATATGAGATTGCGCACGCTGTGTTATTAAGGAGTTACCTTAGTTTTCCGAAACTTGATTTCTCGATTCTTGATTTCTTGAGCCCAAAGAGAAGCGGTTGGCAATAATCTTTTATGCTGGTGTCGTTGCCGCTCGTTACTATTGAGCCAATGTAGACCAAATCCTAGATCAAAGTTATAGTTGTCAAAGGTGCTGGCAAATAACATATTGAGAGGCATACATAGTGTTTATAATCGATAGATTTCATGCTCGGTATTCTGTTACACATTTCTTCAATTCGCATATTTCTTATTTTATTTCCCCTTCCCAGAAGCTCCTCAATCGATGGCCGGAATCATATTTCTAGTTTTCGCAATTCCCCTTCAGTCGGATAAATTCGTGGAGCAAATGCACGATTAATTAGCGTTCTATTAAGCAATATCCTTGAACGAATTATAAGGTGTTAATGGTTTGATTATGACTTGCAACTTTTAAATACTATATGGGCCACTAAGCAACAGAGTCTTCTTCGTAGTGAAAACAACCCAACATATCGTTTCGTATTTATTTCCTTGGAATTCATGAACACAAGTGTGTGGTTTACTAGCTCTTTTTGTCGTCATGGAAATGAATGACATTCTCATTCCATCAGCATGTAAATCGACTTTGAGCAAAAAAAAAATCTTTCTAATCGGATTACGATATGAAACCCTTGCGCTCGTGGCCTTACGCCACTACTTCCACAAAACATGAATAACATTTAATCGTACCATCACCGCTTACCTCTTATGAGCCTTAACCGGTCACTATTCTCTCATCATTAGGTAAAGATCTGGTTTCGCACTGTTCTAATTATTCAGTCATGAATATTAGACACTTAACGTGCTTAGCGCGATATACAGTCTCTGTATCTATGTATAATATCACAAAGTAAATAAAATGTTTTGAACGAATGACACCCTTCACACCCCACAGCAGTCTGCTCGGCGTCCTTACTCCCTCATAATTTATTGACTTGCCACCTTTACCTCTTTATTTACATAAACATTTCATTCCGACTTAACTTAATGAAAGAAAAAAACAACAGGAAGAGATGCTCTCTGGAAATTTGAGACGTAAAAAGAAATAAATACGAAGTAGCAGTTAAAATTAACTTAAACAACCTTTTTCCGGCCTTTTTTTATAGGTTTCATGAAGCGTTTAAGGTTGGCCTATTTATTCATACGTTTGATTGAAATCTGACGTTTGTTTGTTTAGGTATCAAGGCCGAGTGTGACAGGGTCGTTGGAATTTGGAATTTTGTAACGCAATTTCTGTTCGGAACTGAGTCGACAAATTGGAATTCATTGAGTGTAGTGCGAAATGTATGATCGATATCGGTGGAGGTTGGAATTTCGATACCGGTTAGGCAGTTATAGTCTGGGCACTTGAGTTGACAGGTGCTAATTGCAATTCACTTTTTCGGAAACTTTTTTTTGGACTGTTTCCGTAGTTTTCGTGGTAGGGTTTGATTGATCGCATTTTCTTTCAATTTCTTCAAATGGAGCTGAGCTTGAAATCGTATTTACATGCGAATAAAAAATGTCTGCGTGTTAGATGCTAATTTTTAAAAACTAGAAATGGAAATGATGTAAAATAAGCTCGGATTAAATCAGCTATAACCGTCCCTAAATAATAATTAGGCGAGCAGAAAGGATGCGGTAATTATTTGGGGTTAGAATCAAAAACTCTTTGGCTTGGAGCAATGCTGTCCATTCGCCTTACATGGCCCAACCATCTTAGACGTTGGATTAGTTGAGGTCTGGCTTAGCTAAACGAGACCAAAGTTACGACCACGCGGGTCCTTACGTGGGTGAAATCCTTGAGTACTTCAAAGTTCTAATTGCTAATGGTTTTTCAGTAAGGACATAACAATTTGTTACTGAAATAAAAAATAGGATAATTGCGATATTAGGATGAAATTAATCTCAGGTATAGTGTATCCTATTACATTTAAGTATGTAATTCGCTCTCGTTTATATGACCACCCCGAACACAGTTGCAGTGATCGATTCTTTGATGCGAATTTTCCACCAATATTTTCTATACATGTTGGACTTTCTATACTTTGCTGGCATTGTTTGATTTTGTTTCCGAGCTCTTTTAAAGTTGTTGGCTTGGCATAAAGCAATGAGTTTACGAAATCCCGTAAAAAGAAATTCTACTCAGTTAAGCCGGAAGGACGAGGTGGCCACTTGACCGAATCATTTCTTGAGATTGTACGATCACCGAAGTTCCCCTTCAACAAGTCCATGTAATTTTGGTCAAAAATAGTTTTCCAACATGGCGCGATAGGAAACTACATTGACCGTAACATGGCGATCAGTTCTACCAACGAACATATACGGCCAATCTCCCTTTGAAGGGAAATTTCTAGACCTAGAAAGAAATGAAATAAATAAATTTTCCTTCACAAGCATACATGTTTTACTTACCCCACCCGAGTCCGACCAAATATAAACAAAACGATAAAATAAATATACTGAGGTATTAACCCACACGAGACTGATCTATTCCCGAGGCAAATACCGTAGAGTCAGTTCCCCGATTTGGGTTTTAATCCGGAAGGGCCTGACCAAACGTTAGAGCCGCGCTCAAGGGCACAAGCCAACGACAGCTAGGGCCTCGACTCGGGTTTTTACCCAGTCGGGATCCGGACTCGGGTTCTCACCCAGAAGGGGACTGATTGAGTGCAGTCAACGCGACAACTACGAGGTGACAAGGCTCCGCTACGACAGAGTGTCCCGAACGGGTCTCAACGCAGAGATTAGTGCAATAGAGTAGTGCGCGAATCACATTAGCACATCTGTCGGTGTCACAAATAAATGTACATATGTGACAGATCCTGGCCCAGCGAGTATACCCCGGCCCAGAAAGCTCGTTACAACCCCTCCGGTGGATGGATTTCAACACAGGCCGGTCACTTTTGGTTTGAATCTAATAACCCATATTTTGCTTAGTGAAAAAGCCATCAAGACAAAAATGAGCTTTGTCGCTGGAGATGATGTGTTGATGAAGTTAAGGATTTTCTTCAAACTTTCGCAGAGCCTAATCGAAGGAGTTTCATCGTTTCATATAATCATGAGGCGAATAATAAATGATATTATAAGGCCATGAGCCAATATTTTGACGTAAAATACGCCACATTGTGGCCTGTGATTCGACTGAGTTGACTAATTTTGAACTAAAGTTCTTATGGCTATGATATTTTCGGTACTTCGACCGCTCCCTTATCTCACTGACACAGGAACGTCCAGTAGTAAATATTGAATTTATGTTCTATTTTACATACAGTCTTTCTGGACGAATATTACGTCCGAAAATTGAAGTAAACGCTCTTAAAATTGCTACCACCGATACAGAATTTCGATCACTTTTAATAATATCCAAACGTGACTGGTTCGTGTCCTTCACCATGATGAAAATAAAATATAAGCCTTAATTGATGTTCTGACATTGACAGATCTTTAAAAAAATGTAGGCTCTCAGTTGTATTAAAATATAAAAATTGTTATGTCGCTATTGAAAAAAACCCTATATTTGGTTTTGTCCACTTTCAGACTCATCTTAGCCGCTACTCTTTAAATACTTTCAAACTCTTCATTGCTGTGTTCGTTCTGAAAACTTTTTAACATCGGTCCCACTTGGTTCATTACCAACCATTGTTACCCTGCGCAACCTGACGCAGAATTGGTAAAATATGACAAGACGCTGTGCAACTCGTCTCGGTAGGTTCTACAAAATTGACAAAAAGATGATGTGTTTCCAAGGTATGTCGTTAGTTTATCATGGATATTCCCTGCCTAGAACCGTCTACGCATGAACCTATCAGATTGTTCACAAACGATTTCAGGCGTTCATGCTCTTATTGCTTTTAGGAATCCCCTTTCTTACGGACCGGACGATGGGATTTCATTCATCGGCCATGCTTTACGCCTACCATATTTTAGAGATAAGTTGATGCATGTTCCCAACTAACTCATGCCCAGTTGCGTTAAATAGCTCAGTAGTCAGTCCGTCTGCGCTAGCATATTTATGAGACTTCCGTTTTGTTATCGCTATCTTGACCTCGTCTGAGTCGAATGGACGGAGTTCTTTCTCGTTTTCGTTCAGTGGAAATGGTTTGATATGCTTGACGGCTCCTCCCTTCTTTTCTGTTCATAGAGCTTACGAAGAGTTCTCGTCGACTCAGGATCTCTATATTCGCATATTTTGGATCTCTATTTGGGCATATCTGTCATAAAATCAGGGGTTCCTTGTCGGTGGCGGCTTGAAGACGAGGACATCGGACATCTATGGTATGAGTAGATTACATCGTGTCTTGAGAGAGTTGGGTTGGTAAATGCACTAGTGATTTCTTGCTTCCTGATGTCAAATGTAGGTGATCTTATTCGACTTGGCGGATTCCGTGACATCCACATCCGTGGGTTAGCTGCAAAAATGCAATATTCTGAGTCGATGTTGGCTTCTCGGAAAGTTCGGACATCCGGAATATTGGGGAATTGATTTGATTGATTGGGGGTCCCCTTATGGATGTTACGGCGTAGGCATCGTGTTCCTGCTACTACGAAATAACGTGCCGTAACAAAGTCCACTAGCCTTTTCCGACTTGGTTTTGTGTAAGCTACGTCATCCTGCGACTCGTTCAAAGGTATCTTACTTACCCAGATTCGCATTCAAATTTCCTTTGGCCAGCTGGTTCCAGTGCCGCACGCCAAGTTGATTGAGGTCCCCATCCACCAGTTTGCGCCACTTTAAATGCGGTCATCCTCTGCTGCGTCGTCCGTCGGGGTTGGAATCGAAGACTCTTCGGGCCGGAGCGGTGGTTTCTTTTTTCATGTTCAAACCTCAGCGCCAAAGAGGAGGACTAGGATGATTAAGGTTGTATAGAGGGTTACCATGGTTTGTCGAGAGAGCGTTTTAGTACTCACTTACCTCTTGAGCTTAAACAAGCGGCGCTGACGTCCTTACCGCTTGCCAATATAGATAAAATCCTTGTGTCTTTCTTTGATGTCAGCATATATTTGATCATGTTCCCATTTAATCTAAGACCCACTTTAGCTTCTGCTTCAATGCTCACAAACGCTCCTTTAACGTCAATGTCTTCGTAAGCAAGTAATTGTGTTAGAACATGTGTTAGCTCTGTATAGCTCGTGTCTGTAGACACTGTGATATGTGACTTTAAAGTCAACAAAAAGATGGTGTGTGTCGACCCGAAATTCGTAGGTCTTCTCCAAGATCTGTCGTAATGTGAATTTATGATCTACGATGTATTTTCTTGGACTGAAACCATACTGATAGGAACCTACCAGATTGTTCACGAACGGTTTCAGGCGCTCACACAGAACGGCACAGAAAACCTTATAGTATGTGATGTTTCGGAGACTTATACCCCTGTGATAGGGATCTCCTTGGTGGACGTCTATTAAGCTTACGTTTCCGATGGTAGCTTGGATACCGACTTATATGAGGCGTTTGCTCGCATGCCTGAAGATTAAGACTTTTTGTCCCTTTATGACTTTTTCAAATTGCTAGAGATGTTAGGAGATGTATTGTACTATGCACAAAATCGAAACTCGTTCCCCCTCAGACGTGATTAATATGTAGCCGGCATCCTTGACGACTGTAGTATTAGCCTGGATAAGTTATTCACCAATTAGTTCTTCTCACTTCAAACTGGGGTACTCCTTTTGACTCTAACTTGGGAATACTATCACTGCCTTTTCGAAGAAAGAGCCAAGCCTACAGTTGAGAAGCCTTATTTGCAGTAGAGGTGAGAGTAGGAGTTGGGGGACAGGGCCTGTTTTGCTTTGGCATTCCATGCTTTGTCAATATAATTCATTTGGTTTCTTTCGAAAGGAGTTTTATATCTGGAGGCAAGGGAATATAGGCCACTCCAAGGTTTTTTTTTTTTTTTTTAAATCCCTCAAATAGCATGGGCCGTATACTCACTTCCTTAAGGCGTGCTAAATCAATGTTTCTCTCGAATTTTTTTAATCATTTTATTCTGTTTACATAGGCAAAACTACCTTAGGCATGTCAGTAATATTCTTTGAAGAAGAAAGTCGTTTAAAAACACGTTGGTGTCTCGTTTGACATTCCAAGTCGTGTCTCAAGGACACGGATATTTTTTACATCACGTCGTGAATTATTAATCGATAATAAGCTGCTGCATATTGGTTTTTAGTTCCAGGAAAAGCGTGTCACATGTTCCTCCGATTGGCAATTGATGTTCTAATTTTATTCGTCCATGGTTATCTGTCGTATTACTACCAAGCAACGGTTGTCTTCTCATAACATCATCGTCACCATCACCCATGCGAGTGGTTCATATTAAATTTTCTGAGAAGCTTCCAAGCGCTTATATATTTTGATCCATGCAAGTGCGTCTATAACTTCTTTGTGTGGTGCGTAGGTGATGCTCATTTTGTCAGTATACCACGGTCAGCACATGTCTTGTTGAAAGGCAAAAACACTCGTCATATCATCTGTGATTCGTTTTATTGCTTTTCTATTTTATAAACATACAAAAGTTCGGAAGACTCAAGGCCGGCTACACAGGAAGAACTAACAATCTATAAAGAATTCGTGGCGTTTCTATTTTTAGTTCTGCCAACGCGGCAAGTCAAACTATTGCATGGGACCATTTCCCAGCGTCTTTTCGATCTTATTTTAAATTATTACTTTTTTGTTTTGTTTTTCTATCCACACGCGATGTATTTGTAGTCAGAGTTGATATTTCATCGCCAAATGCTTGTATGCGAACAATAAATCTCCTCTCAATCATCCCTGGGTAGAATGGTAGCGTGTAGTTCATAGTCCTAGAGACGAAGTATCGTAGTCGCCGAAAATGAAGCACAACAAAATCAAAAGAAGATCGCTCTTCCAATCTGAACCTGAGCACGTACGTGGTATGTTTGTATGCATGTATGTAACATGCGCTTGTGCATATGTACGACACTTTTGTCTAATTTTTTTTTGTTGTCACTATCGCATTGACGAACATTTTGGCGCATGGCTCCGATATAGACACAAGCAGTGTAGAGAGCGCAAACGAAATTTGCTTTAAGTGCCTGTATTCATGAATGCTTTGGGCAATAGAAAACAATTAGCGCGAGTTTGAGTACTCGTGTGATCGTTACGATCAGTTTGTTTGATAAATTTTGGTGGCGACACTATCCCATTTATTCCGCTTAATAAAAGCTATTACTTAACGAATTGAGAAACTAGAAGTTATGATTAGGCTTTGAGAAAAGTCTTAGGACAAGTGGTAACGGGATCGTGCAGTCAATGAAAAGAGTTGATTAATAAAAAGGATGTCGAATATCTCCCCTTTTTCATCGAGCGTGTTCAAGTTGATTTGTTTGAAGGGGTCTTAATAAGGAGGTAAGATCAAAGGATTGTTTCAGGAGAGACCTCAAAGAGCACGTTCTAAGAAACGACGTTCAAAGCTCTCCATGTGATGCTAAGGGGACAGTGATTGAAAATAATTTTTAAGAAGGGGCTAACAAAGATAAGATTGTTGCATACGTTTAATTTTTCCTACGAGAACTTAGTCACAACCAGCGGAGGCAGCCAAAACCATATACAGTACGCAGTACGGAAACGAAGTTACCCTTCCGCATGGTTCAAAAAACTTGAATGTCATGACTATTGAAAATGAGCCATCGACCGGGCTGTGAGCTGCAGTGCAGTATGACCAAACTATAAAGGACATTTCAGAGAAATTGGGTGTTCACTGTTCAGTTGTTTTCCTTTACTTACAAGCGCTTAGAAACGTAAAACTAGGCAAATAGGTTACTCCATTTGATGACTGTGCAAAACATGATTCTGCATATGGAGTCTTGAACTTCTCTGCTTTCAACTTTTCATTACAATCTAGTGGCATATGATGAAAAGGAAAAATGGCACCGAAGCTCAACTTAAAACTGAGCTTTCATTTAAGAAATATAATGCGACTGTCAGTTGATTTCCAGGTGGCATTATCAACTATTCCTTCGTGTAAGGTGGTGAAACTGCCAACACTATGAAGTACTCGTTAAGCAGCGGAAATGGAGTTCTTATGAGTTAAGGAATACAGTCAAAAAGTTAAATACGATGCAGTATACTTTTTCATCCACAGTAACCACCCGGCATATCGCCAACAGACTTCTATCTTTTCAAACTTTTATGTAGGAAAACGATTCAACAATGGGGAAGCCGTCACAAAAACGTTTTCGAAGAATTCTTTCAATAGAGAAATCAGTTATAAGAATCTGGTAGATCGGGAAAAGTATTTTTTTATTGACATTTTATGTACAACAACTTAATAGAAGGATCGGGACACGTAGGGTTTGGAGAATTCCTACTATCGGACTATCCTTTAACGAAACCGAGTGCTGAATTGGCTTTCAGAATATCATTGATTTGTATAAGAAAATTGTGATAATACTTCAAGGTCAGGGATCGCTTAAATGGTGGAGATGGTTTCACTGTGCAGGAAGTAAAGACGTGGAGGAAAGTTGATTGGTTAATTGCAGAAGTGGAAATGTTAACATTCCAATAATTGTCGGACCACCACATAGAACCGATTGCTTGGAACTTTGCCGACCAAGTCTCTGAACGACACCGCCTGCATTCACAATTGAAGAAGAATGGAAGCGTTGTCGAAAAGCTATCAAAGAAGCTGCCACTGATGTGCTGGGTTTTAGGACAGCACCCAGGAAAAACCCGTGGTTTGACGAAGTGCAGATAGGCCCATGCAGTTAAAGAAGACGCCTATAAGGCAATGCTGCACCGAACAATGAGAGCTGTTAGATGCATGCACCAGCTAATCTGTAAAATATGGTCGGAGGAAAACATGCCTGACGATCGATATCTCAGTGTCGTTTGCCCGATCCACAAGAAAAGAGACGCTTTTGACTGCGCTAATCACAGAGTGATCACTCTCCTTAGCATCGTGTATAAAATCCTCTTTGCCGTTTTGTGTGAACGCCTAAAACTGTTCCTCAACAAATTGATACGTCCTCATCAGTGTAGTTTCAGGCCAGGGAAGTCTATAATAGACCTAATCTTCACACTGCGCCAGATTTTGGAAAAAAAAAACAAAAATTCATCGATTTTAACTCGCCAGATTGTGTAGGATGACGATGTAAACTCTCGCTGCTCAATCAGGGTCGATAACGAACTTACCTTCAATGTCAAAAAAGGTTTTAGGCAAGGCGACGCGCTGGCATGTGACCCTTTTAACATCATACATGAGGAGATTTTGCGAAACTCACAACTCAACACTAGGGGCACGATCTTTCAATAGTCCGTTCGACCCCTAGCTTACGCGGATGATACTGACACAGCGAGCTTAAATGAGGTATTTGCTGACATTGAAGCGGAGGCGGCTAAAATTCCGATCAAAAGATTCAACTATGAATTGTACAGGTTGTACGACAGCATGTGCTTGGCTAAGCGGATACAACGCTTAAGATGGCCAGGCCATGTAGAGCGTATGGACTCGAAGAGTCTTTGTATCAGAGTCAGTGGGATAACGCAACAGACGATGCTCTTGACTTAAAAGGCGCACACAAGTGATGAAGGAGATGCTTGTTGGTTGAGGCCCAAGTCCACACCGGACTGTAGCCTCATGAAGAAGAAGAAGACAGAAAACCTGATGAGATCCAATTGCATAAAGGAAGAGTCATGTCCCGAAGGAATACCTGATGACATAGGCTTACAGTGAGATGTGGGATGTTTAACGATCATTTCAACATCATTAAAAGTACGAAGGAAAACTGTCCACAACTTGTTTCCGTCGTTTCTTTGACGATAGAACCAGTAATTGTACTAAGGTGGTGAGGCTATCGATAAAGTGCTCAACTAACCGAGCCTGTCTATATCACAAGCTTACAGTGAAGTGAATTTATGTTAATTCGAACAATGCTTGGGGAAAAATTTAAACAAAAGCTACCTCCTATCACGCTTACCATGCTCATCGGACTGTGCGATGTAAGCTTGTCAAAAAATCCCCGAAAAAGAACAGATTTTTGTGTTCAATCTATGACCAGACGTTATTAGCATTTGTTTGATTCGCTTGATCTTGATGATCTAATTGGTGCTTCGCTACTGAATACTGGAAGCACGATATTTGTATGTGGTTATTCTCACCGTTACTAATTCGTCAATTATTTGCTTGCGATCCAGGCGATGTTTTGTGAGTTTACTCATCGATAGCAAAGTCCAATTTCGAGTTCAATTCGATAAGTCAAACACAAGCGATTTTTTTTCTTCTAAATGAAAACAAATATTCGGATTTCCGCTAAATGTGAATAAGTAGATTGGCATACAGAAGAAGTCAAATATTTTGACAAAAAAATTCCGCGAATCCCTCAGAGTCTTCGATGTAGAATCACCTGAATTGGGGGTATGTATTGAGTACTTGGGTTGTTAACCGAGACAATCAAGAGCACAGAATATATACACGATTTCATCATAAGGCGAAAATGAACCATCTGAGCATATCTACGCTCCGATAACGTTCCTTAATCTGTGCGCCGATGACGGTAACTTGCAGTAAAAACAAATTTTGCAATTAGTATTCAAATCTCGTCTCGAAAATGTTGTTTTCTGTTTTTCTGCAGTTCGCAAAGCCATTACTTGTCGGTAATTAATAAATTTGTTTATATTTAGAACACTCCCGAAGGCACATCATCATTACTCATTTGACTCGAAATTCGCGGGGTCTGGAATATCCCAAGTTTAATTACCGGTTGTCGAAGGTAAACTAAACGCAAATAGAATTGTTTATGTTTTTGTGAAATTCTCAAACCCCACGAAAACAACGTGCCGTATAGTGTAACTTATATATCGGTGAATACAATTGCTTTACAATCAAATTCTATCACATCACACTGAACGAGTACTGTCGATGACAAAGTCCAAGAAGATTTGGAGATTCTACCGCCATGACGACCGACATCGTGTTGGATGAGAGAAATCTTCGCAGCGAAAGAAGAAATTTTCACCGAATTTATTGATCGCTGAAGAAGGAAAACAGAGAGAACGAAAGAAACGACCTCGTACAGATATACTCGTACATATATCTGCAGTCATTGAACTGTATGTAAATACAGTGACTCAACTCAATTTTTTGATCAAGTGGTCAGTAGATAGAAAGTTTTTCTGTTAAATTTTTAGGTTTGGACTCAGTATACCCGAGAAAAAAGGAAGTAAATACTTAAGCGAGGGTTCCAAAAAAGCTTTGATGTTTGGACTAAGAAGGTGTCGGTGAACGTGAACACGTTCATGATCTAAAGCATATGGGAAAAGCGATAATAGATTAGTTACATGCTAAGGGATTTCAATTGCTTGATTGGTTACCAAAATTCCCTGACCTTAACCCAATTGAACATCTTTTGATTGAATTTAAATGCGATTGGCTAAGTCTAAATGACTTGTGGAATTGAACCCAAACTACTTGGCAGAATTTAAGATCTAGCAAATGCAGAGTGCTTTCATAAACACAAGAATTCAAGACGATCATAAAGCAAAAGGAGGGCATACAGAATTTAGTGCCATATAAGATGTAGTAATCCCTTATTTTTGCATGAAATTGAAAGCTTTATTAAGCATGGTTAGAATGATGCGACTTATGTCATATATGAGCCGTTTTGTTCGATAATTTCATTTCGAGTGATTCTATAATGCTTCTTTCATAGAGGCTTGGTAAAAACTTGGGACAGTCGTTTTTCAGAAGCCTCTCTTAAGGCGAATTTATCGCCAGCAAAATCGCTCGCCATGAATGGGGACTTGGTACCCGATTCCCGGAGCTTTTGGCGTTTTCCTGATTGAACCCAAAGCTCTTGTATTGGTTGAAGCTGGTCGCTTTCTTCTTCCTTCCTTCAGACGGTCCAATTGTTGAGAGAGTAAACGAAAAATTTTGTCGGTTATGATTTCCTTCGTTAGATAACACTTCTGTTCACCTCTCAGGCAACTTTTTAATGCCGTCACTGAAAAAACGTTCACGACAAGTTCTTTCCATCAAGGAAGTTTTGTAGACTTCGAAACACGTGAAAATCCGAAGTTAATAAGTCTGGAGAAAAAGGCGGATGAACTATGTTTTCCCGACCGAATTCCTATAACTGTGTGCATGTGGTCCTAGCTGTAAGAGGGTGAGCGTTATCTTGATGGAATAGAATACCACGTCGATTAACCAGACCTGGCCGTTTCTGCTCTAATGCAGACTTCAATGCACCGCTGTTGGCAGTAAACTTCTTGAATGGATGAAGTCCATATCTGGGATCTTGTGCTGGTCGGTCTTCTAGACTAAGCTATTGGTGGTGAAGTTTAATGTTATTGGCTTAGCCACTATTTGCGCCGGTTCATCGCGACTGGATCACAACCATCGTAAGTAGTCCACTTTTTTTCACCAGTTATTATCCGCTTCAAAAATGGGTAAATTTTGTTGCGATTCAGCAACATAAGGTTTGTTTGCGTTAACTCGTGTGGCACCCATGCATCGGACTTCTTTTTTTCCACAGCCTTAGTAAAATGGTTCCAAACGGTTTTTTATGCAATGTTTGGTTTTCAGGCAATAGAAACAGAGCTTAGTGTTTATATGACGATCAGGTTCGACGAGGTTCATGATTTTATTGACATTTTCGACGCGCGCTTAAACAAAACTAAGTCAACCAATCACAAAACTGTCAGAGAAGTTTTTTTTTTAGTGTGAAACTTCATCTTTCTAACGCCACCTAATGTATATTTGGTAGAGATTACTAACGCCTTCTGTTAAAAAATAAGGGTACTACACCATATATGAGGTTTGTTCAAAAAATGTGGTGACTCTTTGAATTTCGAGAGTTAAGTACATTCGATGTTCGATTTTTTTTTGTTTTGTTATATTTGTACGCATGTCTTCTAGCATATGTCAGCCCCTTTGAATATTTGGTTTGTTACACTTGCTTTGGTATGTTTGGCGAATTTGTGCTATTGAGAAAAACATGAAATTTTTTTTTAAATTTCTGTGAAAAATACAATTAAATACTCCAACGTAGTTAAAATTGAGGCATTTGGCGAATCTACTCCGAGCAAAAAAAAGGAAAGCCAAGAAGATGGATATTGGTTCATCGGTTGGCTCATGCCATGAATTTTTTCACATATTTTAGGCATAAAACATGTTTCGGCGAAATTGATAAATGTTGACTAAAAGAAGCACCAAGAGCTGTTGAATGGCGATCCAAATATGCTGAAAAGAATCTTCCCTGATGAGGAAAGATTGGCTGACGGTGTTAACGTCGAAAACAAACCCCAATCAACCCAATGAAAGCCACGAGAAGAGCCGAGATCGAAAAGCACGCCAAATTCGGTGAAATGTGAATTTGATCACCGTTTTCTTCATGAGTTCTCACCGGAAGGTGGCACAGTCAATAAGGAATATTATTTTAAAGTTATGCGCCGTTTTCAATACGAACAAAACAACCGGTGTATGGCACAGAAATTCATGGCTGTTGCCTTACGATAATGCACCTACAACCTGCATCATTGCTTGTGCTTCGTTTTTTGGCCAATAACAATACCACAGAAACGGTATTTACCGGACTTGGCCTCCTGCTATTTTTTTTGCCTCTCAAAACTGGCAAGATTCATGAAAGGACGGAGATTTACCACGTTTGAGAAGATTGAGGAGCTCAAGGCTGTAACAAAAAGCGAGGAATGGGAAAAGCGCTGACGCAAGTGTTTTATGGTTGTGGGGAATTACTTTGAAATAGACAAAATAAATGTCGACAAACAATAAATATTTTTCGAGAAAAAAAATTAAAGTCACCTATTTTTTTAACAAACCTGTTTTAGCTGAATAAAGATGTTATAAAGATTGTGATTTGTGAATTCAAAAATAAAAAAATTGCAACAAATAAATATTTTTTTATACTTAATAAACAAGCTGAGTCACTGTATGATATAAGAAGGAACGGTATAACGTTCGCTTGCGTAAGTTCTATTTGTTGAACTTTTGTATAGATTTTCTAAAGTTCGTCTTTAATTTTACTCAAATTCAAATAATAAAAAAAACAAGTTTCTCTCTCTCTCTGCAACCTAGGAGGTGGTATAAGCTCGTTATTCAATTCGTTGTCCTCAATTATCGACGTTTAAAAATGAAGTTTTCATTCATATCAAAAAAATTTTCAAAAAAACCAAATCGAAAATGTTGAATTCTAACGAGAATGAACAAATATTCTTTCAAGTAGACATGACTTAGATAAGTGCAAATAATAAACCAGCTTAAGCCTCCTACTAAGCCCTCACATCCGATAAAGAGAAACGAAACAGAAGGAGAACGTGATAAAAATGCAGTCAATTTTCTCGCTTTCATGACCCAGAAAGCAGAGTAAACTGAAAATTACGTAAAAAGTAGAACGAGCCCACTCCGTGTGCGCTTAACTGCTATAAATAATGCTCTTCCCGCTCATCATTTCACCTTACACATTTGTGAAACACGAAAACAAAATTTCAACAGAAGAATATCACAGAAGAAAAAAAAACGGATGCGAGATGCAAATAGATTTCGATGTAAAATTATCGTCTTTATCGTGTACCCGACCCTGAATAATCATTATCGCTCGCCTTCTCCAAAACTCTGCATAAATCACACATCTCATAGAATCGCACTTACTTAAGATCGAATTTCGTAAATACGTCTCATAAAGTTCCTTTGATTTGCATATTTATTACTCAGTTAAGTAAGTGCGATGAGACATTTACATGGAAATCAAACCTACCAGTGTACAACATTCCTCTGCATGGTGGTCGGCTGTTGTCGCGTCTGTTGGTATTGTATAAGCGTATAAATCACAACTCTTCCTAATTGTCTTATCACCAATGATTGTTGTTGTCGTCGACCGATAGCAATCGATAAGCGCCGCCGCCGGC
Source organism: Merodon equestris (assembly GCA_958301585.1). Lineage (NCBI taxonomy): Eukaryota > Metazoa > Arthropoda > Insecta > Diptera > Syrphidae > Merodon > Merodon equestris. The sequence continues at coordinate 7,689,182 of OY284415.1, forward strand.
TCGATTGTAACTCCATCGCGAACACGATCGAGAAATGCCTCTGGTGAGTCGACAATTATCGAAGCACATTCGTGGTGCGTAAACGCATGTGCTGTGCGGTTCATTGTTTGCTCTCCGATTCCAAGTGCTCCTTGCTACTGTATTTATTCAAATTTCGTGTTATCAGTCTAATCAGAGAATAGCAGCAGCAGCAACACAGTAACAGTCGAACCGAATCATATGAGAGCATAGTGACTGTTGAATATTCTTACATCCGAGTATCGTCGCCTTTGTATTGGTCGAACTGGGTGTATACACCGAATGAAAACAACAAGTGTACGGGTATATCATACATGCGAGATAGCATTCTGTCGTCGACTGTGTGGTGTATATTTAGTGGAACAAGTGCTAAAAAGAATCTTTTTCTTCTTCCCCTTGCGTGCTTCATTAATTTAATCAAGTAATTCAACAAATCTCGTACTCGGAACAGTAACAGGCGAGTGACAGCACTTGAATGAGTATCGCACTCGCACGGTTATTTGTAAGTGTATTGAAAAGATACACAGAAAGTTATTGAGAGAAGTCGGAGCTCAGACTCGAGCGGAAAAAGCTCACCCCGAAAAAATTCAGTTCATCGATCTCAGCCTCAGCGATCGGAAGGAAAGGAAGAGGAGAAGACAATATTTCATTTGTTTTTTCCTCTGTTTAGTGAAGACATACCATATCATAGCCGTCGGGGGTCGATGGTGAAAATAACAATAATAACCAACTACTATTAGCGGTGAACAAATATTATCGCTTATCAGATATTTTGCATATATGGATAATAAGCCCAACAATCCGCACCATAAGAATCGGTTTAAAGAGCTGGTTCGGCTAACTCAGATTGTTACTTACGCTAAAGTTGCAATCGCTATCAAACGGAATTCGCTTGAGCTCCAGTCTTACCTCCTTTGCCCATACAATTGTCCTGCGGCAATAAAACTGTTGCAGTCAAATTATACATACAACGGAAATTGACTTGAAATTTGCCCGGAGAAATACTTTTCTTGAAATATTGTGATAAGAGGAAAAAGTTTGTTTTTGTTTGATTTTTTTTAGTGATACCTAGAGTTCCTTAATTATTATAAAGTGAAAATCTTCTACGGGTATACCACATGATAACAAAGGAAAAATGTTTGGAATTTTAAATAACTGATACGGTACAACGGTCTCGACTGATACCTCAAATGAGAAACAAGTTGTATAAAAATAACGACACGAAGGATATGTTATCGTAATTGCCTGATTGTTATGTGATTTGAAATTTGAATGTCTGAATGTGACTTATCCTTGTTTGAGTGAACCTTATATATCGACTTTACGTACCATTTAGTGAGAAAGTTTTACATCAATTTAAAAATCAAGAACTTCCTGTAAAATAATGAGATTTACTTGCAACCAATACAATTACTACGAATCCGCTTATCGGATTCCATCGAAGCATCACAATGCTTCCTATCAACATCATAAGAACAATTTCGGTAAGACTTTTGCTTCTGTTTGTAATTTTGGTTTTTACATTTTAATGTGCGTTAGGTTATAGATATACATTTTCTATTTTTACTATTTTCTTTTGAATGAAGAATTGTTCTTCACCTTCGATGCCATATTCTTTAAGTCTTCGTGATCCTCTCCCATCTCGTCCGGGTCGAACGTCTAACCCAGTACTACCTTTACCGCCTCCTACAATACATCTATCGACAAGTAGTTCGTTAAATCTCTGTCACTTGCCAAAGTATTAATTCCAAAATAACAACAAAATTTGCAAAAGTCGAAAAAAAGCTCACGTTTCCAATCACGCATATTCACATATATTTTTATTATTTTTTGTTTTTGGATTTCTGTTTTCTTTTCTTTAGTCATATTTTTTCATTTGCTTTAAGGGTGATAAAAAATATATCTGATTCTGTGCAAAATCCGATCCGGTATCAGTAATTTGCACCAGTTCCTACAATAAAGTTCAAAAAATTTGCATTTCAACGGCTTTATATTATTTTTAATTGCTGTTATTGTTTTGAATTTCCAAAAAACGAAAACCGAAAACAAAAGTTTCAAACTAAAATTAAAGTCAAAACTATTCGTTTGGGCAGTGTCGAGAAAATAGCGACGGTAATTAATTTATTTTATACTTCCTTTAACCTCTTCGGTATTACGGAAATAGTTTGTTTTGAAATGGGGTATAGGGGTAGCGAATTCGGGGAATAGTAAAAAGTGATTATGAACTGATTGCCGCGGTCGTTAACTTTGCCGTATTTAAGTACCTACGCTTAGGGTGTTTTTAAAAAATCAATTTCAACAAGATAACGTTGGTATGAGATGGGCTTAAAGTGGTGAAACTTTTATTTCATCGCATAATTGTTAAGGTTCAGCTTTAGCGTAGAAACTCGAGAAAACATTTCTCCAAAAACATTTAAGAACTCGATACTGCTGACGTGGAACTCAATTAACCAAGGTCCGGAGCTTTTTCGAGCTTTTACTTAGCATAGTTATACAACGCACTTACTTTCTAAGAACCAGTAGCTCACTATGATCTATGACTGTTACGTAACTAATCTCGCATTATTAACACCGTAGTTAATTCGATAACAATGAATTTTCTTGTTCTTGAATCCTTGCCTTATTCTTCGAAAATCTGATTTTTGGTACTCTTTTTAAAACCCTGGTTATGGGTTCTTTCTAATAAGCTTCTTAACATCTTTGCATGCCCAAACTCTTGTGTACCAAGAACCCTTGTCTTTTCGTTTTCCGAAAAGCAACTAGTCACTGGATTGACGATTTTCACTTATCCCAGCCGTACGTACAGGTACTATAAACCAGCATTGTTAGACCATTTTCGTTTTTAAGCCCAAAAGCTCAGTGAAATCACGATCTAAAATTTGTTAAAAAATCTTGTTCGTTGTTTTACTGCGTAATCAACTTTTCTAATATACAAGATGGCGTTATATATTTTGAACAAAGAGGTAGTGCTCCAGTCGATAATCATCAAGTATTAATGGTACTAAGCAATTTAGCTCAGAAGGAAAGTTAAAAAGTATTATAAAATTGCCAATTGGAAAGGGTTCTTTCAGGTTTTCAACTCGGATTTTTGCTTTATATAGCCGAAGCAGTTTTTAGACAGCAAATCTTATTTCCTACAATTGTCTCCCAAATGAAAATCTGAAGGAGTAAGGTCTGGCGAATATGACGTGTGTTGAAAGATTTCCTAATTTAATTCCTTGAATTTTAAACCATTTGTTCAGTGATATCGAGGCAGATATTATTTTTTCGATTTGCCAAAACTGCACAATTTGACTTAACCAGTACTTATTCACAGTTATTCTTCATAAGATATAAGAAACTCGACAAAAACCAACCCCTGAAACCCTATTAAACAAAAGCAAGCTAGAATGCTAGAGTTTCAGCATCTTCACCGGTTTTTTTTTAGCTTCTTTTTCATCGCACCTTGATATGCAGTATTCACATCTCGTCACCTGTTAAAACGATTCAAAACTTGTTCTTTTTCATAGCTTTTCAGTAGAGATGTGATCACGGCGTGCAGTCCAACTTATATCTTTCCGTCGATGAATGGGAAATCCATGCTTTCATCTTGAAAGTAAATCCAAATTTCTTTCATTGGCGAAGTGATTTGACATCTTAGCAAGCTCCTCAGTTAAAATCGTTTTGTTATTTTCACCTAAGGCTCGTGTAATGTAGTTGTCAATGCCGAAAGACTGTCCAGAACTCGGTTGATCGATGAAGCTAATAAAGAGTGATTTTTTCGCTGCTTGGTTTTTCACTAATAGCTTATGCGTGATTCGCGACATATGTACATATGTATGTCAAAGTCAAACATACTCAGTTAGCATTGCCATTTCATCATCGAACGGCTTACACCCGAACAACGCTTACAAATCATTGAATTTTATTTTTAAATTCGTGAGAAAGAACTCTGTGAGAAATTCACGCACTTCGATCATTTTACAAACGGCACAATCAACCTACTAAACAGGCAATTCAAGCCATAGTAACCAAATTTTGTATCAATTTCATGCTATTGGACATCAAACCACTCATCGGTATGTGTAGCGTACCTACAGAGGAACATGTTGCTGATGTCCCCGCTAATATTTGTCTATTCGTCGCTGTGGGATTATGTTACTTGACTACGTGGGAGATTTGACGTAAGGATCTTGGTCTAAAACGTTACAAGATACAGCTCGTGCAAAAACTAAAGTTGAATGATTTGTCAAATTTTCGGTGAGTGGGTCTTAGAAAAGCTGGAGGAAGATCTAGTTTTAGATAATAAAAAAATTCGTCATCGACGAAGCTCATCTCTGGTTGAATGTTGATAAACAAAATTTGGTTAAGAAATCAGTTGAGCAATTATTGATTTGACTCAACGGGGTCTAACGAAAATAGGACTTCTGTTGCCCCAATCCAACCATTATACAACAAACACTAGGCGCATCAACTTTCCGCCATGAGTCTTTTTTAGTTTTTAGTTTTCAATTCATTTTTATTATAGTTTCTTAGATCTATCTTACCGTAGACAAAAATGCTTAAAAACTAGCTTAACTATCTTAACAATCTAGATATCTTACAGGCCCTAGACAGACACTCCAAAATAAACGTTACAACTTAAATATATGTCTTTCGACTACTATATCAACTTACAATTAACATTAATATAACTTATGCTAAGAAAAAAGTTTTTTTTATTAAAAAACTTAGCATATGATCACTTTCCGCCATGAAGAAGATCACAATGACCGAAACGAAAAGATTCTGAAAAAGAGAAAGAAAAAAAATGTAAGAATTTAACTGATTAACTGATGGTCTTTAACCAATTTTGCTTAAGCTCAAGCTTAAAATAATATTTCCATGCCTGGCTTCTATCCTACAAAAATTTGTTTTCATAAATGTCATACCAAAACCAAAAAAATTGTCATTTTTGCTCCCAAGCCATTGCGCTAATGTAACGAATATTTGTTTCTAGGTCAAAAGGTTGCCTGTTAGCGACCAGCAATCTGATTTTGAACATTGTATTAAAGAAAAATTTGCCGACTCATCGGTATAAGTTTTAGACTTTAGACTTTAATCTGACACGTTTTCGATTACGATTATACTATTTACTTTGCCACGCCCCGAGAATACATTCTAAATTCCATAACTAACAGATAATAGATACAAAGATAATAAAGTCAGCGCTACACACCCCAAAGTTTGTTAATATTATTTACCTTCTACACCGAAGTTTTGAATCCTAATATGAGCTCTAAGTCTTCTGAATACGAGTAGCCCCTTTTTATATGCTAAAATAATTCTGTCAGTTTTCACTCCATAACCCAAATCCTAGGTCTCAAAACATGATTCCTACAATCCTACATATTGTGTTATTCAATTATCACAAATTCTGAAATCAGTTATCGTCGCGGCAGCAGTCTTAAGTTTGCAGAACCCAATTGACAAAACCCAACAAATTTACAATTCATCCGGAACGCATGTTCTAATAATAGGATATTATATAAAAAATAAATTTGAATCCAAAATAGATGGATTTTTGGGATTATAATGCGCTAAATTAAGATCAATTTGATTCCTTTTTTTATTGACATGCGAATTCTAACACGAATTTAATTTTACATTTTCGAAATCTAATGAAACTAGACGAATATCACTCTGCAGATTATAGCGCGGTCTATGTTTAGTTTTAATTATGCTGTAGAGGTTGTGGTTTCATTGATAATTATAAGTTTAAATACAATTTTCTATTGTTCGACTTGTGCTGGGAGGTTGGAAAGGTTTTCGACTCACAGATTATTGCACGTTCGGATTTATGGTTAGACACTTAAAATCTTTTCTTCATTTTAATCTATCGAAGACCGATCTCCGACCTCAACTGAAATTATCAATTTAATGCACACCTCACGAAATTTTACTTCATATTCGTGACATTTTGGCGGGCTAAAACTGAAGTTCCTATGTTTTGTGTGATTTAATTTTTACACCTAAAGCTTTTGGTCGACTCTGAACAGCTAATTTCGAAAGCTTTTCCTAGAGAAGTATTCTACGGATTATGTCAGTATCCCCGCCGGTGGTAAACAACCGAAATACGACTTCGTTGATTTGGCTTTTGCGGGTCTACAACTTCACATTATTGGCATCAGAGGCGAATATAGAAGTCATAAAGCAACGATGCTCGCTGGTTATATAGTTTTTTTTATTTTTCCAAACAGTTGGTAATGCTACGATTTAACAATTTCTTACGAATCAGCTCAATTTATTTACATGACTTCTTATACGTTTATTTGAATCTGTTCTTAAAATCTCGAAACATTTGACATCATAAACATGATCCACTTTACAATCAGATGCAGACGACTTTCGCATAGTGAAATTAAAATTTTTACGAATTGGGGTTTCCCAATAAGTGGTGTCATTTTAAATCAAGCGAGACCAAGTTTCAATATCGCACACTTCTTTTATGGCCATCTTTCTCAACGCCACCCGCGAGATTTGAATTCGCCCCCATTTCCTGCCAGGCCAATATTTTGTGTGTTTTCAAAAGGGTGCTCTAGGTCTGCTACAGACCAAATAGCTTCAGTTTCATACCTATCTTAAATTAATATGAAAACACAACATTTTTTTGTGAACAGTAGTGATATTGTCATTTCAATCGCAAGGACAAGGCTTGGGGCAGAGTAGACTGTCTGCTAAATGCCCTTCTCGGTCCTGCCTTCAAATACGAGTTGTCACGCTTTTGATGATTTTTTTATCCCATTTTGGTTGAAAAATAATTTTATTACCTCGGAAGTTTAGATCCTCGTAGACAACATCCCTTCAGCAAGCCTCCCTGTCATGAGTGTGTCCCTTCCATTCTTCTCAGTCCATCCTTATACGAGGCTAACAATGAAAGACTGCGTCTTGCAGTTAGGAAATAATTTTATTTTTCTACTTAATCTCCCTTGACTTCAACGCACTTAGCCCAGCGTTTCTCCAACATTAGTATTCCTTCCCGGAAGTGAGAGTCCGAAAGACTGTGAAAATATTCATATACGGCTTTCTCAAGTTCTTGATTAGATGCGCAGCGCTCCTCAGGAAAATTTTTCTTCAAGTTTGGAATCAAAGGGAAGTCTGAAGATGCCAGATCATGAAAATAGGGAGAGATGGCTGGATAAATCGAACCCAAATTCTGCAGTTTTCCTATCGCCAACGTACCCTTCAGTATAAGTGCCTTGTTTTGGTATAAGATGTTTTTTCTTCTTCAAGCCAGGGTTTTCGCAAATTTTGGCGTCTAGCTGGTTAAGAAGGTTGGAGCAATATTCGCCTGTAATTATTTTGCCTTTTGCAAGGTAATCAATTAACATGATCGATCGCCTTCATATTCCAAAATAAACTGGCCATGACCTTTCCGTCAAATGCCAGACTTCCGACTTTAGTTTATTTGACGCTAAACTACCGGCTTCTTCCTATTGCTTGGACGGCTGTTTCGTTTCTGCCGTGTAGTGGTGGACCCATGTCTTATCCATGGGATCCCTATTGAATCGTTGCTAAGATTGCTTCGACGATCGGCATTCAGCCGATCGGCACACATCTTTCGTAGAGCTTTTGCATTCCTTATTCTTGGTGATATCCCTACATCCTCAGCTATCTCACTCAATCACACACACATACACTTTTGCTGATTGGTACGCCATCTCTGTGTCAGGTTGAGAACTTTTCATCTAACCCTCGTATCCGGAAGAAAACGACTGACTTCCTTTCGTAGGATCTGATATCTTTTCCGCTTGATCCCTACATTGTTTCCTAGAGCTTAAAGTCTTAAAACATTGAAGAAGCATTGACTTAGATTTTACCGTTAATATAATCCTAACCTCAACGACCAATTGCAATATTCATTTTCACTAATTTAGCGGCATATTCAGTGTGGTGTTCGGTGTGGTTCTGTCCTGCTAAAAATAAACGGCGTCCACATCCATAGCATCAAATTCAGGCAAAAAAAATTTCAGTCAGTATGGGTGGCTCTATTCACAGTCAGTCTAAATACCCTACCTTGCTCTTTCTGGTTGTGGCCAAAAAAGTTTTTTCATTATTTTTCTAGGCTTTTTGGAGTTACTTACCCAGGCAAAGAGAGATGAATAAGCTACTTTGGTGAAAGCAAGTCGAAGTCGAAAGAGTGCTTTGGGCAAGACGCAAGACTAGGGCTTATAAAGAAGGATCATTTATATCTACACAAGAGTGATACGATTAATAATCACATCTGTTATCTACGGAACAGGCTGCTCCATAGGCTTGTTATAACCTTTTTTTGTCAAACTCCAAAGAAATGTTTCTCTCGGCTGCTCTGGAGCATTCTCTAGCACGTCTGTCTCTGATGGGCTATAACAATTTAGCTGAACACGTCAACGTGGTTGGTATCAGTGAAATGAGCATCTGTGAAGCTTATGTTGATCACGGCGATTCAAAAAAAAAAAAAAAATATTAAAAAGAGCCTCATGGCTTAAAACAATTTTATGAAAATAAAATCGCGATTTCCTTCATTCACTTCCAACACCCAATCAGCGGCTTCATGCGTGAACTGTTATTTTTAATTCAGGTGTCAACTGTGGACCCTATAATCATGCAGCCCTTTTTGATAAATTTCAGCCACTCTGGTGATTATAGCTAATACTAGTGATATGTTTTAGTTAATACTAGCAAAATCTGGCTCGCACTACTCCGAGTCATTTCATTACCAGCCATTATCGATAAAATTCACTATAACTGTGTAACTAAAAGAAGCACGACTTTTCAGCGGTATTAAAGTGGACTTTCCCTATTTTAACATGTTATGCGAGTCCATATTTAACGACCAGTTCGATAGCGAGGCGAAATTTAAAATTACACCTCTTGTTGGATAATCTCTTACTAACGTATCACGAGCTGTATTCATTAATGGACATAGTGCCGGAGGAAGAAACTATTGTAAGGGAGGAAGAATCTAACCCCATCAACAGTGACTGGCCAAATATCAGCAACTGGCAGCAGAACGTGTGGTCCACATACATATCTCTCTCATAGTAATGGCATGACCGCACAATTGGACAAAATGTTTGTTCTAATTATACCGCACCTAAAAACTGATTTACTTCACTATCAAGCCTTTTTATCTAGAAATCATTCTTGCTGTCGAATTCTCAAATGATAAGAAGACTTACCATAAAACATTAAGATCACATGATTGGTTTTTATTGCTTCTCAACAGTGATGTTGATGTGGTTAATGAGGCTGATGAAGTTGTTCGTTAATCTTAACATATGCCGATGAAGAGGAATTTATTATTTTAAAAGTTTCAGAACGTTTTAAAACATTTGAAGCTCTTTGGCTTAATTTCCGGTTTGGTACGTTCTTATGTTAAATTATGCATATCCTATTTGAGCGAGGGTTTTTCATTGGGTGACTTACTATACCTCGACACGAGCTCGAAACAGCTTTGGTGTTTGAACTTCTACGGAATTGACTTCGTGCTTTCAAGTCGTGAAGCGAAAGCGTGATTAATTAGGTTTTGTAATTCTTCTTGTTTTCCCACCGCGTCACATCTAATACCTAAAAATCTAGAAAAAGAAGACTCGTGTCGTAGAAAAAAAAAGTTTGACAAACTCCCCAGAATTATTCGCATCTATCTAAATAACAAACAGAAAAGGATTTAATAGAAATTAAAACAACAACGCGAATTGAAAAAACAAAGACTGTTAGATCGATTTGTTTAGACCAATTTATTTACTCGGTCTAATGAAATTTGAAGCTACCCACCAATTTTGATATTTTGTTTTCTATTTACGCTTAAAGCCTTTGTTTACAAGCATATTTAACATCTCCATGTTTCTTGTTACGCCTGTCTGCCTGGCTTTGTTATCTGCATTTTGGTATTCAAGCCAGAGTCTGATAGACTCGACTGAACGAAACGCAACACTTTGTATGCTAATCTCAGCTTCTTGTATTCCCTCCGTGTATGTATGGTATGGCGAACGAATTGTATCCTATAAAAGACGATAATCTGTTATAATTATACATAAACAGGCCGACATTGGATCGATTTATTGTACGTGGTGTGAGCTATAATTGTAAACGATCGACATGAACATGAACACATAGCCCTGACTAGGTCGGTGGACATAAAAACAAATTGATATTGATTAGAAGGAGCACAAGTCAATTAGAGTGCGCGCGTGTATCCCGAAAGTAGGAGTCGTTCATTATTATTTGTTTTTTTTTTTTTCTATTGCTTTTTGTTTTCATTGCAATTAATTAATTTTCCCAGGCCCGAAGGACGGAATCCTCTCAAGTGTAAGTGTCTTTCGGAATTCTGTTGTAATTCAGTGAATGCGCGTCAGAATGGGTCAGTTATTTACAGCATCAATAAAGAGGGATTAAGCTGCTGTGTTACTGTCGAATTGATTGGTCAATTTCATTGGTGAAATCTGTGGAAAATCTACGTTTGGTATGTTTATTTCAATTTTCAGTACGTAGTTCATCAACCTGGATTGATGCGCGGTGCTGTTATCAATCTTCGTGACTCAAGGCATCACATTTAATGGCCAAATTATATTTACTATCACTCTTCGCACGTACATTGGATTCCTGATAACCTTAATGATCTTTTTTAGGATGCAATATCATCGAGAACTCGTGAGTCGTTGAAGCCCATTGATAAGCCCATTTTTAAATAGGAACCTTTATGATATCGCAAATGAGATAATCCTAAGAGCACTTACCTCCACTTGGTGTTAGCCCAATCCAATCCCGTGACTTAAGTTGCCATGCAGAATGAAAGAAATTAGTTTATTGAGCAAAACAAAATCATTAAAAAGTACGTTCTCTGTCGCGGCAAAGTCAAGCTTCGATTATTCGCGGTGTGTCAGATACACATACTAATTGTTACATTGGCTATAAATAATTCATAGGCGAGTACATGTGACTTAATTGCAGGCTTCTGGGGAATGACGAATGGAACAAAACACGTTTTATGTCGAAATGCTTAGGTCGACAGCAAATTTTCGGTCATGTTTTGGCGGTCTTTTCTATTTTTGGCTGACCATTGTTTGCATATCAAATTATTTTTAAGTTAAATTTGGATTGTGATTCCCCGTTATTGAAGAATTAAATTTGGCTTAGTTCTGTGTGGTAATAGGTGAAGAGGTGCTGCGTGTTTTACTTCTTTTCTTTATTTTTTTTTAAGTATAGCTAGGACAAACTTGTTCTCCAGTGTAAATTCCAAATCATGGCCAGCCCGATGCGGGCGAACCCAATAAGCTTGATAGTTAGGTAGATAGGTAGGTAGATAGGTAGGTAGATAGGTAGGTAGGTTGAGGTGGCTACGCGACTATGCCCGTCAGGGTACAATTAGCGCTTGGGTGCCTTTTTGATGCCACAAAGCTCGTGAAACCTAAGCTATGTGAAGGAGAATGTTCGTTGGTTATAGTAGGTTATGGTTGTTTTGGTTGTAGTGTTGGTTGTGGACTAAGGCAAGTGTACTACGGAGGGTTTTGCCAGTACTCCGCCAAGGTGAAAAGCCGCGAAATAAACATTCGATGACGTTGGTGTTATCGGGATATGAACGCGCTTATGGCGCCTTAGGTAGAAGATCGATGAAATATTTTTTGTTCTCTGCGAGTTCATTCTTTTATTAATATTTTGGATGACTCCGTATCACTGTAACACTGTTATCGGCATTGTCCAACGGCAAGAATCGCAAACCATTCCACAACCTATGGTTGGGTTTTAAAAGAAAACCCATTTACGTAGCAGCCCCTTGATCAGTTGTCAATGAAGTGAATTGATTAAACTGCGATCAATTCTAGAGACTCGAGAGAGAACGAGGAGCCGAGGGGGGTGGTCGTGGTGCAATGGTAATCATCACCGACTGTTGAACGAAAGATTTGTAGTTTAAGTCTGTCATAGCCAAGAACAATTCCTATACAGAAAAACTGTGCAACAACATCAGTTGTGAAGGAGGATTATAAAAAAATGCGGACGAAGGCATAAAACTCGCAGTATAAGATAATTTCAACATTCATACTCTGTGTGTTTATTTCCAATATAACACCTTAATGACATGGAAAAAAGAAGTTACTGTGAACTACAACCAACACGACAAATTCAGTCGAATCTGTCGAATCATATCTAGGACAACCACCCCCGGAGAGTAGTGAACACATATCTTCGACACAAACCATCTGCACCCCGTCCAAGTTGTGTGATAAAACACCATAAGAACCTAACTCTTGAACCTGCGCGAACCCTATGAAAAAAAACCAAAATCGATTCAGATCATTGTCTTGTTGCAGCTTAGGTACGAATGCAGATTTCGTGGAATCAACTGAGGTTTGTGTGTTGATTTCTGATGTCGACTGCTATGATGTTTTATTTGGCGAGATACTGACAAAAGCCCTTGTAGTATACCTGCTTGGAAAAAGCTTTTCGAAATTTGCCGTTCCTAGTGCACAATAAACAGTATTCATCTATGGCAGGGAGGAATCACATACAACATGAGTGATTGAGAATAGTTAAATGGGCAGAACTATATAAGAACAGCTTTAATAATTACTACGAGTAGGCCGAGTAATCAAATCTTGCCTACAGAAAGTTGCAGTCGCAAGAGACCACCATGACATTTGTCAAGCTCTCCCAAGACCCGATGCAATCTGCACAAATCATTATCCAAACGCCGTTAGGATCGTTTGGTTCAAGACACCACCAACCCCGCGAAAGACGTGATGACGTGTGAAGAAAACATCATGTAGAGACCGACCAAAAAAGAAGGAAAAAGCACGCAAAGCAAATCGAGGGAAGGGCGAGATCTTGGAAAACGAATATGCTATCGAAGGAATGACGGTTTGAAGTCTACCATGCGGATTTACTGCGGATGGCTGCAGAAATTAAAATGGCAAATTAGCAAGCCGCAATCGATGTTGAAAATATAGAAAACCACTTCTGCAAACTGTATAACGTTGATGATAGCCAAAATATCGCTCTCAGACAGAACGAGCCATTCACAATGGACGAAGACGAGAGAGAATTCCGTTCACCCGACATAAACGAGGTTAAGATAACGATATCGAAGAGGAAGTCTAATAAATCTGCTGGCGCGTGGCGCAGGCGGACTGCTTACTCGAGATAAGTTGATTGGAAACATGTACTCATGTTGTGGCGAAAAGCATAAGCTTTGTGTCGTCTGCGATGTCTATACGAAAGAGGACTCTATAAATACGTTAATTGTTGGGGCTTAAGACTCTAGACATTACCGTCCTGGGTGAACGCTTGAAATCGTCTGTGACCCATTTGATCGGTTATAAGTGGTGTGGTTTCAGCTGACGATTTCCGGGCGGAAACACATCTAGACACGAGATGTACAGCGCCATGTCATAACTAAAAGGGGATATTGAATAATGACACTAAAACAAATACAGCTTTTAATTGTTCTCAGTACTTTACTCGTTAGCACCGCCGTTAGCCTTTATGACCATGGCATAAAGTCATCAAGTTTTCTGGATTTCCTCTGATATTATAACATCCCCAACCCATTTCATATGGTGAATGCTTAACGGTGGGAAGCAAACATTGATTTGAATATTGCTCCTTGGCTCTCCGTCATTAAATTTCGATTCGTCAGAAAATATTTCGTATGAAAATATGATATGAGGATCATTCCTGGTGCTATTTACCACACATTAATCTGTTTTTCTTCATTACCGCTGAGAGAAGTGGGTTTTTTGTAGGTCTACGGGCTTAAAGACCTGCTTCACTTAGACAGTCAATCCTCTTCTTAATTCCTTGGTGGTTGCGAATCGTTTTTTCAGAGACATGCGCCCCTAAATCCGATCTTGTCATGTTGCGCTTTTAGGCCTTCCTCTCCCAAGCTCCCTGTCCCTAATGCCCATCGAGCTTACTTTCTTCGAAAGCCGTCCACAGTGCTTTTGTGCCATCCCGCAACATTTATGATTCATCTAGTAGGTTCTCTGATTATTGCCCAGGCCTAGGACACCAATGACACCATAAAAAAACTGCAATTCGAGAACATTTTGGTCTCATTTCTGTTAACGAAGAGATACAATACATCCAGGAACTGTACGGGCTGTACAGCGACATCAGCTTTGTCAGGAATGTACGTATCCATCGTCTAGTATGGCTGGGGCATGTGGAGCAAATGGACAATACAGCCCCGGGTCAAACGGTTTCCGATTTCAACCCCGATGAACAACGGAGCAGAGGACGACGCGTCGCACACAATGTAACAGCCATGCGACCGAACAGGCTTCTTGCCCAGGTTCAATGTGACGCAATTAGAACTCATTGGTGGTTCAGAGGCACGATGGTGCAATGACTTTGAAATGTTTTGACTAGATGACGTCAGATGATCTCACCTCTTTGTTTTCATGTAAGTTCTGTTAAATGCTATGATTGAGGCAACAAGCAAGAGGATAGAGGATATTTCTGAGAAATCAAAAAGGTCAAAATGGGACGAAAAAAAATCGGAAACTTCTTTGGAAGAGCCGAAAGCTTAGGTAAAAATTAGTTTGCGAAGGTAAACCCCACTGAGACTGATGAACTTGTTGGAAAATCCTATACCGTAGTGTGTCGTGATGGCAAAAGCAAGTGTAACTTGTTTGGCAATGCCGGAAAACAAATGTTTTGGCGAAAATCAAATCCTGAGCTGAGAGAAGCTAATCTTCAAGCGGAGGTCGTGTTAATGGTAATGTCATAACGTTGGAGTGTATGTCTGTGAGCGGGATTGGTCAAATGGAACATTCGTGTAGTTTGTGCTGTAAGCACAAAATCAATTTGAAAGTGTTCATAATAATAGAGGATAGCAAAATTTGTTCAAAAAATAAGGTGAATTTTTGAATTTCACGAGCTAATTGCATTCGATTTTCAATTGAATTATATTGGTATACATGCCCCTTACACATGTTGACATTGTCAGCCATTTCGGTTATTTAGTTTATTTTTCACACATCACAGAAATGTTAGACGTGTTTTGGCGATTTTATGCTAGCTATTAAAAAACGAGATCAGAGAATCTGTATAAGATATTTAGGAAAATGGAATATCGGTGGGTTATGCTAAGACATTTTTCCAGATATTTTAGGTATAGAACGTGTCAGCCTAGTTTGTTCCGAAATTGCTAAATTTTGACCAAAAGTACGGTCACATAAGCATCGCTCAGAAGCTGTTAACTGACGTGAATAACAATCCAGATTTACTGAAAGGCTATAACGTCGAAACCACAGCCCAATTATTCCAATGGAAGCGACGAGAAGAGCAAAGACCGGAAAAAGCCCAAAAAATTGGGTCGAATGTGAAAGATTTGTTCATTGTTTTCTACTATGGCGTGGTTCAGCATAAGGTTTAGCTTGAAGTACGTCCGGTCAATAAGGAATATTACTCTGAAGTTATGCGCCGTTTACGAAGAAAACATCCAGATTTGTGGGGAAAAAATGCATGGCCGTTACATCACGATAATACGACTGCCAACTCATCGTTGCTTGTGCGTACTTTTTTTGGCCAATAGCAATATCTCAGCCACCGTATTTACCGGACTTGGCCCCCTGCGATTAATTTCTCTTCTCAAAACTGAAAAAAAAAATGTGAAAACGGTGAAAGACACAAGTTGACACAAGAATAAATAAATATTTTTTCCAGAAAAATAAGTCACCTTATTTTTTGAACAAACCTAGTATAACTTCGAGTTCAAAATAATGAAAAATCTTTCAAAAAATTATTCGATAAATGCGTTCTTGTTCTGAAATGTTCACCAAAAAAATACAAAGAATTCGGCCTTGAAATGGCATTTTGTATTTTATCATGACACGTTTTCTGAATCTTATCTGAGTGTGCGATTCCATCTCTGTTGCTGAATAATAAAAAAGCAAAAAAATACAAGTGACGAGGGTTACTCTAAATATTTCTCAATCTTATTACATTGGTCAATAAATTTGAGTGATTAGGAGCTATCGCATCCAACTGCGGACGTCGATAAATTCCGCTTTGATTGAGTAGTGGACGAATTCCTTACACAATTTCATTCATGCTTTGCTTCTGCTTTTTTGTCAGTATATGCCTCTCATGCTCCAGTAAAAGTTTCAACAACTCTCTTATATTTATGTTGAATCTGATGATATTTGATCATTAATAAAGATCTTAAGTGAAGATGAAAGCAAACTGAAAATCAATTGATTCAGTTTAAAATGAGCAACTGGTAGTCAAGACGATATAATCGAAACGATGATTGGCCATATCTTATCGCCGTCAGACGAAATGACACACAAATCGTCATGCTTGCCGTTGATAAGATCTCGTTTTTCTGTCCTAAAAATCATATATCTCCTGCACTTGGTAACAAGAAGCAAAATAAGGGACAAATCAAATCCAAAAGTACTATAGTTTTGATGACGAACTAAGAACAAAAAAAATACCGAGATAAGACGTATTCCACGCGACTTACTCCCACAATATGAGCATATTAGTTACCAAGCATGAAAGAGAGATATTTGCGAATCGCTTCTAAGATAAGAAAGCAATAATTTTATCTCGACCAAACGGGAGCAAGATAAAGATACATATGTAAGCTGTACCTACGCGACAATTATATTAAAATATGATTAATCCATTAGCCAATTAAGGTGCGATTAGCGATCTCATTAGCCAAGATCGTCATCACTGGACGGAGCAACACGATCTACATAGTGGGGAGGGTTCAACCGTTTACAGTGGCCTTTCGCATATCAATCCAAAATGGCTACCATCAAAATCAAAGTCGAATTCGATGTGGAAAAGTTTCTCTTATTGGAGCGATGTTGGTACAGCTGAAGAGGGTGTTAATTTCATTACTGCAAAACGAAGTGTTTCTTTCGCATTAGCACATTTAGCTTTGCATTCCGAGTCTTCTGCCTGAGCTGGAATTATTATATGTCTGAGCCCTGTTTCTTCTTTTCATTGTTAAGGCAGGGAATCAAAGATTTTGATTTGATTTCTATTTGATTATCAAGGACGGCGGGGCTATTGCCTTTCGATGTTTATTTGTCTGAACAAGATTGGAGCAAGAGAATATGAGCAACAATAACGATGCGTAACAATTCGTCTCTAATTTTTCTTTTTTATCAATCGCCATCATATGATCATATGTTAGATTCGCTGAAGGCAGGAAAACGAGCTGAACCTATTGTAACGCACCTAATTGGGGCAGCGAATGTTGGGTGGCATGTTGTACAAGTCACAATGGAAATAGGGATTAATCACACGTGTGGAATATATTCGTTTGCTTTATGATTGGCGCATTGATGTGAAGCGACTATAGTTCGTGGCGCAACATTCAAACTTTTTTTTTATCAGGATAAAGTCAGGAGTAGACAAGACTGACAATGAGAGTAACCTTTTTTTTGGTTTTAACGCGGCTGGACTTGTAGGCAAATTAATGTATGAAACATTGACCTCGTTTTTATTATTTTTAAAAAAATCGGAGTTTTATTATAATAAATTTTCAATATGATCTCCATTTTTTCGAAGGCAAAGATTATATCTCCTTCTAATGGCTGCACATATGTAAGTCTATGCTTGACAAATTTTCCTGCAATTTGACTCCATCGACTTCAATCCGTTCTTTCAGTTGGTCCAAAGATACTATTTCCACTTCGTAAACATAATTCTTCATGAACACATAAAAATCTAGAGGAGTTAAATCTGGTGATCTAGGTGGCCATTCCGTGGGGCCCCTTCTTCCGATCCAACGGTCACTAAAATAATCATCCAGCCAGTTTCTAACCCGTAAGCTGTAGTGTGCTGGTGCTCCATCTTGCTGGTAGATTAAATGATCTGCTACGGCCAAAGGAACGTTGTCCATCAAATAGGGCAAAAGGTCTAGGAACTGCAGGTATGATTCTCCATTAATAACGGCATTCAAAAACCGGGGCCCGATTACAGTTTGTCCAACAATACCAAGCCAAACATTACAGCTAAAGCGGTGTTGTGATTTATTTTGTGTTTTGTTGTGTGGATTGGTACTACTCCAATGATGCAAATTGTGGAAGTTAGTAACCCCATCTCTGGTAAACTGTGCTTCATCCGTCCAGAATATCCTTGCAAAATAGTTTCGTTCAGTTTCATCTCGAAGCAGTAATGATCGACAAAATTCTGCTCTCAAAAACTTGTCGTTTGAGGTGAGTTCCTGAGTTCGGTATGAAGCACTCTCCATACTCTAGATTTGGGCACTCCAAGCATAATAGCTATGCTCCTTGTACTAAGGGAGGGATTACGTCGGACCAAATCCAAAATTCTTTCATCTAAGGTTCCTGATCCATCTGTAACTGATCTTTCGCTTCTTCGATGCTCTAGCACTCCGTGCTCTCGCAGACGTCGGTGGATTCTTGAAAACATGCTACGACTGGGATATCTTTCAGCGTAGAGTCTTTCGGCTTCACGATCTCGACCATTAGCTAAACAGCAGAAGTGCATGTCCGTTAATTCTTCTCGAGAGTATGAGTTTGACATCGTAATGTGTTGATGAGTTAACATCCAATTTGGAAATGTTTTTTTTATTAAAAATGCGATGCCTTTTATTTACATTTGAGTTTCAAATATTTTGTTTTTCAATAAAGAAAAATTGCGGTTTTATTGTCTTAAGGTCCTGGCGGGTAGAACCCATCGGCGCCGGGAGGACCCAGACGAAATTGGCATGTCAGTTTTCAGGCGTTATCAATGAAAAGAAAGGATTAATAGAGGGTTATTCCAATACTGTGTCGCTTTATTGTATTCTCATTCAACTCCGAATTTTTTAAAAATAATAAAAAAGAGGTCAATGTTTCATACATTAATTTGCCTACAAGTCCAGCCGCGTTAAAACCAAAAAAAAAAGGTTTTCTTAGAAAAAAATGGTTCGTGTTTTTTTTTTTAATTTCTCAAAAACTGCAAGACATTTTTGCATGCGGTTTTCTGTTTTTAACTGAAAACTAATAAGAGAATTGAATTTTTGAAAAAAAAATTAGTAGATACTTAATTACATACAATTTTGAAAAAAAAAATAGTTCGAAATTTTTTTAAATTTTTTTTTTCAAATTTTTGAGTTTGAAAATTAATTTCTCAAAAACTATTCCTTAAAACAGCTTCGTTTAAAAACAAGATGAAAGAAGAGGTTTCTGGCTTTACAAAACAAGTATATCACGGCATTGTGGATGTAACTGTTGATTTTTAATAATTTTTTTTTACAAATTAAGTCAATTTTTTAGAAAACGCTCTAGCTTTTTGGCACACTGCTCGTGGGACACCCTGTATATATATATTTTTTTTCATTGTTGAAGGCTTCACCACCGTGCGCGACCGAAGGCGGGACGCAGAGAAAGTGTTCTGCTGTGTCATTCACCTCGCAACATGCAGCACAGGTAAGCGTCTCACTGATGCCAAGCACGCAAAGATGCATCGCAAAAGTGTAATGGTCCGTAATGAAAACCACAAGTCTTCTGCAATCAATTCTCCTGAAGGATAAGAACAATGTTGCGGATATCTTGCAGACATCAGGGCGTATACGCTTAGTCATCCTTAATCCTGTATATTCCCTCTATCTATGACTGTGTGCATTAAAGACCCAATCGTTAATCGTTGATGTAGGATTTGACCGTGGAAGCAAGTAGATTTAAAGCGGGTTCTGGCCCTGAGAAACTTTCCCCTGAGCCCCTTCCACCGAGCTAATCAGAGATCTCATTTCTTGGGATCCCAGAGTGACCTGGGTAAGCCTTAGTGAATTTAGTCTTCCAACTTTGTTCAAAAAGGTTTTGAGTGCATGCATTAATTTGGAGCCAGTAAATGGGTTGGATACAGCTTTGAGTGCAGCTTCACTGTCACTGCAGACGCATATGTTAATGGAAAATGTATTTTCCTAACGAAAAGTGCAGTCAGACGTTTTCGCGTTCTCTCTCTTGTCCACAGAATTGTCCAAGTGAAACATATAAGCTAAACACTGTTCTAATTCTTGTTCATCATCATCATCATCAAAGTTTAAAAATGGAACATCATAGGGTAATACGACTTACCGCCAGTTAAAAAGTGGATTTAACTGGCCCCGATCCATCAGCCGGCAGCGTAGGCCGGATCGAACTTGAACGCCGATGATATACTCGTCTTCGGCCGCTCATATACACTCTAGAGTGCCATCCGAGTGAACTTGTTTATTTACTTCCACGCAACTAATCATCTTCTGCTCGCTTCTCGCTTATCGGCCAACCAACGCGAAATATATTTTAAGATTTTAATAATTCCGCTTTAAACGTTGCGTCAAAAAATCGTTTCTCATTGTGTGCCAAATTTTACAAATGCTTACTAAGATAGTTTACGATTACAAATTAGATTTGTGTCGACTTTCCGGCACACGCAGTGATAGTAAAAAGACAACATTTCACAAGAGACGAGATATCATTTCGTCAGAATCACCTTTATCTCCATTGGAGTAAGTAGGAAGCACGAAGATTATAAATAGAAAAAATGATGCGAATGCTTTATAGTAATTCGTGTTCGACTTTTCGCTGAAACATCATTTTAACAGTGATACGGATGGTCAGAGGTAGTCGAGTCCGCAATGTTTGTTTACTTACAATGCGTTTGTGTTTTATTTTTACTTTCGTGCATCCAGACTTGTGGAGAATTTGTCAACCTACACCGCCTATATGTGCTCATGGCTTGGTGTAGGGTTTCTTGTTCTCAATACTCGATGGGTAAATTGATACATGTCTTCGATGGTATGCAGTTAGGGCTGTAACTGACCACTCCTTGGATCGATTCGTACTTGTAACGGTCCTACCAATTCGGGGACAATTTGACTAATCGAAAATATCGATTCTCGATTACAGTGTGTCAATATGCACCTTGGAATTAACGGTAGGTAATGGTTATACTATTGATTTTACGCCGTTTAACCACAGTCTGTATTTCCAATCGGAATCATTGTTGACTTTCGCTTTTCAATTGAGACAATGTAATAATGTCTCAACAGCAGCATGTTCGGGTCGAGTGCATTAGCCCCACAGCGACGATTGCTCTGTGATTTCTTCCATAAGTGTAAGTAACAATCATCTGCTTGATAAGGAGCAACGTATGTAAAATGCACCCGTTACATTGCTAATTGAGATAAAATACTTGCGCCGCACTGGACTTTTCATGGGAGCACAGCGTGCACAGTAGTACATATTCCGACGCACTCACATGTCTCGTGCTCCGTTACCATTGTCCGGGCATCCATCAGCATTCAGGGAGCAAACCGACGACGTGCGAGTATATGACAAAAGAACTTCATCGTTAAGTGAAGCATTTTATTGCGGGCAATTTACAGACGTTCATCATGACTCTGGTCCCCTCCTCCCCGATCTGACCCCTTTTCAAGCTCGTCGTATCTCTACTGCCTCAAACGATGTTGCCAGAGAAGATAATTTACGCAATGTAGACACAATTAATTTGAAATTGTTCTGAATTGAATAACAATTGATGAATTCTGTTTCGAAGACGATGAACGATGCCTTATTTTTGTTTTCTCTTTTTCCAGGGATGCGAATGACTATGGCCACAACGTCAACGATGACACCACGAGTACATAGAAAAGGTTTCCGGATACCATCAAAACGACATCCCGGTAAAGCCTTACCCGGCAAACTGCATTCAATATCAAGAGTAAGTATTCCACCATAAGTTTTGATTTGTATGCCACCACATGAATGTTTTCACGGCTAGATTGGTCCTGGAAAGATACCGCCGGGTAAACGAATACCACAGAGACCGCAACCGCCGCCATGTGATAATTCAAATGACAGCGGCTTCGGTTTTGACCAACACGTTGAGATACAGAATAGTAACCAGCATATGATCAGGACGATGCCACAGTCGAGGTAAGAATGATATTCGACGTATCATCAATAGGATTAAGACGAGAAACGTGCATCTGTTGGATGTAAAGAGCACCGTGGTTTTAAGATTAAGCAATTGTTATTGTTCGTTGTGGCTTTAAAGTATAATTTTATCTTTTGTTTTGTGCTCAATACAACATTCATTCATTCATCGATGTACTATAATAGTAAGGCAAAACTGATTACATAACAACACGGATCTTTAAAAGACTGATGGGTGGAGGGATTAACTTCCACATTGCTGGTTAGTAATCGAACGAAGTTGGTTGTTTGGTTATTCAGTTGGGTCATGGAAACAAGAGGGCTTACCAAAGTTGCTGTCATTTGGGGAGAGAAGGTTTGGGGTACGATAGCAAAAATGATTGAAATGCCATCGTTCTTCTTTTCTAAAAGTCAGAAATTCCCGTGGATTCCACTAAAGGTTAAATATATATTCCAGGAGGTCATGCTATTTTTTCTACTTCGATTGGTAGCTTAATTTCCCCCAAGGATAATTGGCATTTCTGATGCTATCAGACGGTATCGAACCTTTCATCAGATGTTAAATATATTCTTTGGTAATTCATATTAATTTTCATGTATCTGTAAAAGTAACATTTCATAAAATTCGTGAGTTTTTCGGTCAACGTGGTCGCCTGATTTCGGAATTAATACAATTGTGACGCGTCTTGAAGAAATTGGCATATTGAACAGCACGTACAATTCAAAACATCACCGCTGTGAGCGAAAGTGTTTGAAATCAGTCGAACATTTCAATTCGTTAAAACGATTAGGCCTCGCTTATAGCATGTTAGGCGAATTTTAAAGGGTGATCTTCATTTACATGCCTATAAAGTCCAAATTACCCTACAAAACCTTTCCGACTCGTTTCGTTAAATGGCTGTTGGATTGGCAGGATAATTTGTCACCAAAATCGGGTTTTCGATAAATTACATTTTTGCACGGGTCGGTACGAAAATAAACAATAATGTTGTGTCCGGGGACCGGAAAACCCACACGAGGTTCTCGAAAAGCCAATTGACATCAACGGCCATTTGGAATTAGGAAGTTCAGAGCCTCGTTAACAAACCTTCGCCAAACCTCCCTATCATGGTGTGTTTCTTCAATGTCTCGCTCTCCTTTCCATTTCTTCTAGGTCTATCCTTGTCCTCCCATCAACGGCACCTTTTTTCCTCGTGTTTTGTACTCATTATTCGTTTGACTGTTTGTCCACTGTCCATTCGTTCTACGTGTCCTGCTCATCTTGGTCTTTTCGATTTTATTAAACGAACAGTGCTTGGAGCTGAATAGAGTTCCTCGAGTTCTTGATTGTATAGTTTTCTCCATTCACCTGTTTTTTCGTCCTGTTTCCCACGTCTAGTTTCCTCCTTAGTCAGGGACCAAGTTTCAAATTCGTAACGTGTGACTGGCTTTATTATGGTTTTATAAATCAGGATTATGACAGTGCGGGACAAGAGTTGTTTTGAATAGACCATGTTAATTCTCGTAAATTCTTTATTCGCTGGTATAAGGTCAGACACCTGCAGACTTGTTATTCGTAAGCCGATGAATTGCTTTTACTTCCTCAAGTAAGGCAGTTCTACCTGAACTTCTACTGTGTGGATAACACTGTTTACCATTGCTGATGGCTCTTCATGTACATTCAGCAGTTTGTCGAAATATCTCCTTCCTCCATAGAGGCAAGTCTTTCATTTTCTGAAACAAGCTGCCCATTTTCGTATATTGTTGTGTATAAATCCTGATCAGACCTGGTATTCCTCCTGACTTTCAGCAAGCTTGTCCCTTTGCCATTACCTTTTTTTTATTCCACAGGAGGCGGCTGACTACCTTTCATAGGGTCAGATACCTTGTAAACGTGTATTTTTCACTATTTTCCAAGGTTTTGAGTCTTGGAAACGAGATTTTACTTTTTCTCGCAATCTTCGTCGAACCAAAGTTTTTCTTTAGGGGCTTTGCTATGGCCTTGTTTGTTTTCCGCTGCCTTTCTTACAACACTTTTTATTATTGACCATACTGATTTTACCTGTCTTGTTTCAAGGCAAACCGGTTATTAATGGCGCCAGATATGAGGGCCCTTAAGCTTTTTAACTTCTTACATATACATTCCTGTGTGCCGCTTCTGGGAATTCGGATTAGCACGGTGTCTCTAACTACAGCATGCGCCATCTCATATAGGTCGATGTAAATTTCGAATAACTTCAACAATTCTCAACCGATTTTGGAAATTCAAAAACTTTTATTCAACTTGGACCTTTACAATTTATTTTGATTAATTTTTGAAAACAATATCAATTAAATGACCGCCTTTATTGCCGATGCAAAAATGGACTCGTTTTCGCGCATTCTCCATGACATTTTCGAGCATTTCGGTCGAAATTTCTGCGATTTCCGCACGAATGTTTCTTTTGAGCTGGTCTATTGTCTTCCGGCCGTTAGCATTCACCTTGCTTTTCAAGTATCCCCAAAGAAAAAAGTCTGGAGGAGTCAAATCCGGCGATCTCGGGGGCCAGTTAATATCGCCCTTTTTTCACACCAATCTTCCAGGGAACTTCTTACGCAAAGGGTTCATTGTTTTGTCCGCAGTATGGCATGTTACGCCGCCTAGTTGAAACCAAAAGTGAAATAAGCCTTTTTTACGCATTTCTGGGACCACATACTCGTAATGGGCCAACATCCACCGATATCGATCGCCATTCACTGTATCGCCAACTTTGAAGAAATACGGTCCAATGATGGTTTTAGCGCATACACCGGCCCAAACAGTAACTTTTTGAGGATACTCCAGTGAGGAATTTCGGTGCCAGAAGCGATCGTTTTGTTTATTAACTGAACCAGAGAGCGTAAAATGTGCCTCATCGGTCATCAAAAGTTGCTGCTAGAACTCCGGCTCAGTGTTAATCATTGCAACGACATTTTGTGCGTATGCCAAGCGCCATGGCTCATCTTGTAGCATAATTCTTTGAGTTATCTGCACTTTGTATGGAAATAAGTGAAGATCATCCTTTACAATTCTCCGCAAAGTGGTCCCACTGATGCCTAATTGCTGCGAACGGGGCCGATATGACAAACTGGGGTCTTCTTGAACACTGGCCTTCACAGATTGAATAGATGAGTTTGAACGCCGCGGACGTGGCCTAGGTTGCTCACGAGGGCTTGCCACAGAACCAAAT
Source organism: Merodon equestris (assembly GCA_958301585.1). Taxonomy (NCBI): domain Eukaryota; kingdom Metazoa; phylum Arthropoda; class Insecta; order Diptera; family Syrphidae; genus Merodon; species Merodon equestris. Next base: position 7,714,272 of record OY284415.1, read on the forward strand.
TGAAAAAAATTCGAGGCCCAACGACGAATTATATTTTTTTTGCGCGCATCACCATCACGATATTTTGCACTATACGTACGTTGAGTTAGCACAACCGAACGTTCATTTTTAATGAACATTGAAACAATTTCCGCGCATTCTTTTGGTGTGAAGCGATTCAAAATTGTACTGAATTGACGTTTCCAAAATGCTATGACATATATAATCGGTTGACAATTGTTGCGGTTATTCGAAGTTTACATCGACCCATATGAGATGGCGCACTCTGTCCCAGAAACTGTTCTGTTCAATTTGTCATATCCCATCGACATTAGGTTGTTGTACAATACTGTCATTTCCACGCTCTGAAGTCGAACGTCTTTAACTGCTGTGATGGCCAATTTATACTGATTTATTTCGTTAAGGGTGAAAGTCTTCCGATGTATACAGGCTTCGTACATTCTACGAGTCTGTCCTTATTTGTAATCTTTAAGGAAGACATAGCCATATTAAAGACCAAAGTATTGAGTGTGATGTTGAAATGGTGTACTATTGTAGTGTATTATTGTAGTAAAGTCATCAGCTTGGCGCTTACCTCTGCCGTTTTATTTTATGGGGCAAAGATCCATTAGAAGTTTAGGCGTTTCTTACGACTTTCTTACGACAAAGTCAAAATGTGATGCAGATTATAGGTTGGCAGCTAAATATCTTTATAGTAACCTTTTGACCAACATTTAACGAATTTAGACTAGACAATCTGGTTTTAACAGAATGACGTCACCCCTCACACAAGCCTTCAAAAAATTTATTTGTTGCTTACAAAATTTGAAAATCGCATTATTTCGGTTAGAGAAGAAGTTGATTGGCCTCCAAGATAATGCAAATTCAGAATCTCTATCATAACATCAGACTAAAATTCCGGCCGTTGACGCGTTTATTCTTCGAAAAGTCATCGATAATTTTGATCTGATCTTCGATTGAGAAGTCTTAATGATCAACAAATTTCCAAATGACGAAACTTTCAGATTAGTTCTGAGCTCACTTTACATTTTTGATTTAAAGTGATCTTAGACATACATTTTTGTACTAACGGCCAGTTTGTTAGAATTCCAAAAGCTGGTTTTAGGGTGCTGAAGCCTAAAAGTGATCAGCACCCTTTCATTTCGTCTTAAAATCCTTTTTGGAAGTCCGAATAGTGTTTGTACTTATTGGTCTACTTTTAGGGAATTGAAAAGTAAATGTCAAACTGACACGATAACGTACCGGCACTGCTCAATAGTAAATAGACAAGAGCAGGTTTGTTTTATAGTATTATCAGGTTTAATGTTCCCAATAGATTTGATGAGTGTTTAGATCATTTAAGGGCAAATTTATTAATCGACTTTCCTAAGCGTCATTCTGAAGGGATTTAATACATAAGACCACCATAATTGTAATCCAGTGGAGCTTACTTCATTTAAGTGGTCAGAGAAACTTTGCGAGTACATAACGCAAAGATAACAACTTATCTTAAGCTAAAATAGCCAGCTGCAGCACTTGCTGCTCCAAGTAGCGATGAACACCGAAGTATGTTTGAGCATTGCCAGCTACGATGGCAGACCTTTCATAGGTATTCCACTCGTCACAAATGGGCAAAATGCTTTGTTTTCACACGTTAGCAACAGCGATCCACTAATTCACAGTCCACAAAGTGAGTGCCGTGTGAAAAGATATTCCAAGGCAGACCACGAAATTTACTAATCATATCGATGGAATTACTTGAACAGATCCCTTGAATGGAGGCTTCGTCGGTTGCCAGTAAGACTGCTTAGGAACAGTGGTGTACGTTCTAAAAATGTTTCTTCGATTTAATCTCATCGTCTGCTTTGGGTTTAAAAAGGAATAATAAGCTCAGCCACCACAAATAATTAACTCGAAAGAGAGAAAGCATGTCCAATTAATCTTGCATTCAGAGGTTTTCAAGCTGTCAACCTAAAAATCATTCGAAAACGTACTGCCGATCGTGGCAGGTGATGGTGTGATTTGATTATTATTTGTCAATGTTTAATTAAGCCCAAAAGAAAAACGTGAATAGGGGAATCAGTAGAGCGAAAATAACGAAATGGATGAGTGTAATTGGTGTTATCAGCAGAATGCACTTTTAAGTCATCTTATCTCGACGCTTTCCTTGGGGCAACACCTAAATAGAACATACAACCACACTACAAGGTGATATATTTGAAACACACAATCGCGCGCGCAAGCCTGAGAGAGGGATGCTCGAGTATAATCAGCTTTTAATGATGAGTGCCGTTCTGTTTTTACTACTTCTAACCTTTTGCTCGTTTCGAATCTCAAAATATATTCGTAATAGCTTGGGTTCTGTGTGATAATGGAATAATGGGTCGTGTCGGAGTTAAGTAATGCTTTGTCGAATCAAAATTCTCAGTTAGCTCTTATAGATCTTATTGAAAATGGCATGCACAAGATCAGAATCTTTAATAAGGTCACACTTATTCTTGTTTCGTTCATAGTTTGGTTTTCGTCGCGACGAGCAATTTGAACAATCTATAAACACGGTTGTGTGTCTCTTTTAAAAGTGGCTCACTAATCGCGCTAATGAGAATCTGGTTAACAGTCTCATTAGCTTCGTAAGCGGCAATGTCAATAATGGCCGCAAGTGAATTGCTTGACATTGTTTGATCTGGTGTAAACGAATGTCATGTAATATCGAGGGTTTTAAATGATACAAGCTACGACGTTCCATTTACGAAAACCAGTTTTCTACTGAAGGTGCTGAATGTTTTTTTTTTTTTCATTTCAACGCTCCTGGTTGACATATTTTCTGGGCGCTTGTTTCGTTAGATCTTGAATTCGAACCCTCACCGGGTGAAATGAAAATTCGGTGAAATTTTTAGAAGTCATTTCTGATACATTGGTTTAAATTTGAACTTTGGAAGTTCAACCATTCCTCCAACCATTCTATCAGCATTGGGGAAACCCTTGTCATATCTTCCAAACCACATGCCTGATCTAAATAATCGACGTTTCAGCGTCAACCTCTTTGGCTTCCCATTTGGCTTCAGTTAAATGAGTATATGGTGTGGCTGGTCTATTTTTGAGTAGTTAGTGGGTTGGTCCTAGTGAATAGACTAATACGCGAGGTGTTAATTGAGAAAATAAAGTGAAATATAGAATCAAGAGGTTGACATCGGATTTTCCTCATTATTTCCCTGATTCGGTATTTCCGCAAAGTTATGGACTTGCTCTCCTACATTGTTAAAGTATTCGATACTTGGACCACTAATTTGATTACAATCTCCAGTTCTCCAGTCTTGTGTCGATCTTTTCGAACAATGAAACTGAATTTCACACCCGATTAGAAGCTGTAGCATTTACATTTTCCATTTGATTTAGTTCGGTTCTGTATGAATGAATTTGTCCTCCATATTATCATCAGTTAAAGCAGCTGTAGCTGATCTACGTAGCCATACATATGGGTGTTAAAAAGAATTGACCATGACCAGGCGAGTGCTTACCAAAATTTCTTATTTAATCATTTCGGGCACAATTTACATTACGAACTAAGTACATGTGGTTATGGTACTTATTTCTAATAGTGCGACGCTGGGTTATTAGCCAGTTAACAGTTTATGACGAATATATTCGTCATGAAAAAATTGTAAAATTTTGTGTAATTTTTATTTTTATTTTGTGTTTTCGTCATGCGTCTTTGGTTCCTACTTACTCGTATGTTAATATAAATAAATAAATGTATACATGAAATAAATAACGAAATAAAAATATTAAAGTCACATATTAGGTCACATTTTCCAACAAAGTAACAGTTAACTGGTTAAAAGGTCTGCGTTTCGACCAAACATTCTTCCAAGCATGCTCTATATATAAGCAGATGGGAATGTCAATGCATCATATGTACTAACCCCACGTGGAAAAATGAAGAGCATGCGCTGTGAAGGTGTTTTTAAGCTACTAATTTTGATTTTGAAATAACTCTTTGTTTGCACTCAATCGAGAGTGAGAACCACGCCTGGATCTAATAAATATCACCTGAAAAACCTAGTTTTCAGACATTCGGAGCCTTCGATTATTGTTAGTTTGCTTACCGACTTTAGGTATCCCCAAGAGGCTATTTTAAGCGAAATAACAAAGTTCGCCCCATTTCCAGTGAGATAGGTTTAAATTAAGAGCCGATTGCAGTGCCATCTTTGATTCATCTTTGTAGACAGACTTTTCATCCATCTACACACCGAATTTCCAATGTGTCAGTTTGTCGAAAAGTCGCTATGAGGTAAGGAACGAAAATCAAGTTTCAGGCAAAACTGCTTAACAAATATTTGAACCCATGAGGAAGGCTTACCAGTATCTTTCCCGTGCACAAGCCTGTTCTGTGGTTTGTTAGATTTCGTGATGGTCATGAAAACCTTGAAGACGACGAAGGCTACCCGAAGCCGGAGGACTGGGGAAAACGTTGAGAAAGTTTGCGCTCTGACCGTTGTGCGTCCGCGAGACTTATTAAGAAAATTACTGGTATTCCTAAGAGTGTGATCCATCCCATTCTTACCGAGGATTTGAGAAAGAGAAAGATATATGTACGCGCGATCCACACTCTCTCAAAGAGAAGTAAAAAAATAGGAGAATGAGCCGAAAGAGGATACAGAAAAGTCGGATCTACACGATGCTCACCGTTTTCTTCAATTCGAAAGCGATTATTTGTAAGGAATTTGTTCCACAAGCACAGGAATTTTCAATATTATTTGGGTGTTCTTGGATAGAATCCGTCCTAATCGACTGGAGTACAAGGAAGGTTCCAGCGACTTATCTCCCGCTACATGCCACCACAAACAGAAGACACACACTTCCATGGCGCAGTGGGTAGAGTGTCGGCCTCTAACGTGCGATGATCGAGTTCGGATCTGGATAACATCAACGCCATCGAATGTTTATTTCACGGCTTCTTTCCTCGGCGGGAAACTGGCAAAACTTGTCTCCTCCCTGCGAATGTAAAACACTGGCAAGTTGCAGGTTCTGCGCTTTTGGCAAATACTTCCTCGATAACCTCTCAGAGATAGCCTACGTCAGCTTGGCCAACATAAATTTTCTTAACTCCATAGCTTGGAGTTTAAATGACCATCCTTCTTCACGTCCCTAATAGCCCTAAACGCTAATTGTACCCTGACGCGCATAGTCGGGTAGCCATCTTAACCTACCATCGGGAATATGGCAGCTAGTTGTTGATGCATGATAATGCGCAGTCGCACAAAGTCCTAATTGTATGCGAGTTTTTTGCCAAAAGAATAATAAATAAAAAATAACATGACGCTCGACCAACTACCACACTCGCCTAATCTAGTGTGACTTCTGGCTGTTTCCTAAAATCAAATCATCGTTTAAGGGCAACACGTCTTTTTCTTTACTTTAGAACAGTCTCATCAGAAGTTGAAAACGCTGTGTATGCGTGCATTGAATGTTTACTTCAGTAAGTTAACGATTTCGTTGGCTGAATGGCACGCGGAGCCATCATGCTGGAATCACATCTCCGGGAAAAGTCATTTATCACGGCTCTATCGCAAATATCGTTGATTGTAACTCACTGATTAGCCTCATTTACACGGAAAAAAATGGTCTGACAACTCCACCTATCCAGAAGGTCACAGATTGGCCCAAACTATGATTCCATATTCTCGATAATTAGAATGTTTCGATAGTCTTATCTGGATTATCTTCGCCTTGAATACCACAATTTTTCTTATTGCCAAATATGAACCTCATCGCTGAACACAATTTTTCGATAAGCAGATTCGATACAAAACTACGGCCATTCAGCCCAAATTCTTGCACAAAATGGATCTCGTAAGCCTTCAAACCAAGATCTATGTGTAAAATTGTCCCGAAAAAGAACGGGCAGAGATCAAGCTATTGCAAACGACGGCGAATTGATAAATTCGATCAACACTTTCCTGAACCGATGCAATGTTCTCTTGTGTACGTGCCCTCGGTGCCATTGCACCTTGCAAAGATCTCAGATGGTCGATTATTTCTGGTGTAAAATGGTTCTCTATAAGATTATCGTATACAATCAAATTTTTAATTTGCAAAGACTCGCGGTTTGTAACCTGACAGTTGGTATGACAGATATGCTTGTCTGAGATTAGTGCTGGCTTAAAAAAAAAACGCCCTTTTTTACGTAGAAAAAAAAAGCTTCTTTGGATGCCACCTTCTTTTTCTTAGTAGAAGCCCTTCCTCATCACATCACATCAACTCATTGCTTTCCAAGTATCTCAACCACTGCTGTAATATAATAGAAATCAAACGAAATATAATGATTTCCGCTTGTTAACAACTGCTTGTGCCCCTGCAGAGCACTCAACTACAATCGATATTTCTTCTTTTTTCTTTCTAAATTTACCTTTGAAAACCCAAAAACAAAACAAAAAAAATCAAATCAAATCAAATCGAAAAACAACCAACAAAATAAATCTCCACACACTAGGTCGAACCGAATTGATGTCGAGCAGCACGACGAAATCTGCACGGACGACTCGGACGAGACATACAACTCCACATCGAACGACAACTCGATTCATAGTCGCCCGCAGTACCGTGCCAAACGTAAAAAGATCGAAAGCGTTGTCGATCTAGACAACGATGATGCCTGCAGTGAAGATGCATTCATAAGTCGAATTGCTTCAGCAACAGCAACTGCAACACACAATCAAGCAGTAAGCAATCCTCCAATTGCGCCACCAAAGTAAGGATCTCACTTCTAACTATCTATGTATCTATGGTATTCTTGTGTTTATCAACTTTATTTAGTTTCTAATCTCACCTGTAGCTGTAGTGCTGAGTGATTTTGTTTATTGCTTTGTTTCTCTCTTTTTGCACTTTCTTTACACAAAACAAAAATCAAAAAAAGAGAAAACAACTCATTTCATATTCATTACTAACTCATCTAGTTTGCTATTAAAAGAAAATTTCGCTTCAGCATGATCCAAGACGTAGATTGTTCTTAGTGGTACAGTGCGAAAAAAGGCGTCTTAAGTTGTATTTGGTCTCGTTTCAGGTACATTTCGAATGGAGTACGGACCGCGGCTCGTGTCGGTCATAAACGCCAGCCAGTGACAGCTCTCAACAATACCGCAACCTCGGCAAACGGTCGAGTGCAATTGGAAATTGTATCACAACCGGAGCAACAGCATCGGGCTAGGTAGGTTACGAAGATTGAAAATTATAAAAATGAATGCTACCATTGGTGATGATCTTGTAGATATCAGACTGAAGGTAGCCGCGGTGCTGTAAAAGATCGCAGTGGAAATGGTTTTCCCATCGTCCGCCTGGTGGGTTACAACAAGCCAACGATATTGCAGGTATTTATTGGAACCGACATCGGTCGGGTGGCACCGCATATGTTCTATCAGGCGTGCAAAGTGGCCGGGAAGAATTCGACACAGTGTAATGAGAAGAAGATCGATGGAACGATGATAATCGAGATTGACTTTAAGCCAGAATCTGATATGACAATTACATGCGATTGCGTGGGAATCTTGAAGGTAAGTCGATAAAGGCTATATGGTGTGGTATATTTAAAAACTTATTTTTTTTTATGTCCAGGAACGCAATGTAGACGTGGAACATCGGTTTCCAGATCATCTGGCGCAGAAAAGTAAAAAGAAATCAACCCGCTGCCGCATGGTATTTCGCACCCAATTGTCGTATGACGACGGAACGGTAGAGACACTGCAAGTATGTTCGAATCAAATCATATGCAGTAAGTATCCTAGGGAAAGACATTCGACAGATATGTCATTTTATACTTGTTCTTAGCACAACCACCTGGGGTTCCGGAAATTTGTAAAAAGTCCCTAGACTCTTGCCCAGTGGATGGGGGTCTTGAACTATTCATTATCGGAAAGAATTTCCTGAAAGACACTCGCGTATTATTTCAAGAAACCCTCGAGGACTTGCGGACCTCGAATGAACTCGTGCCCATAGGAACGCTGTGGGAGGCATCTGTTCTTCCAGACAAGGAGTATTTGCAACAGGTAAGAGGCGAACGAAAAATCTTCCATTCACCACTTATACCTTTGGTTTTCTGCAGACGCATTTGATATGCACAGTACCGTCGTACATTCATCAGAACCTCCATAAACCAGTGACTGTACAGCTGTCGATCATTTCCAGTGGACGAAAGAGTGAATCGCATAATTTCACCTACACCCCAAAGGGCACCTACACCACACTATCCGCAGCTACAACGTTAAGTACATTGCATGGTTCAATGTCAGGACAAGGTATTTATTGCTTCACGTTCGCAATTCATTCAAATTCAAGAGGTTCATGCGTGCCTCTCGCAATCTCTTGAGTTTGAATTTGAGATTTTTTCGTGTTTTAGATTAGGGACCCGCGCCAGCAAACGAATCTATTTCGACATTCATTCACGCTGCGAAATCGACTTGCGATATTTTTTTTTTTTCTCAACAAAAATCAAAATTAAATTTCTGGTTTAACTGTAACAGAACTGAATAACTTCAAGACATTTTTTTTTTGTTTGCTCAAAATTTTGAATAACAGAATATCGCAAGCTTTTCAAAAAAAAAAAAAAAAAAAAACATATCATAGAGCAAGAGAACAAGAAAACATAGAAAATACGTTGAAACGATTACTTTTAGTTACTTCAAAACATTCCACTAGGAAAAAAAGGCTAGAGTTTCTGTTTCTTTTTTTTTTTTTTTTGCTTTTTTCCTTTTTTTAAATTTATATAGGAAAAGATAAAATAAAAAAACAGAAAACAAAAAATACAGAAAAAGAAAAAAAAACGATATGAAACGTAAGGTCAGGTCTGTTTTCCGATTGAAAAAAGGAGTCATAAGAGGTGAATGATACAATTTCAGGTCAACGATGTTTCTTCTAAGCCAAAGGTAGTCTGGACAACTCTGTGGAATGAACGTTTTCTGCTATACATATAGAGATAAATAACTATAAGTTGAATGTCTTAGTTTTTTCTTTTTTTTTTTTGTTGTTGATTTGCTATAAATTGTTTCGAACCACCACAGTAATGCAAGCTTGTGCGGTGGAGATCCATAGTCAAATTGGATTTTGTATACAAAATTGCTAATTTAAGTTACTCTCGTTACAAGTATTTCGATTGATGCAATTAATTACAGTTAGAGTCATGTGTGCATGGGGAAAAATCGTCTGAATGTGTTCGTACGAATGGTTGGACAGAGTTTTCCGGATTATCCTCTTGCGCTGATTGCTTTCCTCTACCGTACAACGTTCTTCGGAATACATTCAAAGTGAATCAATGAATTCATACCTTCCGCTCCATCGAAGAAAGTTTCTTTCCAAGACAAGAGCAAATCGAAATTGAGATTCGAGATTGAATTACTTGTACCATTCAAACGAGAACGTTTACAATCAATTTTAGAAAAAAATACAAAATTTATTAAGCACCACATCGTCAGGAGATCAAAATGCTAAAACATAATCATGACGATGATCAAGAGAGAGAAAAAAAAGAACAATTTTTCGTATTTGCTTTTTCGTTTTGTTAAAATCTTTTTAATTTTTTGTTTGTTTGTTAAAAAAAAAATTACAAGGTTGAGGGTTTTTGTTTTTCAAAACGCTAATGACAAAATGTTATTTTTTTCGTTTATTTTTCCTTCTCTTAGCAATTTAGGTTGCGTGTGTAAGAAAATAATTGAAAATGGATTTCCATATCCCGTCTATCAATCAGTCGAATTTCACGTGTGTGTCAATGAAGCAGGGAGATTCCAGAGGACATCGCAACGTTTGCATCACTTCTTCAGTGCATCTGTACATTAGGGTACTGGTTAATTAAAAAAAAAAAAAAAAAACAAACAAAAACAAAAACCAAATGAAAACCAAAAACAAAAAACTAAGAAATTTACATTAAAAATTGCAGTCTATCGGTAGATTTTTTGATGATCTTATTTTTGGGTATCAAGCGATTTTTTTTCGGTGATTTTGTATTTTCAATCGGTTCAATCGGGCTAATTTTTTTATATTTTGGTATTTCATTCTGATTCGTGGTGAGGTTGCAATTTTAATGGGACTAAATTGATCGGAGACACTAGGCTCGATAGGTTTTTTTTTTTGATTTTTTGATTTTGAATATTTTGATCTTATAGACCACAATGTCGTTTGTAGACGGAAAAATATCAGAACGGTTTACTGGAAACCCTGCTTTTTCCTCCATTCATAATATTTCATTTGCTTAGCTTGTATCTCCGGAAACGAAAATCATTTTGGATTAAAATTAGTGACAATTGGAATGACTGAACGGTTAAAAAAAAAACTAATGAATAGCTTATGTTTTTCTTTAATCCTTTAATGAGCCCGTTTTGAGAATAAGCTTTAGTGAACTTGGAGTACTCACTTAGGGAGTTATGTCCCAATATTTTAAGGTCGAGATTTTGCAAAAGGCAGTGCATAGTTGGCATTTCCTTCAAAGGTAGAAAAATACATTTCCTATCATGATCAGAAAGTGAATAAAAATGGTTTCCATCTTCTTGGTTATAGGCAATCTATTAATGATAGTGGCCATGAACTAACATTCTTTGAGCTGTTACATGGCGAGGGCATGAAATATAAAATCAGAAATTTTAGTCTGAACGATTTTGAATAGTGACCGGTCCAGTTCGCGGTGATTGTCCAAGTCCTTGCCTAAAATTGTTGCTTTAGCTTACACCTTTTGGTTTATTCCCTCTTCAAGTTGAATAAGAAGTGCGATTGTGATGATTAATGCTCCCAACGGATGGCGGAATGACAACCGATATGTCAATAAAACATCGGTTTAATCGCCTTGTTTATTTGATTGTGGTCTGGAGAATATGTAGTCATCGAATATTCCAGAAAACCCTTCTTTGGTATTGGAGTGTCGTGCGCTGCCCTATGAAATTGTTTTCTCAAAGCTCCGAATCAAAATTTCCTACTTTCTCGGGTGTATGCATTACTTTTGAAGGATTTATTGGTGAAAGTGAACACAAAATAGTTATTCAAAATATTCTCTGTCGCTAGCTATGACTTTTTCCCATTTTTCTGGCAGTTCATTGATTCCGGCTCAGAAAAAAATTTCACTTTTTGGGCCCAAGAACGAATCGAGCCAACTTTTGATGCGACTGAAGTGAAGCGTATTCCAAAAAGAATCTTCGGCTTGGATTGAAACAAGTGGTAATCGGATGGTGCAAAATCTGGACTATATGGCGGGTGGGGCAAATCTTCCCATCCGACATTTTTTAAGTAGATTTTAACGCGTTACACAAGCTCAATTTGTCGTGCCTAGTCTCCCCTTCCGAGCGTTTGTACTTTTATACTTGGTTCAAACGAATCAATTGTTGTCGGTAAAGAGGTACATCGATTATTTGACAATTTAGCAGCTCATAAAAGACCACTCCCTGCTGATCCGACCTTGGCAGCGTGGATATTTGTCCTTGCAGTCGATTAAGCAGTATTTCTGACACCTTTCGATGTCTCTCGGCTTTAATTCGTATGGTACCAAACTTCCTCTTTTTCCCAATGCCTTGAACCATCTGAAAATTGCTGTTTGATCAACATTTAATGATTCTACAAGTTTTTCTTGCGTTTGATACGGATTTTTCAATTCTTCGTCTTCAACCATTTTTTTGGTGTCCTGAAGGTTTGTTGTCTTCCGTGTCTAAATCACCACTTTGACCAGCATTCACAGGTCGAAGTCGATGGAGTATGATCACCATAAGCTCTTTCCGTGGCGCTATTTCTTATAAGTCCTTTAAAATTATTGCATACACCCAATACAAACAAAATCAGCCAAAAGAAGTACGAAAGAGTAGTTGCCTCTGCGGATAGTATGAATGAAATAACTTTGTAAACCTTCACGCGCTTGCAGGCAGCAGACATGATTTTAATCAGAATTTCGTTCACTTGCATAACTCATTACCGTCCATCATCGCTTCTATCACCTAATTCTAATCAATTCATTTCATTTTCATGTCAAAACTTAATTTATTTTCGATCTATGCTTCTGTATCGTTTATATTGCCTTTCCATTAATTTCAATTAAGTTCCATTAAACACTGCGATCTCTTGATACCTAAAGCTCGTGTTAGAATCTCGCGATTTATTATTAACAAAATTAAAATAAATTCGTCCGTGCTCTAAAGCGAAACGAGCAGAAAAGAAGAAACCGCAATCGAATTGATAATAAAAAAACTTTTTTTTCATTTCTTGTTAAAAAATTTTTTTTTTGTTCACAACGTATCTAACACCATAAAACCAATTACTTTTTATTCCTATTTATTTTAACGTAAACTATTGGTTCCAGCTGTGTCTACAAATGTATGGAAATCAACGTTGGTCGCTCGCATTCCTATTTCCTTTTACCATCCTTTTCTCTGTGTTTTGTTTTTCACTCGATATTTATTTATTCTTTTTTTGTAAATTCCACAACTTTCAGGACATTTTGAGAGTCGTCTCGGTACGCAGTTATATGTATTTAAGCTAAAAACCTTACTCGCATATGCATACATAATCCGATCACTTTGAACAGCTGTGAGTGTGATTTGTTTTCCGTGTGAATGCAGAAGCCGCTAGAGAGTGTATCCTGTATTTTGTACGAAATTAAGTACAATTTTGTTTAACTTTTTTTTTTTGTTATCGTAGAGAGGGATTGAGAGAGATTGTTTCTGGGGTTCGATAGGTGTATGTTCGGTATGAAGCGAAGGAGTGTGCTGGGTTCAAGGTGGTCGCTTTCATCATCCAATTTCCATCTGTCCGCATTGCATTGCATTAGAACATGCCTGAGAAGATTAAAAAATGATTTAAACTGAAAAAAAAAAATTGGCAAATAACCAAACGACATTGGCTGATGAGAGACTAGTCTGTAAGATGGCTGTAGTTGTAATGAACAAAAAAACTCCCCTGCCTATAACTCCCCTAGGAATAGTTTTATTTTATAAGCAATTAGTTGTAAGATTTCGGTAGTTTTTAGTTGACGGAACGACACTATTCCATTTCGGAAGCATACTAACAGCGATTTTCTTTGTAGATACTCGGTACATGGACACGAGTGTGGTACAGCCATGCTCGTCGAATGTTGTTGCCAATGCAGTCGTGCAACAAATGTGGAATGAGACTAAGCACGAAATCGATGCCGATATGATGCCACCGCCGACTAGTACCCAAATACCGGTTAATGTACGACGCTCATCGCTTACCAATGCCATGATCACCGATCAGATTGTGCAAATCAATGGATTAAAGACTGAGATAATCGATGAAAATTCACAGAATTCCATTGCGGACGCAATGCAGTCCGATTCGTTAGATCGCTTTCCAGTCGTCCCGAACGAAAGTGGCCTGATAGCCGATGCCAATCCGCTTAAAGAGGTTATGCAATACCAGCGTATACGAAAGCAAAGCATTGATATGTTGGATATGCGATCAATGTCACTGTTAAATGAGAGCAATAGCTTGCCCAGTTTTCCCACGCACCATGACGACATGAATGCCGTCGAGATAGCCGTAAAGAATGAACAAATTGCCAAAGAGATTTTAACAGTAGCCGCGGTGCATCAGGGACAACACACTGTCGACAAGTTTCTATCAAGCTTGGATCCAACGATCACAGGCATGAAGTCGGGACCACCAATGGAGCAGAACTCCATGTTTGTTAGTAGCACTGGTAGCAGTCCGGGAGTTATTTTTCCTGCACAGGCCACTAACAACATGGTGGTAGCTTCAAATCCCACCAACAGTATTGACCAAACGTTCAGCAATATTCTAGCAGTTGCCAATCATTCACCGCCCAGCGAAATGCAGTCAATGCCTTTGGTCCGGACTTCATCTGTATCGAGTACGGCCTCATCATCATCGTCATCTTCATCGGGATCAAATAAATCGCCAGTTACGCATGACATCATTCTAAATTCGGAGCCAGCTGCCGCTATTACCTCAGTCAATATGCAACAGATGTTGACCGGTGATGAAACGACTGCCACGGGTGATCATCTTCCAGCAGAGATGATTCTAAATTCGAATGTCTCGCCAACGACGATTCTCTGCCCACCGAATGCCGTCCCAAATCTGATGGCCGAGCAGGTTTCACTACTCAACGGGATGCGGATGCCACAACAAACAACCCAGGATTCCATATTAAACACTATCATCCTGACTCCACCGTCGAATTCATCGTCTACGCAACAACAATCCGCCGGTCAGACGCAACAGCAGACATCACCACGACAAGCTTCGGCCGGGACTCAAAGACAGGACTCACAAGTGACAGCCACCTCGACAGCCGTAAGCAATATGATCATTAAGGCCGCCGCGGATTTCATTTCAAATCACGAGAATAACCCGGAATCAACAATCAGCGCCCTGATGGGTCTCAACACCAGCCCGATTCAGACCCAGTCACAAGTCTCACAGATGCTTGCATCGCCCGTTACAACGAACGCATTGGTGTCGAACACATCGGCCGGCATGTGTCCAACCACACAGTTTCTTGCCAATAACAATAGACATCATCAAATGATGGAGCCGCGACAGCAAGAGGCTGTTCCACTGGTGAATATGCTTCTCAACCACGACGTGCAGAATGTCACGGGATCAACTGGTGCTGCTAACGTACAATCTCAGTTTCTTCAGAGCCTGCAGAAATCCAACCAAATGGCTTTAACTGTTGCGTAAGTAGCTTCCTTTTTTTAAGAGGTTGGAAAATTTCAAATTTTTGTTTGATTACATAGGCCGCAAACAAATCCAGAATCTCTCATTCAAGTGGCTCTCGCCGAAACAGCGCTACAAAAATCAAATGCCACCGTCGCACAACAACAAATGAATAACATCCTGCCGCCAAGTGTTTCGCTGACCGACCCGCCGACCACAGTGCCAATTCCATCAACAGCCGCTTCAATCCCACAAGAACTCACCACAATGTCCGATCAGGATTTGATAAGCTACATCAATCCAAGCACTTTTGATCAAAGTAAGTGTGCTGGATGGATGTTTAATATCTGGTGAATAGAATATTCAAATTCTTCTTCTTTTTGTTTTGTTCCAGTTTAAGCAGAGTTCACAACGTATTTGCTAAGGTGGATCCCATTCGGGCCCAATTTTAAATACAAAATCCTATTTATTAAAAAAAACAAATCACGAAAGTCTACGACTAATCCACCAATTTGAAATTACCAACAATACAAAAAGTATTTCTTGAAAATCTTAAAACAAAATAAGAAAACCAACAATTTAACAAGTAGAAACGAAAGATCTGATTTTTTTTTCTTATTTTATTTCTTAATTTTAAATAACTTCTACTAAACAAGTAAACCAACGACTGCCATATTAAAATGTAAAAAAAAAACCCAATTATTTTTAAATATTTATTTAAAGTGGAGAAAAAACATATTTTAGACTCGTGCTATTGGGAAAAAAAGGAAAAACCTATAAAAATATATACAAAATCTACATTTAAGTCATAAATCATGGTTTACAAATCCACAAAAAGTGGGAAAAAGTGTCTTATTCGAATTAAAAGAAAACTGGGCTACGCACAAGATTCAGAATCAAATCATAACTAAATTCAAAAACTTGGTATTTAAATGTTTTACACAAAAACTCAACACTCGTCTGTTAGGCCGTATTCCACCTCGTTAATTTGCTCTGTAAATTAATTAATTTTACGTGTAATTGTAATTATTTTTCGAACGTAAACAAAACATGCTAAACAAAGTCTGATTTTTATTATTATTATTATTTTATCTGTATATGTCTGGTTATTTCGTTAAGTAATTTTATACTATTTCCGTAAGAAATTTTTTTTTGTCTTCGAAAAGCAGCTTGAATCAGATTCAAAAGAAAAAACTGGTAAAGCGAGTACATAAAAGACTTTTTTAAGTTGTTTTTTTATTAATTTTTATTTAAGCAAAACCGAAACAGAATAGTAGGATAGATGCTTTATTACTTTCGATACCCTAACATTTTATGTCATAGTCTTAAGTAATGCAAAAACCAATTCAATTCGAACACATAATCAGAGTCAGCATCAATTGATACATTTTTAACCGGGAATAGTGCTTAGCTGATGTGATTGGTATAACAAAAAAAAAATAAAAATCATGCAACATCTCTACCAACATGCAATTGTGTCAAACAATTCGAGAACAAAATTTAGGCTTAGTTGCTACTATACATAAACAAGCGAAACTGTTATACACTTGCTTAGGTCGTAAGTCAATTAGAGAAAAAAATAAGATAAGTCAAAGGAAAACACATATATTTGAATGTTATCGATTGTTGTAATTTATATATTTCTGTAATAACTAAATATGAAAATGAAAAAAAGAAACATTTTAACGAAATTAAATAAATCAATTTTATTGGAAAGAAGTCGGAGTTGTTGCTTATATTTTACTTCAGACTTAAAGCTAAATTTAAGTGTCAAGCTGCGACGTATTTTGCAAATAATGTTATTCGTCGCACTCCTTTGGGGATCAAAGACTAAGATTTTCTCAATAGAATATGTGAGATTCAGCATGATACACTGGGGGACGGAGCTTATGTAAGAGTAGCTGGGTAAGCCTAGGCATTTGTCAACAAATGGACAAACGTCAAATAAATTTGCACCCGCAACTCATTTTTTGCAGCTAAGTGCTCGTTATCGTCGAAGAATGGAGATGCTACGAGGGTGGTTGGAAAAGTTTCCGGCCCGAACATGAAGCAATCGTCAGCACACTGAAAGCTAGTGAATGCAGTTGTGCATCTTCTGACAGCTACTCACCAGAATTTCAACCATTTGAGTCAGTCGATGTGAGTGTTTTCGTCAAAATGGACAAAATTGAGTATCGATTAAATTTTTGTGTTTGAAAGGCAATATACCTACGCAAATCAAAGATGAGTTGAACTCTGTGTATGGTGACTCTGCAACATCATTTGCCACTGTGAAATTTAGTGCAGCTCAAGTTAACCCTTAAATGGATGATTTTTTATTTTCTAAAAAAAAATATATTTTTGGGTTTGGATATGTAAATTAATGACATAAGTCAACTTTGCATTTTTCACACATAACGCTACTAAGAAACTTGCATCCTGACATCATACACCGCATCCGGTTGCTCTGTCGTATTTGCTTATGATCTATACCATTAGGTAATACATCTCTTGATGGCATAAACTGTAGAACATTTCTCCGTTTTGGGACTGGTTCCTTCGAAAAACTACTACTGCTGCTGGGTCGACCTCTTGTTGGTTGAATATGTGTTTCATATTTACAAAGCGTGTCAGCAAGTTCGCTTCTAAAATCAACTAAATTCATTAGGTCTTTCGAACTTTTTCCTTTTTTGCCAAAATTTGCTTATACAACACCCATGAGTTTATCACCGTCAAATCCGGGAGGTGGTGGAAGAGTCTCATGTACCATTTTCTACTTCTCATTTGGATCCTGTTGCGGACCAAATAAGAGTCCATCAAATTCACCCCACTCATATGGGCGTAAATGTCATACTCTTTCTTCTCTTTTCGGTCTTATCGTACCTTTCAATTGTTGAAGCAGGCTCTGCGCGTACGTAAGTTGACAAAAAATTGCAATTTTTCCCGAGACGGTTTCTTTGAAATGTTCTTAAGCACAAAATTCCTTCCTTGGCCATGTAATACATGAGTGGCAGGGAGTTGTAGAAGTGGTCAAAATAAACAATGTGGTTCATTCCTCTTTCGATTTCCTGAGAAAGCTTTATTACCACATTACCAACCGCTCCAACATTCGTCTCATTGTCCATCATAGGATCGTTACCCTTTCCTGAGTAGATAATGAACTTGTAAGCATCAGTGAGCACAGCATAAAAAATGTTAAAACCCCACTTATGTGGTTTCAAGGGCAAATACTGCTTCATAAAATGCCCAATTTTTGTTGCGCACATTTGGGACGCTAGCGAATCTCTTATTCAGTTGATCTATTACCGGACGGAGTTTATGGAGCCTGTAGACGATCCCAAGTCTACCGGCCTGTGCATGTCGTTGTTATTGAAATGAAGAATCCGCCTTATCTTTGTTATTTCGTTTTTTTCTTTGATGAACTCAGGCGTATAAAAATATGGGAAGAACTGAAACGGAGTTTCAAGTCTTTGCAACCTTGAAACTGTATTTTTTCATCATCATATTCCAGAGATTTTTTTTTCCATCTTAGCCGTTGCATGTCTAAGGACTTATGAGATTGCCGAGAGCTACTTGGGCCTGGATCATCGTTTATTTCTCACAGTTCGTCCTCATCTTTTCCCAGAGCAGAATCTACGTTCTCGATATCAGTGCCAATCTCCTCATTTTTGTGTTCATCATCCAGAAGTTCCTCCAGCTGCACGCGAGTCAGCAATTCTCCAAGGTCGTCTTCATCTACCTCATCACCATCCTCTGATAAATACCCATTTTCAAGCTCCTCTAGATAGCTTGCAATATGCTTGTCAGAAATATGACTTCGAGCCATTCTATATCAAAAAAAAGCAAAAGGTTCAAACCCGCAACCAAGCTAAATAGAGTTGAAAAGAATTGTGGAAATATTTTCCAAATGTAAAAAAACTAAAATAAATGCACACCGACCCGCTTGAGATTTACTTTCGATTATGATCTATTTTGACCTTCTGCTCGTCCTTTTAGTTCTTCGACAACCCCCATTGTGTGCAGTCGCTGTGATATTTCGTTCCCAATCATTAATTGTCTCTTGCCCATTTTTTGTTCACTGCGAAAATTATTGCGCGTAATTCTTTCTCGCCACTTCCCATTTTCCGTCGCCAGTTGCATTATTTACTGACCCACTTAAAAATCCGTACGCGAGTGACCCTTCTGCCCCGTTTCTTAATTTGTGTTATTAGTGCAAAATACCCAAATATGAATCAAGAACCATCAACAATCGACAACAAAAATGCTGATCGAGTTATGTGCTACCTCCCCTGCATCGGGCTTGGTAAAAGATCCATCACGTATCTTAAAGAATGCCTTCAAAGAACTGCCTTCAACAACAACAACTTAGTGTTAAAAAACAGGGCGAAGTTCGACCTAATTCCAAAATGCGTTGAAGACTTAAACAACCTTGTGGAGTGCTCGATCTTTTCCAAACTTAACTCTCTTGAAAAACAATTATCTACCCTAATAAAACTCGTCAATGATATCTCCGAACCTAACTCACCCAATACCCGTAGCGCCGAACTAAAACGCGATTTGGTTTCCACTCTCAACACGCACCTTAACCCTGTTCTGTTCAAGAAAATAAACGAAAACCTAAATTCCCTCCGATCCGATATTGACATACATTTCAGTCACTCATCGAAAAAAAGTATATCTCCCCCATATCAACCTGACCCTCTGCTTGAATCTATGGCTAACAAATTGAACGATGTTAGCAGTGTGCTTACCTCTACTAGGTTCACCTTAAACGACCTAGTCGAGGAATTAAGAATAGCGGCTCACAAAATTGACGACATCCACTTTCCCGGCCAGTATCATACCAATCCGTCATTTGGTAACGCTTCTTTACGCGACGAACTACTTGAAGCCAATCTTCCCACCCCGTTAATTCGTGCCTCCCCACCACCTCCTAAAACAACATCATCTGTCTACACCCAAACAAACCAACTCCCTGAAGTAGAAGAGTCAGCCGTGGAAACCAGTATCGAACGCTTTGGCCAAATATGGAGTTTACGAGAATGGAATCAGCGCCTCCAAAAGCTTCGAAGTAGCAACGAGGATACCACTACTTTTTTGGTTGAAGGACAGGACCCAATCGCTAAGGAACAATGGTTACAAAAAATTACGAAGCACTACAAAATCCCAACACTCAGCTGCCAAATGCATCTCGGACCGAACAAATTAAAGCTCTCCATCGCAATGAAATATGTTTGGCTATTTCTCAATTCCGGCCGCCCACTCTCGGTAGAACAACATTTACCAAATGGAATGAAAAGTATGATTCCCACCCTAAATCTACCACTAAGCCTAAACATAAACTTAGTAATAAGAACAATAATATAAGTAAAAAGCATTCTAAGCCCCCCTCCAACCCCCACGATAACTGGAGCTTCAAAACCAAACTCTTCCCAATTTTCAACCACCCATCAATTTCCCATATACAGTCTTCTCCCTCAGTTCCACCAAAACCACAAAGCTTTAATCTGAACCCAACTAGTTCTTCTGCCAATACAACCGTATCACCTCCAACCCTAGCACACGACCCGGATCCAAACTTATTTCCAAATTTCGACCTTAAGTCCGGAGCCAAGTATCCTAATTTTCGAAGCTCCCACATCCTTAATTCCTCAACACCCGCCCTATCTAATATCTCAGCTACAGCCATATCCTCATCTCTCTCACAAGCCAATTTTGTTCAACATCAGCCCCCTCCAAATCTTTCGTTGATCCCCTACTGCCACCTTCAGTCAAACTTACTCAGCAATCTATTGACCCCAATGAATCTCGATACGCTCTCTCCAGGTTAAGAGACAAAAAAAACTATGAGAACATTCGACTCTTCTTGGCTTATCTTCATGACAAATCAGACTCGGTTTGCTATGAAGGTAAAACAAACACCAGCGTAATGGTCTCAATTCAACAGGTAGGTCTCCCCACCGATTTCATTACCCTCAAGAACCTTTTCATTAAATATCACGAGTTTTTCAATATCTCACCCAAAAAAGTATCAAACGATCTTGATACCTTCAGACAATATATACACTCAAAGCGCATATCGCACCTTCAGCGTAGCAAAGCTGACCATGATATGTTTTTTCGTCCCTAAAAATCTCCCTCTTCCTGCCACTCTAACGCCCCCCGAAAACCTTCCCCTTACCTTTTATTATCAGAATGTAAGAGGTCTGCGCACTTAAACTCCGGCAGTCCTGCAGCAATCACATGCGTTACCTTTTGAAATCTTTGCCTTAACCGAAACGAACCTAATCCCTAGTATAAAGAACCTTGAACTATTCCCATCCGACTTTAACGTTTATCGCGACGATGATGTTAACCGATCTACTGATGGTTGTCCATGCCGCGGTGTTCTTCTAGCTGTCCGAAACTCAATTGACTCCTCCCTCATAGCAACTTCATCTTCGCCATGTCTCGACTTTGTTTCCATTAAGATTGTACTACCCCGGAAATCGCTCTACGTCATCTGCTTTTTGAAACATATAACTTGGCCATTGATACAATCGATAATTTAATTGATTTACGAGATTCCCAAGACGAGATCCTAGTTTTCGGTGACAAGCTTCCTCACCTTCAATGGATCTCTTCAGACGATCAATCGTTTTACATTGCCACTGCAGCCAAAGAATGCCTCCTCTCTGATCGCCTAGCTGATTCCAGCCTTAACCAAGTCAGCGGCATTTTGAATTACATGGGCAGACAACTCGACCTCATTTTCACAACTCCTCAGTTTCAGCTTCTCCGCTGTCCCTATCAACCGTCGACAAATACGACCCTCCCCTTCTCTCTCGTTCTTTCACAACTCTCCTATATAGAACTCTTCCCCCACTGTTCGAATCTCTCACGATTTTCACAAAGCCAACTTCCGTCAAATCAATAAATATCTCAATAATGCTCCTTTTAATTTCAACAACGCCAAGTCCTTCTTTCAATTCGTTAATTAAAGGATCCGCCATATAACGTTTTTTTTTTCAAGTAGTGCTTATTTCGTGAATGGTAACACTTAGCTCATGTCTGATCTGACAGATAATTAGTTTTATCCTTCCGCTGAACGAATATGGTTGTGTATACGCTTGAACAACGCTTCGCTAAGTGGGCCTGCGATCGACTTACAGAAGATGCCGATTTTGCCAAAAAAATCATCTTTTCAGATGAAGCTCATTTTGATCTTGGCGGGTATGTAAACAAGCAAAATTGGCGCATTTGGGGCACAGAAAACCCGCACGCATACATTGAAAAGCCGGTGCACCCAAAACGAGCCACTGTTTGGTGCGGATTTTGGTCCAGAGGCATAATTGGGCCATTTTTCTTCGAAAATGAGCAAGGAGTGGCCGTTACAGTCAATGGCGATCGTTATTGGGCCATGTTGAACGAATTTTTGTTCACAAAAATTGAAGAGGAGGATATTGGCAACATTTGGTTTCAACAGGACGGCGCTACGTGCCACACAGCCGAAGCTACACTCGATGTTTTGCGCCCTGTTTTTGAAGATCGCATTATCAGCCGCAGAGCTGATGTCGTTTGGCCACCTCGGAGCTGCGATTTGACACCGTTGGACTATTATTTGTGGGGTGCCGTCAAAGATAAGTGTTACGCCGACAAGCCAGAGACAATTGACGCTTTAAAGGACAATATTCGTGAAGCCATTGGCGAAATACAGCTGCACACAATCGATAATGTGCTTAAAAATTGGACCGATCGTGTAGGCTACTGCATGGCCAGCCGAGGCAGCCATTTGAATGAAATTATTTTCCATTATTAACCGGAAGGATTGTACTTTCAAATAAAAAAAGAAATTTGAGAAAATATTCAGTAGTTTTTTTTATAGCATTTTCAAAAAAAAAAAAAGTTATTTGGCGGACCCTATACAAAAGAAAATCTGATGGCTACCCAAACTCACTCTCCTTCAATAATGAAACTTCCTATGATCCTCATTATATCACCAACCTTTTTGCCACCTTTTTGAATCAATCTTTCACCCATGACTCCCTTGCACCCGATCATACCTATTTTAACTACATATTTACCAAACTTCTCCTTTGGACCATTTCTCCCTCTAAGTGTCGACCCCGTTATCATCGAAGAAAGATTAAAGCAACTTAATGATGAATTCACCCCTGGCCCCAACAGCCTACCTGCTATATTTTTAAAATGTTCCTCCTCCCATTCTCTACCTCTGTCAAAAATCTTCAGCCTATCCCTTTCCCAAGGTGAATTTCCCCGGATATGGAAAATCTCTTTTATAACACCTATACACAAAAAGGGTCCGAAGAATGACATTAACAACTACCGTCCCATTGCCAAACTGTCTCATATACCCAAAATCTTCGAAAGTATTTTGTATGATAATTTAAGTTTTCAATGCGAGTCTTTAATCTCCCCCAGACAGCACGGCTTCCTCAAAGGTAGGTCTACAACCACAAACCTTATTGAATTCGTTTCCTTCACCCTTTCAGCCTTAGAAAATGGCAAGGAAGTCGACGTTATCTCAACTGACTTCAGTAAGGCCTTCGATAAAATTTCACACAGATTAATACTCTTCAAACTGTCTTCTCTTGGCTTTGAGCCCATCTTATTAAAATGGATTTCCTCTTACCTGGAAAACCGCCACTACAGCATTCGCTTTAGATCTGCCCTCTCTAACCCCTTCCTTGCTTCTTCCGGTGTCCCCCAAGGCAGTCATTTAGGCCCGATTCTTTTTATCCTCACCATTAACGATATTGAAATGGTTATCAAACATTCCCACATCTCTCTACATATATGCCGACGATGCTAAATTCTTTGAGATCATTTCCTCAGAACATGACTCTTCCCTTACACAATCGGACCTCAACAGCTTTTCCATCTGGTGCTCCAAGAACTGCCTCGACCTTAACATTTCAAAGTGTCAATCTATTACTTTCTCCCGCAAACGTAACAAACCTCCTCCCCGCCTCTACTTTCTCTATAATCAACCCTTTTCTACCGTTCAGGTGATCCGTGATCTTGGTGTATTATGCGACCAGGAACTCAATTTCCTTGCACATATCAGCGATATAATTCTTAAGGCCAATTCTGCACTCGGCTTCGTGAAACGATGGTCTAAAGAGTTTTCCAATCCCTACGTCACTCGGTCTCTCGCCCTATTCTCGAATACGCGTCTCAGGTGTGGTCTCCTTACTATCATTCACACATTTTCAGAATCGACAGTATCCAACGTCGTTTTCTCCGTTTTGCTCTTCGCGGCTTACCCTTCGTGGCTCTCCCGTATGCTGCGGAATGTTAATGCGAAAAACTGTTTCGACTTTAACATCAGCACTCCTTGTGTAAAACTCCGTCTCAATCGCCCTCTTTCTTAGTTTCCTAGATTGTAAGTTAAATTAAGTATGTAGCTTGAATTAAGCACAATAAAATGGGGGTATAGCCCCCACCAAAATCAAAATCAAATCAAAATCAATTTATATAAAATTCTCTAAACCGATCCTATCTTTTCCTTTCATACATTTATACCTGCATATGTAAGGAATCAGCACACCCTTAATGTTCAATTTGCCTGCTTTTATTTGTTTATACGGGTCTTTATGATGTTTTTTATGGACTACATATACAGGGTGTCCCACGAGCAGTGTGCCAAAAAGCTAGAGCGTGTAGGTCTGGTCAAGACAAGAAAAAAATCGTATGGGAGGGGGGGTCTATTCCCCCCGTTTAGCCGGGAGGGGCAATTTTCTAAAAAAAATTGACTTAATTTGGAAAAAAAATTATTAAAAATCAACAGTTACATCCACAATGCCGTGATATAATTTTTTTGTAAAGCCAGAAACCTCGTCTTTTATCCTGTTTTTAAACGAAGCTGTTTAGGAATAGTTTTTGAGAAATTTATTTTCAATCTCAAAATTTTGCAAAAAAAATTAAAAAAAAAAATTTCGAACTATTTTTTTTCGAAATTGTATGTAATTAAGTACTAATTTTTTTTTCAAAAATTCAATTCTCTTATTAGTTTTTAGTTAAAAACAGGAAACCGGATGCAAAAATGTTTTGAAGTTTTTGAGAAATTAAAAAAAAAAACCCGAGCAATTTTTTTCTAAGAAAAACCTTTTTTTTGGTTTTAACGCGGCTGGACTTGTAGGCAAATTAAGGTATGAAACATTGACCTCTTTTTTATTATTTTTAAAAAATTCGGATATTTATTATAATAAATTTTCAATATGATCCCCATTTTTTAAAAGGCAAAGATTATATCTCCTAATGGCTGCACATAAGTCAATGCTTGACAAATTTTCCTGCAATTTGACTCCAGCGACTTCAATCCGTTCTTTCAGTTGTTCCAAAGATACTATTTCCACTCCGTAAACATAATTCTTCATGAACACATAAAAATCTAGAGAAGTTAAATCTGGTGATCTAGGTGGCCATTCCGTGGGCCCCCTTCTTCCTTTTTGGCACACTGCTCGTGGGACACCCTGTATATTTATTTCTTTAAGGCAAGCCATAAACGATTTTGTAAACCAAAATATTTATTATATGAAATAAATAAAAAGTCACTTAACTAACTAACTACATACATATTTGTTTTCCGTTTCCTGTTTCCGCTTTATGTGCACTGATAACACATCTACGCACATGAGTCTTGTTCATGCATGAACAACAACATGAAAGGAGTATAAATGCATGGAGTATCATTTTTGATACAGACAAAAAAACACTTATTATCATGATAAAAATCACAAATTAAAAATAATCCGATGTATGTATGTAGATGGAGAAAATACTAACCTTTGTTGAATTTATTTTTTGAACACAATTTTCCCAAAAATGTATTTTATAATAAAAAAAGAAAACTTTCGATTTCACTCTATTTCAAAATTGTCGGCTATAAGTCAACGAAATCAAAGACACTTCTGGTAACGGATCCATCATGATTGTTTTTTTTTATTTTGATTTGGTTAAGAAACTATTGTTCTATCGTATAATAAATAACGATTGTTGCTAATCAAAACAAAAACACTTTTAGAGCGAATAAAAAATGTTGTATCATTTTTGATACAAGATGCATTTAAGGGTTAAACGCGGCCATGAGAGCTTGGGAGACGAAGAACGTTCGAGACGTCCAAAATGGTGCTAGGCGGCCGCCGAATTAATGTAAGAGAGCAGAGGCTATGAAAATGTCTAAAGAACGTGTTTGTCACATATTAAATCAAGATTTAGACATGAAAAAGCTGTCCGCGCTTTGTGTGCCGCGTTTGCTCGAAAGAACATTTCCAGCGCCCTGTTGGCGCAGTTTAGGCGCCGATTAATTACTGTCGATGGAACTTAGATATAGCATTATACGCCCGAACAAAAATATAGTCAAAACAGTGGACTGCAAAGAGGGAATCGGCTCCAAAAAAAGCAAAAACGGTTTTTTTCGGCTGGGAAAGTGATGGCGACTGTTTTTTGGAATCCGCCTTATTCACCAGATCTAGCCCCAAGCAACTTCTTTTTATTCCCTAACCTAGAAATTGCGGTCGGATGACAGAGATTTTCGTCAAATGAGGAGGCAATCACTTTCGTGAACAGTTATTTTGCAGAGAAAAGCGCCGAGTACTATTTGGACGGGTTAGGGAGATGGGAGAAATGTGTAGAGTTATAAGGAGGCTATGTAGAAAAATAAATTTTAAGAGAAAAATGTCTTTTATGTTTGTAAGGTCGGAAACTTTTCAGACCACCCTTGTAAATATGCCATTAGTTTTGCTGAACTCGACATTCATTGTTTTCCATATAAGCCCTATATTCCCTGGAGGCTCTAGAGCCCATATCTCTCTAATTTAGGCCCTTTGCACTGTATAATAATGTTATTCGTTGCACTCCATTGGGGATCAAAGCTTTTCTCAATAGTCTGCGTGTGATTTTTGACAGAGTGGAAGTGATCCACAGCATCGGAGGCAGTAGACAGGCATTAACCACTGAGTAATAGTGTTCTTCCGAGTTATTTAAGGGCAGCTACGTAAGCCTAGGCATTTTTCAAGAAATCGGCAGAGTTCTAAAACGTCGAATAAATTCTCATCCGGAACGCATCACTGTCGTTGTGATGATGCTTTCAGTTTGCCATATTTTGATGATGCGTAGCAGTTTATTAAAACGGCTATTTGTGCAGATAATAGCCCGTTATCGTGATCGCCGAGAAATGGAGATGCTAAATATTCTTCTTTGGTGGCGCTACAGTCGGCGGTGAAC
The DNA here is from genome assembly GCA_958301585.1 of Merodon equestris. NCBI lineage: Eukaryota > Metazoa > Arthropoda > Insecta > Diptera > Syrphidae > Merodon > Merodon equestris. Next base: position 7,741,122 of record OY284415.1, read on the forward strand.
CTGGGCCTCAGCCAGAAGACTCTTCGGACCGGAGCTGCGATGTCCATGCGCTCGACATACCCCAGCCATCTTAAACGCTGGCTTCGGTTTTGAATAAGGTTTTGTATGGTGCGACCTTGGTATTTCGAGAGAGGGCTATACTTCTCAATTGCCTCAGCGCTGGTGTTGTTGTCGCTGGTCATGAATGAGCCAAAGTAGACGAATCCTTAATTACTTCGAAATTATAGCTGCCAGGAGTGACTAAGACGTTGGCTAAGACATCTATGTTGCGCGTCTTTTTTTGAATACGGCATATATTTGGATTTACCATCACTGACCTTATGACCCATCTTAGTTGTTTCCATCTCAATATTTACGAAAGCGCCATTGACCTCTTGCTGTGTGCATCCAATCACGTCCACGTCATCCGCGTACTCAAGCAATTGCGAAGGCTTAGTTCGTTACCGACCTTAATGAAGCAGCACAGTCGGACGAGTTTGGCATGGATATTAAAACTACACATGGCTCCGTATAGCTCATCTCAATACACACTGTCATAAGCAGCTTTAAAATCATCGAAAAGGTGATAGATGTCGATCTGGAATTCTTGGGACTTCTCAAAGATCTTTCGCAGTGTGAATATTTGTTCTATATTATTCATCCCTAATAAAGCCCCTATCTTAACTTCGTTGGGTAGACGGAATTCTCTTACGTCTCCATCTCCTCGATCTCAGCTTTCCGCGTTCTATTTGTTCCCTTCTTTTTTCTCGTAAAGCTCGCGAGCAGCTCTCGTCCGTCTTTGTAGCCATTAGCTTTGCAGAATTTCGACCTTTATATTTTCCCATATAAGCCCTAAAGACCTGATAGATGGAAGACACCATACCAACTTACTAGACGTTGGAGCATACATACAGTATCCACATCCTAATCATTGCCAAAATTGAAAGTCGAATCCAAATTCACAGAAGCTCACAACAGAAAGGTATAAAATAATTCAATGTTTAAAAAATTCAATGTAAAACTAAGGAGGAAATTAGATTTCTGGTTTTTGACAACAAGTTCTTAAAGAGAATTTGTGGCCGAAAGTAAGACGACGAAACAGGCGAATAGAGAAAACTATATGATCCAGAACTCGCGGAACTCTATTTAGCCCCAAACATTGACATTAAATCACTAAGACTAAGATGGGCAGGACAGGTAGAACGAATGGACAGTGGACGAACAGTTAACAAATATTGAGTAGAATACCCGTAGGAAAAGATCCGCAGGAAGGCCGCGTCTTGGGAGGACAATATAATGATGGATCTAGAAGTGATGGAACAGAATAGCGTAACATGAAAAGAACACACTCATGACAGGGAGGCTTGGCTAAGAGTCAACGAGGCCCTGAACTTCCGAGTGCCAAATAGTAATAATAAAAGTCCTGTAGTCTCCGAAGTGCAAAGAACAAGACCCCATATCCCCCTAATTTAGGCCTTTTTTGCGGATAAGAGTTCGTTATCGTGATCACCGAAGAATAGAGATGCTAAATATGCCATTAATTTTGCAAAAACCTGAAATGGTTGTCGTATATTCCTCCAGGATTCTGGAATCATCAGAACGTTCGTTGTTTGTTTTTGTTTAAAAACTTGTACAAAATGTACAAAGCTTGTAATGAGACGATTATTGATCGCCCAGGAATAGAGGCAACTTCCTCAGGGCACAAGACTTCTTCAGGTGATAGAGGGCAACATACTGACAAAGCATGTATGGTGTGGCCACGACAAAGTCTGTGGTCTGCCTCGTGGAGGGGATTCTCAGACATCTAAAACCATATTGTCCCAGCATGTCTCTTGACATTGTACGTGTTGATCTTTTTAGAGAGTTTGAATGGTGTTCTTCGTTTGACGAAGTCCTTGAATTCTATTCCAGTAGAACGCCTATATAGGAGTGGTTCTTTGGTCTAAAATCTCAGCAAATACCGTTGCCATTATTGCCTAGACACTAACCGAAGTTTGATTTTGTTTTTCCTTGCTAAGTCATGCAGAACATCATGGCGGTTTCTAACGAATTTTGGGTTAATGTTATGTGAACTCAACGTTTGAGTGCGGTTTGTGTGTCAGTATGCTCGTACAAAACTGACTATCAGCTCTAATGCCTTATTCCATCATCAACCCATCTACGAGGGTGGTCCGATAAGTACTTAGCCTCACCGCCAGATGGCGCCAATATCGCAAAAGCAACTTACTATCGTGTAGTACATTCTAGTAGACGGCTACTGTCGTCAGCCGGATCGGACTCGTAGTTTTGTTTTGACCGCGTGTGGAAGCGGGAGTGTCCGCGGATTTTAGAAAAATGGAAAAAGAGCAATATCGGTCGGTGATTCGATTCTTGTCTTTGGAAGGGAAATCGCGCAGCGAAATCAAAGAGCGTTTGGATGCTGTGTACGGTGACTCTTTTCCTTCGATGGCGACCATCAAAAATTGGTTTAACGAGTTTCAACGTGGTCGCACGTCGGTTTTTGATGAGCCACGTCCAGATACCCCGAAAACGGCTACCACGGAGGATAACGTGACAAAAATCCACGATCTTGTATTGGCAGACCGCCGATTGAAGGTGCGCGAGATAGCTGAGACAGTAGGCATTTCAAAAGATCGCGTGGGTCATATCCTGCATGAAATTTTGGGCATGAGAAAGATGTCGGCGCGATGGGTGCCGCGTTTGCTCACTCCGGACAACAAGCGCAACCGTGAGACCACTTCAGAGCAGTGTTTGACGCTGTTTAAGCGCAATCCGAAGGAGTTTTTGCCCCGTTTCATGACAATGGACGTAACATGGATCCACTGGTACACACCAGACACCAGGGAACAGTCGAAACAGTCGACTTCACCCGGCGAACGTGCTCCGAAGAAGGCGAAGACTGTCCCACCGGCCACCGTTTTCTGGGATTCACAAGGTGTGATCCACATCGACTACATAGAGAAGGGCAAACCGGTCACAGGGCTGAAGAAAAAACGGCCCCACTTGGCGAAGAAAAAAGTGCTCTTCCACCATGATAACGCACCGGCTCATACCTCTGCCCTCGCCACGTCCAAATTGGGCTACGAACTGCTGCCCCATCCACCGTATTCTCCAGATTTGGCCCCGTGCGACTTCTTTTTGTTTCCAAACTTGAAAAAGTCGCTCGCCGGGCAGAAATTTCAGTCGAATGAGGAGGTCATCGCCGCCACGGAGGCCTACTTTGCCGACCTCGAGAAAACGTATTTTTCAAACGGGTTAAAGAAGTTCGAGCATCGAGCTAAAAGGAGACTATATTGAAAAATAAATCGCCATTTCCCCAAGATTTTTGTTTTTCTTTTGTAGGCTAAGTACTTATCGGACCACCCTCGTAATGTCAAGTTTGAACATTTGGTGAAGAGTGGTCACGTAACTTCACAATTTGCATGTCGGGAAAACGCATAAAAACCTTTGTTAACCGCTGGTTCCTGGCTTACGAAATGAAAAGGTACTCAAAAACGAAAAGGACATTCTGCATTCAGTCTTCCTCTGCCTTCCATTTGTTTCAGTAGAAAGCGAAGAAAAAGTGTAACTTTTAAAAAGACCAGACGTTGTCGTCATAGGCACTGTGGAAAGAACGTGCAGAAACCTCAATAAGTCATTGATAAAAACAAACAAATAATAAACAGCTTTAAGTCATAATTTAATTGATTTATTGTGTATTATAAAGTCAATATTTCATAAGCAGATCCGTCCCCTTTCTCTTTTCAAACCTTCAAGCGTTTTAAGAACAAAGACTGCGCTTGTAGCTCCAGATCCCCGAGCTTCCGGACCGTTGGTCCTAGCTGATCGACGTGATCCTTATATCCCGTGCCAGTATTTAAATTCTTCTGCCCATACACAACCTTTCCGTCGAAATCATTCACCGGCACCTTTAAGTCCTTTCCGACCTGGGTAATGGTCACATTCAGATGCTCTTCAATCTCACCCAGAAGGTTCTTCTCATTATACCAAATACAGCATCCACCATTGTCAGTCAGATTTGTGTTTTTGCAATTCCTACCGCGAGTCGAACACCATTCGCCGTGATACCACACTTTCTCGGGAACTGTGGCCACCAAACTGATAGCCAATCCCATGCGCTCGGCACGACCTACTCGACCGATTCGATGGACATAGCTGGATTTCTCATCCGGCAAAGTGATGTTGATCATGAACGGAAGACCAGTTATATCCAAACCTCTGGCGGCGACATCAGTGCAAATCAGGAACTTGACCTCTTGTTTCTTGAAGCTTTCCAAGTTGGCTTTACGCTCGAAGGGTTTGCGATCGCCGTGCAAGCAGACACATGAGTATTTCTGTCCACCGCGTTGCTTTAAATAACGCTCCAGATTGTCGCAATCAAGTTTTGTTCTGCAGAAGATAATTGCCCTGTCCATTTTGTGCTCTTCAATTGCTGTAATGCAGTATACACCTTTGAGAATCTTTACTGCTTCTGAGTAAGTTTCCGGCGTTTGTCTGGTGGGATGAACACTGTCGCGTTCGTGAACCCCATCAGTTTGGATGCGTTGCCGAATGTTGTGCCAAGTGTTGTCTTGCTGCGGGTCAACCATGCAGACAACGTGATGAACTGTTTCGGGAACAGCATCCTCTCCCTTCAAATCGACCCAAGTGGGGAAATGCATCAGTTTATCAGCCATTTTCTTCACTTCGAATGCGTGTAGCGTGGCCGAACATACCACCATCTGCAATCGGCGTCCGTCGAATGTCAGTTTGGGAATTTGCCGATGCAAGCGTTCAATCAGATCTCCGTATCCTTGTTTTAGAAGCCCGTCAGCCTCGTCGAGAACGAAAAACCGACAGTGAGTCAACTGCACAAAGCCGCTGCTAATCATTTCTTCCAGACGACCTGGCGTGCCAACTACAATGTGAATGCCCGATTGCAATGCATTTCTTTGTTGTTCCAGTTTAACCCCACCGATCAGGAGCAATGATTTCACAGGGTATTCAGTCAGATGTTTCTTGAACTTCTCGATTTGGTCGTAGGTCTGTTCGGCCAATTCACGACTGGGTTCGATTATGATAGCCTGAGGTGCATTGGGAACCGGTTTGTAGTTAGCCGATGCGCTGTTTGGAGTGGCTAGAGGGTTAGGCTTGGAATTGCGTGCATCAGCCTTGCTGACAGCAATAAAACCTTGTGGTGGCTTGTACTTAAACTCTGTCTTGCCGAAATTAAAGAGCATTTCTGCGTTTTTCAAGACGACTGATGGGTAAAAAGTTTCGTTCTTCAAATTATCTGGTATTTTGAACGCCACGCCCAGGTGACTGCCATTTTTTGTGAAACTAATTTCGTTTTTGTCGAGATCTAGACAACAGCCGATAACATCACTCATTCCGAACGCACCGCCATAGTCATCGAATTGTCTATTGTTCGATTTCTTGCCCGTTCCACCGTATCCAAATCCGAATCGATCGGTTCCGAGATCGAGATTCGCCTGTGTCGTTGACCATCCTACGCGACATAAGCCCTCATCGGTTACTATTGCTTCGTAGTAGTACTTGCCACTGCCTCGTACTCCAGTTGTTGCTCGCGAACCATGCCATTCCTTGAATTCACGCGATTGACAGCGGGTACCGTCTGGTGTGACGGCCATAGCCGATCCACGATCGAAAAACGACATTGCCCATGGAGCCACGACTGCCGTTGATGTCGTACCAGTACCCTTTCCTTCAGCTAAATCACGTAAGGTCTCCCATACGGTTTGCAGAATTGGCAAGCAAAATGCACCAGTTTTGCCGGAACCCGTCTCCGCTGCCATCAGAACATCACCACCACCCAAAATCAATGGGATGGCTTCGGCTTGCACATCGGTCGGCAGATTCCATTCCATTTCTTCAATCGCCTTTGCGATTTCGGGCATAACTCCGAATTCTTCGAAAGCCGTCATTATGTCGTTTGGTTAATGAATACGAATCGAAATTAACTTTTTTTTTATGAGTAAGAGAAAAATCTCGCTTTATTCGAGAAAACACCGGCAAACTGTCAAATGCGACGAGAAACTTCAATTGGTTGTTTGCCTCAGTTTGACAGCTAGCTTGATGGAAGCATCCAGACCTAAATATTATCTGGTGGCGTTCAGATTGGAAATGTTGAAATGATTTAACAGAACTTCGAAAGATGTTCGAATAACAGGGATTTAACAGAAATTAATTTAAAAATAATTATTTTTTAAAATGAATTTGTTATAAAGAACAGTAAAACGAGTAGCCAACGAGTGGTTTATTTGAATTGCTGTTATCGCTCTGTTACCATACAGAGATGTTTCATACATGTTATCGCACTGGCCAACATAACTCTGTACCTACTCAACTGCGCACCTTTTTTCCCAGGTACCACTGCAGTGTTCACTTACTATACCCAAACCTCAGTCGATCAACGATACTTCGCGAGTTTGGACGTAACGCGCGAGTAATAATTTCTCTCCCCATCGTCGCCGTCACTTACCCTTTACGACAATTTTGAATTTTTCTGTTTCCTGTTTCTTTGGTTCTCAAAGGTTACACACGTTTTGTTTACCAACAAGGTATCGCGTATGTCGCATAAATTCGTTGCACTCCTTGCCTTAACCGTGTCTTACGGGTAGCCCGTAGTAACTGTTATTTTGCTGCGGTTCATATTCATTTTTCCATTTTTCAATTCAGTTTTCATGTGAAAAAAGTGATAAAAGAAGAATAGTTAAAGCAAAAATAATAAAATAAATAAAAAAAAACCTAAACCAGTTCACATTCCAATAAAAGTGTAAGATAACATAGTTTTTTAAGCCGTAAATGAATGTCAGAATGTTTTTAAGCCTACCGAGCTGTGTGTTGTGCAGGTATATGGACTGGACTTATGGTATATGACTGTGTAGCTAGTGATTGTAAAATAGGTCAGCATGATTCGAAGGGATTAGGGGATAACTATCTATGAATCAGGTTCAGTTGAAGCAGTCTATTTCAGATTTTATTATCACATCCCATCCTGCTGTTTATGACCGATATACATGGGTCGATGGCTTAAAAGGATAATTAATGGATGTTAATGGTAGAGATGGACATCATGGTTGTGAATAAAAAGCAAGGATCAATGGGAATTTTCGAGGGGCATTCACGGCTTCAAATGTTATTTTTATCCAGGTTTCGAACATGATCATTTACGAATATATAGGAGGGTACCTGTTTGGGTATGATTCTTTGCACTTCGCTGAGCACGTAGGGGAGGATTTAATTTTTTCATTCTTTCGTATTTATTTATGTGTACATTCGTTGTATGAGTATATGTTGTTGTTAATTGCAATTACGTCATCTGAAAGCGTTGGGAATTTAGTTTTGTATTAAGCGGATTTGATGATCAAAAATGATATGGATCGGTGGATTGATGATTTGTTTGTCGTAATGCTTTATCGCGCTGAGAAAAAAAATTATATTTTTGATGTGGATTTGTTTTTATATTTTTTTAATGCTACAATTGAATGTTTCGTTTCCAAGCGTGTTAGGGATTCTTATTTGTTACTTTTACGAATTGTTGTTCGATCAGCTTGCACTTGGACTTTTTTGTTTTTTTGTTAGGGTCAGTGAAATAAAATTTCTTTCTAGTTAGGAGCAGTTGATCCTTCGGGTTATAGGCTTAATATATTTTGATGATGTCTTATTATTATCATTATTACCAGCCATTTGGAACTGGAAGGTTCAGGGCCTCGTTGGCCACCCTCCGTCAAGCCTCCCTGTCATGAGTGTGTTGGTGATCCTTCCTTGTTTCGCCGTTCTGTCCCATCTCTTCCAGATTGTTCCTTATATTGTCCTCTCATCTATGGCGCTTTTTCCCACAGTTTTTCGAATATTATTCGCTTGACTGTTCGTCCAATGTACATTCGTTCTACGTGTTCTGCCCATCTTAGTTTTCGCGATTTAATTACGAAGACAATGCTTGCGGCTGAATAGTGTTTCTCGAGTTCTGGATTGTGTAGTTCCTCCATTCGCCTGTTTCTTCGTCCTTTTTTCCACCATCAATTCTCCTTTAGATCTCATTTTAAAGATCTGAAATCTATTTTCTTGCTTCTTTGTTTTGAATAATTCCTTCATAGCACCACGCGAATTTCAGCAATTTTTTCCTCTGCCATTGCGTTTTTTATTCCGAAGGAGATGGTTGACTTCTTTCCTAGGGTCGGATATCACGTGATCTCTTCGCTATTTTCCAGAGCTTGAAGTCTTAGAACATGACGGGCTTTTACTTTTCTTCGCACTCTTCGTCGCATCAATGCCTTCCTTTGGGGGCTATGCAATAGCCTAGTTTGCTTTCCGCTGCCTTATGACAGTTTTTATTGTTGACTGCTATACTGCTTCTACCTGAATTGTTTCGTCGTAAGTCTCTATGCCATCTAGTGGGGCGAACCGGTTATGAATTTCGTCCTGGTATTAATGCTGCATACGAACTTTCTTTAACTTTTTAACATTGAATTTTTTTATACCTTGCTGTGATCCGCTTCTGTGAACTTCGATTCGGCTTTTAATTGATTTAATTTAATGGTTTAATATTTTGTGAATTATCCATTATTTTTGATAACTTCACGAACGTTTCTTGGTAAAAAGTCGCGACAAGTACTCGACGGTGTGGTGTACCAAGCTGCTACCGTACACCCTCATTTTTAAACTTTCCAACCGCAATAGACGTTTTTAATATTCTCCACAAAGTTTCCAATGAATTAAGATCGGGTGATTGGGCGGACTGAGGCATTCAATGGCTTCTCCCACTTAGCGAGCGGAAACATTACATCAATAATTTGGCATAGTACAGCCCTGTGACCGTTTTGCCCTTCTCCGGGTAGTCGATGTGGATCACACCTTGTGAATCCCAGAAAACGGTGGCCATCACCTTTCCGGCCGTTGGGACAGTCTTCGCCTTCTTCAGAGCACGTTCGCCGGGTGAAGTCCACTGTTTCGACTGTTCCTTGGTCTCTGGTATGTACATACCAGTGGATCCATGTTTCGTCGACTGTCACGAAACGACGCAGAAACTCTTTCGGATTGCGCTTAAACAGCGTCAAACACTGCTCTGAAGTGGTCTCACAGTTGCGCTTGTTGTCCGGAGTGAACAAACGCGGCACCCATCGCGCCGACAGCTTTCTCATGCCCAAAATTTCATGCAGGATATGACCCACGCGATCTTTTGAAATGCCTACTGTCTTAGCTATCTCGCGCACCTTCAATCGGCGGTCTGCCAATACGAGATCGTGGATTTTTGTCACGTTATCCTCCATGGTAGCCGGTTTCTGGGCACCTGGACGTGGCTCATCAAAAACCGACGTGCGACCACGCTGAAACTCGTTAAACCAATTTTTGATGGTCGCCATCGAAGGAAAAGAATCATCGTACACAGCATCCAAACGCTCTTCGATTTCGCTGCGCGATTTCCCTTCCAAAGACAAGAATCGAATCACCGACCGATATTGCTCTTTTTCCATTTTTCTAAAATCCGCGGACACTCCCGCTTCCACACGCGGTCAAAATAAAACTACGAGTCCGATCCGACAGAAATTTCGACAGCCGTCTACTAGAATGTACTACACGATAGTAAGTTGCTCTTGCGATGCTGGCGCCATCTGGCGCCATATGGCGCCATCTGGCGGTGAGGCTAAGTACTTATCGGACCGCCCTCGTATTGAGGCAGTGTGGTCGCATTTTAGGAGCGTTTGACCATCTACCATCGTTTCATCCGACAAAAAAATGCATCGCCATTTATTTTCATACTGCACCTATCGAATTCAGATGTTCTTTTGCGAATTTTAAGCGGTACTCCCATAACTTTTTAGTAAGAAGAGGAACTTCTCTAAGACTTCTTCTAAAAATATGTTTTTTTTCGAGTCTTCTTCGTACCGTCCGAGATCAGACTAGCAAGTTAAATTCAATCTCGATGTCGTCAGCTGAATTAAGAGGGTCTTTCTTCAATAGGCTTTTTATTAAGGCATCATCTTTCAGAGATGTTTTTTCTGGTCGACCTATTGTAAGGTATTAGAAAGGCATTTCGATCTTCCAATGAGTCTGGCTACATCCTGTTGCGATTTTCCTTCCTGCGAAAGATTTAGGGTCAAATCCTTTTCGACTGTTGAAGTTTTCATAAATAATTCATTGCGTCTTCAAAACTAAACCGAGAGAAAAAAAAACAAATCTAAACACAATCAAAAGGCAAAAAAGTAAAGTTCCTTCAAACAGATAGGAATGCCTTCACTGAAAGCAAGGTAGCATTTGTACGGGTTCAGCATCTTAACTTGTCAGTTTCTAGCTCCTTTTTCGCTATACACCGTTATACAGTTATATACTTCTCGTCACCTGTTACGACTGGATCATAAAAAGTAATTTTACATAACGTCTAAGCAAAGATATGTCCGTTAAAGAAAGCAGCACCCATGTGTTTAGATTAGTAGTGAATTCAAGTTTCTTTAAATCACGAAATCTAAGCAAATGAACAGCTTTAAGCTTCAAGATATTTGGGTTATTTTCAAGGAACCCCACAATATACAAACTACTTTTTAATGGCCTTAAGATCAGGGGCATGATCCGAATAAGCGATTTGAATATTTTACCTTGCAGCGCTCATTCCTTTTCGAAACTCGTACTAATTTGGTGACGGTGTTTTTAGCAGTTTTCTTCACACAAAAATTTATTTGACTCAATGGTGTCTACCGGTAATAGGATTCTTTTTACCACGACCTACCGACTGGTATACAACAAGTGCATAAAATAGCCACTAGGCAAGTAATACAGATTAGTCACAAACTTTTGCAACGATCCAATAGGCTTTGTACCTCCAATTTGAAGTAACATTTTTACTTTCCTTGCATTTACATAACTCAGCACGTTTGGATCTAAGACTCCTCAATATACTCAAGCCACAGAAACTATTCGGGAATGCACCGCATTATAATGAGCCTCGTCGTGATGCAATGACGAAATTTCCTTTTTCAGGATTTCCCGCATCAGACGTAAAAAGTCAACCGAAAACCAGTCTCAACATTGCATAATCGCGAACCAAAACCATCTAACCGCTCTTACCAATTTGTTATTCAAAGCTGAACGCTACCATCGAACGTCGCAGTCACCATAATATATGAACGCAAATACATCTTAATATAATCATTCGGTAACCACCCGTGCCTGACCTGTATTCCACTTAATGTTACATTCATCTTTAACCGCCAACTAAGCCATCTGCAGACAACCTGCGTTGGTAAAAAATCACTCGCATAGCATTTACTGAAAAAAAAATAAGAACGCGAATGATATCCACAAAATTTCCATAAGAGTCAGCCAACCGGCATACGAAACGCGCGATCTCATGCTAGCGCTGATGGCATTGCCACTTGCTGCAAATGACTGGTTACCATGTCAGAAGGTTGCGTTGTGAAGCGTTTTTTTTTTGTCAAATTTAATTCGTATTCCAAATATTGCAGATATTCGCGGAAAATAAGTTAAAAATAAAACGTGGAGCGCGAATATACGAAAAAAAAGGTAAACCTGCATAACAGCAGGTTTCGTGTTACCTACACCCAGCGAGACCGAGAGACCATTGACCCGAACGGATGATTTGGTTTTATCGGTCTTCGGGGTTCGTGAGGGTGGAAACGATATAATCGTATGTACCAGGAACCAGCATATGGGTTTCTTGGAATACGTAATAAATGCCGAAAACACTTACTGGGATATCATCTTGTTCATTTTTGTCAGTAGGTATCTCTGGTGAATCACATGTTACTGTCCGACGGGAACAAAAAAATCGCAAGCAATGCGTTATCAGCTTATTATTATATTGTTGTCGCTGTTGAACAAATTGCTTCCATTGCGTCACTCTAGTGTGTCCACAGGTGCGTAAGGAGTTGGGCGATAAGCGGATTTATAAAATCAAGTTTGCTATCTTATCAGGGATCAATGAATAACATTCTAGAAACCATTGTAGTTCAGCTGGCTGCTGAATCACTTAAGACTGTTGTTGCATTTATATTCAACGCTCATTAATGGCTTAAGCGCGTGCTTATTCCTTTTCAGGTCACCGGATAGTGTTTATAGTTTGAGTGGTTTAGTTGGGAAATGTAACGATTTGTACAAGAGGAATTAAAGGATAGTTGTACCAGGTTATTTTGGGCAAAGGAAGGTCGTAACAATTCTGCAAACCACAGCCTTTTAGATGTTACCATCATCTACCTAGTATCAAAATACTTTAAGTGTTTTCTGAGCTAGCATCCTACTTCAAAAAAGGGCTTATGGTTTTCGATGAGTACCTATAGAGTAGATTACGGGTACATACATTCACACAAACTTTTCTACCAATCTTACTGTAACCTCCACGTAGGGGCTCCTAAATGCTTAGTCGCGAAATGTAGATCGGCAGACCCCTTTGTTAGGTTGTTGGAGGCAGGAAATGAGTCAAGTAGGAGTGTGAGCTGTCATTACGATTTAGCTGCTTCTTTTTGGTGTAAAAAAAAAAAAAACTGTTCCTCCAGGTTGTAGATTGCGTTTATGGTTTATATTCATAACCATTATATCCATCCATGGTTAATATCTTTACATATTTTGCTATTCTGTTCCATCTGTTCTAGGTCCATTCTTATATTGCCCACCCATTTATAGTACGGCTTTCTTTTTCCTTCGTGTTTTCCACTCATTATTCGTTTGAATGTTTGTCCACTGTCCATTTGTTCTACGCGTCTCGTCCATGGTTGCGAAACGTAACAAAAACATTTCCTGATCTCCTTGGAACTTCTCGAGATTCACCGTCGAAATGTCGACTCGTTTTTTTTTTGCCAGAGAACTTTTTCTTATGCAATTCTTTCGCAAGGATTCTTTAAACGCTGCCCATGAGATCCCTGAGACCTCAGCTATGCATATGAGTGACCATCAGCATTCTTCGATCTGCCAACACAACATTTTCGACTTTTTTCACCTTATCTTCAGTGAGGGATGTAAACAGGCATAAATATATATTTTATATATATTATATATATATACATATATCTTTTTTTTTTTGGTTTTAATATTTTTTTTTGTTCTATCCTACCCTAACCTACTCTACCCTAACCTACCCTACCCTATGTAAGCCTGCCATTGGTGTTAGGCAAGCCCTGCCTTCAAGAGGCTGAAGCTATTGAAATGTCCACTGACGCAGCTCCCTCCAGCCACCAAAAGCGTTGATGCTGGCGGACTACGTCTCCTCGATCCCGGCGTGAGACCGATCTACAGAACCTGAGGCGCTCGGGCTCACTGAGCGCGACATCGGGTCCGTAGAGGAATCGCCGTTCCACGGAATTACGACCCACGTGGAAGATTATCGGCACCGCCAATCTATCCTGGATCAGCCCACATCTATCTAAATAGAGGAATGCTTCTGGGGGGACAAAGCCGTTAAGGCGCACTCTCTCGTGATATAAATCATTGGGGTAGTAAGCCCCAGAGATTAGGCTATTGACCGAAGTCATTGCTCTCGCAACGTGGCCTCGAATCAGTTTGATCAGGAAGTTATCCACCCGTACAATCCTGGCCCTATTGTATAGGACCTCGTTCGGGTAAAATTTCGTGTAATCAGATTCGGGTGTCCTATGTAACCCGAGACAAGTCCTAAGACATTGTCGCTCAAACACCCGAATCCTTTCCATTAAGCTGGCTCTCACATTGAACCAGACGGGGCATCCATAGGCAATCATGGACCTGATTAAGGCCATTTAGCAGATTACCTTCACCCTGGGATCAAGTTGGCTGCAATGAAACAGCCATCTTGTCAGAGCGAAAGCGCCTCGGGCCCTTGCCAGAGCAGCATCTACATGTTTGTCAAGATATATATACTGATCTAGCCAGATCCCAAGGTATCTGAGTACACTTTGTTTCGCCAGTGGGCGCCCGTCCTGTCCAAGAATTGAGAACCCGCGCCAATTTTTTCTAGTGTCTCGAGAGGCCGTAGACAAAGGCGTTCTGAATTATGGAAAATTACTTTAAATTGATGCTCCTGTCGACTGTCTTTTTTAGTCAAGCTATTTTTAGTAAACGATTTTTGCTCCTGAAATAAACTGTGACGTTTTAATATATTCAGTATGTTAACGTTGTACGCCTACTGTCGTAGAGAATATCATAAATATATTATATTGGTTAACTTAAACTGCCACACAACCAACCGGCCTCTTCATCTAGTAACATCTAGTTATCTCCAATTTCGCAATTTAATAATTTAAGGCTATATCCCTGTGGGTGCATCACAAAATTACAATAAGGGAATCCCTATCGATATTTCGAAGTAGAGCACTTAACTTACAAAATTTAAAAATCTTGGTCATGTTTAAATGTTTTGGAGACCCGAATTGTTTTCATTAACATAAATAAAAAGGAAGAGTTATCTGTCACTAAATGGTGTTTGGTATTGGTGTTGATGACGGTTTTTAAATCAAGCAACGCGTTTGAAAGATGATATTTAAATTTGTAACTTTCATGTAGGCAAGTTTGTATTTCGTCAATTTTGTCAAAAGTTATGTTAATTTTTAAATGAATAACATTTCTGGATAAATGCGCTATATTTTGATATTTTCGTAGAATAGGCAAGAACGATGTGCAAGCTCCGAAAAAACGATGTGGTGTTTCTGGCCGATTTGCTTTGTCAAACTCAACAGAAGTGGTTTGCTTGCTTCCGTTCTAGAAATTTCTATATGAAAGATGCACGTCACTCCGGTCAATCACTGTAAAATCGATCCATTTTCTAAGAATCTAAAAACGGGCAATTAGAAATTGGTAAGATGGAAGAAAGTCATTCGAAAAAAATAGTATCAAAAATTAAATGTCAGCAAATAACAAGACTGCAAAAAGCAGTTCATAAAAGGCTTCCCAATTGACCAGTACAAAGGGAATTATCTTCATCATAGCAACGCCACACTACACACATTTTTAATGATGCAGCAAGAATTAAGAAAACCTCTGCTGAGAAGTTTTGATGGAACTACTGTATGGCCCAAACCTTACGACTACATATTATCATTTGCTTCGATTTTGAAAAAATAAAAATAATTTCACATTAACAAGACACAGTGAAAATGACAGTGACAGAGTTGTCCCCAAGTCTTTCGCCAGAAATCCCAAAACTTGTGCACTGATCATGGAACTGCTCAAAAAATGGCAGAAAGTCCCACATATTTCTGAACAATATTACATGATTTTTAAGCGTTTGGTTTTTAGTTGTCGGAAAATGGCAAAAGTGTGTAAAGTTTTATTTGATTTGATAAGCCCATATTTGACGTTTGCTTTTTAAATATTACTTAATGTGGTCGAAATGAGTCCAATTTTGAGTCACTTTTTTGAGTATATTAGATGGCTTTCGCTAATATCAGGAGTAGTGTTGTCTTCCAAGGCTGGAACGGCCCCTGGCCTCTCGGCATGCACCAGAGATTTGACGAATGGCCATAAAAAATAGTCTAAAACGTCGAATCGCACGAGAGATAAATTGCATCAATTCAATCGATTCGCGTACTGTAGGCATGTAACGCCGTCTTGCTGGAATCACATGTCAACCAGGTTCAGCTCGAAAGCTCGATATCATTGAACGATAGCGGGCATCATTGACAGTAACGTTGCTCTCACAGTCTTCTTTGAAAAAATACGGTCCAATGATTCCGCAGGACCATGCACCCAATCAAACAGTACATTTTTCCAGGTGCGTTGCAGTCCTTATATTTTATGAAGTTGCTCATTGGACCAAATACGTAATTTTTTGTTTATTAACCATTCAACCAGCTCATTAGCTTTCCGGCTGAAGACAATTTTTCGATAAAAAATCGGATTTCCTTCCAACTTTTCTAAGGCCCACTCACCGAAATTTTGACGCTTTGACTAAGATCCTTAAGTAAAATTGTACACGTAATCGAGTTATAAAATCTCGATTGCTGCGAACAGCCACGAATGGACAAGGTCCTCGTTAACAAAAGCGGATACAGCAGTAATAAGAAATTTGTTCAAACAACAAGGTGACTTGTGCCCGTGCTTTTTCCAATCCTCGAAGGATTTCTGATATGCGGTTTTTGATATAGCCTTGCGCTCTCCCGATCTCTCTATGCGGTCTGAATGGTGAAGAGAAGCTATCAAATCACTGAAGTAAATGCTGAAAAGGATCGGCGAATTCACCGTACCCTGTTGCAGTCCGTTGTTAATATCAAATGTTTGGGTAGAAGTCACGTTGGCAATTTTCACTACGAACTTTCTACCTGTTAACATGTTAAAAATCATAAATAGCAGTGGTTTACTTATGCTCAGCCGATTGAGCTTGTAATAAAGACCTTCTAGCCATACGGTGTCGAACGCTTTTTCCAAGTCAATCAGACAGGCACCCGTGCGTTGGTTCTTGCATTTATTCCATTGGATATCCGACACGAGTTTCGACGCGGCATGAATTGTGTCATGCCCCGCTCTGAAACCGAATTGGTTATCCGGGATGATTTTATTGTCCTGAGCCCATTTAGACAGGGCTCTATGGACCACCTTCTCGAATACCTTGCTGACACTCGGAAGGAGACTTATCGACCGGAGATTTGCCGGGTTTGAGGTGTCCTTACCCCTCTTGGGGATTGGTTGCACCACCGCTGTCTTCCAGTGCCCAGCTTAAACTCCTTGGCCCAGCGTGCTACTGTGGAATATGGAGGAGCAGAGTCCCTCAATGTTTTCACCAAGTCAATGTGTATGTGTAGAGGTACTTGATAACTGCTCTAATTTTTCCATTTTGATGTTATCAGTTCATACTCAAATGAATTTGGATTCTGGAAATCGTGGAGCACCAAATTAAAAAGAAGTGATGACAAGGCATCTCCTTGTTTGAATTCTTCACGTATTTCGAAAGTTTCTGATAAGACATTTCCTACTTTAACTCGTCGCTTGTTACCCTTTAGGTTTTCATGTATCGGTTTTAGCAACTTTTTCGGGATTTTTAACTTTAAAAGGACATGATACATGATGGACCGTGGAATTGCCATTTCTTTACTAAAAGTCTTCGTATAGTGAAAATCTGATCATTCGTCGAGCGGTTCCTCCTGAAGCCACACTAGAGCCTCCGATGATTTCCTTAGCATATGATGCTGGTTTCTCTTTTGCGTATAAATTGCTTCAGTTGCGATTTGGAATTCTTCCGCAACTTCCTGATGATGAACTTTGAAGTGTTGAAGGTCTCCGTTTTAGTGATACTTCTATGGATCCAACATCTAAGATGGCTTTGTTATGTAGGGTAAATGGACAACACAAGACAAGGCCGGAGAAGCTTGTTGGTTTGAGCCCTGGCTTACCCCGAACTGTAGTGCCAACTTGATCACACTTATTTCAGTTCTCAATCTTGCATAAGAGCCGTCACTTTGAAATTAATCGAGCTCAATCGAGGCTTATGATCAGGCTCCATAATGAACACTTTAGAAAAAGGCACTATTAAAGAAGGAAAGGCACGAAAAGCAAGTTTAGTTGAAAAATAAATATTAAATATTAAATTAATTTGAATAATTTATATGTAACCTCTGCTTCAAAGTCCAGCCCAGTCTTCTCCCACACTAATTTTAATTTTTCGCTGGATGATCACTCCAAACCAAAACGATTAAAAATGTTCTCCGAAAAAACTCGCACGAGCTCAAAACGAAGCGAACAGGAAAACTACCATAAATCTCAAAAATGATGGCTGATTCATGGATGTATTAATCTCTCTTTGAGGGCTGACTGCTTTAAGGAGCAGGTTACACTTTCAAAGTTCACTTGATTTTGTTAACTTCCCAGTGGGAAGTTTTTGTAATGGGGCCGAGTTTGTGGATCTCCAATTTTGACATATCTCCGCGTTTCAATGTAACTAGAGTCGAGCACTAGTAAGTGCGAATGTTCGTATGTTTGTACGGAGTTTTTCGCCTCGATTATCTTGAGAACAAAAAATGATATGGATGTGGGACCAGTTTTCTTCGATGCGTAGTTGCATATTTTAAATCTAAATAATTTTCCAGTAAAAACGGTCGAGTCACAAAACAAAAACAGGAAAATTTGCCAAATTTCGAAATTGATGAAATGGGCTATAATTGTTATTATTTATGCACTTTCTTTGCACTGGGAAGTTTTTCGTGTGAACCTTGCCTGTCACATTCAGACCACCTTTTTTGATTTTGTTGGCTCGATGACAGGCACTTCGAAAGTGAAAGAATTATTTTGTGGTCTTGAATTTAAAGCTAAATAGATAGATGGCCGGGTCTTCTGACTCTTGTGTTGTCTGAAAGTCTAAAAAATTACTTTTTTTATGCTAGTTCAATGTTCTTTCTGGTACATCAACTGAAGCGAGGTAGTGTTTATTTGTTTAGGTCGAAGAGTATAAACGAGTTTCGGAAAAACCCCAAGTGAATTGGAACTTCGGCTTCGTATTGTGGCAGGTTGGTTTATTTGTCACCTACTATGATGGTCATGCAATTGATGCTCATGCTATAGACTTTAACCTACTCAAAAGTAGATTATATACATATTTAGAGTAAAATATAGCTGAATAACTGAAAGGAGTGATTTCCGGTTAGATAAGCTTGACCTACTAGTGTGGTTGGGTGAAGGGAGGATTAAATTGTATGTGACAGCTTAGCTACCGACTGACTCCGAGTCTAGTCTGCTTACTTCCCACCACGACATGGACTAGGAAAAATAATACAATAGGATGAAAACTAAAAATTCTTTTATGGGTCTTGATTCGGCATAATATGTTATATTTAGTCAACGTATCCTCCCATAAAAGTCTCAAGTCGGAACTATTTTATTCCTCAGCACTAAACGTAATACAGTTGTGTATATGAAATTGTGTAAAAACCTCATAGTAGACAACTTTCATAGCCTTGATTGCAGAACAGTCACAATTTCTAACGCCATCGGCTTAGTCGGGTTTTTGAACAAATTGTCAACGCGTCTTACCTAGTTCGACAGAGTATTGCGAGGTTTCATTTAGGCAATGAAATTAAAATTCATTGCCATTTGTGTTTTATCTTGGCATTAATAATTTCGCTGTTTATTTGCTTTCAGTATTTTCTCAACCGAAACACTCTGTTTTATCGTTACGCCACACGTGCTTCAAATTCAATAGAAGCGCATACAGACTGTTGGATGTTGCTACGTATCTTGTCGATGGCCCTTGGCCGTTGTTTGTTTATGCCGCCAAACTGGTTTTGGGGGTATCCTGCCATGAAGTATGTGAAAAAAAATCACGTATTGACATAAATGTAATTTAAATGCCCAGGTTAATGTAGAAAAAGGCAGTGAAAAAGGTTAGCAGAGCAGGCCAGTGTTTGGCTAACATGCGAAAACTAGTTTTAAGTCATTCCTCGTTGTGGGTCGGTTTTTTATGCGTCTGGCCGTTTTATATAAGTGTTCTGGCTTCATCTCATATTACCATATTTCCCCCAAGTGTATGTAGTTCATGTTTACGTAACTCATGCTGTTTTCCTTCAAAACACTAAAAAACACCTAAACTAACAGAGTGAGAACCGCGAAATACACGTACATTACCAATAAGAAAGCAAAGCTATTTCACTAATTGTTTTATCTAATTCCTTTCCTTCTCTCTCTTTATTTTCAGATACATTAACGACTTTGAAGTGAAATTTTCGGCGAACTTTACCACATGATACGACCGTACGAGTAGTTACTCCCAAACACAAACCTTAAGTAAGCCTTTTAGTCGAAACGACAAGGCAGACTCAAATCACTTTCATTTCATCATTCGGGTCGTGGTAGTGCTCTCAATTAAACATAATCTCGTATTGACGCAACACAAACCCTCAAGCACTAACCGATAGTGCATTCGAAAGTCAAGCGTGCAAGTGCAACGACTAGAAATAAATCTGTTACCTTCGTGTATTCGCTTTTTTTCTAACCATTTTTAGTGCAATTATCTGTAAAATGAAATATCTATTAGTTCGTGAGTGAAATTATCTGATCAAAATTGTTTTTTATTCGATCGCATGTGAGTTTGAAATGATCGCGCCAAAGTTACCGTAAAGCTACGTCGCCGTCACAACTAAACTTTCTTCCGACAAATGTTTCTTTCATCTATTCCCGATTCATACTGAAGATACTAATAGACAAAGATATTCTTTAACAGAATCCAACGGATAATATTTAAAACCAATCACAATGGATACGTCTTCGAACGCGGACAGCAGTCCGGATCAACCGTCGTTTTGTTTCATTCGGGTAAGTTCACAATCACTATTTGCTTTTACAATAGTTCGTTATTTCCATCTTTTCCTTTTTTTTTTTTTTGTAAAGAGAAGATGCATCTATCCGAATGCTTATTTATGACTTGGTATTCACGCATTTTATTGTGCTGACCCGTTGTGGTGGTTTCACTTCTTCACCTTCACGCATTCCACTGACCAAGCGAATTGGAAGTAAATAACAAAATCTAACACAAGCTAGCCACCTGACAGCGACTACGGTGACGACAGAGACGTATATGGCGATGCCGACTATGTTGACTACCACCTGGGGGCTTGTTTTCACATCGGACAACAAAATTAATGAAATTGGAAATATACCTGCTACCCAGTCATAGATGAATGTAATCTTGGGTGACGTTAAAATTGCAAATATATCTATTAGGTATCGGGTGGAAATAATTTCGCCGATGGCGATTGCTTGAGAACGTGTTCGAAAAGTGGCACACGATTTGAGAGTGGTTCGTGTTTTTATTTTCGTTACAGTTTCCGGTTTATAGGAATTCGCACGAAAGGTTTTTGGAATTTGTGATTTGCCGAAAAGTGCAAGTTTTTTTTTGAATTGTTTCCGATACGAACAGTAGATGTTGCTGATTTATAGACCGCCTGAGGACGGTTATGTTCATTAACCTAGTCTACTCTCAAGAGTTCGCTCTATAGAGCTCTACGCGAGTAGGCCTTGGCTGAGCTTAGTCAGTGAAGTTTTTTTATTTTATTTTTGACCATCAACACAAGTAAGACAGCTTGGGTAGCTTTCACTAGGGAAAGGAATTTACACCCTTACCTAGTCATTAAAACCTCGATCATAAGCTTAATTGGAACTCTGATATAAGAGCATTGTGGTCCTATTGCCGCTGATACGTTTAAGGCTGGGGATTGACATTTTTAAGTTGTACACCGGAACAGTGGGGCCTGTCATCATCTTTGCCTTATGAGTATGGCCCTCAAAGTTTAATTTATATAATTTAAAAAAAAAAAAATTAAAGACTCGCATAACAGTCTTCTAACAGCGTCTCAAACAAACAGCACTTACTGGTCCTTAGCTATGCGAAGTATATTAGGAGTCTCCCACTCGGAAAGCATATTGACATGTCATTCTTCGAACGAACTTCCCGAGCATGAAATATTAAGCACGGTATCGGATTCCCAGCGATAAATGTATGTACTTCGTTGGCAAAAAAATTGAGATCTAGTAGAGCTCATATATGTACATATATTGGACTCAAAATCCGGTAAGGACTGGCAAGATGGGTTCCTACTCTTTTAACCAGAAAAGTATTTCTCCGATAAGCATATGGATGACGAACGCTTTCATGGACTTCCCAGCTCTAAGTTCAACTCAAGGACCTAGTTAGGCTGTTAAAAACCATTCAACCTTGGAACAAACTTCCCAGAACTATGCAGAAACTCAGCAGATGTAATATCAAAAGATTTGTAGGCTACCTGTCGGGACCTTGCAGTCTGAAATCAAATGAACTTCTTCCCCAAGATTGAATGCAGATTGTCGTGTGGATGACAACGTGATAATGTTGTCCTCTGCCACCGTAGGAAGTGTACATTTCTTAGAGAAGTCGTATTTCCTCTGTTTTTATTCCTGTGCGATCAGTAGTCACTATATTTGAAAAATTTAGAACATCCTCGTATAATTGGTTTCCTTGACAAAATTGACCTTTACGGTTGCAGCGCCCTCCTTGCTAACCGTACATTAGCTTTATGACTAATTTTTTATTGAAAAAGTTTAGACTCATATGGGTTAGTTTTCTTCCACCGATAAATAGAAGGCTCAGATTCAGGCTTAAACGCTTAAAAATCCCATTCCTTATTTAGGCTCAAATTTACCAACATTTTTATATCCGAAAAACTTGGGGCAAGAGTATAATTTTGTAGCCGTTTTGGCCTTTAGGGAAACTGCTTTCGCAATGAATCTTAGAAAAGGAAAAAGTATTCAAACTTGAATAAGACTTTTGTTTCCAGTAGGAGATTTATAAGGCGGAAGTAAGTCAATTTTCCGCTTAAGTCTATTTAGAAGCCACATATCTTGTGTTAGTTCCCAATCTTATCTCTGAATTAAATTAATTCAGATATTGCTACAAAAAACCTTAAAAGTGTTCAAGATATCATACATGCCTGGAGCATTGAAAAACTTTTACAATCGGCCTTTCCACGACTCGCAGGTCCCATGGTAGGATGGTCCTTAATAGAACAGTTGCAAGCTTCTTTAACAACTTTTGGATTCCTTTGATGAGGTTCTTTGAAGGAGGACTTTCTTTTTGGGAATAAAAAAAAAATGCTGAAGCCAAGTCGTTACTTTAAGGGAGTAGTCGGTCACCTTGGTGTGACTGGGTTTATTGTCATAATAAAATTTTCAATTTCGACGGCCAATGTGACGGCTGACTAGCACTTAGCACTTCTAGAAAAAAAATCACAATCCCTCAGATACAAATTCATATTGGGATAATCCCTTGGCGTCAAAGAGAACGATGAACATGGCTGTCATTTCGGATTTGCTCATTCAAACCCTTTCTTGATGATGTAATGCCGCAATAATCAATAATCGAAAAATCAACTTTCGGTTTCCTTGGTTACTTTGTCCCAGAAGCGATATTGTTCTTCCATGTATTACAGAAAGTCTTCGCAGCCAGACACTCGTCTCTGTTTTTTGTTTGGCATAGTTCTTCCGTCTCTCCAAATTTTCAATTATAATTGTGTGCACTGTCATCCCATCAACCCCAATTATATTAGATACCATGCGCGAGCTTAGCCTACGGTCTGAATACGATCTGAATCCACACTCACTCCGCTACCTTTGAAGAACGTATGCCTTTAAAAGGTGCATTTTGTGACATGCTTCTTCCTTGAACACTTGGTGAATCAGGCCTACCGCCTTTGTACCCGATTTCCCTAGTCCGACATAACATTATATTGTGTCACCACTGTTAAATTTTCGCTGCATTTTGAGCTTGCACCGAAACGAAACTGGAGTCCACCTAAAACTCGCATTTTGAAAATATCTGACCTTTTTTTTTTATAATTCATGCAGGTTCACGAGTGTTCGCTCTTTTGGTGTTTGTCACACAACCTGGACGGGGTGCAGATGGTTTGTGTCGAAGATGTTCGTTAACTACTCTCCGGAGGTGGTTGCCCTAGATAGGATTTGGAGATTCGACTGAATTTGCGTTGGTTGTAGTTCACAGTAACTCTTTTGTATCCATGTCATTAAGGTGTCATATTGGAAATACAACTCAGAGTATGAATTCTTGAAGTGATCTTATGCTGCGAGTTTTATGTCTTCGTCATGCCTTCGAAAGGCACTCCTTGATCGTCTCTCATTCACAACTGGTGTTGTTGCACAGTTTTTTCCGTATAGGAATTGTTCTTGACTGTGGATGGACAGATCTTCGGTTCAACAGTCGATGCTGATTACCATTGCACCACGACCACCCCTGTACAGACATGTTGGGAAAAACTGTTTCCGATATTTTTTACTTTTTTATAAACTCTGTAAAGCTAGTATTAAAGCCCGTGGTTGACCAGAGCCGAGGCGTCTCTCAACCACATATTTTGTGTGTACTCGTAATTCGTTTCTTCCCGTAAGTAAAAGAGACTTATTCTTTATTATCAGTACCTGCGAAATACGATTTGGGTGACTCGAACTTCTTTTCATCGGCATCAGAAGCGAACACACCAGAGTTGCTTAAATGGTTTTTAAGTTGAGCATAAAATTTAGTACAATTCCGGGAATGAGGGTTTTGTAACTCTTGTTAGGAATGGATTTATAAGCTCACCGTTCAGGGCTCTAATATTAATAGCATCTAATGTTTAGTCAATGTGTAACGTATGTAGATTATTGCTCGAAGTTTTTTTATGGTACATTCTCCAATTGGACTAGAGTTTTTATGTAAACAATATAATGTTCATGTGTGTTGGAAATTAGGCAAGCCTAAACTCCTTCAGATAGAATTAAATAAAATCAGATTTTCCAACAGTTACCAGGAGCTCTTAAATCAAACCCTAATTAAGGTCATGTAGCGAACGCGATGGCAGTCCAGACCGAAGGAGCTTGCCCCAAATTCAATTTTAGTCAATAATGCGTAAGACCCAAAGAACCTACTCCACATAAGATTTAGGTAAGATCCAAAAGATATTCCCGCCGTCACTCTCCCATAGCCAATGGTTAATGAGGTCTCAATCGGCCGCTGAAAAGACCGCACTGCAAACTGTTATAATCGATTAAGGGGCACCCGCATAAGACGCAATGATGTGAGCTAATTCGGTTAGTCACCCGGGCAAATTGCGAAAATGTCAAAGTGGCTGAGCCTCACCAACAAAAGTAAATAGAAATGAGAGCAACAGCCACTGGCGATCACACTCGGCTGACCGTGGCGTCATGCATAAATGCAAGGCATTAAGCCAATTTGTTTGAAGAAAATCTGAAAAATATTTTCCCGCGTGTGTGATTCGCGTAATTCGAAACCCCTTCTATCGCCTTCGCTGTCTGGTAGTTGTGCGGTTTAGAGACCGTCTAATACCAATAAGTACATGAATGAGTAAGAAAGTCGTTTGGAAACGAATTTGCGGTGAAGTTCATGTTTGTCTTGTGAACATGGAACGCTGGGGTATCTCATAGCACTCAGTAAATCTGCAGACATTAAAGTCTCGATTGCGTGACGTAGCGTGTCACTTTTACTCTATTCGCTTGTTGTTCGAACGATCCTGCAGCAATCACACATGTAATCACCGACGCATAAACAAGTTCTTGACTGCATTTCTTAGACTCCCTCCTGGAAGGCAGTCGGTTGTAAAAATCTTGGCGCATCATAGCGTCGTACAGGTGGGCAGACGTTCCGTCAGACAGAACTTGCCGGCAATTAGGCAGACATCAAGTCCGAAACTGACATGGGGGAGTGTTAATAAACGGGCATAAGAACAAGAGTAAGAACCAGAATAAGTGTAATGACAAAAAAGTTAACTCAGCCGAATGGAACAAAGAGGGGTCTCCACTGCCTCAATTGTATGGTTTACGATTCGTTGACCCTCTCTGGAGGTGAACTACCTTTCTGAATGGCTCCTGAGGTCAGCATAAACCACCTGAGTGGGGTCGTCCTACAAAAAAAAAAAAAAAAAACGAACAAGTAAGCAGTTCCACAATCAGTGAGTAAAGATGGTCGTGGTAAATAACCATGACGCGAGGAGGAAGTGCTCACTTGTCTTCGAATTATCGCAGCCCGGTTCGGGCAATCATTCTTCGTAAATTTGTTTATGTTGACTCGAAATGATTGTTTGGCTGATAAACATGAAAGCGACTCGACCAGCAATGACAAGGTGTCGGAGACAGTGGACGTGCTCTTTGTATAAGTTCCCTTCTTGAGTTTGATGCCAAACTCACGTTCAGGTTTGTTGTGTTATGGTTCGGTGACTGCCAGATTATGATACCACATCAAACATCTATTTTCGAAATATAATCAAAGCAAATATTTACAAGAATTTTGTAACCAATCTCATGAGATTCGGCCACCGAAGTGGACAGATGTCAGAAGATGTTTGCACCAACAATGCTTGCTTGAGTATATGGGTATCTAGATAAAGGCTTAAAATGTATGTTCGCAGATAAGATTACATTTTTGAGATTCTCTTGGTATTTTTTGTTTCTATTTTATCTTTTCGTATTTAATCAGGTGGGCATCCGATCAGCTTTTAGTATCTATAATGCTCGGGTTTGAAATGTGGGCTACCACTTTTCACTATTTATTGCTGATTTCGAATAAGGACTTTCGGAAACGCTTTTATGAAACAACTAGGCGCTATCGGAGTTTTTTTTCAGTACAGTGTTAAGAAAAAACATTCTAAAATATCCATCCAACATGAGGCGTTATTTTAAATAAATAGAAAAGTGCTACATTTTTCTGAAAACTGGTGAAATTTTTATTTTGGTCCGAAGCACGAACTCTGAGGCTAGAAATTAATGTCTGCCCGGTTTCTACCTAGAAATAGTATTTTTTTTTTTATAGCATTTCTTATGTTTTCGCAGTTGTACAGCAACCCTTTCGTGTTTAAATTGTTGTTGAAGTATTGGCAAACAGAAATAGTCTTATGAACTAAATCACACGATCTAGGATCCTATAGAGATTTGAAAAGCAATAAAGTTATTGCGTCAGCTTCTTCGTGGCTTGTGGCGGTCTCGTGCACCAATTTCAGGCAAAAACAAAAATCATTCATTAATGTAATCTATTCACTGAAAAGATCGAATCAGCGTCATTTTTGACAAAATGTTTCAGCCCAAAAACAAAATGTGTTCCAGTTACGTCGCCTGCCAACAGCCGCATGAAACTGACACTTTTTTAGATGGAGAGGTTGTTCAACTATTTCTTCTAGGTTTTGTTACAAACCCAGAAAAATTAAAATGAGACTTATCGCTCAAAAGAATTTTTGGGTAAAAAGTCAAAATCGTAGGTATGGTGGTACGAAAAACTTAAAAAATCACCGGAATGAACGTTGAATTTTTATAATTCAGTATAATATCACCTCCTATTGAATAACCCTTTGCATACTCGATAATGTAAATCGTTTAGGTGCTACAAGCATACGAAAGCGATCAATACGCTGAGGTCCGATTCTAGTAATCAGTTAAACTGTATAGCAAGAAGAAAGCGATAACAAGATTACCATAGTTGAACCATAGTTGGGTTAATCGCATAGCGGTACTCGCATATTCTATTGCTCTGTTGTTTACGACAACAACGGACTAGGAACTTAGCTAGGAAGTAATTCATTCCAAGTTAGATCAGGTACGATTCAATCTATTACTTAGGCCATATAAAGTACATAGTTGTTCCAGCCGAACCCCGTTTTTAAGTAGCCGTTATTACCCCAAATATACCTGGTAGTTCCGCCTATGATAGCGAAGGTTCTATGGTTAAGCAATAGGCAAATGCGGTCAATGCAGCTGAAGTAAATTTAGAATTGTTGCATATAAGGCTTTACAACAAGTTTGGAATATTCAAAAACTATTTTACCATTTATCAAGAATTGTATTCTCAATTTTTGACATAAATAGTTTGTAAACTGGATACCTTTTAAACTTTACGGCTTTTTTTTTTTTTTTTTTTTTTTGTTGGTGGAGGCTTCTACTATCTGTTGGAGCATTGTACTGCCAGACAGACACCTTAGATGGCGTTAGCCAAGCTTCTTTTTATTCACTTATGTTGTGTGCCATTTGTTTTTCCACACAAGTGAACGAAACCTAAAGCTTAATGCCGATTCCGAACGGCGAGAGCCGAGAAGCTTTTTCAAGGCAAGTGTACAACGGGGGGTTTTGCCAATACCCCGCCGAGGAGGGACGCCGCGAAATAATCATTCGATGGCGTTGGTGTTGTCGGGAACCGAACTCGCTCACCTTGCGTCAGCGGCCGACACACTACCCACTGCGCCACGGCGCTCCCCACTTTACGGCTTACTTTAACTTATTTACTTTCGGGTTAAACCTGGGCTTCAAGAACAACATCATCCAGCTGGCACCATTGTTAGCCAGCTGGTTAAAGTGCTATCTGCCCAGTTGGTTTAAGTCCTTTTCTAGCCTTCTAAACGTGTACACTATCTTAGGGTCGTTCCAGCCATACGTTTGATCAAGTTTATGTCGCTGTATAGTCCGTACAGTTCTTGATTTTATCTTCTCTACGTAAGCGGCCTCTGTTTACGGATGCGCTGTAGAGGGGGATAGGGAAGATTAAGATTAAGATTTTCTAAAGAGCCACCTTATTTTTTGGAGACAGATTACCTCTTGGGCCTAGAGAGGCAACAGTTGGTAAAAGTTATTTTGCATCTGATCCAAAGCCAAGATAGATGACATCTTTGACTACTTCCAAATTATAGTTTCCAAAATGTATACTCAGACCCACTTTAGCTCTGCTTCAATGCTATCAAACTCTTTATTGTATACTCGCTGTATTCGGCTGATAGACGTCGAAGCCTTCACTACAAACATCAATGAAGCGATAAGAGTTTTCGACTGTCATCAACCTGACGAGTTTAAAAGGAAAATCAAAACATGACATGGCTTTATACATCCGTCCCTGTAGACATTGTCATATGCAGCTTTAAAGCTGACAAATAGGTGGTGCGTATCGACCCGAATTTCATGAGTCCTCCCCAAGGTCGGCTGTAGTGTTGTTATACTGTCTGGACCCTCCCTTTGTCTGCCAGCTAAATTTTGACTACACTACAATTTGCAGAGGTGGCTTTTCCATACTCTCAGTATCGTCTGTAGCTCTACTACAAGTTGATCATGTTCGTCTTTGTTGTTAGTTTTGGCATGTTTGTTAACTTTTGCATGTCATTACAGCATCTAACACCTGCTTGGATCGTGTGCTTCTACACACTGTTGTTTACGACTGTTACGGACTGTGGCTTGGGAGACATTATCTTGCTTGTGGGAGACTTTATCTTGCGATTGAAGCTATTCAGCGTCAAATTATGGTGATTTTACTCGACTCCGTTGATTTCGCAAAATCCTCATCCATGCCTTGGTTGCTGGCTACTAAAAGATAGAGTTCTGTCACAAAATCTACTGACCTTAGTCTGTTTTGTAACGTGGATTTCTACAGGCTATGCTTTCCTGCGACTTGTGTTAAACAATGTCATCGTTAAATTTTCCTACAATGATTTCATATCCGAGGATGAGACAGCATCCACGTAATCTATCTATCCGAAGGCAGCTATTCGATACAGATTACTGATACAGATTCGTGACGTTTTGCCTAAATCTGTCTTGAATAACAAAATTGTGCCAAATTGGCGTTGAATTTTCTCTCTATAGCAGTTTCCATAGTAGGTGTCTGATTGTTCAGCTGGTACCAAACTGAAAATCGTATCCTTATAAACCTTTGCTGAAATCGTGAACATGTAATCCGTCCATATCCGAAGCTATTGATTGTCTACGAATAAGGTCTTGCTTTCCGTGCTACCCCTAAGTGCAACCCTCCACTTGAGACCAGGTTTTCGATTTGTCTGATGGTTTATTCTACTCCATTGAATGTTGTTTAGAGGCCGATGTTAAAAGGCTTATCGCCCAATGAATGCTAAACCAAATGGTTTCTGCTTGAAACTCTATTCAAAAATTATTCAGATCGTTGAGCCGTCAAAATCCCCAAGGTAGTCTCTTTATCGCTTTTATGTTAGTATACCGGATCATTTTGAACTCGGGAGTTCAGAGTCTCATTGACAGCCCTTCGCCAAAACTTCCCTGTCATGAGTGTGTAACTTTGTTACTTCCATGCTTCGCCTTTCTGTTTCATATACGGTAAGGCCTCCCTAGTAGTCTTTTTCCTTTGAGTTTTCCACTCCATTATTCTATTGTCCGTTCGTCCAATGTCCATTTGTTCTAAAATGTGACATTTTAAGTGTTTAGTTTTTAATTGTCAAAAAAGATGCAGGAAAATTGCAAATAAAATTTTAATTGGAGTTGATAAACTGATGTTCACCATTTATTTTTTTATTTTATGTAAATGTTGACCATACCTACATCTTAGGTTTACATGGAGAGTCCAATTTTGAGTCACTTTATCAAACATGTTGACTGGGATCTCGCTAAAACCAGTGTAATATTGTCTTCCAAGGCTTCAATTGAAGCTGGCTTATTGGCATAAATAACAGATTTGACGAGTCCCCAAAAAATCGTCTAAAGGTTAATTAATCGTCAAACGGCTAATTAATGAGTCAAAAACTAGAGATAAATTGCTCAGCGAACTCATTACTGCCCCATCGATTCACGTGCTGTGTGGCATGTAGCGCTGTCTTGCTGAAACCACATGTCGACCAGGTTCAGCTCCTTCATTTTGGGCAAAAAAAGTTCGAAATCATTGAACGATAATGGGCGCCATTGATGATAACCTTGTTCTCACGGTTATCTTTGAAAAAATACGGGCCAGGGATTCCGTCGGACCATTAACCGCATCAAACAGTGCATTTTGCCGGATGCGTTGGCAGCTCTACTGAGGTTATTCATCGTCCGGCAGTTTTGTTTATTAACATACCATTCAACCAGATATAAGCTTCTTGGATGAAAATAATTTTCTTCCAGTTATCTAAGGGCCACTCATTCAAAAATCGACAGGTCATTTGGCCTCAGGTTTTTTACGAGTTATATTTCGTAAAGTTTTAGATTAAGATCCTTGTGTAAAATGTTCCACATTGTTAATTAGCACAATTCCAATTGTTGTGAACACCTATGAATGGACAAATCACCGCTCTTCATTAACACAGGCGGATACAACAGGTGGGTGGAGTATGTTAGATGGTAAGTGGCTTAATGTCCAATAGCGTGAAATTGGTGCGAAATTCGGTAACCAGAGGTTAAACTGCTTACTCAGTGGATCGATTATAATGAGCGTAAAATGGTCGAAGGGCGCAAAACCATTTTCACACAGCACAGACAAAAATCAATATAATTTCATGCCCGATGGATGCCTCGCTTTCGGTATTTTAGTGATTGCGAGCCTTCATTCCTTTTCGCACGTCATGTAGCCAATCTTTCAATCAACGAATG
Organism: Merodon equestris; assembly: GCA_958301585.1. Lineage (NCBI taxonomy): Eukaryota > Metazoa > Arthropoda > Insecta > Diptera > Syrphidae > Merodon > Merodon equestris. The sequence continues at coordinate 7,771,884 of OY284415.1, forward strand.
GCCTATCATTCTCGTGCCTATTTTACTTTATTTTACTATACGGCTATACGGCTATTGATCCTTTCTTTACTCTTACTTGCTAGCTCACTGTTCCAGCTCATTGGATCCTGTTAGTCAGACCCTTTCGTTATTGCTTTCATTAGTCTTGTGTTGTTACATTAAAAATCATCCCGTTTCTTAAAAACCTAAATAGAACACCGGCAAGTCTGTCACTTCTTTATATAACCTCATTGCAACAATAAATCTTTCTCAGTCACACTTGGCCTGTTTCTTTTTTTATAAATCAGTTAATTCCATTATTTTCAGTTGAAGAACGACAAAAACGTTTTCCTACAATATTCCATGCCTAATGTGATTTACCTGCATTCACTCCAGTTTGTCTGTAACTAAGAGGAAGCCCATTCGATACATATGAGTCTGTTGGGTCGCTCCATGACTACTTACCCAGTTTCTTTTTCGCAACCGCACAATGAAAAAGAAAGCATTTCCCTATCGGTCTATCTTGTACTTTTTTTTAAGTTGAATGCTCGTGACATTACGGAAGGTTATCGAACCCTACCAAAACCAGCTACTCTTCGCACAAATGTGGCAAATGAGGGGATATTAATGACTATGAGTCTCTAAGCATCTTGTGAACAAAAGAAAGTCAAATAAAAAGAGAAGATGTTCTCGTAAAGACCCATTGAGTACCATGACATCAAAGTGACGGTTCATCGTCCACTATCCGCCCTCGCCGTGTTTTGTATATATCAATGTCAGAATTGTGTGGAGGTGATCAACCATAACTAAATCGTTCCATATTCAAATTTAGTGTTTTAAGCCTTTTGAAGAAGTCCAGGTATAGACTGCGGCCCTCTCTATTGAAGAATAAGAATGAGAAGACGTTACCACAAAGCTGTCTAAGACAACATCAACAGACTACAACAAGAGCGATTGGTCGCCTTGGAAAATTGCACAATTGTACACACCGCCAAGCAACGGGTGAGGTAGGGCATGGGGAAACGGCAAACGCACGAAAGAGTGTTTCTTCGTTTTTATGGTTATTTCGTGTTCACCTTGTTTTGCTTTTCTACGACATTTGGGTTGTGTTGGTCTAGTGCGTTTCTCATTTTCCGACGGCGTTATCGTTCTTTTATCTCTTTTATATGGAATAGAATACGGGTAAATAGGGTTTATGCAACAGTGGGTGTTGCCTAATAAAAGCAAACTAGTTTCTACGTTAATTGGAAGGATATAAAGCAATTCAGGATATATGACTGGGGTGTGCGAAGGTTTGTTAGTCATCGAGGTGGATTTATGATTCGGAAACAAAGGCAATGGATTATTGGTTTGTACTGTGAACGAAGCGCGTAATGGCTACGCTTATATGCTTTGATATGTTGTAATAAAGAATTGCACCATCGTGGAATTAGGCATCACTTATTTGAAGCAAGAGGTTAAGAAGAAGCCTTAAAATAAAAAGAAAAATGTTGGCAGTCTTTTGGACCCGCGCGAGACGAATAAATCTATGAGGACCAATATCCAATAGCCCAGTTGCTGTCATTTTACCAAGGTGATATCACGGATTGCAGTGCATTAAAAGGTACATAGCTAACAATGTCGGTGCTTTTATGAACTTTTTTCAAAGCTTCTTTGACGTTGATTGCCTGTTGACATAAGCCATCAGCTTAGGGTAACTCTATAAAAAGAAATTATATGAGCTATCCTTAAATCGCATTAGCGGCCGGCAATTTTTCGAAACTTCACATTTATGAACATTTTCTTTTAATAGATCAATTGTTTGATCAGTTGTGTGACATGTGGCAGCTTCTTGTTGGAATCACGTCACTGATGTCGAATTAGTAGTTTTCCAACATGGCTCAGTAGTGAACTCCTTGGCGAGTATTTTCATAGAAAAGAAGCACGGCCTAATGAAAGACTCAACTGAAGGTCTTTCGAAGCACATGTGATACAGTTGTTGTCCAATAACGCGTATATTGCTTATTTGCAAAGCTGTTAAGCCGAAAATAAGCTCCTTCGCTGGAAATTGAAGACTTTTCGATGAATTTGAGGATTTTCTTCAAACTTATACAGAGCCTAGTCGGAGAAGTTTGCGTGTTTCAAACGATCAAGCAAGTTCAGTTCTTGAGTTAATTTGTTCTTGTAAGAGTGTTAGTCAAGATTTTTAGGCAAAACTCGCCGCAATGTGGACTGGAAGATTCCCTATTCTGGTGAACTCCGAAATTGGCTGATTTGGCTCATTTTGGACTGAAGCATTTACGGCTGCTATATTTTCGGTACTACGACCGTTACCTTGTTTCACTGGCACAGAAACATTCAATAGTGAATATGTTGATACGAATTTATCCATTATAGTATGCACAGCCTGTCTGGTGAGACGATTATTACGACCAAATATTTGCGTAAACGCTCTGTGATCATCCCTTCTAATAGTTTCCGAACGTTGCTCATTCATAAACTGGTCAAGGTGTTTTCTGGTGAATAAGTCTTTCTGCATTTCCTTCTGATATGGTTGGAGGTAGACTAAGTCCAATCAGCGCCTCTTCGGTATTGATTTGCCGGGGCATGCAAAAAGGCATTATAGTTAAGTCCGTTTCTAGCATTCTACAGAGGCTAGAAGTAATGACAGACTAAACTAAATAAAACCAGAAGATGACTCGGCATTTTATTTGTCAGGCCCTGGAGTTCCAGTAGAATTTAAGGTCTACCTTAATCCCTGTATAACAAACCTCATTTAAGATGAATGGTCCAATGCGTGCACCTTTAAGACTGCGAGGATTCAATTTGCTCCTTCCAGTAAAAGCTACTAAGACAGTCTTAGTTGAGTATATGAATGAATCCCCTAGGACGCACTATGCGCAGTTTGAAGGCTTTTGCACTATTACTCTTACGTTATATTTACTTGCGATCAGTCTTCGGCATATCCGATGACTTCGCAACCGAGAACGGTTAGCAATGTAGAGTAAGTCTTCCACGATTGAATGTAGAAACTGTGAAAGTAGTATTCTCTGTCGACAGATGTCACTGATATCTCTCCGGATTCAGTTGTCAGGATCTTCGTGACAGAGTGATAGCCAGTATCATTGAATGTCTCTTTGCAATCGAGGAAGGTGTGATCTTGGAATTTAAACTCGCGTTTACATGTCCAATTCGATTGCGAAGCGATGCAGGAACTAGTTCCTCTGGTATGAAGTTTTATAGACTTCAGAAGGAATAACGGCAGGCTGATAGGATGACAGGATTTAGGCAGCTCATTGGGCTTACCAGTTTTTTGCTAAGAAAATCAGATTGCGGCGCTTATTTTGATCCCTGAAACACTTCTGAAAATTCTTAAGTAACTGGTCCCATAAACTACTCGTATGTGCTTTTTGCAATACGAGGGCCCTTAAGGATCTTTATTTTAGGCGAATACGGAGTTATCAATCTCATTTAACGAAATTCCATTCGGCGCTGATTTTTTTTCGCTTACACTAGAGAAGAGTAATGCAAAACGACTTGTCGATGATATAGAAACTGATATTAAATAAACAATAAAACGTCGATCTCGGGCAGTGGTCTCAGTTTTATCTCAAAGGCTCGTAAAGGTTAACATACCTTGGTTATGATCAAAGTGCTGTGCAGACTTTCCTCTTCTGAAGACTGTGTTAAAGTCGAAATTTTTATATTCCCACCACCATCACAGCAAAACCGCGGAAGCATCAGTGACATCCAGAACGTTTTAGTTGCCTCGAAATCAGTTTGGTTACTTACCATTTCGAATAGAAAAACGAGAAATTCTCGAATAGATTTCTTCTCTTGCCTTCTAGTTAGCCTAAAACAGGTTAATTTCGATTTCGATCTGTCGCAACCCACATCTAGATCTCCAACAATATGAGATTGTCAAAAGCCATGCAAGTCTAGGAAATGCATCTAATGCAGCTAACGGAACGAAACCAAATATCACAAGTAAAACAAACTCTCACTTCTCGACTCGGACTAAAGCTTATCTTCAATTGACCGAAAAGGTAGTTTAACCACCTTCCCGGACACCAATTATTGACGTATTAGCGACGCATGTATTATATCCGAGATGTCTCAATTCGAGTAGCGCCCAACAAAAAAAAAAACAAATCTTGGAATTCGTGGAATTCAAAGATACGTACGAGCATAACGTCAGCTGACAGTAGTCAACAACAACATGATCGTTCAGCAAATACCTGTCCGAGATCGGCAGAGAATTAATGTTTTCAAACTTTCTCCTTCAAAGGTGGCTATTCCTCCTCCCTACCCCGTACGCCCGTACGAGAATGGGTCCAAAAGTGCTAAACTAGTCGTTCGAGTAAATGTTTGAGTTTTTTGTGCTCCTCGAAACAGTGCGAGTATTCATGCGATCTCGTATCTGCGTAGCGGCACTGACTCAAACGATAATCATCTCGGCTAGCTAGAGATACTCGTATAGTTTCTTTTGCTATACCATCAGCGCAACTTCTGTATTCGAGTGAAATGATGACGTTCCAACTGCGACTCGCTGTTGAAGCCAGTTGGATGTTGGAGAGATGAGAAATAGGGGCAGCTACGGAGAAACTGGGGAGAAATGATCTTCTTTGCATGCAACTACGGCCTCACCTACATTTTCTGTCCATCAGCAACGTATTACAAGTGGATGGCTGTATCTTCAGGTACAACAACGGCTATTTGCGGAAAGTGCAATTTTCGCGCCACACAGCGAGGAAATTCGTTTTATTTCTGTTTTCCCTCTTCTCTGCACTGATGCACGAGCAAATATTTGTCATTTGTCGGTCGGTTTGTCGGATGACTGCAAATGGAAAACATGGATTTTCACCTGGTCTTTAAAAAAAAAAAGCAAAACGATATGAGGAAACTAGGAAAAGCACGCGGACATGGACGTAGCATAGATGCTACTGGAATGGATACGTGTTCGTCGTGTAGCGCTGAAGCAACGCGGTAAAAGTGGACTTGAATTCGAACGCTGATGAATAAATAATTTTTTTTTTTTACATAACTTAACACATCTTGGCTTGATTCGATGAGATGTTGGGATGCACTCCTATAAAAGCGGTTTATTAATGGTCCGGGTGGTGGATTGGAAATGAAAAGTCGGATAACGAGATAAACGGTCTTCTAAAGCCGAATAATTATGATCATTTGGGTGTTTTCTTCATTTGTAAAACCCCCATTTACATAAGGTCATATAACGTTGTACTGCGTAGAAATCGTGATCGGTTATATAAGTTAAAAGGCTTGAACCGGTGGGCGTTGTTCCCATAGAAATCGACCAAAGATTGCCTGATACTGTTTATCTTTTGCGTAAAACCGAAATCTAATATTAACCAGAGTAGCATTAGTAGCCGATACTTGGGTTTCTCTGAATTTGTTTGGATACAAGTTACTATTTCGATTAGTTGCAATGATAGACTTTCTCTCCGCCGGGAGATTGCGTTTCAATGTTTTTGTTTTGTATTCGTAGCTCTACTGAACAATAAATAAACAACTTGGAATCAATTTTACGATTGAAGCTTTAAAACTCTGCTTTAGGAGTATATAAGTGTCGGAGTACGTATGCTATTTTGAAATGCATAGATTTCAGCTATTTACCGAATATATAGACGTTATTTTAAAATCATTGAACTGGTATTGCAGTGTTGTGGAACGATACCTAATTATCGTAGTTAAACAAATATGAGCACAGTCGAGGAAATGCAATACAATGATCAAATAAAAGCGGATGAAAAATGTTGCAACATTTACCCAGACTTGAAGACAGACTTACGTAAACCGACTTTAGTTTCAAAACTCAGGCTTTGTCACTTGAGTTGTCCTATTATAAAGTCATTTATTTTTAAGTACCACGAAAAAGCAGAGAAAATATAATTTAGGAAGCAAAAGGAATCCAAGGCTATCTATTCATAAGTAAGTTTACAAGAGGCTGTCTGTTGTAAAAAAAAGATCGAAGCTTCTTCTGGCGCGTTGGCATTTCCGTCTTTTTACCGAGTGTCATATTCAACTTAACGTAAGGATCTGAAGAGATTAATTAGAGGCTCCATAGTTAGACTTTTGGCCTCTGACCTTATAGTATAGGGTTTTTAATAAGTGCGGGTAGATATTGAAATGTAATAAAACAAGCTGTGTATGAGGTATGTCATTAAGTATACCATTATGGAATATAACTTCGTCCAAATGCCCGCTTCGGCTCCTTACGATGGCACGGATCCGAGTGGTTCAATTTTCAATGACTCTTCCGCATAGACGCGGTTGTTATGTTCATCTTAAGGGCAAAGTCGATTGCGGCTTATTCGCATAGACCAGCGGCTTCAAAAAACCCGACAAAAACAGTCTAACGGGGTCAAGTCGCAGGACCTTAGCGGTCAATTCACGTCACATCTGCGAGAGGTAACCTTACCCTCAAATCGGTCATGCAAATTGTCAATCACTGTGTGGCACGTAGCGCCTTCCTGCTGAAACCATATGTCATCTAGGTCAATATAGTTCAAACTGGATGATGAGAAATTGGTTATCACCGTTCTGTACCGCTCGCCATTGATGGTGACTTCCCCACCAACGTCGTTTTCGAAAAAGTACGGACCAATGACGCCGCCGGTCCAAAATCCACACCAAGCGGTCACTTATTGAAGATGTCACCTGGTGAACCTCGTGTGGATTGCTATCGTCCCTATATGGAAATTTTGCTTATTAACACAGCCATCCAAAAATGCACCTCGTTGCTAAAGATGCTTTTTCGGTAAAAATTGGGATCCTCTTCATAACGCTCCGAAGCCTAGTTAGCGAACAAACGGCGTTGTCTGTGGTCATAAACTTTGAGCTCCTGGGTCTGTTGGATCTTGTACGGGTGTAGGCCCGAGGCCCGACGCAAAATTCGCGAAGTTGAAATTTGCGAAAACCGAGTTCTGCACGGGGAGGAATCAAGTGCCTCGGGTTCTGCTGTACATTTTTACAGACCGCAACCAATTTTCCTTTCCTTTGATGTTCGAATGTTGGCTGATTGATCACCGAATCGGTCGTCTCAAATTTGGCCATCAAACGTTGAAGAGTCGACTATTAAGGGCCACCACGCCTACCGTAAAATGGACACAACGCACGCAACGTTTACACTAACGCATACTTATTTTGATAATAATGTTCAAATCATTTGGACGTGCTGTACAATCGTGTAATTTGCCATGGTGATTTGGCATCAGTAACTAAATAATAAACAATATATTTGACAGAAGTCACCAAAGCATGGCCGCCACAGGTCGCCGAAATCTACCCCCCGCGCCATAGAGGTTTTTTCCTATGACTTTTCAAGTGGCAGCACTATTTAACAAAGCATAGAAATCGTCTTAATTCACTATACAGTTTCGTGTCCTGTTCGCCATAGCTTTCCAATTAGCGATTCGGTTGCTTTCCGAGCAGTCTCTGTACGATGCTAAAAGTGTGGCTAATGAAGCTTCTCGACTCGTCGTCGTGCACAAGCAGTAGATCTTTTGCGACCTCAGCCCCGCGAATTTCGCCGAAAAGACTCCAATTAACACAAAATCTGGCGCCTAAGGCTCATCAAGCTCGTCGTACGTTTGCTGACTCTTGGAAATGGTTTTAAATGGTTTTAAATTTTGAAAAAAAAATCGAAGAGTTCGAAAAAATCATGAACGACTTGTAGATAAGCAAAATTGCCCTAATTGTAGAAAAAGTAAGGCGCAACAGAATCAAGAGTTCCCATTGCAAGCAGAAAAACTAAGGGTTTGATGGGTAGGCATGGACCTGGGCTGGGGCTCCATCAATTTTGCGTTTCCAGATCCAATTTTGCGTTTCCAAAATCGTGCGATTTAGTGCATTTTTTTTTGGACGCTGTAAAATAGTAACAAACTAATAACAATTGATCTATTGGAAAGCAATGTCACTCGAACTTCATTCAAACTAAAGGGTCCGCCATCTAACGTTTTTTTTTTCAAGTAGTGCTTATTTCGTGAATGGTAACACTTAGCTCATGTCTGATTTGACAGATAATTAGTTTTATCCTTCCGCTGAACGAATATGGTTGTGTATACGCTTGAACAACGCTGGGAAATATTGCGACATTACTTTGAAAATCATGGTAATGTTGCAGAATGTGTGCGAAAATTGCGTACGAATTTTGGAAGAAGAGAAGCACCGTCAGCTCCGTATGTTCGTTATCTTGTGAAAAAAGTGAAAGAAACTGGCATCCTCATCGATAAACCAAAGCGTGAAAAGCCAAAAACAGTGCGTACACCCGAGAATATTGCTGCTGCGGCAGAAAGTGTGCGTGAAGCGCCATCAACATCAATTCACCGTCGTCCTCAACAATTGAACATTTCGCAGACATCATTGAGACGAATTTTGCATAAAGACCTTGGTATGACGCCATACAAAGTCCAATTGGTTCAGGAGTTGAAGCCAACTGACCATCCAATGCGTTTTCGCTTCGCTAAGTGGGCCTGCGATCGACTTACAGAAGATGCCGATTTTGCCAAAAAAATCATCTTTTCAGATGAAGCTCATTTTGATCTTGGCGGGTATGTAAACAAGCAAAATTGTCGCATTTGGGGCACAGAAAACCCGCACGCATACATTGAAAAGCCGGTGCCCCCAAAACGAGCCACTGTTTGGTGCGGATTTTGGTCCAGAGGCATAATTGGGCCATTTTTCTTCGAAAATGAGCAAGGAGTGGCCGTTACAGTCAATGGCGATCGTTATCGGGCCATGTTGAACGAATTTTTGTTCACAAAAATTGAAGAGGAGGATATTGGCAACATTTGGTTTCAACAGGACGGCGCTACGTGCCACACAGCCGAAGCTACACTCGATGTTTTGCGCCCTGTTTTTGAAGATCGCATTATCAGCCGCAGAGCTGATGTCGTTTGGCCACCTCGGAGCTGCGATTTGACACCGTTGGACTATTATTTGTGGGGTGCTGTCAAAGATAAGTGTTACGCCGACAAGCCAGAGACAATTGACGCTTTAAAGGACAATTTTCGTGAAGCCATTGGTGAAATACAGCTGCACACAATCGATAATGTGCTTAAAAATTGGACCGATCGTGTAGGCTACTGCATAGCCAGCCGAAGCAGCCATTTGAATGAAATTATTTTCCATTATTAACCGGAAGGATTGCACTTTCAAATAAAAAAAGAAATTTGAGAAAATATTCATTAGTTTTTTTTTATAGCATTTTCAAAAAAAAAAAAATTATTTGGCGGACCCTTTATGATATCCATTCCGACTTATGAAAAAGACGAAATTGTACCTTTGGAATCGAGTCAGGCAAAGGAAGCCGTGGCCATATAAATGATGTCCTTTTTAAAAAAAATAATATTCTGTTAAGAGTTTCTGCCATATCCCATAACATATAATTCTAAACAAGTATTCAAGCGCCTAATAAAAACCATAAAAAAAGAAGCAAAAAAGATTGTGGGTGCGACCAGTTTACTCAAACTACAAACTACCCATTTGGTACTTTTGAAAAATATAAACCAGAAGGCACTTGAAAAATCTGAAGATTATAATACTAAAAGTCTGAAAAAGTCTAGGACGTATCGTAAGTGCAGGCCTCAGAAATCATTTTCAAAATACTAAGAAAGATAATGGCCTTAAAAAGAAAAAAAAATACGAAATTCTACTTGTCTTTGCCACTCACTGTATCAACCCTTATCTTCTAAAACACTCTTTCTTCCAACTTTTGTCACTTGTAGCGTCTAGTCATTAGGGTGAAATTAGTACGAACTGATTTTCAGATTTGCGTTGGAGATTACATTGACAGAGCTTAGTGTGTTGGCTTATGATGTCAATGGCTGGGGGCTGGAATCGCGCAACAACTAAGTCATCAAAATTGTATTTCGCTTTATTTACATCGATTGAAGAACGACCCTTTACTCGCTAGGGAACCAAGCCGCTTTACCTGCAATTTAACTAATTAAGATTTCAGAACGTGTAAGAAAGCAGTATTTTGCAAGATAACCTCTTTAGGTTATACATATTTAAATATTTTGTAGAGGCTCAGCTATTATAAACATGCCCGCAAACTTCCTATGTGATCAAGCTGATCTTTGCTGATCCCTTTAAACAAAAAAAAAAAAAACTGAAGTCTGTAGATCAGATATTTATCTTGATATTCTAGCAAGAGCTCGGACAGATTACCATGTGCATTTGCAGACCTAAATATAGCCCAGTTTGCTTTCGGTATCCTGCAAACTTTGTTTGTAATTTTATCCTTAGAACTCTTAATGAAGAAGTTCCCTCCTATGCTAAATGGTAAAAATAAAATGATTAAAATAACTTAGTAAAACATCATTTGAGAGGGTGGTACTTGGAATAAAGCAAGCTCATCCTGATTATCCCTTTTTCTGAATAGAAAAAGCTGTTCTCAAATGTTAATCGGGACAGTGCCTACAAAATATGGAAGAACTTGAAACTCTACTACTTCTCCTGGGATTTTGAATACCGCAGGAAGTTTGTAAACAAAGGTTACGTCACCAGGAGGTCGAAAACTAAATTTCTTAAGAATAAATTCAAACCCGGCTCAAACATTGAACAAACGTGGAAAATCATTACGGGGCTAAGTATAGGTAAACAAATCGTGGATGAGACCTCAAAAGCCGTCTATGTCGAAAGGATAAATAAGAAATTCATCTAAGGAGCAATTCTCTCAGGCAATAGCATTGGTGATCAGCTTAATTCTACCGTTGCAATCAAATCTAACGCTATTGGTTTGGACCATTATCTCCGCCGTCTTTATGTCACTCATATAAATATATATTTGATAGCATGCTTACTACCTCCATCTAGCCTAGGTCCTGTAAGGCTTCTAAAACAAGACCTATCCCTAACTATGGAAAAATCTTGATAATGAGTATCGTTGGCTCTCTAAGTAAACTCGAAAAGCTTCCGAGCACGAGATTGAACTCGCTCCTATCACATTTTCAGTCAGATCTCAGGCCAGGCCCGGCTGCACCTCCGCACTATTAAAATTGTTGAAAACATTCGCCACGATAAGAACTATCACGAGCTATACATTTCACCTAAACTACTGCACTACTGCATGGTTAAATGAGAATCGTGTAATAGTTTACACGATGATCATATAAAAACAAAGTTATACCCAACTCCACCTAGAGCCATCGTCATAAGTCATGCTTTGCTAGACTTAACTAACTCCTCACCAATCCAAACCAACAGAAGCAACATCGACTATGTGAAGACTTTTAAAAACCTCGGAGTCATTTTTAATCAACGTAAGGGGATTACAGCACCAACTTAGCTATTAATAAGTACTACACAGCTCAAATCAATGCTTTCAAGACGCTACTGATCTCTATTTTAGTGTAAGCCCTCCCAGTCTTCTGCGATGCCTATAGTCTCATCTCATGCAAGTTAACAGCGGGATCATATCTTGTCATTCGCTAAAACCCTGCAGAGGACAAGCGCCTTCGTTCCCTCTTGTATCATCCGGTCATTGCGCAGTATTCAACTCAAAATAGGGTATAAACCCTTAATTGATACGTAAGAACCCGATTTCACCTTACAACATCTGTTCCGTATATCAAAACCACATGCGGAGTTATGACATTGAACGTAACATTGTTCGTCCCAATGGGTGGTGTCAATGTACTACCACCCGATGGTCGTCCAAGCATGCGACCTCCTATGCCAAAGTAAATTGATTATTCAACAATAGAGCGTTCATTATAATTGTTTGAATTCCTCGTTTGTCTATGGATTTTTCATAGCAGTGTATCACCATTTAGCGGTTGGTGTGTGTCTCGTGCATGTCGAGCGTCCACAAGGTCGAACATGGTTGTAGCAGGTGGCGGTGAGTTTTCGTATTTGGAGTGAAATCACCAACACAAGTGTTCCATTTAAAGATTCAAATAAATTATGGACAGATTTATCGTCTTCGGGACAGTGGACACAGCCTCCTCCAGCCTAGTTATGAGTTCCGTGTTTGGCTCGAATCGTCGTCCGGACTGCAACTGAGACTGGTAATTAGAAAGACGTACAAGTGCAGGTCTTTCTCTTCATTGCTCGTTTATGGACAGAGCTGATTGGTAATTGTATACGCATTCATCCGTGATCCATGATGCGATTTTCTAGTTGAAGCTGGATCTGATCCACGCGCAACCACCGCCTCGTAGTGTCTGTTTAAGGCAATCATCTTTCCGGGTGCGTGCTTAGCTGCCGTGCCTTTCCTTCGAAGATTTTTATTTGTTTTTACGGCTTTTGGTGAAAACGCGTGGAAACGTTTTCATGTTGTTGGCGATGTTTACCTTGTTGTTTTTAGGTTTTCTTGTTTGATATGATGTTATTGGCATGAGAAGGCTGAAGAAGCAGGTGAACTGACTTTCTTTTCTAGGTGGACATCGCTAGTTTGGTGCTGATGGTGGTCTTGGGAGACTTTCGATATGTTTTATGGTTTGGCTCGGGCGAGTGTTGCGTGTTAGGAAGGCATTAAGAATCGGTTTCGGAAACTTGTTGTTGCCTTCTTTCTTCTTGTTATTGATACTACCATTGACGTGGAGAAAAAATCCAAACGACTCGTGGTGAGTGGCAAGTAGCAAGTGGCGAGTGCTTTGATAAACCTTGGGATTAACGAGCAATTAAGAATTTCCTAGATTAGACGAGTTGTATTCATCGTGGGCCTTCTTCGGTAGAGAGTTGTGACCTACTTTCTAGAGGACATGTGTGTAGGTATGGTGCCGTTGGGCATTGACGTATCGTGATATGTGATTGGCACAACAGATTGTCCGCTGATTACTCATAAAAGGTGTGGGGCGAAGTATGTTTTTCGGGTAAAATGAAATATGACTTAACTTCTATGAGCAATACATCGACTAATAACGAGTACAAGGAGAAATGTATAATCTCTACCCTGACTTGGGTTGAAATAATTATTTTCTTACATACCACGTGTCAGCACCTCTGGGTTGCCTTGTTCGTTTTTAGTGAGGTTTATCGGTCTTTCCGGGTCAAACTTAGAAAAAGTATGTCTAAAGATAGTCAGCATGTTAGTTAGAATGTAATTACAGCTGTATGTGGCACCTCTCTCTGGTTAAAAAGTTCCCCTGTCAAAGTAGATGAAAGTAATACGACCTCTGTGACAAAAAAATTCCTGTCGTCTTAAGCTTTTTTCAAGCCCAGGAAACGATTGATATGGATAATCGAGAAACGAAAAAGTATCCAAGTTCTGTGGGAAGCATATCTTCTTAAGACTCAAAATACTACTCAGAGAGACTGCACACAGCCAAGGTCACCAAGCCTTCATTGAGTAGAAAGCAGGAGTTTTCTTATATAAATCAACTTCGAAGTCTCTTCCGGAGTTGTCATTTTAAGATGGCATGAAGAATTCCAAACGATTTTTTAGCTTAAGCATATAATTCAAAGTTGCTACGCCTTCACATAGGAATAAGAATAAAGCGGGACAGGTCCGACCATGTTAGGTTACCCAGCACCAAATCAGCAAGCGGGCTCAGGCTAGTGGACAGTGGGCGTGCACAGAGTATTCTCAGATGGCACCCATAATTATCCGACCTGGCCACGTTGGGCTCAACGCTAGTGTATCAAAAAATTTCAGGGTGCCACGAGGGAAGACGTACGAAAGATGCTCGACTCGTTTTGATTCAACGCATCGACGAACGAGCGCTGCACGCGAGTTTTACGAAAGGAAGAAAAATGCGCTTCTAAAAAGGAAAAAGAAATGTGGCCGTTTAACATATTTTTATCGTAAGTCGGTTCAAAGCCTATCAAAAGCCCGAGCGCTCAAACGCCACATTGTGATACGGTCATAAAAAGCACAAGATCAAGGCGGTGGAAAGATTTTTTTGTAGGAAGTAAAACGATTATGTCAAGGCTATAAGGCCAGAGCGGAAGCCTGCAGGAACGAACACGGGCAGACTGTTGTAGGGTTACTTTTCGATGCTGAAGATTTTATGGCGACGGTGATAGTGAAAATACCGCTGTGTAACAGAATGTGCCGCTCATAATACACAAGAGAAAAGAGAATTCTGTCCATCCGACTTGGACGAGATTAGAAAAGGGATATCGAAGCTAAAGTCTTATTGCCTACTGATGCCTACTAGACGGCTTATTTCTTTGTAAGTTATGGGTCGAGGAAAGCATGTCCGAATGAATGGAATCTCAACGAAGAGGCGGTAAGTCTCTCGAATATCTCATCGTCATGCTGTGTGAATGTCAGAAACTGTTCGTGAACAATCTAATGCTAGTTCCGATTAACGTGTTTTCAGGCAAGGAAAATCCACGCCAAACGAAGTATTCATATTACGCTGGATATTGGGGAGGACTTACGAGAATCCAGACCTTTGATGTTAATGAAATACTTAGGCAGGACAGCGCATTGCCATGTACGATACCGCGCGGGATTCATTGATCAATGCAACAGGCACAATCCACTTTAAGTTCAATTGCACAGATGATATTGACGTCCAACACAGTGAGACGTCAATTTTTAGAATACCCAAAGAAAGGCGCACAACCCACATTAGTGACGAGCGAAAACGACACTAGTGCTAAGATCAGACGCACTCTTGCGAAGTGCTTCTTCTTTGGGATCAAGAGGCTGTTGAGAAGTAAACCCTCTCTGGAACACCAAGTTAACTTATTATAATATACAACCAAGAGCCGTCTAACCATCTAGACGTCTAAAATGGATGGGAGTAAATGAATACAACTGCTCGGGCCTAAAAAGTTTTCCAGTTCAATCCTGAAGCACGACGCAGCATAGGATGTCCGAATTTAAGGTACCACACGCAGGCGCCAAGAAACCTCAACCAAATAGCTATAACTACTTAAATAAGCAAGTCCATATGTATGTAATTGAGCACCTATTACGGATGTAATGCCTCAATTGGAGACGTGTTATTTCTCATTTTGTTGGAAAGATAATTGACACGGAAAGAGAATTTTTTCATGGTCATGACTACGACCTCCACGTCGGCTACTCACCGCACGCGACATGCTGATAAACCACTTTATAAAGCATTCAATATCATCAACTGATACTGATTTAAACAGATTCCGATAACTTCCGATAGCGAGGCTCTTATCGCGGTTGAAATAATTCATTAATTCGGTTGCATAGTCTGCTATTGTGTTCGAAATTTATTAGGCTTGTGCTGCACCCACACTTGAACTTTCACGCATCCAACTACCTTCGGACTACCTCCCACTTACAATACTACCCGAAGGCACAAAGCTTTATTTGCGGGTATTTTTATTCCCAAAATTGACTCATATGCACGACATTCAAGTAAATATAACCAACTTGTGCACTAAAGATAAGGTAGCAAACAACGCGGAGTAGGGGCGGACAAGGTAGATAAACGAACTTCGAAGTCAACCTTCAAGCTCGAGAGAATTTATATTTTAATTTTCAAATGCAATGCCTGCGGTTGAGGTGTTTTGTTTTCATTTTATTCCATTGCTCATGCCTTTTTAGTCTGTAACCGCACCGTCGATGGGGCCACCGTCAATTAGTTGACATTAAGTGCTGTCACTACCGTTGATTGTGTAACGTAGGTCTCGACTTCTCGTGAACGTGGGTTAGTTTCAAGTTCAGTCACTCGAGAGTGTTTGCCGTTTCTCAGGGAGAAAGCCAACAATACTCGACATGCAATCGCACCTATGCACGTGAAGCACCTATCAAATCTAGTGGTAGACCTGTAAACACGATCATAGATACTTGCGCGATCGATCAACTCTTCATGGATTACGAAAATGAATCGATCGAATGGCGGGCGGGCTAATTGCAAGCTATGGAACGATAGCTTAATGCACGTTGCTTTGGGTGGATATAACGATGTGTATGACGAGTTAATTAATTATTCAGTTTTCTCTGCCTCTTTGGATGTCCATAAATCATAATGGGTGTCTACGGGCAGCTATGGCTCGATTATGCTAATATTCCTGACAGAGAGCTTGGGAGGCTTTGGTGTGTATGACTAGTGGCTGGTCGCTTGGTTGAATAGTTGATGGTAATGCGTCAATTAACTGCCTCCTGATAAGGAACAATTATCGATGGCACACGGGTCGTGTAGGCGGAGGGAGAGATGGTTTGTTAAGTGCCTCTTTTGTAATAGTAAGCACTGTTCCTTGTGTAAAGTTTATTTATATAACGACCTATTTAAATTGATTGTAATTAATATTGCGAGCGAATTCAAGGTGGAAAGGTCAGAAACTTATATGTGGGGCTCATGGTGTTAACCTAGAAATTTATGTTTTCGAACGGAGAGGCAGAAAATTCAATGAACTAGATGAAACCACATAAGAGGATAACAAAGGATTCAACTTACATTCAATAATTCTCAGTTGCATTCAATGTCGTTACACTCATAACTTTGAATCTTCTAGCACTCATTATCGCCATGGTCACGTCGAAATTCTCGAAATGATCCTCTCTTTTCAAGACCTTCCCAGTTATAATAAGGTTGGTCATAGGCTGCAAGCTGCACCAACTCCACAATTCATCATCAAGACTTCTGTATAGACTGTCGTATCGTAGTCCAATATTTACGCCATGCAAATAATATTGCGTTTCTCTATTTCCTCTCATGATTAGCAACTCTTAAAAGTGAAGTTGTTCTGTTTACGACGACTAAGTTCAGCTTTCCGATTTTCAAAGAAACCACATACATATGTGGGAGTCACTGTAAAACAGGTCGAGTCAAAATCTTTTAGGGATAGTTGGTTTTATGGCAAGGAAGTAACGTTTTTAGCAAGACATGGTGCTTATCACCCAGAAAGGTCTTTAGATCTACGCGGCAGTGATTATTTCATAAGCATCAGTTATCTGAACCATGTATCTCGTAAGCAACTTATAACCTCTTTCATAATCTTAGTTCTGTTCTGGATGTTTTGCTAAATCTCCTGCTCCTTCGATATTTTTGACTGAAAGGTACAATTCGCAATGCGACTCTGATAAACTTGATGGGCGCAATAACAGTACTCCAGTTACACAGTCAGCTTTCCGACGCATCAAGACTTGCCTTAACCTCATAGTGAATCCGGAAAAATATATTTTTGTATCTTCAATAAAGGCTCCAATTCCGGGCAGTAGTCTGGTGTTGAAATCTTCGAAAGACAAAGTTCGACAAGATATTCGATATCCTGTGGATAGCCCTACAGGCTTATAAAATGAAGCAAATGTGGAAGGAACATCTGCATTTGAAGAGGCACCCAGGCTCAAAGCTACGCTGGACCTAGTTACCACTCCTACAATAGTGCGTGAACTCAGGATTTCTCTGAACAAAATCAAAAGACTTGTTTAAGCCTCTGGCATCCCGAAAAATAAGATCTCCGATGAGATGGCCTGTAATGCTCATACAGAGTCTCAGGCCCTGAACCCTGAACCTTGGTCGGTTCGTCCATCAAAGACTGGGACCAATAGATAGACCATTAGACAGGCAGAAAGAGATGCCGAAACTCACCTAGGTGTAGGCTTACGAAGCATATACGCCGCGATATCTATAAGTGTTGGTTTTTTTATGCAAGCCTTTTGTAACTTTTTTAATTGAATACCTTTCATTTTTAGGACCCTAAGTGCCCTGTGAGACAGCAGCTTACTTGTCGGAATAGCAACTCTATATCTTAATATGTTAAATCAGAATTTTTCTCCTTCTCCACAAAGAGTTTACCCATTCAAAAGCCAAGCTCTCTTTCTCTACCTTAATTTAGGACATACTGAGCCTTAGGGCATTTGCAAAGATTAACAATAGCAGCAGAGGTACGGGGTTTTTAAAAGCCAATGTGGAGCCAATTTTTAACCACTTTCCCACACATATCGGCCGAAACGTTGGTAATTTCGTGTTCGATATTGTTCCTGAGCTTCTCAACCGTTATTGGTTTATTGCCTTAAGCCGCCTTGACGTAACCTCACAAAAAATATATCGCATGGAAGGGTTATTCATTTGACCGGACCATTCCTTGAGATTTTACGATTTTCAAACGAATATGGTATTCTGTCGCGATCCACGAACAGCCCTCTTTTTCTTTCAATCATTTTATCGTCTTTTCTCGGTTTTAATTCGTTTAGTATCCAATTTCCAATTTAAATGAAAGGAATAGCTTATTGAATCACGGCTAATGAATCTGCAAGTTGTTGTTGCATTTGGCATGGAAGGACCGATTCCGCGCCTTCAAACTCTTTCACGGCTCTGGGAAATACTTTTCCTTTAACGTCCAAATCATCACTTAAATAGCATTGAAGCCGTTTAACTGATACATTATTTCAGTATCAAAAGTCCCGCCGTAAATTTCTATAACTATTCATCATGCCTCAACCTCAGGTTTTTCGAATAAAACTTACTCCAAATTACGCTTGCGAAAACCGATATTTTCAACAGAAAAATATGTTACGCCGATGAAAATTGGAAAATTGGAGTTGTTGACTGATGTTCAAGCCTACCATGTGATGTTTCTGATCTGGCGTTCCTGACCAGCATATATCATTAGCACGATCTATTGAAAAACGGCTATTTTTAGTCTTCTACCTTGCGAAGCTGTGGTAGGGAAAACTTATGCAAAGGCTATCCTCTCTGTCCGTCTGGACAGATCCAGGTAAAATTTGCAAAATTCAAGGAAGAAGACCTAGAGTAGTAGCTTGGCTCCCGGCGAGCTGATCCCATCTTGTTTTAATTAAATTAGAATTTCGTTTTACTCGGATTAAGGCCATGCGAAACAAGCCAGCATGAGAGCTTCGTCACCTCAAATAGAATCGAACAATTTGCGTGTCATGTCCAATATAACATCAGTTGCATGTGACGATCATCATTGATCTGAAGACTGAAACACTCCAACTGATCATGCAAATCAGCTCCAGGGCAATACTGCATGCGATCGATAGAACTTGCTTCCATGCCCAGAGACTGAAGTAACTCGGTCGTAACCGGCGTGTGCGCTTTCCGACTACAAAGCATTAAATTGATTCCCTCTCTCAAGCTTCTAGTGAGGCTGAAGCCTGATGAAACTAAGAAATCACGAGCAGCATTGTCATCTAGTGAAAGAAACCAGCGCATTACCAGCAGCGATTTACAATATCTCTCCACAAAAAAAAACTGCAATTACGTCAATTTTCTCGACTTATCCGCCATGGTACCCGAATGAGAACCAGCACAACCGAATGCACCCGGGAAATATACAAATGAACGAATGAATGAACGATTTGCTAGCATATCAAATCGAAATGATTACTTCAGATCGTAAAGGGAACGACGACCACACGACGACGACAAAGAAATCACATTAAGGCCGGGATTGGGTTACAACAGGTTCTTACCCTTCCCTCGATACCAGTATGTATACAGGTAAATGGCACACTATATCGTAGGAATAGAGTACTTTGTCCCATTCTCTCGGCCGCTCCGACGGTTCTGTCCCATTGAAGCATTCATTCTGTTGGCAATTAATAATTGGAAAGGGAAAAACTGATGGAGGCGTGCCAGTTACTCGATACCGTCATGCGGAAGTTACACAATTTATGAAAATTTGAAATCCGAGTAACGTACGTAACGTCTACTTCGTATTCTAACCTAAAAATCAAGATTAATGACAGCTCCCTTCGAACAGTTGACACGTCTGGAATGTTCGGTATTCGTTTATGTCATAATAATTTCGCGCCAATTGTCTCGGTAGACTGGTCATGCGGGTCTGCGGTTTCGTGGATTGCACTTGGATCGTGAAACGTGTTTGACAGTCGATGTGCATTCAAGATGGGCTTGATTGACAGCCATGAGCAGGAAGTGCCTATGCTTGCGTCCCCATGGTGCACCGTGAACACTGTCGCCGCCAGAAGTTTGATAGTAACTTATGTACATACATGGCGGTGTTCCGATTGATTTGTTTATGCCAGTACCATCCGCAGCACAAGTGCGGGACCCGTTAGTGGTTCCACTCATACCAAGGTATGAATGCGTGTATGTGAGGTGTGGTTGTGGATTACTTCCGGCTACTTGTTAATAGTTGATGCACTTCCAATCACTGTTGCCTGGTGCGAGTATAGGCACTTATGTAATCGATGGAGGAAGTGATAATTTCATGGGGCACGTCGAGAAGGTATCGTGTGCGTATGGTAGACCTGCATTTTAATTGGTTTATGCGTTGCTTTTGTATTCTGGCCAGCTGTGTTGTTTAGTCAGGGAAATAGGCGTGCGCTTTCGAGAGAATAAAGTGTTGCAATGAAATACGGATAAGTCTGTCTTAATCTAGTCAATCAAGCTTATCCCCCAACGGTAGCCAACGAATGCGACCACTTCTTACCAAAGTATTAGCCCTTTCGCTCATTTAACATATTTACCTACGGGGAGGAATGGCGAATTATTTTTGAATTGCCATTCCACCCTTCGCATTTCTTTATTGTAGCATCTGTATGGCTTCCATGTCAAACTGATTGATAAATGACTCATACCTGACAAACAAACTACTTTTATGAAGTACGCTGTCTTGTTATTCCACTGTCATTAATTCGATCCTATTACATGGTACATTCCAATGCCAAAGCGTACATTCCGTAATGAACCATTCCATTTGTCTTCAGAGAATGACAGCTACTGTCATTCGCGATCTGAATGCTTATCATGCAAACAGTGAATTTGGTTCATGCATGCAAAATGATTTTAATCGATAATTCGATGATGTTTTTTGGAGCTTATGGTTGCATGTGGCGTCAATGATAGTCGACCTGATGGTTTCAAGTCACGCAAGTGAAGTTCATATTTGGAATTCAATAGAATTGCGTCATTCTCGTGCTGTGACTACCTGTACTATTCGAAGACTTTTTATGACATTGATTCTATCGCTGGGAATTAATCGTTTTCAAACTGCAATTAACGGTGATTAAATCTATTTGGAGAGTGAAAAAAGTTCGATTGTTAAATTTGAAGCTAAGGTCTAGATAGAAATGCGGTTTGTTTAGATGGAAGCTAGTGAAAAAGGTTAATTTTAGCCTACGTGTGAATAATTTATTCATCATCATTGGATAACAATGTGTAAAGGTAAAAGGTCTTTAGAGCCTAATTGCCATCCGGAAGTTGGTTGAATAATAATCAATATTTTGTTTATATTTTGATGCTGTTTAATCATCACCCTGTAGATGTTATCTGGCAATTCTGGTTGTGTTTGTTTTCGGAGAAGTCTTCCGTTTCAAACAGTTGGGCTTATAGTTGCTCACGTTGACAATCCACATAAGGTGAACCCAAAGATGTTTTCTATACTACGAGGTGGTATTCCATCTGGTGTGGGTTTTGAAACAGAAACAAAAGAATCAAGCGTCTGTAAGTGATTGTAAGGATTACAGAAAAACTTATATAACCTAAGGACATAGGAGAAGCCTTGGAATAAAATAAGTTGAGCAGTCTATAAAAGTAAAGGATGAGCCAACAACGAGTTTAAGTTCTTTAAATTTAATAAATGTTATTCCTTGGTCGATATCTAGATCTTTGGCAACTGGGTCGTTCATTTGACCACCACGACTTCTGTTGCAGGCAATCATGCGAAGAACAAAATGGTCCATAACTTTTTAAGGAATAAATGAGTCAGTGGCCTTAATTTAATTTTGGATGTTATGATTGAAATCCTGAATTCGTGTTAGTTATTGGCTTAGACCTTATTGGCTTAATCCCCATATGACTCCCCTAATGGTGTAAAATTAACTTCTTCTCCAGTCGAAGCACTGCCACCTTTCGTACGCAATAAGCTGCTTAACATTAATCTTAAATATTATCAGGTTTGCTACCATCTAGGTAATCTTGCATGCCCCAAATCTCAGCAGGGTTGAAAGCCTAAATCAACTCTCGTGCTCCTCTAAGCTTGATGACGCCTCCCAAAAGATACACTTGCTAACCTAATTTAAATTACGAACTAACGAATGAGTGAAGGCATTTTCACATGCTACTTAGGAACATCGACGAGATCCCAATCTGCAATTGCAGTACTAAAACAGATAAGCTCGTGAGCACTGTCATCGTAGCAGTCCCGGATGAGCCGTTTGTCGCTAGCGCCCTGATAGTGGTATTCAATTACCGGGATACCATCTCAATTTTCACTGGACTTTCGAAGACAGACATGTACCTGGGGATGAATTAATTCAGGCGGAGTGTGCTCTCTGAGAGTAGTAAGCCTAGTAAGTAGGATCGATAATTGCCGTTCCTCATAGCTCATGAGAAGATTATGGATTCTGTTCAGGCCTGCTACCTCATACTGGCCTTTACTAGCACTTATGGAACTAGGACTCTAGCGTTCTGTACATTCTAAGGCACTATCTTTCGAACACAGGAAACACACCGGACAACCATACGTGATGTTGGGTATTACTAGGACCACGTCGCATATGAGACTTGGTATCAAGTTGGCTGCTGTGAGCGAAGGGTTTTTTTTTAGCTCTAGCAAGACAAGCGTCTACATACCTCTTGAAATATAGTAACTGGTCGGGCCAGATACCAACACATCTACTCGCGTTCCTCACCGCTAATATTTGTCCCTGTTGCCCATTGATCGCAATTGTCCCTCTTATTCTGGTACCCATTGAGGTCCTATAAAGCCTGTTGAGTTCGTAGAACAAACCTTCTAATCATACGGTGTCGAAGACATTTTCAAAGCCGCCTAGACAAGCACCCGGTCGTTGGCTATTTGCCTTATTCTACTGAATGTCGAAAACTAACGCATCATGTGAATAATATCAGGCCTTGGCTTAAAGCTAAACTTGTTGTCCAATTTCTTTTCCTCAACCCATTTAATCAGACTTTTCTGTTTACCACTTTTTCAACCTTAATAACATTCGGAATCAAACTAATTGATCAGAGATTAGCAGGGTGTGTTCTATCCAGAGACCTTTTACCAAGGCATGACACTAAAAATGGTGTCAATAGTTTTGCTTATAAGCTATGTCGATGGCGGTCAATATCAATAAATAGTAATAGTAATAGTGGCGTCTTGTCTCCGCTCTTATGGTGCATGGTCGACTCTCTGCTCGATGATCTCTCAATGCCTCTGGAATCTATGCCCAAGCCTATGCGGATGATGTTCTCTCTCAGCTCATGTTTGTCTCAAAGCGCAGGCGGCGCTAGATGTGATCGAAGACTGGTGCACGAGAAATGGGCTGTCGGTTAATCCTCTTAAGACTGATGTCGTTCTCTCACCAGAAGGAGGAAATATACTGGCATTACTCAGCTGGTGGTAGAAGGCAATCCCATCCCGATATCCAAGGAAGGTAAGTACCTGGGAGTCATCCTAGATAGCAAGCTTCTTTAGTCAAAGCATGTTGAGTCCAAAACCACCAAAGCGCTGTCAGCTTTATGGCAATGCAAAGGTGCCTTTGGGGTTTATCGCTGAAAAATGTCCTTTGGATCTACACGGCAATGATAAGACCGATAATCTCATATGCATCGGTTGTTTGGTGGAACAGGCTAATACGCAAACACGCTGTGGCTTCACTCGCCAAACTCCAAAGAGCGATCTGTCTCAGCTGCACGGGGGCTTTCCCCAGCACACCGGGAGCTGCTCTAGATGATATGATGAATCTACCACCCCTTCATATATACATATATCAGGGGGTGTGCACTGAAAGTCATTTCTCGCCTAAAGAGAAATGGTCTTTGGTACAACTCACATTGGAGTGAAAGTGTACTTGCGCGAGAAATGTCCTACGACCCCTGTCTCATGGATATGCCTTCTGACGCAATGACACCTGCCATCCTACTGCGCTGTAATTCCACAGTCACATTTCCATGACGTCAGGACTGGCTTTGGCCAGACACAAAACCTGGAATGGGATGTCTTCGCATTTTCACAGATGGCTTCAGGACTGGGCAGGGATCCAGCGCTATAGTTTTCTTTGTGCGCGAAAACATTCAACTGCACTTCTCGTTAGGAATCGGAGATTTTCGCAATCCTAATGGCCATGCACTATGTTGTGAAACACAGGTGGAGGGGAAAAAACATATGCGTCTGAGCCAAGCTGCACTCAAAGCTGTGTCCAACCCTCTATCCAACTCCAAATTAGTGCATGAACTCAAGACCTTTTTGAACAAAGTCGGAAGACTAAATTCACTTAGGCTTGTATGGGTCCCAGGTCATTCTGTAATCCCAGGAAACGAGATCTCCGATGAACTTGCTAGAAGGGGCTCAGAGGAGAGTTTCTCAGGACCTGGACCCGCCTTAGGTCTACCTGCTTCCACGGTCAAATCTGACATCCATAATTGGGTCTTTAATGCGCACAGTCGTACAATAGATGGAGGGAATATCCAGGATGCAGGATGACTAAGCGCGTACGCCCTGATGTCTGCAAGTAGTCCGCAACATTTTTCTTATCCTTAAGGAGAAATGATTGTAGAAGGCTTACGGGCCATTACACCAAGCATCTCTACGTGCTCGGCATCAGTGAGACGCCTACCTGTGCTGCATGTTGCGAGGAGGACGACACAGTAGAACACTTCCCTGCGACTGTCCCACCTTCGCTCGCGCACTGTGGCGCACCCTTGGGGCCGACGTGGTTTGTCATTACTTTCATTACTGCGGACAACGGGGAAAATACAATAAAGACAAGGTGTCTGTCTGGTAGTACAATGGACCAGTATTTGTGTCTGAGGGCTCCAACAGATAGTAGAAGCCTCCAAAAAAAAAAAAAAAATAGTAATAGCGGTCAATAAATAGTTTTGCCACTCTGCGGCGCTAAATCAAATTTCAGAAAATGGATTCGATCGAAATCAAAGATGTTGACATATATTGCTGGGTGTGCGTATGCACGTTCGTTGGTGCGCTCGTAACCTGTTTTTCGCCTCGTATATCTTGAGGACAAATAATGATATTGACTACAAGCCAATTTTATTCGACCTATAATTGCATAGTGTGCGCTTGGTATTGTTTGTAAAAAGTTCGAATTGGCAGTTTGTTTTTTATAACGAAAATACCATAAGGTTATTGTATGGTAAAATAATCCTTATTTCGCATATATGAAAGCTGACACCAATAAACCTAATTATTCGTTTTGAAATAGCATACAGTTTACGTAGATATGGATTAGCCCGATTATTGCCTACACGAACAATTCGTCGCTAATTCTTGAGTGGAAGTGGGGGAATAGGGGTTAGAGTATTACATAGACTGACATGTTAAATATGCTGCTGCGTTGAACTCAACCTTGGTGTGGAGCTGCTTTTTTTGTAATCACAATTATAAAGAATTTTATTGAACTAGTGCTAATCGGTTGCCATACGCTACATATCACAGAAGGCTGGAGCAGTTGGTCTAGTTGCTAAATCTTGACACAATGAGCTTGACTTTCTAAAGATGGGAAGCGACCTTAGGTTGCATTTTCTCAAAAATGTTTTTTTTCAGCAAACATGCGTATGGGATGTATATATGTATGTATGTGCTAGGTGTGTTCAAGACCGGGATTAGTAGTATGTGATTTTTTAAGCGTTTGGTTTTTAATTGTCAACAAAACACAAAAGAAAGTTACGAAAGTGTGTAAAATTACATTGATTTATCGGCATAGATGATCGATTTTATGTAAAATTACAAAAGATAGTCTGAAGGAGTTAAAACACACGAGGGATAAATTGCTCACCGAACGAATTTCCTAATTGGTCCACCGTCCTAATTGGACAAAAAAAAATCCAAATCATTGAACGAGAGCGAATGCCGGACTGTAAAACGCACCACACCTGCATTTTTCCTCTTGAATTGTCTGAGGTTGCTCATCGGAAAACATGCAGTAGGTTTGTTTATTAACATATCCATTCAACTAGAAATGAGCCTTGTGTCTGAAAACAATTTTTCGATAAAAAAGTGAATCTTCCTCCAGTCCACTCACCACCAATTCGAAGCATTGACAGATCGTTTAGCTTCAGTTCTTGCACGAGCTCTATTTTGTAAGATTTTAGACTGAAATCCTTCGTCTACGTCTACGTAGTCAAGTAACTTAATCCCCAATGGACAAATCATGGTCTTCATTAACATAAATGGATATACGAAGTACTTAGCATACAAAAGAAAATCATAAATTTTGGAGAAATGGCGATTTATTTTTCAATATAGTCTCCTTTTAGCTCGATACACTTGACACAGCGATGCTCCAACTTCTTTAACCCGTCTGAAAAATACGTTTTCTCGAGGTCTGCAAAGTAGGCCTCCGTGGCGGCGATGACCTCCTCATTCGACTGAAATTTCTGCCCGACAAGTGACTTTTTCAAGTTTGGAAACAAAAAGAACTCGCACGGGGCCAAATCTAGAGAATACGGTGGATGGGGCAGCAGTTCGTAGCCCAATTCGACCAATTTGGCCGTGGCGAGGGCGGAGGTGTGAGCCGGTGCGTTATCATGGTGGAAGAGCACTTTTTTCTTCGCCAAGTGGGGCCGTTTTTTCTTCAGCCCTGTGACCGATTTGCCCTTCTCCAGGTAGTCGATGTGGATCACACCTTGTGAATCCCAGAAAACGGTGGCCGGTGGGACAGTCTTCGCCTTCTTCGGAGCACGTTCGCCGGGTGAAGTCCACTGTTTCGACTGTTCCTTGGTCTCTGGTGTGTACCAGTGGAACCATGTTTCGTCGACTGTCACGAAACGACGCAGAAACTCTTTCGGATTGCGCTTAAACAGCGTCAAACACTGTTTTGAAGTGGTCTCACGGTTGCGCTTGTTGTCCGGAGTGAGCAAACGCGGCACCCATCGCGCCGACAGCTTTCTCATGCCCAAAATTTCATGCAGGATATGACCCACGCGATCTTTTGAAATGCCTACTGTCTCAGCTATTTCACGCACCTTCAATCGGCGGTCTGCCAATACGAGATCGTGGATTTTTGTCACGTTATCCTCCGTGGTAGCCGTTTTCGGGGCACCTGGACGTGGCTCACCAAAAACCGACGTGCGACCACGTTGAAACTCGTTAAACCAATTTTTGATGGTCACCATCGAAGGAGAAGAGTCACCGTACACAGCATCCAAACGCTCTTTGATTTCGCTGCGCGATTTCGCTTCCAAAGACAAGAATCGAATCACCGACCGATATTGCTCTTTTTCCATTTTTATAAAATCCGCGGACACTCCCGCTTCCACACGCGGTCAAAACAAAACTACGAGTCCGATCCGACAGTGGCCGTCTACTATAATGTACTACACGTTGGTAAGTTGCTATCGCGATACTGGCGCCATCTGGCGGCGATGCTAAGTACTTATCGGGCCACCCTCGTAGCAGTATATGTTCCCCTGTACGCATTCTACGGATAAGGTTTGGTGGCTGATGTCCAATATTTTTCACAGAACACTAATTTTGATAGCAAAATTAAAAAAATCGTAAGCGTTTTTTGAGGATAAATCTCTTTTTGATGAAATGGCAATGTTACCTGAGCATATTTCATTTCGACGTATGTCGCGAATCATGCGTGAACTGTCAAAATATACTACTGAAAAACTAAATAACGAAAAAAGATCACCCTTTTTTATAATTTTATTTTCTTCTATTTTTATTTTTTATTTTATATTATTATATATAATTTCACGAGCTTAATGATAGCCAAACCGTTTGTTGGTCACAAAACTCATGTTTAGAGGTTACGTCCGGACTGGTTGGATGACAGAAGTAAACGTCGTAATTGTTGGAGCATTTCTGGCAAGATTTCATTTCCAGCATCTCTGTCTTCCAATATTACTCTTTTCAATGTTTAGAAATACTTAGCTTCAGACCTTCACCAAATACAACATTAGTATGTTCTCTGAGGTGTGATGAGATGTGATCACAAATCTCCCATAGGGTTGTTGCGTAATTTGTGTGCTTTGTAATAAAGACGATCAAACAAGTTTCTTATTAAATAGAGTAAAATGCAGTACATTCTAAGGATTAAGGTACATTTTATAATACACTATAGTTTGAACGGCGTCAGAGGTACTGTATGGCTTACCTCTGACTTATGGCTTGATTACAATTGCAGTACAGCAGTCTGTCTGAGAAATGAAAGACTCACTCAAACACAGCGGACATGTTTTACGATCAAATATTTATTTCCGCCGAGCACATCGCTATCTGAAGAAAAAAAACTAAAACAAGTTTATTTCGAGACTTCCCACGTCTTTCTTACTTGAAAGACACCCCGACGGAAATCAGTCAATCTTGAAACAAAGACAGCGCAACCCTTTCCTAGCCAACTGTTGCTATTCACCATCTCGTTCCTTGCTTGAATGCACTTGCCATCACCTACAGTATCGCTACCGTTCAGCCGACCATGTCCACTTCTCGAATATTCCAATTAGCGCATCCTGAACGATAATACTCAAACATCCATTCTCATTTCCATTCTTAGCCTTTTTCCGGTTCGTTGCCGTCGGTCGACAGCCGCTACGCGGTAGACCCTTGTGTCGATGTACTATGCACTAAACGCCTGGTTTCCCTTCAGTGGGCAGCCAACTGGTGGTCAAGTGGATCTCGGGTAACTGCACCTCTTCTTCGAATTGGAATTGCATAATTAGTCTCGATGTTTTGCAATCAAGGATACAAATCGTTGTCAGACGAGAGGATGTGCCTCGGGGAATGATTGTTAATTTGCTATTATTAGCCAACAGCAATTCGGATTTGCAATTCCGAGCGATTCGAATGAAATTGCCACCATTTCGTCCGCGTGTCAATGATTTTCAATTTTGCCAATGGACGACGCCTGTGGGATGTTAATTTACTTTCGCGATTTCACATCGCCTGCGATTTGGATTCATTTCGTGTGCTGCTGACTAGTGTTCTGGAATCCACAAGATACGCGTACTTGTTGGATTTCGAATGGAATTCAATGCGAATCGTTTAAATGTTTCGAGTTTTCAGAAACTTGTCACGGCTAAGTCTTGTCGTGGAATGTGTAGACGGAAGTGAATGCGGAAAAAATTTATGTAAACGATGCTCTGTTGACAGATCGCCATCTGTTGCCGAGCTGGGATGGGTCGTATCTGGAGGACAGACTGACTGACTAGATAGGGTTATCACTGGTCGCTTTTCCGCTTCTCTACTACTTTGCTTCTCCGCTCTTCCGGTGGCGGTAATTGGGTTGCTAGAACTGTCTTGATTCGTTTCTCGTTTGCGTACGTGTTACGCAAGTTTTTCTTCTACCCAGACGTTCGGTCTACAACTGTATCGCATGTAATTAAGTAATTTTAAATTGCGTGCATCTTGTCAATGCGTTGTCGTTGGAAATAAATGGAATTTGTGCTTCCGAGGGCTTGCGTTCTTCTAACGCAGACAGAACGTGTTAAGAAGTAGTTTTCTGTTTTTTAACGTCTTCCATCTCACATGGAAGAATGTAGATTGACTGTAATTTAAGGTCGATTAGGGTTCAACACCAGATTTTGTCCGTTTTACACACTCTGATTACTGATGGCTGAGTTTTATCTGTGAACATATGTTATGTGTCTCTGCTTCAAGTTGATTTAATGTCTTTTTTTATTTGTTTCTTTGCAGGTAAGTGATATCGGATCATACTCAATTACACTTCCTATTCAAAGGTCAAGTTCGGAATATCGTGAGTTTTTCAAATTAGTTATAGAACAACAAACGTGATTATCGACGTGATGTTTACTTGCTATTATTGTGTTGTTTTGCCCTATGACTGGGGAATTGTTGGATAAATATGAATTAAATTTAATTGTTTTTGTTCGGTCGACCCTTACACAATTGCATTTGAATATTGCTGTCGTGTAAGCAATAAAAATGCCTAATGACATATTTATGAAAAAGGTTTAGTAATATTCATATGTATATTCGAATTCATATTTAATTTTCAGGGACTTAGAGACGACTTTATTCAAACAAAAACGAGAGCTAATGAGGTTCCGTTTCGTATGGATTCGTTTAAATCACGGTTTTTATTCGCTATTTTAACTCTTTCAGGAAATGTTCTATATATTGGATTGGGTGACTCAATGGATTAGGAGGCATTTTTATACTTCAGTTGGTAAGAAGAGCACTGCGACTAGAAAGATCTATTGTGCCAAGCAAGCCAATCAAGCAACTATGTCTGTAATCTTCTTAGTGAAACGGAAGATTGATCCCGCGTGAACAGATGATTCAACTCTTCCATGGAAAATATGTCTTCTAAATTAGTGTACGTTGTACGTGTTCTATAGTCTCATCATCCTCAAGTCAGAATCTGAACTCGAACTAGGGAAAAAGGTATCCAAGCCTCGAACCGTATACTGATATGTAGCTCGGAAGCCTTTTGATATCGTCTCTGTTGCGTTTTAACATGTTTGGGTCATAAACATCAGCACCAATGTCTAATTCGACAAGAGGAAAGTTCAAGTAGATAAAACAACTAAATTGGTCGTTTGAACTGGTTTTCAGCAGCTAGTCTGATCTGATACCGCCTGACTCTTTGATCACTGCCAAAATACTCCTGCTCTACAATGGCCATTTTCCAATTAACCCGTGAAATCGAAAGATCAGAGAGTAACATACTCTTAACATCAACTGTTTCTAGTTGAACGGAGGGAACAGTTGAAGGTATTCATAACGCCTTATTTTTACGTTTACTGAAAACTTTATACGTTGTTTCCAAGTGGTAAGGAACTGAAACCCACTGTACGAGACTCGATTAAAAAACTTGACGGTGTCAACGGTGATAAATCCAGTGGGTCAGAACTTAGATTTGTCAAGGGGCGAATGCTTATATTTTTCTTCTTCTTCTGCTAGTTGTGTTCTTAGTTACTTAAAATTCGGTTCCACCTTTCCAATTATCACCTCAAAGAGATCCTTCACAAAGTGGGCCATCCTCTCCCATAATAGAGCACGCTCATATGACGTCGCTCAATTTTTTGGTGCGACAGGAACCTTTGGATAACTTCTTCATCCTAAAAGTAGTCGAGACCCTTTGATTCCATAGCAGCTCTTCGGAAAGTCTGAACGTAATCGGACATGATCAGTGATGGCACATCTCTTCTGCTAATGAAATATCTGAAGGCCATTAGAACGTTCTTCGTCGAAAGAATTGGCACCAGCTAAATATTGATGGCACGTATCGCAGCAGAAGTGAAAATTGTAACGTAGAGCTTGGCCGCTTCTACGTTATCGAATGGCCGGGACTTGTTTTTAGGCAGTAGAGCAAAGATCTTGAAGCTCTGAAGCTCTTTTGATAGTTTGCCGGCTTTTGATAATTCAAATACATCTCCGGAGTTCAGTCGGGACCGGTATGAAGATCATGTCGATGACAGTCGTCAATAATTCCATTGACAATATGTGAGTCTGGATGAAATATATTGGCACGTTTGTCTTTTGTTGGCTAATCACGTACTTGAAGACGACCATTTAA
The DNA here is from genome assembly GCA_958301585.1 of Merodon equestris. Classification (NCBI taxonomy): domain Eukaryota; kingdom Metazoa; phylum Arthropoda; class Insecta; order Diptera; family Syrphidae; genus Merodon; species Merodon equestris. Next base: position 7,803,175 of record OY284415.1, read on the forward strand.
TCCCAGTCCTCCATCGTGATCTAGGAAGGGTGGGAATTTTCCCATTTTTTATGGTATTATGGCATTTCCTTGTAAGAAAGAGAGACTTCAGTAGTAAAATTAGGCCTTCATACGTATCTCAACCTATAGTTTTTGTGGACTGGATATCTTACGCCGAAGAAAGTACAACGGAGAAATCTTTGTCGAAGGAAGGTCGTCTTTTTTCTTTTAGAAAAGGAAAACGTTGAACGAACCCGTAGCAAGCGATCCCAGATAATGTAGTCCCCGTAAGCCACTACAGGTGGATGCTTTTAAATGGCCTTTGGACATGTAAAAGCATAGTAGAGACGAACGCTGATTTGCATTGCCAATTCGTTTCCCAAGCATCATGGCTGTCTTGAAGTCATTATGGGCCATAAAATAGACATCACTGGTGACTAGATCTGTTGGGTTTTCTTTGCCTTCTGCTAGCTAGCCTTACCATATTGATTTCTTCAGGTAAGACCAAGACGCAAAGCCTTCTAGCGTCAATTCGCTTTTCCAATATCTTTTGACAGGCGCAATCCGCTTTTCAGTGCACAAAACAAGACCTAAACCTGGCCACTTAATCCGATGTTTAATGAAACAGCATTGTAGGCCGTTTCGTAAGGGTGACATAACAGGGCTGCTCTTGTTTTGAATCTAGCACAGTTATTCTTCCACTTATGTAAAGTCACTCGAAATACGCTTTAGCGCCCGACTTCGTTTTGATGACTAATTAGCGCATGTGTTACCAAACTGATGTTTCTCATCCTCGAATTAGTGTCGAATATGTAGCACATAAGAGAAATGGTCTGCTATTCATACCAAAGGTTACTCCGGTCATTCTAAATTCAGTGCGTCATGGCATATGATCGAAACGATAGCTAACACGGTGTTTTTCATGCAATATGATTGGGAAGGCTTTTTCTATGTCCGTAAATGTGGCATAGGGACCTATGCGTATTTAGCAATGTATGTCCGCTAAAAAATTGACTTCCAAAGTAAATTGCTAAGGGAATGCGAATCCTCTTCATGGGCAGAGACATTAAACCACATGCGTTGCCCTTTCCGTTGTTCTTGTACTGAGATGATCGATCCCTTGCGATCGAGACGCCAGTATAATTAAATACCCCTCAACATCATGAAGGGCGTAAATGGCACTCTTCGTAGCTGGTCTCTTAATTTCCAGTTGGATGGTGTAGGGTATTATCGGTTGATCGTTCTTAGGCGTACGCACATTGACAAGGTTGCATGAGCTTATTTCTTTCTAGTATGCCTTTGATATAAAGTTTGAGGAGTTTTGCCATTGACTTCAGAAGAAGTAAGGTTAGACTCATAGACGATAGAATTTAGGCAACTCGCTCTCTCAACGCTATTCAATTTGTATCACCAGCACAAGATCACCACGAAACGAAAAAACGGTTGAACTTCCTAGGTGTGTAGCATCGTCTTGTTCAAAATAAAAACATTTATACTACCACTATTAAATTGGAATGTGACTTTGTTCATGCATTTTACAATCTCTATTCAATCTCTATACAATCTTTCCCTTCAAAGTAATCTCCTTCCGACAGAATATACTCATATTAAACTCGATTTCTTAAATAGCCCTCAGCTCACGCAACGATTTGGATTGAATCTCTTTTATCGAAACGGTGTCACCGGAAGTCACACAGAGCTAAATCCAAGCCTCTTCGTCAGTTATGTTGCGTTTCATAAATCTTATATTCAGGAATTATCTCTTTACAGCTATCAAAGCGACGCTCTTTTCCAAAGTAGTTGAATATTTTTTCGATCCAGCGAGTCCAGACGCATCTGAGGTCTTTTAAAATTATCTAAATTGTCCTATACGATCTGGAATATCAATGAATTTTGAAAACCCAACCTTTCCTTGGCGTATTGTTCATCAATTAATTTTTTTCAGCAAATTGGAAATCACATTTTTCAAACACATTCTCTGCCTTGAGTATATCACTGTTACTTGCTTTTTGTAACAAAACCTACCGATTAAAGCCAGAAAAAGCTTCGAAAAAGCCAAAGATAAGAAAAGCCGATTAAAAAAACAACAAAAGATGTCTCATGCAGGTGCACTTAAAATTTCCCAGTTGTGTTTGGGTAGATCCAATCCCTCACGCGCCAACTAGTTTAATCGCATGTAGCGACTACTAATCCAAAATATTTGTACGACATTAAACAGATGGCTACGACGTGCTTAAGAAACATAGATTGAACTAACTCAGTAATGCAAATTCGCTTCACTATCTATCCGCTTTACGCAAAGATTTCCATATTTTATGAAACACGTTTTAAAAATATGTGTTTTAAAGCAAATAGCTCGATCAAGGTGTTTTATTTTAATCATTCCTCAGTGCGAGTAAAACCCATTCAGGAAATTTCTATTCATTGCGTGCCTTGTAGCTTAATGTTGAATTAAGTTAATCGAGCGAATTCAATGAGAAATCTTTTAAAACTATTTTACAATAATGCGGATGTGGGAAACTGTTCTGGCCAATTTCGAAGCCCATGAGTTCATCGCATCAATATGCCAAGCAAATACAGCAAATATGTACGTTTTAGTAATACACCCTCAGGCCTCTCATAAGGCAATTAATCAATCTTTAGGATTTCAGCAAAAAACGCAAGTATTTCTCCAAAAAACTTCGTTTTTATTGTCTTAATGACTTGATCCGAGAATTGGTAACTCATTCATTCATCAACGATCATGCTTCTTTAGCACAAAAATCTTTCTGCTTGGTATAAATATTTAATATGTGATGAGCTTTCGCGGCTTGGTGCTCAAAGAGGATCGAATGCGATTCTGTACCTGGTGTAAAAGTAATTATGCTCTGTTCGTCTACTTTAGCAGTTGTAGAGATTCAATTGTTTGGTGCGTAAGGCCGGCTCATTCACATTGTTTGAAATCAGATATGGCACGAGTAGATTCGAAAGCTGACATTTGCGAAATAGATAATATGATCTAGTTGAGACTTGAGGAAAAATGTTGCTACACACTTCCTCGCAAACAAATACGTGTGGTGATTTACTTATTTGAGCAAAAGAAGCCAATGAAAAAGCCAGCCTTACTTGGAAAAAAAAAAAGAAATTTAAAGTAGTTTCTTGTTAAGCTCCTTTAAACAAAGGCTTGAGACCACAGGTCAAAGCAGCGAAGGTTTACATTACCATTGACAATCCCACAAACAGTGAAAAGTGTCAGGGGTTAGTGACAATTGGAAAAGTGCCGCGCATATCGCTGTTAAACTAAACCCTATAAAAGGGCCCGACATTGGGTTGGACGGACATTTCATTTTTGGTTTCAAGGCGGTACGCTCTCTTCGCGTGAAAGGAATCAAATGAAGGAGAACCCCATATACGTAAAGGCAATCCCCTGAAACAACGAGCTCATTGTCGCGAGAACTCAAAATGAACCAAACCAAAGGATGGCAGCACATCCTGCGGAAAAATAATTTACGTTGTTATCGCGATGTATGGATAGTGTCGCCCACGTCAATAAAAGTTTCAATTCGGTGAGGGGATAAGGAGAAGGTATTGATATCAAGACTAGTACTCCGACACTAGTTTTAACCTGGAAAAATCTAATCGAAAGCTATAACCGCAATTGAGTGCCAAAGCCTACAATAGTTAGAGCCCTGGTTTTGTTTTAATACAATTTGGCTTGGCCTTATATTTACTACCCCAATCAGTCAATATTCGGACTCCCAATGCGAAGGATCAAACGGAACGACCAAGGTTCCACTACGAATCGAACGCGCTTAAGTTTAAAAAATTGTGAAAATAAAATAATTTATATGACGGACCTGGGTCCAGAAGGCTCGTCATAAGACTAGGTGCAGAAAATGTTATGAACGCCTGTTACCAATGCATACAGAGGATTTATCAGCACCAGGCTACTCCTGCCGTTGGTCATTAGTTAGTGCAAATGAAAGCGAGAGGTTTCCGTTTTTTTATTTTCTTTTGAGTGCGTGAAGAAGAGGTTTATACGAACTTCTGAGTTTTTTTTTGTTAAACCTAATAAAAAGGACAAAAGTTTTTTAACTTAATTTCAAGTGCTTTGAGGCAATCTTGATAGGATTTATAGAAATCTCACAGCAGTTACATGGGTAGATCTACACAACTTTGCTTGGAAGCACATAACAGCGAATATATTCAAATTATTTAAAGGCCTAAATAATTCTGGTATAGTATTCAGCAGCTTTTTAAAAATTTTCGATTTCATAGTTAGTTTTCGAATAGATTTTCTTAAAATTATTAATTATTATTGATTATCAGTTGCTTATAAAATTGCAATGATCGTTTTCTACGATATTATTGTGTCAAAAGTCTGAATTTTTGGCGGTTTTTAATGCGTTCACTTTATAAAAAGTCACGTAACTATCATATGTACGTAATGGACTACAATATTTGTCAAACGTCATCCTCATAATTGCGGCTATATTTCACGAAAAACCGCATAACCACAAAAAACTTTAACACAATCTTAAAGAAAACAGTCGAATGGTAATAAATTGCACGATTTTGGTAGCAAATTAAAGTTACTGTTATTAAAAACCTCTCCACCACGAAACTCGTCAGTCTTTGCAGATAATGAGGTTGTTCCACAATTGTTTTTGGGCTTACGTACTCAGATAAATGGAAATGAGTGTCATAACTTAGTATAATTTTGTATGAAAAGTCATGATCCTATTCAATCGTTTCCAGCATAAGAAAATACGACGTTCCGCGCGGTCTGCTGATTTGATTTTGCAAGGTTTGCTGATCCTTGCCTCCTCTGATTGTCTCAGAAGGGGTATACTTACTGTTTTCCGTCTCAGTTAAAGACTATTTATAAAGGATATTTTCAGCAGACGAACATGATGGATGAACATGAGTTCCCGTCTTTACATAACAAATTCATTAAATTTTTGCGAGAAGGCGCCTAATGGTGATCGAAACAAGAAAGAATTTGAAAAACGTTTCCACGGTATTTTCACAGATTTTACAGTGAATTTGCACAATTCCAATAGATTGGGTGAGTGTGTCTCTATCCACATTTAATAAGCTTCTTGTCTTCACTTATCAAAGATCATTTTAATTGAGTGTTAAAAAGTTCAATTGAAATTCTAAACATGAAATGACACCTCTTGTTGGATTGCTCACACAAAATGGGGGGTGGCGGCTCACCCACTGTTGAGCGGAAGGTTGGTAGTTCAAGTCTGTCCATAGCTAAGAACAATTCCTATACGGAAAAATTGTGCACCAACATCAGTTGTGAATGAGAGATGATCAAAAAATATTGACGAAGGCATAACAATCCCAGCATAAGATCACTCCAAATTCATACTCTGTGTGTGCATTTCCAATATGACACCTTCATGACGGGGAAAACAAAAAGTTACTGCGAACTACAACCAACGCGACAAATTAGTGGAATTTCTCAAATCCTATCTAGGACAACCACCCCTGGAGAGTAGTGAACGAACACAAGCCATCTGCACCCCGTTCAGGTTGTGTGACAAACATCACAAGAGCGAACACTCTTGAACCTGCACGAACCCTATAAAAAAAAAAAAATTATTTCTCTGGTCGTCTTTATTGTTTAGAATCAAAAGTATGGTAAATATTCCATGATTAGGTAAGTGCCAAGCCATTTCATCAAGAGGGCCACATAAAGCGTCACTACTTACCAACTTTATCATTTTGAGCCTTGTCTTAACACTCTTCTAAAGCATATATTCGCTATGATTTACTGAAAGATCGTCTTAACATCGTTTCGATACGCTTTATTCTATATTCCATTTCTAGTGCTGTATCTAAAAATGCATTCTTATTGCCGCCCATACATTAATTTTAATATCAATTTGGAAGTGATTTTAACAGATCTGATTTCCTGAATTAATAATTCTTTATACATATATGTATCTCAACTTCTAATGTAACTTAGGTAATTCCTAAAAATCATATGGATTTGTGGCGACCTACCTATGTCAACCTACAAATTTATTGAGTGATGACCCATGGCCCTTCGTCACTACACCGAGGAAAAACGCCGTGAAAAATGATTTCAATAACTTGGACTCAAACCCCGTCCCATCGTCGTCAGAAGTCAACTACCAACCTCTGAGAGAGCACTGTGGTCTCCAAAATCTTGATAAAGTCTACGAAAATATTTATTGGCGGTTTGTTTTTATAACGAATTAAATCTTATAAAACAGTTGTAAATTATTTTCGTCTCGATGAGTAGCTAGTAGTATGTAGTAGTATGGACCTAGTTTATAGGTTTGAAATAGCACAGGCTTTTACGATTATTGCCACCAAGAGCGATAAGTTGGTCGTAAATTCTTGAACTCTAGCGTGTATCAACATAAATGAGTTTACGAGTGAAAATGGTAGGAGAGGCATTCCATTGGGCTAGTACACGGGATGATCTGTATGCAACGACGCTGAATGCAATCTGTTTTGTAGCGATAATGAAATTATGAATAATTTTGTGTGTTGCTTTAATTGAAGTCATAATGATTTACACAGTAAACGTCTACTTTCAGAGCTTGTGTTGAAATTCGACTTTCTGATTTTACTTAGACGCTCGCACAGGGAAATTTCATTAGCAATGCAAGCCTTAACAAAAAAATAAAAACCTACACAACCTAATGCCCATAAAGAAAAACAGAGTGATGGACCGTGTTAAAGGATATTTTTAAGACTGGGTTAATTTAAGTATATGCCGTAAAGATCGGAGTTCGCTTCGGCCCATGCTCAACATTGATTCAATCTAGACATAGTTCATTCGATGGGAGCTTATGCGGAATAGGGCATGGACTTAACGTTTCGAGGATTGGTTTTTTGGAAAATCTCTGCAGCAGTCAATATTACCGCTAAATAGGTGGTGGAGGTGCGGTTAATTATAGATATCAACCCAGAGAAAATCACGAAGGGGCTTGATACGTGCAATGTGTATCCAGAAGGAGGGGAGCTTGACTAGCATACTATATTATTAAGATGTAGGAATTTTGTAACGTAAATATTCGAGAACTTTTTGAACAGACTATGCACAAAGGCGGGGACGGAATTCATGATAGATAACAAACATACATAGGTCTTGAGGGGTTGACGAAAGCGCTTAAGAGATAAAGTAATAGCTTGACATCTTGACATGAGCACGAAATGGTGATGTGACACCGAATAGTAAACCTTCTTAGATCGTATTGGAGTGAGTAAGAATCAGCAGGCGTAGAGGGAAATAAAGGGAGAAAAAGTAAGGATGCACCGGTGCACATTGGCTTGAAATGGTTGCTAAATATACGGAAAATATAGGAGTGGAGCATTCCATGTCCATGCGGTTCAGCTAAAAACGGCTAAGGGTGAATTAAATTTTTGAAGGAGAGGATTGAAATTGTTTGTTGAAATCGTAATGCGTCAATGTTAAAGCGATTCTAATGAATTCGCAAAACTAATGTACCCTATAAGTTCTATCTTGGGAGAACCGGGCAAGTTGTGATCACTGTGCTCAAGCTTGGGACGTATGTAGGCATTATAGATTCAAGGCGAATCAGCGGATTGAAATTTTTCCTTCCGCAGCGTTCTTGGCCACTTTAAATATGTGGTCATTCAGCCTAAGTCTTTTTGTTGGCGCACATACCAGGTGGAAAGTTTTTCAGTTTCAACAACTATAGCGTCATTCATGAGTAATGACTGATCACTAAGAGGACACAGCATTCGAATTTAGAAACATTAAATTCAATTCAACTGTTTAAACCCCCTTACAAGTCGGAATTGAATGTGCTTAGCATAAGTTGCCCTTTCAATTTTACGGCCAAAGACCAGTAACGAGAGTCTTGGAAGGAATATGAAAAGCAGATCAACGAAGGAGCGAACAAGACATCGTTTATAAAACCGATATCGGTGAATATCGGTGAATAACGAATATCGGTGACAAAACTTAACTTTGGGTAACACCAGCATGTATTTGGTGAATGCTAGACTTTAAACCATTCGAAAAGGCTAGAATTAGAACTAGGCTAGAATCTTCCGTAGAAGAAGAGATTCATCGATAGCATAAGCACACACTTTCGGCATAAGAGCCTGATATCAAACTCTGTTAAATGCTGATTGCGCCCGACGATCTTGCTGTCACCAAGGTTGTGCAAAAATTGGTTACATTTTTCGGTGAGATCTGCTAACAATTCACCAATAGACCTGTTGCTACCTAAGCCATACCGGCGGTCATTAAGAAGTGTCCGCGATTCAGACGATTTATCAGTGTTTATATGTCTCTAGAAAGAAGGGAATTTAGTTTTATGGGTCGTTAGGGGAAGGAATTTTAAGGGTAGGCTGGGCAATGATGTTTTTCAGCTACTCGGGAAAGGAACAGAAGGAAAGGACAGATGAAAAAAAATTCGCAGTGGTTTTGCCAGCATGGCAGAGCACCTCTTCAGAAATATGGGGGCTGTGAAACTTTTATGATTCCACAAAGCAAAAAAATACGTTTTAAATCCTATCTAACTTGACGTAGCATAATTCCATCAGGGCCAGTGGAGATTTTGAGATTTTCATATCACCCGCGTATACGAAAGGTGAGAGTTCTTGATGAATAAATTGACGTTAATTGTAGGAATAAATATTAGTGGGCCGAAAAGGCTACCTTGAGGTAGCACTAATTGGATCAGAAATAAGCTGACGGTCTTCTAAAGAGCATTTGATCAATAAGATAAAATCGGGAGAGAAACCAAGAAGCAAAAGAACAGAAAAGACCAAATATCACCGATTGTATTAGCCTGATTCACTCAGTGTTTTCATTGTTATGTTAGTAAACGTACACACTCGTATATGATATCTATTAGTAAACTTTGATCTGCATATTGCTCGTCAATACGATCGGTTGGTCTAGTGTCAGCTGTCAAACATATGCAATTACTTAAATTAGAAATGTACAAGTCTTCTGGCTCGGGCGCAAATTAAGATATCAACGCCGAAAGCGTTTTTGCGTAATAAAGAACTATCGCGGCTTCGTAAGTACACTGATATGATAACGAGAACTTGTGGTGTTTTTTTTTTGGTAGATTAGCCATACGAACAACACTCTTTAAAGAACAGCTTTTAAAGTCGATTATCTCACCACCGAAAAAGGTCTTATTTACAAATAGGCATTCTCAAATAAATGTAGGCGACAGCTTTCCTAGCATCAGCAATACGCAGTAAATATTTGCTACTGTTTCAGATGACGATACACGGTTTGCTTAACTTATTGTATTGACATTGACAGATGTTTAACGTTTCACATTTAACACGATTGACACAAGTGGTTTATGTCTGTTTTCAAAAAAATATTTCATGTTTCGAGAATCACACGAAAATATCACTGAATTATTGATTTTCTTATATCGAATTCCCATTAATTGATCTATAAATGCGTCTTGGCTTTATCCTAGCAATCTGCGAATCAACAACAATAAAGCAAACTAGTGTGAACCATCAAAGTATGTAGTGTGCAACCACAACAAAATGCGGAAAGAAGCCTCTTAAGCCTTCAATGAATATCACTTAAGCTAAGCACACCCCCCGACACGATTAATTACCGGCAAACACGCGCTAGTCGGCGAAAAGCTTCCACTGAGAAATACAATCAAATCCGGTTGGGATTGAATGAACTCAAATTGCTCAATGCACGGTCATTAGCGGTATTCTACCAGTTATCGGAACTCCCCACCCAACCGCGTACTGAATCCTAATCTAAGCAAATAGGAATAAATTGCTTCCAACGCCTTCCTAGCACCTACGTGGGATTCGAGTACTAATCCAGTCCTTAGATAATCGAATGTCTTCATTGGAAACGGTCAAAACTTGTTACTTTTTATTGCATCCGCTAATTATATAATTAACAAACAAACTGCCCGCACTACAATTAGATTACCATTGAAAATGCGATTTTATTTAATACGCGCCTTAGCGCTACGATAAGGGGACGAGTTTTTAGCCACGGGCGGGTTACACGGCTTACGTACCACCCTGGCGTTCTACTTTGACGGTGTGTATGCGTCATTTTATATGGTCGCTGCAGAAAACGGAGCAACCAGAAGCACGTATGCTAGCTACCCGTTGCATCTATAGGTCTAATCACTGCGCCATCAAAATAACATTACCACCGATCAGTGTGCTCGCCGTTCATTGATTGGAATGGCCCGAACCTGTTACCATCAGACTCGTATTTTGCTCGAACGGTCTTATTATATGGACACAAAGTGTGTACGATGCCTGGAAGCTAACCATAGTTGACATAGAGGCATGCAAGGTGTATCCATGTCTCTATATAGATAGAGGACTGTTATGTGTGTGCATCTAATTGACGTGGATATGATAAGATGGCTAACATGGGATACAATATGGTAAGGCCGCGCGCCATATCGGTGCGCAGCTTTAGCGGGAACAGAGCACTTTATACCAGCTGGAGAGGAAGGAGAATAAGGTATATAAAATGTTATGAGTAGGTGACCGGGTATTCGATGGCTGGCGATGGTGCCGACAGTTGCTTCTGCGAACGGTACTGCCTGTGTCACGTCCTACTGTCGAAGTGAGTATAGTCAGGCGAATGAAGTGGTGGTCTATAGAGCTCGGTTGAAGTTGCCGTCGAATGGTGTAGTTCAACATCCAGCCGTACAGTAGAGGGAGCAATTATTTATACAAGTTGAATGCAATTTACGCGTTATTTGGCTTAATTGTTCCAATTCTGATCCAAGCTGTTTTCTTCCCTAATTACCTCTGCGAGGTATTTTAAAATGTCTGCTTTACCTGAAGTCACTTGTAAATCCTTCCGGCTCAGCTGCAAAGTTGGATAGTGAAAACTGTCGTATCCCCACGGCTCTCTTGAATGGATCTGCTCGCACACTCGTAACTCTTACAATTTATTACGATCGTCAAGGTTTATGTGAACATCACTTAAACATGCTTCTTGGATATTTTTGCGTTTAGTTCTCTCGGAATAGAGCGGGTCTATGGTACGGAAGAAGCGTTACGAGTGTGCTATTATTGAAGATTTAATAAATGTTCACAACAGATATTGTACGACTCCTACGTGAACACGTATCAGTTTAGAGTGTGATGGATTGTATAGTGAATAGACAGAGAACCTATAAATCTTAAATGCGAGCTTGAATATTGTAGTTTTATCGGATTGTTATTCGTAAGTTTCGAATTTCTGACTGGTATTGACATTTATTGCTAAAATGATTGTTAAAAGTAAATACTGTTTGCGCAGCCGGAAGAAGGTTTATGGTAGGCATTGCGCTGTGTTAGAAATTAGAAAGAAAATATTTAAACATCCTTATTGCAATACATTTTTATTTATTCAAGTTTTAAGGCTTTAGTAAACGAACATACATACATAGGTAGTAGTCGGGCATTTGTTAACGGTCGAACGACAGTTAAACTCAGTGTAGGACATGCGAGTTATGTTCAAAAAGTAAAAGGAATTCTGTGATATCGCTAGTTGTATTGGTCCAGTTCGGCGACTCTTTTGCGTATTATGTTGGTAGACATTTCTCTTACTCTACTCTTAGTTGTCAAAGAGATTCGTTGGTTTTTGGTACCAATTTTATTTTATTTTTTTTTAAATGTATGTAGAGACCTTAGCAGCCTATAAAAAGGTGAAAAAGTGTACGAAATGATGAAAGATCGCTACATCACATATAGAACTTTATGAAAAGATTATTGGCATACAAATTGGCTCATGCAATCAAGTTTTCTAAGGTGTGGCACCAAAAATTATGGGATTTCGAATAAAAATCACGAATGAGGGTTCCTCAATGAAGTCAGTAATGATGCGGATGAATGGAAACTTGTTGTAGTAATTAGTAAAATATGGATTTATGGACATGACGCCGACACTAATCTTCCTAGTGGAGGCGGATTGCCAAGACCGAAATTACTTAATTAGTAGGCACATAAATAATAGGTAGCTAGAAGTTGTGGGCTAAAGTTCCAATAAAAACTCTGATGTGCCGTTTTGGTTCCACGAAAATCGGCCTACCCAGTAGCATAAGAGTGTCAGAGCTGCTGGATAGAATTAAAAACTAGATACATTCAGTCGAATTAAAATAATTTTGATCAGTTCATCGACCCGTTTTATAATTCGTTGATATGCCAAAAACAGGTTCCCTGGAAGTTACTACTGTCCTTAAAATTACGACATGCTAAACTTGGCCATATGATCAGCAATCGCTCAGTGGCTTATATCTATAGCCACCGCTGTTGCCTTTCGGATTCGTGGCACAGAGGTTGATGGTTGGTTTCCGACACGGATGACAAGCGGCTGGAATTCCGGAACAGCCAAGTCGACGAAATCGTTTTTCGCGATGCTTCTTCTCAGTAAGGTACTGACAAACCCCCTTGTGTTATACCTGTCTTGAAAAAAAAATTCGAAGAGTTGGCCAACTGGAGTCGGCCATGAACAGTAGGTCCTCTTTTTTCCCATAGCGAAATTCTTAAAGGAATAGAAAAGATTTTACTCGAGTTAGGGAAAACTAAAACAATTAAAGAATGTTTCCAACCTATAATGTGTTACCCAACTATAATATCTTCATACACTGCGGTATAACAGCGCCTTGCAAACTTGCAAAATAGATTGGGTTCGTCCCACATCATATACGTAAAAGCAAACAGCTATACACTGTGCAGTATTACTTATTCACTCGGAAAACACCTTGGCATGTACATTCTTCATTAATTTCCCAAGCTAGGTTATCTTTGATGGCTTATCAGGTAGAGTGATAAAATCCTGATAATCCTAAAAGGTTTTACATGCAACATAGATGGCTTGAGGATGTATTCAGGTATTGGGGTTGATATTTTTAGTTCAATCGGTAAAGTTACTAAAACATTGTGACTTTCTTGGTGTCGTCCACACCTGTGCCAACATAATAAATTAATGTGATCAATTTGAAAGGTGACTTTCCAATTTAGGTTTACGGTCTTATTCAGAAAATGATTGTTTTGTTTATAGGTTGATAGTACTGTTGACGTATTAGTCTAACCATTGTAATACATCTTCCTACGCATAGCTACTTGTCCATCCTTTAATTAATAATTCTTAAATTGGTTGATTTGATCCAAGCAGGCACCTTGCGCCCCTTTGCACTAGAGCCCGCTCATTTCATTGGTATAGCGGATGAACTGAACAACCATCACGCGTGATCGAAGATGCGCGGGTATTAAAGGCATCACCGTAGGCCCAAAAGTGGGAGTCAGCAAGTAGCAAGTAAAGCGAGAAGACCAATAAATTGAATATACAGAACGTTGCTGTTTTTTTTTTTTTTTTGTTTCCGTAGTTTTTACCCAATCAAAAGAGAATTTAGTGGTTTTGATGGATCTGATTTTATTTAGTAAACAAGTTGTCTTAATTTTCAAGAAAAAAATGTTTATAAATGGTACGAACGATTTCAAGAAGGTGGAGAAAATGTTGAAAAAAATTTGGTTTCCAATCGGCCAAAAACATCAAATGTTTAACAAAACTTTAATAATTTGAGACTTTGGCATCGTATGGATCAAATCACAAAATTATGAACGACTGTTCGGTCCTCAGACACGTTCCGTCTCTGTGGGTTCCAAAAATACACAAAACAAAAAGCGTCGCGTTATCAACTGCGGAAAGTTTACTTCTGATTATGAGCCAGTACCGAGCCCTGATGTACTGCAGGAACTAGCAAAGAAAGCAAAACCAAGCTTTCTTATGTTAATGGGCACGGAGGCATTAGTAGCAACTAAACTCTCACCCAGATAGAGGTCCTCTGATAGGTTGGTAAAATCAAAACATCTATCCCACGGGAAAAGAGTTCAAAGACTTGATAAATCAAGGAAAATAATTCCACACTATAACGTGGTATAGTGGCATGTAAAAAACTCTGCTTATGTCTTAACTATAAACCCAGTACATATTGATTTATATCTACCTGTTTAGATCCTGTTAGTCCTTTGAAAAATGTTTTATTTATCATATTGCCCATCACTATTCACTGTTTCCGCTTCCAATTAGATTTTTACAGATTTTGCAATATGTGGCCGAGAGTTGTCATGTACCAAAATTACGTGCCCTTTTCACACGTGGAAAACGCTTCTGACGTCTGTCGGCTTCAACTTGTACGACAACCAATATCCTTGTTTCTTAATCACACCTGATACTTCCAAACGTTACGTCATCTACTTGTAATGATTTTTCAGGTTCAGTTAGTGTTTGATATGAGTCTTCATGAATCAATGTCTCCAATTTGTCGTCTTTTATTACTATTAACAGCAATTTGGACCTGGGAAATTCAGAGCCTCATTGACAACCCTGCGCCAAGCCTCCCTGTAATGAGTGCTTTCCTGTTCTGTTCCATCTCTTCTAAGTCTGTCCTTATATTTTCCTCCCACCTGTGGCGCGTCCTTCCTGCCGGGCTTTTTCCTTCAGGCATTCCAATCATTATTCTTTTGAAGTTTCGTACACTGTCCATTTGTTCTACCTGCCGTTATTATTTCGAGAAGGCTTGGAGTTGAATAGAGCTCTTTGAGTTCTTGATTGTATAGTTTTCTTTATTCGTCTATTTCTTCGTCTTGCCATCCACCATAAATTCTTCTTAAAATTTTGTTTTCAAAGATGTGAAATCTAGTTCAGAGACCAAGTTTAACATTCGTAAAATGTTCCGCATTACTATGGTTTTATAAATAAAGATTTTGACATTACGTGACAAAAGTGTTTTGAATGGTACTTTCGTCGCAAAGGGGGACACGTTATGCATATGCGGCCTTTTATTCCGTTCTTTAAGTCGTTGTTGGCAGTCAATACGATTCCCAGATATTTGAAATAACTTCACCAAAGCCTTTAACTAGTACCATAAGGTGCAAGATTTGGATCGATTTAAGCCGGCCTGTTGCCATATATTTGGTTTTGTCTCTCTTTACTTCTAAACCAACTTCTTTTCCTGACATTATTCCATTTTCTGCGTTTCTCTTTATTGTTTCGTTAGCTAGAGCCGTGCGATTCCATTGAGTGTCATTCTCAAACTATTTTCCTGAAGGGATCTCAATGCAGCACCGAATTAGAAGAAGTGGTGACAAAGTACCTCCAACAGTTTTATCAATGTGTTCGGTATTCCCAGTTTATAGTCATGCGCCTTTTTAAAACCCTATTTTCTGTTTTTTTTCCCTAATTTTCAATTCATTTTTATTTTACAGTTTTTAAGATCTATCTTAACCTAGACAAAATGTTTAAAAATAGCTTTACTATTTTAACTAATCAAAATATCTTACTAACCCTTACAAGCAATTTTCACAACGAACTTTTTACCAGTTAGTAAAGTCCTGCCAAGCATACGGTTTTCGAAAAGGCCAATGGTTCCCGTGCCAATGGTTCTTACATTTGTTTCACTGGGTTTCCGATACGAGTTTCGAGGCGGATGAATAGTGTCATGCCCCGTTCTGAAATCGAATTGGTAATGCAGAATGATTTTATTGTCCTCAACCCATTTGGAAAGAGTTCTATGAAGCACCTTCTCGAAGACCTTGCTTATACTTAGAGGATTTTTTTCTTTTCAATGCCTCATCTGAAGATCTTCCGTCGAAATGAACAGGGTTTTAGCCACGTGGTAAAATTAAGCTTCTCTGATCGCGAATGATCGATATCATTTCCAAGGTAGAAGTGATGACGCCGGGCTCCCCAGATTCTAGTTCCGGGCGAGTCGCCTTTTTAAGCCTTACCTAGAAGCTGGTGGACC
This sequence comes from Merodon equestris, assembly GCA_958301585.1. Classification (NCBI taxonomy): domain Eukaryota; kingdom Metazoa; phylum Arthropoda; class Insecta; order Diptera; family Syrphidae; genus Merodon; species Merodon equestris. The sequence continues at coordinate 7,818,909 of OY284415.1, forward strand.
ATCAGGTCATTCGTCAAGCGGTTTCTCCCAAAGCCACACTTCTATTGTAATCTCTAATTATTTATTTCATAGACTAACTATGATGATAGTCTCTTTAAGCGAATATTTGACAACTCCTTGTAATAACTTGACAGGTGTGATATATGATAACCGACCATCCTTGGGGATAGTTTCATTTTTCCATATAATTGTGATGAGCTGTTAATTCATCTTTAGCCAAGAAATCTCTGAAATTCATATTCTTATAATTCTCGTTTAATTTTTTTTTATTAAGTAGGATAGAAAATCCCTCATTTGGCAATTTCCTATATTGCTGTTGTATAAAGAATCAAGTTTCACGGGTTATCCCCGTACGCACGGATGTAAATATTCCTGGATAGAAAAAAACAAATTAACAGGGCACTCTTCAGAGGCTATGTCTTGCATTTTTTTTTAAGCGCTTTTAAAAACTCCTGTTTGAAGAACCTGACCAATATTTCAATTAATCCTCCTGAAATATTTTTTTTTTCTTTTGCCGGCCAGATATCACCTACCTCTAGCCGTAGTCTCTTGTAAAGCTAGCGCTAATAGCGACGTGCTTCTTGGCATCTTACGATCCATCATCACAACTTGGTCATTTTTCTTCATCAGCGTCGACATGTCGTGAAAATCGCATTCTCTTCATCCGGTTCCTAATACCCATCTAACGTATCTTAAATGTATCAATCTTATCTCGAGAGGCAATCTAATTCACTTGGCTATTTAATTGTTATGTAATCAACGTGGATCAGATGAGAAACTGCGCAAATACTATTTACCTCAAAATCTCTCGTCCATAAGCCGATGTATTTAATTAGAATCTCAGTCAAAGTTGATTGCTAACAAACTTTTTGTTTATCTTTCGTTAATTCTATATTTTTCTCGTTCCTTTCCCCTTTCTTTCCATTTCGTTTTGTTTCGCTTCTTTTGTTTTTATCCCATTTCCTTAATTTACAATTCTGTAAACCGTTACAAATGGTACGTATACGTACCTGTGTGAGACTGTGAGAAAAAAAGAGAATGCCGGTGAGAGAAAGAACCAGGAGAAGATGATTATCTCAACTGCCAACGACGACGCGGTACAGTGGCCGATGGACGTGCTTTTCGCCCAAAAGTGGTTTCCTACCACTTCTTTATATCGAATCTTGTTTTTCCATCACCACTCTATACCTTTATCCCACTGTCTTGGCGCTCCGGAGTGAACCTCTGGTGAATGTCTTTTTTCTTGCAAACCATTCCATTCCTTGCGATCCACCGACAGAGAGTCTCTTGAGAAAACGTCGAGAAGAATTTGTTTTTGTTTTGCACGCATACACCGTCACCAGTGTTCGTCGGCCGAACGGATGGTTAGATACTTGTTCATAGAAACTCAGATAGATACCAGATAGTCGATGCACGTTCTAAGCCAGTCAGCCAGTCGAGAGATTGGCAATTAGGGTTCTTTCGTCGCGAACGCGAAGGAGCGCGCTAGAATTGGTGTCTTTCGTACGGACGGACTAGGAAATTGCTGAAGATCCATTCGGTCGCTTGTGCAGTTTAGACGCATTTATTCTTCATCGTCGGTACACCAATGTGCTGTGCTTGTGTCGCGGAAGAGATTTCAGATATTTATGAAATAATTTGTTTCGAAAATATTTGCCATTCGTTAAAAGTCACTTAGATCGGTGGTTTTCTAATAGAATTTATCTGGTGCGGTCTTTGTTGTGCTCAGTGTGGTCGATTACCATAAGTTCTTGTGAAAGTGTGCCGCAGTACGTATCAATAGGGAGCATTTCGGATAATAGCTGTAAATCTTCTCGTCTTCTTGATGAGTGATTTGGACACGGCAATGGGGTATCTGCTGAAGCTGGAACAAATGGTAAGTGTGAGATTAATGGATGGTAATTTGGCCGAAAGCTTCCGAGTTACACGTGGTCATTAGAGAAGGGCGATGGTAGTTGGGGTTTAAAGATGATTTATGCATACCTTTCTACCTTCGTTGGCCTTAGGTGTCCGAAATGAATTCCTTAGCGGTCTTTTACAAATGAAATTTCTCAGCATGTCTGCACAGATAATTTCAAACGAAATGTGTCTTATCTCAGTGGTCATTACTCATCAGTCATCTCACCTAATCGTTCACATACAATATCTGAAATAAGGCTGCCGTTAATGACCTTTTAAACTCTTTCATAATTTCTTACTTCAAAAATCTCTCCATGGCTACAAATGAAGGAGGTGATCATTGCCATAATGTGCCTGGGTATATTTCTGTGTCTTCTGCAGCAATATTTTATGGGTGTCTAGTCTGACAGGTATAAACACTGCTCGCCCTCCAGATTGAATCAGCAAATCTTCAAGCAAATTTCTGAGACTTTAAGCTGAGAGAAAGGCTTACAAGCCCCAAAAAATAAGAAGCGCTTTAGTATTTTTTTTGAATTGAAGACCAGAACTTCGAAGCCGTGCTCATTCCTAAACTTTTTATGATAGTCCTATGCAAATATTGTATATATCCCAGTCATGGTTCGTAGGCATGGGGTTTCGATTCATGGAAACCAATGTAGCTACTTGGGGGCATCTACTTTATCATAGTCAGGAATATTTTCTAAGGGGTATCACACACTTGCCTGAAGTTTTGAGAAACCCAGGTATCACATACACTCTTACAGAACTTAAAGCATTTGACAAATGTCTTCCACAATAGTTTGATTGTCATTATACTAGAGCTCCAAAGGGTGCTGTTTCGCCTTGAAAAAATACTGAGCCTGCTTAAATGAGCCTAAGTAATCCTTCACTGGTTTCTTTACTAACCGCAACTAAGTTTTTTAATAGCTTTCTCACTTTGCCTTTTTAGAGATACTGAAACAGCGTAGCATAGCCGAGCTCGATTGATGTTTTTTCATTCCTAATTGTTTCCTCCTTCCTGCTTTCCTACCTCTGCCAATTTTTTTTCTTACATCCTAATATTAAAATATAAAAGTTTTTTGCAGGTAGTCTTGCTTTAGTTACATGCTTTCTCATTTGAAGTCTTCATTCTGACTGAAACGATCCCCAGCATAGTTAACATTATTCCCATCAAGCTTCATCGTTTATCGCGATGACGACCTCAACCAACCTACTGATGGTTGCTCTTGGCGAGGCGCCTTGGGGGCCTTTGCCAACTTAATGGTATCTCGAATTACATGGGCAGACAAAAACCTTCATTTTCATGACTGATCCCTTTTACTTCCCCTTCTTTCATCCATTCATTCTTCCTACTACCATAAAGCAAAATTCTGCCAATTCAATGGGCTTCTCAGTAAATTCATTTCATTTTGATGACCTTACCGTAAATAACACTATATCCATATTCTACAAGGGAATGTATAATTCAAGCTGCCTTTTACTCTAAGTACTCACCGAATTTTTCCCTTGGACAATTTTACCCTCGGATTGTCGACTCCTATATCATTGAAAAAAGACTTAATGATGAGCCCATTCCTGGCCCTAGAGGTCTCCCTGCCATGGCTTCAAAAGAAATGTTCCTCGTTTCTTTCTCGAAAACGTCCGGAGGTCCGGAGAGCGATGTTAACAATTATCATCCCATTAAGGTACCTTCTTATATAACCAACATTTTCGAAAGTATTTTGTATGAAATCTTAAGCCTTTACTGCAAGTCCCTAATCTCCCCCAGAAAACCTGGCTTCTTCATGTATTTTTTTTTTGTGTCCTTTCCCCTCCCAGCCATAGGCCTTAGGTCAGATTTTCCATTTATTATCCCTACCCTTGGCTATGAATTCGTTTTATTAACGTAGATATCCCCGTCATGGGAAACCGTCATTACAATATTCATCTAAGATCTGATTTTTCCAGTCTGTTCCCAGTTTTCTCCGACGTTCCACAAGGCAGCCACTTAGCTCCACTACTTTTTATTAACGATATTAAAATGGTTGCCAAACATTGTAAGCCTATTGTATCCTATTGTAAGCCGACGATACCAAGTTTTTCTCCGCGACATGACGCTTGTCTCTTGTTATCAGATTGGATCTTATCAGTTTTTCTATTTGGTGCTGCAAAACTTCTTCACGAAAAAGCTGCAGTTATCGACTCCCTGTAGGTACTGCACGACCTTTTACATTTCTACCTTTTCTAACATCCCTTGAAATCGCAGTTTTTCTATTGCCCTATCTTGGAGCTTTAATTCGAATATTAACAATTTCGCATTCAACCTCCGCTTTCTCAATCGCCCTTCTTAACCCCAATTATAGCTTATAAGTTAAGCTTGTACAAAAAATGGGTGCATTTGCACCACTAAAAATCCTTTAAAGGTCTGGTGGCCTTAGAGCTTTTGAGAAAAGTCATGAACTTGCCATTATTATCCTATTACAAGTCAATTTTCGAATTACCCAAGCCCTTTTCATATCTCGATCAAGGCGCAGTCATATTATATAATTTTGCGCTCGCCTCTCTTCTTGATGCCAAACCTGCCGAGCTTATCCAAATCTCCATGACAGCCATCATGGTTTATCTCCTTTGCCTTACGTTTTTGCTCCACTCAAATACCGATTATCTAGACTCTAACTTGAAACCTTGGAATCTATTAGAACACGAATCATAAACACCTTTCAAACATGTTCTCCCATGAGACTGAATGTAGCCAGAAAATCAATTTACCGATCCGGAATAATAATTATGCTTCAAGTGTTTGGTTCATGATTAAGTGCCCACTTCTTAATACCACGTCAGAGCTCATGTACGTACTGATTAATTGCCGTCGATTCAGCTGACCGTGCGTCAAGTTGATGATTGAGACTCTCGAGCCAATCCATTGGAATTCCATCAAATCCATTCTGACTCTGCTGACCTAGAAAGCGACTTGCTCTCTAGATGCAGCCTACCCACAATCGTCCATTCGAATTAGCACTGCAATTCTGCCAGCAATTAATGACAAGTCGCTGCATAATCACTATGCGAGCCTGATTTCGTTCACACAATTCGATAGCCACTCGGTAGATGGGGAAACGAGCGTTCAGAAGATACAGTTAGGCGTCAGTGTGAAGTTGAATGAAGATACCTCCAGCTGGCTTGACAAGAAAACAAATTAGAAATTTCTTCAAACGCATAATATCTAGGTCAGTCGGCGAGGCCGAAGATTCAGTCTCCAGCATTCGGTATGCGACTGTAACATTCACCGCCAAGACCGGTATCTTTCTCTCATCCGTCGTACAGTATCGTGCTTTCGCGGAGATCGTTAAATGAGATACTATTTGGTATAAGCTACTAGTTTTAAGATTTTGTTTACCGCTTATTGGTATAAGTTAGAGGCATTCTCTCCATTTCTCTCATCTTTTAAAATTGGGATTCCTGGTAGAAAACAGGTTTGCTGGTGTGACAGTAACACAGCTTTCAAGGAGGCGTATGTGAACTATTTCTTCAAATTGCAAATTCATGTATCCGTCCGTGACTAACTGTGCCTACAAATTGGATTGAGAAAAAAACATTAACGTGCACACGCGAGCATGCATCAACGATGCAATGTCATCCGAGAAGGTGAACAGGTTTCCGACCGTGATTATGTGCATATCCTATTGCCACGGGCTATTCACATTGTTTTCGTTGCTATTTATGCAAAAATTTGTGAATTCGTGGAATGACTCTTCGGCAGACAATTGGATTTATTCAGATGGACTTCCAAACAGTGGCCTACCTTATATAATGGATCGTAACTATCCACTGATTACGTCGTTGATTCTCGGAGCGACAAAGAGCGGAATTAACAAAACAGCAATTTGAATTGTAAAATAGATTTCATGCCACTCATTAGCTCTGTTGTATCATGGATTCCTGCAGATGTGATTTTGTTTTTAAGTGTTCTTTAGTAGGTTTATGGGATATTGTGTCAGACAAGCTGGAACTGAATCTCATGAATACGAGGCTGATTTTCTTTTATCGCTGCTCCTTACACTCATTTGAACTTCAAACTGCAATAGGCAACTTTCACTTCTGCATTGCACTATCCGGAGTGGTTTACGACTTATCATTAAAATGTAAAGGTGGTTTTCAAGCAAGTGCAGGTGGCGTTTAACAACGAATCCATTAATTCCTCGTAGCAGGAGGGAATATTAAAATTTTGCGACAAAGAAATCATCAATTAGCGAATTTAATTACTTTTTAATTCGCCGAAACTCATTTGGAGCAATTCGTTCCATTTGCCACACTTTGGAGAGATTTTTTGCTTTATTAGTTCAAAAAGTTGCAGAGCACTAGCTCCGTTTTGCATATTTTAACGCTCCTATTTCAGCAAATGTGATGTTGACACAGCTAGTTTGTTTTCGTTATTATAAGGTGCGCAATAATGATACATTTGTGTGGTAATATGATATCTCAGCAAAAATATAGGTTAAGGCTTCAATCTAGTCTGACAACGATTTATTCCTTCCACCATTAATGGACTCTACCAGAAAATTAAGTCTACAATATAACTCTGTGTCGTTCACGGAGAAATCAAACAACCGATATGAGACGTAGTGCGGATCCAGAGTTATTTTGAATTGCACCTGATTTTGTAAATTCAAATTACGACACTGAGTACCCAATTTCAAAAGCTCACTCCCTCAAATGAAAGTCTTTAAAAGTGAGAAATTTTATTCGTAGATTAGTTAAGTTTCAGGGAAGGCCTAGCAGTAGTTCGAGGCTTAGAAACAATTTTCCCTTTTCATGCTAGACTTTAAATGCCAACTCAAGGAATCATTGTCCACTGACAAAGCGTCATTCAGCAAGAGGTGTTATCATAAATTAGGGGAATGACAAGGTTTTTATGCAAGATCGTGCAATTTTTTTATTTCATACCCAAGACGAATGAATGAGAATAAAGGTTTCACCATTTTCAATGTGAAAACCATGCGAACGACATTGTCGCTAACGCACGAGTTTCTACCAGTTTTTGTGTGGGAAGAGATGAACTTCTATATATCCTAGACTCACCTAAAAATAAAAAGTCGACGGGAATAGATGGTATTTCAATCGTCGAGTTAAGATACCTACCAATTGAAGCACTAAATATTTTCAATGCAATGATAAACAACGGTGGCTCAGCCTATCCCCAAACGGAGCCTCTGCTCCGATAACAACCCTGCTAATCTCTGATCAATTAGTTTGCTTCCAAATGTTAGAAATGTTTTTGAAAACGTAGTAAACAGAGCTGTCAAACGAGTTGAGGAAAGAAAATAATAACCGACAACCAGTTTGGTTTTGATACGAGGCATGACACTTCTCACGCTGCGTCAAAACTGGTTACCGACATTCAGTTGAATAAAGCAAAATATAGATGTACGGGTACTTGTCTGGTCGACTTTGAAAAGACCTTCGACAAGCTCACCTGCCGAATCACTTTCTGTACATGATTTACTGTTTAACTTCTACGCAAGTTATTTCAGTCATTCAATAGCGAATGCAGATGATTTAGTAGCGTACAGATCAGGTCAAAAAATCGAAGTCAATCGAAGACATTTTAAAAAGTTAAAAATTAACTTTGAAAAGTCGAAAACGATATTGTTTATATGTAACTCCTATGTATAGGGCCTCAACGAATTGCAGATAATTCGCAATCATTTAGCAGCATGGACAACCATTAGAAGTAAAAAACGCGGTTAGATATCTTGATATTTGGCTTGATCAGTATCTATATTGTCTTGCCTTGCTGGAGCTTAAAAAGCCTTCGGTATGACATGGAATCTGCTTCCAACTGCAGTCAACTTGACAGCAGGGTAAAAATCATACGAGTATGTTGTGTGGCCCTAATAAAGCCCATCATTGCGTATGGCTGTCCGGTGTGATTTATTGTAGCGCCATCTCAGTGCTGAGACTGTCTTAGAATGTACAGAACGTCAGAGTCTCAGATCATTAAGTATTACCCTAATAAGGTCCTGTACAATAGAGCAAGTCTAAATGAATGACTCGAAAACATAGTGCAAAGACTAACGACAATAACCTGATCTCCGGGACTAACTACCCCAATTATAAATACCACGAAAGCGCACTCCAATTGGGCTTTATATCCAAAGAAACCATATTGATTTCGAAAGATTAGTGGAGATAGGGTTGGTTCCCAGAATGATGCGTTACCTTGGTAAGATCATCCTTCCTCTTTAGATTGTAAGCTAGATCAAGGTAAGTTGGGAAATCTTTTAGGAAGTTGGGTGCGTCATCAAGCTTAAATGAACCCAAGAACTGACTGAGGCCTTTTCGCCTTGTTGCGATCTCGAGCTTCCAGAGTAAGCAAGATTGCGAATACCAGTCACAGACACAATCATGAGGGTGACTATTAGGAATGAAACCCACGAGTTCTAACCAACCTGATTAATATTTATTCTGATAGTATTAGGTCGACCTACGGCTTTGTTATTTTTAATTCGACGAATTCTTTCTTTTACTTGGCCGATGGTTGGTAGTTCTATTTGTATTTATGTAGTGCAGATAAAATCTTCTTGCTCTCCATGTATCTTAAGCAGTTATTAGAAATATCTCCTCTATTAGGCTACCACACTTTCGCTCTCCGAAACGTGTTCCCTTTATTGTTGTGTATAAATCTTGGTCTGGTCTGGTATCCTTTTCGTATAACGTTCATCCCTGCATATATTGCGCTCTTGTTTTTACTCACACATTTCTTCTGAATGTTAGCAAATTGTCATTTCTTTGCCCCGAAGGAACTTCCCTGCTTTGAACTGATATCTTGTTCGCGTGATCTATTCAGTATTTTCTAGAGCTTGAAGTCTTAATCTTACTTTTCCTCTTAGTCCTTACTTTTACCTAGCATTATTTTTCGAAACAAGACTTGCCTTTGGTAGCTTTGCAATATCCTAGTTTGTTTTCCGTAGCTTCATTTACTTCACTTATTATAATTATTGTTGGGGAATTAATCTTTGACTTGACTACAAGAAAAATGGAAGGATGTTAAATCGCATGATCTCGACGGCCTATTTAAATCTCTATTCCGAGAGATTACACTTTCAGAAACTTGTCACGCAATAGAATCACTGTCTCACCAGCTGCGTGGTTCGTGGCGTAATAATTTCAGAGGAAAAAAGTTTGTCAACCTTTACCTGTTCAAGTAAAATTAATTCACTAGCCACACCAGCATCATGAAAAAATGACACAATGACACCGCTAGTCCAAAACCGTTCCTAGTGTCACTCGTTGAGAAGGTTGAGAGAGGTCGTTTTATTACTTCTCTTGGTTTTCGAAGAAGCCTCAGTCAAATTGAAGTGAACATCACCGCTGAGAATAGCTTGGCATACAAATTACGATCTTGTTCATAAATTTTCCGTGCCCGATCAGCGAATGTATAATATATCGATATGGATCATCTGCTGGCCTCAATTCTTATGTCAAGAGGTTAACATGCGGTCTAACTCATGTGAATGTCTTAAAAACAAAAACAAAAAAGTAAAAAATGTTCTTTTAAATCCGTAACTTCAGCGGCAATATATACAACTGACCTTACCGAATGAACGTGATCTTACCTGTTCGGCAAGTTCAAATTTATCGATTAAGTTTAGCAACTCCCCGGCACATTTAATATTCTTAGATAAAGATTACTATAATTGGACTAGAAATGGTTAGTGTAATGGTCTCTCACACCGATGACATTTTTAAGAACCAAATTCCTACTCTCCGATTGAGAAAGACTTATTAAAATATTGCCCAAGGATCATAAGTTACCTTTTACTGTAAGTTTTGAATTTGTTTATAGAATGAAAATGGCTTCTGAAATAGCTAACATTTTCCGACTTTTACGGACGTAATAAAAGCTCACCTCTCCACAACTGCAGCTTCGACAGTCTATAATTAACATTTCATACCTCTTTACCTACGGAAAAGGCTGTAAATCAAACACCACATAGTCAGCATTAAACTTAACTACTTTCGCGTAATTACCCTTCTTTAACGATCTTCTCAATTACAAAATAGCTTGAATAAAAAAAACCAACATAACCTAGCCGTCCAATTCATTGCGGCTTCATGTGCATTCCCATATGCCTATAAACCGGTCTAATAAAGATACTAACCCATTCAATCATGTACCACTAAGCCGACTGAGCCAGACAATTGCTTACTTACTTACCAGCGACGCGCCGGATAAACTTGACCAACTTCGAAATATCGTTAGCATGTCTCAACAGTGGAGTCTTAAGCATGGCGAATAATTATACGCCGCAATACCATTAACTAATTGTACTCTCGTTTTACTTTCACCTAGGCATTCAATTATTAATAATTTACAAGCATGACGTTTAGAGTATACCTCTTCTAAGGCTGCCTAGAGACTTTCGCTTGTTTTCTTTTTGAATTTTCTACATTATTATAATAATTTTTTGTTTTTCTTCTCTTTCCAGGTAAGAATAACTTTGAATGAACCAGGTATGCGAAGGAGGATCCGAAACAATGACCAAATGTGCTAAGTACAATATGCCAAATGGCTCAAAGAGCATTAACATTTTAAGACTGCCCAGTGAATTTATAGCGCCGCGCCCAATGACGCATACTGCATACTGAGGTCATAGCTGGGGTAAACAGAATGTTTCGTAATAAACAATGAACTGTCTCAATTGTCGTATTTGTGGACTGACGTGTCCCATACGTTCAGTGAATCGTGCTCGGTTCCAGTCGTTTCCGTTTCTTTAATATTAAAATAATGTTTTCAATATTTGTAGGTCATAACTTTTTGTTGGGAAGTCGGCAAACCCTAATACACCTTATGCGCAAGGTTGATTAAAAGTGCCCACTAATGTAAAATGTCTCGACTTGAATGAAATAAGGTTCGTAGGGTCCTATCCTATTTTTGTGATTAAAAGCCCGTCAAGCTAATCTGCTAACCAGCTTAAACTAGGGCATGCATCTTGCTACACCCTAAAGCTAGTATCAAAGGTCTAAAGATGATTATCTCTGTTCCAATTTAAGCTATAAGTCTATTATTACCCGATGGTCTTACCACAATAATCCCCAACCTGACTCCTTCTTCTTTTACTGCGGACACCTGTAGAAAGGGTACGCTCCCAGTAAAAGACAGTTGCAAAAGATCATCTGGCTATCAAGTTATATATTTTCCTCCCTTTGACGTTTCAACAAAGCCTACCCATTCGTAAGTCGCGTATGTAAGATACGAAGTGCGGTTAGCCTTACATAGAAAATAGGTAGAACGTAATTGGATTTTACTTCATAAAGTAGGTACAAGTTTCAACCTGTATTGTATTGAGTTTCAGCTTGTTGCAATTGGTACTTTAGTTTTGAGAGCTTAACCTACCCTGCTCTGCCTTATTCTAATCTGAAATATAATCAGGTTGGCTAGCACTAATGTGTTTCGTTCCGAGTGGTCACCCTCCTGATAGCGCCTTTAAGTGCCTGGCCTCGTCCCCATCTCACTCACTCTGCATGCTCGAGACCACACAAAGGCTAACATGCTTCAGTCAGTTCTCAGGCTCATCTAAGCATGATGACGCACCCAGCCTCCAAAAGGTCCCCTAGCTAACTCTAATCTACGTTTCGAACTAAAGAGTGAGGAGGATCTTACCGGAGTAACGCACCGCTCTGTCAATCACCATATCGTCGTACTACATCGCGCTTTGCGACCAACTCTTCGATGAGCCGATTTAATTCGGTCTCTTCTCTAAAGATCTCATCATTTTTTCCTTGTTGTTGTATCAGCTCATAGAACTGGTTGTCGTATATTCTTCTGCGATCTGCAGAGTCATCAGTTGCTATTGTTCTCACTGTAGCGGTCTCCGTTGTCCCTCATAGCCGCCACTCCATAATTTTTAGTTTTAAGGTCGGCATTAGCTTCTTCTTGCGTCTAACGACGTCATACGGAACTGCAAACCTTGTTTTTATCTCCGTCTGGTCACGTTTGCCGCCATGCGACTCAGTTCCACGTTTCTTTAATTCACTAGAAGTGAAGACACTTTGGACACTTATTCTCTTCCTTAGTCGACTGAACACTTTGGAAGTTACTATGCGGCACCAACGCAAATAAAAGAACCGTTGTTTACGATGACTTTTGCCTTCGTATGCAACAATAAAAAACTGGTCGAAGGTGTTTCGTTGGAGGAGAGATTCATTGAAAGGCAACCCACATAAAGGGTGTCCTGTAACAGTGTCGGCCCCAGAAAATATTCAATTTGCGAAAGAAATTATTATGAACGATCGTAGACTAAAAACAAATGAAATTGCAGCCCAGACTGAACTTTATCCGGCTACCGCGGATTCTTAGTGCAGTTAAAAAGTAGCGAGGTATTGAATGTTGTGAAAGAATTTTAGAGCTTTGCCGCGATGGCTGGGAAGCCGTTATTCAATTGTTTGTGACGGGCGTAAAACTATGATTCTTTACTATGTTCCGACGTCTAAAAGTGATTCTATGGAATGGTACAGAAAGGGCGAACCGGCAACAAAAAAAGATTAGATCACATAAAAGCTGAGGTCACCAATTTTTTTGGAACTGTGAGAGAATCCTTCTCATCGATTTCAAGGAACGTAGCACAGGGGCTGGTAATGGTGCAATGGTAATCATCATCGACTGTTAAGCGGAAGGTCTGTATTTCTAGTCTGTCCATAGTCAAGAACAATTCCTATACGGAAAAACTGTGCAACAACATCAGTTGTGATGTGTTTGAGAAATTATCAAAAAAAATGCTTAGGAATACATAACACTCGCAGTATAAGATCACTTCAAAATTTAAACTCTGTGTGTGCATTTCCAATATAACACCATAAAGACATGGAAACAAAACTACTACTGCGAACTACAACCAACGCGAAAAGTTTAGTTGAATCTCTCGAATCCTATCTAGGACAACCACCCCCTGAGAGTAGTGAACGAACATCTTCGACACGAACCATCTGCACCCCGTCCAGGTTGTGTGACAAGCATCGTAAGGGCGTAACTCTTGAACCTGCACGAACCCTATAAAAAAAAGTGGTAAACGCAGCTTATTATAGTCACATACTACGAAGGCTATGCCAGAAAATTGTTGAAAAAAGACGAGGGAAAATAACACAACAATTCTTCGCCGGCACAGCTTTGATTTCGAAGTCTGTAGTTAAGGAATGTGAATTCAATCCTTACGAATTCGTTTTCCTTATAGCCCTTATCTGGCCCCTTCAGACGGTTTCTTGTTTTCCAAATTAAAATCAGATCTGAGAGGAAGAAAATAATGTCGTAGTTGATCCAATGATCTTACCTTAGGTCTACCGAGAGATCGACTTGGCCAAGCCGTCGTTGAGAGGTTAGACAAAATTTTTCCGTTTCGACAAGTGGATATCTTGATGAATTGATATCGACGCGGAGATCGGTCTCTTTCCGAAAAGCAAAATTGATTCTATTTATCTTGGTTTTACCTCCTATGACGAATTAGAGTAGGCGTTTCTAACACCTTTTCATAGACGTAACGAGAAGATAATGTTAAACTTCCTTTTGCTAAGTCAAAATATCTCGTTCGGCTTTATAAATCAATAATCAAACTTTTAACCTGATCATTAACTGCCCAACCAGCCACGAGCAAAAGTACAAATGTAAACAATCTTAGTTTTAGGCTTTAGAGGCTATCTATTGACAATTCGGTTCCGTTGACAGCAATTCCTAGTATTTTTTCCACCGGAATTTCAATAATATTTTGCTTCCGATGGCTACAACAAAGAATGAACGCTGAATTCTAGGGCCACGGTATACTCGTACAAATCCGTATGCCCTACCCGATTCAAGGTATCGGAGAAGCACTATGGCTTAGTAGATTAAACTTTACCTTTGGAAGACGACGTCGTCCAAATGGATACGTCCATTATTGATGAATGATGATGGCCTTTTTCTACCCCATTTTCAATTCTTTCGGCTAATATTTGTCGCATGGGTTTTCGCACACTTATCATATATTCACACGGTCAACAGAGAGTAACTGATGAATTAGCTGCACTTTGAAAGGGAACACTTTCAAATATTTTAGCTGAATGCGCTGCAGAGCCGATTGTGTCGAAGCCAATACATAGCGTTTGGTAAACGTTCAAGAATAATCCATTAACTTCAGTCACAACGGCGATATTCTCGACGAAATGGGCACTACGAGGCCCCCCTACTACCACGTGTTATTCCTAACTCTTAGAGGCGAGTGGCTGAGCGTCTTAGTGTGTATCCAGTTGACTTAGGACGGTCGAGATATCTCCGACGAATTTACGTTGCGCCAAAGTCACAGACGAACAATACAAATCTGACCAAATTTTACCATCTTCCAATATATGAGCATTTGGAACTTGGAAATCGAGAGCACCGTTGATAACCATTCGCTAAGCCTCCCTTTCATGAGTGTGTCTCATTTCTTCTAGGTTCATCCTTATATTGTCCTGCCCTCTACGGCACGGCCATCCAGACGGATTTTTTCCTTGAGTTTTCCACTCATTTGATTTTTGACTGTTCGTCCGCTGTCCATGCGTTCTACGTGTTCGTATTCGAATAATGCTTGGAGCTGAATATAGTTCCTGAAGTTTTTGGTTGCATAGTTTTCTCCATTCGTTTGTTTTTTATCCTGTTTTCCACCATAGATTCTCCTTAAAATTGTATTTTCAAACAAATCTATTTTCCTCCTTCTTAGCCTTCTTTTAGTGACCAGTTTTCAAATCGGTAAAGTGTCACTGGTATTATTATAGTTTTGTAAATACATATTTTAACATTGTGATACAAAAGAGTTGTTTTGAATAATTCCTTGATCGCGAAGAAGCACCCGTTGACCATATGCAGCTTTTTGTTTATTTCGATTTTAATGTCGTTATTGGCAGTCAATGTCGCAGAGTCGGTTCCTAGGTCTTTAAATATGTCCACTAGCTTACCGACTTTTATTTACTTTCAAACCTACATCCTTTCCTGCCATTAATAAACTTTTTACATTACTGTTAACTGGTCCCTCACTATATATAAGGTCCACGATTGCCAGCATAAACTAAAGGAAAATCCATTTTACGTCACCTTAGATATTTCTAGCTGTTTTTTCTTCAAAAAGAAGGTTATGGTAGTAAGCAACGCTCAGCGCTGAGTGCCTTAAGCCAGGTAGCCACATATAATGTCATCCGTCTATTAGTGCGGTATGTCACTCTCAGTATTCCGTCAATATATGTACATAAGCATTTTAGTCGACTAATTACAAAACAATGCAGAAACACCGAAAATACTGTGAATTATAAACTGAATCCAAATCAGTGAATTTCTATCCGAAAGGTATGGATTACCCTAAGCAAAATTCTTGTTATACGCCATAACGTTCAAATTGCATACAATTTTTTTGGATCACTGGAAATCATTATATTTCGCGTTTTTGATGCAATCACCGTTTTTAACCTTGTTTCACATTGTTGCCACCTTGCGAAAGGGTCTTACGGAGGCTTTGTGGCAACTCGCTTATCTACATGACAATTATTGAGCCGACCTCATTCTATTTTCATTTTATTCATTCGAATACCCTATAAATCACAATGACTTCGAGTGAAGAGCATTATCCGTATCAATCCCTCGTCTATACAAAGACCTCCGATAAAAACGTCCTTCAACTGTCGTTTATGACTAAACATACAAAAAATTGATAAAACGCCAATTTGTCAACAATTGATTCCTTGAGTTCTTATCTTCCCTTCAGTTCAAGAACGACCAAGTATCCGAGCGAATAGTCAATCCATAATGAAAACATTCCAGTAGGCGGACCCAAGGTAAATAGTAAAGCGATAACTTCCGTTTACCTATGAGGCGTCGTCACGTACTTCACTTTAAGGTCACTCCAATCGTAATTTGTTTACTTCCTTTCTATTAGGCCAGAGTACTTCCCTGTTCATGTGTCATTTGATGTAGGCCGCAGTTAAAAAAAGTTGAAGACTCATTCTCACAGTTTATCGTTTCGAGCTGATTGTGGTTTACATGCTACCTGCGCCCGCATATCAGCAATGAGCACCAAAAGGGGGTTGAACTGACACCGCTCACTGTCAAGTGGCTTGTAAGCTCAGCACGTTTCCCGATCAAACTATAGGGACATCTGTCTGCGGTGCAGCACACAACTCCTGCCGGTCACATCTCCCGCCGCCTTCATCCGGGCTGGACCAATAAATAATTTCATTACCGATTGTTAAATGAGTTTAATTACCATTAGAGGTAATGGCCACCTCGAAGATGCTGTGTCTGCAAAGGAGCGATGAGCGTCTGCGAGACTATTATACTCGGCCGATGGGTGAGCGTGTGCTGAAGGTATGAAAATGTATCTTTTAGTAAGTTGCACTGTAAATCAAGTGCAATTTATGCGAAGATTCTTTGAGAAGGTACAAGATACTTGTGCACCAGCGATGTTTATGTGGCACGCCACGACAGCGAGGTGGTGAGCCACTTATAGATCGATGCGAGGTTATTTACACTGTCAATTTACGGCTTAATGAAGCACGCGTCTAATCATAATATTTTGTTTAATAGGTGACGCACAGGGGTGGGTAATTTGAGCGACGTAGTGAGGGAAAACCACCGGCCGGGCACTAAAATATGAACACGTTGTGAGGCACCTGCTGGTCTTACGTCAACTCATGCCTTAGGCACTACGCCATGAACACTTAATGACAAATTGCCAAAGGCATCTTCAATCAAACCAGAAAATAGCCCGCAGTGGATTCGTAAAGCATTTTCCAATCTACCCCATATCGAAACTGAGTAATCCGAGCCGCGCGTATATCTTATCATCGATGCGCCTCGATCTCACTCGAGCGATCGAGCAACCACCCAAACACTTTGCGGCTACATGCTCACTCAGAGGAGGACATTCGTATAAATAATAATTTATTGCAAGTATCGAGTAATTGCAATCAAAACAAATCCCGGGCTCAAGTTCTTTAGTTCTTCATTCGATTCAAGATCGTCTGCGATCGAGTCTGTCTGTCGATCGTGTCGGTCCAATGTAGCGTTCGCAAACAGCATTACCTGTCAGCAATAAAAATTAATTTGTAATTAAAATCGCATGTTCCCGGGCACACCGACGAAGGATGCGCCGCGAGAACCACCCTTCGGCACAGCAAGACAAGACGTCAGATAGCGCTCGAGTTCGGAATACCACGCACGGGAGGGAATAGATTGCCATGGAGGCCTATTAGGAAGTGGTACACCCATTTCAAGAAAATAGAGTCAATAACTTAGTCGAGTTACTGCGTTACGTAACGAGGCGGTGGTGGATCGGACAACGACGGTGGCTTGATCGTGCACAGCAGTAGGCACTGGGCTATTCGAATCGCACGAAATGCTATTCACCTTTGGGAAGAGTTACGCACTGTTCGTGATAGTCACAGCGATCGTGATGGTGCTTGCCATGGTCAATGCAATTCTATTTTCAGACCAATGCCGATACCACTGCGAACCAGAAGAAACACTCGTGTTCGTACCAGTATACTGGCCTAGTGGGTGCTTTGTGGGGTCGGTTTCTTGTTTCTCTTCTTGAACTCGTAATGTGAATGGAATTTATTATGATCGCAATGCGTGCCGATGGAGTTTAGCGGTTTTGTATTCGATACGAACGTCAATATCATTGCCACTTCCTAGTGGAGCGAGGTGGTCTTGCTGAAAGTACCGAGGTGTTCCCCTCAACTTGAAACATACATACAAGCTCATCAACAATGGATGAGCTTGAATTGTTAATTAGTTTGAAGAGCCTCTGAATGCTTAATGAGTAATTGTTTTCGTTAAAAATAACAATCATAGCCGTGAATATGAGTGGGTGCTGCTTGGGGTTTCCGCTTAACCTCATACATACCCGAGTGTATATGGCTTCGATGATTGTTCGGTTGGCGGTTTGCACGAAAATTGTGTCTGAAACGTCTGAAAGGGCTCCGACACGTTTCTTGTATTACAACAAAAAACATACAATTCTTGCCTCGTTAATATAGATTAATAAACAATGCTAATGAGTCACATATAAAGCTGACTGCCTAACAATAGGACATGCCCCTCATGCTCGGTATGTTAACGGAATAATCGAATTAATCGAGTTTTTGTTAGCGATTTAGGAGTCTGTTTCTTGACAATTTTTCGATCAACTTATTCCGAAAAAGCATTATACCGGAATTTAAAAAAAGCTTAGAGGACGCCCTGAAAAGTGTACTTTCTTTAATTTAACTATCCATGTTGATCTACTAAACTTACTTATATGGCTTAAAGCTTTACAAAGCTATCGTGCTTTAATAACTTCGTATGTTACGGTAAAGAAACAGAGGATTTTGGCGAAATATTCTAAAGAATTTTTTCTTCATTGTGACTAGCTCAATCCTCTTCTTGCTTAGCTAGAGAAGCAAGCGTTTCGGACGTGTTTTACACGTTTAAATAGTTCCGAGATTAAGAAAAACAGTAGAAACCCTATTCGATGAAGACCTACATTTTAAGATGACGGTAAGGATACGCCTTAAAACCGTATAAACGATCCAAGAACAAAGAAACTAAGCCCGTTTTGGAGGCACTTTTTCATTTGTGAACAGCTGCTTCAACGACAGAATCCGAAAAGGACTTTTGCATCGAATTACCAGCGGCAATGAAAAGTGGAAAAGTCAAAAAGACACGACAAAGTGATTTTGCAGCTAATCCGCACGTCGTAAGATACTTGAAAACGTTCAAATGACACTGATCATTTGATGATCATAATTTTTTCCGATCATTCATGACCTGTCTGTTGGATTTTCTTTTTTCAAAATGTGAAGCTTTATTTCGGAAACAGGTTTGTTCTCAGTATTCTCCATCGGTAACTACGGTTTTCTGGCAGCATACAACTGAACGCCTTCTGGGGCGATCTAAGAATCAATTCATAGCTCTTCTAAAGATCGGAAGTACTGCTCAACCAGTTTGGTGGTCATCGTTCAGAACCGGTGGTAGACTAAAGGAACGATGCCCGGAGAATGAAACGAATGGGGTAGGATGTCTGTATAAATTTTAATAACCTGAGCATCGTGTTTTAAATTGTTTTTCTGTAATGGTCTAACCTCGTTCCAACAACTCATGATATATCATGCCGAGTTGGATCCTCCAAACACACTATATGAGCTTTGATCCATAGATGTTTGGTTTGACCGTAGATCAAGGCACTCCTTTAGGGTTCGTACAGATTCAAAAGTGTTCGCTCTTATGGTGTTTGTCACACAACCTGGACGGAGTGCAAATGGTTTGTGTCGAAGATGTTCGTTCACTACTCTCGAGGGGTGGTTGTCCTAGGTACGATTTGAGAAATTCGACTGAATTTGCGTTGGTTGTAGTTCACAGTAACTCTTTTGTTTCCATGTCATTAAGGTGTTGCATTTCGTCAGCATTTCTTGATCATGGCTCATTCACAACTGATGTTGTTGCTCAATTTTTCCGTATAGAAATTGTTCTTGGCTATGGGTGGACTTGAACTACAGACCTACTGCTCAACAGTCGATGATGATTACCATTGAATCACGACCACCCCCTAATTTCTCAATCCCCAGTCTTCTCATCGCGCCTTATCCTTCTCATCCCCAGTCTTAGTACGATGCGGAAAACTCTTATGTTTTTGCCGCTTGTGCAGAAGTTAGCCCGTGAGAAATACGGCGTTTGAAGTCGCCCGGCATCAACTCGTATGGCACCCAAATTCATTGACTTCTTTCCGTTAAGGAACATTTCCAAGGCTTTCAAATGATGGGAAATAAGTTACAGTCAATGAATCTGCAAGATATTATTACGATTGATATGGATCTTTATCTAGTAATGCCTCTTATTTGTTTTGGTGATATCTGTGAAATCGATTGCTTATTATCCAGTTGCCATGGCAAGTTACACGATTGAACAGCACGTCCAAATGATAAATCTATGAGTGTTATTTAGTGCAAACGTTGCGCACGTAGACGTATTGGCCCTTCACAGCCGACTCTTTAATGGTTGGTGGCCAAATCTGAAACGACCGGTTCGGTAATTAATCAGATAACATAGAACATCGCCGCAGTCGCTGACAGCGGAATCCGAGGCAGTCGATTCCTCGCCGTGCACAAGAATATGGTTTTTCGCACACTTCAACTTGGCGAATTTTGCGTCGAAACCTGGACACCTATACAAGATCCTACTGACCTAGGAGCTCAAAGT
The DNA here is from genome assembly GCA_958301585.1 of Merodon equestris. Classification (NCBI taxonomy): domain Eukaryota; kingdom Metazoa; phylum Arthropoda; class Insecta; order Diptera; family Syrphidae; genus Merodon; species Merodon equestris. Next base: position 7,839,019 of record OY284415.1, read on the forward strand.
TCATAACCATAGACAATGCCGTTTGTTCGCTGATTGGGCTTCGGAGCGTTTAGAAAAGGACCCCAATTCTGGCTGAAAAATTATCTTTAGCGACGGTGCGTATTTTTGAATGAATGGCTGTGTGACGATATCAATCCACATGAGGTTCACCAGGTAACAATGCATTCTCAAAAAAATACCGGTTGGTATGGATTTTGGGCTGGCGACGTCATAAGTCCGTACTTTTTCGGAAACGACGTTGGTAAAAAAATAATTTTGTTTCTCTCGGCCTTTTGACTTCATTAAAAGAACCTATTGATATTTTTAAGATGATGTCGTCGCGTCGCGTTTTTTACTTTTTGGAGTTTTTTTTTTGTCGGAGGTTACTTAAAATTTTTAATTTTATTTTTATTAGTCTTTAAGGTGCCGAATAGGAGGTTAAGGGTTTATGTAAACCAATTGCACCCAAGAACGTTTTCGACATTTTTTTCTTTTTTTTTTATCAAATTTGGATATTTTTTTGTTTATTTTAACAATGTCGTCGAAGTTAGACACTTCAGCTTAAGCCTTGAAGGCATTTTTTTCTGAGAATTAACATGTTTTGAAGAAGTAAATCGAACGATAATTACCTTTACTTAGAAAACTTCAAGAATTTAATAGATTGCTTTCCGCCTATAAGTTTTTCAAGTCTCTAGTTCTTGATACTTATCCATCAACATTATCTGCCCAGACAAATCGCCTTCTATCTCTAGTGTCTGCTACTCATTCTGTTTTGGTTTCCCTTGGGCCAAAAATATGACGTTATTTCCGATACCAGGAACAAATAAAAAAAATCTCAAAATCGTTGGGATTTACATCAGCTTCAATGACAAGTAATTTACCTGAGGGCTACTATGTAGTCATTTGTCGTTATGTGAAGGAGTACTTAGGAAAGTTTGGGCATAATTGTTCTTTTTTTTTTCAAATCCACTTCAATAAAGGCTTCAGTGATCGTAGTAATCCCACACACGTCAATAGAATACAAGTTTTCCCAACCTGCCCCTCAAGATAGTATTATTCTAACAATTATCGAGTCTATTACAACACAACATGTTTCTCACGATTATCGTCGGCAACATCATCCTCCCTCGAACTGATTAATCACACCATCACGATCAATGGGATTTCTTTTCGTGAAGAACAAAAAGTAAAAGTTACTTAAAAATCCATCATCATCCACGGGTCGTGGTTGTATAGTGTGATAGGCGAAAGCATGATAATGCAAGACTGACTCACAACAGGCCAAAAGCCGTATGTACTCCTGCAGCCATCTGGACAGTAGTAGCACCTGATTCGAACACTCAAGTAACCGGGAATTCGTCTCCGTCATCCCTCATCCGGCGGGTAAGAAAGTTTACTTTTCGTATGCAGTACTCGGTGTTGGCGGACGATGCCGGAGACGTGGACAAAATGTCTGAGTGTCGCGGCTCTTTCAGACGAAGCGAAAATTTCTCCCGCCATTGTTCATACTCTTCCCTGGCATGTCTCCAAGCTCATTGTCTCCGCGCGGCATCATGGAAAAACGTCATGAATTACGGAGAAGACGCCAAAGTGCTTAACCTTTGACGCTAGAGAGTCGGGTCAAAGTCATGCAGTTGACTCTTATGCCACTTATACTGAGTCATGAAAGTGGCAATTTATCTGCTGGTCCGTGGAAAATTCGGCAGAGTCGTTCAAGTTCAAGCCGAGTACAAGCAACGAGTGGTAGCCGGTGGTGGATAATATAATAGCTGGTGTTGGCGCAATCGATCGTTGCCCATTCGCCGTTTCCCTCCATTTAAATTCAATGCACTTTTCGCACGTGTTAATTTTCCAAGAAATTTCTATTTATGTGTAAAGCGAATGCCGCGCTGTCAGAGACTTGATGTAGTAGCTTCCCTCGGCATGTGGAGCTTGAGAGAAAGGGAAATGACAAGGGCACTGTACGTGCGAGAGTGTGTGACTTAAATATCGCTTAGCAGGCATGCTAAAAGCGATAATAAGTTGGTGGACTGGACGGATGAATCGATTCTGCTTAGTCTAATTAGACGCTTGTTGAGTTCAAGTAATTAGTTTTGTGGCAATGGCTTTGCATGACTTTGTTCATTTGATTGAAATGAGTGTTTATACCTATAGTCGCGAACGTGTCTGGAACGGAGCATGGAAGTTTCACTTTGTTGCCGTTTATGCTAATACTTTGACGTAAAAATGACGGTTTGTAAGTGGCAATTGGATGAAAGGCAGCTGTTAATGACGTGAAATTCCCATAGATACGTGCCGAGTGATATGCTCTATTAGATATTGCCTTTTAGGTCGTTAACTCAGCATGCTCATTTGTTTTCAATAGTAGGTAGCACTATTGGTAGGTAGGTTATTGTATCCAGACGAGTCGTAAGCTTACTGAAGAGATTTATTATTCAATTTGTATGCAAAAAGCAATGTGTCTACGGTGGAATTGCTCTAAATAATTTAATAGTCCTCTGGTTAGTGGTTTTTTCGAAGCAAATCTTTCCATCGAGCATGATTTCAAGCATATGTATATCCTTTAGAAAACCCACATCAATTCTGGCAATTTGAAACCACGTTAATCGAGGCACGGTAAGACTAATCTTGGTAACCTTTATCTCCCAAAAAACCAGATGCCTGAAAACAAGTCTACGTCAACTTTTTAACAGTTTACATGGTATCATACCTCATCGTGACATGCTAGCTTATAAGTGTTGGAGCGTGAACCTCTCGGGTGACATGTTGCTGGCAATCGCTATTTTAAAAATTAACAAAGTTTATTCCAAAAAATCGTCTTTCATTCTCCAACGTTCCACTAAAGCAAACGTGCTCCTTTTGAAAAAGTCTGTTCTTCTAAGTCCTGTGTAATCTATGGACTATCATCTATTTTGTTGATGATTGCCCAAACTTCTGAAAAGCTTGTAAGTGATACAAAGTAGATAATCAAGGGAGCAAGACGTATAAGGCAAAATTTCATATTCCAATTGTGACAACTTCAAGAACGGCGATGGTCTGTGCTTTGAGCACAACACTTACCTTATCCCCAACCAGCTTAGTAGAGGCTCCATGGAATGGAAGTCGCTACAGACACTAGCTTTCTTCTTGAGGAGATTGGTGTTGTCTTCCTTTTTCCCATCTCTCAAAGATGATAAAGAACCATGATCTGGAGAATGCTGCAGGTGGGATAGAACTTCAAATTTGAGCGATTGAAACGCAGCTGAAAAAACTCATTTCGACGTCTCTCCTCGGAGCGGACGGATGAACTGTGATCCCAAATTCATATAAAATTAATTTGCCCTGCTTTTGGGTCACTCCACCTTTTTACGTGATTTTCCCCTCGTTGACAAGTAAACTACCAACAATTCGACATGTGGTTCCAACTGGTTCCAAAGACGGCGCTTAGAGGCTATTTACTTATCTATGCCGATAAGCCAGCGTCAATTGCAGTCCTTAACATTACACTTGTATATTTAAAGAGATACCAGCTAATATAGTCGAAAAAGTGAGCCAAAATTAGTCTTTTCGTATATCCCACTTTGAATGTAGAACAGTCAATATTTACACAAAATAATTCTTGAAAGATAAATGGCAGGCATTGAGTTGTCAACTTAAATGAAACTTTTGCATTCTTTTGCAATTTGTCTGTAATTTTGTTGATAATTGAAAACCAAACGCTAAGAAAATCATTTATTACTCAGGTTTTCCAACTATTGTTTCTCATCTTTTCTGAGGATGATAGAGTGGGACAACTAACACATTCATAACTGTTGGAAGTCTATTTTTATTTCGGACTTCTGTGATAAGTCTATCGTACTTCTTCATCACCACCCAACCCTATGTAGCCGCAACTGACATAGTTTAAGCTTACACTCGTATAAAATTAATATTTTGTGACCCACGTATCACGTTCTTTTTTCTGTTTTATAAAGCTTGGTTATTTAGTTCGACAGGCATCTTGGACTTGGTTCAAGTAACTCCTTCATACCTAAGCGCTTATTCAAATGCTTTTATGCTATTGCTTTGGCTTGCTCTCAGCAGCTCATCTTATCTCGCCCAATTTCATTTCCTTCTTCAACGACTCATACTCGTATATGTAGCACTTGCTGAGCAATTTAAAGGAAACTTCTTACTTGTATGTGTGCATTGGGATACGTGCCAATGTTTTTGTCTACGATTGCAGCTGAATGGTGGAAATAAACTCTTTGAAATAAAGAGTTATTGTTTCCGGGCCAACTTGAATGTATTTAAATTGATGTTTGACTAAGTGGGTCGGCATCGAAACTTAACCAGAATGCTTGGATTTAAAGGCCACAGTGTCAGTGTAAAACTAGCTTGAGTTCGATTTACATAAGTATTCCAAAAGTGCTTAAGAACCATCCATTATTTGAAGCTGAAAATTCTTCAACTTTCATATGCATACTCCATTAACCAGCGGCAAACGACTTAACAAGAGTTTATTACATAAGCCCTCAGGTGTTTGCAAGCCGCTCCCCTGTAGAACTACAGTCAATAAAGCTACATAACTATACAATTGAGTTAATACTTTTCGATTTATAACCAGGCGTTCAGGCATTTTTAACGACTATTTTCCCTTCGCCACACTGAGAGATGTAAAACGGCTTAATCGACGCCATCTGGTCGGTATAGCTGTACGCTCCACTCCCTGAAAGTTCATTGACATAAGCAATAAAGATGAATCTAGATCAAGTACCTTGAAAGCCGTTCCCATCTCAAGCGATTCTAAAGATAAAACTGCGTGGGCACCCAGCATCCAATTAGGCCATTACAAGTCATCCAACCCAACTTCTCTGTATGTCACATCCGACGCCATTAGGCACATCCGTCCGTCTCATACTTAATGATTCCCACAAGCACTAATTCCCAAATTTGCGCCCATTAGAGACGGCAGTTGTACTTGTATCTGCTCCAATTTACTATTTTGATGCTCAACGGTTATAATGCGCAATTGTGCGACGATGAGCCGACACTCACGTCAACCTAAAACTGGAAAATATTCTATCTATTTACCTATTCTACCGTTCTTAATGCGGTCTCTCTATTCCGGCATCGTGTCTTGGTTGTGTTACATGTGTCGGACGAAAGGTGTCAGACGGCCTCCCGCCCCTACTCATTCTCCTAGTGATCCGAGGATGGGCATTCTCATCTTGATGAACGTTCGCTTCATTTGCTTTTGTGGTGGGTTCGCCGCTTTAATCTCATTTTAAAGATGAATCTCGGCTTTTATGGCACATCCACAATCTCTCTTTATTACCGTGATCTCAATTTGAGTGAGATGTTAGTCGCGAAACAACAACAAAAACAACACCTTGATGTTATCTAGATAGTCACATCGGAGCGAATGGAAACGGGGCACCTCCTAACGAACGTTAACGCCATTAATTATGAGATGCGAAGCGCATTTTCTCCTTATTTTGAGATTGGCGGCTGCTACTGAGATCGAAATCGGGTTTTCCTACTTGTCATGCATGTATCAAAAGTGTCTGCAGCTAGATTTGCTTTCCTTTCCTGATTCCACTGATTGCCGCTGTCAATCTACGATATTGGTTTTATGTAAAATGCAACCTGACCATTAGGGCAAAGATGACTGCATATGGATATGCGGATGAAGAAGCTCTAAACGAATTTGTCGCATACATTGTCGTTGAAAGCGTGATTCAAAGCAGCAGTCTGTCTATTGACTATAGGCGTTGAAGGGCCATGATGATGACGGCAATTTCCCTTGCGCAATCTTGTCCATGAGGCAATTGCCTGCTTATCAGGAAGGGACGTTGTGAAACAATCGATAACGATAGAAACTTCAATTACGCGGCTCCGGCAAAGCAAGAACAAGTCGCAGGGTGTAAACCAATTAGGATGAGGTCTTAGTCAAGTCAGGTTATCGAGTACGTCGTTACTCATAATTGTTAATGCGGCGTGTCATTTATTATATATTGACAGAGGGAAAGACATCGGTCGATGTCAAACAATGTTGACAAGGCAAGTAGCTAGTTAGGCTGTTGTGACACACGGATCAACCGGAAGACTGACTCATGTCCTAATTACAAGTTGGGAAACTGATAGGCTGGTTATCTGCGACATTCTTGAGGTAGGTAGGCAGTGCGCGTGTTTTGAAATATTTCCGATTAAGAAATGTCAGCTATAGCAGTAGCATTTGTCTCAACATTAAGCTGGCATTTTGGAAGATGTCAGTTTCCATCTCCCGCCAATTTGTTTCATCACATACTCTCGCCACATTGGAATAAAATCCGAATAAACATTCCACGAGCTATGCCAAGCTGCAAACGTCTAATACCATTTTGTAGGAGTGGAGACATTTTGTTTACCTCGATCACTACCCCACCTTCACCATCACTACGGGCAACCAGCAACTAGCCTCCAACGTGCATTCTCTTATGTTTAAGTCCATCAAAGTTAGCGATCGGCTTGTTGGCTAGATGGTGCGATGGTGTGCAGTCAACTTGTTCTCCTTGTAACAGCATTCCACTAATGGAATTCCAAACGTGCGACATGAGTTGAGTTGCTATTTGTTTTTGCCTGGTTTTCTGTTGTTGTTTTTTACTTTTTTGATTGATGCCAGAATCAAAGGAATGTCTTAGTTCAATGATTTGTATTGCGTTCGGTGACTCTCAGCTGGTCGAACAAGTGTCGGATTAATTGCGCACCGAGCTTGTCAGTTGGATTGTTCCAATATTGAGGTAGAAAACGGCGATGAACTTGCTGGCTGGCGTAGGCCGTACCCACAGATGCACCTGACTACACAAAAATAATAATTTTATTCCTGTCGTCACTAAGACTTAAGGTTTTATCAGGCATATCAATGAGGCTTTGGAAGGTCATCGGTCATTTCATCTATTTGTAATCGGACAGAAGGCAAATAAAGAATTAAAGTCAAGTAAGTGGAACCTGATTTGCGTCAACCTCTAAACACATGTCTGCTTCCTATTTAAATTTAGGGCTTAAACACTTAATTGAATAATGAATAAAGGTGAATAGAGTGCCAGCCTTGCTAAAGTCTTTAGTGCAAATAAGATTGCTCAGCACGAATTGGACAGCGCTCATCGCCGGGGTTCCAGAAATTTGACAGTTGACCTGTGCCTTGGACTAGATATAATTAGAACTAAAGCACTGTTTCAATGCCATACCGGGTAGAAATTGTTCTGAGATCCAAGTCAGTTGAGAAGTTTGGTTATGTTGCTCATCATGCCGTTAGGGACCTCAGATGGGTCATTAAGAAAGCTGTTACGGGCTTTTTTCGTGTTGGGTGCTCCAATAGCTATTAACATAGCTACCTTATGGCGTAGTTGCCTATAGACCTGTGGCCCGTATTGACTTTCTTGATGCTGGCGATATCTAGACGACGTCTTGTTTGCTACCATGATATTCTATGCCTAGTTGATTTAGCCTACATATAGTTAGTTGTGGTTCAGAAGTATTAAAGGATTTTTGAATTGAGGGGTTTCAGCAGAAAAGCCACAATTTCAATATGGTATTGAAAGTGGTTCCGAGCCTGATTCGCTCGTCGGCATATTTATTCTCGTATATGTTACTGCGGAAGGCAGATCGATTTTAGGGGATTCTAAAGCTGCTGTTTATTTGGCCATTGCCTCACCAGCTTAGAGAAGGTGATAGTTAAAAACAAGGCCTTAATATCGGCACTTTGAGCACTTTGTATGGACACTTTGTATGGAGTGCCTTAATCTCCCAGATTACCAGTACTTGAAAGATGTTCGAGGTATTATAAATCAGAAATATTCAGTTCTGATTCTACCTTGATTTCCATCTTGATGCCTTCAGTGTAGATAAGGAGCTGGTGTTCTTAAATCAACGTCTGGACTCTTCTTTACTCTCTAAGAAGTGGGAATGTACGCTGTGTCATTTAACTTGGCTCAAAACTCCAAGAAGTACTCCTTATTTCAACGACCAATAAACGCAGTTTAATTTAACGAAACACGGAAATTATAAAGTCAGTCTATAACGGAAGGGCTAAACCTTCTCGTGCGTTCTACATTTACAAACATACAAAGGGCCGAAGGAGCGGGTAATTATAATGATATTGCAGAAATGACATTCGAACATTATCAGTAACTATGAAACACCACATTTTGAGACTGGAAAATTATTAAGGTGTTTATGGACATTTGAAAAAAAATTCGGTAACACAGAAGACAAACATGGCCATTGGAAAGCATGCTGAATGGAATCCGAGTAAAATTTGCCCAACGTAATGGACTGACTAGTCCTTCAATTGTAGCCAGATATTCCAGTAGAGAAACACGGTTTTTCGATTTACTTTACACACGAGGGGCATCGGGGCTCAGTAATTAATATTGTATGTTGGTTCCTGATGCCGATGATAAAAGGTTCAAACACGTAACAGTCAAGTAATCGAAATGGTATTTCCGACAAAACTTGCTAGACTTGTCTGGAAACATTTCTCGGAATTCAGTAGGTCTCTTTTACTTATGCGGAAAATAAATCGCGCACAACGTAACCAGAGCTCTTGTCTCCAGGTGCAGTAACGTCGTCAAATTATATATATGTACGCATATCGGGAACGTTAAAAGTTAAAGAACCCTAGTATCCAGCCCAAATATCAGGACCAAATTAATAAACTGTTTGGTACTACTAGATCGTTGGAAGCAATATGCTGAACAATAAAAAGCAGTGCAATGGAAGCAGCGAAAAGCAAACTTGGCGAATGTAAAACTTCCCAAGCAAACCTTGATTAGACGATGAATGCGAGGGAAAAGTAAAAGCCCGTAATTTTTTAAGACTTGGAGTCCTGGAGAATACTAAAGAGATCAGAGGAAGCGTACAAGATATCAAGACCGAAGAAAGGAAGTCGACCGTTCCCTCTGGGATAAAAAAACGACAATTACAAGGGAAAAGGCTTGCTAAAATACAGGACGAAGGTTTTTTTTTTGTAGGGTTCGCGCAGGTTCAAGAGTTACGCTCTTATGGTGTTTGTCACACAAACACATGGATGGGGTGCCGATGGTTTGTGTATGAGATATTCGTTCACTACCGGGGGTGGTTGTCCTAGATAGGATTTGAGAGATTCGACTGAATTTGTCGCGTTGATTGTAATTCATAGGAACTTTTTTTTTGTTTCCATTTCATCAATCAAGGTATTATATTGGAAATGCACACACAGAGTATGAATTTTGAAGTGATCTTATACTGCGAGTTTTATGCCTTCGTCAGCATTTGTTGATCATCGCTCATTCACAACTGATGTTGCACAGTTTTCCGTATAGGAATGGTTCTTGGACAGGCTTGAACTACAGACCTTCCGCTCAACAGTCGGTGATGATTACCATTGCACCACGATCACCCCAGCTAAAAAACACGAGAATAAAAACAGAATGCGTGCAACATTCCCGCCAGAATGCTGAGTGCGCCGTGAGAACAATACAAGATTGGACCTAAGACAGATGAAAAAGAATAGGAAAATATGGAAGAAACACAATCAGGGAGGAAGGCTTAGCGATGGGTTGACAAAGAGTTTTGAGCTTTCGAGTTCCAAATGGTCGGTTATAATAAAAATAATTCACTCATCTGGGGAACGATTAGGAATCCGCCGTTTTCCAATAGATAAGGTTGACATGCTGGTCAAAATATAAATATATCAAGAAGTATAAAAAAAAACTGCGCGTCGAATGTCGGGATTTCGACATGGGAGATAAGGAATGTCCCGAACCCGTCTAACTGTTCGAAGATGAGAATCGGAGTAATTACCGACACATGATCCACGACAGATACAATAAAAACTTCAAGGCCGTAACTCAGCAAGTCATTTCCCATCGTTTGAAAGCCTTGGAAATAATCAATAAATAAGGAAATTGAGAGCCATGCGGGTTGAAACCAATAGAGAGAGAGAGTGACCGAACTGGTGCTACCATAGCATGAAATAAAGAGTTTTCTGTACCACAGTGCGAATAGCTGAATGGGTTCATTTCTATGATTCATTTAATCTAAGCGATAGAAATCGTGGTTGCCGTGGCTATTAACGTTGACCATGGATCGAAGCTCATGCTGTGTATTTGATGATGATCAGCTCGACGTGGTATATTATGAGTTGTTGCAACCGGATGAAATTATCACAGGGGCTCGCTACTGAATACGATTAATGTGAAATGGAATCTATGGTAAATTTTTCCTTGCACAAAAACATAGAAGCATTGATCAAAGGCTTTGTAGGGCATAAGAGATACCCCTCCTCAACTGGGCTGCCTGAAAAGTCTCCTTCTGATACTCCAATTTAACTTTAAACTGATAAATTGAAGACCGAAGCGGAGGCATCATACGTACATATGTAGATTATATTCCAGTATACACAGTATAATACAGAGTCATAGACTAAGAGGTAACATTTTCGTAAATGGTTTTATGTTTCCTCCCCAAGCAAACAACAATAATTTAAATCGCTTAACACAAAATAGCTATCTTTCCGCAACCTTAGGGACATTATCTGACCCAAACTTAATTGAAATTCGACCTCATCGCCCGAGAATGCTTTAAAATTCCAACCTTTCAAAAGAATATTACCCGAAGCATCCACCCATCAACTTGATTACCTCTTCTAGAATATCTAACGAGTTTAATCGCTTACTGTCAAAACAAGTCAACTCAACCTATTCCCTTATCCTAATTCCCATCCATCTACTCGAACTCTTGGAGTTTACCAATTTAGAACTTTGCTCCCTTGACCTCGCCTTGCTCCTTAGGGCGCTCCTATTGAAGAATAAACAAGATAAACGCTATTACATCACACGAAGAAGGAACACACGTCCCTTCAAGTGTTAGTCGATGGGTTCCCTTTCGAAACTCTTTTAAGATGACGATAATGACGTTCCTCGCACTCTCGCAAAACGAACGCGAAGCGGGAAAGGAACAAAAAGAAAAAACAACAAGCAAGAGTGGTTGATTGAAGGAGAAAAATCTCTGGAGACACACAAAACCGCCGCAGATAAACGTCACCCTAGAGATACGAGTATAGATCCCAACCGAACTCCTTTATGGGTACCAATTGCCGTTGGTGCCACCAACTCTGAGTCGTGGTTTTCAAGTTTTCTATGAGACATTTACAAAACCTTTTCCAGTCCATGGGTACACACTACACACACGTGGTTATAGCTCGATGATGGTATCGAAGCTGAAGGGGAGCGGCACGGGAATGTGGGACTTTGATTTTTAACCTTTTTTCTTTCATACCGATATTGTCTCTCATTTTGTTGCTGTTTCTATTTGCTTCGTGATGTGAAGAGCTCTTAGGAGCCGGAGTGTCAACAACCTTATTCTAGTTGTTTGGTTCGGTAGTTTGTTGTCGAGAAGCCCGTACCAGTGCCCCACCCCCATGAACGATAGCGGTACGACAGTGACGACGAAGAGACAGAGGTTGCATTAGAAACCCTGCGTTGCTGGCCACCCTTCTAGTCCCTTTCCCGACTTTGTATACAGCCGTCTATAGGTATTGATGATGCCAACTGAGTTAATGGCAATAAAGTACATATCGAGGGCTATGGAGGCGAGTGAGAGGCGGTGTTCGGGTATGCTGTTGTCGTACGTGTAGACTTAAGTGCTGAGACATGTTTTGTATACTCTCGCTGCGTAGAATGACTGCGGTGAGCTGCAACTTGTAGCTCCTGCCCACGTAATTGAGTGTTGACTTAAATTGTTTGGAAACAATGCAGTGGGCTTGAGCTAATATTAGGCAATAATGTGTCGACGCCAATTCTCGATGTTTGGGTTCGATTAGAGAATCGAATTCATTGTTGGATGCCACTGAATCGAGAATGATGATGATGATCTCTCGTGTGGGAACAGAATAGAACGTCTATGCAAATGATCTCATCGTCTTTGTTGGCTGTCGGCTGGCACCGGATTTATGAATGGTCCACCTAGGGTTGGGAAATATCTCCGCAGAGTCAGGACTTCGACGACATTATTTTATATACATCCTCTTAAACCTCATTATATTCCACGGTGATCCTCATAAACATCTCCCATTTGTTTCTTCTTTTCAGGGCTCTGATCCCCGAGCAGCCACATGTCGCGGCAAGCTGCAGACACGGCGCTGTAAACTGAACCAAGAGATCAACAAAGAATTGCGACTACGTGCCGGAGCCGAAAATCTATTCAAGGTAAGTTCTTTACGATCTGTCATCGATTGACTCCCACTTTGACACGTCCATAATTTTCAGGCAACCACAAATCGAAAACTACGCGACACAGTAGCCCTCGAGCTGAGCTTCGTGAATTCCAACCTCCAGCTGTTGAAGGAACAATTAGCCGAGCTCAATTCATCCGTTGAAATATACCAAAATAATAGGTAAGTACTCGTATCACAGACCCACCCAGACTCGCGGGGCATTTAAAATTCCTCGGAATACAGACCACAAGCTTCGCGTCTTCCCGTCATCCCTACATATGTGCGCCTCGTAACATTGTAGCTCCATTATCTCCTGCATGAGTGAAATTTAAATAAATACCAATTGACCCTGGTGTGGCCGGGTAGCCGAGTCTGTGCGATTGTCGTCTGTGATGTTGTAAATTTAATTTAAAATAAATACTCTTCGATCCGTACAATTATCCTGCTAAACAGCAAACAATAGGAGCGGCACACACACGGTGCCCGGTGGTGAAGGCGCCCGAGTATCGAACTGTCCAATTATTTTCTATTCCATCCGATATCCCTTGCTTAAACGTTCGTCGCCAAGACGTACGCTCCCCGTCCTCACGGTCGTAGCTGCTGTCCACTGTCGTCTACTACGCCGCCGTTGTCGCCGTTGAACTATGTAGTAGAACGATATTGTAGTACGAACGATAGACGTGTTATGTAAATTTCCTTTAATGATTGCAAGTCGGTGGTGCTCGACGGTGGGGTACACGGATCGCAGTCAGACCCTTTCATGGATTCATTTAAAATGCATGAAATGACATGGTCTACGTGTGATGGCATTAATTCAGTTGCATTGCATACGGGGAGTGATCATCATGCAGAGATATTCTCGCTGTCTTACGCTACCTTCGTTGGACTCTTGGTCTTCGTCTATGAATCCGGGCAGGAGCAGTCAGGGAGAAAGGAGGATATCGTCTGTTTGTTCTTAGAACTCATTCAATAGCTTGACATTCCCAGGAGGTAACCTTATCTGAAATGGTACTTTATGGGTTTTTGTCGAATCGTTATTTCGTGCTTTGAGTTGACAGCCTTGAATCGGAAATCGAGAATTTTATGCTATCTGCCATACTATCTGGGCATCCTCGATTTCTCCTTCTTCTTGCGTGTTATGTGGGAAAAAACGTTTCCGAGTGAGAGTTTGCAACTTGGCAGATTCGTTTTGAGCCTTATTTGGTGAAACGTGCAAGCGTATTTGGGAGTCGACATCCTTGAACATAAGTTTGCTCGGGTTCCATGGGTTTTGTTGGAATTCCTCGTGTAAGTAGTTTTTTTATGATTTTCTGCTTTTGTTATTGGCGCCTTACCTTAAAGGGTAACTGATTTATAGAGTTGGTGATTTCGGGACTTGCTCCAGTGCAGTTGAAGAACTTTCTTTTGAATTGAGAGTGAAGAAAGTGCAAAGGTTGGTACGGGCTTAATACTTTTCCAGACTAGCACGAGCTTCTCATTGTATTTATAGAATTTTTGACTAAATTTCAAATGAGTCATTTCCAGTTATAGGGATTTATATTCTACACGTCGATTGACTGGTTCGATTAGTAATTAAATGTCAGACGAAATGCCTAAACTGGTTGGCTTAAAAATTTATGTTGAGGCTTAACAACTTTCGCTAAGCTTGAGCCGATAGATTGACTCATCCTGGACATTCAAATGATATTATTCCACTTCTAAGTGCTAAAAGCAATTTTTTTATAAAGTAAAAATATCAACAAAAGTCTATTAGTGACCATTGGAAAATCGGAAGTTCAGTGCCTCATTGACAACCCTCCACTATACCGCCCTGTCATGAGTGTGTTCCTTATATATCTGTTCCGTCTCTACTAAGTCCTACTAAGTTGATATTGTGCTCCTATCCACGGCGGAGCTTTCCTGCCGCTCTCTTTTCCCGGATTTTTTATTCATTATTCGTTTGACTGTTCGTCCACTGTCCATTTGTTCTACTTGTCGATTCTATTACTTGGACAATGCTTTGGGCTGAATAAAGTCCCCGAGTTCTTTATTGTTTTATTAATATGTTTTAATTAATAAAAAAAATATGCGTCACACGGTGATTAGAGTTAAAAAAAAGGATTTATTTTTCTTCATAGTCTCTTATCAAGTCAATACATTTATTCTATTCTAAACCTAGGATTTCCTTTAAAAAAAAAAAATGTTTTCTTGCCCCTCCCAAAAGAGCTACAAGTTATTTGGAGCTAGTTCTGGCGAATAGGGCGAGTGGTCGAGCAGGTCGAACCCCGTTTCTTGATTGACAGCAATTGCAATTGCGTTATTTTGGTGAAATAGCACTCCAGTTCGCAGTTTTCCGCGTCTCTTTTTTTTAAATAACCGAAATAGTGGCTCCCTTTTCCAAATATTTCACCATAGACATTCCTTCAGCGTCCCAAAAAAAGAACCTTTCTCACCAAACAGAATTATAATGAATAAACCAGCTCTTGCCTATAAGCACGAAACGTAACAAAGACATTTCCTGATCTGCTTAGAACTCCTCGAGATTCACCCTCGAAGTGAGTCTTTTTTTTCTTTTACTTGTCGGTATTTCATATTTGTTCGCAACAATTCTTTGAAAGGTGTCATATGAGGTCCATGTGACAACATTTTTCAGTGGATGTTCTGCCCAGCTTAAACTCCTTGTCCTCAATTGCTAGTGCGGAATATGGAGGAGCAGAATCCCTCAACGTTTTTACCAACATGCTGTGAATGTCTTTGGTAGACAGTTTTTCAAGCAGAGGTACTTGATGATAGCTCTAATTTAGTTTTTTTCATTTTGATGCTCCTCCTTCGACGATTAGTATTCAAATGAATTTATGTACCCTCGTGGATTATTTATATGATTTTTTTGCGCCAACCGAGTGGATATATAAGCAAGCGCAATTTTGTTTTTTTTTTGGATTTGTATGCAGACTGGAAATAACCGATTATCAATACTTTTGGATCACCAAAACGGTGGACCACCTCGTAGGCGCGGCTTTTGAAGGGTATTCAGGGGTATCGAAAAAACCCTTTGGGCCGCCTGTTAAAAGCTACCAGAATGTATGGTTCAGGGTGGGCACATAACAATGAATCTCTTTTAACTATGAATCAACAACATAGGCGATTGAAAGAAGCTTCGGCTCTTTTACTCCAGCGGTTGTAACATTCGTTATATAATAACGTAATAACAATAATCGATGATGAGCAACAGATGAATTACTCGTTGAAGAAACAACACTATCCAAGAATCAACCCATTTTTTGCATCATCATGAGAATAGAAATGCTGCTCAGTCAGGCTATATGCCATCGAATAGATGAAGTGATATCGACTAATCAATACGGCGAGTGAGGTACGACATTTTATTTAAGGGTTTCCACTTAAGAATTGACCGATTCTGCAACAAGTGGCCGAGCGTTCTCAACTAGCAAAATCACCTTGTCGAGTCTCCGCTCGTAAAGCTGCGGTTTGTCCCACAATGCTCAGCTCAAACGTTAGCGTTACGATTTAAAAATACGATTTAAGGAAAATTATTCCTTTTCACAAGTGAAGTTCTACGTCTCTCTACTTCAACTCTAACGGCAACCAATATCCTTGCTGTCTGTTTCCAAACTGCTGTGTAATGATTTTGCAAGTATAGCTTCCTAATGTAATCCCCATTAATTGCAATTCCAATTCTTTGTCATAAATTCTTTTTCGATGTGCCAGAGAGATCTTTAGCTTCGACATTAAAATCTTTTTTTTTGAAGTGTCAAAACCAATTTCTACATACAGTCTCCACACTTTTGCGAACTAACATACACTGCAGTCCAAGTTTGCCTATAGAACTTCCTTATAGATGCGTAAATTGCATTCACATATTTCTAATAACGCCATCTGTTGGGGAACAGTGAGAGGTTATTTAAGATCCCAATAGATAACTGGACCTCTCACATTTTCAAAAGAAGCGAACTCTAGCTGCAACCTCGTTTACTGTTTCTTAATTTTTTGAGGATCTGCTCGGACCCGATCGTGGTTGATGTATGGCAAACCCGTAGTTCCAAGGTCCTGTACACTTTAATTTAGTCTCGTAATCTCCATTCTTCTTCCTTCAGAAACCCTTCAAACTTCCAACTTATAGAACATTTATTCTGCTATCTCAGTCCTACTAATTGGAGAATTTTCAGATACCCACGAACCATGGTAATCCGATTCCCTTAGAAAGATGTTTGACTGTCTTCTGGACGAAGGGTGTCATAACTTCCATGGGGTGCTTATAAAATGGCAAAACTCGTATTATCCTTCCCAAAGCCCGGTAGGCATTTCCTTCTGACTGAAGATGAAGCTGAATTCAGCCTAATAAATCTATGTTTGGTTTGCGGACGGGTAGATTCAAGGCACGAGCTGCCCATGGAAGTGGAAGTGGTAATGCTAGTCTTGGCTTAAAGTTCCGAATAGAGTGGGTCCTGGCAATTAATCAAATCAAGTATAAAAGAGCGTTTACCCACTGTCCATAATTTCTCACCCTGGCACGTCCCATCTAAAAGTGTTGACAGTGTTGACATATGTCTTGTCATGGTTTGAATCTCTTACTGGGGACACTTGTATCATCGATGCATTCGTATGTAAACCAACTTCAAAGTTCAGTAAACTTTGTGTTAATTCTTCACTAAGCGCTCTGCCTTGATAATGCCACCAATTACCCAAACAACGTATGTAAATCCCGATTGACACACGAACCAGCTACATGACGTAACATTGATCCTTCAGAGAAATTTTTAATATTTTAAAACGCAAAACCCGCAGTCATCAATCTTGCCGACAAAACAGATTGTTAGAGATTAAATCCCGGCCACACAAATGGAATTCATAAGAAATACATCTGATCCCGTCTAAAGATGAGCCACACTCCAGCCACTCCTATAAGCATTCTCGTGATTCGTGTCTGCCAACACTCCCTTCCCTGACAGTGTCAAATGGATCTCAGCCCCTTTAAATTAAATGAAATTGTTTTGTTGAACCTCCTCTAGTGCTTATGTGCTAAATCGGCTTACATTGGAAATCCAATTGACAATTAAATTGATTCAGCCCTCTTGCCCCGATAGCATCTTCCGGCGATTGTGAGGGGGTGATCATAATCACAGACACTTTTGCTACTTGTTCTAACGTCGAAGTTCCAAGTAATTACGCTGCTAGTCGAAACCAGTTTGTCTGTCAATCTTGATATAACCGTGACGAGGGGATGACAAGAGGCAATTGATTACGAACCTTCTACCATCCGCGTTGTCGACCGTGTCGTAAACAAATATTTTATATTGTACTCGTCGACCACTCTTCAGCATATAGATACTTGCATGTGGTGCTGCGTAGATAGAAATTTAACATTTTTGCACGTTCTATGACCGAGGCACTCGATTTGCCACTGGATTGTTCTATTTGATGAATGGCAATTAGTTTAATTGTTGTTACGTCCAGCGATATAAGCGGTATGAGCTGACGATACGCATTCAAATTGACATAGAGATCTGAGAAAGGGCTTAATAGACGAATGCGGTTTAGTGCCGGAGAAGCTATAAAGATGACTATCGGGTGAGGTTGAGAAAAGTGATGAATTACGAAAGAAAGGGAACGTCAGTGAGTGATGTAAATTTAATTGCGTCGGGTATTTTTGTTCCAGCAAGGAATATGGAATTTTTTATTTTCAGTTTTAACCATTTGAGGTTAATTGTTATTTCGCCCGTAATCTCAGCGGACGTTACATCGTCTGATATTCATTTTTCAAAAAAGGTAGTTAACTAGGGAAGCGTCAGCCAGTAATTAGTTTTAGTTTCTATGACCAATCATGTTACGTACTACGGATTCTCTAGCTTATGATATGCTCATATTTCTAGAAAGCCAATTAAACTATAATGATATCAAGTCAAGAATAAGTAGGCATTTTAACAGCACTAAGGAAACAAAAATCATGGTTTACCAGATGGAGATTTATCGAAAATCAATAGGTCCTATTTATCAAGAAAGGTTTAGGCCTTGGTGCTTGCAAACTTTGTACAGGAAGTTTGCCGTGTTTGGTAGGATTAATAGCGAGTAGCTGCTCCCCTAAGGCAAAACTTTTAGTTCAGACCTGTACCTGTACTATCAACAATTGGACCGTCTGAAGGAAATAATTATTGAGGAACTGTGTGCCATCAAGGATGACTACACATCGGTAGTGGTACGCCCGAAACTTCGGGATCTTGCTTTTGTGTATCCACTTTGTAATATAGATCTGACACACAGTGATAATCTTCTGTTCTTTTCCATGGTAAACGATTTTGCTTGAGAAAAATTCAAGAGAGACTTGTGAAAAACGACAGCTCCAATTTTTTTTGCCTATAGGGACGAGGGTTTTTATGAGAGGGGACCAAAGGAATTGCCTTCGAAATGGCAACAATCGGTTCATTCTAACTATGTTAAATAAAGCCTTCAATTTCATGAAAAAATAATGGATTTCTTCTTACTACACCTTATATGTACCTTCCCCATTGGGTTGCAACTCTTTCGTTGTCCGAAACGAGCTCCTCATTAACGTTGCGTATAAATCCTGCTCTGGCCTGGTATGCTCACGTATTCTTCTCCGTACATTCTTCCACCAGTTGACTCCCTTTAGTGTGCAATATTTTAATGTGATCTCTTCAGTAATTTGCAGAACCTGAAGTCCTAAAACATTTTGGGCTTTTTACCTTTGGGAGTTTTGCCATAGCCTAGTTTGTTTTCCGCCGCTTCTTTTACAACATACGTAAGGCAGTTATGATGGGGGATATCTATGACGGCGGTAATAAACCTTCAGTTTTACAGAAAGAGAGTGAAAACACCAGCTAAAGTGTACTAAAATACCGTTTTGGAACAAGTCGTTGCTGCACTTAATAGCGCTTTGTTACAAAATCGGCAGCCGATCTTTCAGCAAGATTGCACCAGCGTAAAAAAGTATCCGACTAATGGCTTAACAGTTTTCCAGACTTTATAGGAACTCAAGCCTAAAGGTGTCGATTGGAATCCACTATACTACAAGCTGTGGATGGCGTTGAAGGACATACTATTCCGTAAAAATACGACCGCGTTTTTCGATGAAAGAGGGGCATAGAGCCATCGCTCAGGCCGTTTTATTGTTGTGTTTAATATTCAATTTAAAAGCCAGGAAAAATATTTGGTTATTTCAAAGTTATGAAGGAATGGTGTAACAATATATATTTTCGTCCCTACTAAATAAAATAAGAACTCTGAGCTCAGTATTGGAATACTGCCAAATATGGGTCTCAGCTCTTCCCAAATATAGCCATTCTTCGATGAAATATTTTTTTTCAGTGAGTGAATTATTGGCGGAGAATTGGCGTAGACTTTACCTTTAATATAATATCTAAGAAAAAAATCCAATGGTTTTATATTATCAATCAAATATATACAATCTCGATGAAGATATATCCCCATATCGATAAATCGCACGTCCAGGAAACATATCACGTAGTAAAGGCATTGTTTGATTAGCTGTTTGGCACGTGCCGCCGTCTTGATAAAAAACGTCGTCCGTAAAATAAATCTAGCAAATATTTCAGGCAAAAAAAAGTCTGTAGTACCAAAAAAAAGCGTCCAATGACAATACTAGCGCAAAAACCGCGCTAAACTGGCACTCATCGTGGATTAACATTGCCGAGCCCTAAAGGGGACAGTTCTGTCGCATTGTTCATGAACCTCATCACCTATGTAGACTCAGATTGTTCAAAACTAAGATACTTAGGTACGGTGTTGTACGTGGTCTACTGGTTTCAATTCATGTGTCATTTAGGCCTGAATCTCTTAGCAAGCTGTGATATTTCACAATTTCAACACATTGTGCCATAATACAATCCATATTTAATAATCTTCTAGTTTTTGTTTATCAAAAGGCTTCGCAATGATGTACAATGTTGACGGTTCAACCTGTTAAGGCCCTGTTATAGAATTTATTAATTTTTAGTGAAGCCAAAATGTACACTAGAATATAAAACACTTCTGACTAACGCCAATGTATACAATCGTAAAGCAATCGAACCGTCCTTTGGCTATACCCCCGAATTGAATTTAAGAACTCGGCGTGTCTCACATGAAGACACTATTGCTGCGACCATAAAGATCGATTGTACCCCCTTCTTAAGTAAGATATAAGTACTGCCTTCAAAAATTTGACCACTTCTCTAGATAGGATTTTCTGGAAGTCTTTTCCTGTTATGGTTATGTTGCTTGTCATTTAGAAACTTTCTCGGGCAAGGCTTGGACAGAGGGTCAGTATATGTTACATAGTTTCCTTAGCCTGAACACAGCGCCTACAAATTTTTGTGCTACTGAGGCCTATTTTGTAAACGTGGTAGTTGCATGCCCCGTGTCCTGTTAGTGCCCCACATAACACTCTTAAGTCGGCATTATTTAGATCTAGAGCTTCTTTGGCACGTTTAGGAATGTGTTTCTGTTCCATGAACGTTCTTGAATGTTAATGTGAATGAATGAATGTTTCTGTTTCAGAACTGGTTCTTTTGTTTAATGATCCATTTGCATAAGTGTATGTAGGTTTATATCTGAATTGTCAAAACCATAAAGGGGGCATGGCCCCGTGAAAGGTATCTAACCACCTTTCTGGGTTTGGATGTCAGCCTTTTCATTGCCTTCATGGTTTTCATGACCTGGCATCCAAATCAGCTTTAGTCTGTTATTTGCAGCCAGTTTGTTTAGCGTATTGTCACATTCCCAGATAGCCTTAGAGTTAAAGGTGTA
The DNA here is from genome assembly GCA_958301585.1 of Merodon equestris. NCBI lineage: Eukaryota > Metazoa > Arthropoda > Insecta > Diptera > Syrphidae > Merodon > Merodon equestris. The sequence continues at coordinate 7,859,957 of OY284415.1, forward strand.
CCTCTTTAGCGCTTTAAGAACCGCTTAGCTGCCTGAGAATATAGTTATCTTCGTGTAAGTGTTTCTCCTGTCGCTGATGCTATGTGCTACTTCATTGTTTGCAAATAGCTCAGCTTAGGGTCTATAGAGCCTTGATGGCCTTTGAATATATGAAGCTATATCCCCATTAAACGACTATCATGAACTTTATTGTTTGTTTTTTAATGTTCTTAGTAGCTCAGTATTGACGACTTATATAATTAAATTGTGGCTTTAAAAAAAAGAACCCGAATTCCAAAAAAAGGTATTTTTTTTAAATATTGACTTTTGCGATTTTGACTTGAAGGCTTTAAAAGTAATAGTCGCCAGTCTTGAGCCCACGAAACTTACGGTTGTCTTTTATGAGTAGAGAGATATGATTTTGCTAGATTTCTCAAAGTGTCATAAGCAGAGGCGGATTTAACTTGATGCCGCCCTAGGCAAAGGGAGTAATGCCGCCTCTTCCACACCACCCCCTTCCCCACATGCAAATAAATAATTCGATAAAACAAAAAAAAAACTTTTTTAATATTTAAAATTTCTTTTTTCTACATTTCATTATAGCAAATTTTTCAATCAAACTATCAAAATCTATAGCCTCCGTTATTTCATTCTCTATATGTAAGAGTGACAGTGCATTTAATCTTTCTTGGGACATTGAAGTTCTCAAATGATTTTCTATGCGTTGCAATACCGAAAATGATCTTTCTTCAGAGTAATTCGTGACAGCAGTACAAACGCACATCCGAAGTGCTATTTCAATATTCGGATATATTGTTTGAAAATTGTTTTTTCTAATCCATTTCAATAAAAAAACTGGTGTTTTCTCTGTACTCAATTTAGACTTTTTATCTTGATTTGTTTCAATATCTAAGGTGTGAAAATGAATACACTCTTTTATTAAGTTTTCTTCCAAATCTTCGGGGTATAATTTGATTAAAAATGTTGCTTTTTCTTTAATTTCATCAAAACTTAAATTCTTGATATTGGAAATCCATTGAAATTTTTCGGCATAAATTTTATAAGATTTCAAGCGTTTTTTCAACTCACTTGACAAACTGTCTAATATCAGGTAAAAAACATTAACTCGAAAATTTTCTCTTGCTTCAAACTTGTATTCTTGCGTCGAGGACTCGTCAAATTTTTTTCTCTTTTTTTCTCGCGTTTCAAATTACTTTCATACGTTTTAATTTTAGAAAGCCTGATTCTCAAAGTTATCAAAATTATCTTCATTTCTAATTTCTTGAACAAGCTTAATCAAGCTATCATATAAATTTACAACCGAAATAATGTCAATATCTTCACCTTGAAGGTGATTACTTACAGCATTGATTCTTTGTAGTAAAAATTCCCAAAAAATAGTCATGAAAGCTGTTTCTAAGCGCTCTAATTGAGTTTGAAGGCTTTTTGCTTGACATTTTACTACTGGCTTTTGCCATTCATCGTTTTTTATTATGTCAAGAGCTTCATATACTTCAGGAATCATGACGAGCAGACCATCTAGTTTCAGACAGAGTTTTTATAGTTTTTCTTTTGGTCATGCATTCAGAATGTTTCTCTTCTTCTTTTTTTTTAAATATGTCACATTGATTTTTAAGTATTTGCCATCTTTTAGTCGATAAAGAAAATAAATTATGCAGCTCTTGAAAAATATTGAAAAATTTACAACTTTCTTCGCAAATTTCTGCTGCACATACCCGTACCAAATTTAACGAATGAGCCGAACAAGTTACGTATTCAGCATAAGAGCAAGATTCTTTGATTTTCGCTTGAACTCCATTATAAATTCCCGACATATTACTCGCATTATCGTATGATTGAACCCGACAATTTTTTATATCAATATTTGCGTCTTTTAAATTAGCAATAATAGCACTGGCGATATCTGTACCTTTGTGACCGACATTAGGTAAAAACTTCAAAAATCTTTCTGTAGGTGAACCATCTTCCTTTACGGTCGTTCTTCTGCTTTGGGGTGGTGGGCGCACAATAAAAGCAAATTCACTCAACGAACATTATGTGTTTTTTTTTTCTGTTAGATCGGAACCAGACACCAACGACCGAGATCTCACAAAAAAAACGCCGATATATTTATGTACATATGTACATATTTGTTTACAAGCTGCTTCTTAGAATATTTCGCACATACGCACATTGTTGTAAATTTTTGAGCACGCTGCTTGACCGAACAATGCATTGAATGCAAGCGAAGCCGCGGGCAAAAGCTAGTATTATATACAACTTGAAAAAATATTTGTAGGTAAAAAAAAAAAATATTAAAAATGAAAAGCGGTTTTTAAATATAATTATTACATGTATTTTATTCATTTTATTTATTTATTATTTGCACAAAAAAAAATTTTAATTTGAAAATTTGCCGCCCTCCTGAAGCTGCCGCTCTAGGCAATTGCCTTGTCTGCCTATATGTAAATCCGCCTCTGGACTCATAAGCAGAACTTCAACATACAAAATTTTGACTGTTGTTCTAGTGAATTTTCACTGTTTCAACAAGGTCTGGGATCCATATTTAATAACACCCTATAAAAATGATCAACATTTGCGCGAAATGTACATTGACACCTCTTGTTCGATTGCCCTTCAGGTGTTTTGCTAACTCCTTAATCAAGGAAGTTGACAGTACAAGTTACAAGTTATAAATTCCCTATAAATCCTTTTTGATCTGAGAACCCTTAGGAGAATATTAGGAAATTTGAGTTCGGGCTCTTTACTCACATGCTCCGCCAATCATTTTCTTATTGATCTTTATCATAATTCATATCATAAAACTTATTTCTCTACGCTACAAATATCAGGTGATGTGACGATGGTATTGTCTTCTGATAAAATTGACAACTTTGCCTCGAGGTCTATCAAGTGATAGCAGCATGGTTGCTTAACTGGTTGCAAAACCACAATACATTATTGGTGAGTGTGCTTGTTCGAGGACATTATTAACATTATAAATTGAAAACAAATGCATTTACAAAAAATGTCTGTTCTAAGGTTATATTTTAGATACGCGTGTTAATGTAACCCCTTTCCAGACAGTGTTTCCAGCTGCCTCCGATGTCAAACTTGTTTGAAATTGTTCCTATCTTTTTTCACCAATTTCCATATGCGTCAAAATCGAATATTTTTGGAACAACCATCCATATATTGGAACCAATCCAAGTATTGATCTCAAGATCATAGTTATTGAGTTTACTTCACTCTGTTCTCCGTCAATTCTGACGTTCGTCAGATTTTCACGAAATTCTACAGAATTTGATGAATAATATGAATAATATTGAAATGTAGGTTTGGTCGACTGAAATATGGAAGGGATTGGCCGTTAATTAATTTGGCTTAACTGTGAGTTTTCCCCAACTTCGCCCTTTAATGGGACTAAAATCATCTTCTCTTTGTTCAATTACGTATGATTGAAAAGCGTATTGGGCTATGTCCCATGATACAGTTTGTTTATCTTTTATCCAATCCACTTTATCGCAATTGCACATGTCGGTATTTTGAATACCTGCCGCTGAGTAGCAACTTGATGAGTAGACATAACAAATTCCATGATGATACCATCATGACGTAATCAGGATTTGGATCTTCACCACTTTCTCTTTAACTTTTTATTTTAAGGACCCCAACAGCCTCTTTGTCAAACTTGTTTTGATACTCTTAACAGTGCGTTGACGGTTTTCATTAAACACTTAAAAACCCTGTCAACGCTTTTGCAATTATTCCCGTGGCGTGTCAAAATTAAGTGATCAGGCGCCTCTAGCAAATAACTCTAATTGGATGAAACAATAAATTTCGATTGATTCGATAGATAGATGATGAGCTAACAACTGCGGCGTAGTGTTGTTTTCTAGGTTTTCTATGAAGACGTATTTTTTACTATCAGACTAGATCTGTTTGCTTGCACTATCTGGATTATTAACCCATAACAGATTATCCATATCTTGGAAAGTTTTGTTCGAATAAAACCATGTCTTAGAAAGAACTAAGCATCTTAACTATAGCACAAACATCCAATTTTAAGACTTGTGAATGCGCCCCTCATAAAAAGGCCCATGCTCATCATGTCACATTCCTGATTGAATATTTCTGACAAGCACGTACCGCTAGCGCTGTCTTTTAGAAAAGGGCCTATTGTATACCTTAAAAATAACGACCTCAGTTCGCTGAAAAACTACCTCTAGTTATGAATATTGATACAATTTGTACGGCAATAATTTTATAATAAATAAATTACGAGGTTTGTTCAAAAAATAAGGTGACATTTTATTTTTCTCAAAAAATATTTATTTATTCATCAATATCTATTCCATCACCCAATCCCAACACCCAGGCTTCACGTAACAGCCGCACGTATCCTCAGTACCCAAACTTTATACACTCTCACACTCTGAACCCAACTCCCTCCACCTCCTCAGCTTCTAACAACACCCCCTCCAGCCCCTCCACCTCCTCAGCTTCCCACAACTCGACCTTGCCTCTCACCTCCCCCTCTTTCTTAGATCCACTTCTCCCTCCCACAGCCAAACTCACCAAACATCTTGCCGAGCTAAACGCCGAAGACCGCTATGTTATGTCACGTTTAAGAGACAGAAGAATCTACGAAAATGTACGCCTCTATCTGGCCTACCTCCACGACAAACCTGACTCCATTTGTATCGACGGCAAAACTAAAACCAACGTCCTAGTTTCAATCCACCAAGAAGGCCTACCCACAGACCCCCACGCGTTAAAAAAGACCTTCATACGCTTTCACGAAAGCCTTAATATTTCTCCCATTGATGTAAATAACGACCTCTCCACTTTCGCAGCCCACGTCAGTTCAAAGCGCATTGCACACTTGCAAAGTACCCGTTCTAATCTCAAAAACTATTTTAAATCCTAACCTAAATACACTTACATATCCTCACCCATCAAATAATAACATATCCCTGTACTATCAGAACGTCAGAGGATTACGCACCAAAACCTCCGCAGTACTCCTTAACTCCCAAATCCTACCCTACGATATATTTGCATTAACTGAAACGAATTTATGCTCCAGTATTGGAGACAGCGAGTTATTCACATCAGATTTCATTCTGTTTCGGGCCGACGGACGCGACAACTCTGCCGATCCTGACGGTCGCGGAGTTCTCTTAGCAATCCACAATCGCTATGATCCCTTGCCCTTCAAATCGTCGAATTCCGCTGACTTCAACTTCACTAGTGCCTCAATAAAACTCCCTAAACAGAAACTTTATCTTGCCTGCTGTTACTTAAGACCCTCACAGCCCACACACTGCTACCAACTCGTCGTTGATCTCGTCGACTCCATATTTGATATCACCGAACCCAATGACATCATCATCATCTGTGGCGATTTCAATCTCCCGCACCTGAAATGGGTTCATTCCGATGATGAGACTCACTACATCGCCGCTAACCCCTCCACAGGTAAAGAAATCCTTTTCACGGATCATTTCTCCGACTCCGGCCTTCTGCAACTCAGTAATATCACCAATAACATGGACAGACAACTCGACCTGATTTTCTCATCTGATGCCGTAAACTGCGTTGTTAACCCAAGCAACCATTTTCTCTCTACTTTAGACCCCCTTCATCCACCTCTATCGGTAACTCTTTCACTCGAGACCAAACTCACTATCCTTCCCTCCGAAAATACGTACTGTTTCAATTTCCGCAAAGCTGACTTCGCGAAACTAAATAATCTGCTCAACAATGTTAATTTTAACTTCCTCCTTAACCCTAACTCACATATATCCCTAAACGAAACCCTTGCGCTATTTTACACCAAAATCCTCAGCTGCTTCATTCTTTCAGTCCCATACTCACCAAAAAAGAATTACACCTCATCTCCGCCCTGGTATACCAAGGAACTACGCTCTCTGCGCAATAAAAGAAACAAAAATTGGCACGCCTATCTTAGATCCTCCTCTGCATCAGACCTTTCTAATTACATGCAGTCCTACACTAAATTCGCACAGCTATGTGAATCACTCTACCTCCGATACTTGAACAGAATGCAATCCTCCCTTATCTCTGACCCCAAGTGTTTCTACCACTTCATTAATACAAAAAGAAAAACCGATAGCTACCCCACTACACTTAACTATCTCAGTAACTCCTCCAACGAATCCGAAGTAATCGCCAATTTCTTTGCTCATTTCTTCAGCCAATCATTCACTGACCAAGATCTTCAACCCGATCACGACTATTTTCGATATTTGAAAAACTGCCCCCAGACATCTCTTGTTTCATTGAACATCACTCCCGACCTAATCGCCGAAAAAATACGGAACTTAAAGGACGACTACTCTCCCGGTCCCGACTGTCTGCCTGCCATAGTATTAAAAAAGTGCGCGAACCATCTTATTTTACCCCTTACTGCTCTATTTCAAAGCTCTATCTCTCAAGGACTTTTTCCTAAGCTTTGGAAATATGCTTATATCATTCCAGTCCACAAAAAAGGACTGAAAAATGATGTGTCCAACTATCGTCCCATTGCCAAGCTCTCATGCGCACCCAAACTTTTCGAGAGCATCGTTTATGATGCACTATTCTTTCACTGCAAACCCATATTTTCTCCTAACCAACATGGGTTCCTAAAAGGTCGATCGACAACCACTAATCTAGTCGACTTTGTTTCACAATGTTTGTGTGCACTCGAAGCTGGCAAAGAAGTAGACGTTGTCGCCACTGACTTCAGCAAAGCCTTTGACAAAATGTCTCACCAAATTATTCTCCTCAAGCTCACTGCCCTCGGTTTCTCTCCCGGTTTTATCTCATGGATCAAATCTTATCTCGAAGATCGTCAATATAACGTTATCTTCAGATCTTCTATTTCTGATCCAATTAACGCTACCTCCGGTGTCCCGCAAGGTAGTCATCTCGGTCCACTGATATTTATTCTAACCATTAATGATGTCGACAGCGTTATTCTGAACTCTCAGCTCTCCATATATGCTGATGATATGAAAATATTTAAACACATATCTTCCCCTGTCGACTCCTGCTCTCTCCAATTGGACCTTAACAGGTTCACTACTTGGTGTCAAAAAAACCATCTCGAGCTCAATATCAGTAAATGCCAAACCATCACTTACTCCCGCAAACGCTCTTCCTCACCACCTAGAACCTACATTATTCGTAATGAAACCGTTCCCCCTGTCAACTTCTTGGTTGACCTAGGGGTTATTTGTGACCGTGAACTCAACTTTCGCCTCCATATCGACAATATTATCAAACGTGCTAACTCTGCCCTCGGCTTCGTGAAACGTTGGTCCAAAGAATTCTCGAATCCTTACGTTACGAAATCATTATACATCACTTTCGTTAGGCCCCTTCTCGAATATGCTAGCCAAGTCTGGTCCCCCTCTTATGAATCCCATACTACGCGTATTGAATCCATTCAACGCAGGTTTATCCGTTTTGCCCTTCGTGGCCTTCCTTGGGCCGACCCCCTTAATTTACCACCTTATACGGATCGCTTAAAATTAATCAACCTCCAACCCCTTAAAGAACGACGTGATGTTGCAGACATTCTATTTATCCATGACCTTCTCAGTGGTAACATTGACAGCCCTTCATTATTACACATGATTCCCCTTAACACCAACCCGCGTAACCTTCGGTCCACACCCCTTTTCCGTATAAGCACTCACCGCACAAATTATGGCTACCATGAACCAATGTCCAGAATGCTTCGAAAAGCTAACACCAATCTTTTCGACCTTCACCTTAATAAGTCCAGCCTTAGAATTGCCCTATACCACCACCCTTCTCACTCTCCTTAATCGTCTCCACGCCGCCACCTAGTTAATAAGTTATAGTTAAGTTATCAGATTTTTGTTAAGGCTTGCATTAAGCTAATAAAGTGCCCCTATGGGGGCGTCAAATCAAATCAAATCATCCTCTGCAACGTAATCTCCGTTAGATATAATACACTAGCACAAGCGTTTTTTCTATTCCTCGAAGCACTTCAAACTCTTCCAACAATGTGGTCTCTCCTAAATCGTGACGGATGTTCGTCCTTTTATGGTTCTTTTCAGTTTTGAGAAGAGAAAAAAGGCAGGGGGCAGTGATGACCCTTTTCAGCAAATCTGATTAGTCATTCACTAACGATTTCGTATCAAACTTCGTTGAAACAGGATTACATGTTGTGATCTGTTTTAGAGAGAATGGCCTGCTATACATACTCATCACAGAAATATTGAGTTTTTGTAGACCTTGGCGGCGTTGTCAACAACTTTCTGATGAATGAAATCCGTAAAGCGATTCATGATTGATCAGTACGTCTCAAGCCGTACTTTAAGGACATTTCGAATGAAGTCTTTCTTAGCTTTTGGATAGAGATTCGACGAATAGCATGCATAAATTAGTTTTCAAAAATGTTATCATTTTGCATACGTTTTTATTTGAATCAGTGTTTATGACCTACTGGGTAATGCTCTATGCGAATGTCGAGTTAAAGAGCTATCGGCAACTGGTATACTCGAGGGTTTCCGTTTCCATGTCATCGATTATCCCTTAACAGAAAATCGTAACTCTCGAAAATAGCAATACACCCAGACGACTGATACCCTCAACTACGGGAATAACAACGCAACTGGAAAGTCCAAAACTCTAATCATTTTTCGCCCCGAATATGTCTACGTATCGTCTACGTCGTTTATAGTCACTATGTCCCCCTATAATCGGAAGACGAATCTCAAGGCTCGCTTTCGATTTCAACCTGTTTCTATGAATATTTATGCAAAACAACAATTGCTAAGGTCACATCATGGTAATTATGCAAATTTAATACCAATCCGCAGGTCTTGTGCTGTCTATTTATAGGCACTCATCGGTTAGGTTATTCTCAAGCCTCTGCCGGCGATCACTTACTACAATAAAAGAGCCGAATGTTTCACACCTAATCAGTAGTAATGCGGAAGAAGTTAAGAAATGCCAAGCTCTAATCAATCGGAGCCATAATCAAATGGTTAACAGTCGAGAGCGATAGTCTGCTTAGCTAATATACCAAATCACTTCACGGTCCATAGTGTCTGCAGAGATCCCCAGCCCATTCCACTTATGGTGGAATTGATTTTTCTTGCTTATTTCCGGACATGCAATTTGATTTCATTCAAGGGCCACTGCCAAATTAAAAATCTGCAACAACAAATGCAGGCATCCAATGAAGCGGGACTCGATTCAGGTAATGCATATGCCAATAGCCTCTGACTAGTGATTATGTTCCAGCAATTACCCGTGCTTGATACGAGTACATTTGCGCTCGTTGTTTTATTTTGTCTTCCATTCGTTACTGCATCGGCAGCTAATGTCTCGCTTGCGCTTATCTATCTTTAGAGATTGGTGCTGTCGGACAGCTTGCAGTAACCAAACCCCATTTCTTGCCGCTTCGAGTTCGAGATCAGAAATCAATTTATCCAGTTCCCGGTTCCACTTGGTTGCGATATTTCGCGCTTGACCGTGCGATTAAGCGCAAAATAAAAATCTGAGAAACAAAAACTATCGCAGATTGGGTGAATGTAAATTCAAGTAAACAGGTACTTGTAGGCGAAGAATGTTTTGTAACAATTGGACATAGTCTATATGGTCCGAACCGTTCTATTGCCACAAGCAGCACTTGCATGCAACTGGGTTTGATTTTCGACCCAAGATACTCTCTCGATTCGCGCTGGTTGAAATGGTTTTAAGTAGACTCGAAATTCATTGCGGAATGTAGTCGTTTCCTGGGAATTTCCTTTGGAATTACATCTTATTTTACAAACCGTTCCACCTCTTAATCGCGCGACAACCACTTAACGTAGGCACACAGCACGACTTTCAGAGGCACTGCATCTCCGTGGGACACAAAGCAAAGACAATCAGACACAGTGCTTATACCTACTTATCCGGCTGAAGCATCAAACCGAGGTGTAATAACACTCGTCTCCAAGTCGAGATGATGGATCAGGTTACGCGCTTTATATAGTAATTACACATCTCTCATGTTCCCGTCCTCTTATCCACTAATTATTCGTTTACGCTTGCGTTTAGATACATGCACTCCGTTGTTCACATCATTAAATCGATAAATTCTTTTATTTCATAGCAGTCAGGACAGTGTCATTCCGATGGTACCGCTTGGGCTCAAAGAGACAAAGGAAATCAACTTTTCCGAACCATTCTCGGACTTTATACTGGAGCACTATAGCGAGGAACCAGCTATGTACACAGACGCGATTGCAGACATCGCAGACACACGACAGGTAGGGTGCAAGGGCGATCACTTCCGAATCGCATGATTGATTGAATCTGATTACAGGCATCGAGAACACCATCGAGAGACCAGCAAGGTGTCGCGTTGCTCTTTCGCTACTACAATCTACTGTACTACGTCGAAAGGAGATTCTTCCCGCCAGATCGAAACTTGGGCGTTTATTTCGAGTGGTACGATTCGTTGACTGGTAAGACAATGCGATTAGCTTTCCAGGCTCTTTCACATTCGTTATCGCGTCTTTGTAGGTGTCCCATCGTGTCAGCGAACGATCGCTTTCGAGAAAGCCTGCACCCTCTTCAACCTTGGAGCTATTTACACACAAATCGGCGTGCGTCACGACCGTACGACGGAAAAGGGACTCGACGCAGCAGTGGACAATTTCCTCCGAGCCGCCGGTATATACCGTCACATCTACGACACGTTCACAAATGCCCCGTCCATGGATCTGAAACCACAAGTGCTGGACGTGCTAGTGTCCCTGATGTTAGCACAAGCCCGCGAGTGCCTATTCGAAAAACTTCAGCTGCAAATCGAGTCCTTAGCATTAGCCGATTCCAGTCATGTAACATGCGCTTGATCATCACTAGTCATCATATGCTAATGTGTCTTCTCTCCCCGTAGCTCTTCAAAGACCTTGCCGGCGAGGCAGCCCAGCTCACCATGGAATACAATGAGATGCACAAAAACATTCAATTGAACGATACTCACACATATTTGCCCGAATGCTGGGCTGGATTGGTGCCCCTGAAAGCTGAATTCTACAAAGGTGAGGTTTAGCTTAGTACGCCAACGTATTCCTAATATGATCGATTTGACAGCTCTGTCACATTATTACGAGTCGCGGAGTATTAGTGCGAATGCAGATAGCGCATCATCAGTCGGAACGAGTGGGAAACGTAGTCAAGGTACCGTGGAATCGTTTATTGGCAATGCGGAGGAGGATACTGCGAGTAGTAGTATCTACGAGAGTGGTAGGAGTGCGACAGCTTTGAGGCGGGCACACCTTAAAGAATCACTAGCTAGTCATGAGGAGGCACAGAGATTGCAGCGAATGTGTCGCTACTTAAAGGTGAGTCTGCCCAACTCGATTCTGATTTGTGTTTTTAATTTTTTATGTTTTGGGTTTTAGAATAAAACCTCGCTAAACCACGTCCTGAAGGAGGCACACTACAAGACACAAGACGAATTCGAGAAGTTCGGTGAGGAGAAAATCGAGAATGGTATCGACGAGGACTTTGATCTGATCGATGTTGTTGTTGAAGGTAACAAATCTCAATTCATCCTCACAAGTCGCCTTATTCATGTCTTCTTCTATAGCGTGTTCAAAGTTTACACTGTCACTGACTGGTCCGGATTTCACGTCGTACAAGGTGGAGGATCCCTTTAAGCGCCTTGGACCCATGGCGATCTTCTCAGCGCGACGACACTGGACCGCACCACGATGCATTCGTTTACAGAAGGGCTCATCCATCTATCGCAATGGATCAGCTTATCATTGCCATTGCCCATCGACGGACCAGCACGAGGTCGGTTGCAGTCTTTACAAAGACGACGTAGAAAGCTTTGGATTTCACGTGAGGGGAGATGCACCAGTAATTATTGCCCACGTCGAACTGAACTCCTTGGCAGACGTAAGTTCTTCTATAGCGCCGCACTTGGAGCGCCTCTAATTCTCGTTATCTTTACTTGCAGCTTGGAGGTATCAAGGAGGGTGACTTTATTGTCGAAGTGTCCGGCGTTGATGTGAAATGGTATTCCCACCAACAAGTTGTCCGAGCGATTCAAGCTGCTGGCTCAACACTTGAATTAAAAGTCATCACCCCGATGGATAGGAATTATCTTAAGGTTTGTCTTCAAACACTCTATTCCCTAGAATTGCTTTTATCATTTTTTTTTTCTCTTGCAGCCACTGTCGTCGAAAGGATCCATCTCCACCCTGTCCGCGGCTAGTTCATCAGGCGTCTCATCCGGTTCATCCAGTCCAACCGGCACGACCACATCGAAACCAAAACTACGCTGCAAAACACCCAAGAGTCGCCTAGGTAGCCTCTCATCCAGCTCGTGGAATCCCTTTCGACGCACTCACAGCTTGGGTAAAATATTTTAGCACAAAACTCACCGTTAAGTGAGTGCGAATTTTCACAGTGGCCATTCTCTTTCAGTTGGATTATTTCTTATCAAACTTACGACTTAAAAAATAAGTCACTTGTCCCCATCTCCCCCCATGTACAATACAATAAAAAAATGTTCGACTTAACGATAAGCCTACTACCCTCTCTAAAATAGTTAACTGCATGCGCGTTTATGCTTTATGTTTTATATTTACTTTGTTTTCCCGTTCGTTGGAAAATACTAAAAAATGTAAATTACCGTTCTAACACAAGATTATTATAAATGAAAAGGGGCTTCCTGGGAATTGTAATAGTTTAGTGCATTTTGAAATGAGGAAGCAGGGTCTAAGGATAACAGACATGTATGCATAGGAATGTAAGATGTTTAAGTATTGCTAGGTATTTATTTTTAATCCGCATGGAGATACGAGTACTCGTATCCATCTAAATAATATTTTTCTATCGAGCATGTATGATATATTCTTTCGTATTTAGACGCCGAACGAGCTATACCTCTAGTGGGCTTCTCTGTATGTTATTAAAGTACCATAACTTGTAAATGATATAATGTTAAACACGAGTATAATCGAAAAGAAATAAACGATAAACTTATTTGTAACGAAAAGTCTGAGTTTTATTGTGATTCTTCGACGACGGTCCACAAAACCCCTTCCATATACCATGGAATCGAACATCTGATCGACTGATCGGTTGTCGCTTTTAAAATTTATATGATATCGGAGCTTGATCGCAGCATCTTTTTCGAAATTCATGCGATGACCTGAATACATATATTCCGTTCATTTACCCGTGATTTGAAGCTCTCCCCTTCAATGACGCTGGCTTAAGAATTAGCTTATGTTGAGGCAAAAGCCGCATTTTGAATAAAAGAAATCTCAAGTCGGTCCACAGACAGATGGACGGTCACAATCGATGTTGATCGATATTGGTCAAAGTCGTTGTTGGTCGGACTCAATGTTGGTCAGAAGTGATGTAAATCAGAGTTGATGTTGGTCGGAATCGATGTTAAGCGGCGTCGATGTTGGTAAGAGTCGACGTTGATCACATTCGCGGTTGGTCGGAGTTAATGTTGGTCAGACTAGATTTTACTCAAAGTCGATGTTGGCAGATTCAATGTCGGCCGGAGTCGATGCTGGTTGGATAAAATGCTGGTCGGGGCGATGACGTTGTTATTCAGAGCGGGGTTGGCAGCGCCGATATTGGTCATAGTCGATGTTAGTCGTTGTAGGTCGAACTTGATGGTAATCATACTCAATGTTGGTCGGAGTTAATGTTGGCCAGACTCGATGTTCATCGGACTCGATTTTAGTCATATTCAAGGTTGGACGGACATGATACTGGTCGGAGTCGATGAAGTTCAAAGTCGATGGAGGTCAGGACTCAATATTAGTCGGAGTCGATCTTGGTCGAGGGTCAATGTTAGTTAGAGACTACATATATTGATTGGAGTCGAAATCAGTTATAAATATAGCGAATCTTTGCCTTGCCGCTTCGGCTTTGTATAGTAAAAATGTGCTGGGTGAATATAATTCACCCAAAAGGTCTGTCTAAATTAGCGTGCGACTGAGATGCCTTACTAATAATTGAAACCCTAGTAAATGTACCTCTGAAACTTCTTATGAACAGACTATAGAGTCCTAAGGGTCTAGTCACGGAGTTTTATTCGTTGGAGTGAAAAGAGCTTATTATTAATAATAACCAATTAGACGAGGAGTTCCTCTACTTTCTTAATAAATTTGAGGATTTCCCAGTAGGAGCTGAGCTGAACCTCTCAAGAGTCATGATTTCTCTGATCAGCATACGCTTTCTAAGATGGCAGATGGCACATTCGCATAGTATGTCCTATGCAATTTCCTCGTCCTTTAGAAAGAGTCGAAGCTGGGTTTCAGACGAGAGGTTCATTTTGTTAAGATGATATCTCAGACTTGTGTCCCGAAAGGTAGTTGACCAGTCTTATGATATCGACTCTATTATATTTGAGAATATTGATAGTATTTGTTCAGGGGCCGTATGAATTTCTTTGACTGTCAGAATGCTTCAACAGTTCCAAAAGCTGCGATTTTTCCTACTTGTTTAAGAGAAAATTAATCTTTGACTTATGGTTTCGGCAACTATGTACCTATCGCTGGAAACTTTCCTAGCGAGTTAGTCGCCGATTTCGTTTCCTTTAATGCCCTTGTGACCTGGCACCCACCAGAGTTTGACCTTATTTCTTTTGCCTAAATCTTGCAGGGCATTCCTTGACGGATTTTAAGTTTGTACTATATGAACCTAACGCTTAGAGCGCTGTCTGACTGTCTAAATTTAGGTTGATGCCCGTTAGAATAGCGTTTAGTTTGGTTTGGAAGACACTTGGACTAGTTCCTAGGGCCTTCGATATCTTCCAATTTGGTCCAAAGATGCCAGCGCCAACGCCGGAATCCATCTTGGAGCCATCTGTGTACCACCTCAGACCTTTGACATTTAACAAGAGATCATCACTTTCCCAAGCTGTGCGGTTTTGGATCAATATCACAAATCTTTTGTCAAAAATGGTCGTGTGTGGTATTGCGTCCGAAACTGTGGTAATCATATCCAGTTCAGAAAGGTGTTGTAGTATGGACATGCACCCATGTCCGGTCCGTTGCCGAGCGGAGGAGTCTGATTGCACTACGTATAGCAACCTTTTGGATAAAAAGGTGCAGTGGAGTAATTCCGTTCAGTGCCTCTTGGTCTGCTGTCGGGCAAGATGGCTTGGCGCATGTAATAACAAGACATGGTACCTCCTGAAGGCGTTGAGGTTTAACTCTTGTAGTTTTCTATTCAAATTTTGTCCACCAGACAGCAGACGCTGTCTTACTATCGCGGCATATAATCAATGGATTACCGTAGGTTTCAATCCCCAGGTTTTACCGTAGGTGCTTCGATTTGATGGATTTAAGAAGCGTTTCTTCCTTGGCGGCAATTTGAGCCTGAAAGAGAACCCAGTTGGTTATTTTGGGCTGCTTTATAATGTCAGCTTCTCCAGCCTCATCAGTGGTGTTCAATCTGATATGTGATAGTAAGGCCTCATTGGAGACGTGCCAGTCACAAATTATATTTGAGACAAAAGCGCTAGAGATTGTAAGGTCAAGCACCTCTTTTCTAATAGAGTTTATGAATGTGGGTTGGTACAAAACTATGTTCCTGTAGCGCTCTCCGTTCGATGTCACTTTTCGTTTTCTGAAGCCAAAACAGACGTTCGATTACGATGAGAGGCCTTAAAGCAAATAATCCGAGATCGTTATGTCGAATTTTCCTCAAACTAGTTGGGCTAATGCTGGTCTGCTGAATTATATGGAGTTGAAGTTTTTGGACTAAGAGCACACAGCAGCATTACTCTCGACTGAGAACCAGCCGTTTATTCCGACCACTGCACTGCACTGTAAGTATAACACTCATTCATATCTGGCTTGGGTTGCCAGTTATAAGACACTCTTTACAAAGACTTTTTTCAAATGAGTAGGTAAAACGTGTATGTGTTCAATAAAATGCTTGAAATTATTTTTAAAGACGAGGTTTATTTCAATAATATTTTTCACTTGTTTCTAGTTTTGTTTGTTTTCTTGTTTTTATTTACGTTTTCTTTTTGTTTTCTTTGCTTTTACCAACAAGTGTTTTGTGGTTTGTTCGGGTTTTCCTTCCACCTTGTTTCTTATATTTTTTTTTTGTTTTTTTTTTATTTTTTTAATATTTCTCTAAAATGACGAAAGACATAAAATATTTTTTTTTGTTTTACAATTTTTTTTTCATTGAATTACACACACATACACATTGCAAGAAATGTTACATTTTTTTTTAAACTTATAGTTAAATATAATTAATTTAATTAATATTATTTTTTTTTTTTATTGAGTTAGTCGAAGAGTTGGAGAATTATTTTTTGTTCGCTCTTGTTTTCGCTTATTTCTTTTCCAATTGGTAATAAGAATTAAACGAGTTGCCTTCTTTTCACCGGGCCTCGGTAAAAAGGTGTAAAGGTGGTTATATAATTATGATAAATTATTAGTTTGACGCTTAAATGTTAGTACATCCATTTAATTTAAGTTAGTAAATTAATTGCTATTTTTTTTTTTGTATTATTTATATATAATCCATTTTTTCCTCATCATTTTGTTATAATACTGAAACACGACTAGAATTCTTTATGTCAGATAAATTATATTATTCAAATCTGTTCGGAGGAGCAAGTGGATGCTCCTTCCTACGACCTCAAGACGCAGTGAATTTAGTTTTCAATCTCTTTATTTAAATTTAATTTTTTTTGCTTTTCACATGTTTTGTAGGGTTGCTTCTGTTTGTTTACTTAAAAATTAAATACAGTTAATATCAAGATATATATATATAAGTAGATAATTAGGTTTTGTTTTGCAGTATTTTTTTTTTGTTCTTGCTTTTTTTAATTAATTTAAATAGTAATTTAATTCTTTGGTTTTTCCTCTTCCTTCATTATAATTATTCATAAATAAATTGTTTTACATTTATATATTTTTTACGACCATTTTTTTTTGTTTTTGTTTACATTTTTTTCAGTATATATACTTTTTTGTTTTTATATATATAATTTCTTGTTTTAGGTACTTTTAAAAAATTATTACTTAGATTTATTTTTCTGTTAGTTGTTGTTTTAATTCTTTAGAAAAATGAAAAAAGAACTTATACTTACGTATGTAATATATACCTTTTTATTTTTTCATTTTTGTTTTAAATTTTTTTCGGCTTTTGTTCATTTGCGTTATGTTAAGATGTGTGGCAACAAAAGAGAAGACAATGTGGTGTTAAAAATTATATGTCCTGGGCCGCCTTAGCCTACGCGGGTGTGATTCTGTGATATTATATGTGATACAACCTTGAAGTGTTAATGTTAAATATATGCTACATATGTATATTCAAATAAGGACGGTCGTCTGAAATAGGGAAATTTTTATTTCGATTGTGATTAACGAAGGCTAAGTGGTAGGAAATGATTGTATAGAAAAGGATAAGCTTTTCCGATATGTCACTCAAAATAAAGTGAGAAAATTATTTGAAAAAGAAGAAGGCTTGCAAGTATGATTGTAAACGCAAGTGTCTGAAACAATAGTCCGTTTATCATTTTTCATATGGTACTAGGCCGAGGAAAACAATACTCTTCATTTCTAGCACAGTAGAAAGGAGACTGTTTTTATCCAAAAAAAAAAAAAATGTATTCCTGACTCAAGCCTAGACCGGCTTAGCATACACTGAGTCCAAAAGGTATCTGGTAAGATAACATGGGGAGATGTCAGAAAGTTAAAAAAAAAAGGAACTTGTTAACGACAGATTAGCAATGGCTACGAAATTTCCAACATTTGTGACACTTACAAGTTATAAAACGAATAGAAACGTCTCCGTACGCCAAACATCATTTCTACTAGATGGAAATTAACCGCCAAAAGCAAAAATTATCCTCGTTTAGAGAAGGGTATCATCAGAACTCTGATGGATGACCCCAAGATTTGGGATTTTAATAGTCCTTAAAGAAGTCAGGCAAAACAACTTTTCGCATACCTTAGAAGTGATGAAGGAGTGGCTGCTTTCAAATACTTCAAAACATCCTGCACAGTCCCCTGGTCTTATACCTTTCAGCATTTATGGGACTATCGTTAGCACATCATAACCACGACATAAAACGAATAAAAATGTCTCGGTGTGCTAATCCTATTTTCCACTAGATAAAAATAAACCGAGATTTGAACGATCGAAAAAAATTGATCCTCGTTTGGAGAAGAGGATCATCAGAACTCTGAACAAAGACTCAAAGAAACATGTGAAAAAAACTGCTGCTGGATTAAAGGCGAATTACAATGTTAATGTTTGCGCACAATCTGTCCGAAATTTGTTCAAGAGAAATGGATATAACAGTGGTCATAAGCCGGAAGAAGAAAACCCTATCGGAAAGCTTAGCTGGAGTACGCCATTGATAGGGACAATTTGTTTTGGACTCGGTATTATTTAAAGAGCATAAATGTTTTTTTTTGGGTCAGCCGGACATGGTATGGTTTGAAGAATGCGGAATAATGATTCCCAAGAACCCTACTCCGAGCATCAAGCCTGGAGACAGAAATGTTATGATCTGGGGGTATGTGGCTGTATTTAGCATGGGTAATCTGGACAGATTTGGGTAAATCATGCGACCTGTCAGCCGATCTTAAGCCTTATAAGCAGGCTTATCGCAATCACTAAAAAGCCACTTAAGTCCGTTTAAATGAAAAAATGGACGAAGATTGGCCAAGAACCACATCCAAGCTTGTTTATTCCATGACCAATCGGCCTAAAAAGGTCATGAACAATACGAAAGTACCAATCAATTACCGAGCATGTCTTTGTTTTCGTGTATGGTCGCCGTTTTTTTATTGAAAACAATTTTTGTGCGGAGAATTTCGCTCGTGAATGTTGAAATCAATTATTTTTTTTGGTTTTTGGCAATTTTTCTAATTAATAAATTTTTTAATGTAGGCACTAAAGCCTGGTTTCTCTGCAAAGTTTTTAGACTCCGTGCATGATGAAAACAAAATATTTAATTTACTATGGACTTGAATATAAGTGGAGACCCTGCTTCGCCCTATGTTATAGGTGCATATGTCAACGCAAGTTAAAAAAGCGGAACTATTTTGCGAGTTGTAAGTGATTTTCACCATCTCTTTAAATATCTCAGATGATTTCGTCCATCATTTGAAGTTCCACAAGATGGTCTCAACCATATAGATTGAGATATGCTGTCAATCACACTCTGCTCATGCAAAATTTGGCAGTGAATTCTGTCAACTGAGTGGGCTACCATAAAATTTGGTTAAATGCTGAGTCTGGACTGGAAGACATACCTGTGTCAGCAATACCATCATTGACAGAAACAATTTAAAGTTATATTGCTACTTGCAAGCGGGAATCGAAACGAGCTTAAGATATATAAACGCAAGTATGGATATCAGTCTTCAATAAAGACACAGAACCACATCGCCATGGCCAAGGCGGCACCTAATCAAGGACCTTACATCCTCCGTTGGAAACAAAAACGAATTTTTCAATCATTTTCAAGAAAGAAAAAAAATCAAAAACGTAAAAAAATAACAAAGTATATATGTGCGTGTGTGTGTATGGTATTTTGTTAGTAAATACAAATAGAAAATACAGTAGAATAATAAATAGATTTGAAAAATATATAAATTGTATTGTAGATTGTATGTAAAGATAGATCACGATATTGATAAAGTTTTAATCTTATTTTCACTTGGTATTGTGCATTAATGCGTTTACGTTTTGTTTTATTCTCATTTCATCGAGTTTTACAAATAAATATATAAAAAGAAACGCGAAGGAAATAAAGAGAATTGTTTCAAAAATAAATGTACATTTGTCAAAAATTGTATTTTCTGGAGGGTTTATGTCCGCATGCAGCGGTAAACGCTTAGATAAATGGTATGACACGTTGAGAAAGAAAATAATTCAAAGAAATTCGCTACCTACAAACAAAATTTGATTTTTTTTTTCGTCTCCATTATTTGTATTTGATTTTGTTTTATTTTTTGTCTAAAACACATACATTTATTCGTAGAACTACGAAGCTTAAAAGGAACACTACTTATACGACTACACGGCTAAAGTATCCTTTTATCCTTTCATTATCCTTTTCTCTGCCATCATCCCGTCTGAACGTTCCTTCTCTTCAATATCAATTTTTTTTTAATAACTTTTAACTTAAATTTACAATTTTTATTCTGATTTCCTTCGATAGTTGTTTGTATTTAACCAAAAACAACAAAATTTGCGATTTAATCATTTTTTTTTCTCTAAAAGTATATACACCACGGACAGATGGCGCACTCTACAACCGAAAAAATAAAACATATAAAAGTCATAGAAAATGAAAAATCATAATAAACATTCACAATGAGATTTAGGCTTGATTTTGTTTTTTTTGTTTTTTGCAAAGAACAATCGTTGTTTAGGTCATAATATATCCGTTCATCCCATTGTTCTAGTTTACAGGTACATGTCTTTATTCGAAAGAAATTGAATAGATCTAACTGGCGGCCGGTGGAGATCTGCCCGTGGTGATCATATGCGCTATTAACAGACAACAATTTAACAATTTTAAGTTAATTTACGTTACACACTACACATAATTCGAGAGTCACATTTCACATTGAGATATAAATTAAGATTCTTTTGTTTTGTTTTTTTATTGATCTACATACTATTTGTCATGCAGAATGGAAGGTGTATTAAGTATAGGGAGGGAGGCTTACACTTAAACTAAGGTAAAGTCAACTGATCGGGAGTATTTATGTACAGACGCTTGAAGCTAATTGCACGCTAACGATTAAAATAGATTAATTAATAAATATATTATAAGGATCTTCACTGGGTCATGATCCGGTTTTTGAGCGTAAATTAAATGGATTTCAGTCAGAGCAACTCAAGGGGAAAAATCACGACTAAACACCCGAAGATCTACAAAAGGAGGTTAACAGTCTAAATGTGAAACAACAGTCAGGGGTTTCTAACAGAAAAAGGCTTGCCAGGTATGTAAATATAAAACCGGAATTTGCTTATAGAGGGCCATCTAGTTGTCATTGTGGTTACCATTAATTTTGAATAAGAAAACTGCTGCAGAATCGCACCGAACACTTGTCGAAGCTTTCTTTTGACAAATCACAACGCCTTAAGGGGTTTGAAAAATTTTAAAGAACGAGGGAAACCAGTAAAAAAGATTTTAAACAGCAAATTGCCAGGATGGCGCTCAAACGCAACAACTCGCGAATCGATTAAGTAAGACACGAGAATCCGTCTTCATGCGTATGAAAGCCAAGGGAAGGTGGCAAAATAGTTTCCACATGCACAGGCCGAGTAAAGTTATGGGTAGGATCTACTTTTTTTCTATTACTTCTCGCTTTCCATCTCTTTTACCCAAGTCATTCAAAGAGCAATAAAATATGTTGCAGTCCAGGGGACACAAATCATCGTAAGGTGACTCTTTCCTTAAATTCCTTAAGTTCTGTTTGCAATTACAATTTCAGCCAAAATTATTTCATTCTGTATTTAGCGCTCAGGAAGTTTATATCTTTGGAAAAAAAAAAACGTGATAACGTCAGGCCGACAATGGAAGAAAGAAACAACTTAAGGAGTGATGGAGTGCGAAAAAGTCGTCCACGCAAATACAATTAAAAGGTTGCATGTAGCTTAGAAGTCAGCACGCGTACAATTTAAAGGACCTGGATGTTTCTCAAGAACCCCAAAAAGGAAGACGTCAATAAGTAACTCAAAAATAATCAACGCGAAGACTTCTCCTCTCTACACGACGACGATGATCCCTCTTTTCGGAGGAAAGTTGTGGCCACCAATGAGATCAAATACAACATTTTTAGTCACGACGATCCTTCAGGAATTTAACGAAAGAGCGGCTCAGAAATGGAAGTTCAAAATCTTGGAAAAACAGTGAACAATGTCGGAGGTAGTGTTATGGTGTGGAAGAGCATGACTGGGCCCAGCGTGGAAAAGCTGGGGTTTTTTTTTAATGGACATAACATGGACTGTCACATGTATCTTGGCATACTGAAAGAAAATCTACGTCGATTAGTAGAACAATTAGGCTTGAATCCCGGCTAGATATTTCGGGTGAGCAGTCGTTGTACTATACTTGAGACAGTTGAGTTCTCTCCCACAGACGACGGACTTAATTGGGGGACTACTTGGGAAAGCTCCATAAGTATAGAATTTCATTAAAAGCTACTCTTAATCAAGCTCTTTAAAAAGAATGGAATCGTATACGCGAAGATTTCACGCAAAACCTGGTCTCTTCTAAGCCTTGTCGACAATCTAAATAAACTTTGATTTTTGTATTCTTAAATTTTGGTTCTTTTTTGAGTGAATTATAAAGGCATAAAACCTTGAGGAATTCTGCTAGTCAGGTACAAAAGGGATTCATTCCGCAATCGAATTATGACTGGTGATGAAAAGTCGATATATTTTGAGACTTCTAAGCGTAAAACAGACAGCGGACATTGACTGTAAAGCCAAATCGCTATGGACGGAAGACGACACCCTGTGTTTGGTGGGATCAGATGAGTGTGATCTACTATGAGCTGATAAAACCTGGCTAAACTGAATGCTTCAGAAAACGAATGATCAATTACAATCAAGCGTTTTGTCAAAAAAAAAGCCAACACCAAAGGTGCAGCATATTCACTAGATTTGGCTACTTTCGATTAGTAACTACTTATTTGCATCGGTGGGACACGCACTTAGTGAGGAGCACTACACGTCTTACGAGTGGCAGTGTCTGGTTTGCTCAAAAGACCATCAATTTTGTATTTTTTTTCGATGTTCCGCAATTGTTAGATAGGTGGGTAAAATATAATTTATTTATTGTACTTTATGATAAATAATTTCGAGCGTTTAAGTGCCGAACGGACAGCAGGGTCTGGTCGCCCAAGATCCCCAAAAAATTAGATGGGACATTTTAAAGAAGTTTAGGAAGCACCCTAACACCCCATCGACTGATACATGGCTAAAGTAATTCGTGTACCAGAACCATCCCATGAGGTTTGAAAAACAAGAGAGAGTGTAGCAAGAACGGGAGCGAGAAAAGTGCATCAGAACTGTTCGCCAAATTTATATGGCATTTTAATGGACTGCGACTGAAATTGGAAGAAGTTAAGTCCGAAAAATATATGGTGTGGTGGCAAGCAATGGGCTCAGGCGGACTGAAAACAAACACTTCTATAACAAGTGAATGAATAAACGCTACCATCTAAAGGCCTTATAGAGGATCTGTTTTGTATGGCAAGAATTGACTACATTCCATTACACAGCAGACATTATAAAGTGGTTTGAAGAAAATGCTGTGCAATTTCTACCAAGGACTGCAATCTCACAAACACTCCCAAGCTCAGACCCATTGAACAATTAAATAGTTGAGATAGTCAAGCTAAGCTTAAGCATTTTCATCTAGACTAAGAGAGATCTAAGAGATGAAAAATAAAAAGGCCTTAAAGAAACATATTGAACGATACTGGGCCCTTGTGAAACATGAGTTGAAACAAGAAGAGGAGTGAGTAAAGTCACTAAATATTTTAACTGGCTAAAATCATCGACGAGTTGGCTGTTGAAAACCTCATAAATAAGAACATTTTTTAAAAGATTCCAGTATTGCTAGGTAGTTTGGAAAGTTGTATTTTTTACAGCCAAATTACTACTCACTTAAGCCGCATAATCATTAAATACTTTGAGACCTGATATAGCCAGGCTTGCTTGTGAAAAAGTCCGATTGATCCTACATAGTGCCTATTGAAATATGGCAAGTTAAAAGCTGCATTTTCGGCATATTTTACTTTTTTACTGTCGAAAAGGTAAAAATGCTTAAAGCAAGAAAAAAATTATCCGATAAGTGTGGAGAAAATGTGACTTCGATCCGACAAGTTGATGTTGAAGATGCACCACGTTCTGGGAGGCCAGTTGAAGCTGATGAAGACACAATAAAGTAGTCCATTGATGCAAGCCGTGAAATCGCTGAGAAATTACTAATATTCTTACGGAAAAAAATGTTGCCATCATACGGAGTCTGGGGTTTATATCCCATACGCTAAATGAAACGCTTTTGCACTTCGAAAGTCGATAACCATCAAAAAAGGCTGATGCTGTTTAGTGGGATTTCAAAGGAATCGCTTTTTTACTTTAGCTTCTACAGCTTCAACTTCTACGATTACTTCTGAAGAGTACTGTCATCAGCTGGATAAATTGAACGATTAAGATAATGCAAGACCTCACCAAAAGCTTTTATAGCTTGGATGGAATGTTTTACGACACCCACCTTATTTTCCAGATCTGGCGTCTTGTGATTAGTATTTGTTCAGACCTTTACTAAATTTTTTGAGCGGTAAAACCTTTACTGCGGAGGTCAATAATCACCAAATTTTTTGCAGGCATATAAAAATTGTATGAGCATGGAATCATGCTACTTCCAAAAGGATGGCAAAAGATATTGGGCAAGAGTGGACAATATTTATTCACTATAAGGAAACCGTCTTTCATTTCTACAAAAAACCAAATTACTTTCCGAACAACACAATAGTTTAAAAAAATATAAAACTTAAGCCATTTATTTCAACATTGAACATCTTCAAGTCTAGTTTTCTCAAACACTCTCTATCTAGTTGTCTATATCCTTGAATGAATGAGAGAAGGCCAGTCCTTTTCACAATAGAGACTGTGGAAGGTGGAAGGTACCAAAAGTATTGGCATCTTTTCGACCACGGTTTCCTCAACGGGAATTAATGAAAAAAATAAGCACTTACTACGGCTGGGTGATTAGGTAGTATGAAGGCGATTGAAGACAATCCAAAACGCAGCAATTATTGACCAGGTACAGACACTAGTATGTATGAAAACAAGTTGGAGCTCTTGGAATGAGACCAACTCCGTTGCATTCTGATGAAAAATGTGGCAAATTCATACTTTTTCATGTGGAGTGTGGGGTATGCCACTCTTATATTTATAAAACCGGAGATTTCATTAAGAAGAGCCATTAGAAGCTCCAAAGGAACCAACTCCTACATCCGACGTCAAGATTCAAGTGGCCTTAAAGTGACCTGTAAGGCATAATTGATATTCGGTGTTTAAAAGCCTTCGAAATTGTCACCCAAGGAGGGTTGTACTGACTTACAGACTTTCAATTTTCAGAGTCGTTATGAATATTGAAAGAGTGAGACGTCGTCTAGTGGAAAGTGGCTCACGGACAGTATCGAAATGAATTTGTTCGTCTTTACCAACATTGGACAGAGATTGACTGGGGTAAAGTCTAGATTTTGTTTGGGCTGTGTGGAGACGATCAGATGAACGACACTCTTCTGCAACAGTTGCCAAGTGGGAATATTTCCGTCGTGGTGGGGGCAGACATTTCTAGCGCAGATAAACCGTGAAAGGATCAATAAGCCCTTCCTATAACTTCAACAACATATCAGAGTAATACTTGGTTCTATTCGTATAGTATATTGGGGAACACCTCTTGCGTGCATCAGCCAATGCCAAACCACATATTACCATATGTGTTAGCGAATACTTCCAAGAAGTGGAAATTGACATGAGCAACACGAATCCTATTGCACATTGAACAAGTTTGGGACCTGTTATGAAAAAAGATTGGAATGCGACTTGCCCTTCCAAAGACAATCAACGGAGATGACATCTCACCTGAGATCAACTCTGATCGAGAAGAGGACGTCTGAACGACACCATCGTAATAAATCTACACCTACATTCTGGATTGATTATTATCAATTGAGATCGCACCATATCTGGAATATTCTAGTTCGCAGCCGGAGCTTCAATTACGCTCAAAAAAGAAAACTAAAAAGCTTGAAAAGATCGAAAAGAAGAGTTGCACGCTCAAAACGTAGGATATGAAGAAGCAGATGGATTGCTATATCGTGCTAGAATCGCTGAACAGCCAATAAGTAGTTTAAATAAATTTATTACTGCCTTGATTTATTTATGTTCGTATTTAGGCTCTTCGGTAGGAGAGCTAGACGATGAGATCTTGAAATACACCGTCGAAAAAGAAGTCCCACTATCACTCACAGGCGATCTCATATCAAGCCATATGACCATCCACCGACTCCTAACAAAGAAAGTCATAAAGCTAGGAAAATGGGTACCACACCACTGATCATAAAAAAGTGTTCAATAAAAAATCGAAGCTAGAACTGCGCTTCTGTCATGTCATAATCAAGAACCGCTTTTAAAACGGAAACGAGGGATGGGTTTTTTACAATAACTTTAAAGGTCGTCACGAATGGCGTAGTCAGAAAACCGAACAGAAAAGCCTTCCAGTGGAGTACTGAGGGTATAATCCATTTTGAGCCGTTGCCTCATAACCAGACTATCACCGTTGAAGTCTACTGCCAACAGTTGTGTAGAATAAAGTCGTCACAAAGGGCAGAAACGGCCGAAGAGGTGGTCTATTTCATCATCATAACGCTCGCCTCCAAACAGCATCCACCTTATTTTCCAAAAGTAGCACCTTCAGATTTTTACTTGTTGGGAAGTCTGCAAAACTTTCTTGATGCAAAAAAGTAAAGATCTCGGGCGAGGCTTTTGACGAGTCAAATTTTATTTTTTGTGACGGCATTAGGAGGTTTCCTGAGAGGGGTAAGGGTTATCCAATAAAGGATATTATATTGACGACTAAATTATCATTTAGGACAGAAATGATGTCCTTTTGTTTAAGCACCTCCCAAAAAACGCAATTTTTGGAAGGAAATTAGGCTAATTTACAAGAAAGACATGTCCTAAAAATTGAAACCTTGTAGCTTACGTCTGATGGTGACCTCCGATGGATGGCAGCTGATGTCTTCCATATTCTGCGAGAAAATTAATTTCTAAAAATTTACTAAAAAGGACGATCTATATTGCACAAGGCGTCAATATTAACATTTAGTTCTTCACAGATTCCTCAAATGTCGAGTAGTTTCACAAAGTTAGAAAATTTACAATTCGTGGGTGAGATCGCTGAGAATCCTGCTTCTTTATTTTGCATTTACTAAGATGAGTTGCCGTAAGATAAACCAGGAAACTATTAATAATACTACGACAGACCACGCAAGAGGTGTAGAAAGGCATAGATTTCCTCCCTCTGAGGCGGAAGTTTCCAGAAAATAGTTTTTCTTTTGAATTTGTCCGAGTTAAGTGGAACAGGCAATAAAAGCTCACATTACTACCCCATCGAGCAATTAGAAATTGAAGAAGGGCGTTTCAAAAATAAAACCACGATTAACCATAATAAAGAAGAGCTCAGCAACCCCAGGGCTAGTAGCACTAAGTGGTAAAATACACGAGAATAGCGACAAGAGTTGCCGCCGGAAGTGAACATCAGTGTTTCACTGAAAATCTGCTAAACCTCCTAAGCGCGTTGTCGGATCGAAAGTGCTATAAAGTAAAGGGAAACTGAAAAACAGCAATAAAATAAATGAGATGAAAGCAATAGCGATCAGAACGACCAAGGTCCCTCGAGTCTGGCTAGAACCAATCAGCTCTTTCCTCTTCCACAAAATCCAATCCAACTTACGCTCAAGTGGAAATATAAACTTAAACCGAATAAATATTCAAATCCGAGTAAATAGCATGCAGATCAATAGCGTCGTAGAACTATCTACGGTCATGAGAAATGTTGTGATTGCCGTTCATCTAACACTAACACAAAGACTAACAAAAACGACGATTTGCATCCCCATCTCTCCTAAACATACTCGTGTACATGCGATCGGACTACCACTACGGCTACCTTTCATTCCATTTATCTGCAATACCCATTACCGGCTGCTGCGGGAAACAACTCCTCATGTCACAGTACGTTTAGCTTCATTTCCCTTCTCCTGTTCCATTTCCTCTTCCTTCTCTCTCTCTACTACTTTATACTAGTTTTGTTGTTTTGGCGAAAAGATTCAGAATTAGTCTGGACACTATGACAATGACACACTATGTTGGTGATGATACTGATGCTACGAGTACTGATGATGGTGATGACGTTAATTGTAGATAAAGTTGGCAGGATCACAGAGCGCGTCGCTGTCATCGTCGAATTTGCCGTTGATCGAGTAGCCGGTCCCGGTCCCGTAGACCCATTCCTTTTTGATGAAATCCCCATCGGTGGTAGACGATTGTAGGCCCAGTGAGCTATGGTCCAACCGAAAGTCATCTGGATCGTCCGGGTAGAGGTCATCTGGAATGCTGTCTGGAATCGAGTTCGGTTCGAAGAGATTCGAATAAGGTAACGAATGCGTTAGATCGTGTGCGTCGACCAGGTCGTCGCCATCGAAGTTCGTATGGAATTTCGAGGTCGGTGGAGAGTTTTGTGACGGTGCCGAGCAATCGTCGAATATGATTTCCTTCTTGATGAACATGTCAACGGAATTATCACCTGAGGAATATAGATTTGGTTCGCTTTTGATTTTTAGGGCCGCTGTGGCTAGGGACGGTGAGTTCTCGTTTTGGTGGTGTCGCATCGACACGGATGACAGGGTTGCATGTGCATGCGCGACTATGGCTCCGGATGTTGAAGCAGTAGCCGATGAGACGGGCGATGAGGCCGACGACGATGATGACGATGACGACGATAATGATGGCGATGGCGATGGCGAGATGATCAACGATGACGGCGAATGTGAATGCGACAACGAAGACATGGATGCCGTGGTCGACTTGATTATTGCTGAGACCCGTTGATATTGGTGATTGTTATGTTGTTGCTGCTGCTGCTGTTGCCGCAAACGATGCAGCTGCGGTTGCTTTTGTGCGTATGTAACCTGAGTAGGATGTCCGTTTTGTACATCGTTCTTTATCACAAGTGTCATGTTATTATCTGAATGAGATTCATTCGAGGATTCCTCGGTGGTGGTTGTGCTGGTGCTGGTGGTTGCGTTGGCTGTTGTTATATTGCCGTTATTGCTTCGGTTGTTTCTTGAGTAAATTTGAACGTTTTCGTCTTTGTTCCCGTGCGTATCTGGCTTGGGCTGGATGAGCAACTCGTGCTGATGGAGCAATTGCTGATGATGCTCCAGGTCTTGATGTTGATGATCGTGTTGCGGATGATCGGCCGGTTCAAGTTTGACTTTGACGGCGACATTCGACTCGTATTTGATGGTGGTGGTCACCTGGCTGGTTTGATCTTTCTGATGGGTCTGCATGTGAGTCTGCAGACTGGACTGCGTGTGGAGCTTCTTCTTGCAGATTTTGCATTCGAATGGGAAATCGCCCGTGTGGGTGCGTGCATGGATTTTCAAGTTGTAACGCTGTCCGAAGCCCTTGCCACAGACTTCGCATCTAAAATGAGAAATGAAAAAAAATGATTAGTAAGGGCAGCGAATTGTTCTTGACGATTTGATGCGAGTAATGCGTCATAACAGTAGGCTCTGGTAACGAGGAAGACTCATTCAATATCCGAAAGAGTAAAAGTCTTTTCCTCAATCCTATCAACCTTTGAGTATCGACATTTGGTCTTTCGATTATAAAGCTTAATTTTGGGTAAGTCTAGTTTATTACTCAAGCTTGAAATCTGACTTAAGGGTCCGATTTAGAAGTAACTCGAAGGGCCGACTCAGACTTACATCAAGAGACTAATATAGATCTACTTAGACACAGACTGATCGAAGCACAGGTCGCTGACTGAGACATACATACATCGAAGGGTTGATTGAGGCGCAAGTCGATGGATTAGGGTATAAGTCGAAGGGTTGATTGAGACCTAGGCCGTATAATAGACTGAGGCATGGGTGGAAGGATTGGCTAAGACTTAAGTCAAAGGCTGACGGTGTTACATGCGAAAGGCTGTCGAAGGCTTGGGTAAGCGGGTTGACCGAGACTGAATCATAGGTCGCAGAGCTGGTTCGAGCATAGGTTGTAAAGCTGACTGAGGCATTGGTCGACAGGCTGGCCGAAGCATAAGTCGAAGGGCTAAATGAGACAACAGTCGATGGGTCTTCTAAGGGACCGGTCAGATTGCCGACTGAGGCATATGGAACAAACTATGTCCTGGCTAGCTGCGAAACCACCACATTAACCCACACACTCAATTCACACCCATCCAGCTACTTACTTGTGCAATTTAACTCCGGAATGCAACTTGGAATGGCCACGTAACGACGCCAATGCGCTGAACACCTTCCCGCAAATCTCACACGTCAGGTTCACGTTGTCGTTGTGGATCTTCTTGTGCACCTTGAAGTACTCGAAACTCATAAACTCCTTCAAACAGACATCGCACTTGTATTTATGCCTTTCCGATTGCTGTCCCGTGTGCACCCGCATGTGCTTAATAAAGTTTGGCCGGAAACGTACCACACGTCCGCAGATTTGGCACTCGTAGGGCTTGCATCGCAAGCAGTGTTTCTCGTAGTTCTTCAGACTCTTCAGCACCATGTTGCAAATGGCGCATTTCATATTGTTCGCATGGCCCGTCTTGTGAATCTCGAACAGTTCCTTGTTGTCGAATTTCTCGACGCACTCGACGCACTGGTATTCTTGCGGTGGCGTCATATTCGGTGGTATGGCTGCTACTGATGTTGATTGAATTGGTGCTGCGATGACAGTGCTGCTGTTCGTGCTAGAACTGCTGCAGTTGCTGTTACCGCTTGTGGTGGGATTTGCTTCCGTCGACGATATCCGACGGTGTAGGGAGTAGTTATTGGTGGTAACGGTAGAAGACATGCCACTGTTTCGAGTGTTCATGTAGTAAGTCGGTTGTCGATCGAGTTTCACGGGCATCGACGAACTGGACACGGATGATGATGATGGCGAGATGGCGTCCTCGTCTTCTTCGTCGTCCGATACGATTGCTGCGTTCATCAGCGACACGGATCCCCCGAGTTCGTCGGCGTTTGTGCTAATCGATGATGAGTTGAGTGTGGTGATTTCCTCTTCCCGACCGACATCTTCGTCCTCTTCCATACGCTCGACCTTTATCAGCTCGGGGTCCATCAACTGATAGTCGTTGGCGCTAACTTCGTCGTCACAAGTGTTCATGTGAGACGACGACGAGCTCGCCAGGCATCCGTGCGATTCAAGACCCAGTTTCGGTGTCACTGGCGGCGTTTTATCCGGTATCGGATCCTGGAGAATAAATTCGATTTGTTGCGACAGCGAGTTCTCGTTCAACGACATGATGCTATCGACTTCGTTCTTCAGCTCGATGAAGAGCGGAGTTGAGGCCACTCCAGCTAAGCTGCTGTCCATTTCCACAAGCTGAAGCCGTTTCAGCTTATTGTCTCAGCTTCACTTTCCTACCGTGTCTTCAGTTTTTTTTTTTTTTCCCACGTTACTCGGCTGCGTGCGTACGTACGGGATTCACTTGGAGCGCGGCGATTGTGGCGTGGGGGGCGTCCGGAGTAACGTAAAGAAATCAAAAAAAAAAAAAAAAATCAAAAAACAATAAAAACAACCAAACCAAAAGAGAATGTCCAAAATCCACAACTTTTTCCGTTTTCCCCACTTCGTTCGTTGATTTTTCCGTTTCCTTCCACTTGCCTTCGATTCCCTATTTTCCTTCTTTTCCGATTTCCACTAATGGACGTGCGTGTATATGCGTTTGTGTATGTGTGTTGGTATGTGAATTTTTCTTCAATTCACAAATATAAATGCTCCCGATTGGAAAATTACAAAAAACAAAAAGAAAATAACAACAACTACGACGACCACGACGATTTTATCTCACTTCTAACATTTTTCGGAATTTTCTTTTTTGCATTTTTGTTTCGTTTTCACTTTCGAAAGGGGGAACGAAAATTTTCTCGGACACGACGGAGAGAAAAAACCTTTTTTCTTCTTTTCGAGGGGGGGAGGGAAGAATTGGTCGTTGATTTTCCTCTTTCTATGCCGTTTTTCTTCCTATTAATTGTGGAAAAATTGACATTTCACTTTGATATGACATTTGAGAGTGGAAAGGATAAACGGCGCGGATAAATATGGCTCCAAATGGAGGTTAGATTTATCCAGATGCTGCGGCGGTTATTGCGATAGGATGCGTCCGACTGGATTTTTAATGGGATTACGGATGATATGCTATGTGCCGAGAGGTGGCGATGATATCGATTAAGAGTGGATATGCGGTTTATCCGGCGGTCAGGGTTTGAGTTGATGGTGGGTCGATATTAAAAATTAATTTTAAATTTATCTTACAAAATGTTTCAAATATTGATGATAGTAATTTTTCAAAATTTGAAAATTGAGGAATTGTTATCCAAACTTAATATCTATATTTCTTAACTCTGCTAGAAAGCAGTGAAATAGTTTTTATCCAATCATTTCGTTAGACCATTAGTCCATATCAACTTTAACAAGTTGTTGTTCTTCAAATCCCGAAATTAATCAAGTTCAATTCAAGTTTTTAGACTGACTTTTATTGTAATTTATCCAGAGTCACCAAAAGCTGATGGCGGTTTAAAAAAAGAGCTGGGCCCAGAGAACACGGGATTTTTAACATTGTGTAGGTGACGACTGGGGTTAAAACCGTCATTCCTACCTAGACTAGAGACACAATAAATAATTAAATGCTCTCCTCAAGTTTAGAATATGCCAAAGACGACTAGACAAATAAGACAAGATATGACATTTGATTTAAATTACGCTTATGATGGGCTCTAGCATTTGAACGCAACTGAGGAGCTATGTCACTGTCGCTGCAGTTACGAAAAAACCTGAGGATTGAAACCTCAAATCATCTTCTGTTTATATGCCGCGATAGTAAGACCAAGCAGCACCTATGCAGAAAACTAGGATCACTAAGCTATAACGGCTCCAAAATTCGTATGCCTCGATGTCGCCATACTAACTGTGGAATATGCCCTCTAATATAAGAAAAGAAAAAAAAACACAAGAAGGGAGTACCATCTAGTAGCGGACCACTGGTCCTCTCATTGTTTGAAATTCTACTTGGACATTTCCCTAGACCTCTGGTCACCTAGACCATATGGCCATATCAAAGCTCTGCTACTTCCGACCACGAATCTCTGCGACTACAACAGGGTACATACTTTGACTATTGATTTCAGAACCACTGCCGCTTCGCGACCAGTATGGAATGGTAGGCCCGCATGTTGATGTTTCATCACTAGCCCCCGATGAGTTACGAGGCTCAAAGAAGAATCAGCGACCCATTGCACTGTTTACAGCAATAGCCAAGCCAGCATTGAAGCTATATCAGGCTATCAGCAGGGGTCACTCTCCTCTAGGTTCCAAGTCTTAATAACACTGCATTGAGGGGTTGGGAAGCTCTATAAGCTTTCGGACTCAGGGCTAGCCCCAATGCTCACACTAACACACCTCCAATTAGGTACAACATATTTAGGAAATCATGGCCTACCTATATGAAAATACATTTTAGTCAGACGTCGTTGTGATAGAGCCAGAATTGCAGCAGCCAGTACATGTCATTGGCAGACTGTTGAACAGCCGTAGCCGGTGCTACAGCTGGCACAGCACCATATCAGAGGATAGTCCACCATACTTCCTCTGTGAATGCCTAGAATTGCAATACGTAGATTTGAGGTACCTACCAGGTGGCCCGTTACCAACCAATCCCTTGCCACAACTATTCACAATAGACCCACCACTACTCTGACCATAACATGCAAAAAAATACGAGAAGGAAGGAATAATTGGTTGGGTTCTATCAGGTTGTTGTCTAAGGGTTTACATAATACGGGTTATAACTCGCAGAGTTTAAGGTTCTCGTATATCCTTCCCCATAGATGGAAATTGCTCGATATTAGTCTTTCTAAATCAGTTGGGTCCTAAGCCCAGTTCGACAAGCTGTCCATATCGTTAGACAACTCAACTATTGATTCCTACGGCCTTCAGTTCTAGCCTTGCATATTAGCCCTCGCTTTCTTAAAAAAAAAATGAGCTCTTCTCTTCTTCTTAGATGAGCTTCTGTTCATCAGGGTTTCTTGAAGCTTCTCAACGTTGAATCATAGCCTTTTTTTCATTTAAATGGCCACCAGATAGGTCAATTGTGACAAGTAAGCCTAATAAGAGAGGATAGCCCCTCAACCATCCTAATCAAGGTGATAATTGATCTCGCAGGAATAGAAGAAGTATGACTTCATTGAGGAAGATAGGTTTCCTAAGGCCGCAAGGGGCAGCATTCTCACATAGTATGTGTTCAGTGGTCCCATCACTAATCTATGATCATCCTCAAGACAGTGCCCATATTCTCCCTCGGGGAAGACGTTCTAGTTTAGACATACCTTTGTGACTTCATCTTTAGTCTCCGTGTGCATTTTGTGCATTTATTAAACATGAGGCTTTGTGGCTGATCATTGTGAAACGTGCATTTGCGTGTCGAAAGCTTAAGATTTTTGAGCCAGTCTTTCCTGAATAAAAAATGCACTTTATTCCTAGCAGTCACCGCAATAGATGAGTTTTTGCTTGCTAGGCAACAATACTTAACTAAGACAAAAAATAATAACTTAAAGGACCTCACTGGCCTTATACGGACACTCTAAAGCAAACAGAACAGCTTAGACTATGGCTTTCGACTCTACGGTTAACTTAAAATAATTAAAATAAATTATAGTCCCATGGCAGTCCTGGCTATGAAGGATATATCATTTCATATACAATCTCGAATCTACCTTTTGGTCTCTTATTTATTTATAAAACGTTTGCATCTTGGTGTTCAGAGGATAATTTAGCAATAATAGGCTTTCTGCAGGCGTTACCATAGCAGAAACAGATAGAACCTACCGATAACGCCGTAGGTTTAGAAATATAACTCCTCCACCGCCGTGTCATGAAAAAAGGAATGCATTTATGCATGAATTATGTTCCCTTCTCCCTATCTTCTGCGGGCCTTTGAGCTTTCCAGGAAAGTTCGAGCAAAGTAGTAATGCGGAAGCAGGAGTTCAAACATTTGGCGTGCATTGCACGGCAGATGTCGGATTAAGTGAATTAAACTTAATTAATTACTCTCCAACGCCAGAGAAACTGTGTGTCGATTCTATCTAGAGGACGAGGATACTGCAGAGCACATACTATGTGAATGTGGTGCCCTTTCCCGTCTTAAGAAACATATGCCCTCAGAGAAATTATGATTCCTGAGGTGATCAGCCGAGTTTCTACGAGGGACATCCTCATTTTTATTAAGAAGATAGAGGAATTCCTTGACTAGCAGGCACAATAGACCTACACTGGTCGCAGTCCCCCATGCTATATGTTAGCACTAGCCTCCTATTTAAAGGAAAAAAACTGAATTCTAGCCGCTAGTTTGGGGAAGGTTTGATGTAGCTTACTGCTCTTTATTTAGTTACAAATCACTGTTTATCTGCACCTTTTAAATTAATCAATTCACAACTTTTTAAATTCACAAAACTCAACACAATTCAATTCAACACTTTGCTATGGTCTTTTTCCAACTCTGGTAGAAATCTCACATAATTATTTATACCTGAGGCACGGATTTGGAACTTTCGCCAATGACGTAGTGATGGCGGTGTGTCGTCCAGCGGAGTATAATAGGGATGGAAAGCTCCCCACTTCCCAGATGACGGATGAATCACCTCTCTCAATCAGTGCCCGTTTTGTTTCACCACATCCGATCCAGATAAGTTTCTTGCTGACAACAAGTACCGCGAAATATAAAAACGTACGTTCATTAACCTGAAAGATTGGCTACATCAAAATCCTCCAGAAGCGAAAAGAAGATTTTTACGAGCTCTGTTGCCAGAACAAGTCAATCGCGAAATAATGTGTGCGAATTTCATTGAAACCAAATTAAATTGACGTTTTTTTGGTTTTTACCTAATAATAGAAATTAATATTAGAACAACATCCACCTGTTCAATAACACCGCAAACACCACCGAGTTGGCAACTCCCTTATCCACAATATTCAATTTCACCACACGGAAGAAAAACATGGCCCCTCACATGTACTAAACAGAGATGAACAAAGCTACCGAAATAGTTGCCATTCAACTCGCTCGCAACCACTACAAAACAAAATCCACCAACAAACCCAATCCGATTAAGCAGCGTAGCAAGCATAACATCAACTAACGCAATCATTCCACTCTCTTCTCTCTCAAAACACACTTTGCGCTCACCATAAACCCAATACACATGCCATACACACCACATACGAAAACGAAAAACCTGTCCGACACTTCGGTAGAGAAAAGTTGACATTTGTGTCGTAAAGTGGTGGGTGACGGACGGTCGAATAAACGACGGCCGAAATCGTGACGAAGACGACGACGCGAGTACCTGTGCTCAGCGAGAGAAGGTGATTTTCGTGCGTTTCACACGCGTTTCTTCATTTCCTTCGAATATCAAAAATACCCGTCGCGTTCAAATTGATGCGAAAATCAAATCGCGATACCAGTCCTCGACGTTTTCGATGAAAAAATAAAAAAATCAATCGCCAAGTGGAATACGAGAAAAAAAAAAGGAAAGGAAAGGCAGAAATAAAAGAAAAAGGTCCCGAGAAAAATCCACCTCCGCAATCGGTTCATCTCGGTCTATCACATCGCGTTCGCGTGTGTCTCCACCTAGTGTTGTTTCATTTCCCCCTGGAAAATTTCTCCCCAAAAACTCAATTTTTTTTTTTGTTTCCTGTGTGTGTTTGTTCTCTTCCACTCTTCTCGTTCGTTTTTAATTCCTATTTCATAGCCACTCACCAGCAGCACTGTCTCCATCATCATCATACTCCCCTGCTCCTGCTACTGCGTCTTTGCCGACAAAGTCGAAACACAACGAAACAGAATCTAACAAACAAACAAGAAACAACCTGCCCGTAAGACAGGAGTGAGCGAGAAATTCAAAGACGAGAAAAGAAATAAAAAAGGATTAACCAAGTGCAGGAAGACAGGAAAAATCAAATTCGACATCTCGAAATGCAATTGGAGAACTAACAAAAGCAAATTTTGTTTTTGATTTTCACCTATTCCAATTTCTTTTTTGGTTTCTCTGTGTGTCTCCCGTGATTATTGACACCCGCTCCTGCCATCCTTGCATACGCGTATGTATAGGTGCTCCGAGCACCTTGTTGTTTTTTTTTTGTTTTTTGCCGTGCGTTCACGTCTCTCCTGCCAGCGTTCGTTACTTCGATCCGTGTGTCCTCGGTCGTGTTGTTTTCTGATTATGTTTACATGAAAATCAATGAATAGCCGAGGAAAAGGAAACGCGTGAACTGAACGGGCATCGTGCCTTGCTCCTCATTTTTATATTTTGCTTTTGTTTGTTGCTATTGTTTTACACATATCCTTCATTCTATCTTTTTTTTGTTCTGTAAACTCGTTTTAATTCTATAACAGGAAGTAAACAAATATCGAAGATACATGGATACGTGGATGGAAGGGAATGTGCAGTAAGGTCCTTTGAGATATCCGTTCCGCGGGTTGTTGTTTATTCGTTCACATCCTATTTCCGCCTCGAGAGGAAAGATCCTGCTAGTGCAAGTGTGTGAGAAAATATTTTTCGCTTTGTTCGCAAGATAAATGAAAAGGGAAATCGGTGAGGAGACTCCTGCCAATCAATAGAAGTGGGTAGTGGGCAACAAGCAAGGTTCTCCCATTGTTGTTGCTTTCTCTATAGTTTTTCTTCGTTTTATTTCCTGTAAGTTTGTCGATCGAAAATAAAAAGTAAAAAGAAAAACCAAAATGTCTTCAACGTCAGCGGAAACACCTTCACCGACCACGCCGCCAACTCCACACCCGACAACAGTCGTCGCTGCAACATCCATCATCTCGGCTGGTAGCTGTGGAGGTGTGACAACAACTACGACCACAACAACAACCATTTCGACGCCCAACAGCATCAAAAAGACAACAGGCACGCAAAAGATGTCCCGGACTATTCCAGCTGATAAGGTAAGCCTATGCTCCAAGTTGTTTTTAGCGATTTTTGTCAGTTATTTTGGGGGATGTGCCCCCTTTGTCTAGTGCCGATTTGAAGGACTGCAACTTGACCTGTATTCGTCGGGTATATGCCATGCCGAGGCAGGGAATCTCCCTTCTTTATTTGAGTTTGACGACGACGTCCTCGTTACGATAACGACAAGGGTGCTTGCGACTGGTGTACAAAGGCGAACGAGTGAGGGGACAATCAGAAGTGATGCATGCCGTTTCAAAGATTTAAAGCTAGTCTCCTCGAGAAGGATGCAGTCAGAAAGTTTCTCATTGCCTCTACTGCGCCTCTACTGCTGACTTGTACCACGATCGAGCTTAGCTTCCAACGGATGCAAGTGGGCGGGTAGCAGCGTCAAGAGAAGGCACATTTTAATTAAAGGGATATGTTCGTCAATGTTGACAATTGCACTTGTAATTCACCGAGAGCTCTGTCGCCGTCGTCCTCAGTCCATGGACAGCATCCTATTTATTATCGGAA
This sequence comes from Merodon equestris, assembly GCA_958301585.1. Classification (NCBI taxonomy): domain Eukaryota; kingdom Metazoa; phylum Arthropoda; class Insecta; order Diptera; family Syrphidae; genus Merodon; species Merodon equestris. The sequence goes on from OY284415.1 coordinate 7,898,290, forward strand.
TTTTGCGGCGAAGGAATTACTTATCTTTAATTAAAAAAAAAAAAAATTTACTATCCCAACGTGGGATGCTTCGATGAGTCATGCTACTCAGTGAAATTGAATGATTTTACGAGCGAATCACACTTCTGTGAAACTGTCCTCCATCCGTCCTCATCCTTTGAGTATGACGATGAAGTCACCTCATGGCCAGACACTACACTACTCATGTATTCTATCTATCTGTGGCAATTAAATCAAGTGAAAAGTTAATAATTGTTTTCAATGTACTGAAAACACTCAAGCCTGCCACTTAAGGTCGACGGGAAAAACGAAAACCGTGCGTCATCCGTGAGCTCTTAATTACCCTCTTCACCTTTTATGTATTCAACTCATAAAACAGAACAAAATGAAATAAGAAGAGAACACAACACACTCTAGGTGAGCTGATAATCGCCTTAATCTCTTTAGGGGTTTTCCTTCCCCGGATACGGAGGTCAGGAATTTTGCCCGATAAAATGGGGATTTGTTAACCTCGCTAACGAATGACGCTCGCATGTGTCAGTGATTTTGAGATGTGACACGCAAAGTATTGTTGCGAACCATCTGTCTGACGGGCAGCCTTGGTTCGCTTGAAGGTTGCGAGGACTAGCTTCTTGGCATTTGTTTACAAGATGTCGTTGTTTTTCTTCTCGTATGTTTTTAGATCAGAAAAAGTTTTGCGTATTTTGCAATCGAGTTGGAGCCAGTTGTAAACAGATCGATCGATTGTTTATCATTCGTTTGTGGTTTAAGCATTATACTAGTGAAAGGGCAATTGGTACTTAAATTTAAGGCCATTCTGTAGTTTAACGGCTCCAATTGCTTTTGGTTCATGAGATAAGTAACCTAGTTGGGTTTAAATGACCTCGCTGTCTGACGCGTTGGCTCGCTTCTCGTGTTGGTTGAGACACAAAACGGCTTTGAATGGTGATGAAAGACTCGGATGGAAGACCACACGTTTAGTACTTACATCATAGCCTAGTTGTTTGGTGGATTTTCTTGTCTGACACTTAGACAAGCCTAATCTTCTTTACATAGGATGTTTTCGTTCGGAATATCAGTATATCTTGTGGACATCAGTTTACTGTTGATACCTCAATGGATGTCCACAATTGCAGTCTTTCGGAGCTTTTGGCCAGAGATCAAAGCGGATTGTGTTTCGTTAGAGAGTGTTATAGAAATCGTTTGTCCATGTTTAAGAGGACCATCTTATAACAGCCCACACCAAGGAAATATATTCGTGATTTATCTGCGCCTGATTTATAACAATATCAACGCAGTAGAAAAATTTGAATTAACTTGTGTAACCTCTAAGTATCAGCAAAACTAACCTCGCATTTCAAATTCACCAAGCGAGCTTGCCGATCTCTGTATTAGTCAGTCGTCAATGCAAATAACTCCCTCGATATCTACTTCAAGTTTTTTCCCAGTATTTTAAAATTTCGAATACGACTTGGATGCAAAAAGCTTAGTGCAGTCCGTTTGCCGATCGCAGACCACGGGACCATAGTCATCTGTTACCCTTATATGCTCTGATACATAGTTATTAACAGAAGCGTGTGATCTAACGCGTAGTACGCCTATTGTCAACTCGCTTAAGTTTCGTTCTATTTTGCAAAAATATAGTCACTTGACAGATTAGTTTAAATGACGGATAACTATGCACGCGAAAGCATCATGGTCATCGGTTGATATTTCTCAAACAAAGGCAAGCATTTCGTTCGGTTCCCACCTCAGTTAGCCAAAGTTAAATATAGTTGAGCCTTCATATCGCAACCTCAATCTCCAAATGGCGGTAGAGATTTTCCTACAAACATTTGACTGGCAAACAATACTCTAAAAACCTGACGAAACGTCGATTCGAATATAAGCTGCATTCTCGTCTAATCACAGACACGCTATGATGAAAATTATTAAAAATATTTACATCTTCTTAGTCTATATGGCCGAGTTGGAAAACGTCTAAGCTCTATACCATCAGAAAAGCATCAAATCAACGACCATCCACTAAGAGGTGTCATTTTATATTTCGGACCATTGCTATACAAATTTCAATTATGATGGCGACGAATCCTTACAAGTGACAACAAGAAGCTAATTAAAAAACCCGTAGATATACATTCGCACAATGTGTTAGAATAGTAAAAAGATTGGGGAAGTATTTCGCTCAGTTCAAATTGTTTTTGGTCATCATCATACGCCTTCTCGCACGCATATAGAGAATTTAACCAAATACTTTTGACGTTTTGGATGGGTTAGTAAGACTCCAATTCGTGCTGGTACGTGATCGTGTCTGAAAACTCAAATATGTTTCGAGACTATGTTTGGGACTACCTCAACCACTTTTCACCGCATTTTGCATACAAATCTTGGTCTAAATGCTTATAAGGTCCAGTGCACATGGGAATTGAAGCCAACAGACCACGCAGAACGCTCATTTCCATGCGAAAACTAAAAAGGCTTTCTCTATTGGTGGAACTCAAATAGAACACCGATATCGTGCCAATAACCAACATTACATTCCTTCCTTTGGCGCTATGTTGAGGATAAAATCGGCGAAAGTGCTCTACCAACGATTTATTCTTATTTACTCCGATAGGGCTCCATAGTAGTAGACCTGAGTCATTGTCTGCTATGTTGCTCCTCGGGACTAGAATCAATCACTCTTCGGGCCGGAGCAGTCGTGTCCAATCGCTCTCCATGGAACAGCCATCTTAGACGTACATTTGTATTTTCTGCTCCACTCTTAACAAAAATAGGTCCAAAGCATTTTTCTCTCGAGTCGACCTTTTTTTAATTAACCATCGATGAGTACATTATTCAAAATATTGACCATCAGAACCTACAACTGTTGCCATCTCTTCAGTAATTTATAGATATCCTGCCAAGAAAGTCGTTTAGATTTTAAAAGATTTGGTGGTGTTCGTATAGCAATAAGAAAAGAACTAAATCCGAAAGAAGTTAACCTTGACATCTTCTCTGATATTGAAATCTGTTCCTGTAAATTTGACATCGCCTCTTCAAGAGCTTACATCGTATGCGTTTATATACCACCTAAATCACCGCTGTCAGTGGTGACTAGATACTTGGATGCAATTCGCCTTGTTGAAAGTCATCTGTCTGCATCTGATAAGTTATACATCTTTGGCGATTTTAACCAAAGCAAGATCAATTGGATTCCCGGAGATTCGGATTGTACGTATCTTACTCCCGCAAATACGTTATCCCCTATCAGTGCGGAAATCATTGACGCCTTTCAATCACTTGGTTTGTTTCAAATCAATCCTATTAAAAATCACCAAAATCGGTGCTTGGATCTTATATTTACTAACTACATCGATGAAAGCTTGGTTACCAGAAGTTTAATTCCGCTCGTTCCTGAGGATATCTATCATCCCTCACTATACTTATTTTGTCATTTTGATCTCATCCCTCTTAATGTTCTAAATTGCTATAAATTCGATTTCAAAAATGCTAACTATGTTAATATTTGTAATGAGCTTAACAATTTTGACTGGAGTCCTTTTTTATCATTAGAAATTAATGATCTTTGTTCAGTATTTTATCGCGTTATTAATAATTTAATTTTTGACTACGTTCCCATTATACAAATGAATAACACTTTTAATTATACTTCTCCCTGGGACAATGAAATTACGCGCAGACTTAAGGTGCTCAAAAACAGAGCTTATAAGAAGTGGAGGTCTAGCCTTTTGAATGAGGACTATACTGCGTATCGTTTAATCAGATCTGAATTTAAAACCTCTTTATGTCATGCCCACTCCATTTACATAAATGATGTTGAAACCAACATCAAGTCGTCACCTAAAAACTTTTGGAATTTTGTAAACTCTCAAAAAAAAGGTGATGGATTTCCCCCCTCTTTTCTCTTTGATGGTCAATCGATTGACAATCCTCGTGATATCTGCAATACCTTTGCCTCATTTTTTCAATCTGTCTACTCAATAACTGATTCAACTATAGATGCGAACTTTTTCGATTATTTAGGTACTATTCCTACCCCTGCTTTTAACAACATTTTACTGTCTACAGAAAATGTTCTTAATAAACTAAAGGGTGTAGAATCGAATTTCAATCCCGGCCCAGACGGAATCCCCTCGGGATTCCTAAAATTATGTGCGGTTCCACTACGCGATATACTATGCCATATTTTTAACTTATCATTAAATAGTGGCATTTTTCCTTCCATTTGGAAAAACTCTTTTATTATTCCAATATTTAAGTCTGGTAGCAGAAGCAAAATTGAAAACTATAGAGGCATCTGCAAGCAATCGTCCCTACCTAAACTGTTTGATTCCTTAGTAACTGAAAAATTGAATTTTTTTTGTAAAAGTCTAATTTCCAATAACCAACACGGCTTTGTTAAAAACAGATCGGCAGTTACTAATCTCCTCCTTTTCACCAACTATGTTATTTCTGAAATTGGTAAAGGTAACCAGGTTGATGCAATTTACACTGACTTCAGTAAAGCATTTGATAGAGTGAACCATAAGCTTTTGCTTTATAAGCTTCAACGACTAGGTTTCCCTAACATCTTTCTCAGATGGCTATCATCGTTCTTAGAAAACAGAGTCCAATTTGTAAAGTATCGTAATCATACTTCCGTACAAATTCAGGTAACATCAGGTGTCCCACAAGGTAGCCATATTGGACCTCTCTTGTTTATTCTATTCGTTAATGATGTTGTGAAATTTATACCCCACTGCAATATCCTAATGTTTGCCGATGATTTTAAAATTTTCTCGGCATGCAAAGATCCCACTAGCTTTCATCGTTTAAGTGGTCATCTTCAATTATTTGCTTTGTGGTGTTCTAGAAATAAATTGTCTCTCAATGTTAGTAAATGCTCGATTATTACTTTTTCTCGGAGTTCTTCTCCCTATGTTTATTCTTACTCCCTTAATGGTAGTGCAATTCCTCGTATTTCTTTAGTTAAAGACTTGGGCGTTATGTTGGATTGTAAACTATCCTTTAATTCTCATGTTGAGTTCATCACTAATAAAACTAACAGAGCATTAGGAATGTTAAAACGTTATGCTAAAATGTTCATCGATCCATATGTTCTAAAAACCTTATATGTATCGTTTGTTCGATCTCTGCTTGAGTATGCATCCGTCGTTTGGTGTCCCTACTACCACATTCATATTGCGAGATTAGAATCGATACAAAAACGATTTTTAAGGTTTTCTCTCAGGCGACTTCCTTGGTCAAATTTTAATAATTTGCCTCCATATCAAGATCGATTGAAACTTATTAGGCTCGATTTACTCGAAACGAGGAGAAAGGTGTCAAGAATAATTTTTTTACACAGAATCCTTATTGGTGAGATAGACTGTCCTGAAATATTGGGTCTCTTGAATATTAAGGTTCCATCTGTCAACTTTCGTATCAATCGATTTTTCTCCATAACCCACTATCATACTAACTACGGCCAGTCCTCGTCTTTAAATGGCTTGCTGTTATTATATAATGAATGCGCGTCGTCAATCGACTTTAATATGTCGATACCATCCATTAAAGCTAATTTAATTAACCATTTCCAGACATAATTGTTAGCTCAAAGTTATTGTATTTATTATATATTATATATTATAGGTCTAAGAAAGTCTATGTACTTTATTGACTAAATAAATAAATAAATAGATTTTGAGCCTCAGGCAGAATGAAAACTGACCATCCACAGTTTCGTAAATAGTTTTTAAACTGATATTGCAACATGACGGGCAAGAGTCACATTCTGGTCGTTTTTCTGCCAATGCTCTCTTCAAACCAAGCAAGAGTTGACGGTACAGTAACGCGTGATAATTTCGCCAGGATCTAACAGCTCTCAGTATATGACTCCCTTCTGGTCTCACCAACAACACAACAGCATCCTCGCACTATTAATACTATATTTGTCTTGGAATCGATGTGCCGTGTTGGCCGGTCTTCACGTATGATTTCCTGTGTTTAAGTTCGTTAAAATAGATCCATTTCTCGCCCCGACTTTCCACTCGATTGAGAAATGATTTTTTTTCCAATAAGATCGCCTTTCGACGTCACGAATCTTCTTTCTGTGAATCACAACGCTCTCAGGCGCTTGGAAATAGCTGTTTACGTCACTCCCAACAATCCTGTAAGATTTTCTTGCGTTTGTCATGTGTCTTCAGTAAGTAATGCCGTCTATTCTTTGTCTTTGTACTTATTCGCTAGGCCGGGTTGTTTCTTGTCTTTATTGTTAAGATTACCACTATGTACCCAATACTTTCGATAATGTCCAAGCCTCCGCGTCGTAAAGGAAGGCCGTAATGATTAAAGGTTTTCTACAGAAGTAGCTTAGCTCTACATCCCAATTACTTTAAAAGAAGGTACGATTGCTAAGAGTTATTCTGCGTCTGATCTCAGTGCTGGTGTCATTGCCGCTTATTACTAGTTAGTCAAGGTAGGCGAAGTTCTTGATTACATGATAGGTATAACTGCCAAAGATTAAGTTTTGGACAGAACTTCGATGCTGCACGTTTTCCTTTGATGAAAAGATATATGTGGTTTTGTCCTCAGTCACCTTTAGATCCACTTCAGCCGCTTCTGCTCAAATGCTTCGTTGACGTCTCGCTGTGTTCGAGCACGTCAATACCTTCTTTGTTAAATAAAAATAAATAAAATGCCAAGATGTTGAAGAATTACCGACCTTTAAATTGTTTTCCCTTATTTTTTGAATATGATACGGGTCAAGTGGGTGCCGCAAATGTCGATCACCATTTACGCTCTTTTTACAGCATTTCTAATCGATTCTGTGTGATCTTCGAACAATAAGTGCATCGAGCGGATGAATTGGATCATCTTGTCGTTCATTGCGAATCGCCAAAACATGACATTAGGCAATTTCGAGACACATTCTTCAAAATGTTTTATGTCGCGCAAATCCTCGCTTCCAGTCCCAATTAATAAAATTTGCGGCGTTGAAACCTCATTGGTCATGGTTCTGTATCGGCCACCAGTCGCAAAAACGAAACGAAAGATGACATCTCCGGCGTATATAAGGCACTGCTGTGACTGTGGATATGAGGATATTCAACCATTTATTTACGTTTCCCTCAAGGTGCAATCGAGCCTCGTGGCTTATGATGAATTTCAATCGAAAATCATTTATTTCGTATGGTGTTCATGAAGTAGTGAAGGGGCTATCTTCACTTTGAGATAAAATATCTTCAAGCTTCACCGAATGTGGGCCAATTGCATATGTAGCACGTCATTTGGTCGAGAATGATTCATCATCGACATCGCGACATCTTCAGTCACAGCGGTTATATTCTCGTCGGAATGAGTGCTCGCGAGCTTTCGGAACCTCTTCTGTCACATATTGTTCCAATCTCTTCGAAGTAAGCGGCTAAACGTCACAGTTTTCGACCAGTTAGAAGTCAGGACAGTCGGGAAATCTTAGGTGAAATTTACATTGTCCTCAAATCGCTGGCAAATTATTTCCTAAAAAAAATTACGAGTATTCTACGATCTTGTTTACAGTACTTCACAATTTAAAAAAAATGGATCAAAGTATCTGAATTAAATTTTGTGTGAACGATAAAATTAAGTGCTCCAAAGTACTTGAAATGCTGTCTATAGCATTTGGCGAATCTATTCTGAGTAAAAAGAAAAAACAAAAAAAAAACGTTTATAAGTGGTACAAGCTCTTCACAGAAAGCCGAGCACATGTTAATGACGATGCCCGCTTCTGACGCGCTAGCCATCAACCGGACGAAAACGTTAAAGCAGTGATGAAATTAAAAAATCGTCCAATCGCTATCAGATAGGTCACTGAGTTTCAGTATTTTGAGCATGAAACATGTGTCACCGAGGTTCGTTTTGAAAATAAAAGTTGAACAAAAGAACCGTCGCATGAGCATCGTGTAAGAACTGTTGAATGACATGAACGACGATCCAGATTAGCTGAAAAGTGTCATCACTCCTGACGGAACATGCCCCGTTTGCGTGAAGCAATATGAAAAAAACGTCCGGATTGTGGGAAAAAAATGCATGGTTGTTGCATTGTTGGTCATCGTTGAACAACAACCTTACCGCCTCAACCACCGTATTCACCGGATTTGTAGGACAAACTCCTTTTTCTCTTCTGAGACTTGCCACCATTGAGGATATAAAGACCGCATCGCTGGTTGAGAAATAAATATTTTTCGAAAAAAAAATAAAAGTCACCTTATTTTTTGAACAAAATTCGAATGTAGTAAGTCTCCTAATCGTCACTCCCTCGATCATGAAAATACTTACACTACGCCAAATCTTGAACATAGCCCAGAATTTTGGATCTACAAACACCTAGGAACGATTTTCGTTCTTAAAATCCCTGTTATATTCGATGCGCGCTGTAGTGATGGCAATCAGCAGGATGTACACTCTTATGTAGAAAGTGGTGAAGATAACGAGGCAAATAACATTTTTTCTGCCACTATACAGGGGTATACAATACTGACATGAACAAAAGCGTAAAATAGCCTCGTCATTACCTTTATAGTGTAGAATCCTGGACCTTATCAAAAGTTGTTAACTCTTGTTAAGGTAAAGCTTTGATTACAGGGGATGGTGTCTGCGCATGTTAGACAGGAAAGATTTTTTGATCTCTCGAATGGCTGCTTTTCTTAAATACCTCAGTGATTGGTTACTAGCTATTACATAATCACCACCGACTGTTGAACGGAGGGTCTGTAGTTCAAGTCTGTCCATATCCAACAACAGTTTCTATACGGAAAAACTGTGCAGCAACAACACTAGTTGTAAATTACACATGACCAAAAAATGCAGACGCAGTGCAAGACCATTTCAAAATTCATACTCTGTGTGCATTTACAATATAACACCTTAATGACATGGAAACAAAAGAGTTACTGTGAACTACAACCAACGCTACAAATGCAGTCGAATCTCTCGAATCCTATCTAGGACAACCACCCTCGGAGATTAGTGAACGAACATCTTCGAAACAAACCATCTGTACCCCGTCCAGGTTGTGTGACAAACACCATAAGAGCATACACCTGCTCGAACCCTATAAAAAAAGCTGTTTTTAGGAACTAAAATTCAATTCTAGTTATTCAAAAACTATATCTCATCTACGAGTACATGTTTGAATTGCATCAGACTAGGCGGTAAGTCTTTTGTCATGCCCTTTGAAATATTATTCTAGTTGTTGACGAATTTAACCAAGATTTCCTTGAAAATGAAAAATCATAAAAACCACAAATAAACAAGTTAAACTTCGTCGTAATATAATAACGCACGCCGCCTTTAGTAGGAATTCTATTGTCTTGCTCGACATAAAACGAATCCGTACGAAGCCAGCGAACTTTGAATTGTTAAGAGATCACTATGCCGATGATTCAGGCTTACTACGGCACACTCGTCTCTAAGTGCGAACAAAGACAAGAAGGCAGTAAAGCAGCGACCGCAAACGCAACTACGTGACTCAAATGAGTAACAATAGGGAAATCGACTTGGAGACATCTGAAATGATCCGATAAGCACATTCTGCACCAGTCATCGGAATATGTCGGTAGGAACCGAACTTCGCAGGAATTTATTATAGACACGTTCACCATCGTAAAACAAAGGGTTTGATTTTTGACGGTGGTTGTACCAGAAAAATTCGTCATATTCCGTTTCAATAGGTTCGGGGGAGTCCAGGCCCGTTTGCAGGTATAAAAACCTGGCTAATAACGCTTTGGTGAGCTTGAGCTTTAGTAACAGGCAGATTTTATGGAGGCACCACACGCACAAGCGACATACAACCAACCTGGAACCGAACACAAAAGTCACGGTCATGAAATTGACGGAATTTTTACGACCAACACTTAATCGTTACTCTGAATCCCTAACGTTTCCCGAGTGAACGAAAGAAGACCAAATGGAAAGGTGCGACCGACCCATCCATGTCTTCACTATCCATTTCATCCATGTTCGCGAAAGTGAACAAATAAGCAAAAACAAAGGCAAATGATTAAATGATCGGAGGTAAGAGAAGACGTAAAACACTAAAGCTTACCGCGCCTAGAGGTTTTGTTTTGATTATTTTCTGTTTTTTACGGCGACGTCTATTTTTTCTAAACACAAAGTATTCGGCCAACAAGCCAGTCAGTTGCCTTCTTCTCCATCGATATCGTCTGATGTGATTGTTTTGCTTTGTTTCTTACCTATCTATACCCTCAGGGCTATGGCATGGTACGAGGATGAGGACCACGATGATTGACGTATGCTTTCGTTATGGCTTCAGCTTGACCAATTCACTTATTCCTTGTCTCTCAGTTTCTGGTCCAAATAGTCCCTTATGGTACCAGTATTTGCGTTGATTCCTCCTTTTGTGTTTCATCTTCTTTGCGTTGTTGTTTCTACTCGGCGCGGCACAACTTAAAACTCCCTTTCCGGTCGCATCCTTTTTAATTATAAACATCCAGAGATAAGATTCCAGCCTGCATGATTGGAGACTGAGATCATCATCATCGTCGTGTTGTCGGAGGACTCTGCATCAGCGAATGCTGGAGTCGAACTACCTGGATGTACGGTTGGCTCGTGGTTTTCGTTATCTGTGCTAGGGATTTATGGGATAGAAGCAGTTTGGGAAAGAGAAAGCCAAAGTCACTCTACGTTAGTTGGTTCCCTGTCTGATTTCAGTTCTAATGACAACCGAATGCAGAAGAAACTGCGGTGGAGTAGCAGAAAACGATGATAGTTATGACCATGGTCATGATGATGAAGAAATCTCTCTGTTGACGGAGACGAGAATGGATGCGATGATGGTCAAGACAATTAAATTTGCCCTTCGGATAAGTGTGGAAAGCATTTGAAAGAAGGACGACTATCCGACATATCCGAGTGAGTGAATGAATGCACGTTTGTCCAAGTATTATCGGACAGGCATCCTGTTATCGCTTTTTTGTCTGTAGCTCTTTCGCTTTTTGTGCTATCTTTTAATGGATTTTCAGTTGACATATTTCGGCTGTGGGCATTGAAAAGATGATGACTGGTAGGTAAACATCAAACAATTAGATCTTCAGGGGATTGGTCATCTTATGTTGACACAAGAGGAGTTGAGATGAACGTAGAAGATGGTCTATATGAAACACTTCTTCGCACTACTGCAGCGGCCACTAGGGTCGCTGTGTCGAGATAACACCCCACTATTCAGGGGTCATCGCAACAATCCACTTTCATCGAATAAATCACGACCAAACAAGTCATCTCCTCTGGATCGGGACCAATTAGCGTGTCATTCACTCCGGGGAAAACACTTTTTTTATTCTCGTTTTCCAACGAGCATACGAGGCTTCCATCAACAAATCATCTTTAATTAAAAGCCCCAACAATAAAAGACGTCCTTATCATGCTTTCTATTAATCACATTGTCATTCTCCTCACACAGAGACCTTACCCCAGTAAAGCCACTTAATTTTTTGATTGTGATTGACAGTGACTTTCTACCAAGCCCAAGCCCTTCGCCTTCGCCTTCGTTTTCCGTCATCATATGCTCTATTTGCTGTTCCTATGTAGTTACTCGTACCTTCAAAAGCCAGAGCAGCGCAACATCAACCGTATTGATCCAATAATCATTAAGTCTTTATTAGCCTGCCCTACCATTCCAATCAATAAACATAACGCGCCCATCGCCATCGTCGGCACCATTACATGCCGTTGTCGTGGCCATGCTCGCGGTGCGTACCTACATACATACACCTCCCACATGCGCATGGCCGTAGCCCCATAGTTGCTTGACTGCAATTCAATTAAAACGTCAAAACATCGAGCGAATAAAAAAAAATAAAAAAAATAAAACACTTCGACTGGGAAACTGGAGACTCAGTCAGCCGCACTCAATTTACGACAAATATTTAGAAAGTGCGTTTCCATTTACGCCTCCGCCGCCGTCGTAACCGACAAATGTCAACAGCGACCAGATGTTAGTCTGTTCATCGCAGGCAATAATCGTATCTAGCTCGCCGACTGGGGCTGGTATCTATTATACATATCTCTGTAGGCACCTAGGGCTCCTATCATAGAAATATGGCCATTAATTTGCTCAGATATGGGAAATATTTTTTACTGCTAAGAACGATCCCCAAAAGAATACCGAGTACTCCCTATCGCGCGAGTATTCGTAGTAAACCGAAAGTACTGGAGGCGGTCGGCTTGTCACATGTCGCCCTAATGCTGCCGTTGATGTGATGATTTCCGTCTGGGGTCTGCAAACGCGAGATGGGTGTATGGATGGCTTCGTGGCTGTGTTTTGTTTGGATATCAAATATTGCGATTAGAATTTGAATGCGCGAGGGAAATCCCTGGGAGAGTTTTTCCGTTTTGTTTTTCTCGTCTTTTTTCGCTGACTGGCGGTTGTGTTGATGGAAAACGTGCTGATGGGAACGAAAAGTGTTTGAAATATTTATTGGCCTTGCGTTGTTCTTTGGAGGATGACGCATGGTGATTTGATTCGATTGGATGTGTATCAATATTTTCTCGATTGCATCTGATAATTCAAAATACAATATTTTTATAAAAGAACAACTTCTCCGATTTATGAGGTCTTTTTAAAATTCATAAATTTTGAGTGCGGAAGTCATATGGCTCTTATTGAATTTGGAAAAACGTTTGGCATATGTCTCTAAAAAAAAGTTTCTTCATTTAAATTGGGACTGTTAATCCAATGTATCACTAAACAAACAGATGGTCATGCGGAGGTTGGTAGGTCTCTTTATCAAGTTCTAATAGTCAACCTAGCTAAGACGAATTTACATACAGAATCTGTCCATCTATTGAATTTTGTAGACACTTGTAGCGCTCCCATTGTTCCGTCAATAGTTATGACTTTATAACCAAACTTCAAATGTGCCAATTTGTCGAAGAATCGCTATGGGGTAAAGAGGAAAATCAAGTATTCATTCATGATGGTCGTAAAAACTTTAAAAACGACGACCCCTCACTGAAAACCATTCCTGAGAACCTCGAGGAATGAAGAAAGCATTGAGAAAGTCAAATAATGATCATTGGGTGTCCGCGAGACTTATTGAGCAGATGACTGACATTCCTAAGAGTCTCGTTTATCGAATTCTTGCCGAGGATTTGGTGGAGAAAAAGAAAAAAAGGGTTGGAATTCATCGTGGTCGACCCAGGTGTAAGGAAGTTGACAGTTGATTTCTGTTGCATGATAATGCGCCATTGTAGAATACAAAGCCTTAATTTTGCGACGCTCGACCACCCGCTATACTGTCTTAATCTGGCGCCGTGGACTTCAGGCTGCTTCCTGAACTCAAGAGGAGCACGTACAGTACGACATCATCAAGGTAATTCCGACCATCTAATACCGGACATGCTTCGAGATTTATGATCGCCTACAGTGTTGTATAGAATCGATATAGAATTATTATTATTATTATTATTACCAGCCATTTAAAACTCGGAACTTCAGTCTCGTTAACAACCCTTGGCCCGACTTTCCTGTCATTAGTGTGTTCCTTCCATATTTCCTGGTTCTTTTCCATGTCTTCTTAGTCTACCCTTATATTCTCCTCTTATCTACGGCGCATCTTTTTCCTTCGGTTTTTCCACTCATTATTCCTTTGACTATTTGTCCACTGTCCATTCGTTCTACTTGTCCTGCCCAACTTAGCCTTCGCGGTTTTATTGTTCGGACAATGCTTGGGACTGAATAGAGTCCCTTGAATGTGTAGATTTCTCCATTCCCTGTTTCTTCGTCCTGTTTTCCATCGTCTTCTCCGTAAGATCTTGTTTTCCAAGACTTGAAATCTTTTTTCCTCTATCTTAGTCAGAGGCTATGATCAAATTGGAAGGTGACTAAATGGCAGAACCACCTGCTAACGATGCTAACAATTTTTCCAATTCTGGAAATAGTTGTTGAACTCGATTTTCGAAATGGCTATCAGTTACACAGCAATTCAGGTTGAATCTCTTCTATAGACTTGAAACGGTATTTTTAGCTTACTAAAACGGAGCTTAATCAGGCGACTGCAAACTATCCATAGTCAGAATCGCCTAGTAATCATCTTTATCAAAAAAAATTAGTTTTTTGGAACCAAACGACAAAAGACGCGTCTGAGGTCGAAATGATCCTCCAAAATTGGCCCATTTGTCAATTGACATTTTCACTCGATTTTTCACTTCACACTTTTTCTACCCTTTTGAAATTGTTCGTATTACTTGGTCTGGTCATCAAAGGCCTTCTAAAAGGGTTTTTCAATTGACACGGGTAGATTTTGGCGGCCTGTGGCGGCTATTTTGTTTTGGTGACACCTGTCAAATCTGCTGTCTATTATTCAATGACCAAATCATCCTAGTGATTGAACAGCACGTCCAAATGATAAAACTTTTTATCAAGATGGGTGTTCGTAAGTAGCGTTGAGAGCGTTGCGCCCACTTTACGGTAGACGTCGCATAATTCACAGTCGACTCTTCAACGTTTGGTGCCCAAATTTGAAACGACCCGTTCGGTAATCAATCAGTCAACATTCGTACGTCAAAGGAACGCAAGATCGGCATCCTTAAACTTTTTTAATGGTTTGTCAATGTTAAAACGTTAGTTAAGGCTTATATTTTTATCGTGGTTAAAGTCACGAACAAGGAATGTTTGGAAATTATTAAAAATTTCTACTGAAATTTTGAGTCGGCGGAGGCAACTTAAAAATCGCAACCTTAAGTTCTTGAATTCAAAATAAGTCGATTTCCAATCGTTCGCAGGAATTGGGCATCTCTCAGTTCACCGTAGCGAATTTGGCGTAAAGATTTTAGCTTACACCCTTACAAGCCTTTTGAAGAAAAACCTGCATTTTTTTCGAAAAGCATCTTTAGCGATGGAGGCTTTTATCTTAATGACATTGGCAAAATATACGTTATTAGAGAGTAACAAATCTACATTTTTTTTAAGAGACGCAAGTGCAAGCACAAAAATATCGCAACTTTACAGTCATGGAGTTCGTGCTAAGTCTGAGGGCTATTTCGGGCAGAATGGAATCAGTTACATGCCGCATCGAACATCGTCAAATCTCGAGGAATGGTCTATTCCTAATAGCTTATACCAATAAACCAACAACGGTAGCGAAGCTCAAAAATAATATCTAACGCGAAACTGTCAACGATATGTGTCGATATGTGTTGAAAAGTGGTGGAAAATTGGCTCCAAAGAATCGATCGCTGCAAAAGCGCTTGCGGTGGTCAAATGAACGAAATTGAATTCTATACCTAAACACTCGTATATGTAACATGTGAACCATAACGATAGGGCGATGAAAAGCTTAAAAATAAATTAAGGCTTAAAGTCGATATGTTCAAAAAGTAACGGGAATTTCTGTTTTCCCCTATTGTGTTAGTAAACATTTCTGACTGCAAGAATGCAAGCCAATACCTGTTGTCAGCTGTTGAAGAGGCTGCATTTGCCTTTGTACGATCGGCGATTATTGATTTGTTTACAAAATGGATCAATAAATCTGCCTCAAATTTTGCTATAAGAATGGAATAAATGCAGCAAAATTCCGGAAATGATGTTTAAAATTGGAACCAAAACAAAAAGTGATGAGAACATGGAAAAGTGATCAAAGAAATGATGAACGATCGCTCAATCACATTCCTAGAAATCGTTGAGAATGTCATTGATCGATTGGCGTATGTCATTAAATCTGATCGGGTATGTTACGTGATAAACGTGTGATGGCAAAGTTTGTATCAATATTGTAGAAATTGGAGCAAGGTCAGCGTGGAATAGAAATTGCTTAAGAGGCGCTAAAAAAAAATATTAATAATGCGGAACTACTGATAAACTTGATGTGATAAATGGCGAGATATGGATATATGCATATGGCTTAAGTTAAGACCTTCAATAGGGAGTCTCGTCTATTATGTTATTTTGTTCAATTTCAACCGGTTGGACACCCTAATCAAATGATCAATAAGGAGTACTACCATCAAGTGCAATGCCATTACCATGCAAGCAAACTGACAAAAACTGACAAAAAAACAAAATTCCCATTGAATTTTTGTAAAACAACTTGTGCGAGTATACTTTCTTCTATCCAACAAGTGGTGTCATTTTAAATGTTAAGTGTTGAACCATCAACAACTTCGGAAAAAGATGGGGCTTGCAACCGTACATCATTCATTGGATGTACACAGCAATCATCGGACCCATTTTAACTTATGGGGCCCTAGTCTGGTGGACTGCTAGCAGCATGAAAAGCTATATGAACATGCTCAACAAAGTACAAAGGTCAGCCGCTGTTTGTACAACGTGAGCCATGAGAAGCACGCCACAAGCAGGGTTAGACATGATTCTTCATCTCCTCCCCCTGGATCTATTCATAAAAGGCTGCGCTGCAAAGAGCGCTCTCAGACTAAGGGAATCCTCTCTGTGGCAGCAAGCCAACTAGGGACATGCGGCCATACTCAGAATAATAGACGACCATGGTTTTAGTAGCCTCGCAGCTATGACCGACTATATTTCCCCCCAAAATGACTTCTCTCTCAGTATACCTATCCTTTTCCCCGACAGAGAAGAGTGGCTATCAAACGCCGTAGTCAACGACCACGAGATCACTCTCTTCACCGACGGATCGAAAATGGACACAGGCACTGGGGCCGGGTTCTACTCTGATACCCTCTACAAACAGGAATCATTCAGACTCCCTGATCTGTGCAGCGCTTTTCAAGAAGAAATCCTGGCAATAGAGAAAGCAGCCAAACACCTACAGGTAGCCGATATCCCACCATCTGATATCACTATCTTCGTAGACAGCCAGCCTGCACTGAAGTCAATAGAATCCTGTATAACGAGATCAAAGGCTGTCAAGAAATGTCGCGACTCACTGAAGTTCATCAGACACCACAAAATTAAACTCTGCTGGGTCCCGGGCCACAGCTCAATCGCAGGGAACGAAAGAGCAGACGAATTGGCCAGGCAAGGGTCTGAAATGGACATCAGCGAAGCGGACACGTCATTGCAACCACCGATCAGCGCATTATACCGGATCATAAACGACACAATCATCAAAGAGGCCAACTCGTCTTGGCTTACAAGAAACGACAGCTACACGACAAGATCATCGTGGCCAGAGCTCAATATCAAAAAAACAAAGAAGCTCCTGGGTTAACTCGATCCGTATGCTCGTCGGAGTGATCACAGGACACTGTCCCATTGGAGCAATGCTCCGGAAATGGGACTCGGGATCCAGCGATCTCTGCCGGAGCTGCGGCGATGAGGAAGAAACTGAGACGATCCAACATCTGCTTTGCCACTGCCCAGCTATCCCAGAATCGACGCCTAGTGTCGCTAGGCCAAAGATACTTTACAGAGATTGCGGATGTGTCTAACGCAGATATATCGGATCTTCTAAAATTCATTAAGAGCACGGGGTGGTTTCAGCCACCACGTGATAGGACAGGTTAATTTTATGTGTACCCACACAAACGAAGGGAATCACAATGGGCCTCTTGGCCTCCGAGTGGAAGTGATGTTTAACCATCACACTCCCCTTCTCTAACCTAACCTAACCTAATCAACAACTTGAAAATATCATGGAAACGTTTCGTAAAATCGCATTGCTTTACATATCCTCAAACTCCTACTATAATGAATTTATCGCTTCAAAAAGATTAGTACACTGAAGACTGCAACTCGGGTTCATTTCTTAAGGTCAACTTAAAATATCGCTGTCGTGGCTGAGGTGTGTTTATATTAAGATATGATCACAGGAACTAGGCCTACCCGCAACCATTTTACACGGCATTTTGTGTAAAGACCTTGGCCTACATATTTAAGAGCTCCAGTTATAACGAAAATTAACGTCTTACCTTCGTAGGCGTGAAAAAATTACTATTTTTTTTACACAAATTTAATTTCCACACATGTCTGGGTATGCAAACAAACTAAAAGCCGAGAAAAAGGTGAGACAACTTCTCTACCCATAACCAATGACAGCTTGGTGCGATTCCTGAACTGGCGGCGTCTTTGGGCCATTTTTTTTCGAAAATGATGTTGATGCGCCTTTTCGGTGTTTGGATTGCGTTGCCGTCCGATATTGATTGCTTTTTTTCTGCCTGCAATTTGTGCTACGGACGCTGTGGATTTTCAACAGGACATTTACATTTTATACAATTACACCTCTTGTCGGATATTCCTATAACCCTATTGGGTTCCTTATTAACTCTCCGGGGCACATAATCAAGCACAAAATCACGTTATTCACTTGTCATCGGTCCCTCAAGTGGATTCGTTGGTATAACTAGTCAAACGTTTATCATATCATCTGTGTGTGCATTTCCAATATAACACCTTAATGACATGGAAACAAACAAGTTACTGTGAACTACAACCAACGCGACAAATTCAGTCGAATCTCTCGAATCCTATCTAGAACAACCACCCGCAACAAGGTAACAAGCTTACTTTTTAAACAGCGATCAAAGGTTCTTATCTCTAAAATAGATCCAAAATTGGGTGAGTACTATCACTTTAGGTAAAGAATAAGATGACTCAATACTTGTGCAATTACTTCACCCATTCAGTCCCATCCAGTCGTCACGTGGCATTCAGTTAATAGTTGTTCTGTATATTGTATTTCTCAGTCGATTTTCCTGTTTTGCTTCGGAGCAATTTATTTTTCCTTTTTTTGTATCAGCATTTCAGGAATTTGGTCTTTCTTTTTGGTATCAGTGATGTTCTGAGCGTTGGTGTCTTTAATAGTAGCCTCTCCACTGATCTGAATATTTGGAATCGGTCTAACCATCAAAAAATTGCGATTGGTTGTTAACTTGTATACTCATACATAGATACAAACACCATGTTTTGGTACTACTCTCATACTAAACATAAATATGTACCAAGAAAAATACATTCCAAAGGCATTGGAATGCAAAGTGTAAAAACAAATAACATGAAACAACAAATGCCGACACAAATAAGGCGAGACTGGTGGCCCATTTTAAGATCTCCGCAGCAGTACTTATCAGTAGCAAATAAACATATTTCACTTCCGTCCGTTGTTGTTTTTGTTGTTTTGTTCAGCCTCTCCCCAGCTAATGCTGCAAAACCGTATCGCGCCAAGGCCACCACACAAGGCAGCCTCGTACATAACTAGAGATAAATTCTATTCCACTTAATGTTTGCATTTTCCTATTGCGCATAGAAAGTGGAAGGTTGGAAAATCCATAAGCTCGACGTGACTGCATCAGTATTCTAACAAACATGAAACAAAAAAAACGAAAAAATACAACAAACGAATCAGAATTTCGAGAAAGTAAGTAAATTGATTTGTAAACTGAACATAAACGCTTTGTAAATGCTCATCCAAGTCACATACAGATGTTGACAAAGTCGTGGATTGGTTGTAAAACCGATGTAGTGCCATGTTGTGCGGTGAGGCATTAGAAGATAAGTAGCTGTCGGGCGGTGTCATACGTTTGCTGCGACATGGAATAAATACAAACCAAAGTTCTAGCACTCGCTTTGTTTGTGCGAAGCCAGATTTAGTAGCTTACTCCGGAGCTTGTTTGGAAGTTTTCGGGAGATAAAAGGATATGCGGAGGTTTGAAGAGCAAGGGCAATATTAGAGATCAAATATAATGGATTTCTACTCCAGTGAAGGCGCAAGCACGCATAGGAAGTTGGACACCAATGAAGAAGAGTTGAATCGAAACTTTTAGGCAATATTCGAGTTTATTTATTAACGTAGATTCATGAGTGCGAATAACACTTATCAAGTGGTATGTTTCTCATCAGAGGGCAAGGCTTTATCAGCCCATGAAATTTAAAATTTTCCTTTGATCTGAATATTACAAAAGTAAAGTTTGTAAAACCACTATAGCTTGCGAACTAGACGTCAGATTTTCATACAATTTTCGCGGGTTTCGTTTGAAGGTGGTACTTCCAACAAGAATATGGATTTGGTAATAAAACCTAAACACACCGCCAGCCCCAAAACCGCACCAAACTATCACTCGTTGTGGATTTTGTTGGAGCTGTTCCATTGTCTTCTATTGGAAATTAATCTCATTATTTAGAACAATCAAAAGCCAAGAATTGTGATCTTGCTTCACATAAATTATTTTCGGCACCCATTCGGCTAAGACTAGTCTGCCTACTTGAATTCTTGTATCAATTGGACCTTATAAGCAAGTCGGCAGTGCTAAAAGGTTGCGGCTAATCCCAATTCCTGTGTCATCATAAGACGTTAAGGAACAAATGTCAGATGAAGCCTTCACAGCACTAACCTTTCTGAGACGATCACATGAAAGATCACCAAAAGCAGTGCAATTTTTGCGAATCGTTTCCGTGATACTTTCACCTTGGTGTACAAATGGGAGTCCGTCGTTCGCCAATAGATAGCGTCAACAGCGCATATTGGTGGGAAATGACAGATTAGAGACGTCATATTGTACTAGTTATACTTGAAAACGTTCGAAAACCTAGGAAATGGTTCAAAAGCAAGGAATTTAGGTATCAAACGAGTTAAAGCTTACAGTTTTTTCAAGAGTGATCTGCTACTTCAGTGGCAAGAAAGAAAAGGTTTTTTGCATAACATTGTGACTGCTAATATACCTACCTATAATGGTAAAGGGTGTTTTTGTTCTGTTTTGAATTATAGTGCTCTATTTTTGGCAGATCGCGCATGATTGCTGACATGTGTCAAGTCGGACACGCTCAGGATGGATTGCCATTCACGGAAAGACTTGCAACTGAACAACGCTTACAAATTATTGACTTTTATTATCCCTATTCGTGCTCCGTGAAAATAATTGACCTGCTGATCAAGCAATTCAAGCCGCAGTGACCAAAATGTGAAGATTTCGATTTTACGATATTGGACATCAAGACACCTACCCATATCCGTAGATTGGGGATACAGAAGGAAATATTGCTGTTGTATCCACCAGTGTTAATGAAGACCGTGATTTATCTATTGGTGGCCGTTTGCAGCAATTGGGATTGTGATACTCGACTACATGGAAGATTTTATGCAAGGATCTTGGTCTAAAATACAGCTCTTGGAAGAACTAAAGCCCAACACCTGCCACAAAGTCGAATTTTCGATAAAAGAAAAGCTGGAGGAAAGCTATCAGAAAACTGTCTTCAACGACGAAACCCATTTCTGGTTTAAGTGGTATGTTGATAAACAAAACTGCCATAGTTATTTGTTTCGATGGGAAACCTCAGGCAATACAAGTGTTTATGGTCCCGTGGATTTATTTGCTCGTATTTTTTCAAAGATGACAGTGAGAACAACTTTAATCTCAATGGCATCGGATATCGTTTAATGATTTCGAATTATTTTTCTCCAAAATGCACCAGCTGAACCTGGTCAACATGTGGCTCCAGCAAGACGGGTGTACATACCACACAGTTCGCGAATCGATGAACCAATTGGGAAAATGTTAAAATTGAACCATTTAAAACGTAGGCGCAGTCAACATCTACACGCAATCAATGGCAGGCATTGAACTATCAACTAACATAAATATTTTACACATTTTTTTACAATTTGTTTGTTTTTTTTCGACAATTAAAAACCAATTAAAGAAAAAATCACATAATTTAAAGCGAAAATGGGCACGGCGGCCATGCATTAATACCGATTGGCTCATGCTGTGTAATCGGTGACACCAATTTGGCATGGTACATATGTATGTATGTACACATACTACCATAAATAGGTTAACATGCAGAAACGTGAATGTTTGACTGTATTTTTTGCCAGTAGCACAACAAATTTTTCAAAGAATCAATTTTATTTGGAAGAGCACACTATTACTCACTCAAACACATGAAAAATACAGTTAGTTCGAATACATTTTCATAATCGGGAAATACTTCAACGTAGTATGATCAGTTTGCGTTAAGCCAGAAGTAGGTTAACATCGTTTGCGTCCTTGATTTTGTTTTTAATTCAAAAACCACAATTTATTTCGCCATCAGGATTAATTGAACGGAGTTTAAGAAGTTTGATTTTAGGTATGTTTTATTTCTTAATTAGAGTGTTGCCATAAGAGATGTTATCATTATATTTCCCAATTTATAGCCAGTTTCGACACTTTTCCACAATAAAAAGAATACAAATATGGGTAAATTTAAATATTTGACTGCTGAGGAAAGGAAATTAGTCATTAAGCTTCACCAAGAAGGCAAAACTATTCGATACATTGCCCAATTATTTGAAAAATCGCCAACATCAATTTTCAAAGTCGTCAAAGCATTTAAAATTGAGAATAGAATAGATCCTATTCCTAGGCCCGGTCGTCCTAAAATCACTTCAGCGCGAGTGGATAAGAAAATAAAACTAATCTCCGATGCTGATCCGTCACTCTCAGTCCCAAAAATAAGAGCCATACTGCAAAAGAAGGACCCAACGCCACCATCGAACCAAACTATTCGTCGCAGATTGCACGAAGCTGACAAAAATGGACGTGTTGCGCGTAAAATACCATACATAAGTAAAAGAAATGTGGTGAAAAGAATGCAGTTCTACACAGAGAATGTTTTAAAACCTATTGAGTTTTGGGATAAGATACTCTGGACGGATGAATCAATGATTCGATTAAAGCACAGTCATGGCCGAACCTACGTTTGGCGAAAAAAGGAGGAAGTACTCGCCTACAAATGCGTTAAACCGACTTTTAAAGGTCAAGATAAGGGTATTATGATGTGGGGATGCATTTGCTCTAACGGCGTTGGTAAAATTGTTATATTGGAGGGAAGAGTCACAGCTGCAGTCTACTTAAACATTGTAAAAGAAGTCATAATACCTGAAGGACAAAGGCTTATTGGTGATGATTTCATCCTGCAGCAGGACAATGCCCCAATCCATCGTGCAAAAATCGTCACAAAATACATTCAAGACAATAATATTAATATCCTGGAATGGCCTCCGCAGAGCCCCGACCTGTCCCCCATTGAAAATATGTGGTCAATATTAAAACTTAGAATTGCTGAGAAGACTCCTCGAAATCTCCAAGAATTAAGATCTCTAATCGAGTCAGAGTGGCCGAAAATAACTCCGGAAGAGTGTAAAAAGTACATTCGCAGTATGCCAACCAGATTGTCTAATATGTCTCAATTGAAAGGGGGGCACTGCGGACATTAACTTCTTGTTAACCTACTTATGTAACATTTAAATCCGATAATCAGGTAAAAGAATAACTATTTTCATAATTTTTTGTAATATATACCGATTTTTTTTCACTGGAGTATTAAATTTATATTCACATGAAATTACAGTATTAAAATGTATATTGTTTAACGAAAAATATTGTCTTTTTTTTTCGTTTTCAAAGAGAATTCGACTTTGTTAACCTATTTCTGGTAGCAACTGTATATTATGAGTTGATGCAACCGGGTGAAACCTTCGCTTTCGAAAACAATTTTTGAACTTGAGCCCGGCAGAAAAACGGCCAAAATGCGCACTGAAAAGTGTTTTTGCTGACTGAGAACGCTCGGTCACATACTCACATGTCGTTCAAATCGTTATAACCCACCTGGAAACACTAAAATGAGACGTCCTACTCCACCGACCATATTCTCCAGACATGCTCCGTCCGACTAGTGTCTCTTCTGGATGATTACTGAACAGCACATGGGATCTTTCGAAGAAGTCAGAAATTTGGACAAAAATTGTAGCTAGCGATGTATAATACTATTTTTCCAAATTAAAGCTCCAAAGTTTGACAAAATAAGTGGATTCTCGTTTGTATTCCTCATACGCTATCACCTTTATGACGAAGTATTCTTACTGAATTTAACAACCGTATTCCTAACGATTAAGTTAAAAGACTTCGACTTTATCGTCTCCGCGGCGTTCCAAACCATTTCCATTTCTACGAAAGTGTATCCATCCACTCAACGGTAGAAGCCCGAACACACCCTGGGAGCTGCATAAAGCAACTTTCGCAAACTTTTGCATACAAATGGCGCATATCAATCATCTAATAGAATTTCGCAGTATTACGTCGAAAAATGTTACACAGGACGCCCGGCGACATTTCATTGGGAAATGGAACTGCCACGAAATGACGAAACCGAACATTCTACTTGATTGATAGCCGACAAAGGAAAGGTAAACTTTCGTCGATTCTAATGCGAAACGAGAAAGATAAACAATTGATACGACTGTTGGGATTATGAAGGCCACTCATGTGACAATCTACCTCATTGGATCCAGTTCCACTCGAACACGAACGAAAGTGAAGGAAAAAGCAAACAAAAACCAAACCACTTAAGTACTGACCTCCAGGATATTAATAACAATCCTTTGACATTGAAGTATTTCCCTCCCTAATTGGAATTATTAATTCCAGCATGACGACGACGGCAACCGTGCATGTGGTCGTGAAGGAGAAAAATACACGAAACAAACCGCACACTCAGTCACATTTCATTATTTGTCGGTTTTTAAGTCTCCTTTGAACTCAGAGTCTGAAGCAATATCCTTGAAATGGATTCCAGAATGTATTTTCTCGACTTTCTATACCCCGATAATTATAATGCCGTCTGCCCTAGTTTCCATTGCCATCACCGCTCACAAGAGTAGTACACTGGGAGCAGGGGGCCGCCACTTTCTTTTTCTGTTTCTTCTTAACGATTTCTCTATTCTCTGTTTTTTTTTTTCTCTTCTTCTAATTGTTTCTGAATGCAGTTCTAGCGTTCTGGTGTCGACTATGAACGCCACCACCAGCAGCGCGGGGGGATATTTCTAAACAGATATTTAATTTCGTGGAAAAATGCAGAACCATTCTCCATCTCCTTGTGGTGCCTTGTAGTACCGGTTGTATGAGTATATGCCACCAGAACCCTCTTGGTTGGAAAAGAAATGAAATTTGAATTATTTTTCCAGAGCGCTATCGTTGTCGTCATCACTCGCCGTGCGGGACTAGGTACTCGTTTATGGCGACGAACGAATGGAGTCGTATTTGGATTTGTAGTTTTTGTCGCAGTGCCATTTCTGTCAGTCAGTCACGTTCGGTGATAGCGTGAAACGGGCAGCAATAAACTATGTACATAGCTTCCAAATTGAATTTTAAAACACTAAATGTAATCTTTGTTGCTCTTGGATGCGACCCCCAGGTCTGTGTGGTGCATGAACGACGAAGTGATGTGATGGCGAGATATGGTATACTGTGACACGGGGGGTGTCGTACAAGTGTGAACACTTGTAGAAGGATATCTATGTATGTACGTACAGTGAGTTACAGATAAAATCTGTTGTAAATCGTTTCTGACTTTGATGGCTCGGTGACTTCGGGTAAATATGTTCGGAATGAAATTATCGCACCGATAATTGACAATTGACCTATGAGCGTTTGTATGCGTTAACGTAGTCGTTCTGTCGCTCTATGTCTAATTTGTGGTCAAGGGTTGCATGCGGTGATGACTGTTAATTACTGGCTTTCTATCTTGATGCATAGAGAATTCACTGAAATGGGCGTTTGGTCTAGTCATTCATTTTGCATGGCAACATAGTCTTAACTTTATCATAAGATTGCTGTCAAGCTGGTTCGTGGAAACGTGCCTTTCTCTACCCACTTTTTCACACTGAATAAATATTTATCTCATGCTGGAATTGGTTTGCCCAGTGAATGCCGCATATTTGTGTAAAAGTGATAAGATAATGAACGAAGCATCCATGAGATACATATAATTAAAGTTATAGTGTTTGGGCCGCATTTTTGGAGTGGAATTTGGTTTAGTTTTAAGAAATTGATCGAATTCTGGGATGATTAAGTAATTCGAATACAAAGCCACTGAAGCGTTGAAAATTGAAGATAATAATTGCGAACGGCGATTATCATGAATCGAATTCGAGAAAAGGATTTTTTTGTTTTTGGTCAAGCTAAGTTAAGCCGCAAGTTGTTATGCATCCGATTGAGCAGAGGTTTCTTAACTTTTGATTGATCTTTAAATTCTTTTTTTTTTCGCAAGATTCGTCGTATGGCTTCACTGGAGATTTGTATTCTCTCGTCACAATTCAAGAGAATTGTTTATTTGGGTGGCATTATCAGACGCAGCGAATTTGATTTATCGGACTATTCGTCGTCTTAGGGTGTGCATCAGTTAGGTGGGCATGCCCTGTACCTTGCACATCCCAAAATACGAAGGACTAAACCTAACCAGCTTAAATTTTAATTTTTGGTCGCTATAGTTATACCGTTTTCATTCAGCTGACTGCCTAGGAGTGATGAATCCATGTCAAATTATTATTTGTACCCGCCAATTGGAACTCGGAAGTTCAGACACTTGTTGACCACCCCAACTTCGGTGTCATGAGTGTGTTCCTTCCCGATATTGCTGTTCTGTCATATCTCTTCTAGGTCTATTCTTATATCGACCTCCCATTTATAGCAAAGTGCCCAGCTTAGTTTTTTTTTTAATATTCTGGGTTCCGCTTCTGTGGATTTGGATTCGGTTTTTAATGTTGGCAATGATTAGGATGTGGTCTGAATCGCAACGCGCTCCCCTGTATGATTTAACATCTAGTGCGTTGGTAGAGTTTCTATTTATTAAAAATTATAAATTTGGTTTCACGTTACTCCATCCGGTTATATCCAGATAGCCTTGTGTATTCTCTTATGTTAAAATGTTATGGTTTTCACAATTATATTTTTTGAGTTGGCAAAACTTATTGTCATAGGCTCCACGAGCCTATCCTTAATTTTTTTGCATTGCATTGGATACTATTCCTTGGATAGTTCCCAGCCGGGGATCCGATCGGGGAACTGGTTAACCCCCGGAATATTTTAGTCAATGAAGATGAGTCAACAACCCGGACGGAGTGCAGATGGTTTGTGTCGAAGATGTTCGCTCACTACTCTCCGGGGGTGGTTGTCCTAGATAGGTTTTTGAGAGATTCAACTGAATTTGCGTTGGTTGTAGTTCGCAGTAGCTCTTTTTGACATTTAGCTGTTATATTCTAAATGCACACACAGAGTATGAATTTTGAAGTGATCTTATACTGCGAGTGGTATGCCTTCGTCAGCACTTTTTTGATCATCTCTCATTCACGACTGATGTTGTTGCACAGTTTTTCCTTATAGGAATGGTTCTTGACTATAGACGAACTTGAACTACAGACCTTCGGCTCAACAGTCGGTGATGATTACCATCGCACCACGACCAAGTGTTATTGTCATGGTGTATTGCTATGGTGATGTGAGTGTACGTACTGC
The DNA here is from genome assembly GCA_958301585.1 of Merodon equestris. Taxonomy (NCBI): domain Eukaryota; kingdom Metazoa; phylum Arthropoda; class Insecta; order Diptera; family Syrphidae; genus Merodon; species Merodon equestris. Next base: position 7,925,515 of record OY284415.1, read on the forward strand.
AGGGTCAACAGCTCTGCGCTTACCTCTTCCATTTTTTTCATGGGACAGAGATTTGTTAGGAATTTACTTGCCTCTTACGACTAGCACTTCGTGCGTATCTGCTCTACTTCGCAGAGGCAATCCATGTCAAATGCCGCATGAAAAAAATCTTCTTATTGCGTTGAGACAACTACAAAAGGCACTATGAATCGCCTACACGTTAGTTTTTATCGACCATAACCAAACGCGATACCTATTTTGAAAATACCTTTCTCATGCTCTAATGTTTATGAGAATTGATGAGAACCATGTGATGTCTTTAAAGTGTGAGATGTCTCACGCGATCCCGATTATCATCGGCCAAAACCGATTGGTGGTTTTATTTTTACGTTTTTTAAAACAACTGCTGATTTTGAGCGACCAAAGTCGTTCAGCATCACTGCTATTCCTCAGGAACCCTTTCATTCTATATCACGACTTTTTCAATATCCCACCCAAAAAAGTATCGAACGATCTTGATACATTCGGACAATATATACACTCAAAGCCTTTATCGCATATCAAGCTGATCATGATAGGATTTTTCGCACCTAAAGGTCTTCTCCTCCCTGCCACTCTAACACTCCCCAAAGTTCAATTGACTCCTCCCTCAGAGCAACTTCATCTTCGCCGTGTCTCGCTTTTGTTTCTATTAAGATTGTACAACCCCGGAAATCGCTCTACGTCATCTGCCTTTACATTTTACCATCACAACCTATTAAACCATATAAATTGGGCATTGATACAATCGATAATTTAATTGATTTACGGGACCCACAGGACGAAATCCTACTTTTCAGTGACTTCAACCTTCCTCATCGTCTCTTCAGACGACCAATCGTTTTATATTGCTTCTAATCCCACTGCAGCCAAAGAATGTCTCTACTCAGATCGCATAGCGGATTCAAACCTTAAACAAGTCAGCGGCATTTTAAATTACATGGGCAGACAACTAGACCTCATTTTCAAAACTGACTCCTTAACTCCTCAGTTTCAGCTTGTCCGCTGCTCCTCTTATCTCGTTTTTCCACAACTCCCCTATACAGAGCTCTCTCCCAGTATTTAAATATCTCACGACTTCCATTAACCCAACTTCCAAATCAATGAATATTTCAATAGTGTTCCTTTTAATTTCAACAATCTTACCGTAAAAGATGCCATATCTATATTCTACAAAGAGATATTTAATTTTGTCTCCATTTACGTACCCTTTTCTCGACACAAAACCTCCTCCACCTCCCCATCTTGGTATAATCGCAGGGTCTGTTCTTTGAGAAAAAAACGAAACAAGCTCTGGACAATTTTCCTTCGTACTCGATCCCCACATAACTTTTTTTACTATTTCGGAACTTACCTGCATTTAATAGAGCTTTATAACTCTCTTTATCAAGACTACTTAGTCGAGATGCCAACCAACATTATAAACGATCCCAAGTTCTCCTTTCAGTTTGTTAACTATAAAAGAAAACCTAATTGCTACCCAAATTCTTTCTCCTTCAATGATGGAACTTCCAAAGATCCTCATACCATCGCCAACCTACTTGCCACCTTTTTCAATCAATCTTTCATCCATAACTCCTTTGCACTCGATCCTACTTATTTCTATTTTTTACCAAACTTCTCCTTTGGATCATTTCTCCCTTTCTCCGTCGTAGTGCCGACTCCGATATAATCGAAAAAAGATTAAAGCAACTTAATGATGAATACACTCCTGGCTCAAAAAAATGTTCCCCGTCCCTTTTTTTTGATAATTCGTGCAGGTTCGAGAGTGTACGCTCTTATGGTGTTTGTCACACAACCTGGACGGGGCGCAGATGGTTTGTGTCGAAGATGTTCGTTCACTACTCTCCGGGGGTGGTTGTCTTAGATATGATTTGAGAGATTCGACTGAATTGGCATTGATTATAGATCACAGTAATTCTTTCGTTTCCATGTCATTAAGGTGTTATATTGGAAATGCAACACAGAGAGGAAATGCAATTTTGAAATGATCATGCACTGCGAGTGTTATGCCTTTGTAAGCACTTTTTCATCATCTCTCATTCACAACTGATGTTGTTGCACAGGTTTTCCATATAGGAATTGTTCTTGACTATGGACGGACTTGAACTACAGACCGTAGCCGCAACAGTCGGTGATGATTTCCATTGCACTATGACCTCTCCTTTCTTTACCTCTCTCAAAAACCTTCAGCCTATCCCTTTAATATAGGGATGAATTCCTGATGATATAGGTGAATTCCCCCGCATATGGAAAACTTCTGACATATGGAAAAAACTGACATTAACAACTACCGTCCCATTGCTAAACTGTCACATATACCCAATCATCAAAAGTATTTTGTATGATAATTTAAGTTTTTAATGCAAGTCTTTAATCACTCCCAGACAACACGGCTTCCTCAAAGGTATGTCTACAATCACGGACCTTATTGAATTCGTATTCTTCACCCTACAGCCTTAGAAAGTGGCAAGGAAGTCGATGCTATCTCAACTGACTTCAGTAAGGCCTTTGATAAAATTGATCTTATTAAATCCTATTACCGGGAAAATCGCTACTACAGCGTTCGTTTTAGATCTGCCCTCTCTAGCCCCTTTCTTGCTTCCCTCGGTGTCCCGCAAGGCAGTCATTTAGGTCCGCTTCTTTTTATCCTTACCACTAACCACATCTCACTTTATGTCGACGACACTAAGATCTTCAAGATCATTTCCTCAGAACATGACTCTTCCCTTATTCAATCCTGCTTCAACAGTTTTTCCACCTGGTGCTCCAAAAATTACCTGGGCCTTAACATTTCCAAGTGTCAATCTAACTATTACTTTCTCTCGCAAACGTATCAAACCTCCTCCCCGTTTCTGTTTTCTCCATAATTAATCCTCTCTACCGTTCAGGTGATCTGTCATCTTGGCGAATTATGCAACCAGGAACTCAATTACCTTGTACATATCAGCTATATAATTCTTAAAGCCAATTCTGCACGCGGCTTTGTGAAACGATGGTCTAAAGAGTTTTCCAAACCCTACGTCACTCGGTCTCTTTACATAAACTTTGTTCGCCCTAATCTCGAATAAGCCTCTCAAGTGTGGTCTCCATACCATCATACACACATTTCCAGAATCGAGAGTATCCAAGGTCATTTTCTCCGTTTTGCTTTTCGTGGCTTACTCTGGAACAATCCTCTGATCCTATCAAGACCGCCTAAAACTTACTATTAACATGAACTCGCTGGAAGAAGAAGGATATGGTATTGCCCCCACTTAAATTAAATTAAAAATAGTAAATCACTGTAACATGTGAACTAACGGTCGGATCATATAATTTTGATACCTATCGTTTTGTAGGTTGGTTCGTCTCAAAAATCATATGGATTTGTCAATAGTGGCGCCATCAATGTCATCTTACAAATTAATTGATGATGTTCTAAAATTGTTTGTTTAATGGACCTCGACCAACTGGACACGCGTAACTGGAGGCACCTGATCGGAGGGCTTTGTCAGATGAAGGTTCCCCGAACAGTAGCGCAAATACCTATTACTAACCACTGGGCTTTTATCGACGCTCATATCCTCAACATGACAATACGTTGATTGATTAGTCAAAACAAATTGATCAGCCCACTTTTCCGCTTAAGCTTTGGAGCACGCGGGACAAAGCATTTACCATGGAATTGAAAATGCTAGCAATTAATAATACGGCGAACAACGTTATTAGCCACCGTTATCGATTGTCATAGTTTGATGACTAAACTTGGTTAAGTTATTGATAATTAAATATAGAAAATGTTTTTTGGAACCTCTGACCACTTTTGAATCACTTGACAATCCCAGCAATAGTTATAGCAGACAAAAAAAAAAGAAAGTTTACCAAAACAAGATTATCGCCTCTTATAATGACCTGTCGAGTCTTCCAACCGCCACTTAAAGTTTTTATTGCAAAAAATCTCTTTGCGTTCTATTTAACCTTTGAAAACCCTTAACCCTCTAGCAGGATAATTTTTTTTTTTTACGAAAAAATTATTCTTGATATATTTTAGTGCGTAGAATACGAAAATGAGACCGAAAATAAATTCAGATTAATCGTTTGAGTTGTGGGTGAGAAAGTACTTAGACCGCCAAAAGGCGGGTAGTCCAGGAAACGGATGTATTTTTGTGGATAAAAAGGCAAGTGTGTTTTTTTTCCTCTTTTGTTTTATTAGAGTTAGGAAAATGAACAAAGGAACACAATTTATGGTTTAGTATGATAAACTTGGAAACATTTTTTTGTTGATGATAGGCACAAATTTACTTTACATTTTAGGCAAAACATTTGGGTTTCCGATTTGCAACCAGCTAATTTACAGGTGCGTTTGGCAGAACGGTCTAATTGGTCGGGCATATGACCAATGTCGTCGTATCGGGCATCCAATGACAATCCATATGATTTTTTGACGCCAGATGGTCCTGCTTTGGGTGCTTCTTTTGTAGGCCTACCAACTGATCTCTTTTCCGGCTTTTGTTGATAGTTGCACAAAGCATTAGCAACTTGAGCACGGAATTTCGGTAGCTCCGCAGTACTTCCTCCAGTATGGATACGTCTATGAAGAAGATAAGCATTGACCATTGCCATATCGATGAAATGATAAAATAATTTTAATGAAGCGCTTTTTGTTTTGAGACGAATGTGGTATCTTCCTATTAGACCGTCCATAAGATCTACGCCTCCCATATGATAGTTGTACTCTCTAATAATTCGTGGACAATCAACTTCAATAATTTTTTTATTTTTTCGATCATATCGAGCTATTTTTTCAGGTTGAGCCTGTGTATTCGCTGTAAGAAAGGGCTTAACCCCAACGTATGTTGATATCAGCCGAACATTTTTTGTATCCTTCCATAGTACACTCGTTATGTCTACACCATAAGCAGCGCCCACATACTCCTCCATATAACCTCTTTCCTGGTCTTGGAGTGCTTGGTCAGATGACAGCCTGCAGTTATTTATTCGAGTGGCACGAACTGTGCCCAACGCATAAATTCCACGCCCTCTTAGGTAAACTAGAAGTGGAAGCGATGTATAAAAATTGTCGAAATACAAAATATGGTTCTTGAATTCCGCAACTGTTTGTGTTAAACGGACGACAACATTACCAGTTGCTCCCAAATCAGGAGTATTCGGAAGCACCACATTATCATTTTTTCCGCAATAAACTTCGAACCGGTACGAAAAGCCAATAGAATCGCATAACACAAATAGCTTCATGCCCCATTTATGAGGCTTATTGGGCATATACTGTCTGAATGAACTAATCATCTTTGTGGATAACATCTGCTCGTCGATGCACAACCGCGCTGGCTTAGGAACCGAATCAAACACTTTATTCAAATAATCGTAAACTGGTCTGATTTTGAAAAGTGGATCGTGATCAGGGTCCTTGCGATCTTTCATTAGGGATAAGTCATTAAATTTGATGTATTTTCTTATAGCATAGAATTGCCTCGATGTCATGGTTCTACGTATCGCTTCAAATGAATGTTCTCCCCAGTACTCTTCTAGGCTTGGGTAACGATATACTGACATTCAAATTGGTGTAATGGCAGATTTTTTCTAACAGGTCATCACGGAAAAAATATTGAAAACATTCAAATGGTGTTTTCAACCCATGGAACCGCTCAGGACATCTGTCATCTCCACGAAATACCACCTCGTTGCGATGTAGTTGCAAGTTTTTTTTTCGCCAAGTTATTTTACGAAACTCTGCAGATTTAGGGTCAATTTCCACCAGATTTGAAGTAAGCCCCCCGCTATTCGACTGCACATCTGGTCCTCCTTCATCTTTTTCTAGTGGTGGTGAACGAGGTCTTTTTTCACGTCTTCCTTTTAAGCGTGGATGATCAATTGGCGCCAACGAAAGCATTGAAGATGTACTTGCTTGAGATGATGGCTCTGTTTCTGGAAAATGTTCCTCCTGTTGTTGTTGATTCAAGCACAGATCTACAGCTCTATTCAAAAAATTAGTAGACGATTCGTCAATTCGTTCCTCATCTTCTGGCGATACGCTATTATCTGGATCTTTTACGATGTTGTCATCTTCAAAGTCGCCGATCGAGTCACTATCGTCACTAGATTCAGTATCAGTAGGCACTAAATCCATAATTTCTTGGATCTGTTCGTCACTCATTTTGGATAAATTATATACCTGATGTCGTCCAAGCTGAGAATGAGCCATCTTTTTCTTCTCTTTTGGTATTTTATCAGACATTTCTGCAACCAAAAAACCCAAAGACATACTCAGTTGACATATAAAACGTAAATATATGTAGATTAAGCCACGGATAATAACAAAGAAATCCATGTAAATACAAAGCTATTCATTGAATAAAATATCTACATTCAAGCAAAACATACGCAATATACAAGTGCACAAAACTTCATGCCACATGGATTACCCGCCTTTAGGCGGGGTGAGCTTAATGTCCGGTGGTGGGCAATTATTTATTGCAAAAACATAAACCACTTTAATATTCACAAAATATAATCAATTTCCTACTTACCAATAATTTTTTCCACTTCCACAAACAACGACAAGTATTTTTAAAAAATATTTCAACCTTTCACTTGGTAAACCGGGTATTGTTTCTCTGACTCGCATTGACAATTTGTGTCTAGCTTACGATACATGCCAAACTAACGGTACAATAACCGTTAAATTTATATCAGTGTACAGAGAAAAACACAACAAAAGGCGGTGTAGCATGCCAAAGGAGAAAAAAAAAATACATTTACGAAGAATTGGATTAGAGCGTTGCCCGCCAAAAGGCGGTCTGTCCTGCTAGAGGGTTAATAAAGAGTTTTCGACTTTCTAAAATTTCCTCAATTCGCAAGATTGAAGCCACCCACAATTCGATTTTGCATTTCATATTCAAACTAGCCATACCTCTGCTTGCATTACTAATTAACCATTTTTTTTTCTTTCCTTCCAGGTAATTTGAACAAATGCAATTTGAAAGTAATTAACCAATATCGACGGAAGGGTACAAGCTACCGTTGCCATTTACCTCTGTACTACGCGTATGACTAGGTAAGTCTGGTAAATGTATGGGATGCAAGAAATTCTAATTCGTTTTAACGGTGACGGTTCGTATCTGCCGTGAGCTATAGATTGCCGCATTCGAATACGCACGATGAGGCACAAAGATGGTCGTATATACGACATAAAAGAACGGATGAAAAGAGGAAAGAACAAAAAGCTAATTAACTAGCGCGACCGTTATACAATAAAAGAACATACACTAATCACCGAAATGAGGAGGAAAGATAAAACGGCTGTACGAGTATCTGCATGTCCGTCCGGGAGAATACCTAACTGTCTTTCGTGAAATCACACGCGTTCCATTATGCATTATTATTTCCACGACAAAGCTGGTTGTAGCGACGCACTAGGTCAGGAAACTATCACCGGCAGGGTGTGTCATCTAGTGAGATGTCATAATTATAAGGTCATTGGAGCAAAGTGAAATTAATAAGATCTCCATCGAGAGATGGGTACTCATCCGTCTTAAGTGCCCTGGAGTAGGAGACTAAAAGCAACTTGAGAATCATGAAACGGAACAGACCACACTTGTTGTTGTGTTTGTTTCTTTCAAGTCGATTATGACGTATAATACAACGTATGGCACAAATGCCATTCATGGTACAAGAAACGCGTGTCGTTGCCTTTAACGCTTGTAACTGTAAGCCAATACTAGACTCTCCGCCTCCTCGTATACCGGTCTGGGTCTGATATTCAGGTGAAATCGCTTCCAATCACTGCTTCCAATTGTGTGTCATCTTATTACAGATACAAGCATCTAAGTCATTTGACATTTTGCTTCACGCTCTACTGACCGATTGCCTATGTGCCGTAAAGGAATTACCCTGCAATCGTGCTGCATCATCGTTCCTCAACGCCATCTAAATATGTCATGACCGAAGTCTCTCACAAAGATGACGTGCATCTCCTTTGACGTGTCTGTCAGGTCAATCGACGACGACAGTGTATGGATTATGTGCACATACAAACCGAACGAGTGGGCGGTTTCAGGTTTTGAATTTCGAGTTTCGAATGATTGTCTCATTCTCGTCGCTGCGAATGTCAAGATTGAAATTTACAAAACCAACATCAACAGCGCATAGAGGCAGAGATGGATTGTGTTGTACTATTTGCCTTAAGCAAACTCGAAAAACACACACTCACCCGGGAGGGGAAGACCATGAGTCTAGTCGAGATGAGATGTGAATTGTGACTGTCATACATGCTGACATCGTAACGCTCTTGTCAAAATATCGATTTGAATAGTGTGTTTTACGGTACTTTTTGCTGTAGATTCTAGTAGGTGAAGCATTGATTGACAATGAGGTCATATGAGAGTGACTACAAACGACGACTACAACTAGCCTAGGCGAACCCGTTTGATGATTGCTTTTCACTGGGCGTTTTGCGTAATTATGGAAATTGAGTGGAAGCGTACCATCCTCTGGTCGTGTCATTCAAATCACGACGAGTAATGAGTAAACAGTTGCCGAACGTGGGTTAAATTTATATGTATTTTTAGGTTTTGTGTTTTTTTTTTGTGCTCTGATTAAGGTCGGTTTTGATTTTTGCTTGTTGACCAATAGACCAACTGGTTCGGATGAAACGTTGTGAGAAGCTCTATGAATGCGTTTGACGCGGCATGAAATAACAATAATAACGACTGGGCTGGGCACGATGACTGGAAACTAGAGTAAGGCCGATGCAAACGGACACTTGGTGTGTTGATTATTTAAGTGGGTTAAAGCGTTTTCTAATGGTCCCTACGTTAACGACACTTTCTACAAGTTTTTGACTCCTAATTATTCGACTTTCTTCAGCTAATTTGGGGCAGTTTCGGCATTACGGATGCCCATAAGCTTCAAACTGGTTGATATGAATAGTAATTAACATGTTTAACATGTGACCTCCGACTGTTGGAGAAAAAATTCATTTCCATAAGACGAGCGATAAAAAAACTGCATGGTGGTGCAATATTGGTAATTATTTTCATAAATAAACAGTGGAGCTTATGCTAATGACTTTTTTTCACTGTTCAATGTTATCTTTGGCTTGTGATAGCACTGTGCAGCTCCTTCTATCCTCTTCAGAATTTATGACTGTATTGCTTGGTTAAATAAAACCAAAATGAGTTCCAAGATCCGTGGTTAATCTGAGTGAATTCCATAGAAACGTTGGGATCATAAACTATTCCTAGAAATCCACATGCTGCCCCGTGTGGAACTTTCATTTTGGTATAAATATTCGTATACACATATGTATGTACCCTTTACTCGATTCAGTGAAACGTACATGTAATTCCCGAAAGAATCACGATTACCATCAATTCCAAACGTTTCGCTGTTCATCGTGGTTTTGTTTCTTTTTGGAAACGTGCAGAAATTGGATACTATTTCAGGAACAAAGCTCCAAATTCTCATATTGTAGAGGCACCGTGGCTATTGTCGAGATCTCATTTGAATAGCTTTTGTTTGGAAATAGGACGATCATTCATCAATGGTTTGGACACACTGAATGCACGCAGCTAATAATAATTTTATATCGTGCCACGAGCCCTTTGCTTTTACTGTGCGACTGCCTGACCCTAAAATGCAAATGTGCAGATTGAAAAATATTGAAACTCGCCTAATTTTGGGCTGCTAAGCTTTACAATAGACGACAATTGAATAAAAGTTTAAGAACAGTCGAGACCTATTGCGAGATGTGATTTTTTAAAATAAGGTTCTTTATATAACGCAAATAGGTCAGAGAAGATACGATAGGATATGATAAGAGTGAAGTATGAGGGAGAATACCGGAGTAGGTGGAGAAGCTCTCTAACAGAAATTAATAAGATTTATAAATATCTTGCTGTGAATAGTGTTCAATCTGAGCTTTATAATTTATAGAAATCACTTTTTAAATCAAGTAAGGCCGCATAAAGTATAAATTTACTTTGAAAATGGTGTTCATCCTTGCACTATATTGGCATTGAAGAATTTGTCTTGAGAAATACCTAAAGGAGTGGAATGATTTGTTGAAAATAATTTACGTTGCATCCACCAATAGCATGGAAAGTTTTCCGGGAAGGTATCAGCTCAATAGCCCAATTATAATTATTGGCATTACGACCGACTCCGTAAGGTGCAAATTTTCAGACAAGCGTAAAAAGGGTTTTTGTATTAAAGGGTATTCGTTCAAAAAATAAGGTGAAATTTAAATTACATAAATTTAGATGCTCCCATGTATTTGAAATGTTGACATGACTTGAAGCAAAAAAAATATTTTTATAAAAGCTTATTATGGTGCAAGCTCTTCACTGAAGGCCGGGAAAGCGTTAACGACCGTGTCCGCTCTGGACGCCCCAGCACGTCAATAACAGATGGAAATGATGAAGCAGTGAAAGAAATTATTATGAAGAATCGTCTAATCACTATCGGAGAAGTTGCTGAGGACATTGGCATATCCGGTTGCTCATTGTATAATCTTTTTTCAGATTTTTGAGTGAAATTTGTTTCAAAAGTGCAAAATCTTGACCAAAAACCGTGGCGTGAAGATCGTTCAGGAGCTGTTGGATATCGTGAGTGACGATCCAGATTTGCAGACAAGTGTCATGACTGGCGACGGACCAATTCATCCAAATATCAACGACCAGATGAGCCAAAACCGAAAAAAGCCCACCAAGTTCGGTCAAATATAAAAGTTTTGCTCACTATCTTCTACGATGGCGTGGTTCATCATGAGTTCGACAATGCAACTGCTCACTCATCTTTTTTCTCTTCGCAAAACTAAAGATACGATAAAGCGGCTGATAGCTGAAAAGCTCTGGTAACATGAAGGTCTTATTTAAGTTTAAACTTTAATACTTAGCTGGAAAACCAACATAGGAAACCAGATTGGAAATATCGCAAGCGCGTGCCTTCCTATGCCTGCAGCAAAACTCTCGTGAGGGAGTTAAGCCTAAGTTTGGATGTACAAAGCCGTTACACATCCCATACTTACCTATGTCCCTCTAGATGTTTGGCCTATCCTAAACAAACCTAAAGAAGCATAATAAGTTTTCAAAATTGGCATAAATCCTTAACACCTAGACCTCATGCCTCACCGAAGTACTTTCCCATGGCTGCACACCCTACCTTCTTTAAGTCAAATGCTTGGTACCCTAAACCGTCATCAGACTCAATAAAGCGGTCTAGTTCGTAGACGCCTGCCTAAGCCGATCTTGCTGTACAGTCGCACAGTTCTTTTTTGTACCTTCTAAAATTCACATACAGAATTTTTCACTCGAAACGAACTCGGGCTTTCGCATCCGCCTTTGTCAATGTTCATGCTCTGCGTTCTATAGCAGGACCGGGGTGCTAAGTCTCTATTGCAAAGTCACTCCGGTTTCCTCAAACAGGACTTTACTTCTTAATTTTCGTCTTGAACCCGAAGAGGCTGCGGTTTGCAAGAACGATTTTGCTTTGGTGCATGTTAATTGGCAGTCAAGATAAATGATGATTTTTTTGCTGTTTGGTATATCAGTATTTTTGACGGCTCATGCGTGATTCGTTACATATGTATGTCAAGGTCGCACATGCTCAGCTAGAATTGCCATTTCATCATGGAAAGACATGCGCTCGAACAACGCTTATAAACTACTGAATGTTTTTATCAAAACTCATGCTCTGTAAAAAATGTTTTTTTTCCCACACTTTTGCCATTTTACAATCGTCATAATTGACCTACTGAGCTAGCGATTTAATCCATAGTAACCTAATTTCTCACCAATTTCACGCTATTGGACCTCAAGCCATCTACCCGTATGCGTAGAGTGCGTACAGAGGAAAATATTGCTGCGGAATTATTGGCCCATAGCTTTTTCAAAGACGACCGTGAGAACAACGTCACCGCGAACAGCATCCGCTATCGTTCAATGATTTCGAACTTTTTGTTTGCCCAATATACACAAGCTGACCCTGGTCGACATGTGGTTCCATCAAGGCACAGCACGCGCATCGATGGTTCAATTAAAAAATAACTTCAGTGAGCAATTTATCGTTTTGGACCGGTATTTTGGCCGACGGGATCGTGCGATTTGACGTTTTTAGACTATTTTTTATGGGGATACGTCAAATCACTCGTCTATGTCGATAAACCGGCATGAGTTGCAGTCAGGGAAAACAGCATTATATGTAATATTAGGAGATACAAGCCAGACTTCTAATTGGACCCTCCGTATGGACTACTTAAAACGTAATCGTGGTCAACATTTATACGAAATAATGTTTGAAAAGAAAATGGCAAGCATTGATTTATCAACTTAAATAAGCATTTTGTACACTTTTACAATTTTCTTGTACTTGTTTTTGACAATTAAAAACCAAACGCTTGAAAAATGGAACACCTTTGAGCGCATGGACCATAGATAATATTTCCACAACGATACCAATGAAAATAGCTTGAAGACGGACTTATGTACTTCATCCGAAAAATTGTACCCTAGGCATGTAAGAACCATACGTGCTGATTGTAAAATAAGGTCTGAAATATTATTGAACTACTGTCGGCTTAATCCGTTCTGTTGTGCCACATTCCGACAACGTTTATTAGCAGTTTAGGAAATTCTAATTTAAAAAAATCACTCGATAACTTCGAGTATTCTAGAGAGCTTGCCGTTCCTTTCTTAAGTAGTTTCTAGTTATCCGGAATTCGATACTCTCTTTTTCTTCAAGGCCAATCAGCCTTGAAGCGCACCACATACCTACTTATATGTAAATTATGATCCAATTTAAATTTCGAAACACCAAGCTGCTAACGTCATTGCCCATGTCCATGCTGCGATAACAAGCAGCGATTCCATCGCACAACTCATTCGGACCACGCCTACAACTCATCCACAACGACTCTTCTAACCGGTCTAACAGGTGTCCCCGTCCTCTTACCCACCATAACAAAAAGCCAAAAAACATCGTCGAACAATTGGAAAAACATCAACTCACGTCGAGTTTCGTAACCCGCCGACTTTATAGTCCATTCCAGCTTCAGCTTATGAGCAACTCAGACAACTGTAAGGAATATACGCGCTGCTCAAGCGTATTAATGATAATGAAATTGAAATTTTAGTGTCAGATCAACAGATAGAAAGCAAAAGTTACCACATCGTGCTATAAAGACAGCAACCAATTAAATACATGATGCCAATCTGGGATGGGCTCGTCCCGCGTTGGTCAGATGGGCACGAAAACAAAAAAAAAAAGAAGAAAATTTCACCTCAATCCACGGCTTTCCCTTTCGAATTACCTTCACCGCTCGCGTGATTCAGCTACATTAGATCCACATATATTCGCCGAAACTTGTATCTTTTTGTTGTACTCATAAAGGCGGCAAAACGCAGCCTGGCCATCATCCTATTTATTTTTAGCGATAAATCTAGAGAAAAAAAATGCAATTTATTATAAAACAAAAGCAAAAATAGGATTTCTATTTCCGCCTTGACCCGCATGCATCTAAGAAGCTCAGATACTTTTTGTTAGAGTTTTTCTATCTCTGAGGAAATTAGGGAGCGTGTAATGGATTAGATTGCCGTAGATCTGGCACAGCGTCCATTCATACGCACCATTTGCTGGTTATTGTATGTTTTCGGGCACACATCTCGTTCACGTTTTTGTTGCTGTACGGATCAGTGGAACAAAAGCAGTCCGAGAAGTTGAGAATGATGATGATGACGACAAGACAAAAAGAGGAAATTACTCGTGAAGCTTTCCCACTGCTTTCACGCTTCCATGCTATTAAGGTAGTCGATATCCATCTATGCATCGATCGAACCTAATTTATATGTATGTAAGTGCCCCGTCATATGGCAGAACCGAATGAAACAAGGGAACCGAAACGCTGCATAGAGAAAGTTAATCAACAAGAATAATACGGCGTCTAGTTAATTAATTGCCACGCTACAAGTTCAGTGGCCGCGAGGCGAATTTGCACACAATTTTTGCTGTCCACTATCGAATGAAAGTTCACTTTGGTTTAACGTCTGTAAAGACTTGAAGAACAATGTAGCAGGCCATCGGACACAATCGCTGCTCGCCATTTGACTATCCATTATCCGTTTTCAATCAAGCAAATCCGTTATGGGGTGATTATTAAAAATAGTCGACAATTTGGTTAGGAACACGTCGAGGTTTTAGCGCGATGGAACTGGTTTACGATGACGTTCGTGTAAGTGGAATTAAATGTCAGGGGCGGCGGCGCCATCGTAGTGTATGCGGCACGTGGATTCATAGTGCAATTCTAATTATAGTAGCTGTTTGTCGTACTCGTATTCTGCCGTGCATAGTCCGAACGGATTTAGATGAATTTTCATTTATGTATAACGACCTTGTGATAGTTTGTCTCTTTTCTTGTTTTGAAATCGTGTGGCAGAGTAGACGTCGTAACTTAATTTGATGCACTCGAGATTGATTTTATGTCCTTTATTAGCATTTTGACCAATTGATACTGAAAATTTTGCTTCTAAAGAACGAAATTCAAGGAAATGATCTTGCAATATAGCGACTTGTAGTCGTCACCCTAACTCTTTTTATCTGTCCATTTGTTCCTATTTCAACGAGTTTGCCGTAGGGCTATTGAGCGTGTCTTCTCTCCCACCTTGATTCACCTTATTGCGTCGGCTTCAGTTGACATGCAGACGACTGCAGTTTATTCTCCTTAACTTGTCCGCGAGGGTACCAAGGCGGATCATTCCAGCAATCTCAAATTTCCGGTCCTTTGAGGACTTCTGCCCAGGATAGTGCAGTGTATAAGAAAACAGAGGTGATCACTTTAAGTAGTACAATATCTTTGCATATTGCCCACACACTTCTGGTTGCATCCTAATACCTTATGTACCGATCATCCTTTCTTCCTCCCTTAGTCCGCATGTGTTTCAGACAGCATGGTAATGAATACCATTCCGGGATATTTTACCCTCTTTCTTTATGGTTGCTATAACGAATATTGATACCCTTCACTGTTTTTCTATCGGTTATAAGAATCGTCTTTGTTTGGTGGTGAGCCGGTAAAAGACTTGTGGATTTAAGCTACTGCTTGATCTAGGCAATTACTGGTGGCTTGAGTGTATTTTGCAATGATCGCGACTGCATTTATTGAGCCTTTTTTAGGCTTGGCAATCCAGACGACATTCCTCGGGACGATTGAACCCAAGTTATGACTTCATGCATGTAATGCCATATTTCACTATTACGCGAAATTGTGATAACTACCGTTCTGTCAAGCAGATGTCGCACACCATGAAGATCGTTGAACGGGTATTAGATAGCCGACTGCGGAAAATAATACGACTATCTGATGACCAGTGCGGGTTTGTCTCGGGTAAATCAACAACAGATGCAATCCAAAGTATAAAGGTCATGATGGAAAAGCATCGTGATTCGTCAAAGGACTTGCATATGGTGTTGGTTGATTTCGAGAACGCCTTTGACCGGCAACCAAGAGATCTTTTATGGGTAGCGCTAACACAAAAAGGAGTTCCAGAAACCTACGTGCGAGTGATCATGGACATGTACAATAGAGCAACGACAAGAGTAAGATGCACCGCAGGAGTCACCGAAGAGTTCGCAATCAAAGTCGGTGTACACCAAGGGAGCGTCCTCAGCCCACTGCTCTTTATAGCAGTCCTTGATTGCTTGTTTGAAGGAAAAGTGACTGACCACAATGTGCACCAGCTATTCTTTGCTGACGATGGAGCCATTATAAGTGATGATCAGGCGTCCCTACAACGAGCACTTGATGTGTGGGTGGACATTTTTGAAGGACACGGGTATCGTATTAGTTCAAAGAAGACAGAGTATCTGTGCTGCCCGTTCTCTGACCCTCATCAGCCTATTCCAGACATTTACTTGAATGGAAGAGTGCTTCCCAAGTGTGAAAAGCTTAAATATCTGGGATCTATGATTAATAAAAAAGCAGTTTGTGATGACGACATCAACCATCGCGTAAGCGTAGGGTGGATGAAGTGGCGGGAAAACTCTGCCATCTTCTGTGATCGAAAAATGCCCCCTAAGCTGAAAGGAAGGCTCTACACTTCGGTTCACAATGCTGGACAATGCACAAAAAGTATGAGATGAAGATGCTTCGCATGACAGCGGGAGTAACAAAGCGTGACAGAATTAGAAGTTCAAAGATCCGAGGAAGCCTCCACGTAAAAGAAACCATCACAAGAAAGATAGAGCGCGACCGACTCAGTTGGTATTGCCATGTTCAAAGGAGAGGTCCTTTAAGTTAAGTGGGAAGGTTATGGTCCTACACTTCTGACCATAACGACGCCGGAAAAAAGAAGAAGAAGAATGCCATATTTCACTATGATTCGTTCCTGTTATTTTTCGTCTTTATTAAGCAATCCCTGAACAACTTTCTTTCTTTGCTATTTTTGTTTGAAAATTAACAAATACTGCGGCACGTTTGTTACTCAAAATTTCATGACTTAAGCTAAGTAATACGACAACATCTTCAGCGACTTTTTTGTTTATTTGTTACCCTATGCTGGACAAAAATACTTAAAATTAGCTTAACTAACTTAAAAACACCTTACTGGCTCTATACGGACACTCTAAGACCAAGTTAAACTATACCTTTCGACCTTATGATATGAGATGACCGGGCTCACGGAACGCAACAGCATGTTCGTTTGCGAAGATTAGAGGTATTGTTGATCTATCCTGGTTCAGCCCACACTGATCCAAAAACACCTTCTTCTCAGAGCGAAGACGCTCCGGATTTATATATGGTTTTACCAGAATCTGCGCTAATTTTTCTAGTGTGTTGAGAGGCCCTTAACAAAGGCGTTCTATATAAAAGAGAGTCTGATTTGTGGAAGTTGGTTTTAAACTTTGTTCACCACAAAGGTCAAAAGGATCGGCGGGTTCACCGTACCCTGTTAATGAAAAACACACATTGAAAAAGTCACATTGGCAATTTTCACAACGAATTTTCTACTTGTCAGCATATCAAAAGTCATCTAAGCTGATCTAATCTTGTAATGAAAACTTTCTAAGTCAATCACACTGGACATCTGTTACGAGTTTCGACGCGGCATGAATATGATCATGCCCCACTCTGAAACAGAATTCGATATCTGGAACTATTTTATTGTCCTCAGCCTATTTAAACAGGGCTCTATAGACCACCTTCTCGAATACTTTGCTGATATAGGATCGCTTTACCCCTAATGGGCACCACCGCTGTCTTACAAGCACTGGATAACATGCATTATTATTATTAATAAGATTATTTCGTCTAAATGTTGACCAGGACTAAGTTTTAAGAGGTCTATTCGGAGAGTCTAATTTTGAGTCACTTACCTACTTACATATATCCCCATAAAAATAGTCTAATCGCACGATCCAGCCTGCCAATTCACTGGTTCAAAACGAAAGATAAATTGCTCAGAACTCATTTCTTAATTGACCAATGTTCAACGTTGTTCTCACGATCATCTTTGTAAAAATACGGGCCAATAGTTCTGCTAGACCATAAACCCCATTAAATAGTACATTTTTCCGAGTGCATTGGTAACTCTCGTATGAAGTTTCCCATCGGAAACTGCCATAACTATATGCAGTTTTGTTCATCAACCAGAAATGAGCTTCGTCACTGAACATAACTTTTTTTCGATAAAAAAACGGATCACTCGCCAGCTTCCTAACGCCCTCTCATCGAAAATAATCCGACGCTCTGGCGGGTTATTCGGCTTCAGTTCATACAGCACGAGCCGTATTTTGTACGATTTTAGACCAAAATCCTTGCGTAATCTTGCACGTGATCGATATTCACTAACTCTGACCGATATACATAACAATATTTCCTTTATACGCATTACACATACGGCTAGGTGACTTGATGTCCAAAACCGTGAAATTGATGCGAAATTTGGTCACTATAGCTTGAATTGCTTGTTCAGTAGGCCGATCATGATAATCGTAAAATGATCAAAGTGCGCGAACATTCTTCACATAGCACGAATTTTAATAACAAAATTCAATAATTTATAAGCATTGTTCGGATATGAGTATTTCCATGATGAAATGGCAATGTTAACCAAGCATCATAGACTTTGTCACATGCCACGAATCATGAGTGAGATATGAAAAATAGAACACTGAAAAACTAAGCAGAAAAAAATAAACCTTTATATTTAATAAACTTAGAATGACTTTGACCTACTTTTTGTGATTCTCTTGGGCAACTCTTATCATTTAAGGTAAAGTGAGGTAAGAATACTATAACAAAACTAAAACAATTAGTTGGTAATTAGTTTGATTAACCAAAAAAGCGTTGCTGCATGATAATTGACTCGATAACTAAAGTTGCCGATAGACCCATAAATCTGTACATGACATCAACAATATTAAGTTCAATAAAAGACAGTAATTAGCTACCATGACGTTCTGTTGGTTCACTCTTTAGCACTATTTAGCTTTTGAAAGGCATCTGGAAGCTAATTTATCAGCAAGAAGCCCAAGAAAAAAGACACTATGATCTAATGGCTGGTGTTTGAAAAATAGTATTCCAGTTGTGGCCAGTTTCTAAATGACGAAACGTGGGTGGGGGTGGTCGTGGTGCAATGGTAATCTTCACCGACTGTTGAGCCGAAGGTCTGTAGTTCAAGTCTCCTATACGGAAAAACTGTGCAACAACATCAGTTATGAATGAGAGATCATCAAAAAGTGTTGACGAAGACATAACACTCGCAGCACAAGATCATTTCCAAATTCATACTCTGTGTGTGCATTTTCAATATAACACTTTAATGACATGGAAACGAAAGAGTTACTGTGAACTATAACCAACGCAAATTCAGTCGAATCTCTCAAATCCTATCTAGGACAACCACCCCCGGAGAGTAGTGAACGAACATCTTGGATCCAAACCATCTGCGCCCGGTCCAAAAAGCTTTTGTGGTCTGACGAGTCCAAAACTGTTCTGTTTGTTGAATTTGATTCTCAACAGTATGTCGGGCATCCCCCTAATGCCGAACCTCTCCAAGGTACAACACAATACTCTTTTGGATTTTGGTACTGATCCCATTTGCTAGTGATGAAGGAAATGCCTTTAAAATGGATAATAGCTAAAACCTACCAGCCGGGCAGCGAGGTCCTGGTTCCACGACGGAATTCAATTTTTAGACTGGCCAGCCGAATGTTTGCTCCCATTCAAGTGACTCCATGTCAAGACGATCTAAGGCGGATATAGCTAACAGAGGCAAGTCAAAAAAGTGTTAATTCTATTGACCCATTTTGAACCTAAATTTTGCCAATAATAACGAAATATTTAAGCTTTTACGAAAAATAAACATCAAAACCAAAAAAATCGCTGTTTTCAAACATTCAATTTATTAACACATTTTTCTTCAACTACTAATTTTATGTCCGCAGCCGTTCATTTTCTATTGACGAGGCTAGGCTTACAGCCTTTCTACCTAACGACAGAGAGCTGCCCTTGATTTTCGATTGCATTTTTGATCAGTTAAATTACTCACATCAGCTTGAATCTGATTAAAATTATGTTTATTGTGAATCAATCAACATTTCCGATTTTACTGACAATGACCGCAGATGCTGGCCATCATCACCAATCAACCTGGAGGCCACATTCAAAATTATTTCTAAGATTTTATTCCAAACCCCTCTTCACTCCGAGAACGTACCACAGACATGGAAATCTCAGTTCAGGTTTTACCTTCTCTCGAAATTGTTAGAGCTTCCCATTGCCATTAGCATATTTAATTAATTTCTGTGCCAAATGGACATGGGCAGAGCTTTTCACTAGTGAATACCAACGAGATAGACGTGCCCATAACCATTTGCCATTCCCTAAATGGCATTTCACCCATTTACTTCAGTGGCAACTTCACTTCTCTGACAGCCTCTTCAGACGTTGTCGAAAGACATTTTCTTCCGACAATGCAACCCAGAGGACCATCAACCTCGTCTCCATTGCCATTTGCTAATGATGTCGTCTCTAAACCGTCTTCCACTTCATATATCACTCCCCATTGCCACCCGGAGACATCATTAGATGATTACATTTACGCTTCCCACAGGAAACGCACATTCGATCTGTTCAACTATTCAGGCGCCCATTGTTTACCATAATTCATTTCCAAACTCATCGTATACGCCTCATTACTTTGCCTCTACCCCCACAGTCTCGCATGTCACATCACTCGGCAGCACGGTTGACTCGTATCCCAGTAAAAGCAGCATCTGAAACGACAACCCACAGCTACTAGACTTACTAGGTCAACTCACACTCGGTTCAGTCACCTCCCGCCAACACGGCATCCTGTGATTTAATTTCCATAAAATAATTAATTTCGACATTCTGTAGACCGATACTCCGACCGGATGCCATACCAATGGTTCGGACTCGTCGACGTCATACACGATATTTACGGCAATGACCCAGTCAGTCGGTCGAGGGGATAATATCGACTCTAATTGGGTTCTGATCTCCCTCGAGAGGGAAATCCCCTCTAATTAAAAGAGTGGACATAAAAAATATAGAAAAAAAGGTCGCTAGGAGCTGCTCTTCCATTTGTAATGACCGTGAATTGAATTTTCAGTCCCATTTCAATCTGTGGTTTATGTATCTATTGGACCACTGGCCAGAGCTTCCCAACTGACTTTGTTTAATCGCTTTAGCCCAATAGAAAAACAGAAACTCGAGGGAAAAGTATATATTCCCTGATTTCTGGCGCACAAATCACGTTTCCTCATTCCATTTTTCCCCTGTATCGGTTGGCATTCAATTATTCGCAGGAAAGGCTGAGATACCGAGATGCGAATCGAGCGTACATTTTTCGATTTGGCCGATAGTGTAATATCGAATGGAAATTGAAACCGATTTGTATGCCTCCATCTCAGTCCAAAACCGGGCGGCTATCTTCATATATGTATGTGGATGTTTGCGGTTTAGGATGGTTCGCTGATTTGGGCTATGGCGGCACCATTACCGCACTGGCACGGGCACACCACCGCCCTTACAGGAAATGAACATGCACACATTTTCACATTTTCAGTTCATTTTGTTTGATTTTTTTCTGCGATATGCCTGCACGCTGCCACAGCCGTGAAGTCTGCAGCGGAAAGTCAAACTTATTGAATTTCAGTGAGTAGTATCGGAAGCATCGAATCGAATATCGATGCCAGGGAAGCTTTATAGGGTAGGAAGCTAAGAGGAAGTGTAGAAGAAAAATTGACTGAACTGCATCAAACTGGGAAACTCTAGCCGGCTACCGATACCGAGCCGGCGATGGGGAACGAGCGAAGCTAAGTGCATTTATGTACGCCAATAGCGTCACTACCACCAATCCGCATAGCCGGGGAAAAACAAACTCCATCACACAGTCTTCGTAACACATTCGTAGTCGTACTACTCGGCAGAAATCCGCATGATGTTGCTTCGCTCGAATGGGAAAACAGCAGATACAAGACGCAGATATTACCCTGCAGCGACAACTTCGAATAGTTGTTCTGCATCGTGCACATCGTTCGTGAATGTTAGAAATGTTGCAAATGCCGATGATGTAACGAAAACAGGAAGACGTGTTTGCTCCTCCACAACGCGATCCGAGTTTGGCGGTGACCGATACATGAATAGAAAGTGGCGATTCAAAATTAGTTAATGGGTTTGTCATCTCATCGGTTTGCGGTATAAGAATACCCTTGCTATGTCATCTGAGCAATAAAATTACATTTTGGAACCCCACTGCGTCCATTGTGATTGTGCAGTTCGTTTGACACTCTCCCACCAACCGAGCGGATGAAACCGCACATCATACTCGAGATATGAGATTCCGGTTGAAATGTTTCGAAGGAAAAGTCAAAAGGCTTTGAAACGCACACTCATATTGCCATATGTGCTTGTACATGAACCCACAGTCAATGGATGAGTTTCGTGTTTGATGTGCAGATCAGGACTTCTATGAAATGGAAAAGTTTCTTGGAATTTCGAATTCTAAAGGATTAGAAGTGTTTGACGTGCAGTTCGAGCAGAAAATTGTGGTTTCGACAAATGCTTTGGGGTATCTCTCCGAACTCATCTTGTTCATGTTTTTTTTCGTAAAGGAAGTATAAAGACGCTTTGATGCTCCGCCAACACTTCGAAACATACCATACGAGTGAACACACCTGCGTAGGCGGATAAAACACTTCATGGATGGATGAAATGCCTGTGGGTGGGGCAGTTTTTAATTACAAAGCTTTATTGTGCGAATCGTTCTTGCTATGCCTTGCATGTGAAATGCGCTACGTCTTAAGCGGGTAATTAACCTCTGGGTCGTTCTTGAGCAAATACTTATTCAGACGAGCGATATCGATAAATGGAAAATCGAGTCAAGCTGTCACTGGATTTCTCGCAAAACACGGGCAGAACACCTTGAAGCTATCACCAGAATTGGGATCGCGGTGATTGTCACTTAAAAGGTCGATGAACAATATATAAGACCGTACCCTTGGAAAGTGGATGAATTGCTCTATTCTGTTTTAACAGCCTTATGGAGACGAACCTTACAGGGTGATCGGACAGGTTATTGCCTATAAGCCTTCGAAGATTGGCTTTCAAACAAAAGACCATGCATTCAACCAACAAATTATCTTGACAAATAACGCTAAAAAATATTTCACAGAGACTTTTCAAGTCTTTCCAAACCGATGGTTTACGGGTTCTATCACATAAAATGTCGAATATTCTCTCCGTTCTCAACAAGAAAGTCTCGAGTGAACATTTGTACCAAAAAGGACATACTTTATGACATACCCCTATAGTTTGAAGACCGATGTACGAGTATACTTTCGGACGTTCGTGAACTGTTTTTCGACTTGCCTATCTCAAGAACAAATAGTGATATAAAGTCTGGGTTAATTTCATTCGACGCATGATGGTATAATGAACGTTCGATGAGATTTGCAAAAAGCTTGAATTAGCGGTTTGCTTTTATGTGTATCGAAAAAACTACTATGACATTGTTATATGTAAAGGGTTTTCCAATGGGGACTTGACAGCTTTGAATTTAATTTGTGAACGCACCCTTTCACTAATAATCGAACTGTCATTGTCAATTTATTCAGTAAACTCAACATTTTCATCATGGTAAAGTACACGAACGAGCAACGTCTGCAAATTATAAAAATTTTCTACCGAAATTCGCAGTCGGTGACCGCAACTTTAAGAGCGTTAACTCCAATTTTCGGTCGTAATTCTCGCCCTAGTAGAAAGGCAATAACAAGCTTAGTGCAAAAATTTGAGTCTACATATTCGTTGTGTGATGTTGCCGTGTCAGTGAGACAACGGGTTAGTCGAAGTGTCGAAAATATCGCTGCCGTTCAGGCGTCCGTAGCAAACGATCCAAATCAGTCAATTCCACGGCGTTCTCAAGATATGGGCATCGCTCGGATCACATTATGGCGTATTTTGCGTAAGGATCTTGGTTTACACCCATACAAGATCAAGCTGACTCAAGAATTGAAGCCGATGGACCATTTGAAGCGACGTATGTTCTCCGATTGGGCTCTGGAGAAGATGCGCCAAGATGATGAATTTCATCGCAAAATCATCTTCAGTGACGAAGCTCATTTTTGGCTCAATGGGTTCGTCAATAAGCAAAATATGCGTTATTGGTCGGGTGAAAATCCACATGTGCTTCATGAATCACCACTTCATCCACAAAAAATGACTGTTTGGTGCGGTTTGCATGCCGGCGGCGTTATTGGGCCATATTTTTTCGTCGACGATAATGATCGTCACGTTACTGTGAATGGCCAGCATTATCGCGCCATGGTTACCGATTATTTTTGACCCGAATTGGAAGATATGGACTTAGACGACATGTGGTTTCAACAGGATGGTGCCACAAGCCACACAGCACACGTTACAATCGATTTATTGAAGAGTAAGTTTGATGAGCGTCTTATCTCAAGAAATGGGCCAGTCGATTGGCCGCCTCGTTCGTGCGATTTAACGCCTCTAGACTATTTTCTTTGAGGCTACGTTATTGGTTTATGCCAACAAGCCGACGACGTTGGAAGAGCTCAGAGCCAACATTGAACGCAAAATAGCGGCCGTTTCGGCCGAAATGTGTGGCCGAGTCATCGAAAATTGGGTCCAACGAATCGACCACTGCTAACGTGCCCGCGGTGGCCATATGAAGGAAGTCGAGTTCCATTCATAAATGTTTTGATTGTACTTCAAGCCGATAATAAAGCTTTTGAAATATCTCAAATAGTTTGCGTTTTATTTAAAAAAAATTGTCAAGTCCTTTTTGGAAAACCCTATATTAGTAGGGTAGGGAGCGCGTTTGTTATCTATTACCTACGCCAAATATTCAGTTTCAGTATCAGATTATGAATATGTAAGTCATCCTACCTTAACGAAAATGTCGAACTTTGTTCTTGAAGGGAGCTCCATTTTATTGGTTACTTTAATATGAAAGAGGTGCTGCCGAAAGTCATCGTAATTTAGTGGAAATTTATGGTCATCATAAAAAGAGTGACCGAACACAACGCAACAATTACTGAGATATATCGCTGCTATCATGTTAGTTAAGCTGATAAAGTAAGAAACTCTTTATCGAAAACAGCCGAGATACGTGAAGGATTAAAACAAAGAGATGCCTTGCCACTAATGGAATCACACCCAAACTTACTTAATGGAAGGAAAGGAAGTATTATAGGTTAAGACATAAATGAAGAGAAAATCAAACCACCGCACGTGGCTGTACTCTATAAACGCTTTTTGAAAGTGAATAAGTTCAAATAAAAGGTGTTTTTTTTAACGATTTGGTTTTTAAACTAGCAACACTTTTTCTACAAATCTGTTTGTCAAACTTATAGTGCGCTGCGTTCATTTAAGGATCGACATAATTCTCCATCTGAGCAAGTTATTTCAAAGACGATCAATCGTTTTCGTACCACGTATACTCTAGTGGATAATACGCATCCTCAAAGACGACAAACAGTGCGAAGAGGAGGAGCTATTGCCGTTGTGAAGCGCAGTCTTGAGGAGAATCCGAATTAGTGGTGGTGCATAGCTCCAGCAATTGGAATTCGGGTCCAGCAATTCGTAGGTTCGGTGAAAGGGCCGAAAACATGATTCAGCTTGATCCTCATTTTCAACGCAAAATTTTGTTCTCCGATAAGGCCCACATTTGGTTAGATGGATATGTAAGCAAGAAAAATTGTCGAATTTGGAGTGGAGAAAACCCAGAAGCCTTTGTCGAGATGCCCTTACAACCATTGAAACTCACTGTTTGGTTTGATATACCGAATCATAGGCCCATTTTTCCTTAAGGATGGCCAGAATGCTACCATCAATGGAGAGCGCTATAGAAACATAATTTCTGACTTCTTCGTTCCATAGGTGAATGGGATTGACGTGACAGAGCTTTAGTTTCAACAGGATTGCGCAATATGCCACACCGCATGCGTCACCATCAATTTATAGCCGGAAACATTTTCTGAGTCCATAATTTCGCGTAATGGACCTGTGAACTGGCCTCCACGATCCTGTGATCTCACATCTTTAGACTACTTTCTTTGGTAGTATGTAAAGTCACTAGTCTGTGCCGATAAAACAGGACGTTGGGTGATTTGGAAGTCAATATTCGCCGTATTATTGCCGATCGACCGTCCCAATTGTTCGACAAAGTTGTCGAAAATTTGACTTCACGGTTATGCTTCATACGAGTTAGTCGTGGCACGCATATGCCTGAAATTATACGTATTTAAACCCGAATGGCATGAAATTGCCTTTTAAATAAAGCTAATATCACAGACATACATAGGTATATATTAGCTTCAAAGGTTTTATTTCATATTGAATTTGTATACCTCTAAAAACAACAACCTTTATAAAAGGACCTAAGGATCGAAATAAATTAAAGGCTGTATTGAGCGGTAATTCTTAGCGATGAAGGAACTATTCAAAACAATTCTTTTCTCTTGGTGTCTAAGAAGGAAAATAGATTTCGGGTCCTTCGAAACAAGAAAAAGGCAAGTGGAGAAAACGATACAATCAAAAACTCGAGGAACTCTATTCAGCCCAAAGCATTGTCCGAATAAAAAAACCGTTAAGACTACAATGGGAATGACGCGTTGAAAAAATTTACAGTGGACGAACAGTCAAACAAATAATAATGAGTGGAAGACCCGAGGAGAAGACCAGGAGAAAGAAGTCCCTTAGGGGACAATATACGGATGCACAGATGAAACAGAGCATGGAGGTTGAGTTGTCATCGAATCATCAATTACATATCAAATGAAACCCGAGCGGTGTAGATATCTTAATTCGTC
Source organism: Merodon equestris (assembly GCA_958301585.1). Taxonomy (NCBI): domain Eukaryota; kingdom Metazoa; phylum Arthropoda; class Insecta; order Diptera; family Syrphidae; genus Merodon; species Merodon equestris. The sequence goes on from OY284415.1 coordinate 7,951,888, forward strand.
AACAATATACGCGTTAATGAAAAGTTACCCAACGTAAAACGATTCGACGAAAATGGGTTAAATCCTTACTCTACGCACTGAATTTTAGGGAAAAGCAAAGACATTTATTGTGCTCATTGAAAATTACGAGTACATAGAGTACATATGTACATATGTATCACCAGAATTGGGATCGCGGTGATTGTCACTTAAAAGGTCGATGAACAATATATAAGACCGTACCCTTGGAAAGTGGATGAATTGCTCTATTCTGTTTTAACAGCCTTATGGAGACGAACCTTACAGGGTGATCGGACAGGTTATTGCCTATAAGCCTTCGAAGATTGGCTTTCAAACAAAAGACCATGCATTCAACCAACAAATTATCTTGACAAATAACGCTAAAAAATATTTCACAGAGACTTTTCAAGTCTTTCCAAACCGATGGTTTACGGGTTCTATCACATAAAATGTCGAATATTCTCTCCGTTCTCAACAAGAAAGTCTCGAGTGAACATTTGTACCAAAAAGGACATACTTTATGACATACCCCTATAGTTTGAAGACCGATGTACGAGTATACTTTCGGACGTTCGTGAACTGTTTTTCGACTTGCCTATCTCAAGAACAAATAGTGATATAAAGTCTGGGTTAATTTCATTCGACGCATGATGGTATAATGAACGTTCGATGAGATTTGCAAAAAGCTTGAATTAGCGGTTTGCTTTTATGTGTATCGAAAAAACTACTATGACATTGTTATATGTAAAGGGTTTTCCAATGGGGACTTGACAGCTTTGAATTTAATTTGTGAACGCACCCTTTCACTAATAATCGAACTGTCATTGTCAATTTATTCAGTAAACTCAACATTTTCATCATGGTAAAGTACACGAACGAGCAACGTCTGCAAATTATAAAAATTTTCTACCGAAATTCGCAGTCGGTGACCGCAACTTTAAGAGCGTTAACTCCAATTTTCGGTCGTAATTCTCGCCCTAGTAGAAAGGCAATAACAAGCTTAGTGCAAAAATTTGAGTCTACATATTCGTTGTGTGATGTTGCCGTGTCAGTGAGACAACGGGTTAGTCGAAGTGTCGAAAATATCGCTGCCGTTCAGGCGTCCGTAGCAAACGATCCAAATCAGTCAATTCCACGGCGTTCTCAAGATATGGGCATCGCTCGGATCACATTATGGCGTATTTTGCGTAAGGATCTTGGTTTACACCCATACAAGATCAAGCTGACTCAAGAATTGAAGCCGATGGACCATTTGAAGCGACGTATGTTCTCCGATTGGGCTCTGGAGAAGATGCGCCAAGATGATGAATTTCATCGCAAAATCATCTTCAGTGACGAAGCTCATTTTTGGCTCAATGGGTTCGTCAATAAGCAAAATATGCGTTATTGGTCGGGTGAAAATCCACATGTGCTTCATGAATCACCACTTCATCCACAAAAAATGACTGTTTGGTGCGGTTTGCATGCCGGCGGCGTTATTGGGCCATATTTTTTCGTCGACGATAATGATCGTCACGTTACTGTGAATGGCCAGCATTATCGCGCCATGGTTACCGATTATTTTTGACCCGAATTGGAAGATATGGACTTAGACGACATGTGGTTTCAACAGGATGGTGCCACAAGCCACACAGCACACGTTACAATCGATTTATTGAAGAGTAAGTTTGATGAGCGTCTTATCTCAAGAAATGGGCCAGTCGATTGGCCGCCTCGTTCGTGCGATTTAACGCCTCTAGACTATTTTCTTTGAGGCTACGTTATTGGTTTATGCCAACAAGCCGACGACGTTGGAAGAGCTCAGAGCCAACATTGAACGCAAAATAGCGGCCGTTTCGGCCGAAATGTGTGGCCGAGTCATCGAAAATTGGGTCCAACGAATCGACCACTGCTAACGTGCCCGCGGTGGCCATATGAAGGAAGTCGAGTTCCATTCATAAATGTTTTGATTGTACTTCAAGCCGATAATAAAGCTTTTGAAATATCTCAAATAGTTTGCGTTTTATTTAAAAAAAATTGTCAAGTCCTTTTTGGAAAACCCTATATTAGTAGGGTAGGGAGCGCGTTTGTTATCTATTACCTACGCCAAATATTCAGTTTCAGTATCAGATTATGAATATGTAAGTCATCCTACCTTAACGAAAATGTCGAACTTTGTTCTTGAAGGGAGCTCCATTTTATTGGTTACTTTAATATGAAAGAGGTGCTGCCGAAAGTCATCGTAATTTAGTGGAAATTTATGGTCATCATAAAAAGAGTGACCGAACACAACGCAACAATTACTGAGATATATCGCTGCTATCATGTTAGTTAAGCTGATAAAGTAAGAAACTCTTTATCGAAAACAGCCGAGATACGTGAAGGATTAAAACAAAGAGATGCCTTGCCACTAATGGAATCACACCCAAACTTACTTAATGGAAGGAAAGGAAGTATTATAGGTTAAGACATAAATGAAGAGAAAATCAAACCACCGCACGTGGCTGTACTCTATAAACGCTTTTTGAAAGTGAATAAGTTCAAATAAAAGGTGTTTTTTTTAACGATTTGGTTTTTAAACTAGCAACACTTTTTCTACAAATCTGTTTGTCAAACTTATAGTGCGCTGCGTTCATTTAAGGATCGACATAATTCTCCATCTGAGCAAGTTATTTCAAAGACGATCAATCGTTTTCGTACCACGTATACTCTAGTGGATAATACGCATCCTCAAAGACGACAAACAGTGCGAAGAGGAGGAGCTATTGCCGTTGTGAAGCGCAGTCTTGAGGAGAATCCGAATTAGTGGTGGTGCATAGCTCCAGCAATTGGAATTCGGGTCCAGCAATTCGTAGGTTCGGTGAAAGGGCCGAAAACATGATTCAGCTTGATCCTCATTTTCAACGCAAAATTTTGTTCTCCGATAAGGCCCACATTTGGTTAGATGGATATGTAAGCAAGAAAAATTGTCGAATTTGGAGTGGAGAAAACCCAGAAGCCTTTGTCGAGATGCCCTTACAACCATTGAAACTCACTGTTTGGTTTGATATACCGAATCATAGGCCCATTTTTCCTTAAGGATGGCCAGAATGCTACCATCAATGGAGAGCGCTATAGAAACATAATTTCTGACTTCTTCGTTCCATAGGTGAATGGGATTGACGTGACAGAGCTTTAGTTTCAACAGGATTGCGCAATATGCCACACCGCATGCGTCACCATCAATTTATAGCCGGAAACATTTTCTGAGTCCATAATTTCGCGTAATGGACCTGTGAACTGGCCTCCACGATCCTGTGATCTCACATCTTTAGACTACTTTCTTTGGTAGTATGTAAAGTCACTAGTCTGTGCCGATAAAACAGGACGTTGGGTGATTTGGAAGTCAATATTCGCCGTATTATTGCCGATCGACCGTCCCAATTGTTCGACAAAGTTGTCGAAAATTTGACTTCACGGTTATGCTTCATACGAGTTAGTCGTGGCACGCATATGCCTGAAATTATACGTATTTAAACCCGAATGGCATGAAATTGCCTTTTAAATAAAGCTAATATCACAGACATACATAGGTATATATTAGCTTCAAAGGTTTTATTTCATATTGAATTTGTATACCTCTAAAAACAACAACCTTTATAAAAGGACCTAAGGATCGAAATAAATTAAAGGCTGTATTGAGCGGTAATTCTTAGCGATGAAGGAACTATTCAAAACAATTCTTTTCTCTTGGTGTCTAAGAAGGAAAATAGATTTCGGGTCCTTCGAAACAAGAAAAAGGCAAGTGGAGAAAACGATACAATCAAAAACTCGAGGAACTCTATTCAGCCCAAAGCATTGTCCGAATAAAAAAACCGTTAAGACTACAATGGGAATGACGCGTTGAAAAAATTTACAGTGGACGAACAGTCAAACAAATAATAATGAGTGGAAGACCCGAGGAGAAGACCAGGAGAAAGAAGTCCCTTAGGGGACAATATACGGATGCACAGATGAAACAGAGCATGGAGGTTGAGTTGTCATCGAATCATCAATTACATATCAAATGAAACCCGAGCGGTGTAGATATCTTAATTCGTCAACAATATACGCGTTAATGAAAAGTTACCCAACGTAAAACGATTCGACGAAAATGGGTTAAATCCTTACTCTACGCACTGAATTTTAGGGAAAAGCAAAGACATTTATTGTGCTCATTGAAAATTACGAGTACATAGAGTACATATGTACATATATCGAACGCAAAAAAAACAAAAACGAAAACCAGGAAGAAGAAAACCGAGTGCCCCAGAGGATCGGAAGATGGTGCCTTCTTTTCTTTTCTTTCTAATCGCATTTTATTCCATTATTCATAATCTTACTTACTAGACAAAATGCTTAAATCTAATTTAACATTATACTTCATTTTCTTACTGGCTCTTAACGAGCACTCTAAGCTTATCTGAATCTTAATTTTAACGTCTTTCGACTTCATTTTCATTTATTGCCCTCTAGCTTACATATGGCTTATTTCTAAGAAAATTAGTAAAAAACTTAGATACTATAATTCATTTCTTAACTCTAAACTTAACCTACCTTAACTAGATAAATAAATAAACTTAACCTAAGCCTAAAATATTCTTAAACTATAATTAATGAGATGAACACATGTCCAGTGTGTAAGTCGCATCGGACATGTGTTCATCCCTTTAATTGCACCCTTTTAAGGTAAGGGTCATTGTTGGCGTTATTATATACGTGCCGCCTATGGATTGATTTCACTTCCATGAGTGGATTGTGAATGCAACCACCAGAACAAACTTTTTTGTCTGATCGCGTCTTCTTTATCCCGAATTGAAGCCGGGGTGCTGTACCGCAAGAACTCAGACCGAGCGACGACATCCGGGTCGTATAAGAGTCGCCTGTCCCTCGCATAGCGTCGGAAGTGGTATATCAGAGGGATACCATTATCATTAAATAAGGCAAATTTTCGATTACGGTAATATGGTAAGGAATGTCTTTTTTATAATGGTATGCAGCCTATTTTCAAAATTGAAGCCACAACGGATAGACAGGTCTATGCTCACATACTATGGAACTATGGAAATTAAATATCGCTTAAATGGGTCTCGCAGTAAAATAATGACTTAAGAAATACCAACTGCAAAGCGAAGGAATGATATCAGCAAAAAGCGATTCAAGTCCTGGAGTGGTCTGCTCAGTCTTCTGATATGAATTTTATCGATCCGTCAAATCTTATGGACCTATGGGACGTTGTCACGCGCGCTTGTTAAAATATTACACAAAATCCCTATCAAGGACAAATGGACTCTTTAGGGTGAGTTCAGCTCCTAACAAAGATTTTGGAAAATGTAGCGTGAAGCCCTTTGCTATTCTTAGAAAGTCCAAACTTAACAAAAGCTCAAGTAAAAAAAAGTCGTACTTGCCTGAGCAAATAACTTTTTTGCAAAGCTTGTTCCATGTTACCGTCTCGAACCGAACACATTCGGATGCCTATCTTCCCACTTTAACTCGTAATACTATTTAATTATATTCCGTACACGCCAGCGTTCAAGAATTTACTGTCAATTTATCGCTTGTGGTGGCAATAATCGCACTAATCCATGTTTACGTAAACAGCGAGTACACCGAAAAACAGGTGTGGCTGGTCTGTCCATACCAACTTCCTATTTTTCGTTTTCAAGATATGCGAAGCGAAAAATATTTTATGCGGAGTTAATTGGTAGCGTTTTATTTTGTCAATAAAAATTATTACTTTTTTAATGAAATTGGAAAGCTATTTTATCTAATTGTCCATTGTCCGTTGCTGCCCACGATACGAATAGCATTTCGTAATCGATTGGAACAAGTGGTAATAATCAGAAGGAGGTTTGACTGGAGAATACGGCGAGGGGGGAGTACTCCCCAGGATGACCGTTGCCGTCCCGCAAAATCATATTATCGTGGCTTTCGGAGTATTCCAGCTGTTTTTCCTTCAATGCACGATCTGCTGTGACGGTTTTATTGAATTTAGCACCTCATAGTGCGACACCCTTTTGATCCCAACAAATACTGAATATGGCTTAAGGCATTTGAGATTGTTGTAGTGGGTCCACTTTATATCGCCAGTGAGAATTCGATACTAAAATCCATTCCTTCTGCCGTTGGCGCGACTCTTCACAAGTGTTCACGCCTTTCAACGTCCCTTAGTTTCAATTCTATAGGACTCAGTTTCCTTACTTTTGGATCATCGCCATTACTTTGAGGTATTTTCTTACCGTTGACAAGGCAATTGTCATCCACTTTCTCAAAGCCTTTATCGAGTACAGCCAGATGCGAGATTTGGTCGGTTGGTCATTATATACGAGGTTTGTTCAAAAAATAAGGTGACTTTTAAATTTCAATTTAATTTTTTTTTTGTGTTGGTACCCATGTTCCCCAACATTTGTTGACATCGTCAGCCATTTTGGATGCTTCGTTTGTTTTTCACAGATACAAAGGTTAGATAAGCTTTAGTGTTCTTGGTGATTTACGAGGGTGGTCCGATAAGTACTTAGCCTCGCCGCCAGATGGCGCCAGTATCGCAAGAGTAACTTACTATTGTGTAGTACATTCTAGTAAATTTCAGCCGGATCGGACTCGTAGTTTTGTTTTGACCGCGTGTGGAAGCGGGAGGGTCCGCGGATTTTAGAAAAATGGAAAGAGAGCAATATCGGTCGGTGATTCGTTTCTTGTTTTTGGAAGGGAAATCGCGCAGCGAAATTAAAGAGCGTTTGGATGCTGTGTACGGTGACTCTTCTCCTTCGATGGTGACCATCAAAAATTGGTTTAACGAGTATCAACGTGGTCGCACGTCGGTTTTTGATGAGCCACGTCCAGATGCCCCGAAAACGGCTACCACGGAGGATAACGTGACAAAAATCCACAATCTCGTATTGGCAGACCGCCGATTGAAGGTGCGCGAGATAGCTGAGACAGTAGGCATTTCAAAAGATCACGTGGGTCATATCCTGCATGAAATTTTGGGCATGAGAAAGCTGTCGGCGCGATGGGTGCCGCGTTTGCTCACTCCGGACAACAAGCGCAACGGTGGGACCACTTCAGAGCAGGGTTTGACGCTGTTTAAGCGCAATCCGAAGGAGTTTCTGCGTCGTTTCGTGACAGTCGACGAAACATGGACCCACAGGTACATACCAGAGATCAAGGAACAGTCGAAACAGTGGACTTCACCCGGCGAACGTGCTCCGAAGAAGGCGAAGACTGTCCCATCGGCCGGAAAGTTGATGACCACCGTTTTCTGGGATTTACAAGGTGTGATCCACATCGACTACCTGGAGAAGGGCAAAACGGTCACAGGGCTGTACTATGCCAAATTATTGGGCCGATTCGTCGTCGAATTGAAGAAATAACGGCCCCACTTGGCGAAGAAAAATGTGCTCTTCCACCATGATAACGCACCGGCTTCCACTTCCGCCCTCGCCACGGCCAAATTGGTCGAATTGGGCTACGAACTGCTGCCCCATCCACCGTATTCTCCAGATTTGGCCCCGACTTATTTTTATTTCATATTTTTGGAATGAAACATGTGTCAGCGAAGTTTGTTCTAAAATTGCTGTTCATGATGTGTTGAAAAGGGTCATCAATGGTGACAAAATATGGGTATATGGTTATGATGTCGAAAACAAAGTCCAATCAAATCAATGAGAGCGGGCAGAAGAAGCAATACTGAAAAAATCACGCCAATTTCGATCGTATTTTATACAATAATCTTGCTCACTGTTTTCTTCGAGTACAATGGCGTGGTTCATCATAGTTCTCTAAGGTGGTAGGTTCAATAAGGAATATTATTTTGACGCTATGCATCGTTTGTGTAAGGCAATGCGAAGAAAACGTCCGGATTTGTGGGAAAACAATTCATCGTTACTTGTGCGTTATTTTTTGACCAAAAACAGCACCGTAATCATGCCCCGGCACCGTATTCACCGGGCTTGGCCTCCAGTCACTTTTTTTTCTTTCCAAAATTCCAAACAGCACATGAAAGGATGGAGATTTACCATGATTGAAGAGATAAAAACTGCATCGCTGGAAAAGCTCAAAGCTATACCTGAAAACGTATATCAGAAGTGTTTCGAGAATTGGGTCTTGCTCTGACGGAAGTTGATAATATGTGGCGGAGAATACTTTGAAAGGCATAAAATAGATATTGATGAAATAAGTATTTTTCAAGAAAGATGAAAAAGTCACCTTATTTTTTGAACAAACGTCGTATAGTGAAAATCAGGTTACTCGTCCAGCAGTTCCTCCTGAGTTTGTACCTATACAACTAATTCCTCTCGTCCCTGAAACCATTTTAGAACTCCATCTCTAAATAACATTTAGGAAAAAACTCACACTGAGCCTTGTCTAAGGCATCATTGTGTTGTGTTGTTTTTGGTCAACAGCAGCTTGATTTTTGAATCACATCGAAGCTATACCGGACATTCTCTTGACTCAAATACTGTAATCAGAATGATAAGAACCCATTACAGCTCTACCCCGAATGATTGTCATCCGCATCTTTCCTCTAGATCCACATCCATAAGATAACTGCTCCATTGAGTATAACAACCTTAAGATCTATACTCTGAAGCATTCATACGTAATTTCTAAGCTCTGGGATTAAAAGTAAGCTTCAGCATGTCTTAATCGGAAATCAATATTGTCTTCAATCGCGCGAACCATTTAATTGGATGTAGCGCCTGCTTTCTATAAGACTTAACAAAGGTGACAACCTGTCTACCCCTCTTCCATTTGTATTAATCAGACTATAGTGAATGGATTAAATTGTGCGTGAAAATCTTTAGCACTAAGTTGATTTCCTATTTCCGTCTGACGTATATCAAATGGGCTTATGTCAGCGAGACTACGACAGCACAACCTAGAATCAGAATCTAGGTCAATAGCCTGGTAATTTAAAACTTCCATCATAAAACCCGATAAAAAGGCAAATCCGGACCATCAGAGCTTTGTGTCCTTTCGCTAAATTCGAATCAAATTTCCATTTTTTTTTTGTAATTTATTACTTTAATGAAGTTTCCAAGGGCACAAAGGACCTTCGACTTTTTACAACTTTCTCTGGATTCCTCATTCGCTATCCCCCGAAAGCCCTTGATCCCTGACCTGATGACACACTCTTACTAATTCAGCTTGCTGCCTCGTTGAGTGCGAGTTAATAAATGTGCCAACTCTAAACACAATGCCTCTATTTGCCTGGGTTTTATTAAACTCATTCTACTAATTCCAAAAATCGCAACCGTCCCCAGGATTCCATCTATTGTGCTCTTGTTGTTGTTATTCTATCCCCATGACCTTTGAGCTATTCCTTAGTAGACAGGGAGTGGATGATAAATAATAAATCGGTTTTTATTAAAAATAACTTTTCACCCAGACTTGGAACGTCGCCACTTGGTAACGTCGCCATCGCCAACATCATCCCCACCGATGTCGTGGTGGAGTAGTATGAAACAAGTGTTGCAACAGTCGCCATCATCTCCGATTCGTAAGACCCTGGCCACGAAGGACGACTGTCTATTTGTATGGAATACATGTACAACTTGTGGACATGAAATTCCAATAAAAAGCCAACCGACACACACCCAGCCAGACAAAGGGAAGGATTTTTTTCCCCTGCAGGTCGGTCTGCCAGTCCTTGCCAGAAAAACGAAAGAAATGGAAGGAAATTTGGCTTCTAAAGCATACATAAATACTCAAGAGCTCACGCAGAAGGGATAGTTACGAGTAGACATACACAGATTGTCTGCCAGGGGAGAGGGTGGACAAATGTGGTGCAAAGTAATTTGACGGCCAAGATCGGAGTGGGAGGATGGATGGGGTAGAATAGTCATGAGAAGGATAAATAGCAAGGGCGCTAAGGGTGATTGTCTTCTTGAATTTTTTTCCCACCTCCTCCTCTCCGTGTCCCATGTCCTAATGTGTTCGTGTCAATCGATTTTTCTCAATTTCACTCAATTTATACCTTGCCTGAGAACATTACTCGTTAGTAAAACATGTCGTGGTAGGAAGGAGCAAGGGATCTAGAACAGAAGGCGGAAAACCTTATCGTAGTGACAAACTGTTCGAGGGTGGGAGGCGAATTACATTATTACAAAAGCAAACTAAAATCGAAGGAGTGGAGGGTACCGCCGGCATTGTCGTCGTAGTCATCTTCCTCCTGTCTTAGCCTCCAACCCGGAACCAATCTGTTTCAGTCCCGTATATCTATCGAAAACCACACGGTAACTTTTCCATCGGAGCATAACCAGAAACCTCCTTTTTTCCCATTCGAATGCAAGAGTCGCGTAGCAACTCTATCGGTAGAGTGTTAAGAGACGACTTAACACAATGCCGGGGCAAGGACAGGATGGATTTATGGGACAAAGTAACCCGAGCGCCTTGGGGTTGCCGTTTGCGGGAGTACGAGAGACCACTACTCGACTAGTATTTCCTCGGATGCAGTAAATTCATCCTCGAACGACGACGACAACTCGTAGATGTCCTCGTGTGCATATTGCACTGACTATGGGATGGAGTCGAAGTTAGACATATCGAGGACGGGAGCGTGCCTCCTCTTTCCGATTCAACAAAACTATCTACCGGGGCCATTGGAGTAGTGTAGATCCTTTCACATTATAATTGCACATAGACACTGACTCGTACTCCAGTTGGGTTGCCGCCTTACAATTTGAGCCTCACATGTTCCTCTACGAATCCAATTGCTTTTTTTTTTTTTGCCCCATTTGGTGTTTGTTTTGTTCTCTTATGTGACTCAGTCGTAGTTGACCTTATTTTTCCGTTCGAGGAAGGCCAAAGCTATTCACTCATGCCGATGTTGTTGAAGCCACATTTGGACTAAAATCCCATTTGCTGCACACACTCTCGACTCACACTCGAATGTAGGGAAAGATGTAACAAAGTCGAATGCGGTCCTCTTGGCTTCCGACAACCGGTTCTATAGTTTCTACTTTTGGCCTTTGCTGCAAACTAGATTTTGCTTAATCTGTTTTTGTTTATGATCTGCCACATACCTACCCCCTTCCTTAGCTTTGTGCCCGGGTGTTGTGCTATGCGTCTGCTGGGATGAAATTAAACAAAAAAGTTGGAAAATATTTGAAACAAGAAAAACCAGTGACGGATGGTTCTCGTGGTAACTGTAACTACATCAGCGGATGTGTATTTCAATATGGTTGTTGTTTTTTGTGGACTTGCATGTACCCATTGTGGGGGAAGTTGTTGCTAGCGCGTCATTTGTTTCACTTTGGATCGGGAAAGGAAGTCCTGGTTTGCCCTCTCTTCTGCAGGTTATGTTACTTTTGATGAAAGGTGAAATGACGTAGTGGGTGTTCATGTGTGATATTTGGTCGGAATTTACGAATGCTTCAGTTACCGGATACATAGTTGCTTGGGTGGCAGTTTGTTTCCATGAAGTTGACTTCGATCGATATTAGTTTCTGACGTGGATGACCTACATTTTCTTGGTCCGTCGTATGTAGCTTCTGAAGGTATCGTTAATTATGAAGTACCACAGGAATGTATATTTGAACCTCTATTTTTCACTTCAAATCTTCTTTTCTCTAACTATAATCAGTTTCATTTTTCAATAAGGACATAACGAATTTCTATTATAAAACAGAATAATTGAGATATCGGTCTGAAATCTATTCCAGGTGGTAGTACCCATGCTAAATTTAAATGTAGAATTCGATCTTGTTCATATGACCACTGCAAGCATGTTTGCACCGATCGATTCTTTGGATCCTATTTTCCAAAACTCTTTCATACATATCGACCAGAATGTTGGCAATTTCGCGTTTGATATTGTTTCTGAGCACCTCTATCATGGGTGGCTTGTAGGCATAAACCATAAACATAACTGTTATATGATCCTACTGTTATAAGTGTTATAACCCTAAAATATGTAACAACATGTAACTATGCCATGTGATACGCGCAGTTGGTTGACAGTCGTCTACGAGTAAAGACATATAATAATAAATTACAGTCTAACCAGTAATTAGTCTTTTATTATAATATTACATGGTGTCAGGTGTTGTCTGGTATTTTTATCAAAAATGGGAAGAGAAAATAAACCAAGTGTTAGTGAGAACCTTAGTGGAAAAACAAAAAGTATTCTCTCTGGACAGAATTTGGCATCAACGATCCCACATTTGAATTTAAAAAGCAGCAATTTGGCGGCCACGTGGAAAAATTGGTTTAGTCAATTTAAAATTTTCATGAGAGCAGCAAATCTAGAGGAGCAGCCCGATTCGCGTAAAGTTGCCCTATTATTGCATCATTTGGGGCCGGAATCTTTCGATATATTCCACTCATTTAATATGGATTTAGATGAAGTTACTTACGACGACTTGGTTAAAGCATTCCAATCTTACTTTTTGCCCAGAGTTAATATTGCAATGGAACGACATAATTTTTTTTCACGTGCACAAAAAGTTGATGAGTCAATCGATGAGTATGCTACAGTTTTAAAAAATTTAAGCTTAACATGTGAATTCGGTGAACTAAGAGAAAACCTCGTGCGTGACATTTTTGTTTGTGGCCTACATGACACTTATACTTATATAAAAGAACGGTTACTCAATGAGGGAGACATAAAGCTTGAAAAAGCTATTGAAATTTCCAAGGCAATTATAATTATCAAGGAACATTCACTAAATTTGCAACATTCAAACGGGATCAATACAGTCATAGGAGCTTTACAAAAAACTAAAAATAGACAAAATGGTAAAAGAAGTCAACATTTCAACAAAGTCACACACCAGCGGCCATTCCAACACACACCACCAAATAAAAATCAGTTATCAGGCACATCGTCCAACAATAAATACCACCAATCGAGCATTCATGTTGGTAATTCACATCAGTGTTCAAGATGCGGGGAGGTTCATAAGCATAGATGCCCTGCTCTCGGAGTCGTTTGCAGAAAATGTGGCGGAAGAAACCACTACGCCAAAATGTGCCGTTCTAAAATCTACATACGCAATGTTGAAGCCGAATCTACCGTATCATCAGAAGCAGACGAATTATTTTTGGGATCACTGCAATGCTCGTCAACATCATTATCGTGGGACATCCACCTGCACATCAATGGGATCAGTTTGAAGTGTCAACTGGATACTGGAGCTCAAGGGAATGTGATGTCTTATACAACGTTTCGTAAGCTAGGTCTAAGCGATTTTAATATAATTCCAACTTCCAGTCGAATTTTAACTTTTAGTAAAGAACCGTTACCAATTATGGGTCAATCAAATATTACTTGTTTTTATAAAAATATTTCTAATGTTATAAAATTCTACGTCTCTGAACTCGACAGTTCTTGGATTACCTACCTGCATTGAACTAAATTTAATTAAACGCGTATATGAATTGAACTTTGAAAAAGATACGATAAATAGTTTACCTGACAAGAACAAAATTAGTTTTAATATTTACCATAAGAATTTGAAGTTTTTAAATAATTTTAGTGATTTGTTTAATGGGCTAGGGTGCCTGAAGAAGAAAATTCATTTACATTTGAAATCTGATGTGGAACCAGTGATTGATTGTCCGCGTCGAATACCATTTGCCTTAATAAAACCCCTTCAAGACGAGTTAAAACGAATGGAAGATCTTGAGGTGATAAAAAAAATTGAAGAACCAACCGAATGGGTAAGTTCTATTGTTTTAGTACAAAAACCTAATGGAAACCTGCGATTGTGCCTTGATCCACGAAATCTTAATAAAGCTTTACTTCGGTCACATTTCGAGTTTCCTAATATTGATGAATGCAGAGCTCGATTATGTAATGCACAATATTATAGTTCTTTGGACGCCAATTCGGGATTCTGGGTTTTAGCCCTCGATTATGAATCGTCGAAAATTTGTACTTTTATAACTCCGTTCGGAAGATACAGATTTTTGAGGTTGCCCTTTGGCATAAACGTCGCTCCTGAGATATTTCACGCCGAAATGGTTAATAGTTTTGGTGATATACCAAATGTCATAATTTATATTGACGATTTTCTTATTTATGGGTCCACCATAGAAGAGCATGATCGCAGTCTTAATAGGGTTTAAAAGGATCGCAGTCTCTATAGGTTTAAAATTTAATTATTCCAAGTCTAAATTTCTTCAGAAAGAAATAAAATTCCTTGGTCACGTCTTTAGTCACGAGGGCATACGTCCAGATGAAAATAAATTAAAAGCAATTTGTCAAATGCCTCGTCCACAAACTGTTTCCGATCTTCAACGCTTTTTAGGGATGATTAATTATCTAGGATCATTTGTCAAAAACTTATCGATACAAAATTCTAACTTACGTCAGCTTTTAAAAAAAGAAGTCCCTTGGCATTGGACATCTAAGCATGAAGAAGAGTTTAATGGTCTTAAAAGTCTAATATCTAATGCTCCAATATTAACATATTATGATCCTGGAAAACATCTTACACTTTCCGTCGATGCTTCGAAGAGTGCTGTAGGTGCAGTCATATCTCATGATTCCTCTCCGATAGCATATGCATCCGCAACTTTAACACAAAGCCAACAGAACTATGCACAAATTGAAAAAGAACTTTTTGCGATTCTTTTTGGCTGCAAAAAGTTCCATCAATATATTTTTGGTAAACAAATAACCGTAGAAACTGACCATAAACCCTTAGTACCTCTATTTGAACGTCCTCTGCACAAAATCCCAGTGCGACTGCAAAGGTTCATGTTGCGCCTTCAGTCGTATGATTTATCGGTTATATATAAACCAGGAAAGTATCTATTTGTTGCTGATACATTACTAGGCAGATCAGTATGCGCGGGCTTAACTCCGCTACTAAAAATTTTTGATCGAGCGAGCAAATTTGTTGTTTTATCAACCTTGCTCTCGCTCCGCATGGCACTTTTCTAAACTTTACTTCGTTATTTCTCACTATTTTTCAATCAAACAATTTCATTTGATAATTTATGGCTCATCTACAGACCTAGATCTATCGAATGACATGCTGCACACATGTGTGGTTATAGCCGATATCTACATTTAGTGCGTACAAGATTAGTCCGAAATCGTTTTCGGACCACTATATTCCCCGTACATGCACGCGCTAGGCCAAAAAGTGGGTGATTGCTCTCGCTCCGCTCGATCAATCAAGAGCCCCTTTGCCTGATAATATCTTAACCGAATTCGACCAGGAATTGCGTTTACATTGTAATCTCTTATTAAAACACTTGCCTGCGTCTGAGTCTAAGATCAATGAAATTCGTCGTGCTACTTTAAATGATGTAGTACTTAATAAGGTTAAAGAATACTGTAAACATGGTTGGCCGAATAATAAAAAAGCAGTTGACCGAATTGCTATGCCTTATTTCAACATCCGTAACGAAATACACGTTACTGATGATTTAGTCTTCAAATGTAATCGACTTATCATTCCTCAGTCACTTCGTCACCAAATGCTTATACTGCTTCATGAAGGACATATGGGCATTGAACGTTGCAAAAATTTAGCACAAGACTATATGTTCTGGCCCAATATAAACCAAGATATTTACAATATAGTTAGCAATTGTGAAGCTTGCATTCGTCACCGTAATTCTATTCCTAGAGAGCCATTAATGGCTCATGATGTTATTTCGATCCCTTGGTTTAAAGTTGGTATAGACCTATTTGAATTAAAGAAAAAAGTATATATTTTAGTAGTAGACTATTTTTCAAAATATATAGAGATTGCTCCACTTAATGCCGGGTATTCAAACAGTCTAGTTGTTACGCAACTTAAATCGATATTCGCGCGACATGGAATACCACAGATCATGATAAGTGATAATGGTCCACCGTTTAATTCGAAGGACTTCCGAAATTTTACGCTAGACTGGAACATTGATCACCTTACATCTAGCCCACACCTTTCTCGTTCGAATGGTCTCGCTGAAAGATCTATTCAAACAATCAAAAAACTTCTTTTAAAATGTCATGAAACGCGATCTGATCCTTACATTGCTCTTTTGCACTATAGAACAACGCGAAAAGGAAAGCTTAATTCACCATCAGAACTTTTAATGTCTCGGAAATTACGTACTAAACTCCCCATTACATTAAATTCTCTTAAACCTGAAATAGTAGACCCAAACAAATACGAAAAGATGGTAGCTGAAAAACAAAATAAAGTCAAAATATATTACAATCAAGGCACAAAAGCATTAAATCCATTAAATATTGGTAACCGCATATTTTACAAGAAAACTCCCAATTCGGAATGGTATCCAGGGACAGTTGTATCAAAATGCCCTGAACCCCGGTCATATATTGTTAGTGATAATAATGGTACGAAATATAGAAGAAGTCGCCAACATATTATTGAATCTCCTGAAAATAATAACTGTAATAAGAACTATGATAATATCAACAATCAATCTGCTGAAGATACAACAGGTACTCAAGCAGCCACAAAAATAATTGCACCTGTATCTGACAAGGAAAACGTTATTAAAACCCGTTACGGAAGACTAATTATACAACCTAAAAAGTTTACTCATACTGATTTTCGCACATAAAATTTTAATATTTTTTTTATAAACTTGAAGTAAACCAATATGTATATTGTTCTTAATAGTATTATAAAAAATTAATAAAATTAATATTTACTTGAATTAACTAGTCAATGTTTATTTTTAATATCTTCTACTTATCCTAAATACTCTCTAATATATTAAGTAATTAAGTAATATCTAACTAATCTAAGTATGTATATCTTGAAAGGGAGATGTTATATGATCCTACTGTTATAAGTGTTATAACCCTAAAATATGTAACAACATGTAACTATGCCATGTGATACGCGCAGTTGGTTGACAGTCGTCTACGAGTAAAGACATATAATAATAAATTACAGTCTAACCAGTAATTAGTCTTTTATTATAATATTACAATAACGTTACTCCATAAATGTATGAGTGAGGTGGCCATTCGACTAGGCTATTACTCGATTATCCAACTTTCCCTTATAGATCAACTGTTTCACGAGACGTGGGGTATATGGCATCATTTTTGTTGATACCCTTGATGTCATCAAGATCTTCCAATTCTGACCAAAAATATTCCTCTGACATGCCCCCATAATGAGTTCTTTTAACCATCATCATTAACCATTAACCATCCATCATAGCGATCAGTTTTACTGATGAAAAAATACGATCTAATCATATCTCCAACATAAAATTGACACGACACGCTCACTTTTGTGGATGCGATGGAGTCTCTTAAAGCACATGTTGCTTTTCAATAGCGCATGTTTTGTAAGGCATTTTGAACCGTAGTTATGACGGCTGGGATATTTTGGGTACTTGAACGACAGCGTTATTTCACTGGAACAGGAACATTCAATAGTCAATATGTTGAATCAAATTCATCCGCTTTGGCACTCACAGCCTGCCTGGTGGGAGGTTCAATGCGACCGATAATTGTATTAAGCTCTTAAAATAGCGACTACCAACTCACAACTTCGGTAATAATTTGTATTAATTTCCTCTCGTCCGTGGACTTTACCACAATGAAAATGCAAGTCTTGGGTTAGGTTTTGCATTTGACAGATCATAAAAAAACGTTTTTATTAAAGTACAATATTGTTATGTCCCTGTTGAAAACCCAGTCGCTTCTGTTGAGTCCGGTAATTATGGGGTCCCGCAGGGATGCTTATTTCGCCCTCTACTTTTTTTCAGAAATAATATCAACACAACAAGACGCTGTTAGCCTATCAGCATGTGAAATATTCAAAAATTAAAGTTATTTGTCTACATTTTGGCCGTTGGATTCTCTTTTTAAGCTATTTTGCCAGAGTGATAAAGAATAAGAAAGCAATCAAAATTCGAGCTTGTATTGTCTACTGCTACTATCCCATTTAGAGAGAAATATTACACCACCATTTGGGATGGTTCATTGCAAACTCTAATAGCAACCGCTTAAGACCATAGCTGGACCAACACTACCTTCACACTCCTCTCAGATTTTAATTGAATTTTTCATGGTGACTAGCCTTTAAGTCACCCCATTCTCCAGACACAGCCAGCAGCACAATCATTGTCGTTTTTTCTACTTTACTCGTAGTCATCGTCTGTGTTATCAATTTGAAGCAAAAGGTCATTAACCACAATTCGAGTCGCCACACAATGCGTCTGGGTGCCACGTCTATCCACACATATCGTCTTCTCAGCCGCATGGACATCACCCTCACCTCACGTCTCATATGTACAAGTATCTCTCTAGTGTGAACAACAAATTATTCCTCTTAATGCGAGCACAAAGAAGCAACTCATGTGGACTCTTCACACTATTTATTGTGGCTGCAGTTGCCTCCAGTTGATTACCAGACCATTCTCCTTTTTTCCTTGTTCTACTTCATTTTGGAATGTGGAACGTGTATGTGTATAAGCCTCGTTCATATCGTATTTCGTCGAGTTCAGTTCATATAACAACCGTATGCTATGCTAATTGACCTAAACGTCTCGAAAGAAATAATTCTAGCAACCATGCAAGGAAGCCATTACGATGCGCAACCCTTCCAACCCAGAAGACAAACAGAAAACGGGAAAAAATAATCATTATCCTTCAGCACTTCGTTTACATTCCTTAGCGGTCTGTCAGCAGATTTTTTCCTCATTCCAGCTCATTACATTTCATTCGCATTTCAGTTTCCATTCATTCGCATTGATGTTGCGTTGTATGTTCTTAATTTTCAAGAATTTTTATCTATCTACATACCAATCAAAAATATTTATCCTTCTTCTAGTTCGGTGTCCTTCGTGGCAGTGCAGAAAAGTTTTTTCTTCCTTTTTCGTTCCTCCTTTTCTCGGTTGTTCAACAATTCCAATTGCTTGCGATTACCTCACTAAGAGATGGAAGAAGTAGAAATGAAACCAACTACGTCTGCCCTTAACTGAAAGTTACATCCTTTCTCGTTGTCCTGCCGACCGTCACCGCCACCATCATTTCTACTACCACTGCCACAACTATCGACCTAATTTGCGGGGATTCCAAGTGCAAATAAAAGTACCTACTGCTGCAACATTTTTGCATCCTCTGCCTAAGCCCCCGAGGGCACGTTCCAACTATACCTTTAGCACAACTGTTCCACCAGAAGTTTTGATATTCACTCCAGCTGCTGCCATTTACAGAGCAATTCAAGGCATTCGCAATGACGTTCATGCCGAGCGGACAACCAGTTCTACCGACAAACGTCAGAGATAGTGGAGAAATGTTGAAATCAGGATAATGTTACGGCTCCTGATTCCTGTGGATGCAAGTAGGATAAGAAAACGCGAACAGAAAAAAATGAGCGCCGCGGAATTGGGTCAATTCGAAAGGATTACTCCCACATACTCGCATATTTTATCTGCAATTACAAACATTCTCATAAACATTATTCCGCAAGGATGGCATGCAGGAAAGAGCAAAGGAAGCAGATGGGCATTCCTGGAATCCTTTAAATCTCTCTAAGTATTCCCTCTAGTGATACAACAGCGGATTTTGAGTTTTTTTTATATTTTATTTTGAAACATTACTTTCATTCCTAATGAAGTTTCACTTTGCAACGACCACATCCTGCAGCCTACGTCGGACCATAATCACTACACCGTTACTCTGAATGTAGTGCGGCACATAAACTGCAACGTCTCATTTCACGTGTGCCACTGCAAGCCATCCGGCGAACATTTGCATGGAGTGGATTGCGCCTCACTTCTACTTCGGTACTATCGCATCCTGTCATCATCCATACCTACTTTCGACCATATGCCACAGTCGAAGTGGGCCGCGCTGATACTGCAGAGTCATTGATGTTTGTGTTTTTTTTTTCCTTTTTGGGGGACCCGATCCAATGGCGCTATTGGTGTATGTCTCTTTCCTGGTGTTTTGTGTTGTGTATGTGGATGCATCCACCGGTTGGCATTCAGAATTCGTAAGCAATGGCATTGCCAGGGGAAACAGAAATAATAATAAAAGTAATGAATGGAATGTGTCCAAGGGATTCATTTTTATTTGTTTGCCTTGTAGCCTCAGCGAACCATAGGGTGCTTTCAATTTGTTTTCGAATCGACCGTCCGAGGATTTTGTTTTTACAAATTGACGCAAAATTGTATTGATGATGTTGATGAATTTGATTTGATTTAACGGATGTTCAAATACATTAACAGGGAGTAGATATATTGACATATCTTCATGGCAAGGTACCTGGAGTTCGTATGGTTTATGACTTTTCCTTCGTCTCCCTTATCTCAAGAACAGGTAATGATATCGACTCCGGACCAATTTCATTCGACGCGTAATTCCATTTTAAACCTCAGATAAGGTTTGCAAACAATTTTAATTAGCGGTTTATTTTTTATAACACAAAGACTACTGTACAGTTATTGTAACATGTTCCTTTTCTCTCATATCTTAAGCTTGTTTTACCAGAATAAGTGACAAGGACACTTCGTATTTATCGAATTGTTAGGAGAAAAAAGTACTATCAAAAGAAATCGTATTTTAATGGGAGCTTATTGACCATTTCCTAGCACAAACGTGTCGGTGATACACGATTACAAGGTGGGGACTTCGACTTGGAAGGCACGCAACGAACTGGACAGCCGCGAAAGTTTCAAACGCTTTAAAAATCGTTTGATTTTTAACTTGTCAATAAAAGGGGAATGCCTGACAAGCATGAGAATGATAAAAAGCATGAAAACTGGATCCCAAGCGATTTGAAACTAAGAGACGTTGAAGGGAATTTTTTCAGAACTGTTTCAACGGAAGTAAAGCGAGGAATCTTTTCATCGACTTGTCGTTTGCGATTAACCATTACGACAATCCCAAACGCCGAAAGACTTGTATTAACCATCAATACAAGGGCTAACCATCAATATCCATAACGAAGCCAAATTTTCTTTGACCAAGTTCTGTATTTAAAGGAATCAAATGGATTTGGTCTACTATGAGCTGTTCAAGTCAACACTGGCGCCTTCTCTGACAAGGAAAATAAGCTGGACTGTGTATTCCTGGCCATATCTTTTAAGTGGCCAAAAACCAAAGTTCACATTTGGCCGAATTTGGCGGGCTATTTTTGGTCTTGGCTCTTCTGGCCCTTTCTTTTAGAATAATTGGTTTCGATATCATAATCATATGCCCATGATTCGCCAACAGTAATGTCGCTTTTCAGTAAATCTGGATCATCATTCAAGCTATTCAACGTGATCCTCCTGCGACGGTTCTTTTGGTCAAAATCTTGCAAATTCGAAACAAACTTCGCTGACACCCATTTCAAATATCATAAAATGGTGCACCTCTAAGTAGAGCTACTATTGGAGCCATTGACCATCTGGCAAGAACTCAAGGTTCAGTATACCAAAAGAGCGGTCTTTCTTGCATATTGTTGTTTTATGGTTTTCGGTATCCACAATACTGAGACAATTAACCCTTAATTTTAACGTAATTTATGTAAACTCATCTTTCTTCATTGTAGTGCTAAGTTTCAGTAGATTTTCATCATGGTCTCCCGAGTAATTCTTATTCGCCACTTGTTTTTTTAAACTTAATCTTTTTAGAATAAGTTTTGCTATAGCTCGTGAAATATCCTAGCTTGGCAGCCGAGAAAATTTCATAGCATGAGCTAATTTCTTTAGCGATTTACCTGATTAAAATTGGGCTATCATTCATAGTCGCTTCATTAGTTGTTGATATGGTGTCTTATCTTCAACATGATAATGGCTTTAATCACTTTTTTTAATATGATATCACGCTAATGATTGATTATATTTTTAATTCAACGCTTCCTGAATTGACTTCAAATGAAGTCACGGAAAAAATCTGGAAGAAGTCAAGTGATATCAGAGACCACTCAAAATCACAATTTTTTCAAAATTAGACCATTGAGAAACAATTAACGCCACAAAGCGATTTTGGCTCGGACTTTTTTGAGCTGTGACACCTTCTTGCTTCAGTCAGAACTGTAATTTAAAAAACGTACAGCGTGCGCCATCTCATATGGGTCGATGTAAATTTCGAATAAATTCAACAATTCTCAACAGATTTTGGAAATTCAAAAACTTTTATTTAATTTAGACCCTTACAATTTATTTTGATTAATTTTTGAAAACAAAATCAATTAAATGACCGCCTTTATTGCCGATGTTGCCGATGCAAAAATGGGCTCGTTTTCGCGCATTCGAAATTCCTGCGATTTCCACACGAATGTTTCTTTTGAGCTGTTCTATTGTCTTCGGGCCGTTAGCATACACCTTGCTTTTCAAGTATTCCCAAAGAAAAAAGTCTGGAGGAGTCAAATCCGGCGATCTCGGAGGCCAGTCAATATCGCCCTTTTTTGACACCAATCTTCCAGAGAACTTCTTACTCATTGTTTTGTCCGCAGTATGGCATGTCGCGCCGTCTTGTTGAAAACAAAAGTGAAATAAGCCATTTTACGCATTTCAGGGACCACATAATGGGCCAACATCCGCCGATATCAATCGCCATCCACTGCCATCCATCGCCAACTTTAATGATATACGGTCCAATGATGGTTTTAGCGCATACATCGGCCCAAACAGTAACTGTTTGATCATATAGCGGCTCTTTGTGAATAATGTGAGGATTTTCGGTGCCCCAGAAGCGACAATTTTGTTTATTAAATGAGCCAGAGAGCGTAAAATGTGCCTCATCGGTCATCAAAATTTGCTACCAGAACTCCGGCTCAGCATTAATCATTGCAACGACATTTTGTGCGTATGCCAAGCACCGTGGCTCATCTTGTGGCAAAATTCTTTAAGTTATCTGCACTTTGTATGGAAATAAGTGAAGATCATCCTTTAAAATTCTCCGCAAAGTGATCCCACTGATGCCTAACTACTGCGAACGGCTCCGATATGACAAACTTGGGTCTTCCTGAACACTGACCTTCACAGACTGAATAGATGAGTTTGAACGCTGCGGAAGTGCCCTAGGTTGCTCACGAGGGCTGGCCACAGAATCAAATTGAAAAAAATTCGAGGTCCAACGACGAATTGTACCTTTTTTAGGCGCAACACGATCACGATATTTTGCACGATACGCACGTTGAGTTGGCACAATCGAGCGTTAATTTTTAATGAACATTGAAACTATTTCCGCGCGTTCATGGTTTAAATTGTATTGAATTGACGTTTCCAAAATGATATGACATATGAAAATCGGTTGACAATTGTTGAAGTTATTCGAAGTTTACGTCGACACATATGAGATGGCGCACTCTGTATTATCATGGCCCCCTATAAGCATTCTTTTTAAGATTACAGTTTGACAGTGCCGTTATTCCAGGCCAATCAGTCACGCGTTGGTCGTGGAGACGTTTCTCATGAATTTAAAGAATTTTTTCGTTGGCGCAGAACCGACGACTTTGTGTATTCACTTTGCCAAAAGTCATGTTCAGTTAGTGCCATGTTCACCGTCAAATTCGCATACGCGACGTGGCCTGTCGATGCGTTAAGTTAATATTGATCTCACGACGCAGGCCTAATGATTCTCATCCGACTGCCTTGGTCGACGATGCCCTTGAAGACTCTTTGTTCACGCGATATTTTGCACGATAGGCGTTGCGTTTTCACAATTGAGAACATGTTTAGAATGAAAAGCAGAACGATAACGGTGTGTTGTCGTAGCATGTACTGTTTCATGATTCCACTGATCCAAAAAATTACTTCTACTGGCGCTTTGATCACGGGCTGTCATAAACCGATATGAAAGTTACAGTTTGACAGTTGTCAAATGTTTGAATGACCCATCCTAGATATAACAAAACACAAAATATTTGAAAAAAACTGTAAGATCAATTCGTGATGTTCATGACCTTTTCGCCTCATCAAGTATTCAGGTTCCACGATTATCAAAGTCGATTGAAAACCTCATCTCAAGGTTAAAATTATTTCTAACCATGAAATATCATACTGGAGAGGGCCAAACTCCTACCCACCCTAGCTCCTAGGCTATATAAATCTGGAAAGCCAAGGTCAAGCATTCACACTTATAATTTTCATCTCTGATCATGATATACTGACGGGAATATTCTGTGGGACGTTACCCGACTAACTAAATCTGGTCATACCGAACTACGGTTCGTGCCTTGAAGTTGTGAACTTTCTTGACGGAAACGCTATTGACAGCAACCTTGCTATATTCGACATGTCATCTGATTTAACAGACACCTGAGACCAAACCACCAATATTGCTGTGGTTTGAATATGATTTACTCTTGTCTCCAGTTAAACATGTCTACATTTAAAAACCCAACATAAACTGAAACAACCTATCTAACACGTAACCACAATACTCGTGTCCTTTTCATTAAACTCTTGTAACACAAAATCGAATCCAAATTTGCAAACCCTGGCTGTTTTACCATTTCCCAGTCACAAAATCACCACAAGGCGACTGCAACTCCGCCTTTGTATCCTGCCACACACCACCTCCTAATTATATCCAAACTAAAGGCTTCGCTCGGCCATCGCTCGTTACATAATACCTCAAAGTAAAACAGCAACAAAATGGAACCCCGAACCCTTTTTGTTTGTTTTTTTATGTCATCTCTTAATTTTCATCGTCCTCCTATTTCAGGGCTTCTTTGTCCTCGATTCCTCTCGTGTAAGGTTATTATTGATTAACCTACATCGTCGGCCACGAGGAAAAGTATACTCTGCATGTGTGCATACATAAACAACCCAACAAAGGGAAATATTTTTATTTTGTGGAAAAAAAGCGAAATAATGAACAACAATTCAAGCAGAGCATCCTAATTTCCTCTATAACAGCATGGTACACGAAAAATCAATTACAAACACCAACATACGGTTGGACTGACTGACCTGGATAAGCTACAGTGTGATATACATACATACATACCGTACCATGGTAGGCAGTGAATTATGGTCCGGCAAAGGTTGTTCTGTTTTGGTGAAATGAAATTTTGCAGACAATTATTCCATTTCATGGATAAAGAACTGCTTTGAAGTTACAAATTATTTGCAGGTAAATAATAGCTGTGTTTGCTATCTTTTTGAAGGTGAGTCC
The DNA here is from genome assembly GCA_958301585.1 of Merodon equestris. Taxonomy (NCBI): domain Eukaryota; kingdom Metazoa; phylum Arthropoda; class Insecta; order Diptera; family Syrphidae; genus Merodon; species Merodon equestris. Next base: position 7,976,933 of record OY284415.1, read on the forward strand.
TTAAAAATTGCATTGCAAAATATGAGCTTTGTCCTTTAGGACTGATACTGTTCTGCCTTAGAAATGGCGATAGTTGACTTTTCTCCATTTCATGTAGAACTAAGATGGGCCTCAAGGGGAATGCATCTTCGGGCTCCACACTGGCAACTCGTTCGCCGTTTGGTTTCAGCATTACCACGCTTATCATGTCCAACCCAAACTGCTGATATCCAGCAACAAATTTTTATGAGAAAGGCTACCAAAAGTATTTTCTTTAACTCGCTTCCAAAACTACAACCAGCGCCAAACAAAAACACATTATAGTTTTTTTTTGGAGCAAACTTGGAGCAAATTTAATTGCAATTAAGGCACTTATGGTAAATACTCTGCCGAAATGCCTTCATACCAAACTTTTTTGATCAAGCTTCTTTGTTCGTATATTGGCTGTTATTTTGGTCCAAATATGTGCCCAAACCTTACTTAAGATTACTTAACTCAAAAAGGGTGCTCAGATGATTCATAGTGATACCTTTTGGAGGAGTGCTTAACCATGACAAGAATACAATTTTCCACATAACCTTCATCTTGCCTATGACGGATGCTGCGAAAGTCATCGGGTTCTATAACACTAACCGGAAATGTGACACTTGAAGCTCAAAGTTCTTCCTTCAGGGTTGACGATACCACCACGGTACCGAAATAGAATCCAATAGTCCAATCCAATAGATTTGGTTTTTTGAAGCCTTATCTTGCTCTACCTAAGTTCAGTTGAAGCCACTTTAATGAAGTCGTTGTAAATCTACTTACTTAGATGCCACTAGCCAGTACTATAATAATCAGCGTCGAGCGTGATGCCGAAGAAATCACATGATTACGTGCCAAAATACTTTTTTAACATCGACATCATCACCGACATGATCATTGAGACCATAGTTAACTCTAAGGTATGGTAAATAAATTAATAAAAAAATTAGATCTTATGAACTGATCTAACGCTTTGCCCAAGACAGTAAATATTTAGCAAGTAACAAGGAGCTCACCAGATTAGTTCGCCAGAATAGGTTGAAAGACAGCTTATACTTATGATGTCTATGGAATGACTGCATATGAATGAAGTATATGCACACGTCAGGGATATGTAAGGCATATGCCTTAAAGGAGGAGCAGATATCGCAAATAAAATGCTTTATCTTGGGATTCTTCCTTCTGTTTCGTGACCTTAATCTCCACCACATCGGATTAAAATTCCCAAATTTAGTGCTCAAAGTTGTAACTTTACACACCCAATAATCTATTTCCTTTTACGACTCAACCTTTGGGGTTTTCTTCAATCAGTTTGCTCAAAATCACTACGATGCCAAATGGCGGTTGTGTAACAAAACCAGAAACAAAATGAAGTTGAGCCAAATTTTAATGATATATTTGTCACTTTTCGAATTCGACCCAAAACTGTCAACTAAGGCTTCCACCCTACGTATTCGTATCACAATCATTCCTCTCCGCTATCGCGTACCATCTTTCCCAAATTTAGGTCATATTTTGAAGACTTACTCTCTTCCGGTCCGATATTAAAGCAATCATGACCTCAATCAACTCCATCGTTCCCCATACCACTTCGCCTATGCACTCTACTGGAACTTTACTTAATTACTTTAGCTCCTTGTCCCGAAACCCATTATTTCCTCACTTAACACGATGCCATCCTTCAACGATCCCTTACCCGCACGCAACACACCACTTCCGTCCGTTTCGAAAATGAGGAATACCATAAGCCCAGCACGGGGAAGGACACTCTGAAATTTATGTCACATAATTTCCGAAAATAAGCTCCACGAGTCGACAGGGACCAGGAACACGATGATGGGCCCAATGACACAGCTATACGAGTATACATACACCCACTGCCGCAGGCCATATATACAATAACAAAAACACACAACCACTGCCGACTATGGTGACGATAAGGTCGGGAATTTGCACGACACCAGCGAATATACTCGAACGATCACCGATGGCTACGAACTTTGTTCCAAACACCCGTTTTGTCGCCCAAGTTAAATGGCTCCCCCGATTGTTGGTCCCATGGAAATAAAATTAACCTTTATCCCCACTCCCCAATGACGCTCATGCCCATCGCAACTCAATCGGCTTCTCGATAATAGGTACTAGCGTAAAAAGTTCTAGCCACGAACAACAAACAACGGCAAAGGAGGAGGGCGCCTGCTTGACTTTACGACCCACTCGTACATGAAAGGAAAAAAATTGGAACTTCCCCTATGGGTAGGATACTTACCCTAAGGGTTATAGGACTATACACACCCATTCATGGAACACAGTCTGATTACTCAAAACACGCCACGACACCACACTACACCACCGCCGCCCAGTGTTGTGGCTGCGGCTCGATACTGATACAGGCTTCCGCTCCACCCTGGCGAGTGCTGATAATACGTGTACCATAATGGAATCAATTGGGATTCCATGTGCACGTAAGATCGTATGGCAGTTCTAGCGCAGGGACTGGATTGTGTTAATTTCGCGGCTAACGGGAAGACATTAAGGCGGCAATTTATCCAAAAATTGTTATGGACTCGACACGGCGAGCTCTGCGGATTCAAGTGTTTTCCCGTGTACTTCCGATGGATTTTTCCGAGAGGTAATTTTCATTTCTAAGGACTTGATTATCGCTCGTTCATTAAAGAGTTGGATATGGGGATGGAGGGAATTGCCAGGATGTAGAGACAAGAATGAGCTCCAAGTACTCGTATAATATTTGCGTTGTCCTTCCTCTCTTGGGAATTGTCGAAGAAATTCAATTCTCTTCCGACTTTTGCTGATGTAATCACTCGTGTCTGACGGTTTTATTGTGTCGAGGACGAACTGAAAAGGGCAGAGGTCTATTCCCCATGGAGATGTGGAGATGCGTGTGTATAGTTCAAGAGCCTGGGGATGTAGTATGAGTTATTCGAGGAACTTACGAACATATACGAGTACTCGTGGATATGAGAGCGACCTTGTTATTGATATTATAGTTTCCTGGAACAAAAATCGAAGCAAAAGTGATGAATCAGTCAATAAATGGAACCCATGGATTCACGGAGGGTAGTGTGGAAGGGTGGAATTTAACGAATGAACTTACTATAGAGTTTGCTACAGATTGAGACTACGTAGAACGATAAAAAAACATTTACGACTTGCCGATGTATGTTTGGCGGATTTTCATATCACCAGCGTATAGGTACGAAAAGTTGAAAGTTTATGATAACACAATTGACATCATTAATGGTTAGAATAGAAATGAATTAACCGAGATGGAAAACTTGAGGGATTTCGAAGGTAGCATTATTTTAACCAGAAATAGAAGATTGACGACCTATTAAATAGGATTTGATCCCCAGTATAAAACCGAAGAAAACCAAGAGCAGCGAATTTAGGAAACAGAATTTGATGGAAAATTTTGGCAAATACCTTATTGTAGTTGGTCTTTCTCAATTAGGTCAATCGATCGACCTTATTGGTAGCCATGTTGTCTAAGGCACTATGAAACTCAGCGCCTTCAATGTGCTTCAAGATATTGATGTGGAAGATATGGATATTGTTCCGTACCGCTTGTGGCTTGAGAATACGAAGTTTATTCGAAAAATAAGGTGAACTTTTATTTTTCTCCAAGAGCTTTATTTATTCATCAATATCTATTTTGTCCAGTGCTTTTGCGTTTTTTTTCAACTCTCGACGCACATCTAATAGTTATGCGCTTTTTGTTATAGACTTAAGCTCTTTACGCGATGCGGTCCTGATGGAGTTAATCGAGGAAACCTTCTTCCTTTCATGAGTTTTGGTAAGAGAAAAAAATCGTGAATACGGTACCTGAGACATAACTACGGTATCATTTTTGGCCAAAATACTACCCTCAAGCAACGATGGGTGAACAGGTGCAGTATCGCTGATGCCACAGCCATGCATTTTTCCCACAAATCCGGATGATTTCTTGACGAAAACGGCAAATAATTCCAAGGCCATATTCCGTATTGACAGTATGACCTTTTGGCAAGAACTCATGATGATCCACGCCATTGTTATTGAAGAAAGCAGTGAGCATAGCTTTCACGTTGACCGATCTTGCTGTGGTTTTTTTTGGTCTAGGCCCATTTGGCCTCTTAACTCACAGGTCGCTTCCATTGGCTTTATATCATTATCATGCACCCATGTTTTGTCACCGGTTACCTTGTCTAAATCTGAATCTTCACGTCATGCAACAGCTCTTGAGCGATGCTCATGGTCAAAATTTAGAAAGAAACTGAACAACCCATACGCCCAAACTTCTGAAAAAAAAAATCGTGACATGAGCCAATCGTTTGCCAACATCCTCAGCGCTCTATGATGATTTTGTTTTTTGCTCACAGAAGACTCGCCAAATGCTAGAGATAATATTTCGAAATTCGAATATGCTTAGTTTGCGAAATTCCAGAAGTCACTTTATTTTTTGAACAAACCTTGTACAAACTTCTTCAATAGATTGGTCGCACATATCATTCATGCTAAATCTATCCAATGCCAGCCAAAACTAGTCACCCAACATGGCATGATAGCAAACTCCATTGATTATGGCGATCATTTTCATCAACGAAAAAATATGGTCCAATCACTCCACCGTCATGAAATTCACATCATATGGCCACTTTCTGTAAACGAAATTGAGTCTCTTGAAACACATGAGCGTTTGTTGCTGTTCAATAACGTTTTTTCGTTTATTTTCAAAGCCATTCAGCCGAAAATGAGGCTCGTCGTTGAAAATGACTTTTCGATGAAATTTTCTTCAAACTTTTGGAGAAGTTTAAGCGCTAATCAAGAAACGTCAGTTCTTGAGTTAATTTGATCTTGTAAGACTGTAGGCCAAAATCTTTACATAAAAATTCGCCACAATATGGAATAAGATATGCCCGATTCCTGTGAATTGTGTGGAATCGACTGATCGGCTCATTTTGGCCGCGATATTTTCGGTATTTCGACCGGTCCGCTATCTCACTGGCATAGGAGCATTCAATATATTGACTTGAATTTATTCACTATAGCTCGCACAGTATGTACAGGAACAGAAAATTGGTGTAAGAGCTCTTCACGTCGTGAAAATTGACTCAGAAATTATGAACTTCGCCGTGATAAAAGTGTAAATCTTGACTGACGTTTGGACATTGACAGATCCTAAAAAAAGTTTAAGAAAGGGTTTGTATTGAAATACAAAATTGTTAGGTCCCTATTGAAATATTCTGAGTAATCTATCTTAGTCTGTAAGTAGAAACGACTAAACATTTGGTTGAACTTGAGATTCTTCTCTAATAAATGCTGAAGCTTTATTTCAGAAAATCCTTACGAGTTCCCATTGAAAGCTTTATCAATCACTAGGTAGCACTTTTGCTCATATTTCGAGCATGATGCTTTGGGCTTCTTCGAAAGATTAGACGCTCTGCTCAGCCAGGCCATACATCATTGATATGGCAGCGATGCCTTAAGAATATGGTATATATAACTAGATTTAGTTACATGTGTATAATATTGTAGATACTAATAAATTTTAATGGCTTGAGCATCATGTGGCGAAGCCTATGGCTGCAAAATCATTGTCTCTACTCGTATTGTGGCCCTTTTCAATGCCCGGCTCAAACGGATAATGTACGTTTGATAATGAGCTTCAGTCAGTATGAGCTTCGAAAGACGGGTGTGTGGCTCAATCGCCGATATTGACACATTTCCGCGGTGTCTCCTTATTTTTTATTTTTATTTTTTGAAATGTCGTAATGGATCCAGCTTTTACTGCCAGTAACAATAGGATGAAGAAAACCCTTCCTTTCTAGTCGCTGAAGCAGTAGTTCGCTCGTGAAAAAACTAGGATCGAAATCTCTCGACTTGAAGGCATGTGCCTCTCAATTTCCTTACTTTTAGACCTTTGTTGAGTCCAGCCCAAAAATCTACGCTTTCTTGTTGCGTTCGACATGGATTTTGACCCAGTAATGCCTTTAATTCTACGTCTTTAAACTTTTTCACTAGTCCGGGACGGCCCGTTCTTTCTCTTTAAACATTCGACGCGCCTCAGCAACCGATTTTTTCGAGTTGAAACCAAAAATCAAAACTTGCTGCAAATGTCGCTTATTTGGCTTGCAAATCGATGCCAACGAACGTTCATAACTCTAATAATAAAGAATTGGTTGCAGATGCCCAGGCTTATCTGATCTGATATTTCTGAACTGCATGCACCACTAGCGTCATCTATTGGAAAGCGGCAGATTCCCACTTGTTCATCTGCTTTTTAGGCTTTAAGGCAACTGTGACTACATTCACGCCTACAATATAACATAGAGTTAGTGCTAACCGCGACAGTGTTCTAAAGTAACCTCAAAATTTAAATGGCAACCGACTTTGATCACACCGTATTGCTCGTATGACCTCCGAATAAAAATCACTACAATACACCTCTTTGCATGATTGCACAATCCCCTCAAGCACGATGACCACATCCCCATTTACGACAATGACAACCTTTCGAGGACACTTCAGCCTCACATTCTACTTGGAGCAAACCCAATCCTATCGGATGGCCATAGAATATAGCCTTCAGACTCAAGCTCATTAATATCCTCTATGTCATCTGCAAAACCGATTCTTGCCATACGTGTCACTTTCAATCCTAATTACTTTGTTATTATGAAAAGCCTCAAAGCCGATACAATCCCAAAGCTGGATCTACCAAATGGGCCTGTGTATGCACTGGGCAATCCACTAAAGTCCTCGTGCATAAATAAATAACTACATACAAACCTCAATTCTAAGTCGAGCAAGTTATCTCATCATTATATCCAGCTAAAGTCGTCGGCACTTCGATGCACAGCTATGCAATTGCACTGATTTCTTCGACTTTTTTCCCTCCCATCTCCTCATGGTCGCTTGTGTGTCTTTTTGTGTTTTATTTTTTTTTCTCTTTTTCTTGTATCAACTCCGACTGAAGATGCAATTAGTTTTTGATTTAACGTTTGCATAATTAATTTCGTTTCCTTGTCTGGCATCGTAGTTGACTTCATAGTTCAGGATCAAAGGAGTCGCTTCGTTCTTCTGTCACTTTTGCATACAAACTGTCTGTATCGCTGTCTCGATGTGTGTTTTTGGGGCAAATAAGACAACACAAACACGTGTCGTCTTGGAGGCGCCGACTCGTGTCCCTACTCATGCTCCTGCTTGTGCCTGTATTTGCGCTCCCCATACCTTAATGTCGCCTCTGAATAGTGTGCATATGCATATCCTCGTTTTTCGAACAGCAGCAACCTACCATCTAGTTCACCAAACGCACAAAGAACCTGGCGACAGACATCGAGCCATGCACATAGTTGCCAGAGTGAATGGAGGAAAAGAGAACTAGGTTGTCTGGTTGGTTAAAGTTCTTCGGTTGAAATCGATACAAAAGTTGCATCGGCATCATGCACACACACACACACACACTGCTCTGGACAATGACAACACGGAACTCGGTCGTCGGTGGGAGGAGAGGAAAACAGATGTTCTAATTTCGAATTGGATATCGGGTACAAATTGCATTGCTGTCGTGTACAATTTTAGATTGATACTTGCAATTGGATTTGCCATCTCTTCGTTAGATCGATCCTGTCCTATCCTTTCCTCTTTCTCGTCGTCCATTTCTATCGGAGACAATTGTTAGTCCGGATATTCCGGGATAGTGATGAATGGCTGTTTGTACTTGGGTTATTTATAGCCATGAACATGAATATTCTCAAATGGTCATTAAATGCAACAATGATGATCCTTGATCCGGCTCCGAGGCACGTGTTCTGGTCCCACCACATCATGCTGCACCGGTATACGCCATTATACCATTTCATCAATTGACCATTTTAGTATTTCAATTAGATTCCATTTAAGCCGAGTACGCATTGATGGAGCATGTACTTAGGGAAATCATTGGCAACATGCGGAATTGCATGGATGCCATCTAGGACTGGTCTAAAACATCCTGATACTTTCCTGCACTGATTATTAAATTCTGTACGTCAGTGGTTCGAGAAATGGAAATTGACGTATTTACCTTTTAGAGCGAAGGGGTGGTAACCGATGAAGACGGGGGGGATTGAACCCGGTACCTATCACTGGCACGTACACATAAACTTTGATGTTCATCGAGAAGATCTGGTTTGTGCCTCTGTAATCAATAAATGAGGCGTTAATGAGTAGTGACGTCGAGTGTATTATGCGCTCCATACCGCACGCTACGAATATGGCATGGATAGGTACTCGTACGTGCGAGATTTGTCACGTGTGCCTAATTAGAAACGGACTGGTTTTGTTTTTTTTAACTTTGTTTGGTATCGCAATCGGTTTCTCTTTAAAGCCAATTACCGAGTCTTGGCTATAATGTTTCTGTTTTTATAACTCCAGATTGTTTATCATGATTTCGCCAGTTGACTACTGAATATTTAAATTGGAGGTGATGAGTCAATATGCGACCTTGACATGGAAAGAATCAAGTGCAGTGAATGAGTTTGCCGGAGTGAGCCCTAAGGAGCGGGGATTCATACCACTTGATTACCAAGAAACAAATCTTGTTCCTTTCCAGAAAGCTTGATTGTTACCCTTGTTGGGTTCTAAAAAAGGCTACGTATCTATTATCATCTACCTACTCTACGACAGAATTACGTTCTCGGATTCGTGGAACCTTACCAAATTAATTTTTCTTACCACAAATGGAATAAACGACTTATTGCTGAGTAGACACAAAATTAAATAGGGAATTCCTTTAACGCGTTAATTGGAACTCTAAATGAATCTGAAATTCAGAAAGCCTCTGTTTAGTAACTCTTCATTCCACGCAATGGTTGCTGGATGCATAGTATCTGAATCAGGCAGATTCATTTATAAGGTTGTTGGGGGCAGGAAATACGAGCTGGGACTCTGCTCCTTTTTCGATACGGCAGCACCTCCCACGACAGGGTCAGACCCACCGTTCGAGGATGAAGAACTACTTGGTGAAAACCTTATTGAGGGTACTAAAAGATGCACGGAACCCTCGCACCGAGCGGGCATTGTATTGGGAGTCTGACCGGCAAAACGCATCGTTCGCCTCTGAGCGTTCATTCGAGTTTTAGGCGGACACTTGTCATGGGACTCGGTGCAAACTCAAAATGTAGCGACCGGTTGAATAACGGCATACCACCAAATCGGGTACGGAGACGTCGGGCATGATTCGCTGTTCAAAAATGAAAACATGTCACAAACTGCAGTTTTTTTTTCCTCTTCAAAGATGTCCGAGAGAGTATAGAAGACAAGCCCCGTCGTCAACGTGCAATTATGCCTAAAGCATTGGATTCACACCATCGGTTAAGTGTTAAGAAGACTAGAAGAAGGATCATCCGGGGGAGACTAGTCATCGCTGGAAATTGGAAATTGCTTAATGACAATGAATTCAGGTCAGTCAGCTATCATAAAACAGGGTCGCAGCGATTTCCCAAACCTCATAAAGTCTCTACTCAACCCAAACCGACTTTCTATACCCTCAAAGCAAACCAACATGGTAACCTAAATTATGTTAAAGAAGCTTACACGTGTGCTCTTAAGGACCTCTCGGAATCCGTCTACCAGGCAGCCTCTGAGTTGTGGAAAAGTCGATGGCAAAAATGGGTCGAGGATTTGTACAATAGTAGTATCTTAAATAAATCCATTTTTGGGATTTTTTCCCCATACTTTGTCTACCAACCCTCTTTTTTGAGCTTTGGCCGGTAAGGAGTGGCAAGCCTATATTAGCTATGCCATCTCTGATGCGATCGGTTTCAAGCCACTATGCACAATAAAACCCTTGATGGCGAGTGCAGACAAGCCGATATAAAGAAACAGAGTGCATACATGGCTACGTTGTATCGACGGGCGAGAGCTGCTTCCGAGCTCTACTAACAGAAAAGAAGGCAGGAGCATGCGTTTCTGAGGACAAAAATAACACAAAAGTTCGAAAGTTTGACCAAAAAATAAAACGAAAATGTCAAAGCGGAAGACAGTAGGAGTGAATACAGGCATCTTGTAGTGGAGCTACTGGCGATGCTGAATATTGAAAAGACCACTTGCAGACTGAATACAGCTCTCAATACAGAGGAGGAGAGATAATTCTTACTATCTGACGACGATCTGGCGATATCGGAACTGAAGTCTATAAAAGCCACTGACAGAGAAGAATCGCCTGACAAACTATTTGAGACAGCTTACTTATGTATCTGTAAGCTTTAGTCGAAGAAAAACTTAGCCAGGAAAACATACAGCAAGGCTCATGTTCAAACCGACACACATTTCACTTTAAGTGTCTGTAGAGATGGGCTATACAGAGATGTTCGCACATTGACAATAGACAATTCTCGCTGCTTCATTAAGATCGGTAGTAGACCTAACGAGACCTTTGATCTCAAAAGGAGATTCGGCCTTATACCGACGTGATTTCTTCAACATCATCATAGAAAAAATTGTGCTGCACTCACAACCAAGTGGCAGATAACATTGACGTGATAAGACTTCAATAAAACGTTTAAGACTATCGAAGCAGAAACTGCTATAGTGCGTCAGAAGTAAAGGAAGGTGAAACGAATAGTATACTGTCAAACTCTCAATAAAAAAAGCGTATTAAATACGGCGTCTTGGCTAAAAAGTCACATTTAGCAGCTATACCTTTGAAGTAGTCAAGTACCAGCGCGGAAATCAGACGCAGAATGACTCTTGCCAACAGATTCTTCATTGCCTTAGGAGGCAATTGAGAAGTGGAGCCATTTTTCAAAAACCAGGGCAACTCCCGGTCCTCCTCTAAGGAGCAAGGCCTAAACATTATCGAAAGTAAAAAAAAGAGCTTTAAGCTGATTCAAGGGAAAAATTCTGCGTGCAATCATTGGTCCCGTTTGCCTACGGAAACAAATTCAGGGATGACTGGGTCATGTTAATCGAGTGGACATCACCACTCCGATACAAAGAAACTTCGATTTCACCTCCGAAGGACAACGCAGCAGAGGACGACCGCATCTAAGGTGGAACACACAGGTGAACATGGACCACATCTATGCCGGCTGGAGGGTCTTGTTAGTTCAAGCAGTGGTTTGCCCATCTAAGTAAGTGAATTATAGCCCCGACGGAGAAGCCTTATGGAATTATCATACATCGCACGACTTCGGCTGCCAATTGAATTTACCATTCCGAGGAATCACATGTCTAAAAAAAAACTACTGGTTCATCACCTTGTGTCTTCTAAGGGGCTTCAACGTCCAAAGCACCAAATTTAGCAAAAATTGATGATGATGGAAAGTAGCACGAACGTTCCCGCGATATTTTTACCTTTTTCGCAGTGAATTTTCACTATTGGCACTAAATGGCAAACAATTTAAAATTTAATTTGGATGACGATTTAAAAACCTATCGCTCTTTGACTTGTGCAGCGACATTTGTTTACCAAGAAATTGTCAGAGTTGTAACAAGGCTATACTATCCAAGGCAGCTCAAGTCATCCAATGATACGAGCTATGTAGCTACATTTCATTGGGCTTTTTTTGGATCATTTCGGGCCGTTTTCTTTTAATTTCAGAAGTTGAACTCGTAGAATTGAGAATTAATTGTCTGACCAACGAGAAGTAGTTCATGCTGGAGGATTCCCTTCCAGTCCTACCATACAAACAGCATCATCTTTTTCGGCGTCAATTCTCATGCTTGTGATCATCCCTTGTTCACGATCTTTGACGCTTCCTTTTGTCATTCAGTTCAGTGAAAGGAGTGAGAGCGAGTATACACGCGTAGGGAGTTTAAACTTTTGTTTTTCGAATACAATTGTTATTACATATTCTACAATGTCGTGCAAAGTATGCAAAAAGAAGGTAGAAAGATCAGAAATGAAAGTCAAATGCTTTGACTGTCATTCCTTCTTACACGCCTCTTGTGCAAATCTGGAGTCCAGCGATTTGGAATTTATGAAAGAAAGCAATAAATCTTTCCGCTGCAGCAACTGTACAATTATCCGCCGCGGGTCCCTCTCGGGTACCTCGGCTGCGCCTTGTTCTGCTTCCACATCAAAACAAATAATTTTTCCGCTGGAGGAGCCACTTATTTCATCTATCGTAAAACCATCCAACAACGTAGAAGTCACTAAAACATCAATTACTTTGGAAATGATTTATGCAGAAATTTTAATGATTAAAGAAAATCAGAAGTATCAAATTGATGCTCTTATAAACAAAAACAAAGAGTGCAAAGAGAAAATTGCATTGCTGGAAACCAAAGTTAACCGCCTAGAACAACAACTACTGGCCAACACCATCGAAATTTTTAATATTCCCAGAGCACACAATATATCCGACACCGAAATTGCTCTGAAAGTCTTCCGAGAGGGATTGAATATGGATTTTAACGAGAAAGATATCGACTTCTGTCATATGAAAAAAATTACCACGTTTAAGCCAAAAGCCTCTCCAAAAAATGTAAATATTCTCCAAGCGAGGTTTATTTCACGCGCTTGCAAAGAGAGAATTATGAAGGCGAAATATGACCACAAAACAAAACTGATGACAACGTGTATCGACAGGAATGCTGTACCACAAAATATGTACATAAATGAGAGCAGATCATATCACACTCGTCAACTGTTGAAGGCTGCTGCAACGAAGAAAGTTTCAAAGGACGAGGAATGGAGCCGTATATATGCGAATGAAGGAAGGTGATAATTTAATAAAGATTAATTGTATTGCTGACTTAGACAAATTATGAATTTAGTTAGTTTAAATAACTCGACCTTCGTCCCACAGCCTCTTCAAATCACCCTTCCTCCTTCCCCGCCTGTCCATAACCTTGAAATCTTTTGTTTACTTCAGAATATTCGTAGTTTAAGAAAAAAATTTTATACATTGTTAGCACACATCGAAAGTCTCGCGAACTTACCTACCATCATTATTTTAAGTGAGATTTGGATTTACCAAGATGAATTAGACTTTTATAATATTCCTGGTTATTTACTTTATGGTAAATGCAATGATTCTTACGCAGCCGGCGGTATTGCAGTATACACTTGTGCTCATATAATTAGGTCACAGGGAAAATGTTTGCATTATTGCCAACTATTTTCTTTATCCGTGAACGTATATATTTTTTTGTGCATGACGTGATCCTCTGTCAATTCAGTTATGTGTTTATTAGAATAAAACAGGAAAAAACTGACCTTTTGGGAAATAGCGATCAGTAATTTACAGTAAGCAGTACGGGTAAGTGCTCATATAATTAAGTCATTTATCTTAAAAAGTGTAAATTGACTATTTACGAAGTGCAAGCTCAATTAAATGAGTTTAATTTTAATATTTTTTTCTTTTGAAATGCATGATAAAGAAAAAAACGGAAAATTGCTGCAATGGGAAAGAAGAAAAGCTCGCAACGCTAGATGATATGGGAAACCTTTCAGAAAATGAAAAACGTTGAAAAAGTTGTAAAGCTTTTAAGCTTTTCTCGTGACAAAATTAAAAACGCCATTAACTATTGCAATAAAATGCCACATTTAATGACAAACCGCGGAAGAAACCTCAAAAGACCACTAAAGCTGAGGACCGAAAGTTGATAAGGACGAGTTAATTAGATCCATTTCTCACCTCAACTGAAATAAGAGCGGAAATGCAGAGCCATTACGGTGTAAATATCTCAACGCAGACTGTCCGAAGGCTTTTAAATGAGAATAATTTGAATGGCCGAATTGCGAGACGAAAACCAAATGTATCCAAAAAAAAATATCAAAAAAAGGCTCGTGAACACTGGCATAAGGACTCATCATTCTGGAAAACGATAGTCTGGAGTGATTAGAACAAATTTAACGTCTTCGGGAAGAACGGAAGGCCATATGTACGACGACCCCCAATAAAAGAACTGGACCCTAAATATACAAAAACAACCGTCGCCAACGGAGGCTCATCGGTTATGGTCTGGGAATGTTTCACCTCATCTGGAGTGGGTCAAATTGTCCAGATAAATGGAAAAATGACAGGTGAAATGTACAAAAAAATTTTAAAAGACCACCTAAACGGCGATTTTGCTGACTATTTACCACTTGCGTGGACATTTCAGCGCAACAACGACCTGGAGCACTGCTCTCGGGTCATTAAGTCATGGTTTGAGAAGGAAAAAATAAAAGTTCTTCAGTGGCCTGCATACAGTCCTGACCTTAACCCCATAGAAAATCGATGGGGTATTATAAAAAGGTCTGTTTCCGCCAGAAAACCCCACAACAAAAGTACCCTCTGGGAAATAATCCATGAAGGGTGGAAAAAGATCACTCCTAGCGAATGTGCAGCATTGGTCCACACAATGAATGACCGGTGTGCGCAGGTAATTAAACAAAAAGGTTATCTAACCAAATATTAAGACAAGAAAGGTAGAAGTAAGTTCTTTAAAATAAAATGTAAGTTAATATCTCAATTTCTTACAGATGACTTAATTATATGTTGCCTTTCCAATAATGATTTCATCCTAAATTTGACGATATTTTTTTTCATGTCATATTTTAGTTTTTTTTAACTATGAAATTTTATTATTTACAAGCCATATATTAACATATATGAAGAAACAATATAATTTTGCAGACTAATTTGAAGTTTTAAAATCATCCAATTGAAATAATTCTGATGACTTAATTATATGAGCACAAGTGTATGTCAAAAATGGTTATATATGTGAATGTTTATTGTTTAATATACCTAGTGCCGATATATTGAAATTGTCCTTAACATACGGCGGTATGTAATACTATGCATTTACAGATTGCATGTATATAGTAAAAGCGTCTTTATGGAAGAAGTCAGTTCCATTTTAAGCGAAATCAAAGCTAAAAACTTAATTGTAGCAGGAGATATTAATATTGATATTATAAATGAAACGGACAGAGACACTGAGAACTACTTATTCTTGATGGCTTCATATGGTCTTAAGAGTGTTATAAATGAACCAACTCGTGTATTTAATTCAACTGAAACTTGTATTGACCATATTTTCATGCGAGTGCATAGGAATAATAAGCATCATTTTCGTGGTAATGTTTACGACTACAGATTAACCGATCATCATATGGTAATTCTAAGTACCGATGATTTTACTAATGCTAACAACGAACCTATGACAGTACGCGAAAAAATTCGAATAAATTATGACATGCTAAATGACTGTCTAAAATATGAATTTTGGGAATCTGTTTACTTAGAAACTAATCCCTCGGTTGCTTATGACGTATTTATCTCGATTTTAAAAAAACATATTGATAATTGCACTTCTATATCTTTGCATGATTCTGGTAGCAAGAAAAATAAGCCCATCAAACCTTGGATGACACTTACTCTCTTAAAAAAAATTTAAAAGAAGAAGAAAATTGCAGTAAAATGTAGTAAAAGTCCACAAAATTTAAGATTAAAAAAGTACTATGACAAATTATGCAGAGATATAAATAAGGAAATCACTAACACTCGCGATCATTACTATATCGATAAGATGAAAACTGCAAAAGGCAATAGTAAAGAAGTATGGAGAACTGTGGAAAATATTTTAGGAACAAATCTACAGTCCAAAACAATCGATGCTTTGGAAGTAAATGGAGCCATTTTATCAGAGGCTAGCGATTTAGCGAACAAATTTAATGAGTACTTCATAAATATTTCCGTAAGTCTTAATCCTTCAACACTTTCAGACAACTCTTGTAATTGCAATAATAGTCAAAATATGTTTACAGATGAAGGTCTGGTGAATAGTTTCGTTTTTAATACCATCACTTCTGAGGAAATTTACAAACTCATTATGTCATTAAAAAATAAACATTCCTGCACAAGTGATAATAGGAAAAATATTGCCTTTAATATAAGCGATATTCTTTCACACTTATTTAATCAGAGTATAACTTATTGATCCTTTCCACAATCATTAAAGTCCGCAGAAGTTATACCTCTCTTCAAAAAAGGAAATCGCAAAGATGTGCAAAATTATCGACCTATATCTTTGCTTCCGACTTTTTCTAAACTGTTTGAGAAACTTTTAAAATCTCGAATGATCTCTTTTTTGGATGATCATAATTTTTTTTCTAATATTCAGTTTGGTTTTCGATCTGGAAAATCCACAGAAGATGCCATTCTTAAGCTTTGCTCTTCTTTGTATGAGGGCTTCAACCTTTCAAAATCTACCATAGCTCTTTTTATAGATATGTCGAAAGCTTTTGACTTAGTAGACCACAACATTCTTCTTAGTAAATTGTACACTTCAGGGTTCAGAGGAGCTATACAAGCTATGCAATCTGTAAAAATTGATGGTACTTTTAGTAGTTCCCATACCATAATAAAGGGTGTTCCACAAGGTTCTGTCCTTGGACCCCTTCTATTCTTAATTTATATAAATTCGCTCTTCAATCTGAATTTCAATGGACTACCCACAGCTTTTGCCGATGATATAGCGTTTGTGTATCAAGAAACCACTTTATTGGATTGCGTTATCAGTATAGAGAAAGACTTAGAAAAATTAAGACAATGGTTTACTTTTCACAAATTGATTATCAGCGAGAAAACCAAAATAATGCACTTCAAAATGGTCGGGAATGCACGACTGCAAAAGATTCTGTTTACCAGTTCATACTTGTGGAAGCAGAAATTTCAATGATAATGTTCAGTTAAGTGTTTTAAAATTGAATCTGTTAGTGTATATAAATATCTAGGGGTATCAATCGATTGCAATTTGAGTTGGAAAGAACATACGCAAGCTACAAAATCTAATATGATGCGTGTGGCGCGAAAAATGTATCTTTTAAAACCGTACTGTTCTAAAAAAGTACTAACTATGTTATATTATGCACTTGCAAATTCCAGGCTACAGTATGGTATTACAAGCTGGGGAGGTTCCTATGGAAGTAAGAAAAATGTTTAATTCGATTAATTTGTGGTAGAAATCGTTTAGCTCATAGTTGGCCGCTTTTTAGAGAACTGCGTATTCTTCCATTAAGACATCTTTACGTTTTTAAAGTTCTTAGAGAATTTTTTAAACGAAGTGGTAACACCTCAAATAGAAATTCCCGTTGTTACAACTTATAATCATGCATTAGTTAATGTTCCGGTCGCGCATAGAACTAAATTTTCTCATTTTTTTACTATTACTGCCCCGAAATGCTTCCACTTATTTCTAAAAAAAGTTAAAGTATGGTTATTTAATACCGATTACGCTGATATTGAATCCATATTTCGATGTGTGACTTAGAGGTATATATGTATCCGATGTTTTTTAATTTTAGATACGTCCAAGCTATGATATGAAGTCCTTTCTCACTGTATTCTTCTTCTTTTTTGTTAATCTCATCCACTCCACATCAGATCCCGAAATTGTAACTGTTATAGATCGTTCGACACTAACTTGTGTATAATAGTTACAGAACGATTTTTCTTCTAAACTTAAACTTATTTAATTGTTCAACAAAAATAACGTTTGTAATAATAGTCTTAAGTAAGGAATGAATAAATGAAATGAAAAAATGAAATATGTGTTCCAATGGCTCGAGTTCATTTCGTTTCAGCAACGCATTGCGGATGTTACTTCGTTCTATCAGGTTTTCGCACTCTACTCATGAGGAATTCATAACTTCCTTTAACAGGCCGTTTTGTGCAAATGTTTCAAACCAGTTTTGTGGTCAATGGCTAGACACGGCTATGCTTATCTTGCTGGACCTTTTGAAGAATTTCATCCGCTTTTCAGTGATTGAACCAACAGAGTGTGATCCACATCAAAATTATCAGAACGAAAGCGAACGAATTACTTTCCAATTATTGCACTAAACTCAATTTTACGCTCGAACTGTCACGTTTCCAACGAGCTCCTAGCGGTGAGCTGGGATCTGCGTTTCTCAAGTTATTTGCGAGTGGCGCCATCTATCGAGAAAACGTTACGAACTTTTGTTTCCCAGACCCAATACAATTGAATTCTTCGGGTACGGAACCTCGATGACAAAACTTAGTCAATTTTAACATCATCATTGCCAGCCTAGTAACTTTCCTTTCGCTAAATTACCAACTACCATAATCCCATAATTACCTATACGGGACTGTTCCCTTCTATCAGGTATCTTATCATGTCATGCATAAGTGAAACACGCAACCATGGTTTATGTGGTGTGAACATGTTCCATGCCAGATAAGTGACGTACGAAAGCTGTGAATGCTTTGTTGTTTGTTAACCAAATTTATCGACGAAATATCCGGCTCGTATGAAGATATAATATATTCAGACAAATGCACCTCGCATATATATAGATATACGATGCTTCACGCGACTGATCACATTTATTTGTTCAAAAAAAAAATCCCAATCGCATGCCACAATGTTATTTCGCACTATATTTTTAAGCGATAATAAGCTTATAAGATACAGGTTTTGCTTTTAATTTTTGATCCAAACTGTATTTTCTATCCTGGTTTTAACCGCATTGAAAATATTAAGATATTCGCGTTATTTAAACCTGATTCTTAGGTATTGATGGCATTTTTGAGCTGTATTCCAATAGAACTTAAACCAAAAAGTATAAGTATAAAGTGATTAGGTACACAAAGTATCAGACGTCCCCTCTGGGTCGAATTTTAAAAATATGGAGTGCCCAATCAACTCTTCTTCTTCTTTTCCTTTTTTGCCGGCGTCGTTATGATCAGAAGTGTAGGACCATAACCTTCCCACTTAACTGCATTCCTACTGGTCCGCTTGTGGGGTCCGCCGGTTTGACCCCAGAAAGTAGCGGCAGGCTTCCCGGTTTGGGATTACTTCATCGCTGAGGCCAATCAAATGCTGGTGTTTTTGCATTTGTTTGCACCAATTGTTTTTCGGCCTGCCTTTTTTGCGTGTTGAAATCGGAACGATGATTGATATCGCCTTTTGTACGGGGTTCAAAGGATCTCTCCTTTGAACATGGCAATACCAACTGAGTCGGTCGCGCTCTATCTTTCTTGTGATGGTTTCTTTTACGTGGAGGCTTCCTCGTATCTTTGAACTTCTAATTCTGTCACGCTTTATTACTCCCGCTGTCATGCGAAGCATCTTCATCTCATACTTTTTGTGCATTGTCCAGCATTGTGAACCGTATGTGAGCGCCGGACGTACAACTGAAGTGTAGAGCCTTCCTTTCAGCTTAGGTGGCATTTTTCGATCACAGAAGATGGCGGAGTTTTCCCGCCACTTCATTCACCCTACGCTTACGCGATGGTTGATGTCGTCATCACAAGTTGCTTCTTTATTAATCATAGATCCCAGATATTTCAACTTTTCACACTTGGGAAGCATTCTTCCATTCAAGTAAATGTCTGGAATAGGCTGATGAGGGTCAGAGAACAGGCAGCACAGATACTCTGTCTTCTTTGAACTAATACGATACCCGTGTCCCTCAAAAATGTCCACCCACACATCAAGTGCTCGTTGTAGGGACGCCTGATCATCACTTATAATGGCCCCATCGTCAGCAAATAATAGCTGGTGCACATTGGGGTCCGTCACTTTTCCTTCAAACAAGCAATCAAGGACTGCTATAAAGAGCAGTGGGCTGAGGACGCTCCCTTGGTGTACACCGACTTTGATTGCGAACTCTTCGGTGACTCCTGCAATGCATCTTACTCTTGTCGTTGCTCTCTTGTACATGTCCATGATCGCTCGCACGTAGGTTTCTGGAACTCCTTTTTGTCTTAGCGCTACCCATAAAGATCTCTTCTCGAAATCAACCAACACTATATGCAAGTCCTTTGAAGAATCACGATGCTTTTCCATCATGATCCTTGTACTTTGGATTGCATCTGTTGTTGATTTACTAGAGACAAACCCGCACTGGTCATCAGATAGTCGGCTATCTAAGAAGATAGCTTTCCCTCCATTGATTAGGCATGGTGTCGCCTCTCATAAGTTTGGAGATAAGAACCATGAGCCATCTAGACCCGATGTCTCCCATCTTTTTCCAGAACTCAGAGGGTATCCCGTCCGGCCCAACAGCTTTTCTCTTCTTGGAGTTTGTAACCGCGTACCGAACTTCTTCGACTGTGATGTCGGATATTTCAGCATGATTCGGGGCGGCTCTTGGAAAGTACACTCGGGGAAACTGTTCGTTCAGAAGTTCCTCGCAATACTGTCGCCATCTGTGGAGAATTTTTTCGTCTTCCACAAGGAGTTGGCCTTCAGCATTGTTAATAAACTTTGGGAAACGAATCTCCTAAGCATTTCTTCTTCTCTGGGCGGCTATCTTAAAGATATTTGCTCCTTTGTTCAAATTGCTTTGTCGAAGCTCCTGGGTAGTCTGGTTCCTGTCAGACGCGGAAGACGATATTTCTTCCAACTCCTGATATAGGCCTTCCATGCTTTTCGCTTTGAATTCGGCGCACTTTTTCTTCGCGATACCTTTGCAATATCTATATACCTTTTCACGGCGAGCTTTTTCCTCTCTATTAGTAGTAGAGCACTTTGACCAAGCTTGGAAAGCCATTTTCTTTTCGTGTATCACTGCTTTGGCTTCGTCTGTCCACCACCAGGTTTCTTTTGCGTGTTGGCAGGGGCATTTAGATGTTCCGAGCAGTGATTTGGCTTTCTCCAGGCCAGATTGTTGTAGGGAATCCCACATCTGCACTACTCATTACCGACCTCATCGATAATGGAAGAGAGGTAGTTTTCCATGTTGGTAATAAAAGCTTCGCCTTTTCCTTTATCCAGCTTATACCACTTGATTCTCTCAGACACCTTCGTTTGCTGCTTTGACTTCTTTCTCGCATCCATAAAAAATTCAGTCAGGAGGAGACGGTGTTGAGGGGCGATCGCGTCTCCCAGGATCACTTTGCAATCATGAAACTGGATACCAAATGATAGTCTATTTGAGTTTCATTTCCGCCGCTGCTATAAGTGATCAGGTGCCAACTTTGTTTGACGAACATGGTATTTAGAACTATAAGACCGTACGACTTGCACATGTTTAGGATATCTTCACCTGAAGAGTTCCTGGTGCCGTATCCCAGCCCTCCGTGGTAGTCTTCATAGTCTTCGCTTGTCTTCCCGACATGTCCGTTTAAATCTCCCCCAACAAACAAAAGCTCTTCCTTTGGGATGATTTTGACAAGGTTGTGGAAATCTAACCAGAATGCATCTTTTTCTTTTTGTTCGCATCCTACTTGAGGGGCATATGCGCTTACGATGTTCCACACCTCACCATGCATCACCAATTTGAGAGCCATCAAATTGTTCCAATCCATAGTAAAACATCTTGTAGGCTTTTGTTTTAACGTCCAAGAAACGTGCCCGATTACCGGTGTTTCGCCATTTTCTTGTACGCACAGGATGTCTACTCGCCTTCTAACCATCATTTCTTCAACTGCGACCACTCATGCTTCCAACGTACATACCAACTCGCTACTCTTAAGTGTGGCTCACGCCGTTGCATTACTTTGCTATCCCCCGGATATCCTATAGCTCTGACCCGAGCATTGCTGCTCGTCCCAGGATCACGACCATTAGTAGTGCCTGGCGGGGTAGTGCTTTTCCTTTTAGCGTTCTTTTCCATAATGCTACGGTTTGACCGTTTTCTTTCTTCTCCCTCCTTTTGTTGACACGGGCATGCTCCATACTCTTACAACACCGGTGATCTCCAGTTGTGTCAACCCACTGATTTGCATGCACACTTGTGGGGCAGTTTAATGGTGGTATGTGTCCCTAGGCTCACCTAGGGACCAATCAACTCTTAGTATATTTAAAATCTATTTTTAGATACTAATCATTATTATACCTTCGTATAGTATCATCACTACACCATCACCAAGTTAGACTGCCAGACATCTCCTTCCCATGGAGGTGTTCAACGGTGAAAATTATCAAACTGCATTTGAACTTGGAAGTTAATTAATTCATTGCATGTCACCAGCACTGGCGTAGGCAGGGCATTCTTCATCCATTACCTACGTCAAATGTTTTCTGTAAAACAGCTGTCATTAGGCGTCAGCTTTTGTATATGTAATTTAGTTGTAGCGTGCATAACAACATTTTATACTTAACGAAAGTCAACCTTTTTTTAATGGCAGTTCATGATGACGTGTCGGAAGTGATTCACACGTTTTAAAAGTGATGGTTTCAACTTGGAAAACAAGGAACAACCAGAACAGCCGCAAAAGTTCGAAGGTGAAAAATTGGAAAATAAAGACCCATGTCAAAAACTTCAAAAAATTGATGGGAGTTGAGGCTGGGAAAACGCCTTAAAGCCATAAAAATGAACCAAAAACAAGAAAACTCATACAACGGGTGATGCGAAGGTAATGACGATCGGTTATTTCTAGTCTACATAAAAGTCCGAAAAAAATTTTTTTCCTTGTTTATACACCCACTAGGTTCAAAAATTCATATAAATAGGCCACGATTCCCAGGAGGTATATTCATCTGTCAGCTGTCATCAGGTACCTCTGCTTCTTGAAAAAACTGTTTACCAAGGACATACTCGTACACAACGATTAGATGAAAACATTGGAGGACTATGCTCCTCCATATTCAATAGAAGCGCGCTGGGCCAAAGAGTATAAGCTGGGCAGAACGTCCACTGAAGATGAACAAAAGTCGAAAATATTGATGAGTGACCATCAGACAAATAACTGACTTCACATGGATTTCATATGGCAGTATTCAAAGAGTCCTTACGAACGCATTGCATATGAAAAAGGTCTTTGCGCGTTGGGTACTGAGAATGTTAGTCGACGAGAAAAAATAAAAACGAGTCGACATTTCGAGGGTGAATCTCGACACGTTTCGTGACCATGGACGAGACTTGGATTCATCATTTTGATCCTGAACCCAAACCACAATCGATGGCTGGGAAGTGAGCCTCCTCACCGAGGCCGAAGAAATTCAAAGAGTCAAGTTACAGAAATATATCCTAGAATGTAGAAAGTCCAATATCGGCAGGAAAGGAAGTAGGTATAAATGAAGAAAAAACTCGCGTCTGACTGTATTCGATAAACACTTTGAGAAAGTGGACGAATTCAAATATCTGGGTACCATATTGACTGCCAAAAACGACACAATGGTTGAAGAAAATAAAAGACTGCATACGGGCAACGCGTACTCTTCTAGATGGTGAAGCTACTCAAAATAACTAAAGTCCAATGTTAAAATTCGTATTTATAAAACAACCATCATAATGCCAGTGACACTCTACGGATGTGAAACCGGGTCCTTGACTAAGAAGGAGGAAAATCGATTTTGTTTTTTTTGAAAATAAGAACTTATGAGAATCTATAGTGGAAAATAGGGCGAAGAAAGAAGCCCTACTCTGTACCTACTCGGCACAGACGAGTGGTTTGTTAGTCTAAAGGCGCCAGATCGCATACCCTAGCTGGCCGTCATTGAAGACAATTTTTCGATAAATTGTCGGATCTTCCACCAATTTTTTAAGGCCCATTCACCGATAATTCAATGTTATGGAAGGTGTTGGGCTTGACAGGGTTTATACCAAGATTCTTGCATAAAATCGTCCACGTTGTTGAGTATCACAGTCCCAATTGCTGCGAACGTCGAAGAATGGACGATCACGGTCTACAGGTAGGTTGCTTGATGTAAATAACGTAATATTGATGTATAATGTAGTCACTATGGCTTGAATGTTAAAGCTAAGTATCTGGTAGTCATTCTAGATA
Organism: Merodon equestris; assembly: GCA_958301585.1. Lineage (NCBI taxonomy): Eukaryota > Metazoa > Arthropoda > Insecta > Diptera > Syrphidae > Merodon > Merodon equestris. Next base: position 8,000,614 of record OY284415.1, read on the forward strand.
ACAAACTTCTCCGGTCAAAACATGTTGAGTCCAAAACCACCAAAGCGCTGTCAGCTTTCTGGCAATGCAAAGGTGCCTTTGGCAAAACATGGGGCTTATCGCCGAAAAAGGTCCTTTGGATCTGCACGGCAATGGTAATAATCTCATATGCATCGGTTGTTTGGTGGAGCAGGCTGACACGAAAACACGCTGTGGCTTCACTCACCAAACTCCAAAGAGCGGTCTGCCTCAGTTGCACGGGGGCTTTCCCCAGCACACCGGGAGCTGCTTTCGATGCTATGATGAACCTTCCACCCCTTGACATATATATCAGAGGGTGTGCACTGAAAACTATTTCTCGCCTAAAGAGGAATGGTCTTAGGTACAACTCGCAGTGGAGTGAAAGTGTACTTGAGAGAGAAACATCCTACGATCACTGTCTCATGGATATGCCCTCTGACGCAATGACACCTGCCACTCGCATCTTCACAGATGGCTCCAGGACTGATCAGGGATCCGGCGCCGGAGTTTTCTTCGAGCGCGAAAACATTCGACTGCACTTCTCGTTAGGAAAATATGCGTCTGTCTTCCAGGCGGAGATTTACGCAATCCTAATGGCCATGCACTATGTTGTGAAACACAGATGGAGGGGACAGAGCATATGTGTCTGCAGTGACAGCCAAGCTGCACTCAAAGCTGTATCCAATCCTCTGTCCAACTCCAAACTAGTGCATGAACTCAAGACCTTTTTGAACAAAGTCGGAAGACTTAATTCACTTAGGCTTGTATGGGTTCCAGGTCACTCTGGAATCCCAGGAAACGAGATCTCCGATGAACTCGCTAGAAAAGGCTCAGAGGAGAGTTTCTCAGGGCCTGAACCCGCCTTAGGTCTACCAACTTCAACGGTTAAATCTGACATCAATGACTGGGTCTTTAACGTACACAGTCGCAGATGGAAGGAATATCCAGGATGCAGGATGACTAAGCGCGTACGCCCTGACGTCTGTAAAAAGTCCGCAACATTCTTCTTATCCTTAAGAAGAAATGACTGCAGAAGGCTAACGGGCGTAATTACGGGCCATACATCTTTACGTGCTTGGCATCAGTGAGACGCCTACCTGTGCTGCTTGTTGCGAGGAGGACGACACAGCGGAACACTTTCTCTGCGACTGTCCCGCCTTCGCTCGTGCACGGTGGCGCACCCTTGGGGTCGACGTGGTGGGTGCCGAATCTCTTAGCTCAACATCACTGAAGCCCCTCCTCACTTTTATCCGGACAACGGGGAAAATACAATAAAGACAAGGTGTCTGTCTGGTAGTACAATGGACCAGTACTTGTGTCTGGGTGCTCCAGTAGATAGTAGAAGCCTCCAACAAAATAAAAAAAAAATAAAAAAAATGGCTTGAATGTAGTCACTATGGCTGTAAAATGGTCGAAGTGTTCGAAAAACATTTGTCATAGAGCATGAATTTCGATAAGAAAATTCAATAATTTGTAAGCAATGTTTGGGCGTAAGTCTTTTCAAGATGAATTGGCAATCTTAACTGAACATGCCCAAACACTGAAAAACCAAACAGTAAAAAAATCACCATTGGACCTGTTGTAGTTGGCAGCAATGTAACTATATCTTATCTCGGTTTCAATCCTTGAAGTTATGCAAATCAACATACATGCAAGTATATTCAATATTCTGGAACAAGAACAGTGGTGAAGTATATCAATTATCAGTATATCGAGCGGTGAAGGATGAGTGCAGAATGTACGTGTGATAGGGGTATGATGTGCGGTACAGCATAGTGTGGCTGTTCCCAGTTGTGATAATATCATGGAGAATATTACCCCAGCAGTTTGGGGCCTAGACAACCCCATGACCCATGACGACAGTTTAAATCGCCTCCAAGAATAAGTCTATTTAGAGTTTTGTGAGCCATCTAAACTGAGTTCTCTTTTCCATTCTACTATTTCTTAGTCATAAACATTGGTAATTAATCATTGCCGAAATAACTATAGAAATATGTACTCATGCATACCCTTATATCCGCGAATATGTGCATCACACCCAAAAATTGAAAAATTCCGTCAAACAAATTTCATTCTGATTCGCAAATAATAAAGTCAACAGTCTCATTCGCCAAACCAACCCTTGACATATTTATTACAGGAAGAACAAAATTCTATTTTTCTTATTCCAGCCACCATTGACACGTAAATAATTGAAATCTCCATCTTCTCTTCTCATTCCAGGTAAAGTTCACCACAAATTGCGTTCTCATACAAATTGAGTGAAAACAGAGAAGACGAATGGAAATGGGAAAATAACACAAGCCAATCCCCAAGTCCCCACTCTTAAGTAAGAAAAAGTATTTTCGGAGAGCTGTCAATTATTTATCATTACTGACAGCGACACAAAACCACCATATGCGTCCCTATTCACCCTCCCCAATTGTCCCGTTAACACATATTTCCCTTTTCCACCCGAAAAGAAAAGAAAAAGGCGCTCAACTGTCATTTATAACTTTCCAAGTTCGTTCGTTTTTCCAATTTGACAGCATACTTCACTCGCATTACAACGAGCGTTACCATTTCGGACCATCAATCAATCAATTAAGAGAAGTTCAAAATTAAGAACCAACAACAACGACAACTCGACAAGTAGGAAAAACTTGATGGAAAATCAAAAACCAAAACACAAAACACCCCACATCGTCCCGCTCCCGAGTAACATCTGTCATAAGGCCAAGGTTTACAATCGAGATCACTTCCGATTTTGACTTTTCTCGGTCACACTCAAGTTCACTACCACACGGGCGAATAGGCAAGCATAACGAACACTCTCTACGAGTATATCCAGTACAGAGGGTAAAATCTGCTGCACTCAAGAAAATTGCAACATCACATCCCCAGCAGCACATCCATTAAAAAATAATGCAAGGAACAAGGATGCACAAAGGAGGAAAAACAAAAAAGTGTTACGTCACACGTGGTAAAAGGCTGTAGTAAATCCTTTTTACTGGTTTTGCTGAGCTGGGCTGAGCCATGCCAACGTTGTAGTCGCTCAGGGCCCGCACCTTGGTGTTTGTTACTATAATGCATGCTCAGCATAATGTTATGGTTTTTCCACCACTTTTCCACTCTTTCCACCACCGCGCGTCTGATTCTTGCGTTCTTTTTCCCCACACCCCGTGTGCTCCCGCTTCAATGATTCGGTGCTTTCCTTTGGGGCGCAGGTGTACATGTGTGCACGAAATTTCCCCAGAAAAAAAAATGTTTTTAACGCTTCCTTTTTCTTGTCCTCATTTTTTAAATTGGTTTTTATCGTTTTGCATTGTTTTGAGTTTTGTTATTACGAATACGGGTTGTGTTCGTCGAGTAGGTATTCTTTTAATTTTACGTGCTATGAAAGAATTTTTGCAAAGCGGTTGGATTTCCTTTTTCTTTTTTTCAGATTTTTTAATTTTCCAATCGAATTGAAATTAATTGGCTCGAACCGCTGCTCGCTCTAGGAGTTATAGCGCTTATTGACACAAGCGTGCACTCATGAGTGGTAAAGAGTTGTTCGACAGGCTCGAAACTCAACGCAGACGTTGACGACATGCAATCATGCATAACACGGTATAGCCTTAGACATCCTCTCACGTGATGGCATGCTCTGACACTCGGGGCATGTTCGTTGATAAATCGGATAAATTTTACACGTTCTCGCAATATCTGGAGGGCTTGATATCTTTTTCATTTTTTTTTTTTAATTTCAACCTCCTCCGCGTCGTATATGGATGCCAGATAAGGACTCCTCCTTGGAAATAAAATTTTAATGGCAGAATGGGATGTTTGGGATTTGGCATTCGAGAGGAAGAACAATGAATCGGTTGTTCGAGCGCTGACATAGCGGCAAATTCTTGACGAGAAATAGCTTATGGGCTTGAATGGATGGTTTGACATTGAGAGGGATTTGTTTTGTACTGCATGAAGGACATGAATGGGTGGATGTATAATTCTCTATAAGTTAGTCTGGAAAGTTTTAAACGATTTTATGGTCATGCATCTTATTCATTGTTTCGTGTAGGAGCCTTGATTTCATGGTCGTTCATGGGCGCGGGTCGTGATTATGTCAGTTTCTTTTATATTCAAAGTGCTGTTTGCGAAATTCACAACGTTGGATTGAGATGATTTAGATAATCATACAAAAGGCTATGAATGTTGTCAGCAACGAGAAATCATTTTTATGGCTCATTTGAATATTATGGCTGTACGACATCAAAAGTAATATTCAAATAGGATATTGTGTCCTTCAGTGTGAAAGAGAGATATATGTATTGATTGGTTTCGCTTCTAGGTGATGACACATGACCAATCTTTTCTTTTTAAGTGCCTCAAGAAATATCGACAATCTCGAAGACTAACAAAAATAAAGAGTTTTTCAGTAAGGGTGGGCAGATATTGAAATAGAATAAATCAAACTGTGTGTGAGGTATAAACAAATTCTTTTTTTCATTTAAAGGGTCTATGCATGCCAATATGACATCGTTTCTTACGGCATCACGGATCCGAGTGATTCAATTTTCAATGACTCTTCCACATAAAACCGGCTGAATTTGAGCGCTGGCCTGTGTTATGGGCATCGATCGATTGTGATTTATTCGTATAGAACTGTAACTTCAGGAATCCCCACAAGAAAAAGTCTAGCGGGGTCAAATGGCAACCACTTGGTGGTCAATTCACGTCACCTCTGCCTGCGAGGTTCAAATCGTTCATACAGAATGTCAATGTCAACGTAGCGCCGTCCTGCTAAAACCACATGTCGTCTAGGTTCATATGGTTCAATTTGGCCATAAGAAATTGGTTATCATCGTTCTGTAGGGCTCGCCCTAGACGGTGACCGCCTCACCAACGTCGTTTTCGAAAAAGTTCGAACCAATGAAGCCGCTGGCCTGAAATCCGCACCAGACGATAACTTTTTTGCGGATGCATTGTCACCTGGTGAACCTCGTCTAGGTTGGTGTTGTTCCATATGTGACAATTTTGTTTGTTAACATAGCTATTCGTCTGTAATATAGCCTCGTCGCTAAAGATGATTTTTTTGGCCAAAATTGGGGTCCTCTTCCAAACGCTCCTAAGCTTAGTCAGGGAACAAACGGTGTTGTCTCTGTTCACGAACTTTGAACTGAATATTGTACGGGTGTGGGCGCAAGTCTCAACACAAAATTCGTAAAGTTTGAAGTCTGCGAAAGGGCGAGATCATTTGCAAGGCGAGGAATCGACTGCCTCGGGTTCTGTTGTACACTTTCACGGACCGCGGAGATTGTCGGTCAATCTCGCCTTCATTTGACGTATGAATTGATGACTGAATGATTGATGTCTCAAATTTGGCCACCAAACATTGAAAAGTCGACTGAGAAGGGCCACCACCTTAAAATGGGCAAAACATGTGCGCAACATTTGCACTAACGAGCACCAACTTTGATCATTAAGTATCATCAATCATGTAACTTGCCACACTGATTTAGCATTAATAACTGAATAATAAATGACAGATTTGACAGATATCACCGAAACAACATGGCCGCCAGAGGCCACAAAATTCTACCCGTGCCAGTTGAAAAACGTTTTAAAAAATCTGTCATCATTCACTTTAATGCTATGTGCATTCCTATTTGCACCATATGAATGGCTTATTGCAACGTAGCTAAAATGTGGTAATAAAACACCGAACAAATCAGCCAAAAGTGTGATGGGACCCTTAAAAGCAGACGGTCTATATGGTCTCGCTTGAAATCCTACAACTCAAGGCTGACAGATTGCTGCAGTAATACAACCTGTCAAGCCCAATTCCACAGTGTTGCCATTGTACAATTGAAAAAGTATTTTATTAAAAGCAAATAGGTATTCGTTCGTGCAACAATTCATCAAACATCATGTCCAATTAATAAATTAAATCCACATGTGCCTTCCACATTCACGTGAGTGTATCGCAAATAGCACAAGAACAAATAAGTTCTCCATGCTGATGGTGTATTCCTTAAAGCTATTTATATGTAATTATAACAAAACCAAATATCAGTAAATATGTAGCTTGCCAAGCACTTACATAGCAGCGCTTCCGTTCTTCTAACAACTATTTGCTTCCATAAATTTCTATTCAAATATGCGCAGAAAAAAAAAAGCAAGAAGAAATTAAATTCAATAGAAGTATTTCATCCTCCCTCCTAACTAACGAAGCGATGACGAGAACACCGCCTTGGGGCGATATAGCAATACACAAAAGGATGCGAAACCCTGGCCCCTATTTGCATTGCATTAAAATGGAATACAAAATACTCTGCATGCTAAAATTTATAATACAAGTACCACAACGAGGTGGTGGCGGCGTCACGGCGGCTGGATGAACGTTTCCCTATCCTCCACTCCCTCCCATCCCATTGGATTACAACACCAAGGAGACCATGAGAATGAAACGAAGCTGAAAAGTTTGACTTGCAGCTTTAAACACCATACGAAATACAGCACACATCGATCTGGATTAGAACTGTTTCATTGCATCACCTTGATGGTACAACTCTTTGCATGGGGCCCGGTAGTGTAGGGATGTAGTCATTCTAGCCCTTGACCTATTAAATGAGAACCTCTTCATGTCCTCAATTTATTTGTAAATCCCCCGTGCCGAACATTTTAAAAGCGCTTTAAAGTCCTTCAGGCACATTTCTCTGTAGATTTTACTCGACAGTCGATGGGGTTGCTGGTGGAACATTGGGGGTGGGTGCAGACGTAACCATGTGTGACGGTGATGGATTTATGTTTTCTTTATTTCTCTTCCAGCCATTCATCTTCAGTTCGATGGATTTTATTTCTTTCATTTAATTTTGTTCTTGTGTTTTTACGTGTTTTGCTCATGTCCTTGTTGCTTATTACTCGTATCTTTGAGGAAATAATGGAAAACTCTATGCTGTGGGCCTCTGTCGTCGTCCTTGTCGTCGAAGTTGGAGTTTTTGGTTTCTTTTTCTGTTTTTCTTTTCGCTATTGTTTTGAAATTTCCATCCCTTCGAGGTGATTTTTTGTTGCACCCCTCCTCCCTCTGCACCTAACTGGCACTTGCTTGCGCCTGGCAAAGCAATAATAGCCACTTACTTTGGAGAGGCGCCGTTCCGAACGTTCGGCATGTAACCGAGAGGTCGTAGACGACTGTAGTAGCAATAGCGGCAGCAAAAAGAAATCTAAAGGGGAGCAAAGGAAGGCATATTGCGGAAGCCGACTGAAAGGAGGAAACGAGGCGCAGAATATATTTTAATTTGCCTGTGCACTCAAAGTAACCGAAAATCCCTCAAGTGTACGTGAAATTGTGTATTTATTACTAGTCTTTCTCCTCTTTTTTTGCTGTTGTGTTATATTTCAGAACTCGAAGGCTCAGTGCTTGGTACGGGGTAGTGCGATTCGTTTTTCTTTGGCGTTGTTTGTTTTGTAACAAGTCCCATACGTCAGATCTGAAGAGATTTCGAGGACCGATGATGGCAGCGTGTTACTCTGTCTGTGCATATATATTGGAGGGGAATCAATGCCGTCATTTTCCCTCTTTTTTTTTTGTGTTATTATTATTTAGAAACGGATGTTTCAAGCAAGCTCGGCTCCTTTGCTCTGCTCTCTTTGGTTGATTTTCTTCTTCCTAATACAAATCCCTTTGATATGAAGAGGGTATGTATGTATGGAATCCAATTATACAGGGCTGAGAGCCGGGGCTCTGAGGATATTATTAAAGAATTCAAGATTGTTCATTACACACTTCGATATTGATTACCTTGCCAGGCACTGTGTGGGCACTGTGTAGCCGTAACATGCTGTTGTAACATCCAATTAAGGATTCTTTTTATTATTGTTCCTTTTCCCTTTCTTCGATTTTTGAAAATGTTTAGGCGAATTGAAATTAGAGGAAATTGAGATTAGAGGAGCTTTTCAGAGTTTTTTCTCATAGAAAAAGGAGGTTCGTGTGGTAACATGTGTAGCTATATTTGGGTATTTTTAAAGTAGTCGATCCGGAAACGTAATCTGTTTTTAAAAAGTTCGTGCACCCGCTCAAAATGAGGAAATGAAATATTAATGTAAAAGTTCCTGTTCGATTTGAAAATGAAGGTTTTGTCTACAACTGTGTTTCAACGTTTCACAAGCTTTATGAATTTTCATAGAAACTGCGTGGTTTTCCTTCCTTCGAAAGGCTGTTTTCCTCGGCAGTTTTTGATGGCGCCAAATTTCGGAACCACAGCTCAAAATGTTCTGAAAAAAAAACTGAAATAAATAACAACCTTAAGGTTGGGGTTAAGGCAAGGTTTGGTGTATGCTGAGCAAGTTTCCATTTTAACTCCTGCATTTTTCGCAGCGTCTGACAAGGCCTTACCATGATAAAAAATCGCTGAAATCGCACTTTATTTTACTTTTTTCATTGATTTAGAGAGTTGCTCCACAGGTCTTATTCGCAAATATTTTTTCAATATCCGTGAAAATAACTTGAAGATACCTATAGAATCCTATTAAATATGGTGGAGAGCAATACTTCCAACCAACTTTTGCGACGACTTCAGCTCCGTCATCAACTTATTTCTAGCTTATTTTTCGTTGCACGACTCCATCCAAACAAGATTCGTTTTCATAGTGTCAAAGCAGCCTGTCAGTGATCTTCTCAGTTGAAGTTATTTTACAGATTGTAATTTCCTCTTTTTTTTGTGTATATGAACGAGTAATTCGTGCAGGTTCAAGAGTTTACGCTCTTATGGTGTTTGTCAACCTGTTGTACAACCTGTCCGTGGTGCAGATGGTTTGTGTCGAAGATGTTCGTTCACTACTCTCCGGGGGTGGTTGTCCTAGATACGATTTGAGAGATTCGACTGAATTTGCGTTGGTTGTAATTCACAGTAACTCTTTTGTTTCCATGTCATTAAGGTGTTATATTGGAAAGGCATATACAGAGTATGAATTTTGAAGAAAAACTGTTGGGAGACGACTTAATGAATTTGGCACCAAGGCAAGACAGGCCAGACATAAGGCTTTGATTTTAGAGGCAACACGAAGAAATGAGTTGCTTGGACGAAAAGCTATACAAATTGGACAGACTTGGACAGACTTGGAGAAGGTTTTATGGTCCGACAAATGCACGGTAGTAAAGAGGTTTTCAATAAGGGGGGGGATAGATGTTGAAATGGAAACATTTCGACAAGGTCTGATCACCAAGGGTCTTCAAAATCAGATATTGTCAAAATCTCTTAAATTCATATTTTGTCTATCAATGGAGATAATGATTTTTTTTTGATATAATATATCATATTATATGTATATTATACAATTTGTTCAAAAAATAAAGTGACTTTTTGAATTCCGTAAGCTTGAGTTGATTCGATTTTTATTTTTTACGTTGGTTTACATGTTCCTTAATATATTTTGATATTGTCAGCCATTTTGGATTTAATTTGTTTTTCACAGGGATACATTTTAGACGTGCTTTGCTGTGCTTGACGACTTTTGGCAATTGAAGAAAGATGGATCAGAAATTCTGTATTAAATTTTAATTGTTTCGCTCTGGCATTTGTTGAATCTGCTCTGCTGCGACTAAAATAAAATGTTGGGCTTCAATCTTTTCAAGAAGGCCGAGAGGATGTTAATGACGATGCCCACCTTGGATGCCCCATCATCATGACACATCACCAACGATTGAAACAGTGAAGAAAATTCTGGAAAATCGTCAAATCACTATCAGAGAAGTTGCTAAGAGTGTTAGCTTATCGGTTGGCTCATTCTCCGTGCGTAAGCGAAGTTTGCTGGGAAATTATTAAATTTTGACCAAAAGAACCGTCACATGAGTATCGCTACTGCATGGCGTGAATGACAGATTTACTGAAAACTGCCATTACTGGTAACGAAATATGGATATATGGTAATGGCATCAAAACCAAAGCACAATCATCCCAATGGAACCAACTGGAAGAGCCAAATTTTGCTCGCTGTTTTGATGACTAGATAACTTATTTTTTGAGAAAAATAAAAAAAGTCTCCTTAATTTTTGAACAGACCTCGTAAGTCAAAGACAGTACTACGAACCTGGATTTTTTTTTTTTTTTTTTTGAAGCGATATAGCCATAAAGTCATTTGAAAGTTTCAATTTGATCACAGCAGCACAGCAAACTCGAGGCGCCTCGTATAGCAAAGTTTCCGCACTAACCTTGCAATGATCCAATAGAACAATAACAGGGTGTAAACAATTTATCTTCGTCAGATCACATATTCGGACTTTTCGGTCATTATACATTGGCTTTAAATGTAAACTCGCCTCTACTAAATGTATGCAAAACTGGCAACACTTTTTCCCCTCGACGCCATAACGAGATTTTGGCATCTGTTACCATTAGATGTCAAAAATCTTTAGTTCTTTGGCAAAATAATAAAGTCACCTTGTCGAATTGTTATCAAAACTCAAGTCTACAACTTTTGGGACTACATTTAGTAAACCTTGCCTTCTGCATTTGAGGTGGCTCTGAATAATGAAAGAATGGGCCATTCATTCCATCTACCCAGTCGTCATCAACCCATAAAAAATAATTACACGAAATGAAACATTATATGGCGGCTCTCCTACCTGAAAATTAGATTTCCTCAATCCCTCCAACCTCTAGGGTGATCTAATCCCACAACATTGTCTTCAAATCCCACAATAAATAAAAGTCAATACCCTCTTCCTTGTTCTGCCCACAAGGAGCAATAAATAAAACCTAATCCTGGTATACTACACCCATACAACGCAGTAATTCATGATTATGAACGAGTTTTTTTTTCAAGAGCCCTCCAGAACCTCCGAACATGTCCCGTGAACAACGCCATCATTCGTACGCGTCTGCCAGCATCAATTCTTTCCTCTCTAATGTCAATCCACCCTATGGTCGTCGTCCGAATGTGTCATCCGGAGAAGTAAACGATATAATTAATTATGATTGATTGAAAGGCGTCTCGAAGGTCACTTTCCATCCTCCCCCTGTTGCATTGGATCACTTGAAAGAAAAAGAAACACGTTTCGGGGACACAATTGACTGGGCATCTTTTAGGGATTTTTTTTTTGTTGTCATTGTTCATTTGGCTTCGTGCTTGTTTTCTTTTTATTAGACGAAGAAGTACGCCTCCCTTCTCGTGTCAGTGGGTTGGGCTGGTGGATTCCTTCCTCGGCCACGTCGAGCACATGTCTTGGCATGACAGCAGAACAAGACATAAAAACAAATATAAGGACATAAAGCAATTCGAGAAATCATTGTCAGCCGAAGGGCAATTCGAATTTATGACCATCGTCCGGAGGCATTTCCCTCCACCAGAAATCCGCCCTCGACTGGAGGAAGTAATAGTCTTTAACGAACGATGGTGCTCGAGTTTATTGATTGCTGCATCCTAACTAGCCCTTCAGAAAATACTTGTTTTTTCGATTCACTTCAAGTGTCTATTGCACGCTAAGTGGATTTCGTTGTCATTGTCTTCGATCACATTCATTGGGTTACGAAGTACTTTGAACCCTTTTCCATTCATTGGCCACCGTTAAGAGTGAAAGTAAAATAGAGTTGTGCGTAACTCCTATACCAAGCGGCGTAGTAGGTTTCAAACACAATTATCACGGATGCCCGTCACTTAATCGTTTCTATCGAATTAATTCTGATTCGATTCATCTGAAGGAGAACGCGAGTGTCAATTGAAAACGCGTATCGGCTGCGTATCGTGCCGGGCTATCAGGGTTGTGAGTAAATCAATTAATGTTAAGTGGAGCGATCGTTTGAATTCAATTCTCTACTCAAATTGTAATTCTAATTGAATATGTGTCGCATTCTGAGTGAAATATCTTACAAAGTACTGAAGCGTGATCGGTGCAGGAAGAGACCTCAACACCTGGAAGACTGGTATCTTTATCAGTTGGAAATCAGTAGTTGGTTTCTAAAGGGTCTTGAGAGCCGTACATGAATTAGGCACTATAATATCGGTCGTCCAACAAGAGGTGTCATTTTGAATCAATAGAATAATGCGACGCTTTTACGACAAATTGTGATATTTTTATTTTAATCTCAAGTACGAACTCTGAGGTTAGTAATATAAGGCACAATAGCTCCGTAACGCAATATATTCATTGAATAGTCGCACCAATATAGAGAAATAGAAAAAATATAACCCATTCGCTCCAAACTGTCACTTGTTGTGAAGAGAGATTGTTCCATTTTTTCTCTCGAATTTTCGAAGCACTACAATTTTGTTTGAGGAAAGAGCTTCACCACTCTGAATAAAGTGGAATATCTTGTGATCTTATTCATTTTTGAGCACCCAATCAACGAAAGTACGGTATTCTCCGCGGCCGGCTGCTTTCAATTATTACGTCAACTGTATCCTATAAGCAGGTAAGCTAACGTTATTTGTGTATTATACGGTGCAAAATAATCGCGGGCTCGATTCCTATAACCGCTTGACATACATACCTACTTATGATCCGACTCCACGATATTTTCAGCATTTTTGCAATGCTTTTTCACTATATTCACACATTTCACGAATTAGAAGCTATCTATATTAAATAACTTCCTTGTCTTCCCTTATTTAAAGTCATTGCAAGGATGGACTAGTGTTGACAATTAAAAATTTAAGCAAAAGTTTAAATGACACCTCTTGTTGGATGACCTCTTATATGGTTCGCTGATGTCCACTCTCTATAAATAAAGTTCTATATTTAAAAACCTCCCCAGTTTTTTACCAATTAAAAGTTACAATGTTAGTTAATGGTTGACAGCTTAACAATGATGCAAAATTTATAATAACACCTCTTAGTGAATAATCACCCTAGTGATGTACGTAGCTGTTGTCCATTCTATCCCCACCTGTGTTTCCCTAGTTTGGTGGCCAGCCCTAAGCAAAGCTTATAACATCGACAAACTGAATAAGATCCAAAGATCAGCAAGAATGGGAACCACGGGAGCCATGAGAACATGCTCCTTCGAAGCACTTAGTACCATATTGCACCTACTCCCCTTGGACCTTCACATTAAATACACGGCGTTGTGTGGCGCCATCAGACTTAAGAAAAGCGGGCTTCTGGTCACCCAGACCGAACGGTCACGGCAGAGCTCTGTCAGTTCTGCTAACGAATTCGGACCTTCCTACTGACTACATTACACCTTCCCTCGACTTCAATAGTGTGGTGCACTCTCACTTGTGTTCCAGAGAAGAATGGAAAGTGTGCAACGCAGTCGCGAAATTCCAACTTTGAATTTTCACTGACGGCGCCAAGTAGGATCGGCTCGACGCAGCTGAATATCCCAAATTCATTCCGTCTCCCCGATCACTCGACCATCTTTCACGGTAGCTATCCGGGAAGCATGCAAAATATTCAGCGCAGCCCGCCACAATTACACGTCCACCGTGCTGTGCAGCGACAGCTAAGCCGCTATGGTGGCTGGACTGATATCAGGCTTCTTTGGGTTCCAGGACACAGCAACTAAAACTCAATCTTAGCTGCAACTTTAAAGCAAAATGTAGTAAACTCGTGAATTTTCCTCATTTAATTCGGAAATCCCGAATTCGCTTCGGGAAGCAGAGGAAGACTTCTGTTGTTGGTCATAAAAGGGGCATAAACAAAGCAACTTCACTGGCAGTTAATTTCAGTGAAAAGAGGTTTCGAAGTTGTCCAATACTGTTTTTCGTCTAGAATAACGCTAATAAGCTTCATCTAATTTCAAATAATTAGCCTGACTCTGATTATGTATTTAAATTCAAGCAACATCGTCTAATCCAGCTTGTGAATTATACAAGCTATGTTAAAAAAATAACAAGAAAAATAGATGTTTGAAAGAAAATTCGTTATTAAATAACCGTTGGTCATACATAGTCACAGAATAGCAGATTATGCAGTTCATTTGACTGGCCTTACATATTAACCAGGAAAATAGCGAATAGTTCGCGCGAACCTGTGAAATTATAAAAAATTCCTGCTACTTTTTGAACAAAAATCATTCCTAATCGAGATTTAATTAAATTAATTGACCAAACCCACTATCTTACCCTACATCCGATTGAACTTTTTATAAACTGACCATCATGCTAGAGGCAAAATTTCATATCAACCCTTAACCCAGGTAAGCGAGCAGCTTTCATTGTCTAGCTGCCTGTAATAATCAATGCTATAATAGACCCCAACATTCAATATGAAGCACAGCAATACCACATCTGTCCAGACTGTACGTACACAAAATGCCATACGCCTCACTCCACATATGGTTGTCTCCTTCGCAGACATATCACATCATACGCCAAGTCGGCCAACCCCGCCTCATAAAAATGAAATGTCTCCCAAGCACTCTGTACGCACCCCGATGACACGCATTGTATTCGCGGAGATCAGGAGATCCATCACTCGTCACAGCAACAACAACGCAATACACTTGCCATCAATTCGCTGACAGTCAGACTCCTACTCGTTCGGCCTGGATGAATGTATGCCATGGTATAGCAATCCAGCCTATTTCCACCCTACCGGCACCGCAACCGCAATCATGTGTAACAGAGGCATACTTATTCGTCATTTCTTTTCAATTTCTGCCCGGTTCATCATCGACGAAGGTGGTGGTTAGTAACGATGGATCTGGAGCTGGAAGTGTCGATGTGGTATTTCCTACAATCAATCCGCCCAATAACCCCATCGCAACCCTTTTGCATCCGTAAGTACAAGTACTGCACGAATGGAGATAACATTTTTATCGGCAGTATACGCGCACCACTGCGTTCGATTATATTGAACGAGGGTGGTCGACGAGCAGATGGAAGACGAATGGCATTCGTCGTATTCCTAGCTCGAATGGATCACGTGCAACGAATGGAGCGCACAGGATTTGTGCACGTCAGATGTCGTTAAGAAATTAATTTCTCTCCAAGTTGAATGGTAGCTAAAGGGACTAACACCGACCGAGCGAGAGCTAAGAGTACATAAAGCAATTAGGCACCACCACGTGTGTGTCTACCTCGGAATGTTAAGTGTTTGCCCTAATGCGTCTCATATACGAACAAAAATTGTAGACCTACTCGTCCACAAGTGCTGTGGCCTCTTAAGGGGGGTCATAAATGAAAGAACTCCATCGTTCATTCGGATATCTTCTCCGAGTTTTAAGGGCGGAACGACACAACAAAGAATGAAAAGAAAAAAACAACTCTTGAAATCAATTAACCACTGGTCGGGTGGTCGGGGGGGGATGAGATGTAGTCTAGCTCGGGCCATGACAAGCACAAGGGTCTACGATAAATGTCTAAATTTCAAAATTCATAATTGATGAGCGGTACAAGTACAATGCGGGGTGGCGCGCGAGGCTCAAGTGTAATCAATGAATCACTGCAGGGGGTTCCACCACACCCGCGAAGAGGGCGAACGAAGAAACGCTACCATCGTCCTCAATGGCATAATGGAAAATGAATTGGAGGAGAACCGTAAATGAGTTTGACTGGGAAAATTCAATTTTAATGAATACCACTTGTACCGCCCGACAACAGCGAGGAAGTCACTGTTGTAGCTCGCCCCACAACGGATATGGGGCATCTGATTAATTAGTGATCAATCGATAGTGGGGTGCTTTGCAGTGTCTTGGAGATTCTGAGGCGGGGGATTATTTACCAAGCGAATTATACTTTTTCGTAGATTAATTGATCTTGTAGATATTTTTTATTCCCTATATCGTGTGCGATGGAGTGAAATGCCACGTGGCAAAAGTAGTTTGGGAATGGACGTGGCAGACGTGTCGCTTGGAGTCACGTTTGCACGCTGTGGCGGATATGCGGTTTGCAGCTTTGTTAATTAATTAAAAACGGTTTTTAATATTTTTCTCGGTTATGGAATTTTAATTTGTTCTCCGGGCGTTCAAGGGAAATAGATTCGAACTGATCCATGGAACTACATTAAGGCAAGAAACGAGGTTAACGACTAAGCTAATGGCATACCTCGACATTAAAGATTTAATAGAGCTATCACAGCGTGAGTGCAACACTCAGACTACCTTGCGATTATGCTGTATGTGTGCGCTTTTTTACTACACCTTTTCGCAAAAGCTGTCGCGGTTTCCATTACCGAGAGATTGCCATGATACATATCGAGGTAAAGACTTTATCTTCGCCTGGGATGAATGTTTTGTTCAGCTGCGCGTAAGCAAGCCACTTTTATAGCATTTCTTAGAGTAGTATGAAAACTGAAGGATTTGACGATTTGTCAACACAACTGTTGGAAAACCCGGTGCATTAATTGAATTTGGCTAATTAGCGGAATTATGGTTGACCGGGTTTTTATTAAAGCTGACCAAACGCAATAGTTTATAAGACAACACCTGGAGATCCATACCCATAAAGGGTAAAACCCAAAAACAAAACACTAAGTCAGAAAATGGATACACTATTTTCACTTCCCCTTTCTCCATTCCCACCTGACGTTCCACTGATCAATCAACAGTCAACCAAATTGACTACCTGACGATTGACGCCAAAAATTCCTTCAGCATCCTTGATATTGAAACTTTCGGGGAGGCCAACATTGACCCGGCTCATTACCTTGTTGCAGCCAAGGAGTCGAAAGTTGATCAAAAGTTGAGGGAAAAAGTGCTTCAATGTCTCAAAGATATTCAAAACTTTCCGTCGTTCGTAAAGAACATAAAGAATTCTTCTTCGTCTTCAATTCTTATGCTCATTTGCAGTGGACTCCCAGCTATCAACTTCTTAAACAAAGCCAGATCTTGCAGCCAGCTCAACATTTCCAGATTGTACTCTGACTCAGCCTATACTTGAGAGTGTCGAATTCTCTGTGGGGCCACTCCACTTTAGAACTCGTATAGTTGCAAGAGTATTGACGATCCCAACTTGAAGAATATGGCTGGCCCTGATGGTATTCCCATCATACTTCTAAAGAGGTATTCTCCCATGCTGGCAATCTGCCCCACTCTTCTGGCCTCTTCTTCCAGTAGATGTCCTTAAAAAAGGGCAAACCTTAATCTCCCTCCAACTATGAGTGTCATGGTCCCAAGTCTGATATTGCCCAATAAATGCTGGTGTTCCCCAAGGCTCTGTTCTGTCACCAGCACTCTTCCTCATTTTTACAAATGATACTTTCAATCCATTCCAATTCACTTGCTGATGCCGGTACTCTCAGCTTTTCATAATCGTTCCAAGACTCATGTTCCTGATCTTTGACTGTAGATTTGGAATGGCAACGTATGTTTGTTAATCACATTAAATTCCGACCTCGAAACCATAGTCAAATGGGATATAAACAATGGAATGTAATTCAATGCTTCAAAGCTCAGTGCTATCTATCGACATTTAAGTGAACCCTGAGTAATCAGCCATTATCTATGAATGGCGCTTGTGTAGTTGAAAGCGAAAAACCTTCCATCCTTGGTATGTGCGTTAATAAAATACTTAATTGAAATGACCACAATTTCGAGGTCGCCAATAACGCTGCGAAATTTCAAGGTTTCCTTAAACGATGCAAGAAGTGTTTCACCCTTCACCCCATCTGAATTCGCTTTAATCTATAAGGCTTATATCGGCCCCAAGCTTATTTACAAGTCTCATGCTAGATAGAACTCAAAAGCGGGAGATAAAACTAACTACTCGAGCTAGCCACTTACATTCTTCCCCTTCAAGGATTAAATTTACCCCCTAGTCCATCTTCGGACATACAGACCGAAAGGCTCGTTTCTAGCCGAGCCACACGAACGTGGAATAAGGGCCAGCCCAATATTTACTAGATATTCCTACATATTTGCTACCTCAGCTCCCTCTCTCCCTCTAGAACTTCAGCTTGTGCTGTGTCTTGCTGAAGATCATATAAAGTGATTCATAAGCCACGCACTAATTATAAAACGAATAACAAAATTTGATGCTAGGACCTTCACTAGTCTTTCACAAACTTCCCAAGACCCGATACAATCTTCACATACAAACCATGCAACATCAAACCTGGTTTAAAGCAAGTATAGACAAGCCAATGTAGAATACGTACATGGCTTCGCTGTTCAGAGAGAGCAACTGCTCGTGAGCTATAGGAACAGGAAAGAAAGCAGAAGCATGCTGCCCTTTTGAGAGGGAAAAAGAACAGTACGAGATCGTGCGGTGGAGAGATGCTGTCAGAGGAATGGCATTCGAAAGTTTTACCAAAGACTAACACGAATCGACATTGAGGGATCTTTTGATAACGCTACTTTCGACAGCATATGTATGTAACGCTACTAGACGGCATGGCGTAGATGAAGCACTGGTTCTGTGGATCAAAGCAATGCTCGTGCACAGGACATTGATCGCTGATGCAGGCCGCGAACAATGTGTCAAGTCTGGAGTAAACAGGGGCTGCCCGCAAGGTGGCGTCTTGCCTCCGCTGTTATGGTGCATGGTGGATGACTCTCTGGTCAATGCTCTTAATGCCTCTGGAATCTATGCCCAGGCCTATGCGGATGATGTTGCTGTTCTCTCTGTCGGCTCATGTTTAGCGAATGTCTGTCTCAAAGCGCAGGCGGCGCTAGATGTGATCGAAGACTGGTGCACAAGAAATGGGCTGTCGGTTAATCCTCTTAAGACTGATGTCGAAGGAGGAAAAATACTGGCATTACTCAGCTGGTGCTAAAAGGCATTCCCATCCCGATATCCAAGGAAGCTAAGTATCTGGGAGTCATCCTAGATAGCAAACTTCTTTGGTCAAAACATGTTGAGTCGAAAACCACCAAAACGCTGTCAGCTTTTTGGCAATGCAAAGGTGCCTTTGGCAAAACATGGGGCTAATCGCCGAAAAAGGTCCTTGGGATCTACACGGCAATGATAAGACCGATAATCTCATATCCATCGGTTGTTTGGTGGAGCAGGCTAACACGCAAACACGCTGTGGCTTCACTCACCAAACTCCAAAGAGCGGTCTGTCTCAGCAGCACGGGGCTTTCCCCCGCACACCGGGAGTTGCTCTATGCTATGATGGATCTTCCATCCCTTGCCATATATATCAGAGGGTGTGCATTGAAAGCCATTTCTCGCCTAAAGAGAAATTGTCTTTGGTACAACTCGCACTGGAGTGAAAGTGTACTTGCGGGAGAAATATCGTACGACCCGTGTCTCATGGATATGCCTTCTGACCCAATGATACCTGCCATCCTACTGCGCTGTAACTTTACAGTCACATTTCCATGGCGTCAGGACTGGCTTTAGCCAGACACTGAACCTGGAATGGAATGTCTTCGCATTTTCACAGATGGCTCCAGGACTGGGCAGGGAGGGATTGGGCGCTGGAGATTTCTTTGAGCGCGAAAACATTCGACTGCACTTCTCGTTAGGAAAATATGCGTCTGTCTTCCAAGCGGAGATTTACGCAATCCTAATTGCCATGCACTATGTTGTGAAACACAGGTGGAGGGGAAAAAGCATATGTGTCTGCAGTGACAGCCAAGCTGCACTCAAAGCTGTGTCCAACCCTCTATCCAACTCCAAATTAGTGCATGAACTCAAGACCTTTTTGAACAAAGTCGGAAGACTAAATTCACTTAGACTTGTATGGGTCCCAGGTCACTCTGGAATCCCAGGAAATGAGATCTCCGATGAACTCGCTAGAAGAGGCTCAGAGGAGAGTTTCTCAGGACCTGAACCCGCCTTAGGTCTACCTGCTTCCACGGTCAAATCTGACATCAATGACTGGGTCTTTAACGTACACAGTCGTAGATGGAGGGAATATCCAGTATGCAGGATGACTAAGCGCGTATGCCCTGATGTCTGCAAAAAGTCCGCAACATTTTTCTTATCCTTAAGGAGAAATGATTGCAGAAGGCTTACGGGCGTCATTACGGGCCATTAAACTTTTGCCAAGCATCTCTACGTGCTCTACAAACCAATCATACTGGACGCAGATGAGAGAGAATTTGGTCCGCCCGATTTAGACAAGGTTAAGACAACGATATCGAACTGACGTCTGATAAAGCGGACTGCCTACTAAAGTCTTTAAGGCAGCTTAGGGGCAGATGGTTGCAAACATAGGCCATTAATGGAATCTCAGCAGCACGGTCAGTCTGCCCGGTCCATAAGAAAGGGTCATAAGCATAGCTTATAAGATCTCTGCCGTGATGTCTAAACGCCTGAAACTATTCGTTTCATTACAACTTATGACAGAGCCCTACCAGTAAGGTTTAGGGCCAGGAAAGTATTCACAATAAGGCAAATCTTGAAGAAAAGCCATGAAAAATTCAAGCATATCAACGCATTCTCATGTGGTTTCTTCATCATCCTTGAAAGGATGGTATGAGTCTCACTAGCCAATGAAAGAGGCCCGCTATGAAGTTGTAAAAGATTTCGCCTACCCTGGATTACTATTGTAGTACCAGTAAACAACGACACGGGCGCTGAGATTAGACGCACAATAACACTTGCTAACAGCTGCTTCTTTCATAAAAACTCGAAACATATATTTTGGCTGATCAGGCCGAGAACTTTACATCTTACCATCATAAGTAAAAATTACCTTATCACTTTCATTTCATTGAGGGTAGCGAAATCAATTTTCAACAAATTTATTCACCGAAAAAAGTAATGGTACTAGATGACCGCCTTGTGGCACTTCGACGGAATATGTAACTCCATCTTGATTTTGTTTGCTTATTCTGTCTCTTGACTATAATTTCGCTTAATACAATCGAGGGTAATAGCAGGCTTTTGCCAATTCATTTAACTCTTATTGTGGCCCATTAATTGATTTCTTACAGCGGACTTTGTCAAATGAACAAATTCCGGGTTACCAATGCCTTCACCCTACTAACCCTAGTTACTCCATAAATTACAAGCCCACAGCCTTCTCTTGCTTTTCGAAGCAAGTTTCCTTGCCATTTATCAAAATTAAATCCTTTTCAAGATATATTTCTTAATTTCTCCAAGAAAGAACTTTGTCGCGCTGGTCTCCACTTAACACACTTAGTTTCGACCTTCCAATCATATTATACCCACGATACCAGAAACAGGTCGCTATACTCATCGTCGCTGTTCTTCCTGTGCTAGAGTAAACAGAGAAGATGAAAAACGAACACAAAAACTAAAAATAAAAAACTGAAAGAGTACATTTGAACAATATGCGACCATTAAATAAGAAAAAAAAAATGTTTGCCATCATCCCTTTCGACCCAATTTCCCTTTGTTCCTATTTCAGCCAAGTCGGTTGATATCCAATTGTGTCGCCCTAGTCACCCGCAAGAATTTATAATAAAAATTCCATCGGAAACGAAAAAGAGAGAAAGAAGCCCTCGGACGCGAACAAACGACATTCAATTCCCTCCCCCCTCGGTCGTTCCAACCCGTGCAAGTGCTTTTCCCATCATAAATTTCAGCGCGTCTCATATTCCTCCGTCTCCGGCAATGGGACGCTCTTAACGTCACCGCTATTCTCGTAGAATATTTACTTATACACAATCCATCCGATGCAGTCGACTTGGGTGAGGCAGAGAACCGGGAGGAGCAGGTAAAATATTAAGTGCGGCTTCTAAGTGGAAATGCAACGGTAGCACGGTTGGCAACAACCCTTCAACAATACTGAACAGAATTCATAACCAACCAAACGCCCCATTCAAGCACCGACCGACCACAGTGGGAGGGGGCGATGGGTGTATTTTTTTTTCTTCTTTGAATTATCAGATAAAACAAAGGAACAAGAGTAAGGACGAAGGAGATGGAATACATAAATATGGGAGCAAAACAACATCTAGCTATTCAGCCCGAGGACGAAGACGAGGACAAGGAACAAAGAACGAGAGGTAGCGGGTAAGGTTTGGGCATCTACGGCACATAAATCAATAGAATCAAGGCGAGTTTTATGGCATTTTAAATGAACTGACTTTGACCCAGGACAATTCTGGAGCGAAATACTTAGGGGGCGGCTGATGACAGACATGCGACTCGGCCACTGATGGTAGCAACCTACTATATTACTCGAAAGGCTAACACCTCCGCTGGTCGACCAGGTTCGGGTGGGCAGCCATTGAAGTCTATTTAGAGCGCATAATGTGGCGCATTTGCATTATTTTTTATGCGAATGCATAAAAATCTCATTAAATCTCCCGGATTCCGTCTTTATTTCATTTAGTCAGGCGTTTGTCTTGTCTTCTTGATCTAATGTTATCTATGTACGTGTTGTTGTCGTCGCTGTCATCAGTGGTGTCGTTTCAGTGAACGTACAAGATGACGGAGGGTTTTAAAAATCCCCGAAATCGAGGTTAAAATGTTGATGGGTTTTATGGGGACATGTACGCCTTTACGAGGTCGTGCTAATGACAAATTGCTGACTCAACTCTCGTCCTCTCACCATATACATTAATAGGAATGGGGACGCACCGAAAACGTGACAGACAAACTGTTGACAGTTCGATGAAGATACTTGATATCTCATGTTTCTATCGAATTCCCTCAGAAGTAGGTACTATTACGAGAATCACGAGGCAAATACCAGGTATCGGTATATCTTATAGTTTTCAATGGAGAAGACCAGAAACTGGTCTAGGTAGGTAGATTATGACATTGAATTCATGGAAGAAGGGGAAAGCAATTATGTTGTTTCCTGGATTCTTGGGATCATTTGGCTGGCGATGGTGATGAATGTGTGTTCAAGCATGCTCTTGTAAGGAAGGTAATTGGTGTCGAAAGGTCAAGTCGTGAGAATACTTCAAATTTGTTGGAGAGAAGCAGTGTGATTTTGGGGAAATTTGACTACGCTGTTCTTCTTAACTTAAAAATACGTCTCTGATGGTTAATTTTTGGTGAAGTCAAAGGTTTTGACTGTTAGCCGCTGGGAAGTACATATTTTTCAATCCCTTGTCACGTAACCAACCTTTTGTGATTATGAATCACTTGCTAACCGCGCTATCCTTTCTGTTTTGCGAAAGTGATGGCGAAAAAGCTTCAGCTTCTTTAAAGAGCTCCCAATATTTGTATATTTTCGACAAGCTACCATACCGCGTTATTGGTAGCTTATGTTTACAGGTTAGAGCTTACTATCGATAATGGCCATCTAATTCTGAGAAGTAATTCTTAGACGAAATGTTTCATCAGTGAAGAAACACCACACTGCTCTTGCCAGGATTTGGACTCCATACCATTGGTGCCAGTACAAAATTGGTGGTCTTTTGCGAAAAGACAAGAGGAGTTTTCATTTCTTACATAGTCACTTACATAGTGACTACTGATGATCAATAGTCTTAGTTAGGATGTATAGAGAGTCCATATCAACTGGCTATCGGCATCGATCTTGGGTCAACATCTCTCGATTTTATGGTAAATGTTATATCAAGGTCCTCCAACACAGCTCTTAAAACGTGGAACTTAGTGCTACAGTTCTGACCGAACCTAGACCTAACTAACCAGCCTCTCAAGCTGGCACAACCTTCTACCAACTTCGTTCAATGCCGCACGCCAAGTTGGTTGAAGTGTTTTTTTGAATTATCATGTGGCCATTCTCTGCTGTGTCTTCCCTCGGACTTGAAATCTAAGACTCTCCAGCCCCAGTCATCTTAAAAGTTGATTCCATAGTCGCCTGACTGATGTCAATGTCGCGATATAGCCCGTACAGTACTCCCCTATACTCTAGTTTTAGAGAGAGACGCCTTGGTGTTTCTAGAAAGGACACTACTTCTCAATAGCCTCTCTAGCCCAAAGAAATAGCGGTCTTCGGTAAAAGTCAATCTGTGTACGGTCTCATCCAGATATCATTGCCACTTGTTAATACCGATTATGGCAATGATTATTTGGCTTTGCGCTCATTTACCCTTAGAGCTATTTTAGTCCCTTCCTTTTCATTGCACTCAAACGCTTGATTGATTCTTCACTGTGCCCGTCCAATCATCCCAATATCTTCTACAAATTGGCATGCAGGCTACTGAGCAGGCTTTAAATATATCAAGCCTCTTGTATTGGCCAGTAAGGTTATTTTCAAGTATGATGTTGAAAGCTCAGTCGTCGAGGGCGCACTCACATCATTAGCGACCTTAATGGAGCAGCGAGAATTCTCCATTATCATCGTGAGCACCCGGTTGCGTCTGGCATGTACATATGTATGTCAAAAGTTGACTTGGCTCTGTATAGCTAGTGTCTAAGGACAGCATTCGATTTTCAAATTTTGAAAAAAAAAGATATTTATTATTATTGTTGTAGCAGTGAATAAAATTGACTTTCGAATCAATGTCAGAGAAGTTGCTGAGGATACTGACATATCAGTAGGCTCATGCTGTGAACTTTTTTTCGGTGTTTGTTCCGAAATTGCCAAACTTTACCCATGAGTACCATCGCATCGTCCAGGAGCTGTTGAATGACGATCCAAATTTGCTGAAGGGAATCTTCGCTGCCCCCGCGACTTTCTTCTCTTCTTAAAACTGAAGAGACCCATGAAAGGACGAAGATTTGCCACGACTGGGGAGATAAAGACCACATCGCTGGAAGAGTTTAAGGCTATACCAAAAACTAAATACCAGAAGTATTTCGAGGCTTGAAAAAAGCGCTAACGCAAGAGTATTCTATTGGAGGGGGTTTACTTTGAAGGGGACAAAATAGATACGAGGGGTGATCCAAAATTAATGGCAGTCATCTCAACTGCGGCTTTGTGAGCGTTGTCTTGGTGAAACAGCACTCCAAATCGCAATTTGCTAACTATGTCGTTTTTCTTTAATGGCCTCCCCCGATCCTCTTATTTGGTATGCGTAGTAGAATCTGGCTCTCTTTTACAAATATTCCACCATCATTATTCCTTCACCGTCCCTAAATTGCCATAACTAACATTTTTACGCCGAACTTGTCACTTTAAAGTTCTTCAGTGTGGTGACTCGTTTCCAAGCTATCGAATGTTGTTTGGTTTCAGTTTCAAAATGATGGATCCAGGGTATCATGGTATATTTATATCAATTTTTTACGTTAATCTAGTCGATATATGTATAAGCAAGCAAAAAATAATTTCTTTTTTATTTTTATGCGGACTGGAAATAACCGATTATCATTACTTTTGGACCACCCTCTGCATTGATGAATAAATGAATATTTTATTATTATCGAAAATAATAAAGAAGTCACCTTATTTCATGAACAAATCCCGTACAGAAATCGTTCCCTCGTCTCATAATCGATTGTACAAGATGTCCATGTTCATTCCTCAGGCTTCCGCCCTGTCTTTATATTCTGGGCATGTTCGTTTTACATTTCAAAGGTCGTTACTGCAATATAATTTCTTCCTACGCTTAATGCGCTCGTCCTTTTGCTTCGCAGAAACATATGCTCCTCCCTCCTTTTCTGTTCCTAGGGCTACCTAGCAGCTTTCAAGCGTTTTGGCATGGGTTTCAAAGTGTTGACCATATTATTTGTAGTTTGGGCAATCATTTATCCAAATTCCTTTTCCCCACAGGTTTTCCATTGAACCTAATTGACTTTGTGCCGGCAATGTCATTACTTTAAATTTTTGCTTGATATCCCCATCCTGTTAGTAAATCAAATAAGCACAGTCCTCAGAGTGCTTCAGTGATTAAAAATGTAGACCAGTGGAACAACATGGCACCAAATAAAGCAACCCCCAATGGTTTCGTTTACTTAAGGCCAATAGTACGCTTTTCCATTTAACCTATTGATTTTGACTCATGACCAAAACAGCCCATTTATATATTACTCTACTACTACACGCTACTCGCTTACATTTTTTCCAATTATTTTTGCAGCTATTTTTGGTGTTCTAGCGTATTTTTTTGTCATAAGATGCTCAATAAGACGACCACGCTATCCGTTAACAGAACTGATCGGAACCACTACGAGTATATACCCCCATCTTTCGGTTTTTTTTTACATTTCTCTTATCATAGTTCCCTTCTCGAAATAACACTCTCTTCTCGGAAACACCCGTCGCCACTACCAATATGGGATGTAATGTTATAAGCAGTTTCCGCAGCAATTTACCTTGCACTACGAATTCCTTTCAAAAATCTTCAAATCCGAAGATAAAATGCATTCATCAAGACAAAAATAATTTTCAAATATAAATGGCACTGAAATCAATTGAACCTATTACCTCTCGACAGATTCGCATAAAGTGCTTGACCTTCATGTGTGAATCTAACCCCTCACTCAAGCAATTTTGAAAGCGTTCACTCAATTACAAACCTGTCTTCAAAGTCGAATCTCCGCTCGCACAGGGTGACCCAGCTGTGCGTCCTCATTAAGTTGCGATCTTGAAGATCGGCGCTTCATTAGAGGTAGATAGGCGTGTGATATGTTCCTCTACTTACCCATTAGATGCCGGTAATTCATTACATTATGTGTTTAGGAAAAGTACGGCAGCATTTTTCAAAAGGCATTAAATTTACTCTAAACCGCCCTGGGGGAAAGCACCTGCACTGGTCCCGATAGTGATGCTGGTCCGAGCACCTTTATTACTGGTGCGTGCCCGTTGGAAATTTCCACTAAATCGGAAAATAATTTATGTAGGCGTGTGCAGGCAAATACTAAGCACATGGAAGAGCGTGGAATTGAATTTAATTACACCCGTTGCCGTTGTAAGTCGAACGAATATATTTAGCACCAATGCCGGCGATGGCTTGTGTATAGTTCGGATGATTTAATAGATTCATAATTGCTGGCCGTGTTCGGTTCGGTTCGCAAATATTTAAATAACCGATGGGCGTTTCGGGAAAGTATTCGTATTTCAACCTAACCTCAAATTACGATTAATGCAACATTGTTTGTTTGACTTTGTTCCCAACGTACTTCTACAGGATGCAATGTCGATGGTATATCGATTGAATTCATTGAAATGTTCTCGCGAGCTTAACGATTACTTAAGCGCTCGTAAATGTTATGCTTTGAAGGCCTTTCTGGTTGGTTATAATTTATTTCCAAAGTGGCTCTTGAATGGCTTGAACGGCACCAACAAATAAATGTTCCCACCATGTTTTGTTGCTTGTGACATGTAATACTAATTTTTAAGAACCTGAACATGACTGTAAGAAATACGAAAAGGTCAAATGCTGAGGTTTCACTGGTCACCAAATCACGTATATGGTATAAATCTTTCCTTCCAATTTGGTGCCATTTGGAGAAAATGCTACAAAGAGGGAAGGAAGGACAGAAAAGTTATTTTATACCCCCTGTTTTCAAGTCGAGATCAAAAAATAAGGTTACTAATGACTAATATTTTTTTTTTTTTTTTTTTTTCAAAGAGTTTAGACCACCTTCTCAACACAGTTTTATCGGTGGAAGATATATTACCGCTAACATTACCGTCTTAAGCAATTATACATTAGGCGCTCTTGAGCAGGGTTTTCAATGTGACATTGTGTACACTGACTTCTCAAAAACGTTAGGTAGAGTGGAACATTCAGTCTTAGTTAGACCCAAGGTGCGTTGCAAAGTAAACAGGAGTTTTTCCAAATAGCACATTTAAGTGGCACTATTGATGTCTGGCGAATCGCTGATTTGGAGGATGTCGTTCAGCCTCTAAGCTGAACAATTTTTGCATACAAACACTGCACATTCCACCGAGATTCTGCTTCAACCTACAAGGCTAAACAATGTCCCTGACTTCATATCACCATATTCGTGGTCCGTTTTAGAGGAAATTGTCTGCTCTGCTCATCACCGCGCTGTCGACAATTTTCCAATGAATGAAATCTGTAAAGCAATTAATTATTGAGCAGTACATAGGTCGTCCAAATGGAGTTCATTACGAAATGAATTTTTTCATAACTCATTTTGCATTCCTTTTTTATTGTATCAGTGTTTATGACTAGCTTAATAGTTATATTCATTAATAATGGCAAGATCCAAGCAATATACTGAAATAAAAAAAATTCATCGAATTCTAAGTCATAAACGTGTTTTATTTAAATTTACTTTTACAACCACAAATTGGATAACCTGTATTTGCGTTATACCTCGTGGAGGATCAAAGCCGAAGCTTCTTTCAATTTTCTTTTTTAGACTAGTATGCTTCAGGGGTTTTGTCGGTACTGAGGAGAAACACCACGAAATACGAAATGACTTCTTGAAATTTTAATAACTAGTTGACTGTTCCGGGATCGAACTCCGTGTCATCGGCTTCAGAAGCTAACTACAGAGTCATCTGGGTTTTTGTATTATGTATTTGGAATCTAATTCATAACTGCAAAAACTCTGTTAGAATATCGGTATGCTCTGGTGTTGATTAATAGACAGCCAAAGTTTGGAAATAGGACGTAAATATAATATTTAGATGTAATGCTTCCGGGTATATCATTAACTACAATACAAGATCAATTATTCCTCTTGACCCTTTAATTAGCACTCTTTTAGAGTATATGACGGGAAGATAAAACCCATAGCACGCGGCCTAAGGAGGGCTAGACGGTATATTGTCTCGAGTAAATAAATAAATAGATATAGTGCGAGCTATATGGCCATGTTCGCGATGTGTTTTGTTCCGCAATATTAAAATCAGTATTTATTAAACCATAATAATGCCAGTGACAAATCGCGAGTTGAAACTTGGTATCTACTTACGAAGGAGTAAAATTTCGAGTCTTTGAAAACCAGATCTTAACGAGAATCTAAGGTGGAAAACTGGACGAAGAAACAGGCGAACAATCAAGAGCTCGAGGAACTCTACTCAGCCCCAAGCATTGTCCGAGTAATAAAACTGCGAAGACTAAAATGGGCAGAACACGTAGAACAGATGGACAGTAGACGATCAGTCAAAAGAATAATAAGTGGAAAACTGGGGGAAAAACTACTACTACTACTACTACAAAAAACTGTAGGAGAAAGCCCCCCAGGAAATCCGCGCCATAGATGGGAGGACATTATAATGACTGACCTAGAAGAGATGGAACAGAACAGCGAGACACGGAAAGAACACACTCATAACTCTGAAATGAGATGAGTTCCAAATGGCCAGTAATTATAAAAATAAAAATACTCGAAGTGATGGTATTATGGAGGGATATATCGATTGAATTTGGCTTTATTACGCCAACAACTGAAATATTTATTATACAAATAGATATCGGACCTGGTCAGAAATGTCAGACGTCGAAAACGTCACATTGTATGCTTAGGTAACTGTCAGAAACGCCTCATCATATTCTTACGAATTTCCATTGGCGTTATACATTTTTTTTGTGCCTGAAAATGTCCAACCTCGAACCAACCTCGATTTCTTCAAATTGAAAAAAGTCTGTGGCGTATTGAATGATTACAGACGGTTGAAGCCGCAGAATCGGAAGCATTATTAGCTCAATATCCATTTTAAATTGAACAAGGACTTTGATTGAAGACTGATTGCCCTAACTCAATAAGCTTTCTTCTATCATTTAAAAGCCTTGGGGGTGATTCAAAGCAAGATAATTGGGTACCTTACGAAATGTTGCCCTAAGACGTCAACGGCATTTTTGTCATGTACGAACTGCTGCTCTAACGGCTAGAAACGAAGGGTTTTATGCATAGTCTGACTGGCGACTCATTACGATAATCCGAAGATATCGTGGGGACGGCATAGCCATGCATCAACATCGATGGCCCATTCGAACAACCAAGAACCGAAGACCATTCCGTGTTTGTGGTGGGATCAGTTCGGCGTGATATCTTCACGGGACCTCGCACCCGACTAATTCGTTGGAGCTCTTCATTGAAGAAAAAACGGTCACAATACGACTAAAGCAAAGTGGATTTGCTCGACCGCATGTTGCTTAGATCGTTCAAACTTATCTGATATCATTGAAATGGGACGTGCTACTTCACCCGCCATATTCTACAGATATCGTGCGTTTCGACTACCATATTTTCCAATTGATAAGGCATGACCCAACCAATAGTTCCGATCTTTCGAAAATTTTATCGATCCATAAAGGAACTCATTTTCCCAATGCGGAATTCGTATTCTGCCATAAAGATGGGCAATACTTGTAGGTAGTCTCCAAGTATAAATCTCGAAATAAAGCTCCAAATTTTAAATCTCCATCTGTACACCTGATGCAAAACAACGCAAAGTTAAAAAATATATGATGCAAATAAATTATAAACGACCCACGTGACTGCTGTCAAAAATAATTGCTTCCATTGTAACAACTGACAAAACCAGAGAAGAAAAATAACTCCACACTCGATTCCATCAAATTTTCTACTCGCCCAATAAAAACAAAAACACGGACTCCCCATAAGGACTCATAAAAAATAAAACAACAACAACCAAAAAGTGAGACGGAAGAAGCCAGCTCCAACAGAGCATCATATACTCGTATTCCCACATCAATTGATTCCTATTTTTAGCACTTCCTATTCTGACAATGATTTCCGTCTGATTGCACGTCTGGCAGCGATGTGCGTCACATCACTGACAGTTCACTCGTACTCCATTCGACGTTATTCAAATGGGAACAAGAAAAAAAAAACCGGAAAAAAAGAAAGAAAGCATGAAACCCGATCTAAAGTGGCTTTATATCTCCAATATCATACGCACGATAGCGCTGATGGAACCAAGTACAAAAACAAAATTTATAAAGAAACCCAAGTGAGCGATCTCGTCTCCTCGAGTGACGTTGATGTGTTGATTCGTCGTCGATTGTGAAATAATTAATTTGATTCCATGCTTCATTGCCACGGCACTGTGGCGCGCCGCTGATTCTCCGATAGCCACATAAATCAGCTTCATATTGAAATCTATCCGCGTGTCGAGCGAAATTATGACGATAATCAGCCATAGAAACATAAGTTTGTTCTGAATTCTAGTGCTCTTAAGTGCAATTTTCCGCTGAAACCAGAAATGAAAACAGAAAAAAGGAGGGAAATCAGGAAAGCGACATGTAATTTGCTCAATGAAATTCAATGTGAATTCTCTTTCACTTTCAATTAGTTCGATTCAGCTGGCTTCATCCCATTCGCGTCCATCCAGCGGAAGTTCTTAATTTTTTTTTTGAAATTACGACCAGAAAATGAGGCGAAAATAAACGCCAACGAGAAGAGAGAAAGTTAAACAATAAGTCGCGTTGTTGTATGTGCAACAAAAGAAAGAACAAAAGTATCCAACATGGTTTGTATATGCATTTGAAATGGGCTTATTAGGTCGGGTTGGTACTCAGTATTTGGATCGATAAAGAATAGAAAAAGAAAAGGTTCGGCGCCTTACTTTATCATAACCCATTGAATTGGAAATTCACTATGAATCATGCCCCGCACCCGTGCAGGCAGTCGATATAGAAAAGCTATCCAAAAGAACCACACCTTCGATATTTCACTCCTTCATCTAGGTGCAAATGTGCTTTTGACACCGAAAGATGGAGTGAAAGAAAATGAAGGAAAAGTACGAAGAACGGTTGTAAAGTTTGTCCGTTTCCGGATTGTAGACACATGCTAGTGAGTGAATTGCATGAATTCCGTGCCGACTACGGGTCGTAAATCACTGGATTATCTGTGAATAGATTGGTTTGAGAAAGGGGACGGATGGAATTGTAAGCCTCCTCACTGACTGCCGGATTTGACAAAGATGTCTGGTATGCCTGCGGGATTAGGAACGGATATATCTAAACATTATTCATTTATATCCAACTTAAAGTAGTTTTGGATACAAAAACTTTACTCCTTAGTGTTGCAAGCTGAGAGAAAAAATTTGGCGGCAGTTTGAACTGATAAAACAATGTTATTGATCGTTCATTATGTCGCGCGGCTACTGTGTTTTTTCTAGGATCTCTACGTTCGAAGATGAAGTAAGGGGACATAGGGTAACGCCAAGTGAGATTTTGTAGCATTATTACAAGTTACTAGAAGTATATAAAACAGAAAATAAATAAAATTTGTGGTTTCTCGACAATAAGGCAACTACAGTAGTTGCGCTATAGTTTACTATAGTTACAATATTCGTAAAAATACGTTATTGCCTATTTCTGTCAAACTTCTTGGGAGTTCCCTGCTTTAAGGTGGAACATCTCTCAAATTACTTATTCAGCCTTCTGAGGTTGATTAATAAGAAAGGAAACGGGAATAGATTGCTGAAAGACATAATTCTTCTCACAGAGTAGATAGAATGTCGTGCGGCAGACGGCATACATTATTCCCCTATAACTACAGCTATTTACGCGTCGGCGTGGGCCAAACGCGAGAAGCGTGCATTGCCCTTCTACCTGGTCTGGCTCTCACCCAATAGCAAGTTAGAGATGCTAAAGACCATAATTTCCATAGCATCCCAATCTGCAGAAGGCACGGTAACATTTTGCAATCGCTGTCAAAGGTTCGGACACGTCGCGTCGAACTGCGAGACGCAGCCTCGATGCGTTAAGTGTGCAAAGAACCACAGGAACGAGAAATGCGACCTGACCCAAGACAAGGTCGAGTGCGTGCTGTGTAGGAACCGAGAACACCCTGCAAACTATCGGGGATATCTTAACCCTTTCGCTCCCATTGGGATCATATGTCCCAAGCAAAGTTCGAAGAATCCCAGAAAACCACATTTAAAAGAAAATGTTATTTAAATTGGTCCCATTGTTCATTCCAGGTATTATCATGCTTTTTAACCGTTACTTTTCCCAGTTTGCACGGTCGATTTTTTTTAGCAACTGTCAGAATAAATCAGTTGCCGGCTAATTCTTGCACAGTGCACTCAATATTCTTATAAAAAGTGGTTATTTAGTTGTGAATCCGTAATTTTTTTTTGGTTTTCTTACTGCGTAAATATCATTACGTGCATTTAGTGCTCAAGAATCACAAAAAGAACAATACAAATAGTTGTAAGTAGAATTTATTTCTAACAAAATCAGTCTGGGATTATATGTCCCATTGGTGTTTATCGATGGGACACATATATCCCATTGGTGCTGTGAACGTTATTATGCACATTTTAATTACTATGCATTTTTTATGTAAAACGAATGGCTGCACTACCTGAAGATTTGCAACGTCTTTTGGAAGAAGACGACTCTGACTCAAATGATTTCAGTGCTTCAGAGTCTGAGTATAGTCCTTCTGACGATGAAGATTCAACGTCTGAAGATACGGATGTAGAACATGAACAACATTCCCAGCCAGAAATGAGGATAATCGTTAACCATCCTACAAGCACTGAACAAAGCAACGATTTCATTGTCTGGTCTAGTCCAGTTCCAAGCTATGTTCCACGCAAAAAAGTTCCCAATGATCGTCAACCTGTAATCACAACGAATATCAACAGAGCATCTTCTGAGATAGAGGTTTTCCATAAATTGTTTCCTAAAAGCTTGTCATATTTATAGCAGAATGTACGAATAAAAGAATTGAAATTCTGGAAAAGCGATCAGGAAGAAAGTTCCCAAGAACTGATCAGTATGAAATTCTTGCTTTTCTTGGTGTTTGTCTTGTCATGAGCTATAATAGATTACCAAAAATGCAAGATTATTGGAGCATGAATCAATCTCTTGGTAATGTGGCAGTAAAAAATACTTTATCTAGAAACCGATTCCAGCTTCTGATGGCAAAGTTATACGTAAACTATCCATCAAAACCAGCAGATTATTCTAAGCTATATTACATTGAAGAGTTGATAAATTGTGTAAAGACCACCTTTCCAGCTGGAAGAACAGAATCACCTTTCCAGTCTATAGATGAAAGCATGACGAAATTCAAAGGCAGGTCATCTTTGAAACAGTATCAACCGTTAAAACCAATAAAGCGGGGGATTAAAATTTGGATGCGATGTGACGCGAAAACAGGTTACACGTATGACTTGAATATATGTATATGCTGGAAAGGAGGAAGAATTCTTAGAAGGAACTCTTGGGGAGAGGGTTGTAAAAAAGCTTTGCAGTACGATTCGGGAGGCTGATGTAATGATTGCAATGGATCGATTTTTCACCAGCACTTTATTATTGCAAAAACTTGACTATGCTGCAGTTGGAACCGTTATAAAATCGAGGAAAAACCTTCCCATCTTTGACAGCATATTGAAAAAATACGAGGTGGATTTCAAAATCAGCAATGGTGGAATATTAGCTGCAAAATGGGTCGATTCAAAGGAATTAATAGTATTATAAAACTGCCACCCTACAATGGCTAAAGGTCTACGCAAAATGAAAGACGGTAAAAAAATTGAAGTTCCTATACCACTTGCAATTAAAAGTTATAATGAAATAACGGGAGGAGTGGATCTGGCTGACCAAAAAATATCAACCTATGATTTGGATCGAAGATTGAAAAACGAACTAAAACTTTTTGCGCCAGCTGCAAGGTCGCTTTGTGCATAACATGTTTTGCCATATACCACAAATAATATGTCTTCTTTATTAGTATGGTACCTGTTTTCTTTTCTAATTTATTTATTGTTTTTTTTATTAATATTCTTTTTTTTTTCTAATAAAACTTGAATTCTTGAAAAATGACTTTTTTGTTTCCTGAGTCCCATTGGGACGAATACATCCCACTCAAAAATACCAATGGGACAATACGTCCCGGCCTAAAATTCCAAAAACCGGCCTTGAATTTAATCCAAACCTATAAAAAAACATTTAATCTATTACAGTTAACAAAGATTTACATAAAAAATTGAATAATAATAAAATAAAAATTTGGGAGCGAAAGGGTTAAGGTTCAAGACATAAAAAAATCAAATCTGGCACGTAAACAGAAGCCCGAGGAAGCCGTCACACCCCAAATGATCTACCTAATGGGTACCAGGTGCTAGAGTTTTGCATTGTGTGTATTCCTTTCTGAAATAAAGCAGTCTATGCATCTGAAGCACCTCAACCCAATATTTCATCGCAGAGCTCGAGACACTTTTTCGATTTTTGCGTTCGAATTCGGTAGAAAACTTTTACATTCTGGCCGGTGATTCGATTTCGAAAATTACATTCCTAACACTAGGGGATCCTATAAAGCCATTGGTGGATTCTGCTGAGCATAGGGTACAGGGTCAAGTTACTCACAACGGAAAGTCCGTGGTATCCTGGGAACTGCTCCCATTTGGATCTCATGATGCTTGACCCTTGACCGAGACTGGCTTACACGAGCCAATGGTGTCTACGGGCTTTCGTATACGACAGTGACCATTGCGGACATACTGCCGTGACCACAGCACGAGACGAATTTGCTGAGATGGCAAAATATGTCCAAACACATCCCTACGAGTAGGGCGCGTTGACCACGCTATTCCGGTTCCCTGTCGAGAGCGCCTACTAATGTGCCTTTTTCCCACCGTCCAACAGAAACCTGTCAAAAGACGGCATTCAGAGCTACGAGTATCTCAAACAAATAGACAAATATAAAGGATTTTCCAATAAGAGCGGGTAGATCTTAAAATGGAATAAAACGGGTGTGAAGTACTAACAAAGGCCCATGTATGCCATTATGTATGGAGAACGAAATCGTTCAAATGGCCGCCCCGGCTTCTTACTGTGGCACAAATCCGAGTGGTCTTCCGCAAAGATCCGGCTGAATTTGAGCGATGGCCTGTGTTATGTTCACCTTAAGGCGTCGGTCGATTGTGGTTGTATGTATAGACCTGCGTCTTCAAGAAACCCCACAAAAAAAAGTCAAATCGTATGAACTTGGTGGCCAATTCACGTCAGCGCTGTGAAAGATAACTTTACCCTCAAATCGTTCATGCAGGATGTCAATCGTGGCGTCCGCTGTGTGGCACGTAGCGTCGTCCTGTTGGAACTACATGCCGTTTAATTACATAAGAAGTTGGTTTTCATCGTTCCGTAGCGCTCACCATTGACTGTGACCATCTCACCAATGTCGTTTCCGAAAAAGTACGGGCTGACCTGAAATCCGCACCAGACGATAACTTTTTGAGGATGCATTGTCACCTGGTGAAACTCGTGTGGGTTAATGTCGTCCCCTATACGGCAATTTTGCTTGTTAACACACCCAATCATCCTTAAATACGCCTCATCGCGTCGCAAAAATCAAAATGATTTTTCGGCCAAAATTGAGGTTCTGTTCCAAACGCTCCGAGCCCAGTCAGCAAAGAACCGGCGCTGTCTATGGTCATGAATTTTTAGCTCCTGGATCAGTTGGATCTTGTACGGGTGTAGGCCCAAGTCTCACCACAAAATTCGCGAAGATGAAATATGCCAAAGGCCGAGTTCTTGTGCAAGGCAAATAATCGCCTGCCTCCTCTTTTACTTTTACGGACCGCTGTGATGTTGTCGGCTGATTTTGCGCTTCTTTGACATGCGAATGGTGGCTGATTAATTACCGAACCGGTCGTCTCAAATTTGGTCAGAAAACACGTTGAAGAGTCGACTGCAAAGGGGCATTACGTCGACCGAGAAATGGGCGCAACGCGCGCAACATTTGCATTAACGAACACTCATTTTGACGATAAAGTTTTATCATATGAACGTGCTGATCAATTGTGTAACTTGGCATGATGATTCGGCATCAGTAACAGAATAATAAACAACAGACTTGACATATGACCGAAACCAAGTAGTGAAATCAAGTAGTGCTTATTTCGTGAATGGTAACACTTACATAGCTCATGTCTGATTTGACAGATAATTAGTTTTATCCTTCCGCTGAACGAATATGGTTGTGTATACGCTTGAACAACGCTGGGAAATATTCCGACATTACTTTGAAAATCATCGACTTACAGAAGATGCCGATTTTACCAAAAAAATCATCTTTTCAGATGAAGCTCATTTTGATCTTGGCGAGTATGTAAACAAGCAAAATTGTCGCATTTGGGGCACAGAAAACCCGCACGCATACATTGAAAAGCCGGTGCACCCAAAACGAGCTACTGTTTGGTGCGGATGCATAAGAGGCATAATTGGGTCATTTTTCTTCGAAAATGAGCAAGGAGTGGCCGTTACAGTCAATGGCGATCGTTATCGGGCCATGTTGAACGAATTTTTGTTCACAAAAATTGAAGAGGAGGATATTGGCAACATTTGGTTTCAACAGGACGGCGCTACGTGCCACACTGCCGAAGCTACACTCGATGTTTTGCGCCCTGTTTATGTATCGCATTATCAGCCGCAGAGCTGATGTCGTTTGGCCACCTCGGAGCTGCGATTTGACACCGTTGGACTATTATTTGTGGGGTGCCGTCAAAGATAAGTGTTACGCCGACAAGCCAGAGACAATTGACGCTTTAAAGGACAATATTCGTGAAGCCATTGGTGAAATACAGCTGCACACAATCGATAATGTGCTGAAAAATTGGACCGATCGTGTAGGCTACTGCATGGCCAGCCGAGGCAGCCATTTGAATGAAATTATTTTCCATTATTAACCGGAAGGATTGTACTTTCAAATAAAAAAAGAAATTTGAGAAAATATTCAGTAGTTTTTTTTTATAGCATTTTCAAAAAAAAAAAAAGTTATTTGGCGGACCCTATACATGACCGCCACAAGTCGCCAAAAACTACCCGTGCCAATAGAAAAACCCTTTATGATTTTTGGCATGTTAACCGGTAGAAAGTTCATTGTAAAACAGTACAAAAAAAAAAAACTTTTCAGTATTTGCTTTAGGGATCTGAATCTGAATGGTGATCTCTTCATCATTCAATAAAAAATTGGCAATTTTCCTCAGACCAGGAGGAAGGTTCCATTTTTCCAATTCGTTTCCCCCATCGGTCTTTCTCGACAAGAAAAAAGGTACTTTGAACCGAGAATCCGCCTAACGTCGTAGCTGTCTATTCCGAAAGCCTGCGTCTACCCGCCCATACATTATCACGTCTCAGATTGAATTTTTAATTCAAAAATAAATTATCACGTTATCAGCAGACATCTATCACGGTGATGTATATTATTTCGCAAATCCATTTCTTATTATTTATTATCGTTAATTAGTAAGCCGAGTGTTAACATTTTCCACTCCTGGCGGATATTCGAATACACTTGGCCAATTTTTTTGCGCGAAATTAGCGCAATTACCTCTCAAAAATCTGTCAACAGCTGTCATCAATCGGACCTTTCGAATGCATTAAATAATGAACTCCTGAAAAAAACATTTATCCGCGGTTATTGTTTGCATTTTCACTGCGAAACTGACACTGTGAATGATGATACTCAATGGACGTTCATTGTTTTCATTTTTGTCTGTTGACTTTAATCGTGCCCATTTGCGGGGGAAACCTTGACTGTTGCCATATACGAGCAACTTGTTACACTATAACACCCCTGGCTTGGTTTAACCAGAATCGCTCCTTGCTATCGGGGTGTGTTCATAATGTAGACGCATCTTTCATTTGTAGAACAGCAAAAAACACAAATTGCGACATAATTTTCATTTTCTTATTTAAACCACAATTCCCAAAATGGGTTTTAAGGCACTGGATGTTGGCATACATACCATACCAGCAATACGACTTTTGCATATTTCCCTTAAGGTACTTATGTGCATTGTTCGTATACACTTGTGGACCAACCTTCAATATTTATGTCAATGGCCCACATTTTTGAAGCCAGCAGTAATGGCTTGGGCTGTGTTTTTGCTCTCTGTTTGTTGGTTGCATTTTCAGTGTCCTTGAAATGTATATTTTGTTTTCTTGTACAATGCTTTCCCATTTGTCACAAATGACTGCCATTTCGTTTAACAGTTTATCTTCCAAAAGTATTTCAACAATGCTCGAGAGTTTTTTTTTGTATATTCCTACTCCTCCTCTATGCATTTGAATAAATTCAAAATTCACATCACGTCAAACGGTGCGACGCAGCAACTAT
Source organism: Merodon equestris (assembly GCA_958301585.1). Taxonomy (NCBI): domain Eukaryota; kingdom Metazoa; phylum Arthropoda; class Insecta; order Diptera; family Syrphidae; genus Merodon; species Merodon equestris. The sequence goes on from OY284415.1 coordinate 8,039,263, forward strand.
GGTTGTCTGAAAAGTCAGGTGTCAGAATAAAATTACCGAATCATTCTGCACGTAGTGTCAATCTGTTTTTAAGATAAAAGCACGGTGAAATATTGCTAAATGAATTTGCTAATTTTTACTTTATTGAACAGTATTGTTTTTTTAACCCATTATTTCCGTTTTGTTTGTGATTACAGATAAATCTTCGATTAATACTCGTTAGCGGCAAAACAAAAGAATTCCTATTCAGTCCCTCGGACTCAGCTGGTGATATCGCACAAACAGTATTCGATAATTGGCCCAATGGTGAGTTATTTGTATACTAATATAAACTTTTATTTGTTTTATAACCTGAAAATATATAACAAATCAGCATTTGAATAATATTTTATACAATTTTGAAAATTCAATCTTCGTGAAGTGAGCTACGGAGACCTGCAAACTTTTAGAATCGCTCTCCTATTTCTGATATGTTACACAGAAAAATATTATTACCTACGTGATGTGAAAAGTTCTCGTCCTGACATAGTAATGGCGTTCCAGTCAGTGAAAAAGTATGTTTCCTGCCTGGGTGTACGCGTCATTAGTTCGTATGACAAGTTTCAACTTCCTTTCTCAAGTAGTTTGTTTACAGTAATTCTTTCAGTAGACGTCTTGCGTGTTTTTGGTTAAAATGGATGAACTTGAATATCGTGTGGTCATAAAATTCTTCTTTTGGATGGATTAACCTTTAAGGAAATTCATCCGAGGTTGACAAAAGTTTACCGGGACTCTGCTCCTCCGATGTCAACCGTTGAAAAGTGGGTAGTTGAATTAAAATGTGGTCGCACATCCCTCGAAGATATGAGTGAAGGTGAGTGAGATAGCTATGGCAGTGGGGATATCGGAAGAATGGGTTCGAAACATCTTCCACAAAGAATAAGAGATTCGACAGCTCTGCGTAGGGTGGATGCCAAATTTGGTGAATGTCGACCAAAAACATATGCGTGTTAACGATGTTCGCAGCAATCTTTGGACCGATTTAAAAGGCATCCGACTTATTTTGTGCGGCGATTTGTCATCATGGATGAGACATGGGTCTACCACTACAAGCCAGAAACGAAACTGCAGTTTAGGCAGTGGGTAGAAGCCGGTAGTTTAGCGCCAAAGGAAGCGAAGACGATCGCATCTGTCCTAAAGATCATGACCTGCGCGTTTAGGGATGCGAAAGGATCCTGTTAATTAATTACCTTGCAAAAAGCAAAACTATTACAGGCGAACATTCCAAACTTCTTAACCAGCTGAATGCCGAAATTCGCAAACAGAGACTTGGATTGAAGAAGAAAAAGCCATATTCCACTAGGCCAAGCGTGTGTTGGCGATAGAAATAGTGAGGGATTTGGGGTACCATTTCGCTCGGCTATCTTCCCCACTTCTCTTTGTTTCTCACCCTCAGATTTCCATCTGTTCCCAATCTTTGTTTGTGGGAAGCGCTTCGCATTGAATGAAAAAGTCGAGAGGGCTGTAGATGAATATTTTTATAGCTTTCCAGACTCTCATTTCTAGGAAAGAATACTGATGTTCGAGAAACGCTGGACCAATTGTATTGAAATCATGGAACATTATGTAGAAAAAATAATTTCTTAACTGACAATCGCAGTCTTTCATTGTCAGGCCGAGAGCTTTTCACCCTTATGCTCGTCTTATTATTATTGGATCTCGAAAGTTCCGTCTCGTTGAGCCTCTCTGTTATGATTGTCTTCTTTCCCTTTTGTTTTTGCTGTTCTTTTCCATCTCTTCTAGGTACATACTTATATTGTCCCCCCATCTACGTCGCCTTCCTGGCGGTGTTTTTCCCTTTATGGCTATTCGTCCACTGTCCATTGGTTCTACGTGTCCTGCCCATCTTAGTCTTCGCGATTTTATTTCTCAGACAATGTTTGGGGCTGAATAGAGTTTCTCTAGACCTTGATTGTGTCGTTTTCTTCATTTCTATTTTCCACAATAAATTCTCCATAAGATCTTATTTTCAAAGGCCCTTCGTCTTCCTAGACTCCTTCTTAGTCTAGAATATGGATTTTGACAATGAACATAAGAGCTGTTTTGAATAGTTCCCTCATCGCGAAGAAGCCCAAATGCAGCATTTTATTTACTACGATTTTTAAGCCATATTTGACAGTTAATACTACCAAACTCAGGTATTTAAACTGGTGCACTTTCTCAATGCGTTTATCGAGTACAAGTGCGAGCTTTAGGTAGATCCAATTGCTCAGCGGCTTTGGTTTTCTCTTCATTTACTTACTTTTACAAACTAAGTAAGTCTACTCCCTTTTCTGCCATTATTAGACTAACTATCTTGTAGTACTAGTACTGTTATATTAATCTAAAATAAATAAATAAATAAATAAACACGAAAAAAAAAAAAAAAAAAAAAACCTGTTTCCTCACTATCTCCCAGTAAGTCCAGATCGCCAGTGTAAGCTAGGGTGGGTATTTATCCCTGCAAACATGGCTCTCTTGTTTTTCGCCAGAGTTTCTTCCTGAATTTTAGCAAAAACTGCTTTTTGCTATTGCCATTTTTTTCCGAAGGAGATGGCTAACTTCTTTTCGATATCTTGTACGCGTGATTTCTTCACTATTTTCTAGAGTTTGAAGTCTTAGAACCTTACGTGCTTCTTAAAAAGAATTAATTCTTTCAATTAATTGTGACACCTTAAAGCGAATTCAAAAACCTTTTACTTAACGAACAAACTCCCTCTTTGACAAAAACCAAAAAAAACTACGGTGTTGCCACATTTCGATATCACTAAATCAGAATTTCTTTTATTCGAAAAAGCTTGTGATCTATCACCAGTATGTGTTTTCCTATGCCTACGCATCGTGCTCGCCTAATTAATTAATCTGCATTGTGGTTTGTTTGCATAAATTATTCCAAACATGTCCTCGCCGTGTCTACTGTATGTACGTGCTGTAGACGGTATTGTCGTCGATGGATCTCTCTTGTCAAGACCAATTGGTCTCGCGCTGGTCAGCCCCACCCTCGAGATGAGTACTATATGGCAGGATGCAACTGCTGCATTTCCCTCTTGATAGCGCACTCGTTACCCATTACAGGGAATAACGCCTCAACGATTTCGATCGATTTCTTTTTGGAACTCGTCGGCAAATGAAATTTCTCATTTTTTATTATTAACCAGTTTTTTCCATCGTTGCAATATGAGTGTCAAATTATTGATGCAATTAAGCGGAAACACACACGAAAGTGGAAAATTGATTGTTGGGGAGTCAGGGGATCGCACGTTTCCTTTTCGCTCATTTCATTGTAATTTGTTGTTCTGTTTGGTTGGTTTGGTTTCGGCCAAAAGTGGGCTGAAAGTTTGAGTTCGAAAAGGTCCTTATTGGTGCGAAGTTAGTTTTTGTTTACAAAGTGCTCCACGTTTATGGGAATCCCTTTTGCATTGGCCTCCGGCGGATGTCCAATGCTATGTATGCTCTATCGTCAACTATCAATCAAATCGAGGTCTCCTTGATTTGTGGTTTTATTTTCACTTACCAAAGGCATCCTTCAATGTTTTAACCAAGTCTAGTTCGTTGTCACGCCAGCTGATACCGTCATAATACCCCTTGCTACTTTAAACGTGAAGTATCGTGGTAAAAGATTGACGATGTTGGCAAACCTTTAATGCGTCTAATAAGCTGTGATTAAACGTGATTGTCGTCAGCAGTATGTTGCCCATTACAATTTCGTTAAAATTCGGACGAATGTAGTGGTTTATAAGTCATTTGTTAACCTCGTGACAACCTGTTTTATAGTAACATGTATACATGTAGCTATCTAACTCATCCATCGTTTGTCCCTCATGAATGTGTCGATCGCCAGCGGGTACCGTCGATTACTCATAACCAAACGACACTGACCATGAAGTAGAGATAAAACTTGATGACAACATAATTCCTAGCCGCATTTCATGTTATGTTACGACACATACCGCACTCTCGTCCATGATGCACCTGCCCGGCCAACACCCGATCTGATCTGATTCTTACCCAACTCGATAGTAACGCATAAACCGCAATCTTATTTTCTATCTAACCACTAACGTAAACAGATCAGCTCAAGCTCGGATAACCAAATGTGATGTTCGTTTGCAGTACAGCTCACCGCCTGTCATTGTCAGAAGGAAAGAAAAACGACAGATTGATGTCTTGAGAGTGACATCGTGAAAAAAACTAAGAAAAAATCCTTAAAAACTGTCTTCTTTAGTTAATTTAATTATTACATGCTTGCATCTGGTCGCGTGGCTAGGAGATGTAAACACGACGCCATTAAGTGCGAATTGTACTAATCAATTTCGAAAACAAACGGCCAGTATTGAATGAGAGAATGATATCCCTGTACCATATTCGGACATACGGCTGTCACATGAACGGGGTTGTCTGTCAGTAAAAGAAGACCAGAGGCCCAAAATATTTTAGACATTTGACAAAAATGGCGATAGGATATGATCATGTTCATAACCGCACCCGGGTCAACAATGTATGGTATCATGCGATGACAAAAAATAAGTTGCTAAACGCTGAGTATCTAGCGAATGAGTAAAGAAATCGGATAATAGAATGGTAAATAATACGAGTATGTCATTGGGAAAGGGCGTTGTGGTATCATTCACTCATGTCTACGAGCCTAAGCGGCCGCGGCGGTGTTTGCTGCTCTTTCAACGGCCATTGCTCCTTGCATCGACTTTTATTTATTTTCTCCACTGCTGCACATGAAATGCATTGGAAAGAACTATACCAACGTGGCACAGAGAGCAAAGGCGAAAAGCGAAAGGGTGCAGCCGTTAATAAAGAAAGTCAACAAATGCGGAAGTGTCTGCAGCCAGGCGTGTGTGCAAAAGCAGTTTTTTTTCTTTTTCCTAGGCGGATGAAACTACTTTAATTGAACCGGTAATGGTGATAGAGAAAAATTAATCGCATCGTTTCTTTACTTTTATCACCACTGTAGAAGCATTTTATTTAGTAATTTCACAAAAACAAAAATTAACGCATGAACGCGTATGACTTTGTCTTTCCAAAGAAAAGTTTCGATATGGCCATTTCTAGCTGAGAGGCTTCAGTTACATTTACTAACTAACCGGAAAGTGTTACATTCGTATCGGTTGCCCTCACAACCATCCAACTTTTGACTACGCATTCCGGCTAAATGGTGCTGTGACTAATGTTCATTTATCTTCTCAATGGAATATGAAAAGTTATCGAAACTGAAATCGTAGGCTTAACTCTGTGAGCTAATGAATTATTTTTATAGCGGTGATATATGACTAAGCTATTTGCCATTACTCAGTAGGGGTTTTGCAATTATGTTTTCGGGAAAATGAAAATGTTTTTGTAAACATGGAATAAAATGTGTTTTTGTTGTCTTTAAGCTTAGACAGCTGCGAAAATGTAGAGCCTTAAATAAATATAAACGACAGTTATGGTTTGACTTCTTATTATCTTATGTTTCGAAGATTCCCAATTCGGGCAAAAAAATTACATTTGTACACATGTTATCTTGGAATTCTTATGTTGGCACTTGCTTGTTTCTGCCTTGATGCTTGAACAGTCAACTTTATTAGTGCGACACTAGTCTGCCACGTCCCCCGGTCCCACCGAAAAAACAAGCAAAAATCGTTCAATGACGTAATAATTGAATGTTTCATACTGTAACTTGCCCCGAAGGTGTGACCTTAGACTTTTAACATATTCATGTTCTACTAACTCTGAGATTATGCTTTCCTAACCAACGACCTCTGGACTTATTATAAAATCCACAATAGCTTCACATAATTTTACATTGATTATGGTAATGAAGTCAGCAAATTTATTTTCCCTGTTTTGTCAAGAAAATGATTTCTTTTTCACGAACTTTAGGAACAACAATGAGTTTTTATTTTTTAAACTCAGTTCTCACTAATAAATGTCAACGTTTTCATATGACATATTAGCACTTTCACACTTTTATTTATGTAGTGATAACTAATCGAATATAAATAACATCCCTGGACTTCAGTTTATCAGTGGCTTGATAAGAGTGATAATGAGTGATTAATATTAAAACCTTCAGTCCCTTGCTAGATAACTGAAAACTACTGTCACGTAGTCGCCTTTGGATATAATTAAAGAAACGCTCGACAGTACATTATCACGCCAACGGCATCACGATACCACGAACATGTACCGAAACGCGACTATCGTCGCGCTGCACAGGCAACAGTGTAGACACCGGTCAAGACTCAAAATTTTGTAAAGGTGGTTTAATGCCATACGAAACTTGGAGGTCAGGAGCCTGAAGTCACTGATTAAAAATCTCCAACAGTTAATCAAGAAAAATTACAGAATATTTGTAAGCTTGCATTGGCACAACAGAATTCGTAGTGTAAAATCCAACACCAACGGAATATGCTCCCTCAAATAAATAAAATATTTCGGAGAAACAAGCAGAATGACTTTCAGAATTTGAAGCTTCTGAGTACGTCATAGTGAACGCCTTTTACGAACAATCAGGATTAATCCGGAGTGCGCCGTCTTGGATGACGATTTCTTCGTGATCGATGATCTCCAGGAGAAGGTGACCACGGTGGGAGCTGTCTTTCAGGAAGTTTATAAGGTAAATTGTAGCATTCGCCCCAACCACGACCTGGGAAAAAAGCCATATTTCATCTCTTCTGCCTTAGAAATCCGAGAGTCTTGTGTTCAATGACGATTTCATGGGGAACCATGCCGTCACCATTAATAGACGACCTGGGAAGGAAACATGGTTTTAGTAGCCTCGCAGCTACGACCGACTATATTTCCCCCCAAAATAATCTCTCTCAGTATACCTATCCTTTTCCCCGACAGAGAAGAGTGGCTATCAAACGCCGTAATCAACGACCACGAGATCACTCTCTTCACCGACGGATCGAAAATGGACACAGGCACTGGGGCCGGGTTCTACTCTGATACCATCCACAAACAGGAATCATTCAGACTCCCTGATCTGTGCAGCGTTTTTCAAGCAGAAATCCTGGCAATAGAGAAAGCAGCCAAACACCTACAGGTAGCCGATATCCCACCATCTGATATCACTATCTTCGTAGACAGCCAGGCTGCACTGAAGTCAATAGAATCCTGTATAACGAGATCAAAGGCTGTCATGAAATATCGCGACTCACTAAGGTCCATCAGGCACCACCTCTGCTGGGTCCCGGGCCACAGCTCAATCGCAGGGAACGAAAGAGCAGACGAACTGGCCAGGCAAGGTTCTGAAATGGACATCAGCGAAGCGGACACGTCATTGCAACCACCGATCATCGCATTATATCGGATCATAAACGACACAATCATCAAAGAGGCCAACTCGTCTTGGCTTACAAGAAATGACAGCTACACGACAAGATCATCGTGGCCAGAGCACAATGTCGGAAAAACAGAGAAGCTCCTGGCGCTGGACCATAACTCGATCCGTATGCTCGTCGGAGTGATCACAGGACACTGTCCCATTGGACCGAGAAATGGGACTCGGGATCCAGCCATCTCTGCCGGACCTGCGGCGGTGAGGAAGAAACTGAGACGATCCAACATCTGCTTTGCCACTGCCCATCTCTCCAGAATCGACGCCTAGTGTCGCTAGGCCAAAGATTCTTTACAGAGATTGCGGATGTGGCTAATGCAGATATATCGGATCTTCCAAAATTTATTAAGAGCACAGGGTGCTTTCAGCCACCACGTGATAGGACAGGTTAATTTTACGTGTACCCACACAAATGAAGGGAATCACAATGGGCCTCTTGGCCTCCGAGTGGAAGTGATGTCTAACCATCACACTCCCCTTCTCTAACCTAACCTAACCATGCCATCACCAATGAAGGGGCGAACATCCTCTCCATTTCGTCGGAGGGTCTCCAGATGATCTTTGAGTCAATAAAGAGAAAAAAATCCTCAGAAACCGACGATATATTCAATGTTGTGCTCAGTCAATTCCCATGAGTGGCTGTAGAGATGTAAACCATCCTTCGGTATGAAGCGGTGATGCGACCATTCCCCAAGATGGTTAAAACACCTCCAACCCGGAAAATCTCCGGTCAATAAGTCTCCTTCCGAGTATCAGCAAGATCTTCGAGAAGGTTATCCATAAAACCCTGTCTAAATGGGTTGAGGACAATAAAGTCATTCAGGATAACCAATTCGATTACAGAGCGGGGCATGACACTATTCATGCCGCATCTAAGCTCGTATCGGATATCCATTGGAACAAATGTAAAAACCAAAGCAAGAGTGCTTGTCTGGTGACTTGGAAAAAGTTTTCGACTCTGTATGGTTAGAAGGACTTTATTACAAGCTCATTCGACTGGTCATAAGTAAACCACTGCTATATATGGTTTTGGACATATAAACCCGTAGAAAGTTCGTTGCGAAAATTGCCAACGTGACTTCTACCCAAACAACGGACTGCAACCGGGTACGGTGAACTCGCCAATCCTTTTTAATATTGATCTTAGTGATTTGATAGCTTCTCTTCACCCTTCAATAACATACGATTTAACTGCGTACAGATTAAATCCAACGATTGACGTCATTGTCATCCTCTGGCAGTGTGACTTGGAAAAAATTCAGCAGTATTATGATGACTGAAAATTGATAATCAACTTCCAGAAATCAGAAACTAATTTGTTCAAAACGCCTTTATCTAGGGACTCTCGATACACTAGGAAAAATTGATGCAAAGAAACTTTGGGATCTGGACATGGGAAGGCAATAACTTCGGTGAATAATCTGATTTCCGGGGCCTAGTACTCCAATGACTTATACCACGAGAGGGTGCTAATTAACGGCTTTGTTCCCTCAGAGGCATTCCTCTATTTGGATCAATGTTGATTGATCCAGGATGAATTGGCGGTTCAGCTAATCTTCCATGTGGTCCGTAATTCCGAGCGCCGCAATCAATTGAGGAGTAGAGCCCCATCTCAAAAAACCAAAATCCTTCTGGTCTTCCTCTACGCTCCGCAGAGGCTTGAGAAATAGATGAAAAAGCCTTTTTTCGAGAGGAAAACTGAGAGTGGAGGAGCAGAACTCCAAGAACAAAAGGTCCGGCGTCTGCGGATCCAACGTCTAAAATGGCTGAGCCATGTAAAGCCAATTGACACCACTGCTTCCAACCGATTTCGACAAAGAAGGGCGACACATCAGAGAATGATCGCATCTAAGGTAGTAGAAAGTGTAGCGCTATAAGCAGCTAGATCGTGTCGGCTAGCATCATCTAAATAAGTAAGTTAAATCTTCCTTCCAAGCTGGCAATTTCTGGTAATTCATCCAAAGTGTGCTCGTCTATCCCTGCCAATATAAGAACGTACCTAGAGAACATACCGGCGATTACGTACTTCTTTACTTTTTCGAACTTTTGAATCCCCACTTCACATCAGGCTAATTCTTAAGAGTATTCAGCGATACTAGCGAATAGTGGTCCGTGTTAAACGGCTGCAATGTACGGACGTACATTCGACTTCTCCACCTTACAGCAAACTGCTAAACATTAACAGATATGTAACTCCAACACCGTCATCAAATGTCTGACACAACACGGCGTCTACACCTTTACCATGATAAATACTCGCTCGAAATACGGACATGTCATGATGGGCACTGTCACAACACATTCCTTAGCCTTCCGAAACCTTTCCTAGCATTACTTTGTCCATGCACATTCTACTTCTTTCCTGAGGTTCATCAAGAGTTTCATCAGTGCTGCGAGGTTCGGTACATATGTATGTACATATGCCTTATATCAGGACACCGTCTCTCCGGAACTCCTGATGGGCTACGGGATATTGAGCATGCACTCGGCTCTCTCCGGATCCATTAGCTCTATGACGCAGCCTAAAACCTGCTAAACATACACTGTTCTCAACTCGCATTTAATCCAGCCGCTGCCGATATTTGAAGATGTTTTCGAAAATTACGAGGGTGGTCCGATAAGTACTTAGCATCACCGCCAGATGGCGCCATTATCGCAAGAGCAACTTACTATCGTGTAGTACATTCTAGTAGACAGCTACTGTCGAACTGTTCAGCTGGATCGGACTCGTAGTTTTGTTTTGACCACGTGTGGAAGCGGGAGTGTTCGCGGATTTTAGAAAAATGGGAAAAGAGCAATATCGGTCGGTGATTCGATTCTTGTTTTTGGAAGGGAAATCGAGCAGCGAAATCAAAGAGCGTTTGGATGCTGTTTACGATGATTCTTCTCCTTTGATGGCGACCATCAAAAATTGGTTTAACGGGTTTCAACGTGGTCGCACGTCGGCTTTTTATGAGCTACGTCCAGGTGCCCCGAAAACGGCTACCACGGAGGATAACGTGACAAAAATCCACGATCTCGTATTGGCAGACCGACGATTGAAGGTGCGCGAGATAGCTGAGACAGTAGGCATTTCAAAAGATCACGTAGGTCATATCCTGCATGAAATTTTGGGCATGAGAAAGCTGTCGGCGCGATGGCTGCCGCGTTTCCTCACTCCGGACAACAAACGCAACCGTGAGACCACTTCAGAGCAGTGTTTGACGCTGTTTAAGCGTAATCCGAAGGAGTTTCTGCGTCGTTTCGTGACAGTCGATGAAACATGGATCCACTAGTACACACGAGAGACCAAGGAACATTCAAAACAGTGGACTTCACCCGGCGAACGTGCTCCGAAGAAGGCGAAGACTGTCCCATCGGCCGGAAAGGTGATGGCCACCGTTTTCTGGGATTCACAAGGTGTGATCCACATCGACTGCCCGGAGAAGGGCAAAACGGTCACAGGACTGTACTATGCCAAATTATTGGGCCGATTCGACGCCGAATTGAAGAAAAAACGGCCCCACTTGGCGAAGAAAAAAGTGCTCTTCTACCATGATAACGCACCGGCTCCGCCCTCGCCACGGCCAAATTGGTCGAATTGGGGTACGAACTGCTGCCCCATCCACCGTATTCTCCAGATTTGGCTCCGTGCGACTTCTTTTTGTTTCAAAAGTTGAAAAAGTCACTCGCCCGGCAGAAATTTCAGTCGAATGAGGAGGTCATCGCCGCCACGGAGGCCTACTTTGCAGATCTCGAGAAAACGTATTTTTCAGATGGGTTAAAGAAGTTGGAGCATCGCTGGGTCAAGTGTATCGAGCTAAAAGGAGACTATATTGAAAAATAAATCGCCATTTCTCCAAAATGTTTGTTTTTCTTTTGTAGGCTAAGTACTTATCGGACCATCCTCGTATGTGTAACAAAGAAAATTTTAATATATGAAATCCTGAGCATGTTATCGATGAACGTTTTCAAGTTGCCGATGCAGCATGCAACAATGGTTCCAATCGACGCAACTGATAAATTTGAAAAATGACGCTAATTACGAAGCACAAGCGAATGCGACTAATATCGCGTCTGACATTTGCCCACAAACTCTTAATACCTCTTAAGTTATTGAACACGATTGAGACATTTGTCAAAAATCACACACAATACCTTGGAACATATTTGAAAGCACGACTTTTATATAATTATATGAGTTTTGGAAGGAAGAGCGAGCAGAAGCACTGATATCTTCTTTGCTCTTTGGGAACTTTCCCTCTTCTGTCAGTGTTAACTATAAAAATCCATTTTACTTGCACAAATGAAGATGGTAAAAGTTGCAATAGCTATAATCAAAAATCTCAAGTCTAGTAAGTAAGTATTACTGATTGAACGAAGTTAGTTTAAAAAAAAACCAAAAAAAAATAGAAAGCAGCTTTTTTTCCTTTTGATGTCGAGATGTTCGAAAATTTAGCAGTGCTAGCCGACTCCGCGTAGTACGGAGAGTAAACCATTTTGATTTTTTTTTTTTGGTACGGAATCACTTGTTAATTAAAATTAGATATCTCTAGAAACAACAAATAAAATGGAAAAACATTTTTAGGCCTCAATAGACAACACTTTTCACGTGATCCAATTTAGTTTTATTGCAAGGAATATATCCTGAACGAGCTATTTCGCGTTTTGGTGATGTGAATTGGTCACCAAGATCCTGAGATTTATCGCCCTTAAATTTGTTTTTGTGGGGCTGTGCAAATGATCCAATTTTTCAAATTAAGTTGAAAATCATCGGAAATTACCTTGTCAGAATCAAGTCCTGCAAAAATTCATTTGGAGAGAATTTGAATGATATTACCGTAGTGATCAGATAAAAACTACCATCCCTAAAATAGTTAAAAAAGCTAGCTAAAAAGAATATATTTTGGCTCAATTTTTTGTGGCTGTTTTTGAAAACAATTTCAATAATAAATTTATACTTTTTGGAAATAAAGAAGGAAAGTTACTGATGAGCAATTTAGCAATTGGGCTATATAAAGAATGTTTGTAAAATTCATTTTTAACTTTAAAAAACAATAAGAAAATTAAATATTTGTACAAAACTCATAAACAAAAATATGGTATAAGCCCATTGTTTCATGTATCGACATATTTAAGGGTTAGCATTTGAATTAATTTAAAAATATTGACAAACGTGAATCAATTCGAGTGATGTTTTTAACACTATACACCTTTTAAATTTTGAATTGAATGTGTGATTATAAATATGGAGAGAAGGTGTCTAGATCTTACTAAATTTAGCATTAACTGGACTTATACCACTTTCAAAATGGTATGTCTCCCTCTAGCCTTGATGACAGTCTCAATTCTGCGAGGCATGGAGTTTACCAACTTTCGGCAATAATCTGCTTCCATTATTGCAAATTTAAACTCCGCCTTGTTTCTCGGATTGCGGAAGCGTAATTTTCTGTAGGAGTGTTTCCTGGACAAACAAACGTTATGAGACCGACTTCGAAATTCTTCACCTCTGATTTGAAAAATAAAGGGATCGATACCAAACTTTGACTTTTGATAGATTAAATGTTCGAAGTTATCAAATTAATAAAACTAACCTTCCAAGTCCGGTGACATGGCGCAGAGTCATCCTGAAAAATTTGTACGACCATTACGGGAATAAACGATCTATCGAAGGAGTGAGGTACTCTTTAATAATATTTATGTAACTATCTCCATTCACGGATCCATTAATAAAGGCTAAGTCACCAGTTTCGTAATAGCTAATGCAGCCCCAGAGCATAAAACTAATAGGAAATTTATTTCTAGTGACAATACACTCATTTTTTGGATCTTCTCCGAATCGTCGACGAATGTAACGAATTCCATCGGACTGATTGAGATTATATTTCGTCTCGTCAGTGAAGATGACTCTCTTCCAATCATTTTTTGTCCTATTCCGTTACGCTGTTGCAAAATTTAACCTAGAAATGTTAATTTTAGTGGTTAAACCCGGTTTTTTTCTCAGTCTTCTAACTGATAAGCCACTATCCTACAATCTTCTTCACTACTTATTTCTTTTTGGGTTTGTCCCTTAAACTCAAAACTGTTGCCTGAAATTGTATACTTATTATCACAAGGACAGGGCTATATACAACGATTTCACGAAATTGAAAATTCAGTAGGCCGCTAGGAACTGCGATTTAACACCATTCGACTGTCATCTTTGAGGCTCTGCCTTAAAAATTTCATGACAAGAATGACTGTTTTGTAGGCAGTGCTAACGCAGACTTTTAACAGATATTAACTAACTTCAGGGTTTGTGTTTTATATTGGAATAAAAATGTTTATCTGCTTACTTAAAACGACAGCTTTTGTTGTATAACCATCTACACAGAGAAAATATAATAGCTTATAAATTTTACAACTCAGGGATAATTAGGCTGCGGTGTAGGTGAAATTAGCGCAAAATGGCCTTACAACGCGATCTTACCCTAAATAAATTCTATAACAAATTACGAAAACAAGGAAGGCGGAATATCTGGCCATTTGGGAATCCCATAGTCACCCACATGTATTCAAAAAACAGCAATAACATCTAAAGATCATAAACAACTTTCTTTCAGTTAACACAAATTCTTTTTTAACCTAGCGAAACAAGTCCGACAGCTTTCAAGTCTGTCAACTTCGCATCACGCCAAACACGCGGAAATAAACAAACAAACCAACGCAGTCAGTCTGTCAGTCGATATTGTTTCGTATTCTCATCACATGCAAATCAAGTGAAATTTCTCACGTCATCTGAGAGATACTCAAACCCACTTGTTTCCATGCCACAATGAGCTCTAGCCCGATTAGCAAAAACAAATGACATCAAACACGTATAATATTACATCTTCCGGTATCTAATTCGAGTTCGAAATCCAATTTAAGACCCATTTACAGCCAAGGAACTCATCCGATGGATCATTCGGCCACCCATCATAGTCGTATTGTTTATAATTGAATAGCACCACGAATGGTCAGTAAAACTGTTCCGCAAACTCATTCGAACTCCCACATGTCGTCGTGGTCGTGGTCGTCACTGTCGTCTTTCTATGTTCATAAAACACTTGACACGAAAAAATAAACAACAAAAAATAGAAACAAATTGGTATGCAGCTCATGCGTCTCCTGTGAAGTCGAGATTTATCCTCCCTTCGGTCTTTAGCCGATTGTCACTCTCTGCTCGTGTCTTAACCGAAGGATCGATAGATACTATAAATTCGATGTACGAACATGTGAACACACATTGACGTCTGGCCGACGGGCAGCGTGCTCGTACTGTCGCTGAATAAATTTTTAATGCGCTATAAACGTGCACGAGTATATGGTAATTTCGTGTGAATAAATGGGAAGACCGACCAGTGTGCCCACTAAGGCGGAAGGCAAACGACGAAATCTCTTAAATGCTCCATTACACTTTTATGGATGACAGCGCTACGGTAGATAGAACCTACATACATGTACGCCCACGATAGGAAGACGGGCTGAACACGGCCAGCAGGAATTGGACAGTTGTTCTAGTTCCTTTCCTTGATTTTTTTTTGGTCTTTCCTGTGCAGTGCTTTCGTGTACGCTCCTTTTTAGTCAGTAGATGTCACTTATAAGGGGGGCCAAGAACCAGTGAATGGAGTGGGAGAAGCAGAGTGGTGATCTGAATCAGCGGGAAAGGTAGAAAATCGGTCATTGCTCACGCTCGATTAATCGTTCCGTGGTTGTGGGTACACTCGAGGAATTTGTCTGAAATGAGAGATAAACCGATGCTGATGGTCACAAATGAATACGATAATTTCGGTAGGAACATGAAGGGAGTGGCCGACAATGATTTAATCCTTTCGCAGGATATAGTGTTCGTGTATGTCTGGGGCGAATGTCCAGATTTTCTGAATGGTTCAGTGACTTTCTGCCTTGCCGGTAGATGGTGTCTTCACGTGCAAGCTAAATTCAAATGATTTCACCTATATCATGCCTAACATGCCCCTTCAGTAGGCGTCGTGTTTTACTAGCTTCTTCCAAAGTTAGACTATCTTTATTCTATGTGGGCTACCTTATAGGCGACCGTCCTCTTCTGAGTGGCTTTCAGGGTTGGACTCAACGTCTATTCGAGTCGAAGCTTTGTGATAATTCGCTTAACATGACCCAAAACATTGGTCTTGGATCCAAAAACATATAACTGGGCCGAGCAAATGCATATTTAGCAACTCTATTTTTCGGCCATCACGAAAACGAAGACATGGACAGTTGAAGAAACTTCGGAGCTTGTGCGGATTATATGGGAAAATACGAAGTTCGAGAGTCGGCAAATACTCGTATATTGGCATATTTGACATTCCTGTTTTTCGTCGACCACGAAAACGAGCTCTTATTGTCGGAAAGTTACTGAAATATGCGCGATTGGAATATGCTATTCGGGGCTTGATCGGATGGTATGGGAAAAATCGAAGTTCGAGGTTTGGCAAAAGCAAACGCATATTCAACATCTTCATTCTTCGGCGGTCACGATAACGAGCTCTTTTCTTCGGAAACGGCCTTAATTACTGAGCGCTTGGAGTATGCAATTCTGGGTCGGTTCGGATGATATGGGAAAATTCTTCGAAGATCGAGACTAAGCATATTCGGTTTACCCGGCTAATGAAACTGAATGATCTCTTGCCCACCAGTCTCCCATTCTTATCTTTTTGCGTCACTGGCCCTGACTAATTAACAAATTCTCTCTGGGAGCTGCTCATTCGGTAATACCTGAAGCTCCTATTCTTGCGAACACTTTAATTGTTTGTGTTTTTAGAAGTTCTTATGCTCGTTCTTCTGTATAGTTCTGTGATCAGCAGAAGAGGTTTTCGAATTCAGGTAATTGGGTCTGCGCACACGGGAGTAATCCAACTGGCTGAAAATTGATTTTATGGGAGAGGGAGCTGAAGTGTGAAGTATGAAACGGAGTAAAGGCCCCGGCCCATAGAATCCGTTGATCCGTCACTC
This sequence comes from Merodon equestris, assembly GCA_958301585.1. Taxonomy (NCBI): domain Eukaryota; kingdom Metazoa; phylum Arthropoda; class Insecta; order Diptera; family Syrphidae; genus Merodon; species Merodon equestris. The sequence goes on from OY284415.1 coordinate 8,055,569, forward strand.
CGTTGATTTCAACTGAGTGCAAAGTAGAATATACACATTCTTATGGGAGGTGGCCCATAGCCGACGGATGTATGGACTTCAACGGACAAAGTAGAGCTACTTTCTACTTTTTGATCGGTTGACAGTTCATACATTCACATATTGGAGCTTACACATTTATATTCTGAGGTTCACGCATGCACGAATTGAGAGTAAACACGTTTATTGGTGGATGCATTGAGAGAATGCTTAGGAACTCTCTCGTACTGAGGGAAACTTCAAATTCGGTTGAGATTCAAAGTACGATTCGTTTGGTGAAGTTCGTTCAGTGTGCGAAAAGTGAACATTATTCTCGGAAAAAAAATGTTATAAAATGTTCGAGGAAGAACTGATTGAGGCGATCAAAGGCCATCCGTGCCATCCACTTTATAACTCAGATGAACGCACTCCATCAATTAATAAATATCATCGACAATTGTCAACGGATCAGTTGATATCAACGAAGTGACGGATCAACGGATTCTATGGGCCGGGGCCTTAAAATCTTCAACCGTGTATTGAGTGGTTGAAGAGAGGGCAAAACTAATCCATACACAACTCTTTACTTTTCAAATCGGCACGTTTTTTTGTCTCGTGTTGCATCTCAATCGTAATTCGCCCTTCAAGCAGTGAACACTATATAAACCAAATGGACATTTTAAGTGCGTGGACAAAAGAGGAGACGTCTCTTGCGAAATATATCTGTCAAATGAAATGTCAGAAAGACGAAAACACTAACACAATGAAACGAGGTTCACATATACATTTTATTCAGTTGGAGTAATTCATTCCGTGTGCGCTTAGAGCAGAGCATTACACCAGTTTTCCTCCTGATAAAATTACTCTCGTGTGCGCAGGCCCATTGAAATTATTGCACATTTTTTTGTATCTATAAAATATACCTTAGGGTTCAAGTAAATGCTAATTCTTTGACGTACTCTTTGTATGGTCTGATGGAGTAAGCATTTTAATGTCTGCTTTCTGTCACAAGTCTCATCTCCAAGACTTTTGATTTCCAAAATCTATATTGAAAGATTATTAAAGGTAATGACCGCATAAACTAACCATTTTCCGTCTCTTTATTTGCAGATTGGGAGCGGGAAATTGTTTCTAAAGCTGAAATTCTTCGTCTCATATACCAAGGTAGATTTTTACATTGCAATGTAACATTAGGTGCACTAGGACTTCCATTGGGCAAAACGACTGTAATGCATTTAGTTCCACGTGATAATCTGCCAGAACCCAATTCCCAAGGTAATGCTTACCCTCATTTCAAGTCCAAATCCTACCTATTTCTTACAAATTTATTTTCTAATATTTAGATCAACGGCAAAAAAGCAAAGGTGGATCCAGTAGATGCTGTTCAACGACATGCTGTATTTTGTAACTAGGTGTAACAAATCGTGTATTTTTTATAAATATATTTTCTATTAAATATAATTTAATTTCTATTTTAGTTTAAATTTAAAATTACGAAAAAAAAATTGTTAAGTTTCTTGTTTTTCTACCTTACTTTCTTGAATGAGTTTTTTCCTCTCGTCTTCATTTTACAAATCTCCTAAAGTTGTTTTATTTTTAATAAAATATTTTGTCCTTTTTTCCCTCAAATGCATATATAAATATTATAAATATACAAAAGAAAAAGCAAAAAAAAAGCCTAACTGAAAGAAATGTATATTTACTAAAATTAAACTTAGATTACTGAATGTGAGATTAGATTAGATTATATATAGTCGATAAATATAAATAGATAAATCCAAAATAGAAATAAAAAGGCTATTTAGATGAATTTAAGAAACCGAAGGAGACACAATGGAAAAGTGATTGGAAGAATGATTGTAAAAAAAACAGCAAAAATGAAAAGCCGGAATAATAAAGCTATCCACATAAACACACGTATTTGTTTCTAAATAACATTAAAAAAAAAAAAAACAAAAAGGATAAGAACCATATACTACAATAACAACACAATACATAACTTAAACACACATAAACCTAGTGACAAAAATTAATGAAAAAAGCAGACAACCCGGTAATCTAATAATAGGTTCGATACTTTATGAAATCCAATATTTACTGATTACTAGCTGCGAATGAAAATATTGAAAAATATTAAGCAAACACGTTTATATGTATATTCGAAACGTACACACAATAATATAACAAAATGAGTAGATAACACAAGAATATAACACACAACCGCGCATCGAAACGAGAATTAAAATTAAATTCTTAAATAAAAACAAACACAAAAGCTGTATTCATATACACGAAAAATAGTATTTGTGTATCTACGCATTTAGCAAACAAGCAGATGGAAGATAATATATTGCAATGTAACTTTACCTTTTTGTTTATTTTTTGGAGACTTTTGCTATCCACATTTGTAATCAGACAACATTGCGTTTACCCCCTTTTCTGAAGACAGGAGAATTAGATCTTCCACCATGTCGTCCCTCTCACCACATACACCACAGGTACGTTTCGCATACTAGATATCAGAAAGACATTCGGCCATATACGTTTCATTAACCTCTAAATCATTCTTTGCAACTGTGTACCCGAAAAAACCAATCATTGGTGGAAAATTTAACTGGAGGTGGCAAACCTATTGCAGGTGCAGGTCCTGAGAATCATCCTCTAAGCCCATTATAGCAAGCTCATCAGCAAGATCCTTTCCCGGTATTCCGGAATGGTCTGGGATCTAAACAAAACTCAGTGAATCAAACTTTCCTACCAAGTTCAATAGTCTCATATGCTATTTCGGAAGTAATGGATTAAATACAGTTTGGTGTGATTCCCCTTCCCTTCACAAAATGGTACATGGTACATTAAAATTCCGTATATCTCCGCATGAAAGACAAACACGTGTGAGAAGTTAAATCAAACTTCGTCATGTTCTACGAAGACCGAAGGCCATAGTACCTTGCACGGCAGAGCTCTGTCAATTCTACCAACAAATTTGACCGCGCTTTCTACGGGCTACATCACATCTTCCCTCGACTTGAATAGTGTGATGCACTCTCAGTTTCCTCGCGAAATTCCAACTTCTAAATTTCAATGATTTTCACCATCACTCCGAGCTGGAGCGCGGTGTAGGATCTGGAATATTCTCGATATAACTGAGTATCTCGAATTCATTCCATCTCCTCGATCACTCGAGCATCTTTCAAGCTGAAGTGCTAGCGATCCGGGAAACGCGCTAAATACTCAACACAACCCGCCCGATTTACACGTCCACAGCTTTTTGTAGCGACGGCCAAGCCGCTATTTCGTCTTTCGTCTGCTACCACCTTCTCTAAACTGGTGGATCAATGCAAGAAAGAAATTAAACGAGCTGGCGGCTTGACGGATATTACATTCCTTTGGGTTCCAGAACATGGCAACATAGAGGGAAATGAGAGGGCCCATGAGTTAGCCAAGCTCGGGGCTACCTCAAACTCCCCTACTGAAACTGTGGACCTGTCGATGAAGCTTCTAAAATCCTACAACACTTTTTCAACATAGCCAATCGTTAAATCAACTAGATACAGGGTATCAAGAAGAACCTGGCCCTCATATTCAAAACACGAAACAAACGACTTCTTAATATACCTATACACCGCTCCAACATAGCCAGAATCGTGGCGGTCATTGGCCTTTAGGAACTCAGTCTGCCAGCATCCGGTCCAACGCCCACTGCCGTAGTTGTCACAACACCCACGCATAGGAGTCCCTGTACCATTTTCTCTGCGAATGTCCAACACGGGTAAGTCACAGCTTGGCCAACATAACTAGTTTACTTAACTCCACAGGCTGGATTTATATGAACATCCTTTAGGTTTCATAAGTCTTGTGGCATCAAAACGGCGCTTAGCGCTAATTGTACCCTAACGCCCATAGTTGGATAGCTACCTCAACCTACCACATCCCTGGCGGACTTGAAAACATTACTTCCGGGTTCAGTACCAGACCAATCCATAAGACAGAATTCCAGTGCGAATCAAAGTAAAAACCAACTAAATTGAGATATTAAAAAGACGAAGATACAGCATAGCATTTAGAACAGAGCTTGTCTTGCTTGCTGGGACAGGCTATCGTGCAGCCAAGATAAACCATTCTTCAGAGTTTTGTGAAAGAGTTCATAACGTGCTTACGTGAGAGTCCTGTTCCATCAAACTGATGCGTACTTATCGTTTGATCAGTTTTTGTTTTTTGGCTTAAGGTAGGATATTCGTGTTCGATATTGTGCAGAAAGTCAATTATCAGGTACCCCCAACGACTCCGGCTGGATCCTTGATCTTATAAACAAATTCCAGTAATATCTGAATGGTTGTTGAGAGAAAACTTCAGCGTCTTTAAAGGAATTTCGGAACACCGATATCTGGGTTCACATTAAAAGGTTTTATCGTATGTCAGTCATCCAACAATTGTTTCAGCTTTGTTACATATTGTTGGTAAAACGATGTTAAGCCTGGATGAACGTCTGCTCCCTCACTTGAGACCCACCCTTAAAAAGTATAATTTTTAGAACTAATTACTAAGTTCCCTACTCTTTTTGAACATACCCTTTTTCACCTTCTTTAGTCCACTCAACTCAGAAATATAATCCAAATAGACTCCAGTTTTAGTGACAATCTATGGAAATCCAAATTTGTTGGTATCCGGTTGTAGCATACGTATTGCGCGATTTTTGAATGTCTGCTTAGCGGTAAATTGCACCAAATGCAAAAATGTTGTCATCAATGTAATTTTCTTCATTAGACAACACTCCTGCCCACCTCTTAAGCAACACTCTAAGAGCCTCTTAGATATTATCCCAATATCTCACATTTTTTCCATCAACGAAGTGAAAATCTGAACGTACGACACTTGAGGAATAAGCAGTTTGCAGTCGTAGCTATATGAGAGCGAACACCTCTTCGTTTAAATAGACCCAGTCATTTCTGCTCTACAGCCGACTTTAATCTGAACTTTGGTTGATAGTAGACTTCTCCGGTGATAGTTTGGTTATAAGGTAACAGCTCAAAATGTATTTTTTCCTCAACATACCACCAAGCACCATGAGAGGGTGAAGTTCATCTTTGGGATGTTGTGCTGGTCGGTCTTCTGGACCAAACCGTTGCTATTGAAATTAACCCATTTTTCGCCTTCGGAAACGTTTCGGTTCAAAAACTGTTCTCGATTGTGACGCGACAGAGGCTCAGTGCAAACTTCGATCCTTTATTATTACTTTATAATAGGTGGTGTGGTACCCATTTTCCTAGTTTTATGACTTTTCCCATTTTTGTTACATACCCGTGGATAGTCGAATGGTTTACGCTGAGTTCGCTTGCGAGTTCTCTTTGAGCCTATCGTCTAGTTCGAACGAGATTCATTCTTTAGATCAGAATTTATATTTCTAAACTTTATAAACCAACGCCGACAGCTGAACTCGCTGAGCACACCCTCTCCACACACACTTGGAATTTCTCTAGTGGCTTCAGTTCCATGCTAGGTTTTCTGGATATAAAACCAATAAAATATGCTGAATATGCTCCTCCGATAAATCAAAATATTTTCCTAGATTTTTATATCAATTAGATTCCTTTCTATGACAACTATTTAACCGTGATTAGGTCTATGCTTTAAATGCATTCTTCATACGAATTATGTGAACTTTATTTCTCTAGAACAATCACCTAAAACGTAATCGTACATGCTAGATCTGATTAGAACTCAGCTCCCCGCGTCATTTCCTTATCGAACAAGAAGCTATGGAAGAAGAGATATCGTCAACAAAAGGTAAAAATCTTTTCCTTTCATTTCACTTAATCTTTGAGTAGCGTTTTAAATTATTGTTTCTCTTATTAAAATGAATCAATGGTCGGTCTCTGTGATGTGATAAATTCCTTATGGAAGTGAAGACTTGCGGCATTCTTCCTTACCGGATTATTAAAGCAATACTTGCAAGTTTGAATTGCTTGAAGTCAGCAACATAGTAACCACATAGAAGATTGAGATATTGTAAAATTAGACTTCGATCATCCATGGATTGCGACCGTAACGTTCTTTCGTAGGCTTTTCTACTTCTCAAAAGTCGGTTAAAAAGGGTTCAGAAATCGAGCCCAATCGAAGTTTGGCACATTACCATTTCAGCGCGTAGTAAATGACTCCAATATTTTGTAGACCTTCGTTGGTCTTATCTTATGAATGTTGTAGGAACTATACTTGCCCCTTAAACTTAATCACATCCTATTGAGGGTACAGTAAATGCTGATTTTGTCTAAAATTAATCGTCTAAATAATTAGGCGCTTATCTATAGCATCAAAATTCCTCTCCAGTTTGCCAAGACCAATCTGTCACTGAATAAAGGTTGCGATCTCGGACCTGCTTGAGTGCGGGCACACAAGGCTTTCTCGCGTATGTAATGCGCTTAAGTCGGTAACAAAATACGTTCTAGTATTTTTTTAAAAATAGATTGTCTAGTATGCCTCGAGAACTATATCTTTCTGCCTATTGTGTGGGACACTTGTGTGTGTCAAGAAAAAATAAAAGTTTTCGAGATTGACACATAAACCAAAATTCTATCACAAGTTTCACTTGATCGAACCTAGAAGCTTTAGTGTACTTATTTTGGTTTTGCTTAAATTTGTACTGTAAGCCTCCAAACAAAGTATAGGGATCAAAAAACAATTTAGTTCATTGAAGGAACCACTCCAAAGGTTAAATAATTTCAAATTTCTTATATTAACTTAACAACTCCTGAGTCGCTTTTTCCACGACACAAAACCCCTCGATAGTACCACACACAATAAAACAAAAAAAATATTAAATAAAATTCAGTAAACAAATGTGTAACTTATGATCGCTTATATGCATAGTCTATCTCCTTAATAGTCTACTCACATTCATTAACTGAATGGACCTTGTGGTAAACATAAACAAAATTTTAAACAATTAGAATAAATTCAATTTAAAAAATCGAATATTTTGCAAAAACCAAATTGTACATAACGCAAAACAAAAAAACAAAACTTACTCGTAGAACCTTTTCCAACATTTTCGGTTTGTATCTGATTCAGAATAGGCAAAATAAATACATATATTTAGTATAGTATACGTATACATATACATACATATATATTTATTAGTTACTAACACAAAACAGAAAAAAAAAATTCGAAAACGGAGAAAAGAAATTAATCAATAAATAGATAAATGTTTAAAGTATTTTTAAATAATTATGAAAAATAAATTGTTTCATTTGCATTGTATTATTTAAATAGTATTAATTAAAGATTTGCCCCTATATATACATATATATTTATATTGTTCATTGTTTTCTACAAATAGACCTTTTTGTGCAAATGCTAATGTAAAAATTATGAGAAAAAAAAATGGAAGCAAAATATAATTAAATGTACTAATTGCAAATAAATAATAAAAAAAAAAATACTATCGTCATCACACACACACTCACTGCTAAGATTAATGACAAGAAACTGTGCGAAATATTTAACGTCCTTATCTTGTTCTGATAAAAATTTGGAACATCTTTCGAATGTTCGAATATTAACGCCACCTCTGTCGGATCCTTCATCTCTTCATTCGTTTCGAAATGTTCCAATAAATTTTGATTTTTCTTTTCTTTTTCGAAGGAAAATTGAACATATCATTACTCAAATCATTGGTTTTAGTCCTTAAGTGTTTTTTTTTTTTTTTTTTTTGGTTTTGTTACTTGTTTCTCCTCAATGATTGTTTCGTTCGTTTAACCTGTGATATATGTATATGTACCGTGTCAAGCAAAAGCCGATAAATTCCAAATGAACCCCACGATTGTCTTTCCCCTCCCATATGCCATTCGAACTGTCTCTATCCCCTTTTATCAGAACAAGATTAATAAAGCAAAATATAATTAAAATAAACTTATTTATAGAATATAAATGGCCTACATGTTATATGCTAAGAATGGAGTACATTTTTTACATAAGACGTATCTAAATACATGGCGAAGAATGTGACAGACTCGATACATTCTTTTCGGTAAGAGAACCATTAACTTAATTTAAAACACAACTAAATCAAATAAATATAAGAAAGGCTATAAATAAAATAAATAGGCGTAATTACTAAACATGTATTTGATGAAAAATGAAGAAAACAAATAACTAATTTTAAATAAATGGATAACGAAGTCAAAAAAAAAAAAAAAAATGAAACGGAAAATTGAACAAAAAACAAAAACAAAAAATGGAAAAATCGTAGATAATGTGTAATCTTATTTTTAATTTTAATTATTAATATTAAATGAAATGCGAAATGCAAATAACAACTACTTTTTCGTTAAACGTGTTAAAATAATAAATGAAAACAAAATGAAAAATCTAACAAAGATGTTTGCTTCCTATGTATACCTTAATTTCTCCTCTGAGTAGTTGGTATGGTCTCTATTTACATACCTTAATAGCCATTCACAAATGTGTATCTTTTTTGTTATGATTGTATAGGAAAAAAACACGCTGTTTCTAATACTGGTACCCAACCACTCTTCAGTATTAGGTCGTTACATATGAAATTCCCGTTCCACCGATCATTCCTAAAGTGATCGTTGTGGCGGGAAGTTGTGCAGAGAAATTAAAAATAAAGTTTTTTTTTTAAGAAAGTGTGCAGTTTAATCTTTCTAACGGTAAAAATTAAATTGCGCTATTAGTTCATTGAGTTGACTTTTTTTTTACATAGAAAATGCTTTCACAAATTTAAGGGCAATTTTTCTCTTCATTAAAAAAAAAACATGAACGCAACCTTAGCGACTAGAGACATTAATGGCGCTTTGGTTTGGTACGTGTAATAAGAGAACTGTTCGAAATTTGTTTATCAAGTTCAGCGAGGGAGATTTTTCGCTCGAAAATTTACCAAGGGGTAGACCAAAGAATGTCATTAATAATGAAGGACTTGCAGCAGCTGTTAAAGAAAATACAGCTACGACTGTTCTTATTTACCCTTGCTGCAAGGTTCAAAGTGTCAACTGCAACCATTAGTCGCCACCTTTTCGCCATCGGAAAGGTAAAAAAACTAGAGAGATGGGCGCCCTACGTCCTAACACGGACGAATATGCGACGACGTTTGGAGGTTGCAGTATATTTGACCAACAGACACTATATGGATTCTTTTTTGCATCCCATCGTCTGGGACATCGTCATCTATGCGATAGCTGGAAGAGGTCGGGAGAATAGGTAGATGTTGGTGAGCTTCCCAGTGAACTTGGCAAGGAAGGTTTACACCCCAAAAAGGTAATGGTGATAGTATGGTGGACGAGTGAGGGAGTTGTCCACTATTCCTTTCTCAAAAGGAAAATGCACAAAATTCGACATAATGCATAACAAATTGCTCCAAAAAGAGCCGTCACTGGTAAATAGGCATGGTCCCATACTGCTGAATGAAAACGCATGACCACGTACAGCACAGTCGACGTTCCTGAAGCTGGCGGAGTTGGATTATGAACTTTTGCCTCATCCGCCGTACTCACCAAACTTATCCCTGAACGATTACCACCTTTTCCGAAGTTTGGGCAATCACCTCCACAATAAACAATTCATAAGCCCAGATGCCATAAAATAGGACTTTAAGGACTTCTTGGCCAAGAAGGACTTCTTCAAAAAAGGCGTTTTTGCTTTGGTGCAACATTGGAAAAATGTCACAGATGTAAATGGAGATTATTTTTGAAATAGCTTTGTGAAACTTTCCACATAAAAATCAGCAATTTCATAGGTAACGACCTAATAGCACATGCCTGAATTTTCGGGTCGGCGGAAAAATATTATAAAAATGTAAAATAATGTGAAATTCCTTCTTGAGATATGTAAGTATGTAGAAGTTTAGAGATGTTGAAAAACAATGAACCTTATAATGGCCCAGACAAATGTAGCTTTTATTCCAGATCCTCCCTTTTTAAGCATTAACCAAGAATATGTACATGCCCCAAATGTATAGGGAGGGAAACCTAACTTTTATACCAAGGACTATAAAACTCAGTCCTGCAAACCTATTAGTCTTATTTCGTTTCTCCATATTAAAGGTATATTGGAAAAAATAATCACCTACCAGGGGTGAAAGTTGAAACTTACCGTTTTTTTTCTGGTAGATGTCGCTAGCAAAACATACATACCGTAGCGAGAATAATTTTTCATACAAACCCTTCTTGTGCCCAAATTACAATAATAGTTTGTGGAGCAAAACAACGATTTTTTCTTACTCCTTTTTTTATATACATTTTTTTCATAACATATTAAAAAAACAGGAACATTTATAAACTTAATACTAAGTGAGTAATAAAAAATTAAAAAAATCAACGTATTAAAACAGTGAGAAAAATTATTCATACATAGTGGTATCACTGTCCGTACAACTTCTGTTTTTAAAGAACCGTTATCAATTCTGTCAAAAACACATTTTAAGTACAAATTTGGGTGTTACGAGTGTTAGCTTTGCCTTTCATTTGATTGCATTTTGGATTAAAGATTATAGTTTTATTTTCAAAATGGTAAAAAAGTGAAAAGGGCAAAACTTTAAGAGAAATCGGTGAATTATTAAATTTAAGCCATTCTACAGTGCAGTGCATTTGCAATCGGTATTATTTAGAAGGTAGAATAGAAAACAAAAAAGGTGTAGGACGTAAAAGGAAAATAACAACAACAGATGAAAAAATGTTAATCCGTGAAATAAGAAAGGATCTAAAACAAACAGCAGTGCAATTGAATTAAAATTTAAAATTATTTAGTGGAACATAACAGATTCAGCTGTACGAAAAAAACTTAAACTTAATTTACTAGAACTGCATGTTTCTAGACGGAAACCTCTTTTACGGGAAGCCTACGTAAAGAAGCGATTGAATTTTGCTAAAAAATACACCAATCAACCAATTGACTTTTGGAAAAAAGTGATTTTCGTTGACGAAAGTAAATTTAATATTTATGGTAGTGATAGTAAGCAACAAAAGGTATGGAGAAAAAAAAATGAAGCCTTGCTTGCCCAAAACATTCAATCAACTGTAAAGCATGGAGGAGGCAACATCATGATATGGGGAGCAATGGGCTATCATGGAGTTGAAAATTTTGAATTTACTATTAATTACCGATAAAATGGATCAGATAGTTTATTTAAATATTTTGAAGCAGCACTTAAGTCAGCTATAAAGAACAAGTGTGAAGCGGATTTTTATTTTTATCAAGATAACGATCCTAAGCACAAGGCGCACAAAGTAAAGATATGGCTACTTTACAACTGCCCCCATGTTATTGAAACTCCTCCACAAAGCCCAGATTTGAACCCAATAGAGCACTTGTGGGCTCATCTGGACTCATTATGAATAAAAACCAATTAAAAATTACTCAACAATGGCATAAAATTGGCACTAACATTACACAAAAATTGGTGGAATCAATGCCTCGTCGGTTGGCAGAGATAATTAAAAACAAAGGATTACATACAAAATATTAGAAAATTAATAATTTAAAAAAACAGTGATTTTTTTTCCTTTTTTTGGTTTTTTGTATGAATAATTTTTCTCACTGTTTTAATACGTTGAATTTTTTATTACTCACTTAGTATTAAGTTTATAAATGTACCTGTTTTTTTAATATGTTAAACAAATGTTTAAGAAAATGTATATAAAAAAAGAACTAAAAAAAATCGGTGTTTTGCTCCACAAACTGTTAATTTGGGCACAAGAGGGGTTTGTATGGAAAATTATTCTTGTTACCCTATGTATACAATTCTATTTTTTGACATAGATATACGACTATGCCAGTGTCACCTCAGTGAATATGTCGAGTGACGTTCCAAATAAAGAGCATTTGCGACATTTGTTGCTTTTTCTATTACATCAAAAGAAAAAATAAGCTGAAGCTCATTGTTTACTGGAAGAAACTTATTGTGAACATGCTCCAGTGATTAGAACATGTGAGACATGGTTTCTTCAATTTGAAAGTGGTGATTTCGATTTGAAAGACAATTAACATCCTGTTGCGACGAAAAGGTTTAAAGACGAGGAATTGGAGGCGTTATTGGATGATCGGCAAAAACACTTAATGTGACCCAAGTAGTAATTTGCCAACGTTTTAAAGACATGGGAAAGATCCAGAAGTATGGGAAATGGATGCCACACGAATTGAACGATAGGCAAATGAAATATCGAAAAACCGTTCGTGAAATGCTGCTTCAACGGTTCGAAAGGAAGTCTTTTTCGCATCAGATTGTCACGGGCGACGAGAATTGGATTTATTTTGAGAACCAGAAGCGAAAAAAATAATAACTTTCACCTGGCGAAGCCAGCTCATGCTCTGTGTTTGGTGGAACCAGAACGGTACGCCACACACGAGTTATTAAAACCTGGTGAAACGGTAAATACAGATCGCTACCGACAACAAATTATCGAGTTGAATCATGCGTCAATCGAAAAACGGCCGGAATGGGCCCAAGGACATGGTAAAGTAATTTTGCAATAAGACAACGCGCCGCGCCGTCTCATACCGCTAAAGGGTGAAAGACACATTAAAAGCGCTTAATTGGGAAATATTATCGCCCCCGCCGTACTCTCCAAATCTCGGCCCGTCCGACTATCACCTTTTCGAATCGATGCGGCATTCACTTGCAGAGCAGCGTTTCGCCAATTTTCAAGAAGTCGAAAAATGGCTCGTCGAACCCATCCAGCCCATCCAAGAGAAAATCTAATTTCGCCAGTACCATCGGTTAAAATGTACCATTACTTGCAATGGTCGGGATACGAAGATCGTTTCTTCGAACTCACTTAAGTGAACTTAGGGAAGGTCCCAACGAAATAAGACATTAGGTTAGGTTAGAGAAGGGGAGTGTGATGGTTGGACATCACTTCCACTCGGAGACCAAGAGGCCCATTGTGATTCCCTTCGTTTGTGTGGGTACACATAAAATTAACCTGTCCTATCACGTGGGGGCTGAAACCACCCCGTGCTCTTGATGAATCTTAGAAGATCCGATATATCTGCATTAGCCACGTCCGCAATCTCTGTAAAGAATCTTTGGCCTAGCGACACTAGGCGTCGATTCTGGAGAGCTGGACAGTGGCAGAGCAGATGTTGGATCGTCTCAGTTTCTTCCTCATCGCCGCAGCTCCGGCAGAGATCGCTGGATCCCGAGTCCCATTTCCAGAGCATTGCTCCAATGGGACAGTGTCCTGTGATCACCCCGACGAGCATACGGATCGAGTTACGGTCCAGCGCCAGGAGCTTCTTTGTTTTTCCGACGTTGAGCTCTGGCCACGATGATCTTGTCGTGTAGCTGTCGTTTCTTGTAAGCCAAGACGAGTTGGCCTCTTTGATAATTCTGTCGTTTATGATCCGGTATAATGCGCTGATCGGTGGTTGCAATGACGTGTCCGCTTCGCTGATGTCCATTTCAGAACCTTGCCTGGCCAGTTCGTCTGCTCTTTCGTTCCCTGCGATTGAGCTGTGGCCCGGGACCCAGCAGAGTTTAACTTTATGGTGTCTGATGGACTTCAGTGAGTCGCGACATTTTTTGACAGCCTTTGATCTCGTTATACAGGATTCTATTAACTTCAGTGCAGCCTGGCTATCTACGAAGATGGTGATATCAGATGGTGGGATATCGGCTACCTGTAGGTGTTTAGCTGCTTTCTCTATTGCCAGGATTTCTGCTTGGAACACGCTACACAGATCAGGAAGTCTGAATGATTCCTGTTTGTGGAGGATATTAGAGTAGAACCCGGCCCCAGTGCCTGTGTCCATTTTTGATCCGTCGGTGAAGAGGGTGATCTCGTGGTCGTTGATTACGGCGTTTGATAGCCACTCTTCTCTGTCGGGGAAAAGGATAGGTATTCTGAGAGAGAAGTCATTTTGGGGGGAAATATAGTCGGTCGTAGCTGCGAGGCTACTAAAACCATGTTTCTTTCCCAGGTCGTCTATTATTCTAAGTATGGTCGCATGTCCATAGTTGGCTTGCTTCCACAGAGAGGATTCCCTTAGTCTGAGAGCGCTCTTTGCAGCGTAGCCTTTTATGAAAAGATCCAGGGGGAGGAGATGAAGAATCATGTCCAATCCTGCCTGCGGCGTGCTTCTCATGGCTCCCGTTGTACAAACAGCTGCTTACCTTTGTACTTTGTTGAGCATGTTCATATAGCTTTTTGTGCTGCTAGCAGTCCACCAGACTAGGGCCCCATAAGTTAAAATGGGTCTGATGATTGCTGTGTACATCCAATGAATGATGTACGGTTGCAAGCCCCATGTTTTTCCGAAGGTCTTTTTTCATCCTTTCCTCCAGGTTCCTTTTCCAGGAAAGTTTGGAGTCAAGAATGATGCCTAGATATTTTGCTTCCGCTTTGAGTTTGATTGGAGTACCCTCTAACTTTGGGGGAGCAAATATCGGAATTTTCCTTTTCCTGGTGAACAAGACCAGCTCGGTTTTCTGGGGGTTTATTCTCAGACCGTTCTGTCTTGCCCACGAGGAGAGTTCACTAAGCGCAGATTCCATTAGTTCACTGATAGTTGGTAGAAATTTACCTTTTATCAAAATAACCAGGTCATCCGCGTACGCTATGATCTTTGTGTCTTTTTCCATAAAGAATTTGAGGATCTTGTTGACTGTAAGAAGCCACAGTAGGGGGGAGAGAACTCCTCCTTGTGGTGTGCCTCTAGTTGCCACTTTCCTTATAGAACTGTGTCCAATGTCTGCCTTGATAATTCTGTTCTTCAACATATTCTCAATCCAGATTACAATGGATTTGTCTACTTTTATGTCCTCAAGAGCTGTTGTTATGGCCTCTGTGTTTACATTGTTGAAGGCCCCCTCTATGTCGAGGAAGGCTGCCATTGTAAACTCTTTTAAGTACAGCGAGCCCTCAATCTCACGAACAACACTATGCAGAGCACTCTCCACTGATCTGCCTTTGAGGTAGGCGTGTTGAGTGTTGCATAGGTTTCGTGAATTTGTGAGTCCTCTGATGTATAGGTCAAGCAGTCTCTCCAAGGTTTTTAATAGAAATGACGAGAGACTTATTGGCCTATAGTCCTTTGCGGCAGTATGGGATGGTTTACCTGCCTTAGGTATGAAAATTACCTTAATAGAAATAAGACATCAGACGAGGAACAAAAATAAACAAGCAATTTGACAGTTCGTTAAGTTCACCTTATCCACACACGCCTATCACACGCAGCCTCACGAGGCCTGGCTCTTTTTCGATTTCCACCTTGAAATCCCATCCCATGACCTTAGCAGCTTTGTGAGACCTGACCTTTTTTGTCAATTTGTTCCTTTCACTTTCATCCCGTGTGGTAAGGTTTGACAGTTCTCTCAATATTTTTTTATTTTGCTTTGAAAGATTGAATCCAAAACAGAGACATATGTAGTTTGTGTGTTGAAATAGTAAGGAGTTGTTGCTGATTTCTCATAGAAAATGTTCGTCTATGGTGAGGCACACTTCAAACTGTCTGGAATACTGGTGAGATTAAAGTGAAAGGTTTATAAAGTGTTTTTTTTTTATTAATTTTCTTCAATCTTTATTTATTCTTTTAAATCTATTTTGCCCCCTTCAAATGTATCCCACTACTACCCATTACACTTAGGCCAACTTTTTTTTTTCAATTTTCGTAAAAGTTGTTGCAATTCACGTTGGATCTCTTTTATGGAGTGGCATTTTTAGTTTATTTAATAACCAGAGATCAGACCGATAACTTTTCTTTGAAGTTGTTAAGGCAAGCCTTTTTTTCCAAATTCATAAAACACAAGTTTCACTATAGATCCAATGGATGCATTAACACTAAATTGAACAGGTGTCAATGACAGTCCTGACAACTTTTAAAAAGTTTGTGAAAATTTATTGCTATGATTAAGCTCCATTTGGAACTCAAAACTTTAGAGCCTCGTTGACAATCGTTTTCCAAACCTCGCTATCATAAATGTGTTCCTTCCATATTTCGCTGTTCTGCTCCATCGCTTCCAAATGCGTCCTTGTATTGTTCTCACATCTCCGTCGCGGCCTTCCTGGCGGACTTTTTCCCTCGGGTTTTCCTCTCATTATTCTTTAAACTGTTGTCCACTGTCCATCCGTTCTACGTGTCTGTTATTTAAAAAGTCATTAAGAACATATCACTCAAAGTCATGCCCATCGATAGCTCATCTTTCTGTTAGCATATAAATTCCACGTATGAAAAACACGTACTTTGAGGCTATCCAAGAATCGACGCATTTTATAGTGGACTTCCGAATTTTCCGGTTTAGCATTGAAACCGTGATAGTTTCGTTCGATGTGAGTAGCTCATCATAAACTACACCCTGCTGATGCCACCTTCAAACCATGAATATATGCCTTGTCGAAACGAAAAACCTATGCTTTTCTGCTTCCCTTGAAGCCATTCGACGTCTTTGGGGCTGATGCTTATGAATCATTCGTTTCAAAACCGCTGTGTCATCTACCTTAGAAGGAGATAAGGAATTTTTATATCAGATTCTCTCTTGTCAATAGCCACAGAATCGCTTTCGAAATGTTAAAATCTCCATAGGAGGTCGTCATGTTCAAGCTGTTGATATAATAACTCAAAAGCGAATTGGATAAAAAAAAAATGTATTTAACATCCATGAATGTATAGGTTGCTCTTCTTCGATGAACCTCCTCCTAATTGCACTTATTAGCATCTATTCAGCAATAATAAGTCGACAAAGGATCGATCGTAGTCAATTATGAATTTATTTAAGCATGTTGCAATGAGCTTTAAGCATACAATTTACTTTTCCAACATCGTCTGTAATAGAGTGAAGTAAGACATCGATGTGCTCAAAATCTACAATGAAAAAGCGCTTGTAAGTGCCTCCTCTAAGACTATAACATTTTGAACCCACCTTTGTAAAGCTCTGCAGCGATAGAACTGAGAACTTCAATGCAGTGACTTTTATAGCCTTCTGGCTTCGCATTATCATGAACTTTAATTTTAAATTGAAATCCTTTCCGGCGGGGCAATATTCCACTTGATTTTTAATTTTCTCTTCCCCATTGAGACTAGAAATAGTCCCGCCTTCCCAATTGCATGCATATAAATGCCAAGCAGTGTCTACAGACTAAACCAAAATACAATCCAAGCAATTGAAATATGGAAGGTAGCTACTTACGCTTACAATGAGTGTGTCCCCATTCCAGCATAAAATAAATAGTTGCGAAAGAGCTGATAGAATGTAAACGAGGAATTTGACGTACCCCGCAATAAACATGTCAGCCTACACTCAAAATTATAGGAATATAAGGCCGTGACTAAGACGGGTGTGTCTACTTACTGTAACAAACTGAAAACCAACCATACAGATTAGAATGGAACTGATCGAGAAATTCGCCAACAAGATCGGACCATTGAATGCCTCCAGTCTATCTGCGAATCTAGAGTAGAAAACGACATGAGAGCAAAAAAACTCACCAAGGCATATCTTACTCGATGATTCGGCTGTGCTGTCGCGCAATTATGTGCAACCTCCGATTGTACTCCTTTTGAAAGAGCCGTTCGGGCACACCATTCTTCCCATATTGAGTAACAACCACTCGATGACCCTCTGGAATCAGATTACCAATCTCTTGATGTAAGATCTTAAATTGGCCACAAGTGTAGGTAACGAAGAAACCAAACAGGGAATCCTCAGCGAACAATGTGGTCACCACGAAAACCCCGGCCGTTCCAGTGAAAATGTAAGTCAAGACGTACCTCCACCCGTGGTTGGCATCGAAGAAGAATATCATTTGATATGGAAACGGTTTCTCCCCTGCAGTTGGACTGGTGGCGAGATCAATCAATGGCAGAAAGCAGTACATAAGGATTAACGACATCAATAGGATCGACATATATCTAAATATTTTCATCTTTTGTTCACACTCTGCCTCGATCCTCGGGTTGGAACCTCTGAAAGATGAAAACATTAAGCAACTACTCATCACCTACCCCGATTCGTACTTCGAGATCCATATGTGCTCCACGAAATCACTCAAGATAATCCTGAACTCTTTTTGGTGCATTTTCAGATGAACGATACGTACGAAGTTAAGAAAGCCCATGAATGTGGTGCAACAGTTCTCGGTAGTCTTGAGGATGTCTCCAAATGTAAAAATGAGAAAGGTCGTCTGGAAATAAATGGTTAAGAGCACGCTGAATACGACGTACCACGACCAGAGATTGTAGAACGTCGAGAACATCCAGTTTCGAGTGTCCACTGGCCAGGAACCATTAATCCTCAGCCAAATGCACTGCAATGGAAACTTGAACTCACTGCCGTCCTTCGGTTTTGGATTAAACATCTCTCCAGTTCTAAGAGTGACATGCTAAACATGGATGAGCGCTACTATTTATGGAGGTAGGAGATTTATTAAAAATTCTCTTTGTTTGCGTGGAGGAATTGATTTGACAATGGAGCTAATTATAGGGTGGGTGGGCTCAGTGCTATTTAAATTGGTTCCTCAATCTAATTGGTGGTTACGGCGCACTAATGAAATGGTAGGCCTAAGTGGGCAGGCAAGCAGTTTTTGCATCACTAACGACAAGCCTTTTGGGAACTCCCAAACATGCTTACGTATCTGGTTTCTTGTTTTCACATGCTCAGCTCAATCCTTTAATATCCAAACTTTGAAATTTTGTTGTTATTGAGAGAAGTTTGAACTGGTTAATAAATACAGGGGTTTTGGACATACGAACGGTTTGTTCAAAAAATAAGGGGACTTTTTGAATTTGACCAGCTAAATTTTTAAATTTTGAAATATATTTTTTAAACATATGTTGACATCGTCCAATAATGCATGTTGTGAATAGCAGAGTCATCACGTCAAAAATGAGCTTTATCTCTAAAGATGATTTTTCAATCAAATTCATAATTTTCTTCAAACTTCTGCAGAGTCCAGTCGGAGAGCTTTCGGCGCTTCAAATGATCAAAAAGCTTCAGTGGAAATTGGCTGATTCGGCTCATTTTGAGCTACTATACTTGGATCTCACTAGCATAGGACCGAATATGTTGACTCGAATTTATCCACTATAGCACAGACAGCCCATAAGATGGGGCGATTATTAGGACTGAAAATTGAATTAAACGCTCTTAAAATTGCGACTACCGACTCAGATATTCGATGGTAATTTTTATCAATTTTCATCCGTTGCTCACCCCTGAACTTAACCATGAAAATGTAAACCTTGACTGATGTTGTGGCACTGACGAATTATAAAGCAATACTAAATTGTAATGTCTCTATTGGAAAAACATGTAAGAGTATATACTGTAATCAAAGAAAAAGATGCAGCACCAGAACGTCACTTTTGTCAGCTTTCGACTCCCCTAGTATAGTTCACAAGCAGCAACGACACGAACGCTGAATCCAATTGGGAGGTTCTCGACTGAGCCAACATCGAAAGGTTATATAGAGCGAGTGGACACGAGGTTCCGACACCAAGAATCGTAGACTCCAAACCCAAGGAGCAACGGAGCAGATGACGACAATGTCTATGGCGGCGCACACAGGCAGAAAGATTTATCCCAAACCTTGGCGGAAATAATACGATTCTGACCACATTCGAAGCCGGACCCAAATTCACAGAAGCGGAACACAAAAATATACCAAAAAACTCAGATTGAAAAGTTAAAAAACTCTTGTATCCAGTGTCAATATCAGGACGAAATTAAAAACCAGTTTTCCCCTACTAGATGGCTTGTGAAGCAAGACCTCTCAAAGGCAAGCTTTGTTTCGTAGAATGAGAGGAAAACGTAAAAGCCCGTAATGTTCTAAGACTTCAAGCCCTGGAAAATATTAACGCGATCCCGTGTACAGATAACATAAGGAAGCCAGCCGTTCTCTTCTGGATAAAAAACGACAATGGCAAAGGAAAAAGTTGACTGAAATTCAGAAAGAATGTGCGACTAAAAATACGAAACATACAGGAATACAGGAATAAGCGCTATACAAAAAGGATACCATACCTGATCACGATTTATACGTTACGATAATGGGGAACTCGTTTCAGACAATGAAAGCATTTATAGCCCAATGGAGAAGTTATTCGATAAACTGCTCACTATAGGGTAAAGTTGGGCACATTTAACTTTGGTGTTTTCGGTGTAAACAAAACTTAAACGTCACTAAATGGCAACACGGTTTGAACCGTTAATCAATCATTTGAGCGTCTATGAAGTTTGACAGTTCTTCTTAATCCTTCAGCGAATCAGCATGTGTTTTTGTGAAATTCAATTGGTTGATTAAATATTGCGCATCGTCACCTAAGCGTTTTTTTTCTTTTTAATGAAGTTGTTATATTGGGTTTGCTTTTTCTAAACTTTAATTTATAATGTAAGAAATAAGAAAGATACGGTGAGTAGTGATAGCTCTGAAGAGTTCAGAAGTTAAAAAGTTTAAAAAATCATAAGAGCATTTATAAAAAAACTGTCATTTTTATGCCTATCATATCAGGCATTCAAAAAACTTGCTTATGGCTATGTTAAAATTAATCAGATTAGCATCCCGACTGGGTAGCGTTTTTGCACAGAAGCAAACGCGGATTGGCTTTATGGTTTTAAGGAAAGACCATTGCTCTACGAAAGCCAGAAAAAGTAAGTTTGGCTAGACTTAAAGGCTTCGCAAAATCCTGAAGGCTCTTTACACAGAATACTCATTCCAGCTCAAAGATATAGTATACAATTGGAAATAAACCCGCCTTATTTTCTTTTACAATGTATTTTTCTTGTTTTCATTCATAAGAAAGATCCCTTGAAACCAAAATATTTTAATAGTCAATTGTGTCCCTTTAAGAATCGAAGCTGCCCCATCCACAGGGCAAAATTGACAAAATGACTTTTTTAAGAAACAAGGGTAAAAAGGGTAAATGCTCCTTCTATTTCAACTCAATTGTTACTAAAGAAATTAAAATCTAAAGTTTTGTTAAATACCAGCGAAATATACAGCTTTCCAAAAAAAGGTGTCAAATCTGCCCTACATGGAGAGCAGGTAGAAATAGAAAGTGAGGTTATCCATACAGTAGAAATGTAGGTAGAACTACCAAGCATGGAAGAAGTAAGTTCGGTGATAAGAGGTGGATATCTTACGACAACTTTAAGCGAAAATGGTTGCAGTCGAATCACGGTGGACCGGCTCAAATAGTGGTCAAGCCAGGATTGACACCCAGGACGGTTTTGCTGTGTGTTTGGTTGGAATGGCAAGCAATAGCCCAGAGGCGGCTTTGGCCAATAGGAGGGGAATCTTGTTCCATTAGCAAAACGCCATACAAATATAGGGTGTCTCAGTAAGAGTGCACTTTTTCATTTTAAAATAAAAACAAGTATTTTATGACAGAGTTGTGATATTTTTATTGTATTGTAAAGAAGACATGTTCCGATTAAGTATGGAATAAAATATCCGGCAAATGACCCCCACGGCTCCGATGACAGGCCATTACTCTTTTCATGAAATTTTCGATGACTTTTGCACAGAGGTGTGGCTGTATCTCACCGATGACGCGTTGGATTTCCGATTTGAGCTCAGGAACTGTTTCGAAAGAACAAGAAAGTAAGGTCCAATCACGCCGCCTGACCAAAATCCGCACCAGACAGTTACTCGTTGTGGGTGCATTTGTTTCTCATGGATTGCATGAGGATTTTCTGAGTCCCAAATTCGACAATTTTGTGTATTCACGAAGCCATTCATATGGAAATGCGCTTCATCGGAGAAAATGACTTTTTTCGAAAAATTGGCATCGACTTCACTTTGCTCCATTACCCATTGAACGAATTGCCGGCGCTTTCCGTGGTCTGCCGATTTGAGCTCCTGAGTTAACTGAATCTTGTACGCATGAAGGTATAGGTCTTTAGTCAAAATTGGCTGCGTCGTGCTTCGTGAAATTTGCAGTTGTTGAGAACGATGTCGAATTGATGTTTTCGGGTTTTCGGCGACACTCTCGTTTACAGCAGCAATGTTTTCAAGAGTCCGACCGGTACGTTGACGCAAAGGATTCTTATTATCCATAATTGACCCAGTTTCTTCAAATTTTTTGACCACTCTTCGAATGGTTGACACATTAGGTGCACTTTCTTGGCTGAAAATTTGGCGAAGTTTGCGAGCGGTTTCAGCGTAACTTTCCCCATTTTTGTAATGAGTTTTCACAATTATAACGCGTTGTTCTTTCGAAAAGCGTTCCATTTTTAATAATCGGAATAAACAGAGGTGGCAGCTGTCAAATTTCAGAGTTGCCACTTGCATGAAAAAAAAAAGATTCCAATTTTAAAAAGTGCACTCTTACTGAGACACCCTTTAGATTGCGACTTGCCAAAAGCTTCGGGAGCTTGGTTTTGAGGTTCTCATGCATCCATCCTGTTCTTGTTATAGGGGACGAATTAGCTGGTGAAAAATTCGCCTAAAGAAAAGCTTGTGAAAAACTACTGTCCTAAATGGTTGCTTCTATGAGAGAGGCACAGTGGAGTTACTTTCAAAATGACAAAAAGTTATCAGACAAAACGGCGCATATTTGACCTAAATCGGATCTTTCAAACTCTTCTAAACGAAACCTTTATTATCATGCGAAATAATGGATTTCTTTATACTTCACCTAATTATTATAATAATAATAATGTACATGGGGTATTGGAATGCACTTTAATGCTCAAGCTGAAAATCCGAAAGCACTTAAATGCATACATCCATGGCTTATTTAGAAACCGAATTGCTGAATTCGTTTGTGACATTATTTTAAGAATAAACAAATATTCTTTTAATGAACTTATGTTTCTTTTAAGGCTTTTTAAATATTATATTGAATATTTCTATTCCTATTGAAAATGAATGACTTTGGTATCACTGCGGGCCCAATCAGCTGAAGTTTTCGGAATGTCACGGTGGAATTAATATTTTGGTTTTTCACGACCAACTTGTTACTGTGTCTAGAAAGTTGTTGCTGATTACTTTGTGTTCGTAATTCTTTGTTAAAAAACAATTTTCTCCGAATTGCCTAGGTAAGTAATTAACTAAACCAACTCAGCTATATTCAATTACTTACCCCGAATTTGCCATCTTCTATTTATATTTTTTCCTTGTAATACGCAATTACCGTAATCTCTACGCCATTTTAGATTTCTTCTGTTTTTCACTTTTTCTTTTATCTAATTCCCGGAACATATTTTCGAAAATTGGAAACAACTCAGAAAATAAGCTAAAAAGGATGAAGCAATTTGCTTGTATTCTCGTAGCACTGATAGTGCATGTTGCTGCCGAGCCAAATCTACAGTCCGATGAATTCATCGAAATCGTCCGATCCAAAGCGAAGACATGGGAGGTGAGTCAGACCGCACAAAGGCCGAATAAAAACAAAAGAAGAAGCGAAAACAATGAATTTCAATTTATTCAAAGGTTGGCCGTAATTTCGATGCTTCCATCTCCGAATCTTACATCAAAGGTTTAATGGGCGTACATCCCGACTCGTATAAATTCGCATTGCCTTCAAAACAGGACGAATACGATGCTGTAAATGATAATCTTCCAGAGAACTTTGATGCTCGAGAACAATGGCCGAATTGCCCTACCATCCGCGAGATCCGCGATCAAGGCTCTTGTGGATCCTGCTGGGCTTTTGGCGCAGTAGAAGCCATGTCTGACCGCGTAAGTAAAACCAAAAACAAAGAAAAGAACGCGTATGTACGTATGTGTTTGGATTCTTATCGCTTCTAATGCCCATGTTCCTGGTATTATTTTGAGGAGATAAGACTGCACATTCTAAGGCAATATATAATAATCGCTTGGTATGTTTGTTTATGCAAACTAGTGAATGATTATTTGTGTTTAATGAGATCTGAGGCAAACCGGGTTTTTGCTTACGATGACCTTTGCTTCTAGGTTTGTATTCACTCTGGCGGAAAAGTTAACTTCCATTTCTCAGCTGACGACCTAGTGTCTTGCTGTCATACGTGCGGATTCGGTTGCAATGGTGGCTTCCCCGGTGCCGCTTGGAGCTACTGGACACGTAAGGGAATTGTCAGTGGAGGCTCCTTCGGATCGAACCAGGTACATAACATCATTCAATATCCTTTATAGGTCAGCTCTTCAACTCTTCATTTACTATAGGGCTGCCGACCATATGAAATCGCTCCATGCGAACACCATGTTAATGGAACCCGTCCACCATGCTCCGGCGACGACAACAAAACTCCTCGTTGTCAACACCAATGCCAGAGTTCATATAAAATCAAATACAACGACGACAAACACTTTGGCAAGAAGTCTTATTCCGTTAGACGCGATGTTAAGGAAATCCAAAAGGAAATCTTCACCAACGGACCGGTCGAGGGAGCCTTTACCGTCTACGAAGATTTAATTCTCTACAAAAAAGGTAAACCATTGCTTCCACATCTCTTTTTCTATTAACGATGATTTCGGATACCTTCAGGTGTCTATGAACACGTTCACGGAAAGGAACTCGGTGGACATGCTATTCGTATAATTGGCTGGGGGGTTGAGAACAAAACACCATACTGGCTGATTGCTAACTCATGGAACAGTGACTGGGGCGATAATGGCACCTTCAAAATCCTCCGTGGCAGCGATCATTGCGGCATTGAGAGCCAAATATCAGCCGGTATCCCGGCCTAGACTCGCGATTACATTCCACACGCAAATTGTCTTTAAACATAAAGAAGTTTTCCTGTAGTTTTTAAAGTGGTCCTGTTACCCCTCTCAGAGGGTGCATAAAAGTATCAATGGAATTGTTTTGGCATGATATGAAATTTGTATGAAGAATTAGGGAATAAAGATGTTTTAAATTATGTTGTCCCGCTTTTGTTTCCTACCGCACATGCAGCCAATGTAATCCAAAAACAAAATTCAGAGGGGAAAACGAAAAACACTTTATTGCCATTAATATCTAATATCACATGTTAGGTTCCCAATATACAAGTACTCTTGTTACTTGGCTGGGCGGATGTCTAAGCATACGGATTCCAATTGCTACCGTCCTCGGGAAGTAAGTTATTCGTTATCAGTAAAATGATATCAATAATCCACCAGACACCAACGCCCCCAATTGTCAAGAGCTTTCCCACTGCAGTTCCAGTCTGACCCAGGCAGAAGCGATCCATTCCAAGGAACCCAAGCAGAATACTGTATATCAAAGTCGTCACGAAATAGTGGTCAGTATATTTAATACACGGTACACCATCGCGGAGGAAAGTACGCGGACCATAACATTCAATGTCGGCCAACACTGTGCACTCGACTTTGGTGTGCTCCACTTCGTCATACCAAATCCCACCGAATTTAACACAACCGTAGCCGAGTTCATCGCGAGCCGTTTTATTACCCCGATGGTCATATGGTTCCATGCAATCAAGGAATTCCTTGGCGAGAAAGCTGCATTTGACTAACGGCCCGAGCGGATTGAATTCAACAGCTGATGCCGACGATTGCTGGATCGAGATATCCTTATCATTGCGGGCGTGAATCGATTGGGCGAGGTATAAGAGTTCCCAAAATATCGAGACAAATGCCCAGAATTTCATTACTGATCGGTTAATTGAAAGAATTTTATTTTATTTTATTTTAGATATAATACAATTTTTGACGTTTGACACTAGCGCAGTTATGTATGTGTTGATTCGAAAGAAAATGCGACTAAAATATAGCTATCCTGCTTTATCGCAGGAATGACACCAAATATAACATTTGTTGTTTAATAAGATCCAACCTGTATCTGTGACGTCACTTGTATACAATTTATTACAACATATTTGATTTAAATGTATCGGACATAAATCTGTTTTTAAATATTTAAAAATATGCACAAAATAGTAAATGTTAACTAACGTAATAAAATTAATTGCCAAATTAAATTTTTTGTTAGAAGTTTTGCTTCCAGATTACGAAAACAGCAATGAAATAATTAACAGAAAATCAAAAAAATAATAAAGTCTTACTGGAAGAAGGATGTAAAAATTATATTTTATATATCTTATAACATTTTCTAGTCACTTATCTTAAGTTCCTGTATCAGTACGATTTTATATTGGTCCAGACCCATAGCAACAAAAAGGTTAAGTATTTGTGTACGACGAGAAATTGACTGGCTTGGGTTTTCCTGTACACTCTCATGTCGAATAGTAGACTCGTTTGATGATTTGTACATCTTGCTCAAGGTTGTAGCCTTGCATTTGAATTGCCATAGACAAACTCATCTCAAGCGTCCCTCTTAAGGGACCCTTTAGAAATACAATTAAGGAAAATAAGTATTACACAAATTTTAGTTTCAAATCGAAACGCACTATCCTTGTTATTGATTTCAAAATCGCATACGACAGCATTCATCGTACATAAGTCTTTAATGCCCAATTCGGGATCCTGGAAAAACTGATTCGATTGTGCACCAAGCTTGAAAAAGCGCGATGCATCGTGCAGTTTGGTTCAAGAACCTCAGAACCATTCGAAACCTTGACCGGAATTCGGCAAGGAGAGGCAGGTGTTAAAACGGAAGACGCTTTTTTCTACAAGTCGGTCAAGCTGCACTGTTGTAGAAGCCCTGCAAAGCGAAGCGAGCTGGTCTGAAGGTATTGTAAAAGAGGGAAAAACTATGCACAAGCTGTCGAGAAAATACCGATCCATTTACAAACACCTAACAATCGACAGCTTTAATTTCTAGGTTGTTAAGGAGATTGTCTACCTCAGGGCAAACGTGAACTCCACAAACGACATCACAGTAGAGATCCGGCGTAGAATCACCCTTGGCAAACGCTGCTATTATAGTCTGTCAAAATAGCTAGAGTCGAAACTCCTAACTCGAAGGACCAAAATTATGTATGCTCCACAAAACACTTATCCTGCCAGTCATGTTTTATGGAGCCGAAAATTGGACGACAAGAAGGGCGGCAGACCTGATTATGGGATCTACGAAGAAGGCTAATGGAGGAGAAGACACAACCGCGAACTCTATGTGCTATACACCGCGAACTCTATGTGCTACACTATGTGTGTACAGAGTTTTTTTTTGTTTTCTGGAGGCTTCTGCTATCTAGTGGAGCATTCAGACACAAGTACCATTGTACTGCCAGACAGATACCTGAGATGAGCTTAATGCCGATTCCGAACGGCGAGAGCTGAAAAGCTTTTTCAAGGCAAATGTACTATGGGGGTTTTGCCAGTACCCCGCCGAGGTCTAAGCCGCCGTTATCGGGATCTGATCTCGCTCATCACGCGTCAGCGGCCGATACACTACCCATTGCGCCACGGTGGTCTCATTTTGAGGTTCGTTCATATCGTAAATAAAATAAAAAACGACGGGTTGCACTCCGGGAGTGCCGGCAGAAGTGAAAACTTGAATATTAACGTTGTGCATTTTTGATATTTTGGAATGGTTAGGGAATAATTTTGCACAAATTGCTTTAATTATCAGTATAAAAGTACTATCATTTATGTGGTAGAATACAATATTTATTTATTGCGCTATCGTACACAAACATGACAATTTATATTACATTCAAAAGTTTATCTCTCAGAAAAATCAACTTCCATCCATAATTTCGACCACTTTTTCACCATCATTATTACCAGAACCAACATCGCCAATCTCTAAAACTGATACGATAAGTTTATGATGGCTGAAGTAAGAAACGAACAGTTTTGATTCGAACCTATTTAAATGTCTAATAAAGACCGCATCAATAGTCGTTTTGTATTTCGTTGTGCTAAGATTGCAATCATTTGACATAGTTAAACCAAATTCATTATTTAAAAATTCAATTAATAGTTGATTTTTATCGTCTGCAAAGTTTATGTTGAAATCTCCACTCAAAATCATTGGCAATTCATCAAAGCTTTTTCCAATTTTTTTTTGAAGCAATGCAGATGCGTCATGAGAATAAATGAATAAATTTTCGTACAAGAAGTCTCGTATAGCACGCAATGACTTATCTGGAGAGATGTAAACGGCAACCATAACAATAAACTGATTATCACCAGAGTGGCAACGACTTATACAAATTACCGATATCAGAAACAGTAGCATTAAACATGCTATTGTATTTCACATGCCCATCCATATAATTTGTGCAATATATACAAATCATATACACAAATTTTACGAATACACAGCAGTGTGGCCACTACACAGACGGTCGAGCCATCAGCTGTCACCATCCATGGATGCGCGTGGCACGCTGTACCATAAACACACACGCACATTCGCGAAACACAAACGAAACAGCTGGCATACATTTTCGCCGTGCCGTAGAAAGAGAGGGGGATACTTCCTCTCCTAGGCCGCGACGGCTGTCTACTCTCCATCCGTCTTACGAATTTTCGATCAGGTCACGTGTCCTGACGCGAGTTTAACATTTCTTACCCATTACAAAAAAAGTGTACAACGCCGCTAAAGAAGTTTTCACTTCAATAATAAGTAGGAAAAGCCCTAAATGACATCCTTGCGGAACTCCAGATGTTCGAGGATTGATTGTATTATACGAGATTATTTTGGGTGTAAAATTTGAAAATGGAGGACTTGTCAAAGATGGCATAAGTCGCACTACAAGGTTCAGAACGAAGTTGTAAATATTTTCATGGCACTGTTTCATCGTATAACTTAAGTTGTCAGAATAAATCACTATCAACTACCCCTCAAACATGTCGATATATTTGCATGTAAAAAAAAAAAGGATTTGCTGGAAGACGTTTTTTTTGCAATGTTTCTTCTCAAAGGGCTACTGACAAAATAACCTGTTGTAGACTTACCTAGAAAAAGCGTTATATAACTTGCCATTCGACGTCGGCAATGAACAGGGTACCCTCTCATCTATGGACAAACCCGGTCCTGGTGTCCGTGGGTTATTATGCCAGCTATAATAATAATGTGGTGTGATCTCAAGAGGATGAGCATAAGTTCATCTAAACGCGAGTCACCCCTAGAGTCAAGAACTTCATTTAAAGAAACCAGATTCCAAATTATTTCCCCCAGTTGTTACTTTTTGACCTCAAATACAATTTGTCGTTTCGAAATAACAGAACTGTTGGCACAAATAAATACACCAACATTTCAATATCGCATTCACAGCATCCAGAATGGCTAGATCTTGCAAGAAAACAGCAGTGTCCTAATAAGTATACCTTTATTAGTTTTTTCTATGGAGGTGTATATCAAAAATACAAACAGAAATAATACTTTATTCTTCGAATGCTAAACATCTTAAGTACCAAAAGCATCCATCACGCCAGTTAAGTACAAAACACAACTTCCGTCTACGAAATCAATCACAGTTTAAACCATTTTCAGCTTATACTGCGGTGGTGCCCATAGTATACACTGAACCCCTACGCTAACACCTAACACACAATAAAAACAAGTAAATAAAAAATCTTTAGTACTTGGGAGATTACACTTGCTAGTAATACTTGTAACAAAGACGACGCGCCGCCGAGCAAATCGACTCTAGACTAATAAATAAAACAAATAACTGCAAACAAACATCCAGTGGCTGAGGAAATCCAACGACATCCATTGATTGAGTCCGGCCCGAACTGAGAAACGACTTTCCTGTGCATTCGGTGAACTTGTCCCATCCAGCATTATGCCAAGATATGCTAAATGCATCACAGTTACTAGGCCAAAAATCGAATTTAAGATAAAACTGAACGGCGAGTTCCATTTGTGCTCGTGCGTGCAGGCTCGCTGGCGACACGCGTTCGGCAAGACGCATGCATTAAAAATACTGGATACTTTGGCACGTAACTTGTACTCCACAAAGGTGAAAAGTCCAAGTGATAATAATACTGCGTAGATTTGAAAATGTATTCCATGTAAAAGTGAAGACACTAGATATGTAGCGAAGATAGCAAGAATGGTGCTTCGTCCCTTTATTGTGCGGAAGACATAGGTTTTCAACCAGCGATGCATCGGGATATTCCAATTACGAACTAGATCTGTCAACGATCGCGGGAGCTCGATTGATAGTGGCTTGGTAACTAATGATCCGAAGAATATTGATTTCTCCGCTGGACTATCGCTTCCTCTAATTCCAGCTGCAGCCATTGTGGCCTGTGACAGGAACGATATGAAGTAGTGACTGCAACGAAATGATAGCGCGTCACGGTAAGCCACAATCCACTTCCAGGCATAGTCCGGGCATAGAAGCTCCACGAAGCAGTTGGAGAGCAGAAGAAAGCTGATTGACGCGATACTATTACATATGATCCACAAGAACCAGGTGATATCGAGCTTGAAGTGGTTGAGGCTATGCATGTATTCATCGAAGGCAATCCACGGGCCCAGTACCGCATTCGCCGGACAGAGCATGTAGCCCAAATAGGGAAACAGTGCTGGAATACGATTTTCTTTCTTTGCATCTAGATCAAATGCCAGTGAAATTGCCTTCATTGTCGCCACCATCTGCACTCCTCTAATCTTATGCCAGACCGTGGGATTGTCGGCCAGGACCTCGTAGGCGAAAAGCGCCGCTATACAAATACTTCCCACGATGTAGCCCATTCTCTTCGACTGCTTATATTCCAAAATACTTAGTAGCACGTAGGATATCATGCAATAGAGTAGAATGACAAGAAAATCAAAGCCAATTGTGTAGTACAGCACACCGCATCCGCAGGTAAACGAAATTAAATGATCCACCCATGGTCGAATGCGTGAGCATTTCGCAAACACCCAACCAAGACGACAAAGGAGATTCCATCCGATCAGTGTCCCCGCGTAGGATATGATTTGGGTCAGAGATGGTAACACGCATGTTTTAAATGAGTCTTCAAGAGTTTGCCGGTTGAATTGGAAAAAAAGTTTATTTCCGGCGTCGTAGTCTTCGAATGGATCCTCTTCGTATTCGTCAAAGTAGTCTTCCATGACGACAGTGATAACGATGATAGAGCAATGCTCACTGTTGAATGAGCACAAGGGTTTCCGGATACAAATCGACAATAGATTCCGCGATATTTTGTAGAAATATCATTTTCTCGGTTCGTAGGTGTGAAGTGAATAAATATTTACAAACAAAAGGTAAATGTAAGTCGAGTACGAGCAGAGGTAACGTCAGATGAATAGCAGATGTTAAATTCTGGGTGGAAGCACATTGAGGTGGCTGACAGGCGAATAGAAAATCGTACTAGATCAATGGCATACAGATGAGTGTAGAAAAGAAATATTGATGAAGGGAAATGGTAGGCTTGGATTGTGAAAAGCATATTTAGATAATCCTGGCAGATTCTCGATCTTATTTCAAGAAGATCAGATTTTTCTCTTTCTGTTAAATTAATATATGAATGATAGATACCAACGTCAGCAACTTAATTTCTATATAAACACGGCCTGCATTACTTGGTACGTGTGTGGGCGATGTCTCAATAGTACACCTTAAGCAGATTAGCACATATGCACATAGCAAGTCATGGGCTTGGTTCTCGGAAAGTGACCCATGTTATTGATGTGCTAAATAATACCTCTCCCATACATATGTACGTCGGGCTCGAACTCATTTTCGAAAGCATAGATCCAGTGCAACTTGATTAGAACTCCAAGCAAATGTTGGAATCATTTGAACGTTCGTTTGGTTTTTGACATTTGCTCTCATTCTAACGAAGAGAAAATCATTGTGTACAAAATTCCTTAATTCTTCCGCTTACGAATCCATCAACGCCTCAACTTCGCGATCTTGGTCCGGCCATTCTATGCATCTATAATACGAAAAATGTCATTACTGCGTAAAACTTTAATTTCATGTGCCTTTCTTACTTGTACTAGATTGACCGGCGATCAAACTTCAACTAACGCCCACCAGCTGTCAGTCAGCAGAATATCAACCTCCACTAGTCAATTCGCCCGAAAACACAAAGCGGTTACCGGCGAATCAGTTGACTGACCAAGTAGAAGTATAATTCCACTAGGAAAAATCTAATAAAAAGGAAAAAAAAGGAGGAAAATAAAATAAATGGTTTTTGGTGTGATCCAGCAGCGGGCTATCTTTTGAAATATACCCAAAAGTCAGCCGACAGTGTTTTCGTTTTTCAAATCAATCCAATCGTTTTAATTTCTCTCCCATCCTGACGACCAACATCAAGTTTTTTTATTTCAACTTTTTGTTTTGTATGTTCGCTTGAAGAAACCGAGGAGAATCGAGAATTCGCAACGACATGGTACGCATTTGCAAAAATTCCTGTTTTGTTGTTTCCGTTTTCGAATGTTAATTTGTAAATTGTTGTCGAAGTTGACTAGCTTAAAACGAGAAATGAAATTTGCTTATTTCTGCGATCTTTATGGTGTCAATTGAAACGTTTTTATTTGCTATTGAATCTCAATCGGGCCACTAAGTTTATAGTCGGAGTTCATTTTCTTTTCTTTTTTTTTTTTTTTCTCTTGCATGTTTGGAAAATGGTGTTTTTTTTTTCCTGCTTGCTCGGGAATCTGGTCGTCTATCGAACAAATAATCTGGACAAATTGATTTTGTAGGGAGCGAGCGAGCGATTCTTGTCGAAACATGTAGATTGTTATTGTGTTGATTTCTGTGTATGGTGCTTCTGTTTGTCGGTAACTTTCGCTTTGCTTCGATATGTTCATCTTGTTGGTAGTGATAGTTGGTCGGGAATTAATTTGTTTTGAAGAAAATGACACATAACCTAGAAGAAGGTGGAGTTTGAGTTAATGGAAACGTAACTGGGGGTAAAGGGAGAGATTACGTCCATTGTTGTGGAAATATATTTTGTAAATAAACAAACAGAACGCACGGGTTCGACGTACGCAGCACGCTCGACCACAATTCTTGATTTATTTTGTTTTTTTTTCTTTTTGCCCTTCATAAGTGAACCGAGCCAAGCTGTTTGGTGAAAGGGATTTTAATGGAGCAATCGCTCTCTTATCGCAAACCTCACTTATCCTTTGATTTATGTTACCATTTTAATTTTAACATGTTTTTTTTTTTACAGGAAATTCATCAGCTTGAAATCTTGTGCAAGCAATTGTATCAGGCAACAGACTCAGTAATACGTTCAGAAGCTGAGAAAGCACTCGTCGCCTTCGTCAGTAGCCAAGATGCCCTACCCAAATGTCAAATGCTATTGGAACGGGCTGATTCCAGCTACGCTCAACTCCTCGCTGCAACAACACTCACCAAATTGCTACAGGGTTTGAATTTAGAACAAAGAAACGACATCAGGTTTGCCGTGCCAGTCTTAACCTACCCGCATCAAATCTAAATGAAATGTTCCCTTCTTTGCAGGAGCTACATACTAAACTATCTAGCGACCCGCCCAAACTTACAAAACTTTGTTGTGCAAGCGCTTGTCACACTACTAGCGAAGATAACAAAATATGGCTGGTTCGACACGTACAAGAACGAGTACATCTTTCAGAATATCCTTGAAGATGTCAAAAAGTTTCTTCAGGTACTTCTATCGCTCTCTATGCCATATGGATATTCATGTTATAAATTTATATTCGCAGCAAGGGTCAGCGGAACACTGCACTATCGGAGTGCAGATTCTATCGCAATTGGTTTGCGAAATGAACTCGATGGTAGAGGTCGATGTGAACTTGTCTTTTGCTAAAAATCGCAAAATTGCGACATCCTTCCGCGATCAACAGTTGTATGATATATTTCTACTCTCCTGCTCATTGCTGGTAACAGCCCGTGATAATAGCAAGAGCTTGAACTTTATGGACGAGTCTCAGCAAGCGTAAGGCCAATACAATCGAAGTTGGTTAACTCGTTGACGAAGTTTTATTTTGTTTCTAGTCTCATTTCACATGTCCTGCGACTGACTAAGAATTGCTTGAGTTTTGATTTTATCGGAAGTTCCACTGATGAGTCCTCGGATGACATGAATAGCGTTCAAGTGAGTTAATCAATAGCACGTTTTATGAGTGGTCCCTTATCAATATAGAGTGTTTCGTAGATTCCTACGTCTTGGAGGCCAGCGTTTCTCGACTCAAATACGTTGAAGCTTTTCTTTGATCTCTATCACATTCTTCCAAATGGTTTGGCTAGTTATTCATTATCGTGCTTAGTGCAGGTAAGTGCTAGCAGATTACATCATCATTCAGTGGTTTTGATTGATCTCCCGTTTTAGATGACATCTGTTCGTCGGTCACTCTTCAATAACCCTGAACGTACAAAATTCCTTACTCATCTCCTCGAAGGAGTCAAAAACATATTGACCAATTTACAAGTAAGTAATGGATACCGTCCCACACGTTGTCTATATCTCTCGTTTATAGGGTCTAAGTGATCCCGACAACTACCATGAGTTTTGTAGACTGCTTGCCCGGTTAAAGTCAAACTATCAATTGGGAGAACTCATAACAGTCGAATGTTATCCTGAAGCAATCCAGTTGATAGCTAAATTCACAGTACAGTCCTTGCAGGTTGAACAAATCAGTCTATTGTCGTCCAGTTCCATGTCATCTTATAACTTTTTTTTTAGATGTGGCAATTCGCTCCAAACAGTGTACATTACTTGCTCACTTTGTGGCAACGAATGGTCGCCTCCGTGCCGTATGTCAAGTCTCCCGAACCACATCTCCTCGGCACTTATACACCCGAAGTAACCAAAGCATACATCACATCTCGCCTGGAAGCTGTGCCTGTAATAGTTCGAGATAATCTCGAAGATCCATTGGACGATCTATGCATGGTGCAACAGCAATTGGAACAATTGTCTGTCATTGAGCGTTGCGAATACGATAAAACCTGCACATTACTTGTTCAACATTTCGACCAAAAGGCTCGAGAATACCAAGAACTAGTACAAAGTCCGTCACCCAATCCAATGGATGTGACTATCCATGAATTACAATTGACGTGGCTTGTATATATTATCGGATCGGCTATTGTAGGTCGATTGTCGTTCAATTCGAATGATGAGCAAGACACAATGGATGGAGAACTTGTGATACGGGTCTGTTGCACCATTTCTTTTTTCCTCATTTCAAAAAGACCAATTACTCGATTGTTTTTAGGTACTACAACTAATGAGCTTAACTGATGCAAGACTGCCACAAGCCGGCTGTGAAAAGCTCGAGTTGGCAATTCTCAGTTTCCTCGAGCAGGTACGAAAGATGCATATTTGTGAGCAAGCACAAAAAGCGCACGTATACAAACGGTTGTCCGAAGTGTTTGGCCTAAGTGATGAGCAAATGCTGTTGAGTCTTATCAATAGAAAAATGTAAGGAGCCACATCGAATCGGGTTCTCATTCACTCACACCTTTGTTGCTTTTGATTTTAGAATAACGAATTTAAAGTTTTGGGGTCATTCGGAGCCGATTATCACCAAAACATTAATGCTGTTGTCGGAATTATCTGTGAATTTTAACTCACTTCGAAAGCTAGCCAAATTGGAAGAAATTCAGTTCATGTTGACACACCACACGGTACGATTCAATCGAAACCAGCAAAACTTTACTATACTGATCTATTTACCTTTCAGAGCGAGCACTTTCCTTTTCTGGGCACAAACTCATCACTCACCGAGATGCGTTGCCGAACAATGTTCTACACATCGTTAGGAAGACTGCTTATGTTCGATCTGGGCGAGGACGAAGAGCGTTTCTTTAACTTTTTAACGCCCTTAACGAGTAAGTTTTGTTTACTTCCATCACAGACGTCGTTTCTTGATAGCATAATTCATTTTTTAGATCAGTTCGAATCACTTGGTCCGGTACTTATGGATGCGAATAGTTTTCCAAACGATGAAGCGAAAAAGGCAATAATTGGTCTTGCTCGTGATTTGCGCGGGCTCGCACTTCCCCTAAACGCTCGTATTCCTTACACAATGCTCTTTGAGTGGATGTAATATTATCCTACCCCATCGTAGGCGCGATATTAATGGTGTTTCTAATTTCAGCTATCCCGACTACATACCGATACTGATACGAGCCGTTGAACTATGGGCTCATGATCCAGCCGTTACGACACCTGTACTGAAACTTTTCGCCGAGCTTGTGCATTGTCGAACGCAACGTTTACAGGGTAACGTGTCTAGTCCTATGGGAATCCTACTATTCCGTGAAGCATCCAAGCTTATCTGCATCTATGGCAATAGAAGCCTGCACTTGGACGTGCCACGTGACCAACAATATCCGATGAAACTGAAGGGCATTTCAATATGTTTCCTAATACTGAAGAACGCACTCAGCGGGAACTATGTGAATTTCGGTGTTTTCAAACTATATCACGATGATACGTTGGATAATGTTTTAAATGTTGCCGCGAAGCTAATAATGTCGATTCCGCAAAATGATTTACTGGTAAGATTGACATGAATTGAGTTAGATGAGTTGTATTGAGACAATGATTTGTTTTTTTTTTATTCGTTAAAGGAATACCCGAAATTGGCTTCATCGTACTATGGTCTGCTCAACTGTCTTTCGCAGGATCATATATCATTCTTGGCAACTTTGGAGCCCCGCGCATTTATTTACATTTTAGAAAGCTTGTCTAAAGGTCTAACGGCGTTGGGTGAGTCTACTAGATTTCAAGTTCATTATGAATGTGCGATGAACTCTCGCTTCTTGCTTTCAGATTCGACCATTTTCATTTGCTGCTGTTCAATACTGGACTATGTTGTGTCATATATATTTAAGCAACTGCAACTTAAAGGTAAGAAAAGAAGAGCTCCAAAATCAAGATTGCATTTTTTACTGAATTATAGCTTGCAATTACCTTCCGTCCTTTTGATTAGGGCTTTCTTCAATGAATCACATAACTAATGTTATCAAAATCTTTTTAAACCGCCAAATTGGGAACAGAGTATTAAATGACGATTTCTTACAAGATACTACAATCCGCCGTGAATCTTGGTCTCAACCAATAACCCTCTCCAACTAGTTTTTGTGGCGCCCGTCCAGTTTGTTGTGGTCTCTTTCCACAAATGCTACGTCGTTCCTCGAGGGAATCGAAAACTCTTCACACCAGATAGAATGTAGTAGTTCTACATGGCACAATTACTAAGTCGATGTTGCTGTGAATTTGTTACACTTGATTGTTCTTTCTACACTCTCGGTTTACACAAGCTAAACCAAAATTCTCAAATCGCCCAAAGCGTCTTCATCCGTTGACGATAATATCCAAACTTACTGTGGGTTTTCTAGAGAGAGTTCTACTTTTCAAGTCAAGGTAGACAAAATCCTTAACTATTTAGATAGTTATAGCTACTAAAGGTCAATGGGAAATTGTACAATGGTAAACGAATATTTGATATCTTCGTTTGGTCGTGCGTTGTTTGTGCGCAAACAATCATATACACGGAGGTTTGAATTATTCGATTCGGCGGTTATTTGAGAAAATTCAGTTTTTTGAAGAAAAAAAAAAACACGTCAGTGTTGTACCTTGTTCTTGGATGACGGCATATGTAGAAAACGAACCTATTATTTTTCCATGAACTTCAAGGCTTTATTTAGCACGGTTAAAATGATTCGATTTAGGTTAGGTCTGATACCTTGTTGCCATTTTGAAAGTAATTCCACAAATTTACACCAGCAAAATCGTACACCTTGGATAGGAACAGGTGGAAATTACTTCGTGCCAGGTCCGGGCCATGAAGTTAATGCATAAGAGCCTTAAAATCAAGCTCCCGGATCTGGCGGCTCACTTTCGATGGGTTGTCCTGGCGTTGTCCTTGTGGAACACAATTCTTCTCGCATTGGCCAAAGCTTCTGGGTGAGTGTTTCCATCAAATGGTTCAATAGTTGTGAAATGAGTCGATTTTGTTGAAATTCATCAGCGACTTGTATGTGAATATTGGCAAGTAAGTCTAAAATGACCTTTTAAAGAATCGGCTTCCACCCACTGCTTGAACCTTGCCTTTTTCGTTTCTGTTGTTGTGGTGGACCCATTCCTCATTTATGGTAACAAATCGCCAAACAATAATTGCTGCGAAAATCATTTGTGCATTTGCTTTTGATCGGGATTCAGCAAATGCGGCACCCATCTTGCCCAGAGCTTTCGCATCCTTAATTCTTTGTGCAAGATGTTTCGCATCTTTTCTTCCAATACCACAACCTCAACTATCTCATTCATCTTCACTCGCCTATCGTCCAACACGATATCATTACTTTTTCGATGTTTTCCGATGTGGTCGCGGTTTTTTGGCCACGTTTAAATTCAGCTGCCCATTTTCTAGCGGTTGAAATCAAAGGAGCAGAGTCCCCATAAACTTTTATCAACTTCGGATGAATTTCCTTTGGGATCAATCCATCCAAAAGATGAGTTTTATAACCACACTATATTATAAGTTTATCGATCTTAACGAAAAACTCGTAGACAAGGCGTCGACTGCAAAAATTCGTGTCAACAAACTACTTGAGATAAAATTTCAAACTTGTCATACGAACTAATGAGGTGTACACCCAGGCAGGAAACATACATGTTTACTAATTGGAACGCGATCTCTGTCTCAGGCCAAGAACTTTTCATCTTACCCTCAACTCTACTTTGTGACTTTTTCGAACGCCATTCCTGCAATAGTACCTCCCCACTTGGATCACGCGCTGTTCGTGCTCTATCATTGTCATTCTCAAAAGGCATGGTCCTCTCTGGTTTTCTGTTCGTTTTCTCACGACTGCTCTCTTCCGTCGATGCATTTCGGGGGTTTCTTGAAGGTGGTGGCTTTCCTGATATCGCTTTGACAACGTTTCTATTGCCCTTCATTGGTTTATCAGATTGCAATGCGTCGGACATATTAATATATAACTTCTATCACCGGCCCGTTTGGTGTGATATATTCTGTTGAAACTGGCACATGGCCAAAGCTATAATTTATTTTGATGATATGATATTAGAATTGGCTGTTTCTGTTTCGTTTACTTTCAGTTTCGACATTCCCTAACAAGAAGCTCCGAAATATAACACCGGAAAACTCACAGTTCCTCGAGGTAAATATCGCCTGAATGACTTGTTTTAAATAGCAAATTTGAGTTATTCTCTGTAGGTAGTTGAGATGAACTCCGAAATTCTTCAAAGCATAATGTCGACGCTTCTCAACATGGTAATGTCAGAAGACTGTAAAAATCAATGGTCTATGTCCCGTCCGCTTCTAGTTCTTATTCTATTGTACGAGGATTACTTCAGGTGAGTTGCTTTTATTTTGCTTTTGTCTTTACATTTAAATATATTTCCTTCTCTCAAGATCGCTCAAAGAAAACATAATTCGATCACAATCTATCGATAAGCAACAAACAATGGCACAGTGGTTCGAAGGACTGATGGATGGCATCGAACGGAATGTAGCCAACAAGAATCGGGAAAGGTACGTCATTCGTCATCATACAAGAAATCATTCACATGCTTCTATCCCACAGGTTTACGCAAAATCTTTCGTTGTTCCGTCGAGATGTGGTTCATTTACCGAAGGTTTCCAATTTCAATCCTGGTTCGTCTCTTATTAATATTGATGATTCCATTTAAGTTAATTTATTGATGCCAAGCTAATTTAATTTTTTTTTAATTTCCTTTTTTATAAGTATGTTTATGGCTTAGTTTTCTATTGAAGATGGTAATGTGTTAATTTGATTATTTATGTTACACAACCGTAGTAATTACGTTTTATTTGAATAAAATTCAATTTCCTAGGTCAAATAGGTTTCATTTTAAGTGAGTGGAAATTAAAGTCGATAGTGGCGCTTGCCAATTGCTAGAGATCGGGATGAACAAAACAGAAAGTCTAGAGAAACGCGAACAGGAAAAGAGAGAGAGAGCGCATACTTGATTTCCATCATTTCGCGAAAGCATACTTCATAATCAGTTTTTAGTTTCGCCAATCGTATAACACATAGCACACATTCGTTAACATTTTTTTTTCTTTATTTTCTTTTTATAAAGGAAGTTTTAGGTGAACTTTTACTGTCTGATGCTCGGTCATTTTCCGTATTTAGTCAATAACCAGTAGTTTAAGTTCATTCACTTTTAGCTTGTAGTCTTGGTTTTGGCATTTTTTCAGTATTTCTTATATCCGAAATCATCGCTTAAAGAGTTTAGGTCATTTCAGAAAAAGTTCAAATTAAACTTAAGTTTTCTAGAGAAGGTGGAAAAAGGCTTTATAGTTTTTTTTTTCTTCCTAACATCTTTCTTACAACCCTGATATAATTACTGAGATTCCTCACCTGGTTTAATTTATATTAAACATAAGTTTGGATCTCATTGGCAATTCTTATGTGCCTCTTTTTCGTCTGTTGGCGGATACCCTACTGAGCATTGTATATAAAATAAAAACCGACGGCTATTGTAACTGGCTAACGATAAAGTCCTTTTGGCACGGTAAACAATCATAGCGATAGTCAAACTGTTTTCATAGTCCATCTTCAATTGATAATGCTAACTAAGGCTATCCGCATAGCAATACTCTCATTAATCCTTCAAAAATAAAAATCGCATTCCTTTGAATTTGTTTGAAGTAACATGCGGTCGTTCTTCGTCGTTGGATTCACCTTCGACTCATTCTAACATACATATTTCACTGTGTATTATATAGGCACAAAAGCAAAGCCAATAGAGATTCAGTTTAGCAACACAACAAACTAATGCCGACCTAACTGCGTTCCATCATTTCTAGGTTCTCTGTTTCAATCGCGATTTAGTCAGAGTTCCACATATTCGTCTTAAAGTTATCTAGAGCCAGGCATCAGGAATACAACATCGAACGCTCGCCAGAGTCTAGCTTAGGTAACATCATTTGTTAGTACCATGATACGATACAGTCCTATTTGTTTGGAGCGCTAGTTTCAGTCATTTCAAGTCCTAGATCGCTGCATAAAACATGTCAATTCACATTTATGGAAACTTTAAAAACAAATTCTAGTCATATTCCCTCTCGCTACATCATTGCCAAATAATTTATCTGATTTTATGTATAATTCTTATATTTGCAGAGAATGTAATTGACACATTCTTAAGCTATGATGCTGTAGAAATTGAGTATATGAAGGGCTAACTTTTCTACCATCAACAAAGTAATCCAATTTCAATTTCATTTATTTTATTTTTCTAATTGTTTCCTATTTTTATAACTGTATATTAGTAGTATTTAGTTCGTATATTTGCTTGAATTTAGTTTATCCACACCAGCAAAACAACAACGTTCTTGGTTTATTTATCGTTTCTTTTGTTTTTGTGTATAACAATAGGTTTGATTGAAACGAACTTTCGATTTCGAAGCAAAAGATAGAAACTGCAACGTGAGTAAATGTTAAAGATAGAAGAGGCTAATAAACGAAGTGGCCCGTGATCGATGACGCTTTGGCTAGGAGATTTTAAGTTTGCTTAGACTATAGAATGTGTTTCTAACAAATCATGGAGACTTTATATATGGTATAAACGAGCAGATATTGAGTTACACAAAGCAATTGGCTCGAGCAAAAGCAATGTGGCTTCGTTGATTGAAATTCTTCTGTACGAAGGCATAAAGCCTCGGACGAGTCCAAATTGAGTTTAGCCTATGATTTTGGTTTCCACGATTGTCGAATTCTTCTAACACTCGATATTTTGTGTGACTTTGTTTCCTAATCGTTTCATTTCCTTTTTGACTCCTTCATAAATGCATGATCATTTTCCACGACATTGTTTGAAATAAACTTTAACATTTATTCACGTGACGGTGATGAGTTTTCGGATAATTCAATGCGATTTAACATGGTTTCCAAATTTTGCTTGTATTTTTAAGTAGACATTTATCTAACACTTTATTTTAGAGTTGAGCTCTTGTCATTAATAACAAGCCTTTTCGGGGTTATAAGGTTAATAAACCGGAGTGGGTTTTGTTTTAACTAAGGACTACCCAATCCTACTAAACTCAAATTAAACTCTTTTTGTTTCAACTTAAAAAAAAAACGGTGCTCTCTATATTATACATATTTACTACAATATTTTTACTTTCCTTCATCCTTTGAATAAGATACATTTCATTGAAAGAAATTCTTCAACAAAAAGCAGCCAAAGCAAAAGCATCATCAAATAAATTTTGTTTTTCTCTCTCTCTATTTAATTTTTTTTACAGACGATTCGTATCAGGTCTATAATGAGTCAAATTATTCTGTTTCGGTATAGACGCTCCCAGCAATATTAATAACTAATTTTCCAATGGACGCCCAAACGAAAAATGTGAAATAAAGAGTAAAACCGAAAATGAAACAAATTTATCGAAATGCAAAGCACATTTTGTTTATTCTAAAAACAAAAACACATAGCAGCTGAAAGGGAGAGCATTTTTCTATTAATAATCGTAAATATTTTTTTTTTTAACGAAAAGAAACGGAAGAATAAAATATTGTTAAAGCATTTTGCTCTTCTACAAAGTCTACACTTTCTTTGTAACTTATTTTGTTATATAAAAAAAAAGTTTATTTTTCGCTTGTGTCTTGTTTAAAATTTCATTTCGCCCTTTTTTCTTTTATTTAAGTCGAGATCATCGTCATTTTAATCAAGCTTTCATACATTTTTTTCTTGTCGTGCATGTAGCGTCTATGAATGCGATATATAGAAAGATGTCATGTTTGCGTTTTGTTTTCTTTTAATTTTAATTAAGATTTGTGCATAAAGCGAATGAAGAGATGAAATAAAATGAAAAATTTAATAAAAATGATTATATATTGCAAATAATTTAATAATAATGAAAATAATAATTAATTATAAACGAGGATACTGAAGACGATTAAAATATTTTTATGACGTTTGTAGAGATATTATGTAAGAATTATTAAGAGAACTAAGAAAGAATTATATATATTATCTCAGTTTTGCAAATAAAGTTTTATTTCAAAATGTTTTGTAAAATATTTTGAAAAAAAAAAATTGACGTTGGGTATTATCTGGTTGAGAAGAATTAATTTTTAATTTTTACTATGGATTTTATTTGGAACAACGAAACTGATAGTGCAACTAAATTAGTTTGTTCCTGCCTTTTATATTTTGTCCAACTAGACCATGACCATGTCAAGCGATACCTCTCGCTTGTCGTAAAAGGCGACTAAAACAAAGGTAAACAAAAATCACATCTAGGCAATTTAGAAAACACCAAGGTGAGCCTAGGGACACATATACCACCATTAAACTGCCCCACAAGTGTACATGCAAATCAGTGAGTTGACACGACTGGAGATCACCGGTGTTGTAAGAGTAAGATCAAACAAAAAAATCTGGAGCATGCCCGTGTCACAAAAAAAAAAAAAAAAAGGCAGGCCGAAAAACAATTGGTGCAAACAAATGCAAAAACACCACCATTTGATTGTTGACCTCAGCGATGAAGTAATCCCAAACCGGGAAGCCTGCCGCTACTTTCTGAGGTCAAACCGGCGGACCCCACAAGCGGAGCAGTAGGAATGCAGTTAAGTGGGAAGGTTATGGTCCTACACTTCTGACCATTAGAACGCCGGAAAAAGGAAAAGAAGAAGAAGACCATGATTCAATAGTTAAACCGTTCGAAATTATATTGGGACCTTGAATAAGTCTCCGCTGCTTCCCAACAGATGACGGTACTAAAGCTACGTGCATGTAACTAGAGATAGTATTGTGGGCAAACTTAGTGCCCACTTGTGAACTTAAGTGTTAAAAAAATGGGGTGGTTTTTGCAAATTGCATTGGGCTTTTCAAACTGAACGAAACTATCACAGGAGGATACGTTTGGGTCGAGCATTAAAGGAGAAACGGTCGCTATAGAAGCAGACACAATAAGGTAATTTAGAACGCTGGACCACACGTTACATAAGTGAAAACCTACTTGGAAAGTCCCAGCTCATGGACAGTATCAAGAATTGTATAATAACTCCTGAAGTGGAATTATAACTCTGTCAGGAAGATGGGAGAAAGTAGTGGTTAGTGATGAGCAACACTTTGACTGACATGATTTTAGCCATTTTCTTCAAATAATTATTTTTACAAAAAAAAAACAGCGAGAATCTTAAAGGTCGCAGTTTTATCATTTGCTATCTAGGTCAAGTGGTAGTGTCAAAGCGGTGCTTCTGTGTTAATTGTACCTAGACTCAGCATTAGGCTGGATACCTAGGTACCTGTC
Source organism: Merodon equestris (assembly GCA_958301585.1). Taxonomy (NCBI): domain Eukaryota; kingdom Metazoa; phylum Arthropoda; class Insecta; order Diptera; family Syrphidae; genus Merodon; species Merodon equestris. The sequence goes on from OY284415.1 coordinate 8,099,564, forward strand.
TAGATAGGTATGAAACGAAGAAAGAGACCAGGTGACAATTATACAATTTATTGAAAATCCATAAATCAACAATTAAGTTGGTCATAATACCAACAAAGCTAAATAACACAGCAAATATACTATAAACAAGAGGTTCAAGCAAATCACGATATTTGAGTGGCTGATGCTTCCTTGACTTCGGTAAGAGCTTTCGCTTGATGAATCAGAACGGGAATATTAATACCCTAAAAGGAAGGGTAATTAACAAACGCTTGCATACATATAAATGCATTAACTTCTACCTGCATCCTCGCGGATCGAATAAAGCCTTTGTTGGACGTTACAGTTACTGCTTTCATGAGAACTCCAAACGCGAATATTTTCAAACTTCTTGGATTTATTTTCCCACCGACATTGATGGCAGATATCGCTTCAGGAATTTCCTCAACGTCTGGCAGTATTTCCACTCGATTTATTAATTCCTCGGCACGTTGGTTCTCTAATGGACCAGCAAGCAGATTAACAATGTCCTGAAACGATCGATAGGCAGTCTCACAACATATTAAGCGCTTTCCTTCGAAAGCGCTGTCGAGAATTGGCTTGAGGGGTGATTCTCTCTCCCTTTCGGCCTGCTCGGTCAAGATAGCCTCTTCGAAATGCCAGTTATTACTTCCGTTTGTGAGATTACTAATGTAAGCTAACATTGTAGTTATGTCAAGATTTAAGGTACTAATGCCAGCGATGTCTGCAGGTTCACTATTGCTTATCAGTACACTGGGAGAATGATCGTTCATTGTCAACGTTTCGATGCCGATTTCTTTCAGATCTTCCAGTAGTTCATTCTCAATGTCGTGGCTAAAGTAGAACACAATCTGTAAATTGAATAAGTTTTGACTAAACGAATACATGTCAGTGGGATATATGTATATTTACGTGGGGTTTCTGGAACATGCAGAGATTCTGTTCGGCTGCATATACAAACTCTTCTGCTTGATCAAGAATACTTTTCGCTCCATAGTTAGCTCGGCCCTTAGCTGCATCAGTTAATGACTTTGAGTTCCTTGCAATAACTAAGAAATAACAGGTGTAAGGATTCTTTCTTTTCCTTAATCAAATCGAACAAACCTTTTATCCATTTCAAGCCGTTTTCGCATACTATGTCTACTCTAAGTGGACTGCCTCGCCCCTCCACTGGAAAACCGCAGTCAACGTGAACAACATCTTTTTGAAGTTCTAAGATCTTCACCAGAAACTCGTAGTAGGTCAAATTGCTGCACATGACATGGTTTTGCTTAACTGAATTCGATGAAACTACTTTTTTTAAGAACTTTATTTCTTGGTTGATTTTCCTCTGTGTTTTCTGCACACCTGGTGTTGCCTGAAAACGGGCTAGAAGTTCTATTAGATTTTTACCTAAATCTATTTTTTCTTCCGCTAAATCCTTGAAATTTTCGTCACAATTTGCCATTATCGTCAACTAAAATTACAAACATTACAAAACCTATTCTGACTTGTACTCTATTGACAACTTAAGACACCTGTCAAGAGTATGAGTAAACAAAGGATGACATATGTAAATAATTTTTGAAGTACTGCCTTAACGATATGAATATTTTTGTTTTAAGATTTTTAAGAGAAAAAAACCTAAGATTTGTACAAATACGGTTTCCAAATGGTCAAGCTATATCATTGGTCGTTTTAGTACTCATGTTCCAAAAATCAGATGTATTGTATCAACGAGATAGTAAGGAAACCCCTAAACCTCCTCTATGGTAAGGATTTGAGCAAAAATAAAATCATATATTCTCAGCAGCCATTACTTACGATCGGTAAAAGCAAAACTGATTACTTTAAAAACTTGATTTAAGAACAATTCATAATTGTGAAGCTACCATGAAAAGGCATTCACAATTATTGATCCATTAAACGTCATGATGACATTTCTTTTCAGCACATGGTTGTGCTGCGGTCTGTTTTGTTTTTCTGACCGGACTTGGGATTAAGATTTTTTTGTGTTTATTTCACATTTCTGCAAATAAAATAAGTTAAAAAACATAAAGATGGAAGTTGAGAATATTAAACCCGATACCTTCCTGCTCGCCAATGATGAGAAGAAAGCCAAAAAACGTTCTGCAAACGAAGATAATGATCAAATGCAAATAGATGAAACAACAGGGATAGAAGGAGCTACGAAATCACAAACAGCACCCAGGGCGAAGCGTACTAAGAGTGATATCCGCAAAATCGGCGTGCCTCCCCATAGGTACAAGTATATCAAAGTAAACGACGTTATTTCCTAATATTCCGTTCTTGTCTTTCAGGTATTCCTCGCTTAAAGAACACTGGATGAAGATTTTCACACCCATTGTCGAGCACATGAAACTACAGATCCGTTTCAACACAAAAGCTCGACAAGTCGAACTCCGCATCAGTCCTGAAACACCTGATATAGCGAACCTTCAGAAAGGAGCTGATTTCGTCAAAGCCTTTCTCTGCGGCTTCGAGGTTGATGATGCGCTAGCACTTTTGCGTCTCGAGGACTTGTTTGTAGAAAGCTTTGAAGTCAAAGATGTTAAAACACTAAAAGGCGATCACATGAGCCGCGCGATTGGCCGCTTAGCAGGCAAAGGCGGGCGGACAAAGTTCACGATTGAAAATGTAACCAAAACTCGCATTGTACTAGCTGATAGTAAGGTTCACATTCTTGGGAGCTACCAGAATATCCAACTCGCTAGGAGAGCTATTTGCAACTTGATTATGGGCTCGCCACCAAACAAGGTCTACGGCAATCTGAGATCTGTAGCAAGCCGTATTTCCGAAAGAATGTAAATATCCAATCTTGGTAATTAAGATTTGTCGTTTATTTTTTTATTAAATTACTGTTAGAATAAATTAAAGTGAAATATACCCTAAGACAAACGGAAACAACGATCGGTTTAAAATTTTGTGAATATGAGCAAAAGAAGCATGAAGAGCGTAACTCCAGCAAGTACCATAATGCACACCATTTTTCGATTTTTTCGTTGGTACATTTCAGCCCGTTGTAGCTGTTTGAGGCCTTCGGAAACTCTGGATTGCGTTTGCTCGACATTGTAATCGATTCTATCTAATACTGTGCCTTGTTCCTGAACCATATGCGAAAGATCCTTGAAGATATCGTTAAGGTCGAATATTGATTTTACGATCTTCGAAACTTCCTCTTCGCGATGCTCAGCTAGTCTCGTATTTTCCTCTTCGAACAGCAACAGCTGTTGCTGAGTCATACGATTTGCCAGTGGCCTTTGAAAATGTTCGTCTATTTGATCATCGGTCTCCTCGTAGTATCCACTCGTAGTTGAGCTCGATGCTGGTTGCAGGAAATTGTCGAAGGAATCTACGAAATTGCTTTGGCTCTTGCTGTCCAAGTCGATTGTGGTAAAGTCAGGTGTTTCGAAGTATTTTTGTGAGCGTTCTTCACGGGAATTCAGCTGCCGCAGGTAACCGTTTTGTGTATTCCGAAATTTGAAGGTGAGCTCTTGTAACGAGAGCAACAGGTAGGTGACTACATTAGTCGTGAGACGTTGTTCGGTCTTGTTGCCAACTCCTAAGCTTGAGCGAATGCATTGGATATGTCGGTGAGTAGATGTGATAAGTTTCGAAATTTCTTGAGAAAGTACTTCGATTTGTTGCTCTTCCTCGCAGCTTTCATCGAAAGCAGGACGAAGCAAATGTCTGGCATGCAGAGAGCCCAATTCATCTAATTTCGGTTTAATTCTGATGGGGAAAAATCTCAGCTTTTATGGAAACCTACTAATAAGAAAATGTTCTCACTTGGACATCGTATATTGAGCTTCCTCAAGCTTATCTATCCAAACAGGTGGTGAGCCATAGTCATCACGCATTTCCATTCCCTCTTCCGCATCGTGAAGTGATCGCTTCAGCAGTTTTTCCGCATCACTCCCACGCTAAAAATAAAAACATTATTGAATCATTTAACAGCTGGAACAATCAACAGATCGATATTGTCTTACCCTGTCGTCGGAATACAAGTTTCGATTTTTCGATGCATTATTACGCATGATAACAAAAACTTCCGTGAGAGTTCGCGATGTCATTTTGAAATACGAAAAAAATACGTATTTTAAAAGGAAACAAATTAGAAATTACAAAGTATTATCGTATAGTAACTGATAAGAGATGCATTGGCAAACAAAAAAAAAATATAGTTTTGGAATGCTCTACTGAAGAGTGACATGTCAAAAAGTTTCCTTAGCTGTAAGCTTTTCGATTTGTAGAAGCTGTCATAGTTTGAATTCGGAAAAAAAACAATTCAACACTAGAAGATTGTAATAGATTCGCTGTAGATTTACAAGATTTGAACATGTTTGTCTAAAATTTGGGAATACAAATTAGTCCGGTCCGCTTTCAAAAGATGGTAATAGCTGATCTCGGTGGGATCAGCAAATTGGTTCAGAAAATTATCTGCAAGGTTTTTTCTGAAAGGTATTCGGTTCATTAATTTTGTTTTGAAAAAAAAGAAAAAATTAACATAAAAAAAAAACGAACTCCCAATATATTTAAGTTCCAATAAAAATGTTTTAAACGGATCGATCAACAATTCCGAAATTTAAGAACATTGAATGAGAGTATTAATTCTAACGTTTTCTTGAATTATCATTAATGTGTTGCTGATGCATGGTGGACACCAAGAGACATCCAGATTAGTTATGGCTCGAACAGCGAATGCTTTGTCTACTTTGTGCAGTGATATGCGCTAAAACATTTGATACGTTCAGAAACTCTCTTTTTTTTTCTTTGGTTTATTCGTTTTCATTAGGCATTCAGTTAACTTTTTTTTATCTTTAAATGTCTGCTGTATTTCCAAGCCATTTTGACTAAGTCGATATTTTCTATTCCCCATCCAGTGAGGCATACTAAAATCGAAAGCGCTCCGATGCCTAGGTGTAGCAGTGTGGAATACATTTTTATCTGAAAAAAAAAAACAAAAGCTCTTTCAATGTTTAGATGTTATAAGTATGTGAAGCCTACTTACCATTGAATATTTGCAAAGCAGTCCGCTCACAACCAGCGCGAACGTAAAGAATTTGCCGGGAATGATACCTCGAAGCGGGTTCATTTCCAACGGTTTATACTGATGATAAATGTACTTTGTGCTATAGCAAATCCTGCAGAACATGTTTATACAATTGGCAAATATGAATCCAACTGGACCAAAGAAACTGGTTAGAATATATGACAGAATCAGGAAACTGATGGAGAATATAGCCATGAGGTAATTGTATGTGTCAATATCCTTGCTAGTATTCGTTGCAAACATGTAACCTTCCGTGATACCATTGACTGCCATGAAGCATATCGCCAAACAGTGCCATTTAAGTAAGCACTCGGGTAGTCCCCCAGCCACAAAGTCCTTCCCGCCATAGAAGAGTAGAACTACGTGGGAATAGCTTTGCCCAAATGTGAAAGCGAGTAGCCCAATTGATGTCACTCCGAGGCAAAGTGTTTTCAGCACCCGTCCGGCCTCGTGTACTTTATTCTATAATTAATACGTGAATGCATCATCGCTCATAGAAAATATGCGGAAAATATACCAAATTTTGCTTCTCGAGCGGAAGATCACGTGATATTGTTTGGGTGAAGTAAAAATAGCTGCTCTCCTCGATTGGTCGGAAAATGAACCTAGCAGCCAGACTACCGAGATTGTTGACGACATCATATGTCGCTTGTTCACTAAATGATAACACCGGGCTCATGGACATCACATATTTCTCGCCCTCGGTGAGTATTTGTTTGAGCACCCCTTGCTTGATAAAACTCAAAGTAAGGATTTGCAGCTTTGGGTTGAAATAGGACTCCTGCAAAGAAACATAACATACAACAACTTATTAACGCGCCTTATTACTTGCCTTATTTTCCATAACAAAGGGCACCATCTCAGTGACATGTTGAAAGGGAAAATCGTCCATGCTCTTGAAGAGTTCTTCATCGAACCTCGATAAAAACGACTGTCTTGTCCTCTTTTCCATTACATCAAGTTTATGCTCTCTGAAGCGTCTTATGTAGACATAGAAAAATGCATAATGTCCCAGAAATATAACTCCAGCACTTGCGAGCTGTGCTACAGAAAACGCATTTATCGCCGCACTCTTGTTATTCAGGACGATCCAAATGAAGATCACAGATCGCACCAGTATGTGCAATGTGTTTAGCAATATCTTCAACTTGACAAAACAAAATATTTGTGTGACAAATACCGGTGCCTCGGCACACAATTCGACCACACAGGACAGCGCCACTGCGTAACACGCAAACTCATACTGACTCTTGAGGTAGTCATCAACAGGTGATAGTATCTCCAACCAGATGTATATACAAGGAATGCACAGAGCAATGCACGTGGGTACACTGCGAAAGAAAAGATAAACATAATTTCAACCAAAGGTACTACATATTTGGCAAACTATTTACGTCAACCACATTTGATTGATTAACTGGGGCCAAGAGCATTTGTCTTTTCGTTGTGAGGTTGCACTTAGTGCGGCACGATTAATAGCTTCGCGCGACAAAAATAGAAGCGTGCTTTCGAGCAATAGTAGGCGCACATTCATAACGCCGAGCACATCTCGGCCTACATTGCGAACAATGAATGCGTTGATTCCGAATGTGACGAATCGGCAGAGGATCTAAAAAAGAACAATTTGCTTTTCGCTTACATAATCACCGAATCAGGATTGGGATGGTTTTCTGATGTAATATTGTTGAGGAATTGGATAGTCATTTACGTACCTGGAAGACTATACTAAATCCGGCGTTAAGGAGACTACTTTGTAGCACGTTTCTAGACATGATTTGTTGTTCCTGTTTTTGCTTGTTACTTTGATTTGCTTACGGAGTTGTGATCATTGTAGTTAACCATTTATGATGTCTTAGCAAAATCAATACCGCGATAAGACTCGGGCTGGTTTTGGGAAGTAGCGTATTTTTCTGTTTACACGTCATTTATCTGAATAGTTGAAGGTCTGAATTTTGTAAACGAATTTTGGCAGATGACAGCTGATAGAGGTAAGTAAATAAAGATGGCATTTAAATGATACCGGTGAACTGAGCGAGTTCAGAGCTGTTTAACTAAGAAATAACTAATCATCATTTGATTAGGACAAAATTAGGGAAGAGGAACGAAGGGATATTTAAATCAAATTGTTAAAGGATGGGTTTGATTTTTTCTTACTAATTACAAATTGATTAACGTTATAAAGGATGAGAAATATGTTCGAAGTCAACAAATAAGTAAACACAAACTGCAAATTTACTATTTAATTATATACTTAGTAAATTATTTACAGAAAACGGTATTGAAGATCTACTACATAGTACAGTGTTCCCGGTTAGAGGTTTACTACTGACAGCGTTCGCCATTGTCAATTTTTCATCTTGGATAATTATTTGTTGCTGTGAGGTCGGGTTTTGAATTTGTCTTCTCCAATTGCAGAGTTTAATCATCCAACATTTCTGAATACAACCACAACGCGAAGTAATTATTGTAAATAACTGATTTGTTGTTGCCGACTGTAATAAAACCTTTCAAAAGCAATTAAAGTAAGTTTCCGATAAAAAAAAAGAGAAAGAAACTAGATTCAAAAAGGCGGTAAATGTTAACGTAAACATTTGTATGACTACGGAATATGAAACGCAAGGATGTACTGATTGCCACTAAATCGGAAATTATGCCATTTTGTTTCTAGTGAATCTATTTTTAACACAAATTGTTTTACATAAATTGTTTTACAGATGAAAAAAGTACCGCGGCTACGTAATCCTGAAGAACTAGCACCCAAATCCGACAGGGTCGGTGTTCGGACAACTGGCAGAATAAAGGCATGTACTCTGGTTTAGAATCGAAAGCACAAATATTCCATCATCTTAAAATTGCAGAAAGCTAAAGTGGTGTTTGACCCATCTGACAACTATTTGCCGAGATATCAACGGTCGGGCGGCTCGGTAAACAGCAGCCAACATCAATCGGATGGTCCTAGTGATTCATCAAACGAACGGCGTATTAAGGAGGAGAAACCTCGCGTTCTACCGCTTGATCCATTAGATGGGAATTATTGCTACTTGTGTATGCGAAGGGAACTAAAGAAGAACAAAGCAAAATTGATCTCATGCAAAGATTGCGACAATAAAGGTAAATGAACAAACTAACTACAGCAGTCGGGATTATTGTATAAACATTCCTATTTCGTTTCTAGTTCACATAACTTGTCTACAACTCGAATTCGAGGATCAAAACAAACTACGCGAAAACTATCGTTGTAACACATGCCAAGTTTGCTCGTCATGCTACGAAGGCCGTGAAGATGTAAGATTATCAAAAACCTATTAAACAATATTGATCTAAATTACCTCTTCTCGCAGGGTGCATTGATTACTTGTACCAAATGCGTGAAATCTTTTCATTTCTCATGCCATATACCGAGTATGGCCAGGTTTGCTGCACAAACCAAATGGCATTGTTCTAAATGTACAATTCCCAAAGTCAAACCGCAGCCAAAGGCTCCGGAATCACCTAAAGTCACGTCGTCCAAAGTCGACGGCAAAATCGATCTGCCTGTTGAATTACCACCACCAGTGCGGGAAGAAAGCAATGCAATTGAGAAAAAGCCTAATGTCGTGCCAATGACAAATGGCAAACTTCTTCGCCTCACTCCGAGTGATTTGTATGAGATTCCGATTGTCAAGAGTTGGTCCGTCGACGAGGTATGTGAATACTTCAAAAAATTCTTTCCCGACGAGGCTGATGTATTTAAAAAACATGAAATCGATGGACAATCATTATTGCTTATTAAACGTTCCGACGTAGTCAAAAAGATGGATATAAAATTAGGACCGGCGTTGCGAATCTACAACCTAATACTAAAAATACAATCTCAATCGACTGATCCAACTATTGGTTGGTAATTCATTTATTTCATATCATATCTCATTCTTAGTTTTCGATTTTATCTAAGTGTAGGTATTACAATGAATTCAAACTGAAAATTAGGTTTTGTTTTAAATACTTTTTACATGGAGTTTCAAAAACTTGCCCTTTCATTTCATATTCTTTTGTAAAGCAACGCTAATTGTATTCACTGAGTTTAATTAAAGAAAGTTATACTTCGTTCGTAGGAACAATAAAGACGGTTTAAAGGGAATGCCATGTTTTATTTATTACTGAGCAGCGCATTTTTTGGATGCAGATCGCCTTGGTGTGGCTTCAACTTTCGTCGCTTTATCCTGATTTAGTAAATCGATGTGTAGAGAACGCCCATTAGCATTGGCGAAAACAAACTCAATATCCATAGATTAAAAAAGTAGTTTATTTTGTGATATAAAATATACGTGAATATAGACGTAACATGTAATAGTTCCTTAATCATAATAACATATAATACATTATTCCTAGAATACAAACACATGCATAGGTGTATCTTAAGTAATTTGACCCAATTGTTCTGTAGATATCAACCGTACAGCAAGAAAGAATACATTCTTTTATCATAAATTCAATTTAACACTTTGATGAAACCTGTTTCGGGGGTATGATGGATAAAAAGGAAATAAATACAACCATAATTCGAACAAAAGAATCCTACAGAGTCTGACGTGAATCATAAATTCTTCTTATCAAGTAACAACATCGGTGTCGTGCGGTGCAATATTTTTAAACCCATTCAGCCGGCCATAAATGTGCCTAAACTTAAACTACATATTGTAGTGCATACTGTGATTGGTAGAATTTAAAATACTGAAAGACCCTTAACAAGCATACGAACAAAAACTATCGAACGTTCGGTGATATGATACATTTATAAAACTACTATTTGCTTATGGAATACGTTTAACCTGTTTTTGACCAGAGATAGATGAAACACTCGACGACCTAGACACGCGGCAAGAGTTCCTCTTTATCTTCCGTCGGACTATCAACCGGTTTCGATGCTTTCTTTGGGTCGTAGCTGTATAAAAATATCGAAGTCATTACTAAAGTGGCACCGAATGCGAATTGTGCAGTCAAATTGAATCCAAACAGATAGATGGACGCAACGCATGAAATGATTATAGCCAGCGACGTTGCGAATCCTTTCAAGATATTATCGGCATACTTCACCACAACGGCTACAATGAGACCACCGCCGGCTTGCAGTAGAATTAAATACCAAACAAACATATCATATCCAACGAAAAAGCCATCGTTAAAAATTCTATGTCCGTCGGATACCAAGCATGTTACACCGCCGAATGGGATACTGAGCAGACTAAGTTGCACATTTCGCATCCAGACGGATATATCGGCGCCTTTGAGAATCTTCTCAAAGTATATCCCTGCAAAGCCGGACAAGAAGCAGGCTCCTACCGCAGTCATCAAACCAAGCAAACGATTCTGCTCACGTATATTTGTCGTCGCTCCCACGCCTGTTTCACTCGCTTGAGCCAATTGTACAAGAACTATACCAATTACCAAGAGAAGCAAAGCTCCCCATTGCGTAGATAGTAATTTTCGTCTAAGAAGCACAACGGCAAACATGGCAGTCGTTAAAATTTTCAGCTGATAAGTTACTTGATAAGTCGCCACATCGAGGTGGGATGCCGCCACATACAATAAATTGTTTTGCACAATATACACTAACGACGGCACACAAACTTTCAGTGTATCGACTGGGTTCATGATGATTGTATTCCGAAGTGTGTTAAGGAATTTTCTGGCATCTTTACCTTCCTCGTTGAATACCAATACCAGACATGTTATCAGTTTTATCACTTCCGCCATGAGCACCGCTATATATAGGATAACATCAATTAAGCGACATGAAATTTCAGGTGATTACTCTGCTTATCTTACCAGTCGAACTAAGGAAAATGTCTCCGGGTCGAGTCCTGGCATAACGCATACTAAGTCCCAGGATAGCATTCTGCAGGGTCAGAGTAATCAAACTGACGTACTTCAGAGCTTCGGCATTAACTAAAATATGAATGGAACGATGGGTTAGTGGAGGGAATTAAAAACGAGTTTAAATGTATCACCGTGAATAACCATGGCTGGCATTTAACTGAGATTGAAGCGATCAATCTAAGACTACAATCTCGGTCACCTGCCACTGGAAGGAACGAACATAATAAAAATCCTACACGTAAACAGAAATTCAACGATCGAATGTCAAATGGGAAGTTAGGAATGTGACATTTTGCCGGCTACAGGAATGGCATAGAGGAGTGTGACAGAGCGTAGATTTGCCAAACGCTTTTTTTTCTTTTTTTTTGTTTGCCTAAGCAATAAACACAATTAGTGTTAATTGGTTCCTGGTTGTTAGGCATCCGAATGTGTGAATGATTTGAATAGAGCGCACTAATAAGTGCATTTGTATTTGGACCTTGAAAAGTTCGCGTTTGGGTTCTAATTGGATGCGGCAAGCTTTGGATTTTTTGGCGCGGACACTTAAATCAGAGTTCGATACCGTTTATCGGGCTGCTAAAAGGATTAATGTAAGTAAGCACTTGTTAACTGACAACTTTGAATAGTCGTGCAGGTTAACCAGAGGATAAGGACTCCGTGTCGACCAGATTTGGCCCTTTAATTACTTCAGAATCCTGCACAGAAGACCTGGATGGAACCTTCACCTCATGTTAGGATTCCTCCAGATTAAGCTAAATAGCTATCAAAACATGTCTTCCGATGATGCACTTACATACATATGTGACTATGTAAGTTGTCAGTCGTTATTATTAAATAAAATGCATGATGCTTGGGACAGGGAATGCTAATTATCAGAGAAAGAGAAAAGTTAAGTAAAATTATCGTAGTCGTTCATGACAAAATTTTAAAATCACCCATCAACGTGCGCCTAGGCCACCATTCATTTATGAAGATAAGCTTGGTTATCCTAATTGAGATTGCGGGATCTTCCAATCGCTAATAAGCTAGCCTCAAGATGACTCTCTTCAGCTTGTTCAACGTTAGTTTTGGTAAATGTTGTGATTTAGTTTGGTACAACTGCAAACCCATACAACCCCTTAAAGAAATGCACCATAACGAAAATTAAAAAATTCTCTATTCTTTTCTTATTTTATAATTGTAAACACTACGTTTCATTAAAGTCTTCACATTTCTCGTCTTTCTTGTACGACAAAAGCGCAACATTCGCTGGTACTTTAATTTCATGAATGGTTTTCAAATGATTCCTTAAGTTACTATTGTTAACGAATTCCCTCTCACATATTACACACCTGAATGTTGCATGCAACTCTCGTATATGTTTAAACAGATCGTTTGTCTTTTCAAATATGTGACCACAGTATTTACAGCCATGTGATTTCCGCACATGTGTAATGAGAAACGCGGAGGACGAGAAAGCTTTCGGGCAATACTGGCATAAATAAACTCGAGAATCATCAATCGGCAATTCGCCTTGATCGGCGTCATGCATCACACCCATATTCTTTGCCTCGACTTCGACCGTCTCAAAGTTCATTGTACGAATATCGCTTAGAGCTGTTTCGTCCGCCTCGTCCGACTGGTTGCTATCCATCTGTATCTTGGAAGCAGCCGATGGAGTGAATTGAGTAATAACAAAGGAGCCACTTTCATAGATTTCTTTGTTTTGCCTATCTCTTCGTTTCGAGAACATCTTTCGTTTCGACTCGGTTTCCTTCGCAACATTTCCGTAGATACTTCGAAAGTTAAACTTGTCGTCAGTGGGTATAGTTTGGGAGTTTTTAGCGTATTTCTGCTGAGGAGGTGAGTTTTCGTGGAACGATATTAGCTCGTCGTGTTCTTCTGCGCATTCAACATCTAAATATACCTCTTCGACTATTTGAGATTCTGCTACATTCTCTACCAAATCATCGTATTCTTCCGTATATTGCTCCTCCGTACTTTGGGGAGAATCAAAAGTAAATGTTTCCTCTTCATTTTCTGATTTCTGCAATTCCGATGCCTGTTTCATTGACGGTTCTTGGTCACTTGATGACAGAAGTTTCAATATCCTGGCGTCGGCTTCCTGCACCTTTTCTGAGAACAGATAGCTTTGCACCAAGTCATGAGTGCATGTCTCACAAATCATCCTCGGAGTACTTCCATCTTCAACCTATGAAATAAACAAATACACATTAAATGTAGCCTCTTCTTGGTTCTTTTTTAGTATACCTCGATTTCAGAGAATCTTTGAATCATTTTTCCGATTGGAATGTTGTTTCCTTGCACATTTACTTCGTAATCATTTAGGCAAAAATGTCCTGATTCAAAGCATATTCGGCAGAGTGAATAAGGTTCCATATTAGCTTCATTTAATGCTTCAATTCTGTTTAATGTAAGTGCCTTCGCCTTGAGAAAAATGAATAACAGATGGATGACGGTTGACATTTGCCGATTGTGCCCAGTCACAATAGACATTCAGTATAATGGACTTGTTCACGAATACAACTTTTTTCTTTTAAGATTAAGAAAAATAATTTGTTAATTATTATAAAGAGTGTTAAACCTCTTTTATACGGAACTTCTAATAACCGGAAATGCCCAATATTATAATCTATTATCTGGGAAACCTCTTATATCTCGAACATATGCACCACTCATTAAAGTAATCACCTATTAAAAAATGATTCTTTGTTCAATTTTGTTTAAACTTCTACTAAGGCCGTTTGTCCCGAGCATTCTCGGTAAAAGAGTTTTTATTACTTTTTTGTTTTGTTAAACAACATAGAATACACTACATCAGCAACAGCATTGCTAGAAAATACTAAAATATGGTTGTGTCAATTTTATATAAACTCGTCAGAGGACAAAATGAACACATGTTCAATTCATATTGCAGACCCAATGCTTAATAGTGTGAGTAATAAAACCACCACCTTCTTTCGTAAACACTTGGTTCTTCTTCCAAATTTTGCAACAGCTATGTACAAGCTTCTTTCACCTGTTGATTGATCCATTAAAACGCGAAACAAGCATAAAAAACTCAAAGTGCTTAATCACCAAAACGTACGCAATTATATTTCCCACAGCGACCGCGTACAGCCAACACCAATATCCTTGCAACTCTATTTCTTCATGAAATTCTACAACCCATTTATGTATGTATATTTGCTTGCCCACATGTGTTACAACGCTGATGATATTCGCTCGAGGTAGCGTGCAAATTGATTCTACTCTTTTGATTCCCATGACGCTTTTGTTTGGAAACAAACAACAATTACACACAAACCAATTCTATCAATCGACTACAATTGCTGCCTATAAGTTTAGTAATCACGTTTTGGGTTCTTCAACTTCTAAACCGCCACACCCCCAGTCGGTTCCTATGAAACTTCGTACTCAATGCCGGTAGGTGGTTGCTATGTCACCCTAGTAAAGTGAAAATTTTATAAACAATGTGGCTTAGGAAAAAAAAACTATTCTGTCTTCTGTCAGTAAAAAAAACATTTGACCGCCGAAAGATACTTTTCTTCTCTACTGCCTCAATTTTTAAGCAATTTACCCAAATTCCAAAATAAGTCACAAGGATCCAATATAGTTGAAAACTACCTCAGTGAAATTTTGATTTTAAACATCATCGCACGTTGCCCGTATATTAATTAAAAGCGTTGTCAATCAAAATAAAATCTACATAAATTAGAAAAGAGGAATAAGTATTAAACCACCTTTTATTTGTGAGATATATCCATCGTATACGTATCCGCAAAAGTTTTCGTGCTAACTTTTAAACATGAAATGTACTGTCTGTCATCCTTAAACGTTGCATGTAAATAAGCCGAGTCGAGGAGAGACCCCTACTATTTGGTGGATAGGCGTTTTATTAAGCGGAACCAATTATACGAAAGTAGACAAGTAGATTGTTGCTTCGTGGATAGGTTAGAAATTCACTTAAATTTGACGAGTTTTTCGTGTGTGGTTATTTTGGCATCGTCCTAAATATACGAGTATCTTGTAACATTTTGATTTCGGTTCGGTATTGTGCATTGTTGCTTGAGATTCGAATCGATCTAACAATATATTTCCTATATTTCCAACCGGAAGCCGTTTACACTATGTGAATATTATCATAGCAAATCATTTTGGTGAATAGATTCATAAAGCTTGTACCTGATTGCTCTGAAAGTGTGGTTAACGTGGCGTTTAAGTATTATTGAGTGATTGAGAAAATCATAGATACATTATACGTAGTAGGATTAATAATAGTGTAACCAATTAAAATGACGACAAAAACAAAGCCCCAAGAGAAGCACAAGATGTCTGAGATTGACGATCATATCCTAAAATATTTCGACATAAGAAAGGTGAGCAATAATCATTATCTACGGGGTGTTATGCTCACGATTGGATGTAGACATCAAACCTACATCCTTCGAATCGACTGGGTTTGGAAACAGACTTTCGTGGTAGTTTAATCGATTCAAGAATATCACTATCGTGTTAATGATATGTGTCACCCATGTGAGTAATGGGCACGTTTTTGTTAGATTTTTCTGTTGAATATGTGGCATTCATTTGGTTGCTATCGATTGAGAATTCAGAGTTCATGTAATATTTAAAGTGAGGCATTTTAAAATATCCTTGAAGGACACCTAATCTATTGGAGTAAAATCCTTGAAGAAACATTTTTAATATAATTCATTTCATTTTCAACCCTTAGCGACTTGGGAAAGGTGCATATGGAATTGTGTGGAAGGCTATTGACAAAAAATCAACCCAAGTAGTGGCTGTTAAGAAGATTTTCGATGCATTTCGCGATGAGACGGATGCACAACGAACATTCCGTGAAATAATGTTCCTTCGTGCATTCCGTAACCATCCGAATATCATTCAGCTACACAATGTTTATAAGTTAGACATCCTTCCTGAAATTTACTCTACATACTAACAGACATCTGACTTTGTAGAGCCACAAACAATTTGGATATATACCTATCCTTTGAATTTATGGAGAGTGATTTGCATAACGTGATCAAGAAGGGCAACATACTGAAAGATGTGCACAAGAGATACATCATGTATCAACTGCTTAATGCTATCAAGTACATCCATTCTGGGAATGTTATTCACAGGGATTTGAAGCCGAGCAATGTTCTAATTGACACCAAGTGCAAGTAGGTTGTCTCGTAATCTAAAAAAAAACCTAGGACCTTGTACTTTATATAACAAAAAATAACTAGATGCAAACTGGCTGATTTCGGTTTAGCGAGATCGGTTTCAAACCAGCAAAATCGCGACAACTCCACCGATGCCTGTGAAAGTACGGAACCTGTGCTAACCGACTACGTAGCTACGAGATGGTATCGAGCCCCCGAAATATTGGTTGCCAGCAAAAGGTAAATCGAAATCTCACTACTAGAATAAATTTATGCAACATTTTGATTAAAGGTACACAAAAGGAATTGATATGTGGAGCCTTGGATGTATACTAGGCGAGATGATCCGTGGTAAACCCATCTTTCAAGGGAGCAGCACCGTAAATCAAGTAAGTAAATCAAAAATACCTTAACGTAATTCAAGAATAACATCGGCCTTAGATCGAAAAAATCGTATCGGCATTGCCTGAAATAACAGAAAAAGACGTATTAGCAGTTGGTGCTGGTTTTGGAACAGCATTGCTCAATAAACAGATATCAAACAGGTAAGGTAAATAGCTACCAAAAACCACTCTAACTTTTGTAATCGTAGCAGCACGACCACACTAGATGACCTTCTTGTTGATTGTACCAGTGATGCAAGCAACTTGGTAAAAAGGCTTCTGGTTCTAGATCCCCTCGCGAGACTTACTGCCAATGAAGCGCTTAGCCATAGATATGTAGAAAGGTGCGAATCACATAATGAAAATGAAAGGAGATTTGTGCCACTTTTTGCCCATGCATTTACAGGTTTCGACACTCCATCCAAGAAATGGAGTTGGACGTTGACGTGCAACCACCCTTTCGTGATGATGTTCGCTTAAGTGTGACCGAATATCGGACGAAACTTTATGAAATCGCTCTTCAGACAGAAAAGGCTTATAATACTGGGGGAAAAATTCCCACCTATAATCGTAAGCGGTAAGGTCATTTTACTTCCATATCCAATCTAGAATCTCATAGCTCTCATACTTCTTCAGCGAGCCAAGGCCGAGTTATAAATCAGCCGAAAGTATTCCCTGCAAGTGTAATCCTCCCGATGATAAGCCGCGGCGTAATGTATATCGACCTCAAGAAAGAAAATCATGCATTTCAAATCCCTGTGCTAATACATCGACGGCATCCAAAGTCACCGTGAGAAACAGTACTAATAAAGTTCATATAATAACCCCACCACCCTCAAATAGTATAACGACACCTAAAACCCAAAGTATATTAAATCTCTCCACCGAACAAAATTCAACTGATGCCAAAGCCCAAGCTCAAGCGGCACTTTCCAAAACGAAATATGTCGTCAAATCGACCATCAAACATATTCAATCATCCGTTCCCGTGGGCGCAAAAAACACTATTTCCTCCCCCGAAATAAGTAATTCTCATCACCCACCCTCCAGAATAAACAAATTCATAATAGACAAGCGGCATTCGATCGATGGCAGTTATCACTATGAAACGCCTTCGTGCACAACAGTCTACCAAGACAACGAGGTAGTTGCAAAAGAGAGACGAACAAATACACTGCATAATAGTTATGGTTCAATAAATCGACAATCGGAAAACAAGTCGAGAATTCCATCGTCCAGACCGCGACGGAGTAGTCAAAGTCTTTACAATTCTTTGCAAAGAACTAACTATGAAGCGTCTGAGCATAAGGAAGTGCTCACACGACGACCGGAAACAACAAAATTCGACGACGGCTTGGAGTTGAATGACGGAAGTAATTATTATGAGAAACGATTAAAGCGGTTAGAGGAACAAATCGAAAAGCATAAAAGAGACATCAAAGCGTTTTGTAGTGAAAATACTAAGTACTCGAAATCGATGACATTCAATCGGAATCCGGAACGGGAGCAAAAGCTACAGTACAAGGATAAGTTCTCGATGATGAGTACCGGAAGCGGTAAAGGTATACAGCTACGCCCAAAAGTTTCGAATGGCTCCTATAAGCATCCATCGAAACATGGTTCAACTAGTGGGTTTGAATATTTATACGCGGGTGGTGATGATGTTGATCACCGCCAAATGATGCCCGAAAAATATGATGATAGGAAACCTAGTCTAAATAGATAAATTTACTTGATTTTTAAATGTTTTATTTTTCTAGTCATTTACTACTGTTTTGAATGATGTTAATACTTTTCAAGAAATACATAATAGATATTTTTAATGATTTTTTCATACAACATTACGTTTTATTTATAGATAGTTTAAGAGAAAAATATATTTTTTTTGCTCGTTTTTAAAATTTTCTTCTTTTTTTTTATAGCACCTATTGTGAATAAGCACTTTGTCACCGTGAATCGTATGTACTTGTCTGACATTTCTGCAATTGACAGTTCTCGACAGGTTGAATTAGGTTGGGTTTCGGTGAATTCTCGCCGGTGGAGTTTACATTATACAATACGTTAAAATTTTCTGTGCAAAATGATAAGAAAATGGTCGGGTGCGTATCGGATTCAAAAAAAATTATGCATTGCAAACGTTGTTAACATTTTGCGAAACGTGAGTACTGTATCAGAACGAGAGTACTACAAGCAGAACGCTAATGTGAACATATCGAGGAGCGATGTTGAGGTGAAACCGCTTCCCACTTCCATCACAAAATTGCCGAAACGTGAACCACTTGTGAAGAATTTCTTTGTTGGAAAAGTTGACAAGGAGCTGCTTGCATATCCTGAAGTCATCAATCGGGAAAACATGTCGAAATTGCAACGCGAAACTGCCGAGATTCAAACGTTCTTTGATACAGTCGAGGACAAACAATTTGATGCAGCTAAGTGCATTCCAAGGGAGGTTGTCAGAAATATTAGAAAACTAGGTCTATATGGTATAAATGTGCCCGAAGCCTACGGCGGTCGCGGATGGCAATGGAGTGAGTCCTTAATCGCATCTGCCGAAGAAGCTAAATCGATTGATATTGCTGTTGGACTTTTGTCCCATCGGATAGTTATAGACACCATAAATGAAATCGGTACAGAGGATCAGAGGGAACAATACCTTCCAAAATTAGCAAACGGTTAGTAAAGCAGTTTAACAATGTACACATAGTTATAAGGAAGCTTTTCTTCTTATAGGTACCCTGCTGGCGACAGAGGCTATTTTCGAAATGGACGATTGCGAAGATGGTTTCTTCAACACAACTGCGAAGTATGATAACGATGAATCCATTTGGGTTCTGAATGGTGAGAAAGCTTTCGTCATAAATGGACCGAGCGCTGGCTTGTTTCTGGTAATAGCGCAAACGGTGAAGCTCAACATGGGTCAGGATATTGGCAAAACTACGACGATCTTCCTAATTGATAAATCCACTCCCGGAATAAAAGTCGGCAAAGTACATGAAACCGTAGGCTGCAGAGGGCTGTCGATATCAAGAGTTCAATTCAATAATGTAAAGGTTTCCGAAAGTAAGATTAATCAAATGAGTTCTAAGACGAACAAATTCTCAAGTTCAATTATGATTCTAAAGAATGCGTGGTCGGAAGGGCGAACGAAGGAAATATACCCGCTGAGATTTCACTGCGGAGCTCTAGGCTGAGAAGCTCAATAATTGGTATGACGCTTTCTAAGAAGATTCTCAATGAACTCACACAACACAGTATCCAAAGCAAACAACTGGGAACAAATCTAAAGTATGTAACAAGTGGTCTACTGTTTTTTTTCCTTTCAAGTATCATTTTTATTGCAGAGATCTCGAAAACGTTAAGAAAAATCTTCAACAAATGACGACCAGCACGTACGCAATGGAGAGTATGATCTATTTTACAGCAGGCCTATTGGACGAATTCGATCAACAGGACGTCACCATAGAATCCGCCATAACTAGAGTAGGACATACATTTACGAAAAAAAAAAAGAAAAAATTATTAAAATCTCTTTTTATTCATTAGTATTACACTATGACACGTCTCCAGGATAATTCGTTTAGAAGTCTGAACGTCCTTGGGCCAAAGTCTCTCATTGCGGGCCAATCTGACGAAGTATCTTTCCGTAACGCATTGCAACTCTTCACTCAAGGAGAACCAGTCGACTCGTTACGAATGTACATTGCATTGAATGGTCTACATTATGCAGGAACCCTGCTAAATGATACAATTAAAAAATCTCGGAACCCACTTTTCAATCCCGGCCACATATTTTCCAAGTTCATACAATCGCCCAGCATAGACAATCCAAAATCGAGATTGGGTCTACATGAATCACTTCATCCTAGCCTGGGTGCGGCAGCACAATGCATTGAACGATGTGTAGTCCGTCTGAATATGTGTGTGGAACTATTGCTGACAAAGTACGCGCAGGATATCGTGGAGAAACACAATGAAATGTATCGACTAAGCGAAATGGTTGCACACATCTACGCGATGTTTGCGAGTGCATCGCGGGCATCCCGTTCCTATTGTATTGGTTTGAAATTGGCCGATTATGAGATGTTGACAGCTTTAACTATCTGCGCGGAGGCGGACAACAAAGTGAAATGGCTAGCTCATGAAATTTTCCAGGGGCCCTATATCAACAATGATAACAACATGCACCGACTGTCAAAGCAAATTTTTAAGAGCGGGGGATACTTCCCTGAGCATCCACTAACGTTTAATTTCTAGATAAAATGCATTCAAAAGACGACTGTTATTTTTTTTATTACTATTGGCTTGGAGTAAAAAACAATTTTAATAAAACAATAACTTTATCCTTAATTTAAATGCTATGAAACAACAATTAGCAGAAAAAAGTTCCTTACTTCCTACCAATGCATGTGAGGATGTTCTCAGTGCTATATTCAACCCTGCAGAAACGAGAGAGATTAAGATTTGAAAATCCAACAGGAGTTGCTAAGCCGAGGGCACTCATAGCTTGTGCGTTACTATTCTCTCCATTTACTTGCAGAGGTTCGAGCTTGCTCACGTTCCAGATTCGCAGGCTCCCATCATTGCATCCACATGCAATTTTGTCACCAACACTGCTCCACGAAATACTGATTACGCTGGCACTGTGATCCTTAAATTCACATAATTGTAAACCAGCAGCTAGATCCATTACACGGACTTTTCGATCTTCCCCACCTGAAGCAAGGAACTTTCCATTCGGACTGAATGCAATCGATGTGATGGGTTGTTTCGACTCTGAGAATACTCTGAACACTTTACCATTGGACACTGACCATAGTCGAATGGAGAAGTCGTCGGATCCGGTCGCAAGATAACTGCCATTTGGGTGGAAGGCCAAGCAGTTGATATCCTGAGTGTGTCCAATGTAGGTGATCAGGGGAAATTTCCTTTCTAAACTCCACAATCTGGCCGTGAGATCCTTCGATCCAGTGGCGGCATATGAGCTTATTGGGCTCTCCGCAACACACCAGATCGGATTATTGTGGCCGCTATAGATTCTTGCACATTGATAATTTCTCGCCGACCAGCAGCGCATTGATTCGTCTTTCGAAACTGTAAGTAAAATGGGAAAATGTGATGAGAAGCGGAGATCGGTAACTCCACGACTGTGTCCTCGAAGAAAGATTTCTCCTGTAATCGATTGATTGCTGATGGGATTGGGAAAATCATCCACTTCGTCGTCTTCCTCCTCTTCTTCTTCGTTAAAGTTGTTTATATTCCACGGACAATTCGCTTCTTTTAGCGGTGAATAGACGTTCTTTCCAAGTAAAGTTTGATTCCCATAATGCCAGAGTTTCACTACCGAATCGTCAAAGCCTGCAGCAACATGACACTGGTTTTTGTCGTAGTGAGCTGAAGTTAAGGTTTTGTTTGGATCAAATATTTTCACATAATGTGGGTAGTCTTGTTGTTGTTTCTTCATTTCCAGCATAACATGGTCAATGTTTTTCAACGCAATGTTGAAGACACTTTGTTGAACTTTTGCTGCTTCAGCGACTTCTTTTTTTATGGCTTTTAACGGATGCAGTGGAGGTCTCATCTCAGTGAGTTGACGGCGTTCCTTCTCTTTTATGAATATAAGATTGTCGGTCTTGTTGTCCCTGACGTCGATCACGTTTATATGAATCCAAGTGTGTATGGTACTTAGAAGGAGGACGTTTGCGTGATTCTTGAGAAAGTCATTGAGAATCTGTATTGCATCGATATTAACGTCGAGTTCGAACTTTGAACTGCGGAAGGCGATGATTTCGCGCACGTTTTCCGCTGCCTCCAGACTGGAGCATGTCGACAGGATCTTCACCAGGTTGATGAGATATCTCCCTTTGAGATTTGCAGTGAGGTCTGCCTCTGGATTTTTCCCACGGAAAATAGGATCCACATCGGACGGTACATGGTGGGCATTCTTGCGGAGAAATTCGATTGCATGAGAAGTCTCACGGCTTTTGAGTATTTCTAAATATAAATGGCATATTAGAGGACCGTAGAATCTACGTAGTTGCGCCTTAATATCAAGCTTCTGACTCTCGACAAATTCAGTGAATTTGGTAAATTGTTCGTCGATAAATCTGTAGTTATTGGTCACGCACGTTACGTTCGAGAAGAGAAAAACATTATTGACAAACACATCACTTTTTATCATTTTGTTGAAGAAAAACTGTTTGTTGGCTTGGGATAGGTTGAAATCCATTCTTCGGATTCTTTTGGTCATTGTGTAGCGTTTTTCTTTCATGTATGAACAGACGGCCATACGAATCAATTCGGTCCGTGCCCTTTTAGTTTTCTGATCTTCAGTTAGAGTTTTATGTTTCTTTATGGTATTCATGATGGTGGTCTCCTTTTTGATTTTATATGAGTTTAATTTTAACGTAAACAAACACTCTTCCGCGATGAACAAAGTTTACATCCGTTGTGAATTACGAGTAGGCAATAAATTTACAATTACAACTGAAGTTGTCAAAATTGATATCTCAAAAAGTGATGCCAAGTCGACGATAATTTTTTTCACTGAAATGTATTGTGAACCACACAATAATTTCTTAAACGTCGAAATTAATAAAACATTTTCTTATAATGTCTATTTATATTTTTATATATTATTAGGCGGAAATGCAATTTAAAGGTCAAAATTCAAAAGTCGACTACTTCAATTTATATGGAGTTCAATGATCGTTTAACCTTCGGTGCTATTCGAACTATCACTAACAATTTTCTTCTTTCTATTGACACTACATTTCTGTTTAGAAATCAAACATTCGCCATACATTATTAACAAAACGCTGGGGAAAACGAATAAACTTCTGCGCTCCGTTTTATCAGTAAAACACTTTTTATTCGAATCAAATAACAACAAAATGCGATTCGTTACTCGATTTTGTGTATAGCATCCGTGGAACTCATTATTGTATAAACAAGACAATACACAAGTATACGAATTTTCACTTCCATTTTCCTATGCTCGAGAACACATTTTTCGTCGAAATCTCAGCGAGCGAATAAGTTCATTACTTAGTCGTAATCTGTTATTGAAAAGGTGTTGTTCGCTTAAATAGCCGCCAGAGAAAAACCGCGAAAGTCTTATTGAATTAAACTAGAGAACCTGAAGTTACTTGCCATAGTGATAATAAAATTTTACTTTTGCGTAAATCCGAAGTGCAACGTGTGGTTTCTTTGAATCATGGCCTCTGCCCTAGTGCAGTCCGTGCATATGGACATAAGTAAAATGTCTGAGCAAGACATCGAGGACAACCTGAAGGAAATACTTGATAATAAATCAAGAGTAAGTTGTCATTTTCAAGAAATAGAATGAAAGAAGGTTGCCGCTGATGGCTTTCACAAGGTCCCTGTCAATCTTTTTTCTGATTTTGCCTTTCAAATATCTGAGTCAGTGGACGAATGCATGTTGTTTCGAAGTAAACAACGTGCACCATTGAAATGTTGGTTTACTTACATCAAAGTGTTAATCGCTGGATCCACATCCACAATACTCGAATTCGTATTTTATTTCGCTAAAAATAAAACTTTGCATTTCCTTTATTACTTCAATCCGAAATGTAAACACGTCGAATTCCTCTCGCTCGGAAGCTTATAAGAGTGAGTTAATTAGCCACAAGTGAACACATGAGTAAATATTTCGTTTTTCGGGGATCGATTGAAACAGTGCAGATCGAATTCTTTGTCCAACGAGACAGGTGTTAATCCATTTGCTGTGGAAAAACACTTTAATTATGTTTTGTTTATGTGATGAGGAAAAATTCCATTGAACATTTGTTTGAAACACCTTGGCTTTGGCGAATAGGTCATTACGTCTGGTTAGCGCCAAACTTCAAATCGGATCTACGCACAATGGGCGGTTGTTTATATTACCCGCCCATATAATGTTTTTTTTTTTTTTTTGTTTTAATCGATTGTCGAATGATCATCCTGTATGTTTGTTGTTTTTAGCCGGATGTGTTAAGAAAACTGGCTGCACATGATAACATTTGGAGAAATAAAATTCTATTTGTGTAGTATCAGTGTTGATCTGTTTTTATCTAGGAATTTCGGTGAAATCCGAAAGAAGACAGAGAAACAGATTACTTAGACCCCAATAAGGCTTAGCTTTGACCTGTGAAACATATTGGAGAGATGTTTTCTCATTAATATCACAAACGCTAATGACTAATTCACTAAACTTTTACGACAGGGGCTTAGATAACCACTCAATCTTGTCAAGAAAGACAGAGTTAAAAGGCTTGGGAAATTGCTTGACAACCGTTGGAATTGTACAAAATAATTAAACAAATCCTTTAACCAAAGCAATGTAAGCCAAGCCTTAGTTGCTTGTAGATAATATCCCTCTTGAACTCAGTTTATATTTTATTTATACATCGTTTTGGCATCACTGCCTACAATTTTAAAATAACGAGAACTATTCTCTTATATTTATTTTACCGGTAGATTTACTTGATTACCGTGAATTCCCTATGAATGGCAACTTGATTATGTATCCAAATCTCATATAAAATGTGGATAATTACGAGGGTTGTCTGATAAGTACTTAGCCTACAAAAGAAAAACAAAAATTTTGGAGAAATGGCGATTTATTTTTCAATATAGTCTCCTTTTAGCTCGATTCACTTGACCCAGCGATGCTCCAACTTCTTTACCCCGTCTGAAAAATACGTTTTCTCGAGGTCTGCAAAGTAGGCCTCCGTGGCGGCGATGACCTCCTCATTCGACTGAAATTTCTGCCCGGCGAATGACTTTTTCAAGTTTGGAAACAAAAATAAGTCCCACGGGGCCAAATCTGGAGAATACGGTGGATTTGGCTGTGGCGAGGGCGGAGGTGTGAGCCGGTGCGTTATCATGGTGGAAGAGCACTTTTTTCTCCGCCAGGTGGGGCGTTTTTTCTCCAATTCGGCGTCGAATCGGCCCAATAATTTGGCATAGTACAGCCCTGTGGCCGTTTTGCCCTTCTCCAGGTAGTCGATGTGGATCACACCCTGTGAATCCCAGAAAACGGTGGCCATCACCTTTCCGGCCGATGGGACAGTCTTCGCCTTCTTTGGAGCACGTTCGCCGGGTGAAGTCCACTGTTTCGACTGTTCCTTGGTCTCTGGTGTGTACCAGTGGATCCATGTTTCGTCGATTGTCACGAAACGACGCAGAAACTCCTTCGGATTGCGCTTAAACAGCGTCAGACATTGCTCTGAAGTGGTCTCACTGTTGCGCTTGTTGTCCGGAGTGAGCAAACGCGGCACCCATCGCGCCGACAGCTTTCTCATGCCCAAAATTTTATACAGGATATGACCCACGCGATCTTTTGAAATGCCTACTGTCTCAGCTATCTCGCACTCCTTCAATCGGCGGTCTGCCAATACGAGATCGTGGATTTTTGTCACCGATTTGCGACCACGTTGAAACTCGTTAAACCAATTTTTGATGGTCGCCATCGAAGGAGAAGAGTCACCATACACAGCTCTTTGATTTCGCTGCGCAATTTCCCTTCCAAAAACAAGAATCGAATCACCGACCGATATTGCTCTTTTTCCATTTTTCTAAAATCCGCGGACACTCAAAACAAAACTACGAGGCTGACATTTCGACAGTAGCCGTCTACTAGAAGGTACTACACGATAGTAGGTTGCGATACTGGCGCCATCTGCCGGTTAGGCTAAGTACTTATCGGACCACCCTCGTAATTTGTAACCTTTCCAAATCGAATCCCGTAAGTCATTGGCTTCCGGGTTTTTTTCTAATAAGAGACCAGCCAGTCTGTGGTTCTGATATAACCCCTTTTGAAATTCGAAGTCCGCTGACTGAAGCTGTATGCGCTCTCTTGCCAGCTAAACTACGAGAATAAATACCTACTGCGGCTAATTTATAAACTCTCGTCTTATTATCAACAAACGAATTTTTTCTTTATACTGTTCTTTGGTTTTCTTCTATGTAGTTACCCAGTAAGAGCTGCTAGGATACTATATATTATGTGCTAGTAATCCTTCGAAGAGGGAATCTGACGTTGTTGCTAGAGTTTTCGGAGCAAACCTAAAATTTCAAGCCACTGGGGTTATTTTCCAATGCTATATATCATTCGACGGCTTTGTTGCTGATAGCTCGATTTCGAATGTTTTTTTCAAGCTCTACCGCACTAAGGGGATTGATGCCGGGTGACTGTGGAGTAATTTTGAGCTGCGACGAGTAATAAAAAGCTGCCACATTTGTACCTACATTTTGAAAAATGTGCTTTATGTCGTTGTCTTGCGAGGAGACATAATTTGACCCAAGAACTATTTCGCTTTGTTGAATATTTCTTTATAGGGTGCTGAGGCAGTCATCTTGGTTCAACTTATAGGCAGTAAAATCCATTTGGCCAAGTCCGCTCACAGACATACACCTTCACATCGTTTGAAGATCAGTTTTTTCGGCTCAATATTTGGTTTTCGTCAAGCCTTTATTTCCCGTCATTGCCAAACAAGTTTAACTTGCATTCGTCACTTAAGATAACGGTATATAGTCTTGATAAAATACCCCTTGGCGTATGCGAGTCTTTTATCTTTGTTAAATTTGAAAAAAAAAAGTGGTTTGCGACGTGCAATTTGCCGTCAAAATTATTTGACCTTAAAACCCGACTTAGTTGTGGAGTTTCTTCTTGACAATCTCATTTACCTCCGAAAATATTTTATTCCGACCCCTTGTTCTTCCTTGATAAACTAACTTTAAAATAAACTTACGATCATCTAAAGTTTTCGAGTTTCTGGCTTTTTTGTTCTCTTATTTTCTCGGAAATATTCTCTATCTTTCTGCTATCCTTGACACAGCATTCAACAGAATGGGCCTGCATACACGGGAGTAATCCAACCGGCTGAAAATTGAGTTTATGGGAGAGGGAGCTGAAGTGTGAAGTATGAAACGGAGTAAAATCTTCAACCGCGTATCGAGTGGTTGAAGAGAGCGCAAAACTAATACATACACAACGGATATTAAAGTAAAACACAATGCTTGAGCTTGTGCGGATAATTTTATGTGCTTTCTTCTTTCCGTATTCGGAGAAATGGATGAGTGGATCAGCTTGGATCATGAATATTACTATTGAATAGTCATAAGAGGAGATGTGCAATACGAAGAAAAAAACCTAAAAAGTAAAATTGTACATAGAAAATTATAAATAAATTCGACTGTAAGGTATTTCTGCAAATAATTTTGTGAGGATGTGTACGAAGTTTGTTCAAAAAATAATGTGACTTTTTGGTTTTCTCGCCCAATTCCTATTTTCACTTCTGATTTGCGCTTTTTGGCGCATATCTCCCCAATCGTGACAAATCACGGTCCTTTTATAGGTCTTTTCAGTTGTGGGAAGAGAAAAATTCACCGAAGTGAATTGGGTAACCAAGTCGTGATTAGGGTATTGTTTATGATCAGAAAATCAAGCACAATCAACGCAGGTGGTGATGAATTTTTTTCCCACAAATCCAGATGTTTTCTTCGTATTGTTCCCTGCAAATAGTGCATAACTTCAAGGTAATTTTTGTTACTGACCTAACTATCTCCCGGCAAAAAACCATAATAAACCATGCCATTGTAATTGAAGAAAACAGTCGGCAAAACATTCACATTTGGCTGAACTTGGCTCTTCCGTTCGCTTCCATTGGGAATATTGGTCTTTAATTTCACCATATACCCATGTTTCGTCACCAGTGATGACCCTTTTCACGTCGTTTAACAACTCCTGAGCAATGCTCATGCGACGGTTCCTTTTTTCAATTTCGGAACAAACTTTACTGACACACGCTTCATGCCCAAAATGTCTGAAAAAAATTCATGATATGAGCCAATCTTCTTCTTCTTCTTCTTCTTCTTTCCTTTTTATCCCGGCGTCGTTATGGTCAGAAGTGTAGGACCATAACCTTCCCACTTAACTGCATTCCTACTGGTCCGCTTGTAGGGTCCGCCGGTTTGACCTCAGAAAGTAGCGGCAGGTTCCCGGTTTGGGATTACTTCATCGCTGAGGCCAACAATCAAATGCTGGTGTTTTTGCATTTGTTTGCACCAATTGTTTTTCGGCCTGCCTTTTTTGCGTGTTGAAATTTGAATGTTGATTGATAACGCCTTTTGGACGGGATTCAAAGGATCTCTCCTTTGAACATGGCAATACCAACTGAGTCGGTCGCGCTCTATATTTCTTGTGATGGTTTCTTTTACGTGGAGGCTTCCTCGGATCTTTGAACTTCTAATTCTGTCACGCTTTGTTACTCCCGCTGTCATGCGAAGCATCTTCATCTCAGCTGCCGTTAATTTGCTCTCATACTTTTTGTGCATTGTTCAGCATTGTGAACCGTATGTGAGCGCCGGACGTACAACTGAAGTGTAGAGCCTTCCTTTCAGCTTAGGGGGCATTTTTCGATCACAGAAGATGGCGGAGTTTTCCCGCCACTTCATCCACCCTACGCTTACGCGATGTTTGATGTCGTCATCACAAGTTGCTTCTCTATTAATCATAGATCCCAGATATTTATACTTTTCACACTTGGGAAGCACTTTTCCATTCAAGT
Source organism: Merodon equestris (assembly GCA_958301585.1). Lineage (NCBI taxonomy): Eukaryota > Metazoa > Arthropoda > Insecta > Diptera > Syrphidae > Merodon > Merodon equestris. Next base: position 8,128,599 of record OY284415.1, read on the forward strand.
AAATGTCTGGAATAGGCTGATGAGGGTCAGAGAACGGGCAGCACAGATACTCTGTCTTCTTTGAACTAATACGATACCCGTGTCCCTCAAAAATGTCCACCCACACATCAAGTGCTCGTTGTAGGGACGCCTGATCATCACTTATAATGGCCCCATCGTCAGCAAAGAATAGCTGGTGCACATTGGGGTCCGTCACTTTTCCTTCAAGCAAGCAATCAAGGACTGCTATAAAAAGCAGTGGGCTGAGGACGCTCCCTTGGTGTACACCGACTTTGATTGCGAACTCTTCGGTGACTCCTGCGGTGCATCTTACTCTTGTCGTTGCTCTCTCGTACATGTCCATAATCACTCGCACGTAGGTTTCTGGAACTCCTTTTTGTCTTAGCCTTCTCGAAATCAACCAACACCATATGCAAGTCCTTTGAAGAATCACGATGCTTTCCCATCATGATCCTTATACTTTGGATTGCATCTGTTGTTGATTTACCCGAGACAAACCCGCACTGGTCATCAGATAGTCGTATTATTTTCCGCAGTCGGCTATCTAATACCCGTTCAACGATCTTCATGGTGTGCGACATCAGCTTGACAGAACGGTAGTTATCACAATTTCGCGTATCACCCTTTCCTTTGTGCAATGGAAGAAGATAGCTTTCCCTCCATTGATTAGGCATAGTGTCGCCTCTCATAAGTTTGGAGATAAGAACCATGAGCCATCTAGACCCGATGTCTCCCATCTTTTCCCAGAACTCAGAGGGTATCCCGTCCGGCCCAACAGCTTTTCTTTTCTTGGAGTTTTTAACCGCGTACCGAACTTCTTCGACTGTGATGTCGGATATTTCGGCATGATTCAGGGCGGCTCTTGGAAAGTACACTCGGGGAAACTGTTCGTTCAGAAGTTCCTCGCAATACTGTCGCCATCTGTGGAGAATTTTTTCGTCTTCCACAAGGAGTTGGCCTTCAGCATTGTTAATAAACTTTGGGAAACGAATCTCCTGAGCATTTCTTCTTCTCTGGACGGCTATCTTAAAGATATTTGCTCCTTTGTTCAAATTGTTTTGTCGAAGCTCCTGGGTAGCCTGGTTCCTGTCAGACGCGGAAGACGATATTTCTTCCAACTCCTGATAGAGGCCTTCCATGCTTTTCGCTTTGAATTCGGCGCATTTTTTCTTCGCGATACCTTTGCAATATCTATATACCTTTTCACGGCGAGCTTTTTCCTCTCTATTAGTAGAAGAGCACTTTGACCAAGCTTGGAAAGCCATTTTCTTTTCGTGTATCACTGCTTTGGCTTCGTCTGTCCACCACCAGGTTTCTTTTGCGTGTTGGCAGGGGCCTTCAGATGTTCCGAGCAGTGATTTGGCTTTCTCCAGGCCAGATTGTTGTAGGGAATCCCACATGTCTTGTGCTCTGCACTCCTCATTACCGACCTCTTCGATAATGGAAGAGAGGTAGTTTTCCATGATGGTAATAAAAGCTTCACCTTTTCCTTTATCCAGCTTATACCACTTGATTCTCTCAGACACCTTCGTTTGCTGCTTTGACTTCTTTCTCGCATCCATAAAAAATTCAGTCAGGAGGAGACGGTGTTGAGGGGCGATCGCGTCTCCCAGGATCACTTTGCAATCTTTAGCTCGTGGCTTCATGAAACTGGATATTAAATGATAGTCTATTTGAGTTTCATTTCCGCCGCTGCTATAAGTGATCAGGTGCCGGCTTTGTTTGACGAACATGGTATTTAGCACTATAAGACCGTACGACTTGCACATGTTTAGGATATCTTCACATGAAGAGTTCCTGGTGCCGTATCCCAGCCCTCCGTGGTAGCCTTCATAGTCTTCGCTTGTCTTCCCGACATGTCCGTTTAAATCTCCCCCAACAAACAAAAGCTCTTCCTTTGGGATGATTTTGACAAGGTTGTGGAAATCTAGCCAGAATGCATCTTTTTCTTTTTGTTCGCATCCTACTTGAGGGGCATATGCGCTTACGATGTTTCACACCTCACCATGCATCACCAATTTGAGAGCCATCAAACGGTCACTGGACTGAAATGGTTAAGACGTTGCCAAGTAACTCTGCCGCAAGGATGATGGCGATTCCGTTTTTTCCTTGTTCCAATCCATAGTAAAACATCTTGTAGGCTTTTGTTTTAACGTCCAAGAAACGTGCCCGATTACCGGTGTTTCGCCATTTCGTCTCTTGTACGCACAGGATGTCTACTCGCCTTCTAACCATAATTTCTTCAAGCTCATAGCTGCGCACACTCATGCTTCCAACGTTCCAACTCGCGACTCTTAAATGTGGCTTACGCCGTTGCACTACTTTGCTACCCCCCGGAAATCCTATAGCCCTGACCCGAGCATTGCTGCTCGTCCCAGAATCACGACCATTAGTAGTGCCTGGCGGGGTAGTGCTTTTCCTTTTAGCGTTGTTTTCCATAATGCTACGGTTTGACCGTTTTCTTTCTTCCCTTCCTTTTTGACACGGGCATGCTCCAGATTTTTAATTTTTTTTGGTTGATCTTACTCTTACAACACCGGTGATCTCCAGTCGTGTCAACCCCCACTGATTTGCATGCACACTTGTGGGGCAGTTTAATGGTGGTATATGTGTCCCTAGGCTCACCTTGGTGTTTTCTAAATTGCCTAGATGTGAGTTTTGTTTACCTTTGTTTAGTCGCCTTTTACGACAAGCGATAGGTATCGCTGCAGGGATATTCTTAACCCGTCCCTGCACGAGTAATGATATGAGCCAATCGATATGCCAATATCCATCCTCCTTCTCTGATAGTAATTTGATGATTCTCCATAACAATTTTCCTCACTGCTTCAATGCAGAGTAATCACAGTCAACATTTCAAGTACGCTGGATCACTTAATTTTAGCAAAAAATCCTCAGGCACACCAAAACACTTTGAAAAACAAACTAAATATGCAAAACATGGCTGACAGTGTCAACATATGTTAAGGGGCATGTGTGCCAGCATAACGAAAAAAAAAATCGATTACATTTAGCACGAGAAACACAAAAATGGCCCCTTATTTTTTGAACAAACTTGTATAACTATAAATGTACTTACCAAGAGCTAAGCAACATTCAAAGCATTCGGCTCACATAGCGTAACCTCAAATTCGTTAAGGACTAGCATGGTGCGCCCGGACATTGCATAGTCAATCTTTCTGGCTTTGGTGTCTTACTGTATATTGCTTTTGGTTGCGCCCATATAGGGTTTAGGGTAGACGTTGATCAGTATGGTTGACCTTTTAGAAAACATTTACCGATCTAATATATCATAGCTAATCAAAGATTTTCCTCTTTTTCTCCATCAGGAAGAACGAAAAGCAAACGGACGTCTTATAGCTGTGATAATTGCCTCATCGGTAATTTTTCTTGCAATCTACCACGCCTGGATACGAAAAACTACAGCTTTAGCTGGCATATTAGTGCCTGCCCTTATAATGATCCTCTACGGTGGATGGGTTGTAATACTGGCAAAGCAGGATAAACGAAAACGAGAATACTTCGTAAGCAAATTTTAATTACTACCTCCCATGACAATTATTTTCAACTCGATTTTATAAAATTCCAGGAGAAGAAAATTGAAGAAATGGCACGTACGCAAAAACTCAACAAGGCCGAGCTTGGAGAAAGTCCTAAAAAGTCGTCATTCAAGACAGGTCCGACGCGACTGACAACAAAAAATGAAAGATCGAAAAAGAACACCGATGATAGACCGTCAACATCCGGCAAAAGAGAACGATCCAAAACCTCAGCAGGTAAATCCCCTTCAACGTCCCAGAAATCATCGAAAATCGCCTCGCAACACCGTAAGAAAATCAAGATGAAACATCCAAGCATCCGGCACAAGCTTTGCCGTCAACATGCGGTCATTGAAACGCCAAACGCGAAAATCGTGATATCCTGCAAGCCGGGAAGTAAGAAACATCCATTTGTCCGAACCTCATCAGCACCCTAGACGAAACTGCAGACTGTACTTTATCGCTGCTCCTTGCGTATACATGTATTTATTTTTTATACGAATGCTTTTACATATTTATCTTAGAAGTAAAACTACATCTTCTTAATATCACATCATTTGTCGTATATCTTTTACTAAAAAAAAAAAAAAACGAATAATAAATCTATGTACGAGTATAGCCTAGTGAAAACATGCACCATTGAATTCGTGTGGTAGCTCCAGTTTGCGTGTAGGGGCGGGTGTCATGTCGCGTTGTTAATCTTGATGACGGGATTTAAGTCTTTGGCACTTGGGACAATCGAATTTGGTCTTCCAGCAGCTGTAGTGGTAGCATGAGCCGCACCTGTCACAACGAAGCACTTTCGCTTGCCATGGATAGATGACTGTCTCCTTGCGACAGAACTCGCATATAAAACCTCGAGCCGTGCAGAGCTAAAATAAGGCTTTGAATATGGTGTGAGATGAAAAAAAAAGGCGCGACTTACGACACAGTTAAATATATGATCCTCGCATTTGCGTATTAAATCCTGCAGGGACTTGTGAATAGTCTTCGTTTTGGCATCGATCAGATCAGACATCGACCACATATCGGGATCACTTGATATATAGTCCGGCACCGCAGCAAAGTACATTCGTTCACTAAAAAACAGAACAGAATAAGTGTGAGAGACTGATTCATGGGAAGTCTCGCATATTTGATTACCTTTCAGCGAATCGGCAGGCGTTGATAAATTCCTTCACGTATTGCGTCTGTACTCTCTTCAGTCTTGCATTCCTCAATGCTCTGCTTTTACTATACAATGCCGGATTCAAGTCCGGCACATAAAACAGAGGATAGGTCCACATTTGCTCCAGCAGGCGGTAAGCAAACACGCTGACTGGATAGAAGTTAAAGTCCCAACTGCAACAGGGCATATGGCATATGGTATACATGGTTCACGGGTAAGATTCGTGATTACTTACAAGTGGAGTACCTTCGAGGGTATAGCGGATATTTGGTTTCGGTGACATCCAGTACAGAGGTATTTTCCCAGATATGTGCAATAACGAAAGCTCTTGGCGTGCGTAGTAGCCACACGCATTCCACAACCGGCACAGCGATAATTTTGCTTTTGCATGAGGATGGTCCTCCTGAAAATCAGTTTGTATAAGAACATTTGGCAAAGAAAACCAAATTATGGAGGAAAATACTTTGGAGCAGGGTGATTTGTAAAAATGATTTGCTGCCTGGGCGGAGCCCAATAGCGCGTTCCTCTTGTGATCATTGGAGCGATATGATCGTCTGGATTATTTGATTGTTGCGGCATTGGCAGTAGCTGCTGTGGTGCATCCTATGAAAAAAAACGTATAAAGTGTCCGGGAGAGAATGGTAGAGTACTAACAAAGGGCACTTACTTCCTCTGAGACCAGCCACTTCAGATCCGAGACTTTTGGAAGCTGTTTATCATTGAATTTGGAAATTAAAGATAAGCCAATGTTCTCAGCGGACCGCAGGTCTTCCAATGAACTTTCGCCCAATTCTGCATAAGGAGTATGGTCTGCAATCTCCTGGACCAAGGGCAAAAAATCTCCCATCGTCAGAATATCAAAAACAAATTATGTAATTAGATAGCATTTACCTCTACCCCGTCCATAGATTCCTTTCTAACCCTCGCACTGTGCTCTGAGGCAGGTACTTGGTAATCGTAGTTCTGGGATGAGGTTCCAGGATGGTCTGTTAACGAATCCAAATAAAAACAATAAACAAAAACGAAAGTTCTTCCTCACCGCTCGGCTCACTGTGGACCGGTTGGCTGTCAATAGTTTCCATTTTCTGACACTTAATCCGCTCGATAGCAGAGATAATGGCTTCGCATATACGGAAATGAGCATTCTCCCGTTCCAGGTCAGTATTATGCCTCGTGAACTGTGTGGTTTGTAAGAACGCCGCTAAATTCTGATCGCCCACAGGCTGATTACTTGGCAGCGTCGTATTCTGTCCCAACACATGGGCATCTTCGAAGAAACTGCTGGTCTTCCGCGGTGGCAATTTTTCACCGTAGCGCGGAAAGAATGAATTTAGCACACTGTCCGTCTGATTCGACGATGAGTAACACATGGAAGTGAAACTGTCGTTCCAACTACTTCCTGAATGCGCTCGAAACGATGAGACAGGAAATATATTCGAGAAGAAACTATTGATGGGACTTGTACTGCTACAGGATTGCGAATGCGTTTCGTAGTTTAAGTCGAGAGTTGAGGTTCCCACAACCGCCGGTATTTTATCGTCATTGGTGTTAGTCGAGTTCTGGTTGCAGCTGTTATCTTCCCAGATCTTTATGTCGTCGCATTTGATTATTTCTATTCCAACAGACGTGCTGCTATGTGATCCAGTGGTAGTTTTGCTAAATCCAGATGATGAGGTCGATTGATAAGATTCCGAATGCTCAATCGCAGCCTTTTTCTTTTTCGCTTGAATACCAAGCGCTTTATGAAGTCTGCCGATTGTCACTGTTACATCACCGAAGTTACCTAGGGTTTTGCTTCTGATACGTTTCTCAGTCTCATGTTGTTTCAAAACTGGTAGGCTATTCCACTTTCGAATTGTGCTTCGCAGTCGTAAATATTTCACAGAAGTTGCAGATTCAGATGTGTGTAAATTAGATTTAACTATAGATCTCTTAGGCGGCGACATAGAGAGGTGTGGATGTGATGTAGAACGTTTAATTTTCGCTGCATTCTCGGCAGATAGAGATGGATCGATTTGAGTCAGGAGTGAACTTCGGTTAAGTTCCAGTGCTGAGATGCAGATGAAAAGAGCAGTTGAATATTTTTCATTGCGCAAGAACGAATAATCAGTATAATAGGTGGTCAAAATGTCTTTGTCGGCCACGAGCATCTGTAGGCTGGAACACAATTGGTTGTCTTTCAGATTTTCTTGTACCCAGGTGGTGAAAAAACTCTTCGAATTCGGATAGTTTGTCGGTGGTATGTTTAGCTCAGTATTTCTCATCACGCGTGTAGATGCGCGAAGCCAACGCACGTCGTCGACGAATTTTTCCAAACGATCTTTGGTTGGCGATTGCTAGAAAGAGGAAAGCAAAATGCGAACAATTTCGTGATCAGGTTGATTGATAGCGATTTAAAGGGTAGCTGGAGGTAAAAGTATAAAAGGGCATTTATGTGATGTAGACAGAACTAACAGGCTCCTACAAAAGAGGCTCACGCCTTCTGCTTTAAACTGTTCAGTGAGTCGGGTCAGCAACTGACCGTAAGTTAATACCTAATTTGAAGTAATTTCTATTTTGAAGTATAGAAAACCCGCTAAGAGCCAACATGTTTTATTGCTAGACAACGCTGTTCCAATGAACCTGCAATAAGCATTTCATAAGCCAAGGCTTCCAGTCATGCTGGCTACATGGGATGCTGAAAGATAACGCATCATTCGGATCACAGGCTAAACGTTTTATCGGAAACGGATGATGAATCACTTGTGCTTTTTGGAAACAAGAATGTTGCCAATCATGCCATTGCATTGATGCCTTGTACGTAGATTTGGTTACTATCGATTCTTCTTCTATTTTCAAGAACAGGTTTATGCCTTTAGTTGGCTTGAAAAGCAGTTATTAACGACGAATTCGAAGGCGTCAGAAATGCGATGTAGGAAAAACTAAGGCGTACTGGAACATGGCTTGCCTAACTAACCTCGATTGATTAGTTGTTTGGTTTAATTCGACAATCTACCATGAGAGATGCGATTGCTCGTACATAAGCCTTTTTTGCACACAATCTACGTTGTGAGCAATATTTGGGGCGCGAAAGTGAAAGTGTATCAATCCATTCACATACGGTTAGCATGTAATGCGTAGCACCATATCATCTACTTTATTGATTTTCATGTAAAACACAAATAACAGCAACAAAGAACGAAAAAAAACCCAATTAAATTACCCACCATACTAAGCTGCAAACCGTCAGACATGATAGCCACTATGGCGATCTGAATATCAGCATACAAATCATCCCACTCATCTTCCACCCGATCGCGACGATCCAGAAACCAAAGCTCAATCGATTTCCTTAGATTTACAAGCAGTATCCGATGATTTAGCTTCGGTTGCAAGGGGACAGACGATTGCATTTTGATTGATGTTCAATTTATCGCGTTTCTAGAAAGTTGCAATTCATTTAATTGCCTTGCATGTTAGTTTTCAAGTCCGTTTACTAGTTTTAGCCAAATTACACTTTTTATTCGGTTTCATATCAACTATTATTAAAACTTTATCACAAACTACGAACTTAATGTCACAGAAAACCTTAAAATATTGGATTAGGAATCACGGCCACCAGCAATATGACATCACAACACTCCTATTGTTTTGACATAAATCTCTAGTTGCACCAGCTGCGCTTATAAACAAATATTTTATTCTTTTTGCCTTTCACTATTTGACAATCTGTTTTCGCTCATTTGCTGAATGGGCTACATCGAATGAATGTACCAAACAAACAGAGCGGAACCAATTGTCATTGTGTCAGATGTCGGTGAAGCTTGTAGGTTAGTTTTTCTCCATGAAAAATGTCGATAATAACAAAAAACGCGAATTTGTTTAAAAATCTTGTCCTCGACTTTTCCCGTTTGAGGTAGTATATCGAGAAAAACAGTGTTTCTTTGATAATATCCATGGTCTTACAGGCTGACTCCGGCTTTAGTACAGGTTCGTGAAAAGGGTCATCTAAATAGACCGAGGCTGCGAAATCCTTATTGGTTTGTCCGGAAAAATCGCGTGGTAAGTTTATTAGGTAACAAAATGAATGAACAATTGAACATGATATCATTGAAATCTAGATTCATGACGATGGAGTAACCACTGAAAACCGAAACTTTGTCAAAGAAGTGGTCTACGAGACATTCGGGTCGCCGGCGATTATCAAAGGTGTCCAGAGTTACGATTCATCGAAATCATTGAGTCCGCTAAAGATTGAGAAGCAAGCAAATGTACAGTGGACAGCAAAAACCCGACGAACTGGATTGATTGCCCGGAAAATCGGACAGTATCCGTTGTGGTTGAAGAACGGCGAACGAATTAGAACCACTTTACTTCAGATTGTCGATAATCATGTTATTAAGTACATACCCCCAGAGGAATTCAATCCGTCACAAAAGCCAGCGGTTATCAATAGACATAGATATGGGTGCCTGTTGGTGGGTGCAGAGAGTGTCGATCCGTCGATGCTCACAAAGGAATATTGTGGACTCTTCAAAGATTCGGGAGTTATGCCGAAGAAGAACATTGGTCGATTTCTTGTAACCCCCGAGGCGGCTATTAACCCAGGCACCAGCTTGGATGTAACGCATTTTCGTGTCGGCGATTATGTCGACGTGCGGGGGAAAACGTATGTTCTGAGATATAAAAAGGTGGAGAGCTAATGAATAATTTTCTAATTTCAGAGTATATCACGGTTTCCAGGGTGTAATAAAACGCCACGGCTTTAAAGGCATGCCAGCTTCGCACGGTGTAACAAAAACCCATCGCCGACCTGGTAACATCGGTGGAGGTGGCGAGAAAGGTCGCGTCTGGCCTGGAACTAAACTGCCCGGTCATATGGGACACCGATACCGAAAAGCAAAAGGCCTCCGTATCTGGCGCATCAACACCAAGTACAATGTGATGTGGGTTCAAGGAAGCGCTATTCCTGGCTCAACAAATGGACTTGTTTACATCTACGACACCATTTTGCCACTTAGAAAACCAACAGGGACCGGGCCACCCGTCCCAACCAGCTTCCTTCATGAAGACAACGAGCCCCTGCCCGACGACATTTGGTTCGAGGAGGTGCACAACTTCAAGGATCCAACCATAACGTTCGAGGCGGAGTAAACAAATATTTATTAGGGAATAAAATGTTAAACTTTATGGAATAGTATTTTACAACGAGCTGCGTTGGTTTGCGGTTATTCTCCACCGCTTGTCGGCGTCGTCGATGTCAACTGCACTAACTGTTTCCAGGATACCTTCTTTTTTCAGTTTCATTACGTGATGACTGACGTTATATGCAGCTGCCTGCCATAGCTGCTGTGGCGTTTCCTTATAAACTGTCTTTACGACGTCCATTAGAGTGTAGCTATCCTGAGCGTTCTCCTTGAAGAAATTGACGATCTGTTCTTCTCGTTGGTTGCGATGATTAATGTAATATTCAATCCTTTCAATTGGGTCCTAATACAAAAAAAAAAAGGAATATTAATGTAACAAAGTGATACGGAATTCTTACGGTTATGATATTTCCATGGCCCGGGTAGATCACAGATGGTTTGATTGTCAGGATCTGTTTCAAACTCTTCATGTAGTCAAATAAGTCCTCAAATACAGCTGTGCCTTCACCTATAATTGCATGGAAGTGAATAATATCTAGTCAGAGTGATCACTGACTATGTATATACCTAATATACAGTCGCCACTAAATAGAATACCATCGCTGGTAGTAAGTATCACATGGTCGGTAGTGTGGCCAGGAGTGTGGACAATCTTAACTTTGGCTCCTTCCACGGCGAATTCCTGTCCATTTTCTAGCTTTGCCACCTTTATGTGCTCTGGGATCTCTGGACAATTATCCGGAGCATCAGTTCTCGGGAATTTCCATACCTCACATGCTGTCGGAGTAAATTGAAAATGATTTTTTTCTATTTCTCGGCTTAAACTTACCGACTTTGGTTTGAGAGTTTAAAAATATCCTTAACTCCACCGACATGATCATGATGCCAATGGGTCAGTATGACTGTGCCTATAGTGGCTTTCTCCTCATCGAGCACCTGTTTCAATTTGTTCACGTACTCGGGGATATTCTCGTCCCCAGTATCAATAAGAATACGTCTGTAAACAACGAAATGTTGAACTTTGAATCGATGATTCGGCTGAATTTATACACACTTTGGTCCGGTGCCCAACAAATAGGTGTTGGTCCCTTGCAACGTCATTGGACTTGGATTACATCCTAGAATGCGTATGATTGAAGTGGATAATCGTGTTATTTGTGGGATTATTTGTGCCATTGAACTTGGAAGCAATAGGCAAATTCACAAAAAAAACAGACAGATATGGTTCAATCCAGTCAAATGTCAAAACGACTACCCTCGGTTGTAGTAGATTTTCTAAAATTTGTTGCAAATTTATTGGTATAAAAAAACTGTTATACTAAATAGATCCAGGAAATTTTGTAACAATTTTTTTCAAAATATAGAAACCCGATATTGACGAAAAGCAAAGTGAGATTTTATGATAACAAAAAATCATTTTCCATAAGTTCCCATACGGTTTATTATTTTGTGGTGTAAATGATCAAACATACCACATGCTCACCTATTTAAAAAAAAAGAACGGATTAAAGCTTTCGCGGATTGTGAGGCAGTCAATAGCGACGAATGACGATAAACACAGGGTAGGAGCGCAGGAGAAAAACGTGTCTAAAAAAGCGCCGTAAATAGACGGGAAGCAAATAGATGATAGCCATTAATAGCTACTCTTACATGCTGTGGTATTTTTGATTATTTTTCTTTATTCTCCCAAGATAAACAGTTTGAAAACCGATAATAATGCGTAATACTATACTTTAACATACGTGAGGCGGGGGTGAAAGATCTTCAGCTTCAGTGACAAAAACAGGTGTTCCCTAAAGCGGTCTTAAAATACATATCCTCATACCGTACGAAATAGTGTCTAGGTTTTTAGCAAGTGACTTGGCAGTATATTCTCTACAATACATAATCGCCCACTTACGTTGCGTGCAAACTTCACAAAACTGTTGCGCAATTAACGCTCCAGGCCCATAATGCAGCGAAAAAACAACAATCAGCGACAATTATCTCTTCCTAACAATCACATTTATTATAGAAAGTCATGTGACTAAAGCACGCCTAATCATTTACTACGCATGAACAAACAGCACCAGGGAAATGCCTCTTGATTAATTTGCTTTTAGGTTTAATTTGCTTTAGGTTTAATTAAAAGCGCTGTTGATTTACACTGACTTTGACCCTTAGAAGGGCGGTGGTTCTAATTTATGAAATGAAATGATCTGGAAGAAGGTCGGTGAGTTCTGAATGGCAAATCTTACGAGCGAGCTATACGTAGGAATGTGCTCTAAAATTGGTCAGGTCTTCTGGGAGCCAGTCTGTTGATAAAAAAAATTCTTATAGTCAGTCTATTGACAGCCTATTTATAGCAGCTTTATACAGAAGGCAAAAAGAACTGCCATATTAGAACTGTGGTCGTGAAGCGACATTATTGAAACTTTCGATCATCACTGGAGAGTGTAGATAGGGCGAGAGAGTAAATGTTGTTGTCCAAACAAGATCCCATTATTGATTTTCTTATCAATCTATAGACATAGACGAGATACAAAAAGTCGTTGGCCAAATTGACACTTAAGCCTCTGTCTAACTACTCCTATGCTTATCTCCACGCGGTGAATTATCTGGGCCTAGATCGGGCAGACCCCTTTGCAAGGTCAGTCCGAGAAGGAGTGAACCAGACTGACCCTTTGTTCTCGGGGCTAATAAGAATCTGGCTCTCTATGTTGGTTGTTCGCTGAGGCATAACATTTTTTGTCCAGAGGCAATCAACACTCTTCGACATGGATGGATTATACGTTAGAGATCCCATGTTTTAAGTAACAAGACCTGCCAAACAATTGGAAAAGTCCTAAAGCACTTCAAGATATGCGATAGCATGAACCGGGTAAAGAACCAATTAAAAACTATGACATCTATTACGTAACTTCTCCTGAAAAAACAGGGAACGGCTATTTGGAAGCATATTTGTTATTAGTCGCAAACATTGAACTATATCAAAGCCATCCTCGAAAACATTCGACTTCAGAATGACCTCCATGACCTTCAAGATAAAACAGAGCAAAAACATGATTCTAGAATATCCTAAGGTAAGGCTGGGTAAGGAGGATGCAGGACAGTGCAGTCTTCCATCACCACAGAAAAAAGATGTAACCTTCTTGCCGGGACGTAATTCCCTAACAACCAGCATAAAATTGTTACTTCTTAACACCCATCATGAAAATCAATATCAATTGACTATCAACCAGATTGATCATATTGAGATTTACGTTAGACACTCCTCCAGCATCCTGGATGACCGAACCTTTGAGGAGCCAACATCGAATTGGATAAATACCTTGTTGCAGGCCCGAATAGAGTTTTCGCGGATTTAACGAAGCCGAATAAGCTCACCAAGATCTGACAAGATCAATATTGATCATGGACAACTCGTAGTGCAGTTACGACAATGCTGAGAGTATGAAAGGCCACTTCTGCAAATTATGAAACGTCTAAGGTAGTTAATACACCGCTGTGAGGCAGTGCGAGCCATTTACACTGGACGAAGACGAGAGAACACTTCAACCACCCGATTTAAATGAGCTTAAGATAGTGATATAAATGGTAGCGCCTCCGGAAATTAGTTTGGAACATGCACTAACTTATCTGTAAGATAAGGATAGATAGCCGGAGGATAGCATACCAGTTTAATGGAATCTCAGCAAACTTGCCCGACCATTAACCTTCTTACTAAATCTTGCCTGCAGCGCTGTGTGAGTGCCTGATACAATCTGATTGATTCCTATTAGTGTGATTACAGACCGCATAGGGAAAATCCATGATTATTGGCGCCGTTCCAATCGCTCTATTTATTGAGAAGTGGCACCTTTTCTAAGAACCCAGATAACTCTTTACCAAACCCTCATCATCACGGTCCTTCCCTAGGGCACAGAGACTTGGATATTATCGAAAGAGGATCAAAAGGCTCTTGGGCGATTCGAGGTAAAAATCCTGCATGCAAATTTTCGCTAACAAAGATCGGAGGAGAAGATTCAACTAGGGACTGTACTGACGTCTAATGTCTACACGGCCATGTAGGGTGAGTGAACACTGCTCCTCGATTACAATTCCGAGAGATAACGCAACAGAGGACAGCCGAAGCTAAGGTGGTCCACACAGGCGGAAAGTGCTTCAATCGACTGGGTGTGCCTTTTGACTGAGGCTTCGGTTCAATCCGAAGTGTAGCACCATCTGTCTTCGTAAGTTCTGTTTTGTTAATGCACATAAGCGCTCTATAGATTCTCTATTTGTTTTCGAGATCACTTGCAATCTGAAGATCTTAGCACTTTCAATTTTGTTTAATTTTTTTTAAAATGAACTAGATAAGTAACAAAGATCCCGGCTTTTATAAAAGAGTAAAACAAAGCATAAACTTGAAAAGCAAAATGACAAGACGCGGAATTAGTCAGGTAATATTTTATGGAAAGCGAATTCAATAGAAATATTCTTATCTGAACTTTATTAAGTGTTTGTACTGCAGTAATCGACTTTTATTTTCTTCAATAAAAGTGAATCAAGCGGGTATGTGGAGCCTTTTATCAGTCTTATTTGAACGTAGACTTTTTGAAACATTTTTTCCACTCTGTCATAGTACGACTGGCTTTTATTTTTAGATAAATTATCGCAAAGGCGATGATCTAATCTTGAAAAATTTTAAGCAAATTGAAATATTGTCACAAACCTAGGAACGTGAAAGTGTGAAAAGACGTTACTTGAAGGTTTTAATGCACAATTTCCTTTTTTAAATTGCCCTGCCTCTAGTATTGCATCTTATGCAACCTCACCAATTATTTCAGTCATTCATATACATACATATATATACACCTACGTGTATACGAGCCTATTTAACGGTGTTCAGGGAATGTACAAGTCTAATTGAGCGTTCTGGTAAATCCCCTTAGTGTGAGAATAAATCCCGACTCAACCGTCCCAGTAAGACTGTTCAACAATTCGTTTTATCTTAAATCGTTTTTGTTTAATTTTTTGTTTTTCTTTTGGTTTAATTTCCCCAGTGATTTACAGGAAAACCGCATGAATCAATCTTGAAAATGATGATGAATGAACGTCATGTACTTTGCGCACACACGTGACGAACTTAACGTAACACTATCATGACCAGACAGTTTGTAAATATTTAATCACCTGCTTCTGACAAGAGGGCGTGGATGGCGGACTCCCTTATCGCAGAGGGTCAATCGTGCCGCGCAGCCAAAGTAAACAGAAATATCTTATCGCACTGAAAACGTTTCCTGCGTTAGTCACATCTACGGACGTGGTATACAAGTACATAATTTATATAAAACCAAACAACAATGAAAACTGTACTATTGGTATGTGGTTAATTGAACAGGCACACGCGTTCGATACCATCTAAACTCCCATTTAAGTGTAGAACAGTAAAACAATATAGAAACAGAGAGGAGATGCCAAGGCGATAATTTATGGCCAATCACGTTTATGTGGGTTGTGGGCTGGTGTCTAAACGAGCCCAAACAAGCCTCTTATGCAAGTTGCAGCGTGGCCTGTGAACTTGTTTCTGTTCGGCTTAAACGATCGCCAGACAAGTAGTAATTAATATGTCATTTATTCAGCTTGCGATTGTTATCGCTGCGCGCGTCTTAATATACAAAGTCGTCGTATGTGGGATACCAAGCTTTGGGATTGTATTGGATTGAACTGGCTTTCGGAAGACGAGCACGCGATATGGGTTATCAATTGAGAGTCCAGCGATAAGTAGGTCAAGTTCGATGGGCGACTCTTGACTCCCTGGTCAAAATCAAAGTCACTAGATTGACAATAGTTATTCCATACTTTAAATAAGATCGAAACGCTATGAAAATTTGAATTGTGATAAATTGTGACGGAATAAAACCCGGTTTTACCCTCGCCATCGTACCCCTCCCACACACACAGTCGTCACCCGTTGCGGCTATCCAACTAGTTTGAGTGTACACGTTTCGATAAAATATATAACAGAGGCCTATCTCTTACTGGCATAAGCAAAACGACACGCCAGAGGGCGAACCAACAGACTACATCACAGATCTCGGTTAGCATTGCGACATTCCACCGCTGCGCCTTGTTCCAGTCAGTCATTTACGTGCAGTCGATCGGTGAATATAGTGTGAAATACGGAGAACAAGCAGCAAAGAGAAAGACAGGAAAAAGGAAGGCTAAACAGAATTAGCGAAAAAGCAACGAAAACCCCCTATTGTTCGATATTCCACATTCCATTCACCTGCGCATATAACAGTTAAAACGTCATATATACCATCCAGACGAAGGCGACCGCGTACAGTGTTATAGCGATTTGCCGTCACCATCACGTTTGTGTGCTACTGTCTTCGCAATTGTCAGTTTTGACCTTCAAGGTTCCTTCAAAAGCAACGACAGTACCAGTGCACGGGCACATATAATTCAAGTGTAAGTGGGCTAAAATAAAAAAAGCTACATCCAAGGTGTAAAAGGGTGAAACTTTTTCTCGGTTCGATAAACGAAATAAGGAAATAAGGAGAAAACTTAAACAACCGAAAAGCAGCCAATAAACAAATAGACAAAAAAGCGAGACAAGAAGAAAATAGGAAGATGGATAAAGAGATCGGCGTCGCGCTAGAAAGTTTTTCTATTAATAACGAACCGAGCAAAGAGAAATACAAATGTAAAGAAAAGTCAAAAACTGGTGGTGTGTCGACGATCGGTAGTGAGAAATCAAAAATGATACGCGACCAATGCAAAGAGCTAATCCTAACCGAAGAGCAAATAACGGAGTTGAATTACCGCATTTTGCATGAAATAAAACGTGGCCTCGCAAAGGACACACACGGCCGCGCCAATGTGAAGTGTTTTGTGACGTATGTACAGGACTTGCCCAATGGCAATGAGCGCGGCAAATTTCTCGCCCTTGATTTGGGTGGAACTAACTTCCGGGTGCTGCTGATCCATCTTAGAGGTGAAAATGACTTCCAAATGGAATCACGCATCTATGCGATACCTCAACATATTATGACCGGTTCGGGAATACAGCTCTTCGATCATATTGCCGAGTGTTTAGCCAATTTCATGAACGAGCATAATGTATCTGCTGAACGCTTGCCACTGGGTTTCACATTCTCCTTCCCATTAACTCAATTGGGTCTTACCAAGGGTCTTCTCGTGACATGGACAAAAGGTTTCAATTGCGAAGGAGTCGTCGACCAGGATGTCGTACAATTATTAAAGGATGCTATCGCACGACGTGGTGATGTGCAAATCGATGTGTGTGCCATACTTAACGATACGACAGGAACGCTGATGTCATGTGCCTGGAAAAACCACAATTGCAAAATCGGTCTGATTGTCGGAACGGGCTGTAATACCTGTTACGTGGAACGGGTCGATGAGGCTGAGCTATTCGACGTGAAGGACAATACAAAGTCACATGTACTCATCAACACGGAATGGGGTGCCTTCGGCGACAATGGAGCACTGGATTTCGTACGAACCGAATACGATGACGACGTTGATAAGCACAGTATTAATCCGGGCAAACAAACCTTTGAGAAAATGATATCGGGCATGTACATGGGTGAGCTGGTCCGCCTGGTGCTGGTGAAATTCGCCAAAGCTGGTATACTCTTCAAGGAACTGGATACGGATATTCTGATGACACGCGGCACATTCTTTACGAAATATGTTTCTGAAATCGAAGCCGACGAAGTGGGTGTGTACACAAACTGCCGGTTGGTGCTCGAAGAATTGGGCTTGTCCAATGCTAGTGACGAGGATTGCGAGAATGTGCGTTTCATTTGTGAATGTGTATCGACACGTGCCGCCCAACTGGTCAGCTGTGGTATTGCAACACTCATCAATAAAATGAACGAGCCCCGGGTCACGGTCGGCGTTGATGGTTCCGTATATCGTTTTCATCCCAAATTTCACAACCTGATGGTGAAACAAATCAAGAAACTGGTCAAACCTGGCATACATTTCGATCTTATGCTGTCCGAGGATGGTTCCGGCAGAGGTGCAGCCCTGGTGGCGGCTGTCGCATGTCGTGAGGATAAGGAAGACGACGATTAGAAGGAATACATTACAGGTTACGTACAAAACGAAGAATATAATTTAAAAAAGAAATTAGGTTCATGCCTTTTTGGCAACGCGCAGCTACACGGACACTTAAAGTGGATAAGTGACGGGATGGAGATGATTTTCTTTCAATTTTTTTTTTGGTTTTTTTTTGTCCTATTGATTTTCCTATTTTTTGTTAGTTTATTTCTTTTTTTTATTTTATTTTATTCTGTCTTCGGAGCATAGTACATAATTAATTGTTGGACGTCAGGGAAGAGATAAGCGATTCCGATCGCGCAATCGAAAACATCATTGTTACATATATTATACAACTATCTATAGCCTAGCTTATTATCAAACAACAGTTTCACTTTATACATATATGTATTTTGGATTCGATGTACCGTATTTGGTTAGTCTGTTTAGCTATAAAGTGGATATTATTTTTTAAAAAAAGAAGCAAAACGTTTTATTTTCTGTTCGTTCTTTTCCTTTTTGTTTGTTTTTTGGGCGATTTTTAGTTATCTTTTTATACATGTATTCATGGTACGGAAAGAGAGAGCGTGAAAGTTACGCTGCCGCTTGTTTGTTATTCATAGAAAAATTGTATTTAAAGTATTTATTTAAAAATAAAGAAACAAGAAAGAAAAAAAAACAACCACACACCTCAGAACCAAGCATTGAAAGATTTAAATAAATATTTAACCAAATGTTTTGGCCATCGAGCTGAAGAACGTCGCTGAAACCTAGAGATGATTTATTTATTCACAGTTGGCGCCGATCAAGCGGGTGGGAATAGTTGTTTTTTAATGCTGTTGTCCTTGAATTTGTCCTTTGTGCACGGTTTCGGCGTCGCAATCTCGTGCTGTCGCTGTTCGTCTGGCAGCTGCAATTGCACTCGTAACAACTGGTCCACTTGACCACTTAATTGTTTGGCAGCATCAATGGTTTGTTTGAACTTTTGCATTTCATTGAGAAATTGGGTGTAAGTGTCAGACACTCGGTTGAGGATGTCCATTTGCTCGCCGATGATGTCAAGTCCGTCGTTCTTCTGATGATAATCGTACTCGTTGCAAGCGAAATGAGCTTGCAGGCGCAATTCGGCTAATTTGATGCCGATTTGCTGTCGAATCTCCTTTGGGTCGTTCATTCTAAGTACTTACTACCCCGGTATAGCGTGGGCGTGAGCGGCGGTTGCGTGGGACGAATCACACGAATTCAAGGGAAAAAATGCTCGTCAACGGACGCAATGGTTTGTGTTGTAATCAGTTACAATCACAGCTTATTTTTTTTAAATCGTTTGACGTATAACAAATGTCATGTAGCTGGCGCGAGTGGTGCCAAGTCGATTGATAGTTTTAAATCACGTACAGTAAGGTATGACTCCTCACATGATTGATTACGTTGGAGAAAACACATGGAAAATTAAAATTAGGTTTTGTCATGTGTGTTCTAGGTACGAATTGCGTCAGTGCTGGCGTGTGAAATACTGAAATACACGCTGCGCAAGTGAATCACGTAATTCGAGGCTTTCCTTTTTATAAATATAAATATTGAAAGCGTAGGAACGTATGACGCAGGTTGGTATCCGCATTTTCGGAAAAGTTTTTCAGTTTATTTAGGGGGTGTCTTATTTAAAAAAAAACGACCATCAATATACAATACAATAGAAGCGTTAAAAGCTTTGCTAGCACGTGTTTGCGACCGCACGCATCAGAAATTGCTGAAGCTTTCAGAAAACATATGGAACTACATATTTACCATATTCATTTTGGAAACAAGGCACATTGGAAAAATAAGAAATTCAAGCTTGTTTGAGCTTTGATAACAGTGATGAACAGCCTTAGTGGAGAGAAAATATCAATGAATTTGGTTCTCCGTTCAAGCCGTTAGTTGGGGTAAATTTATGTTAATTATCGTCATATATCACATACATATATGTTCCCTTGCTTATGGGCTACTAATCTCTACTTTCATTCCGACGCGTTAAATTCTGAACTCCAGTAGTTTCCCATAAATTGTACAGCTAAAGAGGAAAAAACAGATTGAACATAACTACCAAATAAGATGTCGACGCTACTGAAGCAGATGATCAAATGTACTTGAGCAGATTACTAGATTAGATTTAAATTGAGACTACTAAACTGGAACATCAGGACTATTAAAGCAGATGAAAGACCTTTCTAAAGCAGTTGATGAGCTAAAGTGATTGAGATAATCGAGACTTACAGCAGATGCTCGCGACCAAGTCTATTTAGACAGATGATCGAAGTCGAGATTGCTAAAACAGAAGATCGAGTTCAAGACTAATAAAGCAAATGATCGGGACTGAGGCTACTAATCCGATGATCAAGACTACCAAACCTGACGACCTAGCAGAGGATCAAGACTAATAAAGCAGATGATCGAGACTATAGCAGGTGATCACTATTAAATCAGATGGTCAATACATCCAAACAGATGATCGAGGCCGAAACTCATCCAAACCGATGATCGAGACTACTAAGGCAGATGCTCGAGACTACTAAGGCAGATGATCGAGACTACTAAGGCAGATGATCGAGACTACTACAACATATAATATATAATCGAGCCTGTTAATGCAAATTATCGAGACTACTTAAGTACCATAGATGATCGTGACGGAGGCTATTAAGGCAGATGATCGAGGCCGAAATTACTAAGCCGACGACCGAGAGTGAAACTGCTAGACCGATGACGAGAGGCATATAGCTGAGACTACTGAAGAAGATGATTGAGGTTGAGACTCCTTAGTTAATAATCGTGACTAAGGCAGTTCTAAAATATGTAGTCGAATCTACTGAAGTAGATAATGGGGATTAAAGCAGGTGATCAAGACTATTAAGTCGGCGGACCCCACAAGCGGACCAGTAGGAATGCAGTTAAGTGGGAAGGTTATGGTCCTACACTTCTGACCATAACGACGCCGGGATAAAAAGGAAAAGAAGATCAAGACTATTAAGTAACCCGAGACTCCTAGGCCAATGGTCGAAACTACTAAAACAAAGACTATTAAAGGAGATGATCCGGAATTCTAAGGTTGGTGATTGAGCCTTCCAAAGCAGATGACTATTGCAGCAAATAGCAGATAATCGAGCCTATTAAAGCAGATGCTCAAGACTACGGAGATGACGAAGACCCCCAAATTAGATGATCGACGAAGAGAATTCTAAGCCGTTGATCGATACTTAAGCTGATGATCGAGATTTCTAAAATAGATAGTCGTACTTTTATTTAATTTTAAGACTGTTAAGCAGATGGTCGAGACTACTACACCAGACGATCGATATTCCCATGCCGATGGTCAAGACTAATAAAGCAGATGATTAAGACTATTAAAGCAACTGATGGAGTTTAAGGCTCCGAATGCAGATAATCGAAACTCTTAAAACTGACGATTGATACTATGTATTAATACGGGTGATGAAGACTACTAACTAAAGCTGATGATCGATACTGAGACTTCCAAGCCGATGATCAAGACAAAAGCCGATAATCACACATTATTTGATCGTAGGGGAGACTCCTAAACCAGGCGAGTGATTGAACTAAAACTATTAAAACAGACGATCAAAGTCGAGACAACTACAGAGGTCCGAGAGTAAGACGTTTGCCCAGGATTACGACGCACATTTCGACACAGAATTAAAACCCTTAAAACTCGTATTTGATTTCAAAGGACATATATTTCTGTTGAAAAGAACAAAATGACACACACAATGATTACTTATCCCACTTATTGTTTTAGGTTCTAACCGATGTAAAATTGTCGGGAGAATTGCAAACTTATCGCTTAACCATATATACGTAGTAAAACTTATGAATTTATTCATCGAATAATTCTAGATAAGTATTTCAAGGGGAAAATGTGATTGCTTCGAGTCTACAGAAGGCAGACGCGCGGTTCCAAAAAAGAAATTAAGAGGCCTTAATAATAACAAGAGAAAAATTAAACCTAAATTTGTATTTACGATGAAAAAATAACATAAAATAGATGCATTACACGCGAGAGCAGTAGTTGAATCCTCGATAACTGATTACTCCTTATTGCATTACGATTCTTTGTCACTTAGTTTAGATTTGCATTTACATTTACATAAATCCCCAATCTACGATATAATTTAATGTATTTACTATGATTAGTCTCAATTAATCGTTTTGTTTTTTTTTTTATACTAAAAATAGATTTGTACATGGTTTATCTCACCCCGCGAGCTTCCTATTATTTGCTTTTAATTTTCATTTCAAATGGAATTTAGATAAGCACTTGCTGGACGGGGTCCAGGTGACTGCGTTTTCGGTTGATTGTGTTGTGGGGTTGGAAGAAAGTATTTAGTCGAAATTCAATCTGGAAATGTGAATAATTTACGTGATGCCGTGAAGTAGTTGGTCGTCACTTCCGGGTTACTCATGAGGGCTCGAGAGCACGACGGTCGGGTGCGCTGAGGCGATGTTTGTTTTTGGTTTTGAAATTGTTAGGAATTTGTAGATTGGATAATGAATGTGAATAAATATTTATAATTATTAAAATAAAAATAGTGTAATTAGATCAGTAAATCATATGGTCGGCAATGAAATGCGCCTGCCTTGGATTTTTATTCGTGTGCGCCTCATAATCGCTTGAGGATGCGTTTTTTCTCTTTTATAAGTTTTTCTTTCTTCTTGTCCTGTAGTTTTTTGTCGACGGCGTGCTTTTTGGAGGAGGGTCCGTCATCGTCTTTGGCGTCTGTAGTCTTTGGGGGCTGTAAGTGGACATTCAATGGAATTGTGAGAGAACGATACTGAGCACAACACTAACCTGAGCATGAATTTCAGTCATCATTTTCGCCCTTTGCGAATAGTCATCGTATCGTTCCAAGAGCATCTTGCCAGCTTCCTCGTTCAAGGCTGATTCCGCATTCGGTACAATCAGAAGGCATTTTATGGTGAGGAGGATATGCTTAATGCCCAAATCTGGCTTCCAGTCTTTCTTCAGTGTATTGACGCAAATCTCGCCATTCGATGCGACATTCGGGTGGAAAATCTTCGTTAGGAAGAATGCTTTCGGTGGCGTTTGCGGAAAGTCTTTCCCGAGTGTTAGCTTCACACGAAATGCCCCCCCGCTGTATGGTGTTCCAGCTACAAAGCATATCGCCTAATTAATTTAGTTTTCGTATAATAGCCAATCATACATACATGGTCCTTCGATGACGGCCTGAATGTCCGTTACATCAGTGTCGTTTATTTGAATTTTGATGCCCTCTAGCGGACTGTCGATCAACAAACGCATCTCCTTCATGACCTGGCGAATTGTCTGTGGCGACAGGTTCTCAACATTCGAGATCTACGCAACGAAAAGGGAGAAACAAATTGTTTAATCACAATTTCGCCATTACATTTCCGTAACCAAGTGCGTTTAGCATATTTTCATAAGGTCATCCCGTAAAATGCAAATAAAACAAAAACATAGCAAAACTCATTGTCAAAACACTTACAGAACTCATTTTCTTTTTGTCAAATTTTATCGATCGATTTTTCACACACTTCGGTGTGTAATTTGGCCACGATTTCTATGAGAAACAATTGAGCAAAATGTTGGGTATTTTTGGACGAAATTAGTTTTAGATAAATTGTCGGGGGAACTCGAAAAACTAACAGTTCAAATAAATTAGAATTAATTCCCAGACGAAGAAGGGGCCTCAAGTTATAACAAATAATTATGTGCGCTGTAGATGCGCTTTGACAGCTAGGCAGGTTGTGTATGGGCGGGGGCATAACATTAAGTGTGAGATAGATGGGCGATGGTTACAAGCATGGAAAAAAGCAATCAAATAAAAATAGAACTCACGAAAATGGATTTATAAATATATGAAATCAATGTGAAATGAAATATAAATTAAGCGATCAGAAAGTGCAGGTTTTTGCATCATCGGGAAAGTATCATTGCGACCATGATTGTTTGAATGACGATGTTTATGTCTAACAGGGGATTTCCCTTGTTGCGTGCTACTACCATGCTTTTTTCTAACACTAATCTGACATATTTGCAGCGCATTTACAATCGTTACGGCTAGTAAACAAATGTCAATGGAATTTTTAGTGATTGATCACTTCGAAACCGCGATCGGGTAACATGAGGAACATGTCGTCGGGTACAGATGACCAAATAAGCAGTGAAAAACTCCACATTTTCGCTGATGGTGTCACTGAGATCCTATCAGATTGTATTTAACATTTTCATTTATACTCAATATTCAATAGGCAGAGAGGAGAATATTCAATCTACTTCGATGGCGACCATCAAAAATTGGTTTAACGAGTTTCAACGTGGTCGCACGTCGGTTTTTGATAAGCCACGTCCAGGAAAACGGCTACCACGGAGGATAACGTGACAAAATCGTATTGGCAGACCGCCGATTGAAAGTGCGCGAGACAGCTGAGACAGTAGGCATTTCAAAAGATCGCGTGGGTCATTTTGGGCATGAGAAAGCTGTCGGCGCGATGGGTGCCGCGTTTGCTCACTCCGGACAACAAGCGCAACCGTGAGACCACTTCAGAGCAGTGTTTGACGCTGTTTAAGCGCAATCCGAAGGAGTTTCTGCGCCGTTTCATGACAATCAACGAAACATGGATCCACTGTCACACACCAGAGACCAAGGAACAGTCGAAACAGTGGACTTCACCCGGCGAACGTGCTCCGAAGAAGGCAAAGACTGTCCCATCGGCCGGAAAGGTGATGGCCACCGTTTTCTGGGATTCACAAGGTGTGATCCACATCGACTACCTGGAGAAGGGCAAAACGGTCACAGAGCCCTGTGTACTATGCCAAATTATTGGGCCGATTCGACGCCGAGTTGAAGAAAAACGGCCCCACTTGGCGAAGAAAAAAGTGCTCTTCCACCATGATAACGCACCGGCTGTCGCCAACGCCATCGCCACGGCCAAATTGGTCGAATTGGGCTACGAGCTGCTGTCCCATTCACCGTATTCTCCAGATTTGGCCCCGTGCGGCTTCTTTTTGTTTCCAAACTTGAAAAAGTCACTCGCCGGGCGAGGAGGTTATCGCCGCCACGGTGGCCTACTTTGCAGACCTAGAGAAAACGTATTTTTCAGACGGGTTAAAGAAGTTAGAGCATCGCTGGGTCAAGTGTATCGAGCTAAAAGGAGACTATATTGAAAAATAAATCGCCATTTCTCCAAAATGTTTGTTTTTTTTTTTGTAGGCTAAGTACTTATCGGACCACCCTCATATTATCAGTTAACGAGGAACGTCTATATCCTTTGTCAGAACTATGATTCCACCTTACAAGATTAACAGACGAAAGCATTTATTTACAGTGTCTTATATAAACGGATAAAGACTCTAGTTTTTCTACTTAGGTAATCATTTTCTCTTAAGAAGAGAGAAGTAATCAAGAATGGCTACTATGATTTCCATGACAGTATATAGGTTCAATGCCCCTGATATGGCATTCACCCCGCTTTAGGATATTTTCTGGGTAAGATAAGAAGGATATCTTCAAACGAACTCGTGAACATTATGAATAGAAAGAAAGAAAGGACCCCGAGATCGAGGAGATGAACCGATGCTATTTCAGGTATGACATTGATGATGAAAGTTTTACCAAAAAGTAAAACGGGAATGCTAGGGATATAAAATCAGAGTAGAAACCTGTTTGGCTTTTCAGAGTACAATTTTCGACAGCTTATGCGTACGTCGTGTCAAGGTCAAACATGGTTAGTTAGCATTATCGTTCCATCGTGGAAAGACTTACATCCGAACAATAGTTTAAAATTATTGAATTTTATTA
This sequence comes from Merodon equestris, assembly GCA_958301585.1. Classification (NCBI taxonomy): domain Eukaryota; kingdom Metazoa; phylum Arthropoda; class Insecta; order Diptera; family Syrphidae; genus Merodon; species Merodon equestris. The sequence goes on from OY284415.1 coordinate 8,154,301, forward strand.
TCGAAATTCGGGCTCTGTGGAAATTGTTTTCCACTCCCATCGACCATTTCACGCTCTTCATAATCGACAAATCGACAAATCATCATCAAGCCACTTACCCGTGTGCGTAGAGTGTCTACAGTGTTAAAGAAGACAGCGGTTTGCTCATTCGTCGCTATTCGCAGCGGCTGGGATTGTGTTACTCGACTACGTAGATAATTTTAAGCAAGATCTTAGTCTGAAACCTTATAAAATACAGCATGTCTAAAAACTGAAGCCGAACGACCTGCCACAGCGTCGAGTTTTCAATAAGCCTTAGAAAAAGTGGATGAAAACCCACAAGCTGAACGATGGAACAGCTGAGAAATGAGTTCGGTGAGCAATTTATCTCTTTATCGGCCGGCTGGACTGTGCGATTCAATTCCTTTATACTATTTTTCATGGGGATACGCCAAAGCACTCATCTATGATGATAATACTTTTTCAATTGTAGCCTTGGGCGACAACATTACTCGTGCTTTTAGAGAGAAATAAACTAATATGCTGGAAAAAGTGACTCAAAATTGGACTCTCCACTATTTTTCCAAAAAATAATCTCAAAAGTACAAATGGCAAGCAGCGACTTATAAGACTGACAAAAAATTTTGTATACTTTTAAACCTTTTTTGTGAATTTTTGGCAATTTAAAAACAAACGCTTATAAAATCACATATTAGTAGTGGATACACAGTCAATGCTTATGCAGACTGTATGGCGGCAACCAGGTAGAATGAACACTGAACGATACGAGAGCGAATTCCGTCCAACCGACTTAGATGAGGTTAAGAGTGATAAAAAAGCTGAAGTTCAGCTTTAAGCTGTCGGCATATATGGTCTGCTTGTTGAATCATTTGAAGTAGCTGGAGAAGAGTTGATTGTAAGCCATGGTCGAAGAAAAACATGCCTGATCTCAAAATCCCGTGTGCGTTACATAAAAAAGGATTCCTTTATAACTTCATAGAATATTGGGGCATGAGTCACCTTATAATTAGTTCTTATCAGTGTGGTTTCAAAATAAGAAAGATCAAATATTCGCATTACGCAGACCTAGGAGAAGATCAACGGCTTCAGGTCTAGACATACCCCTTTTTGTTGACTTTGACAATTCCCGCTGCTCCAAATAAAAAAATAAAAAAACGGTGATGAAGTAACCGAGATCTTCGAAGATTAAAAAACAGGATTCAAGCAGAGATGCGACTTTTTCAACGTCGTTCTTGAAAAGACCCTGCAGGACTCATTGGCCAATACAAGAGGCACGATCAATGTCAAGTCTACCAATTGCTTAGTGGTGACGACTCCAGCACTAAAACTAGACGTCTCTAGAAATCTCTAGCCAATTGCTACTTTTTTGGACTTCACATACAAAATAATTGAAATCGTGCCGGCTCAAGAGACTTGATGATTAGTAGCTATAAGTTGTTATTGATAATTTTATGGCATAAGCCAATTGATATGCCAACATCTTCAGCGGCTTCTCTAATTGTGATTGGGCGATCAGCATTGATCATTTCGTTTATTTTAAACATTTTCATCGATTGCAAATGTGCGGTTATCTATAGTAACGGGTGTCCATAGCTCTTGATACCTTGAATGTGCTAAAGGTCTTCTTAAAAACGCTTTGCTGTGATACACTCCATTTGTCTAGCAAAATCGAATGCAAAGTTTCTGATCTATTTTGTAAGCAGATAGTAACCGCCGATCGTACCCAAACACATTTGACCTCTTTAACAGCAGACAAAACAACGGAAAAATCAGGCGAATCGGATTTATACAAACCGCCCCGTTACTTTTTGGACACACTTCGTATTTTGCTTGGCTCTTATTTATCACCTATCCATGTGAGGGCTTTTGCTGACCCTGTTTTTTTGCTCACGTCGTAAGTTGCTTAATTAATGCGACCAGTAAATAAGCCACTTTTTAAAAAGCAATTTTCTTAGCCGAAAGTCTGACTCATAAGATTCGTTCCATGCTGGATGATGGATGTACATAAGTTATGTGATCTGTCCTAAGGGAAGAGATAGCCTCTCAACTGTGTAAATGATTTTCTAAGGTCTTAGGTAATGTTATGTACGCTCTACACAACCGAGCAGCTTTTATGCGGCATTATTATGAAATCAGAAAGATTGTCCTACGATCGTAATCACAGTTACTAACCTCTTCCTCCGAGAGTTTCACATCCAAGCTTCCCTTAATTAACACTTGTTGCCCACTTCGGTAATGCGGGTTGACTACTGTTGCACTTTCATAAAATTGTATTCATCGGCAGCACACAGTCTGAACGTCTTATGTCTTCAAACAATAGGTAACATGCCTCGACTTCTTGGACGGCACAGCGATGTCTTTTGAACCATTACACGAAATACTTTCGCTTGAGAGAGTTCTTTGCATTACCGCATATTCGCAAGGCTTTAGTGGTGGAGAAATTCCCCCCAACGAGTTCGGGCGGAAGAAATGCTTACAAGTGTGATACGTCGATGTAGTCCGAGCACTTTGTTTACCTAATGTAAGCTGGAAATGTTTTTTTGCTGCTTTGTTTTGAATCCATGTTTGGCCAGTGAAAATAGAGTTTAAGTACGCGACGCAACAGTGCACTTTCGTTTGTTACACCGTTCAGTTAGTTCGATAATGACTCCACCGAATAGTGAGGAAAAACTTCAGTTTCCTTTTGAGATAGCTCCAGTCGATCCAGACATCAACGCTGAACTTTTGAATTTTTTCCACGGTAAGGATTTAATATTGAGGAATCATAGAATCAGAGATTTCTTTCTTCCTCAGGCGAGCGTTCTGGATTTGTCCAGGTTGGACCGAAGAAATATTTCTTCCCCCAAAAATACAAAAATGAGGCAGAAGGATTTTACAATTTCCAAGCCAGGGCTAGTGATGTTTGGGTGGCTTCATTCCCTAGATCGGGAACTACATGGACTCAAGAGATGGTTTGGTTGATCGCGAACGATTTGAATTTTAACGACGCCCTATTGACACCTCTGACCCAGAGGTTTCCATTTTTCGAGTTTGTCTTTTTCTGCTTATTGGGATTTCTGGTACATAATTCTTCCTTGCAGGTTCTCAAGCTTCCTCCATCCGGAGCTAAAGAGGAAGTTTCAACAGGAGAATGCTAACGATCGCAGAAAGATCGATTTTATCGAGCAAATTTCTTATCCGGGATACAAGGTTTTGGCGGAGATCGCTTCACAAAGGTTCATTAAGACACATTTCCCGTTTTCACTCTTGCCTCCTAGCGTTATGGAACAGCAAAGCAAGGTAACCCAATAGGATCTTTATAGAAACAATCGAGAATCCTCTGATTTTGAACAACAGGTCATCTATGTGGCTCGGAATCCAAAGGATGTCGCGGTATCGTACTTTCACCTCAATAGACTTTATCGAACTCAAGGATTTGTAGGCGATTTTGAGTGTTACTGGAATTTCTTCGAAAAGAACCTAAGTAAGTCTGTTATCTCCGATGGCTTTTTACACTCTTAAATCCTGCTTTATCCACAGATCCTTGGATGCCATACTGGAGCCACATTGAGGAAGCTGTCAACCATCGTAACCAGCCGAATGTACTATTCCTCTTCTACGAAGATATGATCAGAAATTTAGAGAAAACCCTGCTTAGGATTGCTACCTTCTTAGGCAAGGAAATCAGTGATGAAGGCATGGAGAACCTCGTGAATCATTTAAAAATTTCGAACTTCAAGAACAATTCAGCCGTAAATGGACAAGAAATGAGTGATGTGAAGATTTTGAAAACAGGCGAAGAGGGATTTGTGAGAAATGGATGTGCAGTTGACGGCTGGCAGGCGGAGTATACGGATGAACTGAAAAAGCGTGCGGAAAAATGGATAAGCGAGGGTTCGAGGAGAATAGGTATTGAATTTCCCAAGTGAAGTAGTTTAAAGGAATGTTCGTTACTAATAAAATGTTTGAAATATTTTTATGCCTCCTCTGGTCTTCACTTAGCTCAGTCTATAAAAGCAATACCAGAGTTCAAGTTTATTCAGACATTGATCTTTTAAATCTACTACCGTCCTGAATCTGGGTTTCAATCAGCAAGACCTGTCTGCATGTTCTCTATTTGGATAGCGCTATGGTCCGTGGAGAACTGGAGCCGAAGCTTCTGTCAGTTACCTATGTTGTCGGTGATTCAAATCTTCTTAAAGTTCAAAGAAACCTATGGTTTGTTGCCGACTCCCAATGTTATATTTCGAAATGCTTTCTTAGATAAGTGCGAGTGGGTTTTGTCAGTACCCGCGGAAGGGAAATGTCGTGAAATACGATTTCGATGGGTTGGCTGTTGCGGTATGATATGACCCTATATCATCGACATCGACAGGAAGTCGAGTTTGATCTTTCGTCGGCCTTAATCAGCTGCGTAGACCAGGTTGCCTGCGGTTTTTCTCTACTAAGAGTGTCATGTCTCTGTTGCAACATTCGTACGTCAAAGGAACGTAAGATCGCCCGAAAACATTGCCGCGGACCGTGAAAGTGTACAGCAGATCCCAAGGCAGTCGAATTCCCGCCGTGCACAAAAACTCGGCTTTTTGCAGACTTCAACTTTGCGAATTTTGCGTCGGAACTTGGGCCTACAACCGTACAAGATCCAACTTACCCATATACGACGCTGTTTGTACGCTGACTGGGCTTCGGAGTGTTTTGAAGAGGACCCCGATTGGCCCTCATTTTTAGCGACGAGGCGCATTTTTAGATGAAAGGTTTTGTTAATAAGCAGAATTGCCGCATATGAGAGGACACCAACCCACACGAGCCATGGTGGGAATTTGAATGTAGTCATATTCCATACAAAATGGCCTTTCAAATAGAAATGGAATTTTTTTAAAACTTCACACACAGCTTGATTTATTACATTTCAACATCTCCCCGCCCTTATTGGAAATTCCTTTATACATACATATTATCATATTGAACGAACGACTATGATGCCTTCGTCTTCCTGAATATTATCTCGAAGCATGCTAGGACGAGGTGAGATTCTAAAACGCAACCATAAATTTAATGAAACAGGCTTTCCGCTCAATAGCGTTGTTGAGGCCGTCCTTGGCCCGTTCTTTGCCATCTATTCGTCAAAATAAGAAATATATGGTTGTGCTCGTGCAAACATATTGAAATATATGGATACTGATTGCTTATTCGTTTATCAACTCCTTTGCCGACATCCTTATGATGTTATTTAAGGTTTCTTCTAGGATTCAATATCATTTGAAACTGACTAAATTCCTTTTGATGTTCCCAATAAGTTTATTCGATTTTCTTTCGAGAAATTCAAATCCACCCCTCGATGTAAGCGCAGACAGTCGCACTACATTACCCCGGCAAATGCGCTTCTTTAACCCAGTTTCACCGCCTTGCGTAGTTTGAGTGAGCAAGACAGTACCACCTCGCTCGTTAGCGGCGCACAAACAAAACAAAGTACTTAAGAGACAGAAAAAAAAAAGTCGACGTTCTTGTAAAATTCTGAACTGCCGTAAACGATCAACTCGCAGCGAGATTTGAAATTTGACTTTGTTGAAACGTAATCGGTGCATATATTTTCCATATTTGCACACGTCAGTTGTCTTCTCGGCTTATACGCATCGCGTGAGAGAGAATTCAAGTCACAGTTATTGCAATTATCCAATAAGATTTTCGCGAATCCATCGTAGGACGGAGAATCAGAGAATTACGTTAGAAATGTCACAAGTGGACCAGGTAAGAGGGTGTCTCCTGCGAAATCGATATCCTGCCATAATTACACGTGTATGTGTGTGTTATATTTTCTTTTTCTTTTATTGGTTTCGGAACAGAAACGAGCTTTCAACAAATTGAAGCATGATTTGGAGCGATGGCGTGAGTTAATAGTGCTCGCAAACTCGTTCCTTAAATGGGAAAAAAAATACTATCCCGGGGTGGTGTTCGGTGTAACCACACTGGTGTTCTTGGTATTGTGGCTATTGGATATGTCCACGCTGACATTGATATCACTCGTCGGTTTGCTGCTGGTTACGTTCGACTATGGCTACGGGATATTGGCAAGATTCTTATTCAATCCCGATAATTGGTCGGGCGCGATGGAAAATCAATTCGAGGAGGTGTGCAACGAGATATGCGCTGTTAAAATGAAACTAAGCTCGTGGTATGCGGTGCTTTTCACAGCCAAGGAGCAGAAATCCACCATGGTAAGTTAATGTCCTGATGATTGCTCAAGAATTTGCCTTATAAAATGTCTACCATTTCCTCCCTCTGAAAAACAGTTCCTCATAGTAGTGAGCACAATATTGCTTGGTCTTGCCTGGGTCGGTGCCGTCATTGACAATCTGTTGCTGACGTATCTTATAACCATTACCGGCGTCATGTATCCCGGACTCCAACATCACGGCTTCATCGGCACCGTGAAGGATCAGTTCGGCAGCATAATATCCTCCAAGATCCAACAGATCAAAGAGAAAACAACCAAAGCAGAATAGAATGTTTGTGTGGATGATTCCGTTTTTTTTTCATTTAGATATTTGCTTCAGCTTATTGCACTCGCGCGTAACCAAACGAAAAGACAAAAAATTGCATTTTATTTATCGAATAGATGTTGGTGATCACGAGATCGGTTCAGTGTGCCCTCCGTGGACGCCTTCGATTGACCAATAACTTTGATATCTACGAGTAGAGATAGTACAGGTGTATTTAAGTGTAGGAAGCGTTTTAAAAAGACATCAATGCTACGGCGACATCACAGCTCATATTATTTGTATTACCTCATGTGGATTAATCCTTCACCATACCGTAATGTTTAGTTGTTTGTGTTTTTTTCTTCTTTGGATTGATTTCTGCATTAATGTACACATATACGTGCGATGGGAGAGAGTTGTATGGAATTGATTCTCTGCCTTTGTCGCGTATGAATAGGTCATTAAACACTTAGGTGTAAGGTATTTGATTTGTGATTTATGATTAAATTATTAATTAATATTAAATATGGATAATTAAGGTAATCAAATGAATTCGATCAATAAACGAGAGATATAAAGAGTAATTGGATTTGTCTTGGGAGGGTTGGGCGTGAGTCATAGATATTGACAAGGAAATGTGAGATTAAAAGGATGGGCAACCAAATAAGGAAGATTCTATTGGGCGTATCACATGACATGCATCGAACCGGATGTGATTTGAATTTTAATCGAACAATAGATGTGAATCAATACGATTTTATTTGCTTGACTGATACAAGAGGTAGGGATATCGTCATCTTTTTGCCTATGACTCATCGAAGCACAATATTGGTTTTAGTATTTGGTCCTATTCGTATTGAATTTTTGATTAGCTATTTCTTACCGTGACGTTATCCATATTTGTTTCTACAAGTCAAAATTACAAGCCTAATCTGTCGAGATTGCGACTTACTCATAATTTTATGTTTAGCTGACAACACTGAATGAATCAGTGAATGATTGACTGTTAAACTAAGTGAAGTTGACAACATTACACCAGATATCCGGGACTGCCGGGTAAGCATCAATTCGCTCTTTAACTTATTTCAGTCAGGACTTGAATGGTCCTTGGGAATTGTGGTTCCACAGTTTTATCAATGTGTAAAACGAACATGTCAGTGCTACAAAGTCAGATTGAAGTCTACGGAGATGGCATGTACAAGTAGGTAAATGCTGTTAGAGTGTGATACCGACTAAAATGGCTCTATAGTTCGGGTGAACCCGAATCCCCATCAACAAGCCTCTTCGGGCCGTAGCAGTTATGTCTATTCGCTCTATATGGCCCTGCAATTTTAGGCGTTGGTTGTTATTTGCAATACTAATCGCATCGCCTGTGTCGTTGCCATTTGCCACTATTTGGCAAATAAGAGAATTTAATTATTTGGTTTTGCTCTCATTTATCCTCTGGACCACTTTAGCTCCCACATCCTTAATCCCTCTACACCCGCCCTATCTAACACCTCTGCTACAGCCAGATCCACATCTCTCTCACCACCTTCAAACCAATTTCCTTCAACATCAGTCCCCTCCAAATCTTTCGTTGATCCCCTACTGCCACCCTCAGTCAAACTTAATGCCCCTTTTAATTTCAACAACCTTACCGTAAATGATGCCATATCTATATTCTACAAAGAAATATTTATTCCCTTCTCCCTTTATGTACCCTTTTCTCGACATAAAACCTCCTCCACCTCCCCTCCATGGTATAATCGCAGGCTCCGTTCTTTGAGAAACAAACGGAACAAGCTCTGGACAACTTTTCTTCGTACTCAATCCCCAAATGACTTCTCGAACTATTTCGGTACTTACCTGCATTTTGTAGAGCTTTATAAATCTCTCTATCAACACTACTTAGTTGAGATGCAAACGAACCTTATAAATAATCCCAAGTCCTTCTTTCAATTCGTTAATCACAAAAGAAAATCTGATGGCTACCCAAACTCACTCTCCTTCAATAATGAAACTTCCAATGATCCTCATTACATCGCCAACCTTTTTGCCACATTTTTCAATCAATCTTTTACCCATGATTCCTTTGCACCCGATCATACCAATTTCAATTATTTACCAAACTTCTCCTTTGGACCATTTCTCCCTCGTAGTGTCGACCCCGTTATCATCGAAGAAAGATTAAAGCAACTTAACGATGAATTCACCCCTGGCCCCGACGGCCTTCCAGCTATATTTTTAAAAAAATGTTTCTCCTCCCTTTCTCTACCTCTCTCAAAAATCTTCAGCCTATCCCTTTCCCAAGGTGAATTTCCCCGGATATGGAAAACCTCTTTTATAACACCTATACACAAAAAGGGTCCGAAGAATGACATTAACAACTACCGTCCCATTGCCAAACTGTCTCATATACCCAACATTTTCGAAAGTATTTGTATGATAATTTAAGTTTTCAATGCAAGTCTTTAATCTCCCCCAGACAGCACGGCTTCCTTAAAGGCAGGTCTACAACCACAAACCTTATTGAATTCGTTTCCTTCACCCTTTCAGCCTTAGAAAATGGCAAGGAAGTCGATGTTATCTCAACTGAACTCAGTAAGGCCTTCGATAAAATTTCACACAGATTAATACTCTTCAAACTGTCTTCTCTTGTCTTCGAGCCCATCTTATTTCCTCTTACCTGGAAAATCGCAACTATAGCGTTCGCTTTAGATCTGCCCTCTCTAACCCCTTCCTTGCTTCCTCCGGTGTCCCCCAAGGCAGTCATTTAGGCCCGCTTCTTTTTATCCTCACCATTAACGATATTGAAATGGTTATCAAACATTCCCACATCTCTCTATATGCCGACGATGCTAAATTCTTTAAGATCATTTCCTCAGAACATGAGTCTTCCCTTATTCAATCGGACCTCAAGAGCTTTTCCAACCTGGTGCTCCAAGAACTGCCTCGACCTTAACATTTCAAAGTGTCAATCTATTACTTTCTCCCGCAAACGTAACAAACCTCCTCCCCGCCTCTACTTTCTCCATAATCAACCCCTTTCCACCGTTCAAGTGATCCGTGATCTTGGTGTATTATGCGACCAGGAACTCAATTTCCTTGCACATATCAGAGATACAATTCTTAAGGCCAATTCTGCACTCGGCTTCGTGAAACGATGGTCTAAAGAATTTTCCAATCCCTACGTCACTCGGTCTCTTTACATAACCTTTGTTCGCCCTATTCTCGAATACGCGTCTCAAGTGTGGTCTCCTTACTATCATTCACACATTTCCAGAATTGAGAGTGTCCAACGTCGTTTTCTCCGTTTTGCTCTTCGCGGCTTACCCTGGGACAATCCTCTAATCCTACCTCCTTATCAAGACCGTCTAAAACTTATTAATTTGAGCTCGCTGGAAGAACGAAGAAGGATATCCGACATCCTTTTTATCCACCGACTCCTCTCAGGTACCATCGACTGCGCGTCCCTTTATAACTCCATCTTTTTTAACACTAACCCTCGTAATACACGAAATCCACGTCTCTTTTATGTACCCACCTCTCGTACCTCCTATGGCTCCTATGAACCTATCTCCCGTATGCTGCGGAATGTTAATGCGAAAAACTGTTTCGACTTTAACATCAGCACTCCTTGTTTAAAACTCCGTCTCAATCGCCATCTTTCTTAGTCTCTTAGATTGTAAGTTAAATTAAGTATGTAGCTTGAATTAAGCACAATAAAATGGGAGTATAGCCCCCACCAAAATCACCAAAATCAAAAATCATTGCTGCTTGCTCTCCATGTACTTTAAACAGTTAATCGAAATATCTCCTCCATTGGGTTACAACCCTTTCGTTGTTCGAAATGAGTTTCCCATTATAATTGCGTATAGCGTTTAGCCTTGCATTCCTTGCCCTCGAGTTTTTCGCCCTACAATCTTCCTGATGGTTAGCAAACTTTTCTCTTTGCCATTGTCGTTTTTCATCGCGAAGGAGATTGATGACTTTTTCTCGTAAGGTTGATATCATGCACGCGTGATCTCTCCACTATTTTCCAAGGCTTGAAGTCTTAGGACATTGCATTGATAAGAACCTTTATTTGGTTTTACTCTCATTTACCCTCTGACCGATTTCGCTTCAATGCTTTCAAACGCTTCACTGATGTTTCGCTTCTTTCATCCATTCATGTCAATGTCATCTGCTTATTCAGCAATTGTATAAATTTTAAATAGATCGTGCTTTTAAACGCCTTAGAATACGTCACTCGACTATACAACAAACGCGTGGGGCAAATTAAATTTCAAGTGACTTAGAAAATAAAAGATACTGTTCAAGAGCATTTCCAAAACTTTTAATCTAGTTTGGCATATGGCGCTGCTTACAAACTTAACAAAACCGTACCATCATTTTCACTTGCTACTTAAGAGCTACATACCTTGACCAGTGGCAATTATATGTAAAATACGAAAACCAATACTCCACACTGCACGTCGTACAAGCTGGCGTTCCCCAGGGCAGCATATTGGGGCCACTACTTTACTTGATATGCACAGGCGATATATCTACTACGACAGCGCAAAATGGTAGCTACATTTACCGACGACACAATCATTTTGCAAGCAACCAAAGACGTAACAGTTGCAAGTAGTGTAGTGGAATTTTTCATCCCGAAACCATATTGATTGTATCAACATGTTCAGGAATCGTTTCAGAAGTTCAAACAGCAATACGAAGAAGTTCTTATAAGAAGATTTATGGTTCTATAGCTGGCGCCGTAATAGATATCCTCTTTCTTGTACACCGGGGGAAGGTTGCTGAGATTTCAATAATCCGGCATGCTCCTCCAACAATATCTTATAGATAAGTTGCTGGATGCCAACTCATCCTCAGTTACTATAAACAGGGCAGTTCGTCTATGCCAGTAGTTTTTTTAGAATTCAGGTCTAAGTCGAGAGGACAGATTACTTGTTCGATTTCATCCAGTGTGAATGATAAGTCTGTCTGACAATGGCATTTAGACTATCCTCACCGTTATACAGTCTGCAGAAATGCTCTTTCTATATTCCAATATCGTTTGTTCAATTATCAATTATCGTTTGTTCTATATTTGAATATCGTTTGTGTTTGTGATGCAGCGTTTTTCTACAAAGGGGGTCTACACTCGTCGTCAAGCCGGAAGTCTCTGGAAGCGCCTCGAAAAATTCTCCCTTGTCGACCTATGTTTTCTGCGAACTGCTAGAGAGAGATACGAGGGTGGTCCGATAAGTACTTAGCCTACAAAAGAAAAACAAACATTTTGGAGAAATGGCGATTTATTTCTCATTATAGTCTCTTTTTAGCTCGATACACTTGACCCAGCGATGCTCCAACTTCTTTAAACCGTCTGAAAAATGCGATTTCTCGAGGTCTGCAAAGTAGGCCTCCGTGGCGGCGATGACCTCCTCATTCGACTGAAATTTCTGCCCGGCGAGTGACTTTTTCAAGTTTGTAAACAAAAAGAGGTCACACGGGGCCAAATCTGGAGAAAACGGTGGATGGGGCAGCAGTTCGTAGTCCAATTCGACCAATTTGGCCGTGGCGAGGGCGGAGGTGTGAACCGGTGCGTTACCATGGAAGAGCACTTTTTTCTTCGCCAAGTGGGCCCGTTTTTTCTTCAATTCGGCGTCGAATCGGCCCAATAATTTGCCATAGTACAGCCCTGTGACCGTTTTGCCCTTGTCCAGGTAATCGATGTGGATCACACCCTGTGAATCCCAGAAAACGGTGGCCATCACCTTTCCGGCCAATGGGACAGTCTTTGCCTTCTTCGGAGCACGTTCGCCACGTGAAGTCCACTGTTTCGACTGTTCCTTGGTCTCTGGTGTGTACCAGTGGATCCATGTTTCGTCGATTGTCACGAAACGACGCAGAAACTCCTTCGGATTGCGCAAACGCGGCACCCATCGCGCCGACAGCTTTCTCATGCCCAAAATTTCATGCAGGATTTGACCCACGCGATCTTTTGAAATGCTTACTGTCTCAGCTATCTCGCGCATACGAGATCGTGGACTTTTGTCACGTTATCCTCCGTGGTAGCCGTTTTCGGGGCACCTGGATGTGGCTCATTTAAAACCGACGTACGACCACGTTGAAACTCGTTAAACCAATTTTCGATGGTCGCCATCGAAGGAGAAGAGTCACCGTACACAGCATCCAAACGCTCTTCGATTTCGCTGCGCGATTTCCCCTCCAAAAACTAGAATCGAATCACCGACCGATATTGCTCTTTTTCCATTTTTCTAAAATACGCGGACACTCCCGCTTCCACACGCGGGCAAAACAAAACTACGAGTCCGATCCAGCTGAAATTTCGACAGTAGCCGTCTACTAAAGGGTCCGCCATCTAACGTTTTTTTTTTTCAAGTAGTGCTTATTTCGTGAATGGTAACACTTAGCTCATGTCTGATTTGACAGATAATTAGTTTTATCCTTCCGCTGAACGAATATGGTTGTGTATACGCTTGAACAACGCTGGAAAATATTGCGACATTACTTTGAAAATCATGGTAATGTTGCAGAATGTGTGCGAAAATTGCGTACGGATTTTGGAAGAAGAGAAGCACCGTCAGCTCCGTATGTTCGTTATCTTGTGAAAAAAGTGAAAGGAACTGGCATCCTCATCGATAAACCAAAGCGTGAAAAGCCAAAAACAGTGCGTACACCCGAGAATATTGCTGCTGCGGCAGAAAGTGTGCGTGAAGCGCCATCAACATCAATTCACCGTCGTTCTCAACAATTGAACATTTCGGAGACATCATTGAGACGAATTTTGCATAAAGACCTTGGTATGACGCCATACAAAGTCCAATTGGTTCAGGAGTTGAAGCCAACTGACCATCCAATGCGTTTTCGCTTCGCTAAGTGGGCCTGCGATCGACTTACAGAAGATGCCGATTTTGCCAAAAAAATCATCTTTTCAGATGAAGCTCATTTTGATCTTGGCGGGTATGTAAACAAGCAAAATTGTCGCATTTGGGGCACAGAAAACCCGCACGCCGGTGAAAAGCCGGTGCACCCAAAACGAGCCACTGTTTGGTGCGGATTTTGGTCCAGAGGCATAATTGGGCCATTTTTCTTCGAAAATGAGCAAGAAGTGGCCGTTACAGTCAATGGCGATCGTTATCGGGCCATGTTGAACGAATTTTTGTTCACAAAAATTGAAGAGGAGGATATTGGCAACATTTGGTTTCAACAGGACGGCGCTACGTGCCACACAGCCGAAGCTACACTCGATGTTTTGCGCCCTGTTTTTGAAGATCGCATTATCAGCCGCAGAGCTGCGATTTGACACCGTTGGACTATTATTTGTGGGGTGCCGTCAAAGATAAGTGTTACGCCGACAAGCCAGAGACAATTGACGCTTTAAAGGACTATATTCGTGAAGCCATTGGTGAAATACAGCTGCACACAATCGATAATGTGCTTAAAAATTGGACCGATCGTGTAGGCTACTGCATGGCCAGCCGAGGCAGCCATTTGAATGAAATTATTTTCCATTATTAACCGGAAGGATTGTACTTTCAAATAAAAAAATAAATTTGAGAAAATATTCAGTAGTTTTTTTTATGGCATTTTCAAAAAAAAAAAAAAATTATTTGGCGGACCCTTTAGAATGTACTACACGACAGTAAGTTGCTCTTGCGATACTGGCGCCATCTGGCAGTGAGGCTAAGTACTTATCGGACCACCCTCGTATGTTCGGTCATCAAATTGACTGGCGATCTCTTGCGTCTGCAGTTTTTCAATGTCAAGTCGCTTTTGCTTTTGTGATCATTAAGGCAGAATGAGCTAAGGTAGATCTAATAATAAACCAGGTATGGCAAATAAAGTGCTGTCGGCGTTTTGGTTTTGAAGTAGCCAGATTCTTCATTTGGGCTCGGGAGCTATATTTTTTCACTTGAATTTTGTCGATAGAAAGCCGAGACTGTTCCATGTATGACGGAGAATAAGAAAAGGCCTTCAACAATGAACTATATGAGCTGTATAACGATTTCCATTAAGACAACTTAGACGCAGTTTGAAAAGCTTTTATGAGTAAAACTAAAAGCTAAATGTTGATGCAGGCTGCGTCTCCTGAAAAGGCTCATAAGTCATCGATGATTGCTTAGATCTCAGTAGAACCTAGAATTTCATGGAATAATATTTTTGTTGCATTCTTATCAATATATTCTGTTCTTATTATTATTTTTCCGTTGACCCACGTCCACTTATCACCCGCAACAATTCGGGTTTGGTCACGATAAGGCAATCTCTTGAATAAACAATGAATGGAATTGTTATTGTTAAGGTGTTATTTAGGTAAACACTAATGGCGATACCGTCCCTTAAGGCTATTACTATTGTCGATTTCTCTTACGTGTGCAGGTGCACCCTATTTCCACTATAGGTACTCATAACAATAAACCTTAATTGCATCAACTCGCCTACACTCCGAAGTTCTCCTTCAAATTACCATTGTGTTGCGCCACCCCTTGTCTTTCAACCACGTATATCATAGCGGCTGACTCCTTTACTTCAGCAGCGGGCACGCATAAATTAATTTCGATGATGATTTAATCGAATCCGCCGAATACGCGGATGCACCGTTTCTGACAAAATTCCATGGCAACGCCGTTGGAGCTCCTACCATACCAAAGCACTCCCACACCCCGGCTCTTGAGAACAACTCACCACAATCAGCGGTTCAAAACATTCGTCATTGGAGCGATTTCCTAACCAAGTCACGTAGCTAATTAAGCTTACAACTTTACTACCGTCCACACCCCGAACCCGTTCGTATCTAGGCCGTTGGATGGATTGTGGTTTTCTGGTCTCCACTGCATCGGAAGGGCATTCAAATCAACTCTGTTCCTATCTCTTGCCTTATTCAAAACCAGATTCACGTTCATATATGGAAAGAGTCGTGCCCGTGGTGTCGTATATGGTGAAGGCACACAAGCATTTGTCACTAGTCATCCCCAAACAACCATCACAGCCACCACTATCGTCGCTAGCGCCACTAGCAGGAAGTGAAGTAAATCACGGTCGTGTATATTGGCGAGGTGGATGATGAAAGGCGCCAACTGATACACGCCCGCCGAGGAGGTGCTCACTTTCACGCTGTGGGAACCAAATTAACAATTTACAACTTTGCAAAGTTTAATTGAAAATGATGTGAACTCGTGCACTGACTGAATATTAAATGCACGCATCCCATCCCTACTTCATAGCCATCCTCACACCCTTGCACACGCTATTCCTGCCACTTGCAGGACCACGACAACGGCCACGACCCGGTCCTGATGCTGGTCTTTCATGAATTATTGCACATCAGTAACTTCGTACACCGGCCGACGCGTGTTCCGGCGTCATGGCGGCAGTAGGTTGCTGCAGAGTGTAGCTCATTAAAATCTGATTACCAGGCTCTCATTTTTCATAGGATCGAGCCATTCGACAGAAATAGGCCGTGTAATTGAAATGGATGCATGCCCGGTGCTTAAGGCGCCATCCATGGGAAGGTCACTGCCGAGTGAGGGGGCAGATCTCTTTAACTCGATGGCAACGATGAAACCAAGTCGGGGCATAGCCTACTTTGTGTGTAAAGTCGGACAAGCGAAACAATTAAATTGCCATTCAAATGAGTCTACCGCCAGGGATTGGAGGTCGATGGAACAATGATGTCGGAGAAAAATGATGCAGATAAAAAGCACGCTTTGTTGCTTTGTTGTTTTCTTATTTTGTTTTCAATTTTCATGAAGTTGATGGTACTTGACATAGTTGAATATGAAGCGATGGTAATTCTTTGCTTCCTAGCAATGGCACAATGCAGTTCTAGGTCCAGCTTCCCCAGCTTCGTGCAGGTACACGAGTCTGTGCAACAAGAGTAGGATGTGCGAGACTCCCGAGAAAGTTTCAGAATTTTCTTCTCCGCTTTTTTACTTGATTACATGAATATTTAATAAATGTTACAGTTTTTTTTGGATTTATGACATTCTTTTGTTGTTGTTTTTCAACTGTGCTTAACGCAAGTTTGTTGTTCGCCGAGGAGGGACTCTGGAAAAAAGTTGGTTGAACTAAATGAACAATCAAGTTACGAACGAGCTTCGGAGCGTGGTCGTTTCGTTCTTTTTAGTGGTTTTGTTTGTTTTCGAAGGAAATTGGAAAATGGGCAGCGACAGTTTAGGGTAGGTGATGGACAGTTGCGAACTTGTGCTTAATCCATAGAACGTTTTATTAAAGTAACAATTTTAATTAAAATTTCTATTAGCTTAGGATGGGACAACTACGCAGTATCATGGATCATCATCATAAGGATAATGATAAGTGTGTTTGGAAGAAGAGTTAAATTTGGTTGTCATCGGCTAGATTTTTTTCGTTTTACTGAGGTTAATCGAAACATCATTATGGTCAGGGAGAGTTTCTTATTTCATGTTAGTGACTCTGTTCTAAAGGAGCATAGTACGAGATATGCACATGTTTTAAAGTAACGGACTGAGAATCTTTTGTATGTTTTCTTTATTTTAACCATAAAAAGTCACCGGTCTGGTTACATGCCTATGGATCCAAAGCTGAGAGACCGTGTTACAAAAGACGATCAGAAATGAAATGAATTTGAAATGCTTGGTTTGTAATGACCCTGATTCAGCCCGAACTGTAACAACATTACTAAAGAGGCATTGATTTTACAACCTCTAACTGGCTAGTGAACACAATAATTCACTTAGTACGCGGGAATGCGTTCTTGGAATGCTGATTCCACCTTCATCACTATCACCATAGATGAATTTGTAGTCATACCATCCACAAATCTAAAAAGAGCATGTGAGTGCAGAGTCAACTGCAACTTTTCTTGATCTTGGGGGATGCTCTACGTGATGTCGATGAAAGCTGTGTAGGTACTTTACATCTTTCAGCGACATTCTCAATCACGCTAGCTCATGAAGTTTACTCTAAATAAATCAAACAGAAGAAAATGCTTAAATATTTATATATCTCTTCTATATGAGTGGTTTTCCCGATGCCTTCCTAACAAAGTGATTGAGGAGAACAAAATGCGGATCACTTATGTCTAGACCAAGCCATCGTCATACGAATAAATCGATGAGCGGCCTAAACAAACAACACCATCATCATCAGAGCAGCAACAAGCGCATCAGAGCAAACGAGCAATCCAGAAGGATTGCCGCTTCATCAGGCGCAAAGAACGACGGGCGTTCAACGGCGCAATCGTTCAATGTGCGTATGTGCCACCAGCAACGAGAGCGCAGCCAATACCAACCCTTGGCAACGGCATGCTTTCGTAACGTGCATACATACATACATCGCATCAGAACAAAGAGCAGCCCAGAAGGAAGTACCGGTTCACCAGGTGCAAAGAACGAACGCAAAGAGAAGGAGCGGTAACAACTGAGAGAAGAACCACAATCAGCGCAACGACTACAGCTGAACCAAAAGAGACGAGTTAGTGCATATGTGATGGGCACATATCCCGTTCTTTATTCCTTTACGAGCGTTCGACCAGTGCGGTCGATATCAAATACAGTCCACAATAAATCATTTCATAAAATCGTTGTTCACTTTCATTTGAGTTATTGAACAATTAGTTTAGATTAGGTCTTATACGTCCTCTTTCAGCTCAACCCTTAAGAAATATTTCTTAATTTTTCTCGACCTAACCCGCTTTTTCTCTAAAAAAATCCTAAATCAATAACTACTTTGGATCTCCTCTTACCCCTCATCGCTCAAATATGTAATTCCGAGCGCTCTCATTTAAATCCGACTCAACACAATCCAAACTCCTTCAAACCCGCCGCCGTCTCCTGGCTCACATATCATGCTAATAAAACTCCTCCCTCCTCCCTCAACCATCAGAATCGTTTAACCAATCGTTTATACTTTAATTTTATTAACTCTCACACTTTCAGATCAACTTCTTCTATCTCTTCCGCTTCGCTCAACAGTCCCGTCAGTCTCTTTTCACCCTTTCAGACTAGATTTACTCCTCTCTCTCACAGTATTACTTACCAAATACCTTGTCGAAATTAACGCTGAAAATCGATATGTCATGTCAGGTTTGAGAAACGGAAGAGTTTACGAAAACGTACGTCTCAATCTTGCCTACCTTCACGACAAAACTGCATTGACGGCAAAACCAAAACTAACATCGTGGCATCGATCCACCAAGAATTGATCCAACTTACCCTCACGAATTAAAGAATAGCATTGCTCACGTCAGCCGCAACGTGTAGTGCTTTTCACGCCTGTAGAGAATTCGTTTCAACTTTAAGAAATTGTTCTCAGGTCTAGCTTGGGTACCTTTGTATCTCTCCATCAATCGGACAGTTCACCAAAATACATTTCCTTTTATTACCAGAATGGCAGAGGATTGCGCGCCAAAATTTCCGAAGCACTCCTCGATTCCTAAAAAATGTCTTACGACATTTTAGTCCTGAGTGATATTAATCTATACCCCAATATCGGAGACAGTGATTATTCACATCAGATTTAACTCTGATTTGAAGTGATGGCCACGACAATTCTGCCCATCCATTATCTTCCAAATCGTCAAACTCCGCTGATTTCAATTTTACAGACGCCTTCCTAACTTTTTCGAAACGGAAACTCTACCTTGCCTACTGTTACATTCGTCCCTCACTACCCACTTATTGTTATTAACTAGCCATCGACTTAAAACATTTTATATTTGATATCGTTGATAATGACATTATCATCGCCTGAGGAGATTTCAACCTTCCGTATTTGAAATCGACTCACTTTGTCGCGACGAGACGAGATATACCATAAGTCTGGTAAGAAAATTGTCTTCAAAGATCGTCTCTGCGATCTTCTGCCTCTTTTCCAACTTGACCTGATATTTTCACCTGATGCTGAAAACTGCGTTATTACCGCAAGTAACTACCTCCTCTCTATCTTGGATCCGCTGCATCCATCTTATCGGAAACACTTTCATTTTTTTTTGTGCATTTCTTCAGCCAATCGTTCACTGAACAGACAGACGTCACTCAAAGAATAACTACTCGTCCGGTTCTAACTGCCTCTCTGTCGTAGTTAAAAAAAAGTCTTGCCAACCATCTGTTCCTACCTTTAACGGCTTATTTAAAAGTTCCATTTTCCAGAGACTCTATCCCTAGTGTTAGGAAAATGCTTAATTCATCCCAATCCACAAAAACGAACGAAAGAATGAGGTGTCTAACTATGGCCCTAGAGCGCTAGACCTTCTTGCATTCCCAAATCGTCTTCGATATAACATCGTTCGACATCCACTTTATTGAGTTCGTCTCACAATCATTGTAGGCACTATAGGATGGCAAACAAGTAGACGTTGTTGTTAAAGGTTTCCGACAAAATCTCGCATCAAATTATACTTCTTAAATTCACTGCTTTTGGTTGGTAGGATGAAATCCTACCTTGAGAATCGTGAGTAGTTATTTTCCTTTATTTTTAATTCAATTAATGCCAACTACGGAGTCCCTCAAGGAAGCCATCTCGCCCCACTGATATTAAAGCTGGTCATTTATAATGTTAACACCAAGAGCTCTCATCTTTTCTTATGTACTGATGATATGCTATGATATCGGACCTAAATAGGGTCACTATTTTGTAGTAAAAAAAAAACATTTCAGCCGGATCGGACTCTTAGTTTTGTTTTGACCGCGTGTGGAAGCGAGAGTGTCCGCGGATTTTAGAAAAATGGAAAAAGGGCAATATCGGTCGGTGATTCGATTCCTGTTTTTGGAAGGGAAATCGCGCAGCGAAATCAAAGAGCGTTTGGATGCTGTGTACGGTGACTCTTCTCCTTCGATGGCGACCATCGAAAATTGGTTTAACGAGTTTCAACGTGGTCGTACGTCGGTTTTTGATGAGCCACATCCAGGTGCCCCGAAAACGGCTACCACGGAGGATAACGTGACAAAAATCCACGATCTCGAATGCGCGAGATAGCTGAGACAGTAGGCATTTCAAAACATCGCGTGGGTCATATCCTGCATGAAACTTTGGGCCTGAGAAAGCTGTCGGCGCGATGGGTGCCGCGTTTGCTCACTCAGGACAACAAGCGCAACCGTGAGACCACTTCAGAGCAGTGTTTGACGCTGTTTAAGCGCAATCCGAAGGAGTTTCTGCGTCGTTTCGTGACAGTCGACGAAACATGGATCCACTGGTACACACCAGAGACCAAAGAACAGTCGAAACAGTGGACTTCACGCGGCGAACGTGCTCCGAAGAAGGCGAAGACTGCCCCATCGGCCGGAAAGGTGATGGCCACCGTTTTCTGGGATTCTCAAGGTGTGATCCACATCGACTACCTGGAGAAGGGCAAAACGGTCACAGGGCTGTGCTATGCCAAATTATTGGGCCGATTCGACGCCGAATTGAAGAAAAAACGGCCCCACTTGGCGAAGTAAAAGTGTTCTTCCACCATGATAACGCACCGGCTCACACCTCCGCCCTCGCCACGGCCAAATTGGTCGAATTGGGCTACGAACTGCTGCCCCATCCACCGTATTCTCCAGATTTGGCCTCGTGCGACTTCTTTTCGTTTACAAACTTGAAAAAGTCACTCGTCGAGCAGAAATTTCAGTCGAATGAGTAGGAGTAGGAGAATGAGTATCGACGCCACGGAGGCCTACTTTGCAGAACTCGAGAAGACGTATTTTTCGGACGGGTTAAAGAAGTTGGAGCATCGCTGGGTCAAGTGTATCGCGCTAAAAGGAGACTATATTGAAAAATAAATCACCATTTCTCAAAAATTTTTGTTTTTTTTTTATACATCAGGTTGATTCACTCGATGTTTTCTTTTTTATGTTCATGACTTGTTTGAAACATGATAGTAAACGTGTATTTGTCCGTTGTTAGCTATCAAAGATGTTACATGTAGCCCGGTACGATCACACTCTTGATAGTTCGAATCTGCATTGTAGAAAGAAGTCTGTGGCGTATAGGTTCGAATATAATAATTAAGTAACGGCGGCCAGGTTCAATCAGTGTAAAAGGGCCGCAACTCCTTTGATATTGCAGAGATTTTTGAAGTATTCCAATTCAATTTGTGGAGTTGAGATAATTGACTTTATTGGTCAAGCTAAGTTGATCATAAAGGAAACTTTTACCATAATGCGCTTAACGTACGGACTTTTCTTTAACTGGATGTTGAGACAGCTGAGCCGGTGATTACTAAACACGCCAGGATTCTGGCGATATGGTAGACGACGTCTATTTAAAGGGTCTTGTGATTAGCCTCTACCAGGATTTTCGAGATATCCTGTACCTGGTTGATGTGATCCACCCATTGTTGGCTGCGGTTAGGAAATGTTGGAGGATATTTGACTTAGAATGTTTCAGTGGAAGATCCACAAGCTTGGCGGTGGTTCTTCTAGGTCGCTGTGGCCTAAAACCTAGCAGAGCGAGCCTGATTCCGTTGCAGGCGCTTCAATTTCTTCCTTTTATTGCCCCCTTAGTCTGACAGAAGCCCTTGCTGGGGTTTGGGTTTTGCTGGCGACTTGGTAATCACTATACCTTTGACTATGTTGTGGGAGTAGGATGTATTGATGGTCTTGTATGCCTAGTATGGCTGGTATTTCTATTTAAACGTGATTCTACTTCGAGTTCCACCTCGGAGCCTTCAGTGCAAATTGGGAGGTGATAACCTACCATTTCTCTTTGGATGGAAGTGAAAATGTGCGATGCTGTTGAAATCAATAGAGGGAATGGTTGTTGGAGCTTACTTCCTTGAATCTGATAGTAGCATAGGTAGTTGTTTAGCATTATGTTAAGTATTTTGGTGGGAAATGATCTCATGAACGGCCATCAAACCAGCGAGCTACATATAGTTGAAGATGAGGCAGATAACTCCTGTGTGCGTCTATAAAGTTAACATAGGTCCTCACCTTTTACTCAAATTTTTGCTGTAGATAGTCGATATTGTATTTGCAGCAAAGCTTCGGATCTGGGACGATGGCCACATATTTGAGCTGGAAATTAAGGATGGAGTCTGTTTGTTTAGTAGTGGAACGGTATTTTCGGGCACGTTTGACTGTTTTTTTTTTTCTTAATTCATTTTTAATATTCATTTCTTACAACTATCTTACGCGCTAGACAAAAATGATTAAACTAGCTTAAATAACGTATAACTACCTCACTGGCCCTATACGGACACTCTAAAGTAAGAAGAACTGATTAAATTATACCTTTCGGTCTTATGAAAAACAAAAAAATTATGACAATTAAAATAATTTGAAACTTAAGCTAAGAAAATATTTGTTAATAAAAACTTAGCATCTGATTTTTATTATTTTTTTTTATATTTAAAACTTACACCTAAGTAAAAACTATTGTAGCTTAACCTACCTTAACTGAAATATATATACAAAAATATATACATGATATATATTATATGCATATATATCTTTTTTTTCGTTTTCTTTATGTTTTTAATTTTTATTTTTTCTTTTATTATATTTAATTTTTTTTTATTTTGTTTTTTTATATTATATTATTTTTGTTTTTGAACTAAAAATAATTAAATCTACCCACCACCCTTTGCTTACCCTAACCTACCCTAACCTACCCTAAACTACAATAACTTATGTAAGCCTGCCATTTGTGTTTGGCGGGCTTTGCCTTGAAGAGGCTGGCATATTAAGATTTACCACTGACGCAACCACCAAAAACGTTGATGCTGTCGGACGACGTCTTCTCGATCTCGGCGTGAATTCGACTTACTGAACCTGAGGCGCTCGCGACGTCACATTCGTACAGGAACCGTCGTTCCACGGAATTGCGGGCTACGTGGAAGATTAGCGGCACCGCCAATCTATCTTGGATCAACCCACATTGGTCTAAGTAGAGGAATGCCTCTGGTGGGACAAAGTCGTTAAGGCGTACCCTCTCGTGGTACAGGTAGTTGGGCTGCCTTTTGTACTTATGTATGCATGTATATACATATGTACGTGTGTATTATATAAAACCTTTTCCATCATCCATTAATGCCTCTGAGGTTTCAGTATGTGTTGTCTACCTTTTTTTGTATGTTGTACATGTTGCAACTTTGCTCCCTTTTATTCGTATCGATAATGTATGTACCATCCATGGATGTTGTGAATAATTTTCTATTTCCGAAGGATCATTATTTCCTATCGAGAACGCCCACAACCCGATGACCTTAACATTCACTTGCATCCCCTCAACGTACGTCTCACTGAAGTTTATATACGCCTTTATCCGAGAGCAAAAAAAATAAACGACTACAAAACGGACGGATATTATTAATAGCCACTTTGTTGTTTAATGAATGTTTACCATGG
Organism: Merodon equestris; assembly: GCA_958301585.1. NCBI lineage: Eukaryota > Metazoa > Arthropoda > Insecta > Diptera > Syrphidae > Merodon > Merodon equestris. The sequence continues at coordinate 8,178,062 of OY284415.1, forward strand.
CCTTAATGATGCACGCTTCGAATAATCCGGGTACGGCTAACGGACGGCCAACCTAAGCTACATAATATTTGAATATCAACATTCAACTCTAAACAATCAGCGACGTCTCGTTGCCGTCCCTGAGGCGAAGCAGATTTCGAAAATTAACTCTGAGCGTGAACAAATCGTTCATAAATTTAATTAGATCCTTCTTCCGGCTTTCTTTTTCCGTTTCGCTTCGAGCCCCAGGGGAGGTTGTGCTCTTCCCCATCCGTCAATACGGCGCGTCCATAACGTTGTTGGTCATCAGTTTTCGATGAGGCCCATATCCCGATTGCGCGTTGTTCAAATTCTATTGATGGATTACGACTAGCCCGCTGGGACCTACATATCTGTCACATACATACATATTAAAGATTGCCGCACCTGACGGGTAGGTGTCCGATAGCCACTCGGGGTGGTTAATAAGATCGTTACCCACTCAAATAGTCGAAATCGTGTCCATTAAACCATGAGAATCCTGGGAAAACATTCAATGCATGCACGTGCGAGTACCGCACGCCCTTTTTACAGTCATAGGAGAAGTAGACGCTAGACGACCCGAAATTACCTCATTAGTGGCGCACAATGCAAATTGCTAATTCCTTCGTTAAAATTCACTTAGTCCTGGTGCTGGAGCGGGTTGAGAGGGACTAGAGAGTATGCCATACCTGGAGATGCGCATGCATTTTTCCGAGAGCTTTTGCTTAAGCTTTCTCTCTCTCTCTTTCTTTCCCCAGTTTTTCCTTTCGCTGGAAAATTGCACGAAATTCTCGTGATTTTAATAAAATTCCAAGGAGAGAACCTGCAAGAGAGTAGGTGAGAGTGTGTCAGAAAGGACACCATCGCTATCCATGCGTTGTTGATGTCACTTTGGCGAAAAATAAGCACCCATCCTGTCGTCATATGCCCCACAACGTCGATGACGATCAGGACTAGGCCTGGGACGAGGACGAGGATGGCGATGTCGAGAGAGGACGAAAAACGACAAAAAAGGCAAGAGACAAACACGCGGACGTAATACTAGGGCGACGAATACAACGACAACGATGATGATAAGGACGTTCCTATGAACACTTATTTTTTTAATGGAGCTTTGTAGATTTTCGTGTTCACATAATTGTTTGTTGTTAGTTGTTTGGAAGTAGGTAGGCACTCTTGTTACCCTCTTGAGCTGGAAAAACATGATTAATGTGCGTAGGTGTGCTTGTATTCTATTTTCTCGTTGGCATACCGCTATTTTTCTTTCATTTTATTTCATGTTTTGTAATTTATTTCATTATAGCGGCATGGAAATGACTGCGACGACAATGATGACTGAAGACAGGCACATTCCTTAACGCGCCCCGTCCTCATTCTTTGCCTTGTGTACACGTTCGAGATGTTTCCAATTAATGGGCCTGAAGGTCGGTGTGAGCTGAGTATTCTCAGTCATCGCACATAACTACTCACTGCTCTGAATTGATCAGGGTAAATATTCAAGAGAACTGACGAACCAATCACTACTTGACAATTTCGATTCGAATTCTTCAAGTGACGGCTTACTGGCGGGGTGGGGTGCTGGAGAGGAATTGGATGTTTTATTGAAAATCGTTGAAGGAGGAATGGGAAATTGGGGATTTTTGAGATTTGAAGTCGGAAATTGTAATTAGTTTTATTTGGGAAACATTTGTATGCCGCTTATCCGCAAGTGGGTGAAATGATGACTTGCGCGTGGGATGTGCACTTTCGATGACATCGGCGGGAGCCAGTGGGTATTTATAAATATTGCGAGTGATGGGCTGTGGAATGACATCATTCACATTTAATTTTTTCACCGATGGTTAAGTTTTACTTCTCAGGGTGCGTATGATACATACATATATATGTATATTGAGAAAAATCTCATTTGAAGTCGGCAGTAAATTGTCATTTCAAGTATTGTTTTTCCATCCATTTTGTCTATCCTAGTTGTCGCTTAAGATTTCAGACTAATATCACCTACTCGATCAGTATATTCCGAGACACCTTACACCATTCAAAATATGTTAAAAAAATAAAGGGAACATTCCATTTTTAAAAATAATTTTATTAATTAGCCTTTATCATTGCCTATCTCCTTCAAAATTGATTGCATATGCCAATACTTCTGTAAATCACCAGTTCCATACAGAGAGTTCGATATTTTGGTTCGCTTCATGCACCCTTAGCAATTCGCCCTGCCTTTTCTAAAGTCGGAGGAAGCCACATCTGGCGAAATTTTGGCTACAGAACACACAGTGAGTATGGTCTCACCGCACTTGTTGAGCGTTTTTAGGTCCAGGCGATACAGAATACTTTCACCAAGTGAACTTTATATTCGCCATCATATCAATAGGCCCACGTGTCTTCATTTATGTTGACATGTTTCAGTGGTTATATATCGTCGTTAGCTTTATTAAGATATCCTGATCAACCGTTTTCATTGGTTGTACATAATATATGATTTCCAAAGCGTTTGGTTTTCAGTTGTCAAAAGAAATACAGACAAATTACAGAAATGTATACACTTTTTATCTAGGTTTATAAACCAATGCTTGCCATTTATTTCTTCTTCTTCTTCTTTTCCTTTTTCCGGCGTTGTTATGGTCAGAAGTGTAGGACCATAACCTTCCCACTTAACTGCATTCCTACTGGTCCGCTTGTGGGGTCCGCCGGTTTGACCTCAGAAAGTAGCGGCAGGCTTCCCGGTTTGGGATTACTTCATCGCTGAGGCCAATCAAATGCTGGTGTTTTTGCATTTGTTTGCACCAATTGTTTTTCGGCCTGCCTTTTTTTTTTTTTTTTTTGTGACTAAAGGCTATTAAGTGTGACTTTTAAAAATGACTACGTTCCAGGAGGTCCATACTGAGAGTTCAATTTTGAGCCACTTTTTTTCGAGCATGTTGGCTGTTACTCGCTAATAACAAGTGTAATATTAATATTGTGTTCCAAGTCTGTAATTGACATTGGCTTATCGACTTAGATAAGTAATTTGACTTATACCCATAAATACAGTTTAAAGGATCTAGACGGCCAATTCACAGGTCCAGAGAAAGATTGCTCTCTAAACTCAATTCTCAGTTGGTCCATCGATTCGCGTGACGTGTGGCACGTTGTACCGTCTTACTGAAACCACATGTCGACCAGGCTCAGTTTGTGCATTTTGGGCAGAAAAAAGTTCGAAATCATTGAACGATAGCGGACGGTCATCTTTGAAAAAATACGTACCAGTGCTTCCAGACCATAAGCTGAATCAAACAGTGCGTTGGAAGCTCCTGTATTGCTTGAGGCTGCTCATCGGAATAAATACGGCGGTTATGTTTATTTACATGCCCATCATTCAACCATAAATGAGCTTTGACGATAAAGACAATTTTTCCATAAAAAAGCGGATCGTCCTTCAGCTTTCCTAAGGCCCACTCACCGCAAAATTTGACGCTGCGGCAGGTCGTATTACTTCAGTTCATGCACGAGCTGCATTTTGAATAATATTTTATACCAAGGTCCTTGCGTAAATTCTTCTACATAGTTAGGTAATGGCAATGTCAACTGAGTGTGCTAGACTTAGACGCATGTGACTAATCACACACGAGCTGCTAAAGCATTGGAATTAAAAAACGAAACAGGATTAAATGACCATTGGGTGTCAAGCGTGTTTATTATGTCGAAGGACTGTCCCGACTTTCTGAAAATACTTATACTAATCCTAAAGTAATTTTTAACACTTGAAAAACTTTAAGCGTTAATAGATTAAGTTTCAAAGGGAACTTGAGACCTTGAAATGCATTTTCTAAAATCTTAAAAGGTCTAGGCTTGAATATAGGAGTAATGTTTGATAAGTTCGATGCAGCCAGAGTACTTGGAAGATCATTGGAGTTTTCCGATTACATTTTATTTAAAGGGGGACCTCCAACTTTTAAATAAATGAAAAAAAGTTATTTTTATAGATATTATGGTCTGAAGTAATCTCCTTAAAATGATTAAAAACAGAATATTCGTAAATTTACAAATCTTTAATAAGCTTTAATAAGCTACATGCAGGCAATGGGTTTTGGACACATTCGAGCTTACCCTGTTCTCTGGGCTTTTTCAGAAATTGAGTTATTAAAATTTAAGCCAAAATCTAGCCTTGCAGACGACAAATTGGCTTAAAATACAGTTGAGGCATATATTGTATCATGATTGAAGTACAACATGTGAAACTTCTAGCGACTTACAGTAGGTGCCAGAAAAGAAACGCCTTCTGGGTATGCTTAGTCTTTTGATGTTAAAAGATAAAAACTCTCTACTCTAGACTGCGATAAAGTCTTTTGTAAGGAGTTGAGGTATTTTACAATGGTTTTGTGCGAATCAGATAAAGGTTTGTGGCGAACATTTTTCGAATAGTAAATGTTGTGAAATGTCACGAGAGCATTATGAGACGGCTTTTGAGGCAGGTACCTTAGGAGCGGAAGACCCAAAAATACATGGCAAGATCGCATTTTGAAGAACATGTCTTTGAAAAACTGGTATGCAACTGCCAAGAAATTGAGAAAAGAATTGACTGAGAGATGTTCTATTAACATCAGCACATGAGCTGTTCATTGCTGGCTAAATGAAGTGGGTATTAAGAACGTAGATCTGCAAAGAAGCCTTAACATTTTTTTGGACTAGGCCGAAAGTAGAGAATGAGAAGGACAGCTAAGGAGCGACGTTTTGACCACCTTTTGCATCCCACCGTTAAGCATTCACCATGTGTTATAGTCTGGGGATGTATACAAAATTGGGATCTTGGCCCTACATTACTTTTGGATGGTGCCTACATATTTCATTTGAGTATTCAGTGAAAGATTTCATGCTATAAAATTAATTAAGAAAAAAACAAATATATAGTCACTGAATAACTTGAATAGATTCAAACCTCGCACTTGATAAACGCTTTGAGAAAGTGGACGAGTTCAAATATCTGGGTACCATATTGCTTGCCAAAACCGACATAGAGATCGAAATATGTAAATAAAAGGCTGCACAGGGGCGAAGACTAGGATGGGCAGAACACGTAGAATGAAAGGAGAGTGGACGAACAGTAAAAATAATAATGAATGGTAAATCCGTAGGAAAGCCGCGCCGTATATGGAAGGACGATATAAGGATGGACCATGAAGAGATGGAGCTGAACAGCGTAAAATGGAAGGAACACACTTATAACAGGGAGGATTTTCAACGCGGCTCTGAACTTCCGAGTAGAGTCCGACCGAAGGCCAGTTTTTCGGCCGAAGCCGAATTTTTGATCACCTTCGGCCGAAGTCGAATATTACGAATTTAGGATACGAAACACTAAGGAAAAAAATAATCATCATTTTTAAAAAAAAATTGTTGGTTTTAACTAGATCATACATATTTATTAATTCATAAACAAAACAAGAAAATAAAATAAATAGACAGTAAATACATAATTGGTTCTGAAGAAAATGAAAGTGCATATGGTGAAATTTAATTAATAATTGAAATTAAATAACGTAATATTGTACGCAAGGAATAAAAGTTTATCAACATTTTCTCCGTGCAAATTAGCGCTCCTATCCGCGTAGATCTGTCTAGCAGCCCTGAATAATTGCTCGCTCGCTACACTGGTGGGAGGAGCTGATAAATATTTGGTTGCTACTTTTTTCAAGTAGGTATAAGGACTTGAAGCCCAGTAATGAAAGATATCGGCATTCCTTGTGAGCAACGGTTCTTTTAAATAAGATTTGAGGTATTCTTCGAAAGGTGGTAAATTTTCTAAATTGGAAAATTCACCTATTGGCGACATATCATGCGCATCCCATAGATTTTCGATTTCAGGGTTGGGATTTGAAGAAGCTGAAGGAGCAGCAACAGGTTCATTTATTTTTTCATTTTCAGATACCTTTGAAAACTGTTGTCGTAGAAATTTCAAAAAGTCAGTCTTGCAGCTTATTACTTCATCATTGGTTAAGTACTTGGTTTTAAATCTTGGGTCCATAATCGTGGCAATAAATAATTCACGAAACATTTTTACATAGGAAAAGCGCTTGTTAACTGACACACACAAACGATTTTTTAAAATACTAATCTCTTCTGAATCGTTTTCTTTTATTGCAAGTTTTATATTCAGCATAGCTATGATATAATGAGTGACACGGATGCAGAGTCAGCAGAAATATCGAGTGTTGCTTGATAGAAACATTTTAAAACGGTGATCAAGTTTTTTACCAGAATCCACTCTTCTACAGTTGGTATATCAATTCCATCACGTTCTGCCATATAGAGATTAATGGCAACTTTTTGCTCATAAAGTCTTTCCATCATTAAGTAGGTACTGTTAAATCTAGTCTCTATATCTTGAATTAAAGCATGCTTTGGTAGACCACACGTTTCTTGAAATTTACTAAGATATCGATTTGCTTGTTCACTTTTTCGGAAGTGGCCTATAATTTTGAGACACTTTTTTATTTAATTTTCAATATTTTCTTCCTTGAAGATAGAATCGTGAATCACGAGCTGCAGTGTGTGAGCTACGCATCCCAAAGATGTAAAATTTCCATTTCGTTGTCTTTTATAGCCATATGGATTTTGTCGCCAATATTATATTCTATAATTATTTCATTGAGTTTTATAGCAATATATGATACAGTGTGATCATCGTTCAGAACCATGGCTCCTAATATGACTTTTGGTCTGGTTGGTCCGTCAATAAAATGAGCCGTAAAACTCAATAGAGAACAAGTTTTCGTAGGATTACTCCAAATATCAGTTGTAAAACTTATCCATTCAGCTGTGGAAACATGTTTTAATACTTTTTCTTTTACTTTATTGTATGTGGCTGGAATTAAAGATGTCCTGTAGAATTTTTCTGTTTTTTTCCTATACCGTGATTGGCCATTAGGATCGGCCAAATTAAGCCTTTGAAATGCACTACCTTCCACAATGTTGTACGGCAGCATATCGAGAATTATAAGTTCCATAATGCTTCTATCAATGCGAATTGATATAGGATGATCATCGGGCCATAGTGTTGCTGCAACCTTTCGCTCCAGAATTTGGGATAAAGTCGACTGCACAAGATTATCGATATTATCATATATGTTGCTTTCGTTAGGCGATTTCATGCTTTCGATTTTTCTGACCTTAATCAATCTGAGGCTTTCGCTTCGTCAGTATATTTTTTCCATTCCTCATTGTGAATTTTTTGTAAATGATATTTTATATTTGTTATTGTTTGTTTTTTTGGTAGCGAACTACCAAGTGACAACGATTTGAAACATATTCTGCAAGTTGCGTTCGAATCATTTTTATTGAAATAGGTCCAAATTGGATTTTTAGCTGCCATTTTCGATGTTATTTTGATGTTCTACCTGAAATGTATATAATTAAATTTCATGCTCTCTTAACGACCACTTAACAGCTTACCAATTTTGAAGTTCAAGCCTAATACACTTATATTCCAACTTGGGTTGATTTCAATCGAAACAATAGAACTTTTATAAATACAAAATATCCTCCAATAACAAAACAAACACACAGCTACTTGCAATTCCAAATTTACTTCTTCTACCATCGGTATCGTTCGTCGCACTAGCAAATTTTGCAAAACGAAGCAAACAAAAACACTTCCCGGTTATTAATTACCGTTCATACGCATACCTAGGTATCCTGTACGGAAAAATACGATGCGACTTGTTTGTGTTTTAGCCATGTGCTTGCTATGCATAGTTGAATGAAAAATACGAAAGATACCGTAATTCAGTTTTTACTGAAAACTGGAAATTCAACATTCGGCTTCGGCAAAACCTTCGTTCTCACTTGGCCGAAGCCGAATGTTTTGCCGAAGGTAATATGTTTGGTCGAATGTGGCCGCAGCCGAAGCCGAATGTTCGGTCGGACTCTATTTCCGAGTTCCAAGGAAATAATAATTAAAAGAAATGGCGGATTGAAAAACGAAAACTAGTCTTAGTTACGGGTTCACAGGTAATAGACTTAAATAGTCCAAAAACTTGTTCATTTGCAACTCCGAAAAAAATATTAATCACTCTACCCCGAAACCTTAACCCTTTAATGCATACTGTTGCATATCTGTATCATACTCAAATATGTGCTCTCGTAACAGAATATTAACCGCTATCTTATATTTTTTTGTCCTGTTACCTCTCTGACTGTTTCTACGATCCGTTTCAATTCCTGGAAATAGTTTGAGTTTAAGTTTTAGCGCGTAAATTCACATTCCAAGTCATAAAACGGAGTGCGGTGAAAGTGAGCAGATGTTGTCAGTTTTGTTTATAAAAAAGTACAATAATTAAGTGTTTTAGTTCATGTAAGTAAATTTTTTATTATTTTCTGTATATTCAGTTTGACGTCTGCATAAAAATTATAAACAAAGAATGGTTGAAGACAGACTTTTTCTTGTATTTTACGTATGATGCATATCTGCAACATTATGCATTTACCGTATGTGAAACATGGTCTTTGGATATGTGAACTACATACTTTATCTAGATTCTTTTTTCGTTTTTCAGCATGCTGAAAGGTTTATCCGATAGGGAATTAGAGAAAATTTTGGATGATTGGGTGGAAAGCGAGGATGATTTTGAGAGTAACGGACCTTTGGTTCATATGTTAGACCCAGAAGATTTTGTAACAAGCACAAGGCGGGACACTGTAGAAGAAGACGGACTTAATGAATTGTTGGACTTTGATAGTTTGGCTGTTCATATTTTACAGGATAAGCAAGAGGAATTCACTGCATCAACATGCCAATGGAATTTTAAAATCGAAATTAAAAAACTAAAAGAAAAATATAGGCGAACTACATGGAAGCGTAAGAATTTCCAGTTTGATGAAGGATTATATTCATTTAAAGGAAAGACTTCATTACATGATGCTGTTCTGAAACTATTGACACCATTAAACCACTTTGATTACTTTTTTTCCGCTGAATTGATTGATATCATAGTTGCGGAATCAAATTTGTATTCTCTTGAGTTTACTCCAGAACGTCCTGCATTATTAACAAGCACCCATATAAGAAAGTATCTTGGAATTTGCATCCTTATGTACGTCGTTCATATTTCAAATATTCGGCGATATTGGGCTCCGATAACTTTTAATGGCATAATAATGGGTACCATGACAATCAATGAATTTGAAAGAATTCGCAGGTACTTGCATTTTAATAAGAATAGCCACATGCTGCCAAAAGACAGTCCAGATCACGACAGGCTTCACAAAATACGACCTATAATTACTCACCCTACCAACAAATTTTTAACGATTCCTCGCGAAGAGTGTTTATCTCTTGATGAGCAGATATGTGCCACTAAAGCAAATAGCTACATGAAGCACTATATGCCTGCCAAGCCGCATAAATGGGGGTATAAATTATTTGTTTTAAGTGGTGTGTCGGGATTTATGTACAATTTCGAAATTTATACGGGTAAGGAAAATACTAATGCAATTTTACCAACAGAGTTAAACTTGGGTGCATGTGCCAATGTCGTTATAAAATTGGCTCTAAGTATACACTACAGTTCCGTTGGCTGTTGAATTTGCAAAGAAAAGTATATACACTGTTGGGACAATTCGGCGTAATAGACTGACGAATTGCAAGCTTACGAATGATAAGCAAATGTCCAAGGAACTTCGAGGAAAATCGTTTGAATTTTTCGCAAACATCGACAACATTGATATTTGTACGCTTTGTTGGAAAGACAATAAACCTGTAAACTTGTTGTCTACATTCGTTGGACTGCCTATTGAAACACTTAAAAGGTACGACAGAGCCAAATCACAGCGCATTGACATTAATTGTCCAAACATTGTAAAGCAATACAATAAACATATGGGCGGCGTTGACCTTACTGACAGTTTAATTGGACGAGGTAGAATTAAAATTAAATCTCGTAAATGGTACATGCGGATCTTTTACCATTTGGTCGATATCACTGTCGTAAACGCATGGATATTATATAAGCAAAATTGTGAGATTCGCAATGAAGTCCCAATCCGTTTATCCGAATTTCGGGTAGATTTATGTGAATCTCTTTGCCGAAGTGGAACTCCGTTTCCAAAAGTAAGAGGAAGGCCATGCGGCTCACCACCAGCTCTTTTTCAAGAGCGCAAAGGGAAATTTCCAAAGTCGCATGTTCCATCGACAAATGTTAGAAAAGACGAAATCTCGCATTGGCCAGTGTTTTTGGAAAAAAGGGTTCGATGCAAACTACCTAATTGTAGTGGATACACATTTGTGAAATGTGAAAAATGTGATACAGCCCTCTGTATAAATAAAAACAATAACTGTTTCAGGAATTTCCATATTTAGCTTATTTTATTTCCTCACCTCCTATTAAAAAAAAAAAAAATAATAATAATAATAATAAATATGACAACTAAAGTAAGTAATGAACATAAATATACATATGTATGTTTGCTTTGAAGACACATATTTAATGTGTGGACCTTTTTTTATAAAAATTAATTTTTATTTCTGTTTTATGTTAATGTGTTTTTTTAGTTCGTAATGGTTGTTTTATTGTATTAATAACTTTTTTTAATAAAAGTTATAAAAAAAAACGTTTTAGTTTGTTCATGTATACGTACCCTAAATGCATAGCGTTGCATATCTGCATCATAGTGAAAATTCGATTTTCCAAGAAAATCAATCGTCAGATTTTTTTTATGTATTTTTTTTTTAGTTCAAATTGTCTTTTTATATAACATATATTTAATTCGTCAAAAATAAAAAAATCATGCATTAAAGGGTTAACTAATTCCTCTTTCCGCTTATCTTCGTTTCGCAACATGGAAAACTGCAGTTTATGCACTAGATTGGTGCATAAAGTTTGGCTTGTCCCTGTCAACATGGAATGGCAGGGATGGTATTCAAAACGTTAGCCATTTGGTTTCGATGGTGACTTATCGCATTAAATGTTGCTTTTTGTTTTAAAGTAACATAAAGAGTGTGGAGGAATATCCTTACCACAAATCTTGGAGTATCAGGTAATGAAATGTAATAAAACGGTAAATAATCAACAATATCCAATTCAATTAGGGTTTATTGTATAACGTGTTCTGTATAACTTTCCATCGATTTTCAGTTCAAGCTCTGATGGCATCTGTCAAATGAGACACTTTATTAACCTCAAAGCAATGATACGGCCTAAATCAATCTGTTCTATCATACAAAAACGTATTTCCCCACCCCTGTAATATGAAGCTTTCAATTATTAATGGAAAAAATAAAACCAGCCAACTGCTAGATACATATATGCAGCTTACAGGACCATGAATATTATGAGTTCCATTATGCCCTTTAATTGGTAATTAATTTTTTTTTTATTTTTTAATAGTTACTTTTGGTTTTGTTTTATTTTAATAACAATTTATGAATTTTATACCATGGATTGGCGAAATATTTATAGGAAGCTTTTGGAATGTAAATCCGATTAGTAAAATTGCCTGTTTATAATTGTAAGAGCATTATTTGCATTTAAATTGGTTTGCCTTGACAATATTAAATATATTGTGAGAAATATTTTTTTTCGTTTTGGTTTGCCTGAAATAGCAAAAACAAATTATTCCCCACAAACGCGTGTGGTGTTTTAAAATCGAAGAGAAGATTCATTTTCGGAAGATCAAATTACAATAGAGAAATTGAAAAGAAAGAAAAAATGTCTTTGTTAGGCTTACTTTATAGATAGAGACGTAAGACCATACGATAAAAACTAAAAGCATTCCAATCAAACAGTGAAAATGTCAGTGACGACTAGAAAAGCGGCGTGCACATCACCGTCTAACTAAGTCATATAAAAGGACATGAAACCCTTGGTTCCTATGCAGCAAGTGCGGTTCAACTACGAGAATATCACTATATAACGACAAAATTTATGAAGCAAAATCTTGTTATAATTATACAAACTGTTGTTCGCGAGAAATCGTTTCGGGAAATCAGTGTGACCCGACCTTAACGGTGCTGTTATACAATGTGGGAAACTAATTTTCATTCACCTTATTAAAGAATTAAGGCTGTCGCTCGTACCGAAAGGTGAGTGGGACGAAGAGCAGGTAGTGATAGCCCGATGGCTAATACTCTGATATGGGTTTTAACTCGAAAGTATACGAGTTTGTATTCGCACTATGAGGCCGTAAGCATGTGACAGTTAGAGCTCTGACTCTAGTATTAACCCAAACATATTTGACCTAACGTTGCCTTCACCAATCACTGTTAGTCAGTGTCTGGCTTGGGTTTTTTACCCAAAAAAACCTAATAGAGTAGCTACTACGAACATGTCTTCCGAACGGGCTACCAAGAAGGACAGAATAGTGTGATCTTTGCGCCAACACAGATAATGAGCATGCGAGTGTCACAAAATTAAATTTATGTGACGGATCTGGGATGTGTGGATCTGGTGAGTGTAATCCGGCGGAACATTAGTTGATTGTGGTGTATTTGCTTAAACCAGCGACTTCAGGAAACCCCACAAGAAAAAGTCTAGCGTGGTCAAATCGCATGACCTTGATTTTATCATTTAGACATGCTGTCTATTATATAATAACAGATTTGACAGATATCACCAAAAACAACATGGCCGCCACAGGCCGCTAAAATCTACCCGCACCAATTGGAAAACCCTTTAATTATATTAAGCAAATGTTTATTGAATTTTCCAACTTTCGGTTTTTGCTTGAATTTGGCTGGACCTCTAAGAGAGAGTGTGATTTTGCTACAATATCACACATTATTTAAGTTGAATGAGGTAGTACCTTATAGCTAAAGATAATCTTTGCAAGGAACAAAATATGGTATAAAAATATCATCGTTTGCGAGGAGTTATCGACTAGTAGTCATTGAGCGCTGCCAATCACTCAAGCAAAGGAAAAGCTGCTCCAACCCAGAAGTCTATATTTTTATTTGAGTGAATGAAATCTTTTATATTAACAAGTTGTCAGAAAGCATCAAAATCAAATAAGCTGTATCACTTATTGCTGATAACCACGATAATTTTCTATCGATAAGTGATTAGAATGATTTAGGCGCCTAAGGTATCATATGTAGATGACAAGTAAAAGAGCATATCTTGACAGGACCTTAAATTGACAGTCTCCTGTTTTGAATAACTATCCAATGTTTTCAGATGTGCTTTCTGCTATAAAAGTCAATTGGATAGATGCTTGATGCTGATCACAAATGATTGATTTTAAGGAGGAATGACCTCGGTTTATCTCAATAAGTTGAAAGCTGGCAAAAAATCAATGTCTGAAAGACACAGTGAAAGCCGTCATTGCTGGAATCATTTCATTTCATTTGTATCATTTAATTTACACCGCATCAGATACCCAATACAACAAGTATGGATGCATTTTACGTTCTATTGACAGAGGGATATAACTTTCAATTGTGTAGTAGTAGCAGGACAAAGGAAAATAATACTTTTGAGAATACCATTGCCGTAGATCTTGCCATGCATGGGTGCAGGAATTATAGAATTTGTGATATATTGTTAGTAGGCTTTCCACGAAAATTTTAATGTATAAGACAGCTCTACATTCCTCTCAAGCGGATACAATTAGAAGCCTGCTGCTTCCAGTGCCGAATACCGCGTCGGCTTTAATGCGGTCGTTCTCTACTGTGTCGTCCCTCGGGGTCGAAGACTGCTTTGGCTCAAGTAGCAGTGTCCATTCGTTTGACATGGCTAGTCACCCGTAATTTTAAATCTACATATATTCGCTTATGTGAAAATCAAATCGCACACAACATAAGTGAATGAAACGAGCTTAGCTTTGGCTCTTCATGAGCTGCAACGCCATCTAGTAATGCTGATATTCGCCTGGTTAAGTAGATGTCTGATTCTATGATTTTATCTTCTCTTAACAAAAGAGACGAAGTTTTCTTGCGAATCGATCAAGGGTTTCTTCATCCCCTTTCGATAATGTCATCTTCGTTTTGTAAGTGTCTGGTTTCAACATTGAATTTAAAGTTATCGCTACCAAAGGTGATGAGTAACGTTCTTACCAATGCTAAGTCGGTATTGCACGTCATTCTTTGATGACAGCACGGATTTTTCAACATTTTTTTTTTGAATTTTGAAGAGATTTTTGCCTTTAGCAATAATCGGATTGCACAGTTTAAGCGAGGATATTGCTACTATAACCGATTCCGAAATTTTGTGAAAAGACTTCAGCATGCACACGTATGGGATCTAATTGACACAAGAACAGAAGCCCCAAGAACACCAAGCTTATTGTATGTTAATTGATTGGGCTCTAGAGCAGTTGGCAGTGGATCAAAATGTTGATGAAAAGAATATCTTCAGTGATGAAGCATATTTTTGCGAAAAAGTGAAATTGCCACATTTGGGGTAAAAAGTTAGGGTAGAAACCATTGCACAACAATATCAAGAGTGTGGTTTTTGAGCAGGTGGCGTCTTTGGGCCATACACCTTTCGAAAAAGGAGTAGGTATATGATGACTGTCAATGGCGAATGATATTGTGCCGTAATAGCTGACTTTTTGCGACTTCAATCGGATGTCATGGACCTGAACGACTTATGATTTCAACAACACAGGGCAAGGTGCCATACGTCGGGCGTTACATTTGAGTTGTTGCAGGAAAAGTTAACAGAATACGATATTTTCAGAAGAGGCGATGAAGAGTGGCGTCCGAAACCGGTCGATTTAATGCCTTTAAAGTTTTTTCTTTAGGACTAAGTTAAGTAGCTGGATTTTTGTAACAAATAAATTGACCAACTGGAGAACAACATCATTCAAACCATTTATGAGATCTAGCCTGATTTATAGAACAGAGTCATATAAATTTGGACTTCTCTGATAGAGTCCTGATGCCACGGAGGGCACCGGTGAAGATGATTTTTCAATGTAATTAAAGATTTTCTTAAAACTTTGCATAGCTCAGTCGGAGAAGCTTCGGCGCTTCAAACGACCAAAAGGTTTCAGTTTTTGAGGTATTTGATTTCGTAAGCGTGTAGGCTGTATCTTTATGTAAAATTCTTTATGTAAAAAAAAAGATGAGATATCTGAACTAGGTGGAATTTACTAATTTGGCTTTATTGAACAAAAGCGCTAATCACTGTGATATTTTCGGCCCTTCAATGGGTGTGTTATCTAATTGGCACAGGAACATTTAATAGCGAATATTTCGACCCGAATTTATCCACTTTTACGCGCACAGCCCGTATAGTGGAAAGACTCTTGCGATTGAAAATTGAAGTAAGCGCTTTTAAAGTTCAGAAATTTTGTAGTACTTTTTAATAATTTTCAAACGTTGCTCGTTTACGAGTTTCTTCATGATTAAAAGTACGTCTTGGCTGATATTTTGACATTAAGAGATCATATTATAAGAAAAGAATTTATTAAAAAACAAAATTGTTATGAGAAGAAGATCCTATTGAAGACCCCTGTACAAACGACAGTTGGCCTATTTTTTTTTTTAAGCTGGGTAAACGACCCTATTCATTAAGCATGAAGGCCATCCTGTACAATGCTCTAGTACCCAATTCTAGTCAGACGAAAAACGTAAGCAATTAATACGCACCAACAGCTTTATTGAAATTCCAGCTCGATATTGCTACCTTAATCCCGTCTAGGTTGGTTGAAGGGATTCTCTTCATGTCCTTGTTATCAATGTTGGTTTGTTGAACTGACAATACATTTTCATGGTCAAGCTGAATAAGTCTTGAGCGTCGTACTTGACGGCGCAGTGGATTATTTCCATTGCTTTTCCATGGTTCCTTGATTCTACTTGGGTGAGAGGGGATACCCTCGGAGCTCAAAGGGATATTGTCAAAGTATATGAATTGACTACAGAGCCAATACCTTTTAGGGAATTCACTGCAGGGGGAGAAATTAAGTCACTCAGATTGGATAGCAGGATCATGGCATCATCCTTTAATCTAGGCGTTAAGAGAAACTAATGAATCCAAACGAGTAAATAATAACATAACATAAAAAGGTTAAAGCACTGGCTCGGAAAGACTGCATTACTCAGAGCATCCTTGCTCCACCCTTCAACTACAAACAGGAACAAAAAACAAAAGCGTGCGCAGCATTACATCATGCAAGTTGATACATTTTTAATTTTAAATTTTGACGTTTTTTTTTCTGAAACATGATATAAATAAATGCCACTATACGCTATGAACTTGTGTGAATGTGCCACTGCAGCAGCAAGGGGGCAAGTGGAGATTAAGTGCTGAGTAACGAGTTTCCGAATCAATATGCGAAAATAATAGCGAAAAAAGCGGTTAAAGCTGTGAGTGGCAAAGGTTGAACGCGCTTCAAGTGTTTTGCTTATAAATATGCATGCAGCTCTGCATGCAGATTTGCACATGAGTACACCAACTACGCTCTTAAGCGGAGTGAAGTATTCAGAAACAGTTGAAAAGCCATCAGCTAATCATCAAATCTGTATTTCCATGAACTCAATGGAGGTGCTTAAGGGTGTGCCCATATTCCTTTGAGTGTCACAGGATGTTGTTTGCTCCTCACTAATTACGCATTTGCCTCCGCGACCTTTTTCGATGTTTACCAAAATCACTTGAGTGATATTCCCGTAAGCTTATTCAGAAAAGTGACATAAATTAGAAGGCGGCATTATGGAGGAAATTTCCCCCGAAAATTAATTTATGTCCCGGGAGCGTGTGGAAACTTTTCATCAAAGTGAAACCACCGCGGTGTGAACAGAAACCAAATGAACAGAAGGGAAAGAAAATATCATCCCTCTAATGGTAGGCAATTAGCTCACGCATCAATCGATACGAGAAACTTCAAGACCGCGACAGAAGCACAACAAGATTCACCGAAGTGAAAAGCGAAACACCTTGGTGAACTTCAAAGCGTTCCTTCTGTTTAACGAATATCAAGTTGACTCCTTATTAACCCCTTTGTCCGACCTAAGCTCTAGCGTTGAGTTCTGATGCGTATCAAGTGCGAGCACTCCCATCTATGCATTAAGGGGCATCCCGTAAACCCTTAATTGTCTCCGTTTTTGTTAGGGTCTGGTGCCTGGTTCCCCTAATGTTACTCAAATTGAGTCATTTTAAACAACATTCGGTTGGTTACTCCCGCACGACGTGAAGTGGAAACGGAAGAATTGTGTTATATTTTCCACTCTCTAAGCAATCGCAGGCATACGAGCTCTCCTGCGTCCCCGGTGAATAGACGCACACACAATGCTCGTCCTTGGACGGAGTGTGGACACTTTAATATAACAAAATTGAAAATCTATATGAACTCGGTACCGCGAAATTAGAAATTACAGTGAAGACGCGTCTCAGAAGGGTTGTGACTGGGGCAGCTTGGGACTTAGAGGGTGTTCCAGTAATTTGCATAATGTCAAACTCAAACAAAAGTTTGAGTATTAATCATGCATTGTTTGCTAATTAATAATAGCGCCTCGTGTGTGATTAAGAGGTCCTTGAGGTGCGAGGTACTCGCTTGAATTCAGTGGATCATGACACGATGCCATATGTACGTACGTTTAGAGCAACAGCCATCGTAGCGACAAGATGACAACAAAGGATAGAAAGCAACCAACCACTTTGCTCGTGTGTTGCTAGCCGGGATGCAGAGCAAATAATGTATGCGCAGCGTGAGAAAAGCTTCGAAAATGAGAGAAAAAAATTCTGAAAACGTGGTTTTCGGATGCAAAGTCAAGCGAAACGACGAAAAAAATTTGCAAAGGGGAGGGGGGGGGAGGGGTAAGGGGATAAGGAGGAGGAGGCTGACGCTACCGTGAAAGCAGTTCAAGTAGTTGAAAGTTTGGCCAAGATTTGCGCCGGATTTTTTCCTCATCCCTACACTTTCGAGATGTTTTCCTGTATTGTGTGGATGAGTGGGATTCAGCGGCAGATAGAGTTCACTTCAGATGCCTCTCGAGTTAATATTGTTTGGCCAGTTCTTGGTTTTAGTATTATTACTTAATGAAATTATGTATTCAGATGAGGATGGAAGGGGTGCATTGACGTTCTTCTCCTGTTGCACTGCATTAGTACGAGTCGGTATTAAGTACTTGACGATGCAAATGTGTTAATCGGACAGCCGACAAGCGCCGTATGACGTGGGAGTGGCAGGTTGGGGCTGGAATTATCATAATGCCGCGTTGCGTAAAAGGTTAGTGGATTTAAGGGCAAGTTAGACGAATTGTGTTGGTACAGGGGTTCGAAGAGCAAAGTTTATCTTAAGGAATTCATGAGCGCTCGAGGCACTGTTTATGCATAGTCTTTTCTCATGAATTCTTGTGGTTTTGGGTCGGAAAGAGACAAGAAAAGGGTTAAGTGGTTATGCTTAGGGCAGATTGATATCATATTTATGAGGACCATGCGATGCATTTGGGGATTGAATGTAGAAAATAGAATTTCATTGGCTTACGCGTGGCTGAAGGAAGAAACAAATTATCTTTCGTTATATATTCTTTTTACATTGGGGCTGGGACTAGCTATGTCAAGAATTTGAAGACTTGTAGAACATTATGGCCTATTGTGCGTATTAGGGTAGTAATAGAGAAACAGCCCCCTTGACGGCTGCTCATCGCACCTAAAATATTCATTCAATCAGAAATAAACTTCGCCGCTGAAGACAATTTTTCGTGGTCCAATGGTAATCATCGCCGACTGTTGAGCGGAAGGTCTGTGGTTCAAGTCTGTCCATAGCCATAGCCAAGAACAATTCCTATACGGAAAAACTGTGCAACAACAGTAGTTGTGAATGAGAGATGATATTAGCTGACGAAGGAATAGCACCCGCAGTATAGATCCCTCTTCAAAATCCATACTCTGTGTGTGCATTTCCAATATAACACCTTAATGATATGGAAACAAAAAAGTTACTGTGAACTACAACCAACGCCACAAATTCAGTCGAATATCTCGAGTCCAATCTAGGACAACCACCCCCGAAGAGTTGTGTGCGAAAATCTTCGACGGAAATCATCTGCATCATCGTTTGTTTGATTTTGCCCCAAGATCCTTTAGTAAAATCTTCCACTTGCTGCGAACGGCAACAAATGGACATATCAGGGTCTTCATTAACACCGGCGGTCACGGAAGCAATATAAATAAATAAATTTTTCTATGCATACGAGTAGGTTGCCTGATATCCACTAGCGTGAAATTGGTAAGAAATTTGGTGGCTATAGCTTGAATAAATCGCCATAAATTGAAAAAAACTGTGCGAATACCATTTTTCATAGAGCCAGAAATAGAACACTGAGAAATCAAACAGGAAAAAAATCAGCCTTTATCACCGAATTTTAATCAGAGAGGTCGCTGAATATGTTAGTGTGTGAATTGGCTCCTGCCATGAAATTTCCTTTAATGTCTTTTTATTTATTCCTTAGACAAAAATGTTTAAATCTAACTTAAACCGGGAAGTACTAGCCCTGTGCGTGCAATATATTAGGCCTTTCGGCTAAAATTTATTCAATTGATTTTATTTATTTATTTATTTACATCAATTCGATTTCTCTTTAAGACTATAACAATAAAAGTAAATATAATTCAGTTCTGTTTGTTTTTGTTTTTTTTTGTTCTTGTTAAGTATTAACACTTACAAGATATGAAAAAAAAAATTTTTTTAAAATCATTTCTTGAGCAATGTTCAAAAAAATCTAAATTATTATGTGCTAAATTAGCTTCTCGAAAGCAACGCGATAATGGTGCGATGGAAACTAGTACGAAAGAGCATACGATGTCGGGTATTTGTAGGATGAACATGAAAATTTATCAAACTTAAAAGAGGGGGACAATCAATTCGAGAAGTTAGAATGTCTCGTATAAACATTAATAAAAAGTATCTACGACGTATATGAAGGGGGATAACATTAAATAAAAGACACCTTGTTCTGTAAGATGGTGTTTCTATATTCCAATTAAGTTTGCAGAACAAGTATCTAGTAAATTTACGCTGAATTTTTTCTATCCTTTCAACAGCATTTGAGTAGAAGGGATTCCAAATAATACAACAGTATTCCAAAGAAGATCTAACTAGACCAAAGTAAAGGCCTCTCAGTGCAAAAGTGTCAGAAAACTCCTTTGTGTTTCTCTTAATAAATCCAAACATCAAATTGGCTTTTGTGGTCACATAATCAATGTGAGCAATAAAGCTCAATTTGGAATCTATTATAACACCTAGATCCTTAATTTGAGAGACTTTAGTCAATTGCAGACCATTCAGAGTATATTGAAATTGTACAATATTTCTTCTTCTATAACAAGAAAAGTGTACACATTTCGAAGCATTTAAGTGTAGCGAGTTTAAATGACACCAATATAACAAACGGGTAATATCGTCTTGCAGTTTAATACAATCGGTTAAAGATACAATTTTTTTATAAATTTTAAGATCATCTGCATATAGAATGCATTTTGAAAAAAGGAACGTCGAGGGGATATCATTAATAAATAAAAGGAATAATAAAGGGCCTAAATGACTACCTTGTGGGACCCCTGATGGGACCGAAATGTTATCAGATACGCAATTATTAATTTTTACTTTTTGAGTACGGTTTGTTAAATACGATTTAATCCATTTCAAAAGACAAGAATGAAACCCTAAATGAGAGAGTTTTAAAGTAACGTACTATGGTTTACCCTATCGAAAGCCTTGGCAAAATCAGTGTATATAATATCAGTTTGGCAGTTCTCCTCCAGGTTTGAATTCAAATAATTTACAAATACTGAGAGATTAGTGGTAGTAGACCTACCAGAAACAAAACCGTGTTGAAAAAGTGATATATGCCTCGAAACCTTAAAATATAATCTATCATATACAATTTTCTCAAAGATTTTAGGGACGTGTGAAAGCTTACAGATAGGCCTGTAATTTTGAATTTTCAGTTTGGATCCCGATTTAAAAATCGGTGTAAGAAACGATAATTTCCATTCATCTAGGAAACATCCAGTCCTCAAAGATAAATTAAAAATATATGTTAACGGCTCAACTAATGAAGCTGCACAGTTTTTTAAAAGATGAGGAGACAATCAGGACCGATTGAAGTTGCAGTATCAATTTGAACTAATGCATTATAAACTTCGATTGATTCTATTTGAAGTATACCGATTTGAAACAATTCTGGGGTCCTAGGTAAATCTTGACATGGGGAATCATGAGAATACACCGATTTAAAGTAATCAGCAAACATTTTGCAGGCTGTTGACATATTATTGGAAGTTTCACCTAAATAATTCATGCAATTAGGAATTCCATTTGATTTTCGTCTTGAATTTAAGTAACTCCAAAATTGTTTACTATTTTGCCTTAAATTAGACTGTATTGATAGAATATACATACGATATAGAAAACGATATAGAAAACGATTAAGGTAATCGAATTCTTTCTGAAGCTTCATATATAAAAGCCGAAGTTCAGGATCATTAGGTTTTTTTTTTAATCTTTTAAAAGCTTTATTTTTTTGGTTTTTAAGACGAGATAGCCTCTTATTGAACCAAATTGGATTAGAATTGTTCCGAATTATTATTTTAGATACAAATCGCTCGACGCCCGAACTTATAATGTTACTAAATGATTTGTAAGCCTCACGTAAGTTAGACAAATTTAGGATATCCTTCCAATCATGTTCATTTAAATAACAATTAATGCCGTCATAATTTGCTCTTTGGTAATAGTACTTATATTCGGGCTTGGAATATAACTTTTGTGGATTGGAATAGTGATATATATCTAATTTGGCAAAAAGGCCACAATGAAAAACGGAATTCCGAAACATTGGCATCTCAGATTTTTCAAGATTTAAAGAACATTCGTTGTCTACAAACACGAGATCGAGAATTCGATCGAAATCATTAGGAATGTTATTGCACTGTCTTAAGTTGTATTGGGAAAAAAAGTCGATTACAAATGTTTCGGTTTCCGTAGTTAAATTCAAAGGAATTAAACATTGCTCATCTGAATCAAATTTCCATTCAATATCACCTAAATTAAAATCGCCGGTATAAAGGGTCCGCCATCTAACGTTTTTTTTTTCAAGTAGGGCTTATTTCGTGAATGGTAACACTTAGCTCATGTCTGATTTGACAGATAATTAGTTTTATCCTTCCGCTGAACGAATATGGTTGTGTATACGCTTGAACAACGCTGGGAAATATTGCGACATTACCTTGAAAATCATGGTAATGTTGCAGAATGTGAAAAAAAGAAAAAATCATCTTTTCAGATGAAGCTCATTTTGATCTTGGCGGTATGTAAACAAGCAAAATTGTCGCATTTGGGGCACAGAAAACCCGCACGTATGCATTGAAAAGCCGGTGCACCCAAAACGAGCCACTGTTTGGTGCGGATTTTGGTCCAGAGGCATAATTGGGCCATTTTTCTTCGAAAATGAGCAAGGAGTGGCCGTTACAGTCAATGGCGATCGTTATCGGGCCATGTTGAACGAATTTTTGTTCACAAAAATTGAAGAGGAGGATATTGGCAACATTTGGTTTCAACAGGACGGCGCTACGTGCCACACAGCCGAAGCTACACTCGATGTTTTGCGCCCTGTTTTTGAAGATCGCATTATCAGCCGCAGAGCTGATGTCGTTTGGCCACTTCGGAGCTGCGATTTGACACTGTTGGACTATTATTTGTGGGGTGCCGTCAAAGATAAGTGTTACGCCGACAAGCCAGAGACAATTGACGCTTTAAAGGACAATATTCGTGAAGCCATTGGTGAAATACAGCTGCACACAATCGATAATGTGCTTAAAAATTGGACCGATCGTGTAGGCTACTGCATGGCCAGCCGAGGCAGCCATTTGAATGAAATTATTTTCCATTATTAACCGGAAGGATTGTACTTTCAAATAAAAAAAGAAATTTGAGAAAATATTCTGTAGTTTTTTTTATAGCATTTTCAAAAAAAAAAAAAAGTTATTTGGCGGACCCTATATAATACGTGTTGATTATTCGATAAATTCTCAAAAATATGCAAACAATTGTTAAGATGTAAATTATATAAATCAATATAGCTTTTAGGAGGAATATAACTACATATAAGAAATATTTCAGAACTATTAAAGAGGCTGATTTTGATAATTAATTGATCTACATCCCAACCGGAGGAGGACGGTAAATTCTCAGAGAGAAGATCTAATTTATAGCAATGAAAAGAGGATCTGACAGCAATTAAAATTCCACCGCCTCTCTCGGATCCGGATGTAATGTTACATCTGTCTTTTCTAAATATCGTATAGTTTTTCAAATTGGCCAAGTTTCAGTTAAGAATATAAAATCATAAATATCATTAACAAAAGCATAACGAAGTGATTCTAATTTGGTTCTCAGACCTCCTACATTATGGTAATAAACGTTGAAACTTTTAGTAAATGAAGTTATATCACCACTGGATTCGCCACATCTTCTCCGTTTTTTGGCCGGGAAATAAATGGTTTAATTTGTACTCCAAAAGGGCAAAATTCAGCGTCGTAGGCACGTTCATAGGCGCAGGCAGGAACCACCAGTTTAAAATTAACAAATCGTAGCAAAGCAATATCAGCTTCTTTCTTGACTAGGCGTTGACACCGAAAAGCGCTTTCCGGAAGATTTAACTTTTTTGTGACGAAAGAAATTACGTTGCTTTCCTGAACACTTATATCCAAACGAGAAAGGTGCAGAAACCTGAGTCTTGGGACGGTTTTGAGAGCATCATCTGCTGTGATCCCAACCGCAGAGCCAAAGATACGCTGTGGCTGACGAAAGGAATGTTTGGTATTGTCTTTAATACTTCCGACAGTACATTCCGTTGGGGAAGTGGCAACACTGGCACTGATGGCTGCGCTGGCAACACGCGTTGTTTCTTGTTGCGTTTTTGGGCAGGGTAAAGCATTATAGTGGAAACACAATCTGGCTTTGCCGCGTGCCGACTTTGACAGCATGAGTAGAAACAACGAAATCTTATGGAGCTTCCTACAATGTTACCTCAGGCTTTTGCTCGACCTCATATCGTAAATATCGTAAAGTTAAGCAAAGCGCCAGAGTAGAGCTACTCTCTACTCAGACCTGCGTTTGACAGATGAATTGTCTTTGACTTGTTTGATTTTAGCAAAAGCGAGTAACGTATTGTGCTCCGAGCTGTTCGTTTCAATATGCATATATTTTCATAGCTTATTATTGGACTTTTCGATACAAACTAATCATGATGGAGGTTAGAGTAATAAATTCTTTTCTTTTTTCATATTCGTAGACCTTTATTTGAGCTGATTTTTTATGTTTCAATTAAATCATATAAATAATAATAACACCAGTCTACACTTCTTTCTGCACTGAAATCATACGTAAAGATTTTGAGGAAACCGAACTTAGTGTTGTCATATTCCTAAGTTCTATACGCGCTCCTGTGTCAAAGCCACATTGTGAATGCAAATTGCGGGTTGCCGGCGTTTTGACACATTTTATCGTAAGAGATCGTAAGTCGGTGCAAAGCAGTGCAAAGCCTGTCAAAAAAGGCTAGCAGTAATCACCTTCTCTGTTGAAATCTCTTCCGTATGTTGTTGTTGTAGGGCTTGTTCGAGAGAAAGAACTTTGGCTTCTAGATTAATTACCCTCTTCGATAAAATATTATTATTCTCTTCCAACATGTTGATTTAAGAGAGAGCGTTAATATTCAATTGCTGCAGCTTGATAGTGGAAACACAATCTGGCTTTGCCGCGTGCCGACTTTTGACAGGCTTTGCACTGCTTTTCACCGACTTACGATCTCTTACGATAAAATGTGTCAAAACGCCGGCAACCCGCAATTTGCAATCACAATGTGGCTTTGACAAAGGAGCGCGTATAGAACTTAGGAATATGACAACACTAAGTTCGGTTTCCTCAAAATCTTTACGTATGATTTCAGTGCAGAAAGAAGTGTAGACTGGTGTTATTATTATTTATATGATTTAATTGAAACATAAAAAATCAGCTCAAATAAAGGTCTACGAATATGAAAAAAGAAAAGAATTTATTACTCTAACCTCCATCATGATTAGTTTGTATCGAAAAGTCCAATAATAAGCTATGAAAATATATGCATATTGAAACGAACAGCTCGGAGCACAATACGTTACTCGCTTTTGCTAAAATCAAACAAGTCAAAGACAATTCATCTGTCAAACGCAGGTCTGAGTAGAGAGTAGCTCTACTCTGGCGCTTTGCTTAACTTTACGATATTTACGATATGAGGTCGAGCAAAAGCCTGAGGTAACATTGTAGGAAGCTCCATAAGATTTCGTTGTTTCTACTCATGCTGTCAAAGTCGGCACGCGGCAAAGCCAGATTGTGTTTCCACTATGATAATTTCTTCATGTAACGATGAAAGTGTAACACTATAAATCGAGGGGTCTTCGGTATGATTGGATTTCGTATGGGTGGGAGGTGTAGGAAGAGAGGGATCCGCTTTACTATTCGCGTCTGCGGCACTGAGCGACGGTGACGATATATTGTTTACATGTCTGGTGGAGGCACTGTCTTGGGTAGAGGTAATTAACCTCGTCGGGCGCGTTGGAATTGGACTTTGCTCACAATGGATGGATTTACGTCGTGTATTAGAGCAACTATCACAACGAAAAAATTGTTTGGCTTTGTCTAAGTATTCAATATCAGCCATTTTTAATTTAACACACTTTCCATGATAAAATTGATCACAGTCCGAACATTTAATCTTGAGATCAGTGCGATCAATTTTACTGTTGCAGAGACTGCACTTCAATATATTAATTCGAAATTTGAATTTCTAAGAAGATTATAGCATTGTGACAGCACACCCCGATCGACGCCACAGAGCACAAGGCCTCACTGTGCTCCAACTACTTTGGCTAAAGAAAGTGGTACTGACCAAATCGTATCTTTCGACGGATAGCGGATCGAGGCGAAGACATAAAAACGGCCCGCAAGATGATATCGGGGGCTCTTTCCTTTTTGTCAGTCACAGTCGACGGAAGGTGTGGTCCATGTGACGAGTAGAGTAAAAATTAAGTAAATTTAAATTATACAGAGTGTGCTTTTTCCTTTCCGGTACTGTTCCCGGTCACTTGACATACCAAGCCCCGGCAAGGCTTACAATTGCTTTTATAGTATAATCTACGAGGGACGATCAAAAAGTAATGACAATCAAGGTATAATACAACATTTATTCTTTCAAATTAAATTTACTTTTCTACATAATCTCCTAATAAGTTTATACAATTAGTCCATCCAATAAAGCTTGTATTCCATTAAAAAAAAAATCTTTATCTTGCTCCTCGAAAAACACTTGTACGGCAGTCATCACTTCACTATCATCGGCAAATTTCTGGCCTCTGAGGTGTTCCTTGATGCGAGGAAAGAGATAGAAGTCGCTGAGGGCTAGGTCTGGAGAATAGGGCATCCCGTATGGCATCCAACGCACCTTGAGCTTTGTGAGAGGGTGCGTTGTCTTGGTGAAACAACACCTTCGCACACAGTTTGCCCCGCCTTTTTTGCTTAATGGCTTCCCGCAACTTTCTTATTTGTTCTGCTTAGTAGGAGCCTGTAATACTAGCTCCCTTCTCCAAATAATCAATCATGATAATTCCCTCGGCATCCCAAAAAAACAGACGCCATAATCTTGCCTGCCGAGTTTGATACCTTGAACTTCTTAGGGGTCGGTGAAGAAGGTCATTTCCAGGCCATAGACTATTGTTTAGTCTTGGGGTCGAAGTGGTGTACCCAGGTTTCGTCCATCGTTACAAAACGAGTGCAAAAAGCCGCCGGATCCTTTTAATATTTTTCAAGATTCGCTCTTGAAATGCGAAGTCGCTTCTCTTTTTGTTCGTCGGTCAACATTGTTGGGACCCATCTTGCGGAGACCTTCTTCATGTTCAAATCATCTGTCAGGATACTTTGAATGCTTCCAAATGAGAGCCCTGTGATTTTAACTAAATGTTGGATGGTCACTCGTCGGTCATCTAGCACGATGTCTTCGATTTTTTTGGTATTATCCTCGGTGCGGGATGTGGATGGACGCCTGGAGCGATGTTCGTCTTCAGTCGACGTTCTGTCCAGTTTGAACTCCTTACTCCACCTTGCAACTGTGGAATATGGAGGAGCAGAGTCCCCCAATGTTTCCACTAAGTCAGCGTGAATTTCTTTCGTAGACATTTTTTTTCAGGCAGAGGTACTTAATGACGGCTCTTACTTCATTTTTCTCCATTTTGATGTGATCTCTTCGGTATCTTCCAGAAAAGGTGGACTATTTATATGATTTTTTTGCTCGCTACTAGTGAGGGTATACGTGAGTGAAAACAATAGATTTCACGTAATTAGGCCTGCAATAATACCCGTTTATCGTTACTTTTTGATCGCCAAGCTAGCGCTCGAGGATTTCGTTCCAAGTGGTCATCCTCCTGACTGCGTCCTTCGGCGACTAGTATTCGCAATCGTGCTCCTGGTGACGCGCCCAGCCTCTCGAAGGATTTCCCAACTTACCTTAATATAAAAAACTAAAGAGTGAGGAGAATCTTACTAAGGCAACGCATCTTTCTTCGAAGCGTTTTCATCACCTCTACTGTGCATTAATCTTTTGTAATCAATATAGAGAAAGGCATCTGGGGTAATAAAATCCGATCGGAGTGTGCTCTCGTGGTATCTATAATTGAGGTAGGAAATCGCGGAGATCAGGTTACTTTCGTTAGTCATTGCCCATGCGCTGTGCTTTCGAGTCATTTTAATGAGAAAACTGTCAATTTTGTTTAGGACTGCTCCGTCATACAGGATCTTGTTAGGGTGATACTTATTGAGCCGGCACTTTGTCGTTCTGTACAATGTAAGAGAGACCTAAGACACTGCTTCTCGAATACACGAATCTTTTCCTTATAACAACAACCATACGCGATGATCGGCCTTAAACACCGGGCATATGATTTTCACTCTGCGGTGAAGTTGACTGCTCTGAAACATGCCCCTTGTCATACCGAAAGCTTCTTAGTTATAGCAAGACAAGCGTCTATATGTCTATTTTAATATAAAGAGATTTTCAATTGGCGCGGGTAGATTTTGGCGGCCTGTGGCGGCCATGTTTTTTTAGTAACATCTGTCAAATCTGTGGTTTATTATTCAATTGCTGATGCCAAATCACAATAGTTACACGTTTGAATACTACATCCAAATAATAGATGAGTGATCGTTAGTGCAAACGTTGCGCGCGTTATGCCCAACTTACGATGGACGTGGTCACAGTCGACTCTTCAACGTTTGGTGGCCCAATTTGAGACGACCTTTCGGAAATCAATCAGCCAACATTCGTACATTAAAGGAAAGTAAGATCGGCCGTGGTCCGTGAAAGTGAACCCGAGGCAGTCGCGTTATCGCCCTGCACTAGAACTCGGTCAGGAGCTCAAAGTTCATGACCAAAGGCATAGCCGTTTGTTCATTGACTGGGCTGCGGAGCATTTGGAAGAGAACCCCACTCTTGGTCGAAAAATCATCTTTAGGAACGAAGCGCAGTTTTGGATGAAGGGATATGTTGACAAGAAAAATTGCCGTATATGGGACGACACCAACCTACGCGAGGTTCACCAGGTAAAAATGCAAATTACCGTTTGGTGTGGATTTGGCGGCGGCATTATTGGTCCTTAATTTTTCGAAAACAACGTTGGTGAGGCGGTCACTGTCAATGGTATGCGCTACAGAACGATGTTTACTAATTTTTTATGGTAATCATGTGATTCCAGTTGGACGGCGCCACGTGTCACACAGCGGGCGCCTCGATTGACATTCTGCAGAGGTGACGTGAATGGGCCTCCAAAGTCATGTGACTTTTTCTTGCGGAATAAACCACAATGAACTGATGCCCTTAAGGAGAACATAACATAGGCCATCGGTTAGAAACTGAACCTATGCGGAAGAGACACTGAAAATTGTACCCCTGGGATCCGTGCCGCCCTAAGAAGCTGAGGATAGATTTAAACTATGTTACACTTCATAGATAATGGCATACACGGGCCTTTCAAATAAAAGAATAAATTTGTTGATACCTTACATACAGCTTGTTTTATTCCATTCCAAAATCTACCCGCCCTTATTGAAATACCTTTTATTTCCCTGGAGTTTTCGGAGCTCTAAATGTAATAATTCCAATTATTGGGTCACCTAGACCTTATAAGCATGTTGACCAAGATCTTTATGCAAAACGCGGTGGAAAGTGGCTCAATTTCTAGCGTCTTGAATTGGACATCTAAGATTTTAATCACACTCTCAGCTATGGCGGCGGATTTGCTAGACGAACTACAACAACAACGACTAAGTTCACTATTGTCTGGTGAATGGGGCTTTCTGTGATGACCAAAATTAGCACAAGCTTTATAAAATATTTCTGTGAAAGTTTTGGGATTTTTGTACTGTAGTTCCGCACGTTGTGTAAGTGCATATCGGACTTAAATATGGCCTTCTAGTCTTAACTCATCAAAAGTCATCGCACTGATAGTTGAATGTTGACATTTCAACAATGGCGCGAAATTTAAATTGACATCTTTTGTTGGATATTTGGTGTTGAGATGTATTTTTACTATCTTAACACTCTTTAACACTCAGTACCTCTGTGATAGACCCGGCGCTGCGGATAGATGGGTACAATGCTGAAAAAAATTGATCGTTGATCGTTGATATTATACGAAAGCCGTAATTCGACTTCTCCTTCACGTGTGAGGCTCCTTTCTTTTTTATGTCCAAGCTGTTTGTTCTCAGCATGCCCGCATATCTCGTTTTGGACAAAATTTCCGATGACCTAGATAACTAATAATATTTTTTTAGACTCCGCAAGCTTAGATGGCCTTGGTAAATAATTTAAGCACACAACAATGAGGACAAAACCAGAAAAACAAATGCACATCTCACTTAGCATGACGTTTATAAACAGTTCTGCATATCACAAGGCCGCACATGGATTCATACCAGCATAAGCCACAATTTGCATAAGGTATGCACCCATTGTAGCCCCCGTATCCAGCCAAATGTTTACGGAGCGCCACAACCCCCTTCATCCGCAAATCATATAATATCATCACATAATCACCCGTTAACATAGTTCCATCTCACCAATGCCGGGCAAATATTTATCCTCAAATAACCCCAGGACACACCGCACAGTCAAATAGCTAACCCCAGAAAGCCACGAAAACCCGGGAGCCCCGGAAAAGAACAAATAATAAATATTAATGAACAAACAGCAAAATCTGTCGCCTTCGAAAAAACATCAGAAAAAACCAAAATAAAAATCATTTCTGTCTAATTTGCCATTCACACAGGACAAACGAGCCAGCGCCTCTCCCGCTCCCGCTGCCCCGTTTTGCTTTTCTATATTTTCCGCCCGATTGTGTGTTTTCGTTTTTTCTGGGTTTTTTTTTTTGTTGAAACATCAAAGCAGCGTGTACTGTTTCAAGAACTTTTCCAACAAGAATTATTCCATCTCCGGTTGCGAACGATGGGAAACCAAGAGTCGAAGGCAACGGATGGAGACGGTGTCCCCACAAATAATGAATTCATAATGACATGCCTGATCGAATCGAAAAACATCCTACGGAGAGCAGTACAGACTGTGTCCATGCTAGTTCCGCTCCGCCATAGTCTACTTGTGCGAGTTTCCATTTCATTTTCTATTTGAAATTAACGACCTTGAGTGTAGAAGGATCAGAATGCTCGGGGTCCGGCAAAAAGTGGAATAAGCTGTGGCTGTGGTCGTCCGCTCCTTCGCAGCTATGCATTCGCATTTGTGTTTGTTTTCCTTTACTCGCCCGGGATTGTGTTTCTATGTTTTGCTGGAATAGTTTTGAATCTATATGTGATACACCCATTCCGAGTTGAGAAGGAAATAATTAATTACCGTTGCACGCAGTATGCTCGCCGTTGTGTGGCAAAAACATAGCTTCTCGAGCTTTCTCGATGAATAAATTTTTTTTTCCATTCTTCCCTGTCGTGCCACATTGGTTTGGTCCCATTGACCCAGAAGTATTAAATTGCTATTTCCGGACAGGAACCACGCGACGGTGGAGGGGCAAATGTTGTTTCATTAGATGAATTCGTTGTGGAAGCCACAGGACGGGACCTCAATTCGTTTAATGTACTAACACTCGCTCGGAGCTACCGAACTGGACCGAATTGCCAGATGTGGTAGCTGAAGAGTGCTTGTTCTTATGCCGGTCAATGGGGGGCATTCTAAGGGTGAGGCATCAGGTACGAAGAATATTCTATGCAAACGACAAACAGAACGTGGGCGTCTCGGCCTCTCATGTCCTGTCATTAAGGAAACTACTTTTCTTGTTTTATTGTTTTCCTTCAGATGTTCCTAATGGAGTAACTTAGTATCTACAGGTCCTGGTTCCAGGAAGATGCTTAAGATTATATTCGTTTCAGGTGAATGTGACAAACTTCTAGAAGCACAACAAACCTGATTCTGATTTGATGTGAAAATAGAGCTTTTCTAGGTTGTCATTTGCTTGTGTTGCTGGGATATTGGATTTCATGTCATGTCATTTCAAAACTTGAATGTAGCTCCTTAGTTCATAGAATGCCTGCTCTACCCTATTCAGGGGTGTGTAATCCAGATTTAAGAGTCTTAAATAAGAATAGATATTGGAAACTCACTTCAATATTCATATCGTATTCAGTTACTTACTTACTTAAATTTCACGTCATTTGAAACGTGGTCCTCTTCAGATGGTTATATCCAACCAACATTTCAAATGCCTATTCGGCTCATGGCACTCGGTAGATAGGGAAAGGGGCATATATGGCCATGGCTATCTGCATTTTGATACCACATCTCGTTTGACCTAGGTTGAAGATGAACGCTGTGAGGATATTTGGAAGGAAACACCGTGAAACATTATTTCGATGATTTGGTTGCTGCAAGATTCGAACCCTCTGTCATCAGCGTCGGACTGCCAAGAATTCAACCCATGGTCAGCTCTTAAGTTGAAAGGAAAGGAAGCAAAGTATTTAGTATGCTAAGAAAAAATAATCAAGAATTAAATAAAAGGTACAACGACTGTAGCCTATAACCTCTCCCCTGTCAAGGGTTGTAGTATATTGAATAAAGCCAGTTAATTGTTGCTAGAGACGTCCAAATTGGCCGGAACGTCTTGATCGGCAGCTGCAATTCAAAGTTACAGACTTTGGCTATCTCGGCTCTGGAATTGATTTCTTCAACGATATCGGTGAGAGATTATGGCCTTGTCAATCGCTGTTTATGTGGGCTAACAACTTTAACGAGTAAAGTGATGTTCTATAGACTCTCTCTCAAGCTATATCAATTTCTTTTTACCATGTCCACTTTTAGAAGAAAGATTAGTATATTCATGTCCTATGGCTCGGGTGCTCTGAAGCTGAATAGAAGTGAACCATATAGCTCATATGGCGGCATGGATTTTATAGGGACACAAGGATAGTGATGACGGGTACGTATGGAAGAAGTGAATGACATCATTTCGAATCAAGCCGAAAAATGGGAGATATTTCTTCAGATGGAAAAGGCTTTCTACCAAGGTTTGCGTAGCTGAAGATCATGGGCCTTAGTTTAGGCCCATGGACTCTATACGAGATAGGAACGAGGTTTGGACAAGAGCACCTTGGGTCAACCAACCCTCTGCATCAATCTCTATTCTTTAGGAGTAGTGACCAATCGTATTTTTAGCCAAACCAAGTTGTCAGACGAGATTCTATTACCTCATCTAGAGTCTACGGTACTTTGTTCAGCCACGAACCAAGCCTGATACGCACAGCAGATGATGCAAGAGAGGCCTAAGCAGGTAAGATGGATACTATTTCTCCAACCCTTCGAATGCACAAAAATATTTTTTAAAGGTTTTTAAGCGGTTTTGATGGTGGAGTATAAGATCAGCTAATAGGACATTATGTGGCTTGGCGAGGATACAATTGGCAACAGTTTACATAAACTGCTCGTCAATGGCCAATGAACGTATTGCGTACACCGCGTAGCACCTAATAGTTGGACATACAAGAGTAATCGGTTTTCGTGAGTTAGAAATGGTGGTGGTGATGGAAGACCATCTAATATTCCCAACCTTGAAAAATGGAAATTCGCCGTTTTGCAATAGATGGCGCTACCGGTACTGGCTCTCCTCTTCAGAAACTCCTCTTCATTAAATTTGTAAATTTTAATCGGCGTTGGTAAGGCGTGATGATTTTTGCGTGGAAAACAAGGAGCATTCCCAGCCGGTGACAGAGTGTAAAGGCGTAGAATTGGAAACATTACTTGAATGAGATCCATGCTCCGCGTGACAAGAAGTTGTATATTTATTGGTCGTAGCTCAACAAGCCATTTCTGATCGTTTGAAAGTTTCTTGAATGTTCCAAAAGCCTAGAAATTGGCTGCCATTCTAGTCGCAGCCGAGGGAATTCGAACTGCTGCTCTTGCGGTATGACACCCGAAGAGTTTACTGGAAAAAAAATTGTGGAGACTCCGAGGCCGTGTATTACATCAATGGCAGACCCAAAAATACATGGATCGAAAGCTCATGTTGTGTATTTGGTGAGACCAGCCCGGCGTGGTATGTTATGAGTGGTTGCAATCATCACAAAAGCTCGTTACATAACACAAATAATGCGCTTGAGCCAAGCACTGTAGAAAAAACGTAAACAATACGACCTGATTAAATGATTTTGTCTGTTCAGAGATTACTATTTTGAACACTAAGATAGAACAAAAAACATATAGGGTCCGCCAAATAACTTTTTTTTTTTTTTGAAAATGCTATAAAAAAACTACTGAACATTTTCTCAAATTCCTTTTTTTTATTTGAAAGTACAATCCTTCCGGTTAATAATGGAAAATAATTTCATTCAAATGCCTGCCTCGGCTGGCCATGCAGTAGCCTACACGATCGGTCCAATTTTTAAGCACATTATCGATTGTGTGCAGCTGTATTTCACCAATGGCTTCACGAATATTGTCCTTTAAAGGACATATTGTCTCTGGCTTGTCGGCGTAACACTTATCTTTGACGGCACCCCACAAATAATAGTCCAACGGTGTCAAATCGCAGCTCCGAGGTGGCCAAACGACATCAGCTCTGCGGCTGATAATGCGATCTTCAAAAACAGGGCGCAAAACATCGAGTGTAGCTTCGGCTGTATGGCACGTAGCGCCGTCCTGTTGAAACCAAATGTTGCCAATATCCTCCTCTTCAATTTTTGTGAACAAAAATTCGTTCAACGTAGCCCGATAACGATCGCCATTGACTGTAACGGCCACTCCTTGCTCATTTTCGAAGAAAAAATGGCCCAATTATGCCTCTGGACCAAAATCCGCTCGTTTTGAGTGCACCGGCTTTTCAATGTATGCGTGAGGGTTTTCTGTTCCCCAAATGCGACAATTTTGCTTGTTTACATACCCGTCAAGATCAAAATGAGCTTCATCTGAAAAGATGTACGCAATTTTCGCACACATTCTGCAACATTATCATGATTTTGAAAGTAATGTCGCAATATTTCCCAGCGTTGTTCAAGCGTATACACAACCATATTCGTTCAGCGGAAGGATAAAACTAATTATCTGTCAAATCAGACATGAGCTAAGTGTTACCATTCACGAAATAAGCACTACTTGAAAAAAAAAACGTTAGATGGCGGACCCTTTACATATGCCACTGAAAAGTGTCTGCGACTTAAAATATTTCATAGACTGACGGCTTATCAGCGTTTTCATGACCTTAAAAAGAAGGGGCGTTAGTGCAATGGGTTGGCAAGGAGGAAGAGCTGGACGAATGCCGTTTTCTACCTACTCAAAAAGACACCAAAAGAGTAGGATATTATCAGCGACCGTAATGGACTAACATGGTTTTACAGTCACATTCCCATCTACGGCGTTATTTTCAGCTGACTTGGGGGACAGACCACAGTTGAGGTCTGTATTACTAACCCGTTTATCATGCGTGAAGACATTTAATATTGCCCAAATGCATTACGACACTCATAAAAATTTTCCCCGATACTTTTACTGTTTCTAGTGAATTTTTACTATTTTGAAACATAGTGGAATTAGAGTCGGATGTTGGCACTTCTTGTTCGATAACCACGATAACGGCTGTACTGATTCGAAGCCTTGTCTCATGGAGTTAGATATCAGTCACATGGATCAGATATCAGAGCTACAGTATTTCTCCTCTGTTTTCACGTCGCCCCTTGAACCCTTTCGTGTGAATGCGATTTCGTGTGAATACTTCAAACTTCCATGTTGCCACATGTGTTTCTCAAAAAACCCTTTTTAAAACCCTTTCAAAACTTTACTCTGAAACCCATTTTTCATAATTTGCGGTAACGTTAACTGCCTCGGGATTATCGGCAAATAGTAATTCTTCAAAGGAAAATTATTAAATTCCTTAAGACCAAAATTCCTATAACCATACAACCATGTCATCCATGTCATCCTCACTCGCACATCCGCCTACCTCCCATCATTACTCATGTAATGCCAAACATCCTTTATCATTCATTCTCTCTCATCTCCCGCAATTTTCACGTAATTAACCGCGTTGGCTTGAAACGCAAGCATCGGTATTCCAAAAAAGAAAACGAAAAACAAGAAGCTTTTCCAACACAATAGCACACGCCGATCCGACATCATCCACACATCACTCATCGTCATCGTCATCGTCATCGTTTCATGTTTCAACAGTTGAAGGGCCGATTAACTGATATTTGTTAAGGCTATGACAGCCTTTGACGGCTTTTGATACTTATTGTACTTACCGACGTCACGCACTGCGACTGTGGAATGTCGAACCTCCGTTCAGGGTGAATGGAAGCGGAAGCAACACCTTCATCATCTCTACTGTCTTCAGAGGAATGTTTGAAATAAAAAATCGGCTCATCACTCCAACGTCGTTGTCTGGTCGTCTGCAATCGTCGCAGGAGCTTCATTCCGTGAAGAAGTCTTCATAACCAAACGGGGTCATGTGCTCTTTGCACGTTTGTCATCCGTCGCCTTGCTTTGAAAAATTTATTGCAATTATTATCCCAAGGAAGAGGGGCCATGGAGTTTGCTTTTCACCACTTTGTTTTGTTTTTCTTTTTCGGTAATTTTTCTCGTTGTCATGTCGCTGTTTCCACGAGAATCCTTGTTAGCGGAATTTTTAGGGAATTTTTGTTTTTTTTTATCTTGTTCGCAGCGGTTTTTGGTTCGGGTGCGGGGTGGAAGCTGAACCAATGGTGGATGGCATAGTGACATTGCCTTCATTAGGGGTTGATTTTATTACCATATTATGATCCATAAGTCTAGTCGTTAGTGGCCTGAAACGGAATGTGCAGACAATGGAATGAGAAGTTCATGGTTACGACATTGTTAGATGGCGGATTGATGGTCGTTGGAATAGTGACGAATCGGGCGAATCGATGACGGAGAGAAATTGCTTCGCAATCGTTTTTTTTATATCTTATTGGCATGGCGACTTGGTTGGTTTAGGGAAGAAGAATTGTTTTATTGCAGTTTTTACTATTTGATTATATGTATGCGCCGTTTGATTATCAAGATCTCTTGCTGACGACGCAGATGGCTCTATGAGCTATTAAAAAGTTATGGAACTGAAGACTATGCTGGGACTTGATCAACCCCCTTCGATATTGATGTGTAAACTTATTTTTGCAAACTGTGGAAGAATATGCAATAGAAATGGATTTTTTAACAATAGCATGATTCTCAATAAGGGTCTTATTATAAGACACCACCACGATTATATAATGATTGAAGCCGACCAAACCTCTTTTGATGTTTTTCCATTCGATGGACAGGACAACCTGATGAGGATTCTATTATGGCCCATATAGGGTGGCACGACACGATTACTATAATTTTGCAAAACGCATTCATAAAAACTTTTTAATATCCCACTTGGAAGCTATTTTAATCGGTTTCTGAACCAAGATTTAAGAGACTTATCTGTGTGCTCGTTCGTATGCTCGTGAGCTTTTTTTCGCCTCGAATATCTCGACAACAAATAATGGTATCAACTTCGTTTCATTACAATTCTATTTTTAGTTGCATATCTTTTGATTGGGTTCGCAAAAAAAATAAACTGCCGACTTATTTTTTATAACGAAAATCAATCGTAAAATATTTGTTTTTCGTCTCGCCTATCTTGTTGCTTTTTATTAGCACATGGATTAGACAGATTATTGCTACCTTGCGTGATAATTATGTAAATTCTTGAATTCAGTAAACACATACACATAAACGAGGTATGTTCAAGAAACAAGATGACTTTTTTGAATTTTGAGATCTAAATACATATCGCGTTATGTTGAGAATGTGCGGATAGAAATAAAATTAAGGAATCAAAGGTCAGTTAAGAGTTTTTGTGTATATTTTCCGGGTAAAACTGCAACAGACGAGAAAAGAACTATGTAGGTTTAAAAATGACTTGAGAAGACGGTGATTTCCTAATTGGAGGTGATCTTAATTCCAGACATAGGAACTGGGGTTGTGTTAGAGCGAATGCATGGGGAAATCTACTTGCTGATTTTCTTGTAATGTTGCCAATCTCTATTTTGTTTCCTCCTAGTCCAACTTATGTCCCAGCTAGTTCTCGTGGTAGTCCTTCCGTCCTTGATTTATTCGTTACAAATGTGCCTTGTTACGTAACATATCCAGTGTCTTTAAATGATCTTAGTTCGGATCACAATCAGGTTTTCTGTCGTCTTCTATGGTCTGGGGGAAAAAAAAGCAATATGTTCAACATTTAAAAAATGCCAATTGGACGCGATTTCGTTCAGTAGTTAAATTAGTTAAATATTCCCATGAATATTGACGGCATATCAACTAAAGAAGATGTCGATTGTCTTGTAAACAACTTTACAGAACATGTTCTCAAATCGGTCGATGAAAGTATTCCAAAAGTTCCCAAAAAGAACTACTCGTTACAGTTACCTTCTCATATACTGAACTTAATTAAACTGAGAAATATTTGTAGACGTAATTGGCAACGGTATCCACCAAACGACATACCTGAATAATCAAATACGAATACAAATCTTAGAGTTCCGTAACAAAGAGTGGAACAAAAAACTTACCATACTTGATAAAAACGAAAAACCCTTCTGGAACATCTTCAAATTAGTAAAAAACAAAAACAGACAATTACCTTTTCTAAAAAACGCGTCGGGCACATATTCTACCGATGTCGAAAAAGCCAATGTACTTGCCGCAAATTTTTCGAGCAATCACATTGTCTCGCAAAATTTAGGTGATGTGCACACTAACACTCTTGTTAGCAACACCATTCAAACTTTTTTGGAAGAAAGGTCAAATAATTCTCCTTCCACTATTTTTGTTAACGAAAAAGATACACAATTTATATTAAATAAGCTTCGGCCTAGAAAAACAGGAGGACTTGTTAAGAAACATTTATTTAAAGCAATTGCCCATAGCAGCTATAAAATACATAGCATTCATCATAAACGCATGTCTAAAAATGGAATACTTTCCTGACATATGGAAATTTGCAAAAGTGGTACCCATATTAAAAGCTGGTAAGCCTCCAGAAAGTCTGGAAAGTTATAGACCTATCAGCCTACTAAGCAATCTTAGTGAAGTATAAGGAGAAAATCTTAAAATTCATAGATATTCATAAAATTTTTCCTCACGAACAGTTTGGTTTTAGACGTCACCACAGTACTTCCCATCAAGCATTGAGGATATGCAACTCTATCAAAAGAAATCGGCCAGAAGGAAAATCTACTGGAATGGTTTTATTAGACATTGAAAAGGCATTCGACTCTGTTTGGCATTAGGGTTTGATATACAAAATGATACATTTAAACTTTCCCCCATATCTCTGTAAAATAGTACAAAGCTTCCTGTCCGATCGTCGTTTCAATGTCCATGTTAATAGTAGTGTCTCTGACTAAATACACTTTCAAATGGGTGTACCACAAGGCTCAGTCCTTGGCCCAATCCTTTATAACATTTACACGTCGGATTTACCAAAGTTACCGCACTGTGATACAGCCGTATTTGCAGATGATACTGCTATATTTTCATCTCATGAATTCGCTCTCAATATTGAGAGGAATCTCAAAAATGGAATGGAAATATTAATAAAATATTACCAAAAATGTAAAATAAAAGTAAATGAAGGAAAAACGCAGGCTATTTTTTTTCACTCGGAAAAGAAAGTCGTGCTTTCTTCCCAGCTCTCAACTGCAACTGAATGGAAGCTATATAAATTGGGAACCCTCTGTCAAATATCTAGGCATTTATTTAGATACCAAGCTAACATTTAAGGACCATATCGCTAAAACTATAAAGAAAATAGGAATAGCAATAAAGATGTTATACTCATTTATTAACAGAAAATCATTACTTTACACTGACAATAAAATTGTATTGCACAAGGTTATCTTCCAAGCGATTCTTCTTTATGGATGCCAAGTATGGGGCGACGGTGCAACTTGCCACATAAAGAAATTGCAAGTCTCACAAAATAAGCTCTTAAAAGTGATGCTAGATCTACCTTGGCATCACGCAACTCGTGATATTCATGCAAGAGCGAATGTTGAATTCATCTCTAATAGAATTCTTAAACTTAATAACACATTTAAAATGAGATGTAGTTTTGCTGACAATCCGCTTGTAAATGAATTATGTACTTATAATCGATAAATGTTGAACATAAATTTTGTTCGTATATATCTATGTACATATGTATGTGTTATTATATTTCATATTTATTTATTTATTCATTATTTATTATTTATTTATTTATTATTTATTTATTATATATGTATATTTATTTATTTATTTACTTAATTATTTATTTATTTACTTATTTATTTATTTATTTTTTTTTTTTTACTTATTTATTTATTTACTATACAGTGGTAGACATTCGTTTATACGCACACGCATTTTTGCGATTATTTCTGTAATAACTTTTTTTTTTTGGTTTTAATAGCCCCAAAATATTTCTTTCATTCTCAGTTATTGAAAAAAAAAACAAAAAACAACTTCAATAATATTGAAAACATTTTTTTTAATAAAAATTAGGAAATTGGGGTAGACATACGTTTATGCGCACTTAAGTTTGTGTTTTTATAAATATTACAGTTATTGTTTTTCATACTGTCTAATACTTTGTGTGACTTCCCTTGTTCTCGATGACTGAGAAAACACGATTTGGCATAGAATCGATTAACTTGTGGAGAGTATCGGGTCCAATTTCAAGCCAAGCCTGACGAATTCCATTTTTGAGCTCGGATACGCTATTGTACTGCTTCCCTTTGGAA
Source organism: Merodon equestris (assembly GCA_958301585.1). Taxonomy (NCBI): domain Eukaryota; kingdom Metazoa; phylum Arthropoda; class Insecta; order Diptera; family Syrphidae; genus Merodon; species Merodon equestris. The sequence continues at coordinate 8,218,319 of OY284415.1, forward strand.
TATACTTTACCAGCAAGTATGCCCCAAAGGTTCTCGATAGGGTTACAATCAGGACTACATGCCGGCCATTCAAGTAGCTCAATGTTTTTTGAGGAAAACCACTCTTTCGACTGCCTAGAAACATGGATGGAAGCGTTGTCTTGCTGGAAAATGAAGTCTCTTTCCGGTTCTTCTTCATAATACGTTACTAAAACATCTTCCAACAACTCCGTGTAGGCTTTTGAATCCATTTTTGTTGTAATAAAGCACACAGGCGTCTTTCCATAATAAGAAAAAGCTTCCCATATCATAACAGTTCCGCCCCCGAAATTGCGTTTGGACCGTACCACATTTTGTTGGCTCAAATTATGCCAATAGCAGCTGTAGCAGTCCGGCCCGTCCAAATTAAATTTTTTCTCGTCAGAAAATATTACGTTTCGCCATTCGTGGGTCCAGGACATGTACTTACGGGCAAACTCCAATCTTTTTACTTTGTGGCACTTAGTCAAACGTGGTTTGGTTTTGAGTTTTGTCCATTTGATATTAGAAGCATTTAAAACACGTGCGATATGCCGAGCACCAACGGGAAGATCTAATTTTGCTTTAATTTGCCGAGCTGATAAACGGTTTTTTGTAGCTTCATCACGAATTTGACCTCTTTGTCGCAATGATACAAAATTGAAGTAACGAGAAGACTGTGGACGGCAACTGCACAATTATGGTGTGGTATGTTGGGCCGCGAGATAATAAACAGAGCTGTTCAAATAATAAGGAAAACCGCTGATAAGCAATATGCCTGGTTATTTTGAACCCTTTTTATCCTTTTTTCGATAATGAATTGCTTATTAGCGGTTTTCCCTATTTTTACAGCCCCTATTAAGGATCTTGTGACCCAATTGAAGTGAAAGTAGGTTGCTGAGCCTATGTAAGTGTTTGCTGGGACTCTCGGGCGGTCAACCCCTTTTTTTACACACAGATTTTTTATATTCCCTAATAAAATGCAAATGCGAATGTCCTAGGAAAATAATACACAAACAATACATACGATAGATAAATCCCTTGGTAGAACGCGGAAAGTCCCGTTACAAAAAAGATTACTGTTGATTCACATTCCTAAAACTGATGGCAATAAAGACGTAAATGTATCAAATTTAAATTCTTAGAAATAGTCCAGTACTAGAACATTTATTTGAAAAAATGTAAATGCGTATAAACGAATGTCTACCACTGTATACTTGTTCATGGTTTGTTTATTTAGTCACACATACATATTTATTTTACGTACGTACATACTCTTATATGTATTGTATGTGCATATCCTTTATTTTTTTTTTCTTTTTTTGTCTTTTATATTAAAGGTTTTTTTTTTTGTTTTCCTTCAAATTTTTTTTTTGAATGGTTTTTTTTCTGTTTCTCCACATACTCTTAATAGAATTAAAAACAATGTTCCAGTTGAATGATGATGATGATCCGTGCAGGGACGGGTTAAGAATATCCCTGCAGCGATACCTCTCGCTTGTCGTAAAAGGCGACTAAAACAAAGGTAAACGAAAATCACATCTGGGCAATTTAGAAAACACCAAGGTGAGCCTAGGGACACATATACCACCATTAAACTGCCCCACAAGTGTACATGCAAATCAGTGGGTTGACACGACTGGAGATCACCGGTGTTGTAAGAGTAAGATCAAACAAAAAAATCTGGAGCATGCCCGTGTCACAAAAAAAAAAAAAAAAAAAGAGGCAGGCCGAAAAACAATTGGTGCAAACAAATGCAAAAACACCAGCATTTGATTGGCCTCAGCGATGAAGTAATCCCAAACCGGGAAGCCTGCCGTTACTTTCTGAGGTCAAACCGTCGGACCCCACAAGCGGACCAGTAGGAATGCAGTTAAGTGGGAAGGTTATGGTCCTACACTTCTGACCGTAACAACGCCGGAAAAAGGAAAAGAAGAAGTTCCAGTTGAATGATAATATATCAAATTATCAAATCTCTGTACAATGTGCAATAACAAAAATACTGTAAAATAATTGTGTACGAAATAAAAATATTTATCTATCTATCTAAATACATATGTACATTCGTTTTTTTAGTTATTTTGGTACAAACATGGATATTCACAGATATTAAGGTATACGTGCTTTGGTGTGCTTGGCAAAATTTTGTTATTGAAAAAAAGATTGTAAAATTAAGCACTCTGAGCGAAAAACAAGCTTATAGGTGGTACACCCACTACACAGAAGGCCGAGAAGATGCCTGTCAACAACAGATGAAATCTTAGAAGTATTGAAGAAAATTGTTATGGAGAATCGTTGAATCACTATCAGAGAAGAGAAGAAGAGAAATTGCTGAGGATATTGACGTATCGAATGTCTCATGCCATGAATATTTTTCAGATATTTTGGGCAAGAAACGTTTGTCAGCGAAGTTTGTTCCAAAATTGCTAAATTTTGACCAAAAGAACTGTTGCATGAGCATCGAATGTGCTGAAAAGGGCCATTACTAGTGACGAAACAGGAGTACATATACTCGTATGGTTATGATGTCGAAACTAAAGCCCAATTATTCCAATCAAAGCGACCAGAAGATCCAGCACCTAAAAAGCACCCAAGTTCGGCCAATTTTGAAAGTTTTGCTCCCGGTTTTATTCGATTTCAACAAGTTCTTGTCGGAGGTTCATACGGTCGATAACAAATGTTGCCTTGAATTTATGCGCCGTTTGCTTGAAGAAAACGCTCGGATTTGTGAAAAAAAAATTAATGACTGTTGTGTCATGATAATGCACCTGCTCGCTTAATTTTTTTATTGCTGCTGTGTTCATCAGTGTTAATGAAGACAGTGATTCGTCCATTCCTTGCCGTTCATAGCAATTTGAATTCTGTCTCTCCCGACTACGTGGAAGATTAAGATTTAACACAAGAATATAAAACCTTACAAAATTCGGCTCTTGAAGCCGAACAATCTGCTACAGTGTCGAAAATAAAGCTATTGTACCATATTTGGTCTGATGAGCAACCTCAAGTAATACGAGAGCTTCCAGTGCACTATTTGATGCAGTTTATGGTCTAACGGAATCATTGACTCGTATTTTTTCAAGACTGATACCAATACTACCGTCAATTGGGCCGCTATCGTTTAATGATCTTAAACGTTTTTCTGCCCAAAATGCACATGACATGAACATGATTGTCATGTGGTTCCAGGAAGACGGCACTAGATGCCAGACATCACGCGTATCGATACACCAGTTGGGATATGAGTTCGATAAGCAAATTTTTTTCTCGTTTTGAACTGGTAAAAAAAAATTATAATATTTAAAAAAACGATTGCATCATATCCTTGTGAAGCTCGGAATCCCGAAAAAGTTGGTGGTTAGGCAAGTATGCCTAAAGGGAAACAAAGGACGAGTTAATGTAGGAAACCTTGTAGTTATTGTTACAGGTAAAAACGAAAATTCTCCCTGTGACCGCATGCTACTTGCGCTTAAATCTATTTCTGACTGGTATAGCAGAGAGGGTTTATCGATAAGCCCAAGTAAGACAACTTTAGTCCCGTTTACGAAAAGGAGGAAAATACAACCTTACCTCGCCTCCCTAAATGATACAAACATTGGATTTTCAGAAGAAGCTAAATATATATGTCTTCTTCTTCTTTTCCTTTTCCGGCGTTGTTATGGTCAGAAGTGTAGGACCATAACCTTCCCACTTAACTGCATTCCTACTGGTCCGCTTGTGGGGTCCGCCGCCGGTTTGACCTCAGAAAGTAGCGGCAGGCTTCCCGGTTTGAAGTCAATCAAATGCTGGTGTTTTTGCATTTTTTTGCACTAATTGTTTTTCGGCCTTTTTTTTTTTTTTTTTTTGTGACACGGGCATGCTCCAGATTTTTTTTTGTTTGATCTTACTCTTACAACACCGGTGATCTCCAGTCGTGTCAACCCACTGATTTGCATGTGCACTTGTGGGGCAGTTTATTGGTGGTATATGTGTCCCTAGGCTCACCTTGGTGTTTTCTAAATTGGCTAGATGTGATTTTTATTTACCTTTGTTTTAGTCGCCTTTTACGACAAGCGAGAGGTATCGCTGCAGGGATATTCTTAACCCGTCCCTGCACGGAATATATATATAGGTATTGAACGAAAACTTAACTGGAACTCGAACATCAAAAGCGAACTTGCAAAGGCTCTAAGGCACTGTGGTTGACACATTTACGGTAAAACTTGGGGAATAAAACCTATGGCAATTCACTGGTTATATATATACCGTGATAGTAAGACCTATCATCACTTATACGTCTGTATGGTGGACAAAAGTTGACGACTCTTAGCATGGGCATTATAGGAGTCATGCCAACTTGCCCGATGGCAGCCCAAGGCAGCCAGCGCTCAAAGCGTTGGGCTCGTATAGTACGAACTCAAAATCCGTCAAGGAAAGCTACGATGCTCTGCAAGCACTAGGCAAAAGAAATAAAGTCAAACTCTGGTGGGTGGCAGGTCACAAGGGCATAAAGGCAACGAAATCGCCGACCAACTCGTTCCAGCGAAAGTTACATAGGTGCCGAACCTTTCTGCGGAATCCCCAAGTTAAAGATCAATTTTCTCTTAGAGAAGTGAGAAAAATCGTAACACCAGCGCTTTTGGACCCCTGAACAGACACTCTATCAATATTCTCAAATATAATAGAGTCGATATCAGAAGACTCGTCAGCTACCTCACGGGACACTGTAGTCTGAGGTATCATCTTAACAAAATTAACCTCTTATCGAGGTTAACCGAGTGTCGTCCCTGTCTAGAGGACGGGGAAACTGCAGAGTACATACTATGCGAGTGTACTGACCTTTGACATCTTAAGAAGCGTATCCTCCTCAGAGAAATCGGGACTCCTGAGGGGATCAGCTCAGTTCCTACTTGAGGAACTTCTCGTCTCATTGGCTAGCAGGCACAATAGACCTACACTGGTCACAGTCCTCTATTCTATCTGTTAGCACTAGCCCCCAATTAAAAAAAGAAAATGTAGGAAAGCCTTAAAGCCTTATCTGAGACATTCGAGATAGGTGAACGATCAACGATCACGAACAAGGAGACACCTTTTCGCCACTTCTTTTTAATTTAGTGCTGAAATATGTAATGAGATCCTCTCATAAAGATGAGAAAGGAACAACCCTCAATAGAATCACATCTGCCTAGCTTACGCTGAGAATTTGGACTTACTGACAGAACGTGAGGAATCAGTTAAGAGAAACGGAGAAAGTCTAAAAAAGGCAGGAAAGGAAGTAGGTTCAGACATAAATGAATGTCAAAATCTTTATTTATAAAACAATAATAATGCAAGGGATACTTTATGAATGTGAAACTTGGGTCTGTCTAAGAAGGATGAAAAATGATTTCGGGTCTTTGAAAACTAGAACTTAAGTAGAATCTTTGGAATCTACGGACCGGGACGAAGAAACAGGCGAATGTAGAAAACTACACAATCAAGAATTCGAGAAACTCTATTCAGCTCCACGCATTGTTGAGTAACTAAATCGTGAAAAGTAAGGCGGGTATGGCACGTAGAACAAATGGACAGTGGACAAGTAGTAAAAAGAAAATTAACTGGAAAGACAAAGGGAAAACGTCGGCTTGGAAGGACACGTCGTAGATGGGAGGACAATATAAAGATGGACCTAGGCAAAATGGGACAGAAAGTCGAAACATGGAAGGAACACATTTATGACAGAGATACTTGGCGAAGGTTTGTCAACAAGGCTCTGAACTATCGAGTTCCAAAGTAGTGTAGTAGAAATAGTGTCGAAGGCTCATAAATTGAGTGGAATGATGACATCGTTAGACCATGAATTTTATCGGCTTAGAAAGGAATATAAAGTGTTTCAATAGATGGCGCTAGCTGCACATGTTGGTCGAAAATGTAAGGCGAGAAACGTCAGTTTGGGCATCAATCAACATCTCCTTTACATTTATGAATTATCATTGACGTCAATTGGAGTCTAAGGGCGTCGATTTCGAGAAGTTTTGCTTTTCGTCTTCATTTCGAAAAAAAAATGCTCCAGGCTTTATGACATGTTGCTCAGGTCATTAAAATCTCTCTGTAAACACTAAAATGTGTTTTCTAAGCCCATCTGCCGTATTCTCTAGATGTCGCCCCTTCCGACTACCATCTGTTCCGACTGATGGTGCATGGCCCAGCTGAGCAACACTTCTGATCTAAAAAATAAATTATATGAACTGCACTGTAACATGGACCTTGCCAACAGTTTAAGTTTAAAATATGTTCAAACTCTAGGCAGCAGGATGTTGAAAATGGGGAAACACTCATCTCGGATAGCACAATCAACGCACCTAGCGAAGGTACACAACAAACACCTTCTGTTGGAGCCCCACATCCCCTAGCCATATGGCATGTATAACTAGTGTGTAAACGTAGTTCATAATTAATAGCCCTTAACAATCTTCTGAATATATTACGACATTTACGTAAAGGATTTGACTCACCATAGTTAATGAATATGTCACTCCTGTCCGTAGGTCTCGAAAGCCCCTCCACTCCATCCACAGTCTATTTCCTCCCTCAGTTAGTACCCAAATCCATTTAGCAATGACTGCGCACATAAAGATCCCATCGCTCCATCAATAGCTGATGAATAATTAAGTAAGTAAACATGAACTCGCTAATGAGCCAGAAAGTATCTACCGAAAATGTACTATTCAACTCCAGCAACCCCAACTAGTTGACTCCTCTTACACAGTACATTGATGCCAACTTCGTATCCAACTCCATTAACCCAATTCGGGAGGAAGAGCTTGACGAAGAAGCACTTCTTCACAACTCTATTTACCTTCACCATGTTTCTCGATTAGTGGTAATGACGACATCCGACGTAGCGCAGACGACAAAGACTTCGATGGAGAGGTGACGGTAATGGCGACAGACAAACAAATGTCTTCAATTTATGTCACGCAGACACCTTCTGGTCGGGCGTTTGCGTTACATGATGTCACTGAACACTGGAATGTTGTTTGCACAAAGACGGCAAAATGTGTCATAACGAGGACACAGGGACACACCTCCGTTCTCGCAGTATCGTCGCGTCTTGTCAACATCTTACGAAACCATTTCGCCTCAGTTGATTGAATGTTTTCGTGTCGATGATAGGAGAGAAATGTGGAGGCTTGTATGACGTGCGAGGCCATTTGAATGCTGATTATCTCCCGGAGTGCCGGGTCGAGAGCAATTAAAAGTTGGCTCGGAAACCAGGAGCGCGAAATAACTTGGCACAGCTACCTAGTCGTACTGGCTCCTTGGCTGGCAGGGAACAATGACAGGTCCATACATTTCAGCGACGTAAGCACGCCATTGGGTGGGAGTGGATTTCGATTGTTTTGTCTCCGGGGCGAATTGCCTATTGTTCCGCGTCGTCTGCTACATTGTGACAACTTTACACGCGTCGAATTCAATATTTTTTTCTTTTCGCCTTTTACTGGCTTGTCATCGCCCACATACCCATAGGCTCATTTGGCACCAGAGTCGCAGTCAGGCGTTTCGTCGGAACGGCAGGACAATCCATTGAGATTCGAGAGTTAAGAGTCGAGCTCCTCACAGGCTTCGAGTCTTACAGACTTTCGTTTCGTTTGCTTTCCACCCGCACAATGTTTACACAGGTATTAAGCTGCAAGATTTATGAACGCGGTTATTTACCTAATGGCTGGCTATTCATAATGCCTGTACCTCCCAATTACCCTCCCCCACATTCCACGATTGTTCTTGAATTCCAAAGGAAACAAAAAAAATTGCAGAAAAAGGAAAAAAAGGGGTTTCTAGGTCCTTCCCTTTTCTGCCAGCCGGGTGGAAAATTTAATCCTTTATGTAATTAGAGACGGTTTACAAAACAAAACAAAAGCAATAAACAAAGGTCCGAGCAGCCCAGGCGGCGAGGCTATAAAGCACTGCGAGTTTCTTCAGACTGTTTCCTCTCTCATTAACATTAGACGAATGGCTCGTGACCGGGATGGAAGAGGAGGTCTAGAAATGAAGGAAAAGGATATTATAATAATTTCTTTCCATTTTGTCCGCCCACAGTTTGAATAAAGGAGCGAGAAAACGACATAGGATGATGGTGGAGGGCCCCGACACAATCGTTGTCCTGGAGTAGTCGAGTGCAAGGAAAATAATTCACTGGCAACGTGGGTATAGGCTATGCTGTAACATCCCCATACCGACGACGTTGTGTTATCGTCTGTCGGTCTAGTTGTTCAGTTTGCTCTTCTTGATGGAGCCTTCCTCTTGATGCATCTCATTCTGACAGTCATTGAAAGGCAATCTGAGAGATTTCTTTCCATCTTTTCTTTTTTGTTTCGTTGTAAGAATAGCTTCCATTCTTTGGCGCCGGCAAACGGTAATGACGAGCGAGGAGGCACTAAGCTACAGATTTAATTAGTTCCTTTTGAAGTCTGTTAATAATTATTCAGTAAGGGCACACTGGACGGGTTCAAAGCGAACGCATTGAAAACAAATGAAAATGAGATTGAAGAAGACTAAGTGCTAGAGAGGCATCTGGAGCTGGTAGGATCCTCAAGACATCCATTCATTACACTGAAAGAGCTCTTGTTCAAGTCACGTAAGCTGACCCACATACCTATATACGTTGTTTGAAAGACCGAAAGAGCTCATCACATGATGAGCTCATTTGTGGCTTCAGCATAGTCAAATCTAAGAGGGATACAAATGCACAACACTCTGAGACTTTCTTTCTTTCCGACGTAGCATTCATAAACCTCTGCTCACTTGTAGAGATGACTAGAGAAAAACAACCAAATCAAATGCTTCAAGCAATTTCGAATAGAATGTAGCACACAGGCATTTAGCCATCTACTTTGTGTCGAAATCACGACGTGATATCAAAATATTGAGATTCCATTACAATAATGACCTCAATCTAGCCTGTAATATTTTACTGCTCTCACTTGGTGAGAATCCCTTTATTACAAGGCACAGTATTGATAAATCATTCTTTGCCCATCATACGTCTCAGCGGAACTTGTCCCATCCATCTACATAGGTGAAAACCTGTTGTCCACGTCGGCTGTAGTCGCGTTGGAGCACTAAGCCAGATCTGCTTGATTGAAAAACCCGTTCGGATTACTTGGTTCCAGGGAAGTCACCTCTACCGCCTCTTACGCCTACTAGTCAGTGTGGACTGCCTTCATAGCTTTCACGTATGTACGTACACTAGCCTGGCACCAGCATTTCCATCGCTATCTCCTTCTCAATTTAATTTTTCATCTATTTATCTAACGTTTACATTTTCGAAATCTATACTCTTGCAGACAGTTATCCAACAAAAGGTATCATTTTAAACCAATGGAAAAGTACAAGTTTTTAATGAAAAGTGGTTTAATTCTTAAATTTTATTTTAAAGTATAGGCTCTAGGGTTGGCAAAACAGTCCAACATCTTTATAAGATCTGCCTGCGATAGTAATTCTGGACATTTGATGACATTTGTCGCCATGTTTTAATACACTTAACTAAACGCTCTCATATCCTGGAGATATGGCGTAGGCTTTATCTTTAGCATAGTCATAAGACTGTACGATCTTGGGTATCAATGGGGGTTTTCATTTAAAAAAAAATTTGTCGTTTAACAAAAGTCTTATTATGCTGAAAATGATGAAAAAGGATTGTCAAATTCCTTATCACTCATTTTTGAAATCAGGTAAACGGAAATAAGCCACATCACTCAGTTTGGATTTGTGTTAAAAATCAAGATCTGCTCATTGATTTCCAGAACTGGGTTATGCGTGATCTACAGGTTTGCCAAAATATAGAAACTGGTCTAGCGAGATCCCGGGATATCTAACTGCACTTTGTTTCACTATCACAATACTTTCGATTTTTTTCGAAATCATGGTGCAAGAGAATGGTCATGATGTCGATCGTTGCACCTGATCTGTAGGCGATTAAATCATCCGCATACACTATTGAATGATGAAGAGAATCAAATCACAGAGGATCGTCGAGTTCACCGCACCCTACTGCAGAACATTTTTAACATCAAATGTTTGAGTAGAAGCCGCTTTGGCAATTTTCACAACGAAGTTCCTACCGATTAACATGTAAAAAATGTGGTTTAGCCGACTGACTTTGAATTAAAGACTTTCCCTTTTTTCCAAGTCAATCAGATAGGTACCTGTGCATTGGTCCTTCCATTTTTACCATTGGAATCCGACACGAGTTCCGTCGGCGGCACGGCACGAATAGTGTTATGGCCCGATGTGAAACAGAATTGGTTATCCGGAATGATTTTATTGCCTTCAAGAACTTATCGATCCCTCTTGGAGATTGGTTGCACAACTGCTGTCTTTCAATTCACTGCATTATTGCATTATTCAGTGCATTATTGCATTATTGCACGGGAGGTGCCCGAGCACAACATTGTCGATTTCGTCGAAATAAAGAGAATGTTAGCCCCCTCACTGGTGACGCGCATGCTTGCATTGAAGTCGTCACTGAACCTGGTAAAACCAATGTTGACTGTTCGTAAAAGGCGTTGCATATCTGACGTTATCGGAAGCTTTAGATCCTAAATGTCATTCTGACTCTTTCCCCGAAATATTTTATTTATTTGCGAGAACATACTCGCGCTTTTGAAATTTACAGCACGAATTCCCTTGTTCCAATGCAAGCTTAAAGATATTCTCTAATTTTCTTTGATTAAATTTTGAATATTTTAATCAGTGCCTTCAGTGCCTTGACCTTTGAGTTTTGTCTGCCGGTAAAGCGCGTGTATAAGATTTTGAGTTTTGAAAGGAGCCTACTTTTCTATCTGTGCAGCGCGTTTGTTGTTGCATTTCGATACACTTTCGTGGTGTCATCATGTTTTTGGCGTAATATCGTACTGTCCATCGTCTGCTTCATTTTATCATCCATTTGTTTGAGTTGCTTGTTAATCTCATCGTTTGATTGGATGGTTTCTATAGGATGGTGGGAAGGAAGCATTCGAATTGATCACGGCATTGAATTCGCTATGGTCAGTGTCGTATACGAAAGTCCGTAGAAAGTTGGTAGACCATTCGAGCGGGTCAGCCAGTTTTAGTCGAGAGTCAACTAGCTTGGGATCCTTCTAGGACTACATGACTCTAGGCTCTACAAAGCCCACCAATGACTTAGTAGGCTCCTAGTTTGGCGTTTAAATTGCCGCCCAGAATGTAGAAATTTTCTACCGAGTTTAAGCGCAGAGATTGCAAAAGTGTCTCGAGCTCTACAATGAAAATATTGGGTTGAGGTGCGTCAGGTGCATAGGCTGCTATTATGTACTTTATCTGTCCATTTCGGAAAGAAATGCACACAATGCAGGCCTCTAACACTTGGAACTGCCGCACTTCACCGCTAGATATAATTTTATGCTTCAAATTGTTTTTAATGAAGATAGCAACTCCCCCGCCTCGTATTATAAGAACTGTGCCGGATGTTGTGCTTCTTCAGCATCGGTAGAAGAAAGCAGAATTGAACATATCATAATTGTTTGCATAGAATCTGGCCCAAACTTCGCAAGGCAATGTGGATGAAGGCATCTTAAATATTGACGAAACTGGCCTATGTTTTTTAAATCGTACCCACAGGCTAAAATTTAAAAGTGAAAAATGTGTTGGAGTTAAAATGTCTAAAGACGGACTACTGCACTGGTCGGAACAAATAACCGAGAAGTTGCTGCTTGTTGCTATATTTAAGCAGTGTGAAATAGTTCCCAGTTTCTGGATGTCGTTTTGGTACCTTCAGAACTGGAACAGGTGGCTTAAAGAGAATATAAGACGATCATACTTGTCGATAATTGCCCCGCACATTCGGTAGTGACATTTTAAGAAAGGGTAGCTTCTATTAAATCAAGCTGCTTCAGTATTAAAGAGCTCTCCTACTGACGAAGATTGTGAAGAAGAGTATAACTAGCGTTAGATCAGTGGATCAGCTGTAGAAAATATTCTTCCCTGTTCTTTTGACGAATCACTGCAAATTTATGTGCACCTTTTGGCTATAGCTACTTTGACTGATGAAGAAAATTTTAAGTTATGGTAGTATTGTATGTATTGGTCATTATTATATTTTGTCATGTCATCTTGTGGACAGTTCTATAATTACATAAGGGAACTTCTGGGAACGAGTGATGATCTCTATGTGCAAGGTGTAGGCTATACGATGGAAGCATCAAAATTGTCCAGCTAAGCTCTCCCAACTTTTGCTGCATTATTAAAGAAGTGTGTGGTCTGGCGTTATCATGATGGAAGACAATGCCCTGTCTATTGATCACTTTCGGACGGTTTTTTGAATGGTTTGAATCTGCTTAATTGCTGATAATAGAGGTTGGAATGAATTTCAGCTTCTCTTATTGTACGATTCTCTCCAATCCTACTATCCACACATCGTAATCTTATGAGGCGTTAATTTTGCTTTCGAAGTCGTCCGAAATTCTCGTATTTTACCCATTTTTCATCACTTTCTATTACTGGGTCGATTTTGTTTCGTTCCGATAGCTTTTCAAATATACTGTCCGTCAAATTGTTATTTAATGCGGCACGTATGGAGCGTCTTTGTGGATCAAGCCTTAGGTAAATATTTTTACACTATTTTGTGGTCGATTTCTAGCTTTTTTAGCTATATCATGACGATCTTCATGGATTTTTGCAATATTCCGGCAACATTTTCCACAAAATGTCGACTTGAGCTAGGCGCCTCTGTCCCATTTGATAAAGCATCTTGATCATAAGCACTACGAATTTTTATCTCCGATCTGAGTATCGTTTTAGCGTTTTTCGTAGTAAATTAACAGAATATAGCGATTCTTCTTTCGCTCACTTTCACATTAACATTACTTTTAACATGATTGACGAAATTTAAAACTGTCTGTACGAATATTTTCGGCTGAAATGTTACTTTCAGACAGCAAACATCATCTGGTGATAGATAGGTATCTCTCAATACTTTTTCCCAAACTAATATTACAACGATCAAATAGGTAAGTCCTTTTAATGTCATTGTAACAAATTTTAACTATAACGAACCAATTTCAACAACCTTCTAATATCCCCTTTTCAAAAGTTTTCGCAATGTTAGTTGAAAACTAACAGTTCAAATATAAGGCGAAATTTAAAATGACACCTCGTATTGGATAGGCCTATTTTACATATTAGTTTATCTCCAATAACAAAGAAGAATAATTCGATTTCAGGAGCGTCGCTGAGGTTTTACGTGGTTAGTTTTGACCCGAGGTCTATATTAGTCGCCTTTTCCTCTGCGATCTACGTATGAATTATTATAATAAAATTTCTCCGTGAGTGTCACAAATCCTTTCAAATTACTAGCTGCAGAGCTTGTCCTTTAAAATTCAGTAAAATATTATAATCTTCTTTGAAAATTGTTTCATTTCGAGAGTGAATAAAGTGGCACCTCTTGTTGGATCATCATCGTAGTAAGGGACCAGTTAAAAAACAAACAGAAAAAATGTTGCGTATATGCCACGTTGTACTACGTATCGGCAGCGTCTATTCAGATCTAACCTTTTTAGTTGCATTTTGTGTGGTTCTTTCAGGGAAACTCTGGTCTACGCAGTCAGTGAAGGACTAAGTACCTAAAACCACCATATACATTGCCGCCAGTGTCAACTTACATACATTTTTTTGTCAAAATTTAAACTAAGTGGTAGGTACTGTAAGCTGACACTTCCTATGTTAGCTTAGAAACCTATGAAGTTTCTCGTGATCTCTTGATTTTTCGGAAGTGACTGCCATCCTGTCACTCCATTTGAGTGGCTATTATATGCGCTGCACTTTTCCTGTCGTCAGATCTAAGCACCAATCTCGTTTCCCCTGCTAATGGCAATTGTCATATCCCCTCTTCCCGTTCTGCACTATCAATCCTAGCTACAAAAGTTGTCTATTGGAATTGTGTCGTTTTATTTTAATTTTTGGCGCGATTTTTAATTCTATTCTTTCGAAGCATCACAAAATCCCGTTTAACAGATGGCAAAACAGGGGTATATGCAAAATGGAACACTAAACTGTACGATTTTTGAAGAGGATTTACGTAGATAGCCGCTTTACTAAAGAAACATTTCTCAGATGAGTACCCATTAAAACGAAAGCTAGTAACACGTTTCCGCTCTTCAGCTGAATCGCTGGTGCTATCAGCGAACATCCGTCAGCTTTGCAATAACCATATCGAAAACCACCATTATATGAGAAGCCCGTAAAAATACTATAATTTAATCCATTTCCTGCGAATAGCAGGGATATGGGACAATCCTATCTCGCAGATGCTACCAACGTTAAGTACAAGTGAAAGTATCTACAAATAAGTACCATTAAAACCGCACGACACTTCGCATTCTACATAAACGAATTTCACTTCCACATCGCACTAAAAACCTCTTAAAACCCCATCTACGGACCAAGTGTCCCTCTTTGGCAATAAAACAAGCCACTCTTCCACGCTCCGCAAGTCAGTCTGTTCGTACACCATCTGTTATAGTATCCTTATCGACATCCGCTTCGGTCTGCTCGTCATTGACATTTGCCATCGCTATCGGCACACCGGGCTCCCTTCACCCCCTCGTGGGGCTATCAAAATGCTCGTAAATCAGTTGATACTGTCTCATTACGCTCTTCAATTAAATCTCGATTTGATTACCGTGAAAAGTTTATGACAAACTGTCATTTTGTCGGCGACTTCATTAGGCAGTGTGATTTGTTTCCTAATACATCGTTCTCACCCTGTACAGGATAGGAACGCAGGTGGTGTTCACCCACAATGTGGGTGAATGAGAAATCAAGAGGACATGGTAGCCATTTATCTTGTTGCCCTATCCCGGTTGTCATTTGGGCGTTAGAGACTAAGCGAAAGGATTCAAGACAGCAATTCTCAACTTCCATGACATTAAGTCCGACATTTCGGGCGTAAATGACAAGCGAATAGCCGCGGAAATTCAACCGGAAGTTCGTCCACGTTGTCATGGTGCCGCATTCCCAAGGACGTACTTTGGAATGTCCTCGTATTTTCTGACCGTGTAATTAAATCACGTCGCACCATTAAACCGACGATAGCATTGAGTTTCTCCTTCTCTAGCCGCTCTGTTTGCTGCTAATTACATTGACGCGGTAGATATCTACTAGAGAACGTCCACCCGCTGAAATCTCGTTTGTATCTCTATTCTGTTTGTTCCGTTGTGACACTCCTCTGCCTTCAGTTTGGACTGGCGCGAATGGTAGATCGCGCGCGTTAATTCGCCACTCACAATTGCACAATTCGCACACAATAAATTTAGTCACCTAATTACCGAGCAGGCAGCCGGAAGGCGGGCTGGCAGCGACGAGCAAGGCGGTGTCATTAAACGGGGACAAACAGAGTACGGACTCATTAGTCATTTAAGGGAGGATATAATTTCTTTTCGTTGCCTTTCTCCTGTTTTTTTCTTTTACGGATGCTCGTGGACTGAAGGCAATTAGAAAAAGGACCTTCGAGGACTTTGCTTTAAAAGTTAACTAGGTATTAGAGTTAGGATGGTGGAATCCAATCAGTGGGTTGCGTGGCTAGAACGTGACATTTCAATAAAGCCGTGAGATTAAGAAGCGCAGATACTAATTTGTTTAATTGTCACGGAATCCGCTGGAAAATAAATGGCCTTACTGACATGTTGGATCTTAGCTTATTTCAAAAACTTTTTGACCGGAAGATATCGGCTCTGGCTTTAAGGGGGTAGATTATTTGTTAGCATCTGAAGTTGATGAAGCTTCCAGCGCCAAGTCAACTAAGGGAAACTGACAAAGCGTTAATATGTATGTGTTGTTTAGGATGAGCTTTTCTATCGCCTTGAATAAGCTGGCTGAGAGAAGTCGTATGTCTAACCACATGAGGTATATTCAAAAATTAATTTTGGAAAGGAATTCATTTATTCTTTTAGGTCAAAATTATCCTCTCCAAAATAGTGTCTTTTAGCCACGAATCCGGTAATTTTTGTGGATTTTTTTTTACACAATATTGCACTTGTAGGTAGTACTCCTTACTGATCGCACTATGTCATATAAAAATGGTTTGGCGACATTATTGGTTTCTACTTTTTCGAAGATGAGGTCGGAAAGGTGAATGAAGTACGTTATCGCAAAATGTTGATTACAATTGAATGAATTAGGTGTCATCTTTGGTTCCAACGGAATGGTGTGCCTGATCGCACAAGCCTTGATCAATCAAATTATAAGGACGAAGAGCACTGGTTATGCGCTAAGCAGCCTATAGTAATTAGCCTGAATAAGATATGGCAAAAGAAGAAGAAGGATGCAACAATAATATTAGCTGCAATAGAAGCAGCGGAAACAAAATCTGTCACGGCAGTCGCAACAAAGATACAGTAACAATATCTGCCGAATAACAAACGCAGCAGCAAGAAAAGGTGCCACTCACCTTTTCCCATATCATGGTCCTCGCGAGACTAGGTTTAGGCCAGAACATCTATGCTATCCAGTGCAATACTTTAGAGTAGCATAAGCGCGCCAGGAACTTTATAAAAAAGACCACAACGGAGTTCTTTTCCTTACCCCTAAGGCTGATAGGTTGCAGACGATGCGTCTCAAAAGCGCGTACTCGATCAAGGACCCCGAGGTTTTGTTTGCAGAGCTCAAAATGCTCGAAAGTGACGACCTCCAGTCCGTGGGAGACCTTTTTCGCAATACTAAAACTTGAGGAGAAACGCCCTTCAGGTCGCTTACAAACATCAGCCATCACTCCCTAGATAACCTATGCTCGCAGACAATACAGCCTATGGCTGTTCCCAAAGACCCTATGCCCCTTTCCCATGCACCGGAGGCCGAGCTGGATTCAACTGACCATTCGATCAACTAGCTTCAACAGCATAGCCATGAGAAGGCGAGCCGACTCTGTCGGACTTAGCGTACCTACAATCGTATTGGGTATGCAGGTAGAGAGTCTCTTATAGACCCTGTCAATTAATGTGAACTCACTGATTGAAATTAAGCGAAAGCTCGTACTTTTCAGCTATTGTATCTGGAGGACGAATGGCCGATATACTTTTAGCTAGCGAAACTTAGCTAAACTAAAAGCACAGATCTTATAAAGTAACTCTAACACATCGACCCAACGCCATAAGAGGCAAGGGAGTTGCGATCTTCATTGGGAAATTGGAGGTTCCGGGTACTAAGGCGTGAACCGTGTCCATTTTTGTCACAGAAAGAGAATGTACATTATGCAGCCTATGCGTCTGGTTAACGTTATATTTTCATCGCAGAGCTGGAGACTCTGTTTGTATCTCCATGCCTAAACTCAATAGAAAACTGGTATATTATGGCTAGCGGTATATAGCTAACTGGTATATTATGCTTGACTGTCGCCTAAGACTAGCTGACACGAACGGAATGGTGAACTAACTGTCTATGGACAGAAGATATACGACGATAGCAATTGCGGACTTAGTGCCGTGATCGCAGTACCAGATGAATTCGCGGAGGAACTCAGTCCTACGATTACAGTAGGATGTGTTGGCCATGCTTTCCAGTTTCCGGACGAGAGTGTCAGTCAATGAACATATATCATGAGGAATCAGCAGTGATCCGGAGAGCACCGCCTTAGATGACGATTTCCTCGCGATCGGAAATCCTTAGAAGACTCTCCCAAGTAGTGTATAATTGAGTTTGAATGACAGCATTCGACAGAAAGTACACTCTGCGGGAGATTTTTTTTTGTTTTTTTTTTTATAATTCGTGCCCGTTCAAGAGTATACGCTCTTATGGTGGTTTGTGTCGAAGACGTCCGTTCACTACTCTCCAGGGATGGTTGTCCTAAATAGGATTTGAGACTGAATTTGCGTTGGTTGTAGTTAACAGTAACTCTTTTGTTTCCATGTCATTAAGATGTTGTACTGGTGTGTGCATACACAGAGCATGAATTTTGAAGTGATTTTATGCTGCGAGTGTTATGCCTTCGTCAGCAATTTTTGATCATCTCTCTCATTCGCAACTGATGTTGTTACACAGTTTTTCCGTATAGGAATTCTTCTTGACTATGGACGGACTTGAACTACAGACCTTCGGCTCAACAGTGGGTGATAATTACCATTGCACTACGACCACCCCACGGTGACCGCCTCACCAATGTCTTTTTCGAAAAGTACGGATCAATGAAGCCGCCGGCCCAAAATCCACACCAAATGGTAACTGTTTAGGATGCATTATCACCTGGTGAACCTCGTGTGGCTAAGTGTCATCCTATATTTTGCTTGTTAACACAGTCATTCATCCAAAAATGCGCCTCGCCGCTAAAGATGATTTTTCGGCCAAAATTGGGGTCCTCTTCCAAACACACCGAAGCCCAGTCAGTGAACAAACGGCGTTGTCTATGGTCATGAACTTTAAGCTCCTAGGTTAGTTGGATCTTGTACGAGTATAGGCCGAAGTCCCGACGCAAAATTCGCATTGTTGAAGTCTGTGAAAAACCGAGTACTGCCTCGGGTTCTGCTATACACGGACTTTTGACGTACGAATGGTGACTGATTAATTACTGAACCGGTTGTTTCAAATTTGGCCCTTAAACGTTGAAGGGTCGACTGTGAAGGGCCCCCACATCTACTGTAAAATAAGCGCAACGTCTGCACTACGTAACGATCACTCATTTTGAAAATAAAGTTTTATCATTCAATCGTGTAACTTTCCTTAATGATTTGGTATCATTAACTGAATAATAAACAATAGACTTGACAGCTGTCACCGAAACAACATGGCTGCCACAAGGCGTCAAAATCTACCCGTGCCAATTGAAAAAGACTTTGATCGAACCCAATTAATCGAAAATGATACCGATCATTGGCGATCAGAAAACCTTGGTTTCACCAGGTTTGGTGAAGACTTCATGGCAAATAATGCTGTCGCCAGTGACGGGGCTAACACCCTGTTCATTTCGATTGATGATCTTCAGCTGATCTTCGAGTCATTGAAGAGAGAGAATAAAATCCACGCGAATTCAATATTGTTCTTAGCCCTAAAGCCCTAAACCTATTCTTCCCTTGCTCCAATGATCCATTCTCGAATACTTTCTCTGGCATTGGAACATATGAATTTTCCTCAAATGTAAAAATGTAACACAAATTTGGTCCTTAACACTCCAAGACAGCTGTTACGCTAGTTACAAAAGAAGTGAGAAAAGGAAAAAAAACATTTCTCCCAAATATATGCGGCTGGAACTCGTACCCGAACAATGAAGAATAAATCCCTCTTCAACAGTTCTGGACAGACAAATAGTCAACTCGAATATCCATTCAAGCATTTCCCACTCCAAACGCAAAATCTTGCCCACTCGCCCTCTGAAAGAAAATCGAAAGGAACGAAGAAAACAAATCCCAGCATCACCTAAATGAAATGCTTTAACCTGTGCTATCACTGGCATTGCATGCCACTGGGATGACCAGTTCCAAAGAAAAAAGATAATGTGGAAATGACAAGGAAAAGTTCAGAGGTAGAGCTTAGGTGCATTTCTCATGTGAAACTACGTCTGGTCCATGACTGGGGAACGATTCATTCCTCCACTTCACCCCAATTTCATTTGAATCGTCATCGTCGTTGATGTCGTTGTAACAGGGTAAAGCCCGAGTGCAGGAGTGAACCACTCTACTCCGAGTCATGCATACATACGACCAAGCACTGACCACCGACATTTCCATATTCTAAACGGGTTGCGCTTACATTTGCTCTCGGTCAGGACTATTTGGCTTTCTGCCGGGGTGAACTGATATGAATTATGTATAACTTGCATGATGTATCGGTTTTGTGCCGGACTGCTGCTACTTCTCCTGATGCTGGCGATATTGCCACAGCCTTACAAGCTGCTTCATTCAGCTGGATTTGGGGCACAGCTCCGGGGTGTCTCACAAGCCACCCCTTTGTTTGTGTTTTTCTCCATCTCATACTGTGCTACTCCCATTGGGTCACTGCAGCCTCGGTGTGTATTCACATATTCTGGAAGGAAAATATTTTTCTTTACATATGTAGCTCATAGCTCGTGTTCCCTTTCTCGTTGTTTGTCTGCGCGTGTGTGCGCAATTAAAAGCGAAACGATGAAAAGTTGGTCGTCCTCTCTACTGTCCTCTTGTCCTGCATCGTTACACGTCTCTTTCCGCTGGTTTATCTAATTGTTTATCCTAGTATCAGCAGCTGTACACCTGTACAGTCATGTATGCTTGAAGGTAACTAATTCTCAGACTGTTTCGCAAGCGATAACGGTCTTAGCCGCAGTCCATGACCCGACGAGATTGATACCTCCTCCTTGTGATGGTATCCATATCAGGAGTATATCTACGCGAGTAATATGTGTGCGGGACAGATTACATGCGGACAACCTTCAGCTGTTGATATGAAAATTTCCACTCTATGAGGTGTTCATGCTGTGCAGAACGCAGATCAGATTAGCGCCTCCATGGGCTTGTGCGGAAGGCGGGTAATTAAAGCTTGAACAGAAGTTATGCAAAGCTCTAAGCACATCTAAATTATCCATTCGCACAGGCGATCCGATCCACACAACACCTATACACAGAATATCCAATCCGGATTCACGTGGAGCTCATTTTTCTAATCCACCTTTAGTGTTCTCCGTGGGCAGTGGATTCGCAGGTTTTTTGTTATCCTCCAATCTACCACTTGGGCTGGACGGTGTTTCCTAATTATTGTGAGTGTGTCCATGAAATGAAATTCCAACGCAATTATGCTCTGGAAGGTAATTGTATGCCGGAGTGAAAGCGTTTGGTCCTGGCTGGCAGGGGATTCGCGTAATCCGTACCGTTGATTCCTACAACCAGAACCAAGCACGGTATCGCAGCTGTGATTATTTATGGTGACGTTTCAGTGAGGATTGTATGAAAATTTTTCATATGAAAGTGCGGAAGCCTAGAAACGATGATTTATGGCCGACAAGGCGGTTCACCGGGTGGCTATACGACGACACTTTAAACAGAACTTTATGCTCCCGGTTGGACGGCGAGCTAAAACGTGATATGCAATAAATTAAGCCTTGGACCTGGAACATCCAGTACGTTCTCTGGGTGTTGTGTTTCGAAAATGCATTTCTACGCACAGACCGGTTGCGGTTAATGAGAATATGCAGCTGACAGGAGATTCAATGAATTTGCTTACTGACAGAAGTATGAGTTAAAATTTAACCGAGTCACCGAGTCGGCCCGGAAAGCGGTTTAATTCAGTGCGAGCTGTGGATGCAATGAGTTCGGTCACCGGGGAGCAATGCTATCGATTTCGAGCTCGTTTCTAACATTAACAGAGAAATAAATTTACGAACTATGATCGTGGGATGAATGCTGGTATATGTGTAGTCAACCGGCTGGTGGTTGGGGTTATGTTTGAACTAGTTTTGAGGTTAAGTGTATCGGGGTGTAAATGTTGTGTGCCTATTGCAATGCAAACTATTGGTTCACTGCGTCGGGAGTTCTGTGACTATAGCAATAAAAAGTGCATTGGCAAACGGACTAGTTATTTGTTCAGGGTTTTTTGTTGACTTTTCACAGATCCACTGTATTTTGAGGCGAATAACGATTTCAATTTCCAGCAGCGGAATGTGGAATCACAAAAGCTTTAGTATTGGTGCTAAAAGTCATATGAAATCGGGGATTGCTGTTGAATATTTTTTTAGACTCTTAAATTGCATTTAGAAGTTAAAGTTATATCACATACTAATCTTCCTGGGCATATTCCTCAGAGCAATAGGACATAATGGTATGTTTGTCAGCTAAGGTCAAATTATGAAAAAAATGAGGTTTTGTCAGACGTATACTGAAAGAACCACCCAAGTCCAGGAAATCTTTCTCGGAATTTATCTTTAGGAGACAGCGATAAACGATAATTGGTCGCTCAAAGTACCAATGACTCAGCTGGCCAATATACCACTGACCAGCTTGCCTTACCGATTGAAGAATTTTCTTGAACGAAATTCATTCTATGAATGCGACATGTCACTGAAATTGTAAAAAAAGAAAGGTTGAGGTTACTAGCGGGCTAGCGTTTAGACGCCGTTTCGATGCCATAAAACTCGTGAAACCTAAGGGATCTAAAGGTACAGTAGGGGAGTTTGAGGTGCTCTCATTCCCCGCTTTGTCCTGGAACTCAAATAAGCGTAATATCAGTCAAGCCGCCAGCTCATTTTATTTCTTTCTTGCATTGATCCATCAGTTTATAGCTGATTAGTTAGTTTAAAGCTTTAGTAGCTTCGTGACTATTGCTACGAATAGCGGTGACCGCCGTGCAATTGAGGCGGTCTCTAGTGACTATATTGCATGCTTCCCGGATCGCTAGCACTTTAGCCTGAAAGATGCTCGAGTGATCGGGGGCACGGAATAAATTTAAGATTTTCAGTTGTGTCGAGAATGTTTCCAATCCTACACCGTGAGGGAGCCGTCAATGAAAATCAGAAGTTGAAATTTCCCTACTGAGTTGCACGCACTCCATTCTTCTCTGGAAAGAAAGTGAGAGTCGAGGCACTATTGAAGTCGAGCGAAAGTGTGATAGTCCGTAGGAAGCGAGGTCAAATTCGTTGCCAGAAGTAACAGAGCTCTACCGTGGCCATACGGTCTGGATGACCACCGCTTCCTTAAGTTTCATGGCGTCGACCGCGCCGCATATTTGATGTGAAAATCCAAGGGGGGGAAATGCAGCTTGTTCTAATGGGGATTGTTCTAATGGCTTCCGCATTTATTAAGCTTGTCGATGTTATAAGTTTTGCTTAAGGCTGGCCACCAAAATAAGGAGCCATGGGCGAGGGTAGTACGGCAGGCGTAGCTTACTTTACCCAGTTTTCTATAATGGACTGTAGGGGATATTTAAAATATATTGCACAATATCAATTATTGCTACAGACCTTGTATTTAAAAAAAAACAAAAAACAAATTTATGATTATGGTGACACCTTTTTTTGGATCGTTGAGGGGTAAGGGGTCGATTAAAAGGAAACCAAAAATCATAAAGTAAATCCAAAGTGCAAGAAGTCTTCCACAGTTATTTTGACAATTACCATTTCCGGAAGGAAAGTGCGTCCATAGAGTCAGTAAAAGAGTGGGTATCAAAAACGGAAAAATGTTACGTATACGCCCCGTAGTGCCTCGGGTGGACAGCCTGTCTCTGAACTCAGAGCTATTCTCACGATTTGAAAATAATGCAGAGAACTGCCACCGATTCAGACCTAACACATTGAGGTTGATTTGAGGTTGTTCCATCAGGGAAACCGCGTTGAGAGAGTCAGTAACTGAGTAGGTACCAAAAACGGAAAAATATTATGTATACATCCGGTAGTGCCACAGGTCGATAGCCTGTCTGAGCTTTCAGAGCTATTCTCACTATTTGAAAAGAATGCAGGGAACTGCCTCCGAATCAGACCTGACATATGGAGGTTGATTTGAGACAGTTCTGTCAGGGAAACTGTGATCAGAGAGTCAGTAAGGGAGTAGGTACCAACATCGGAAAATGTTACGTATACGCCCCGAAGTGCCTCGAGTCGACAGCCTGTCTCAGCATTCAGAGCTATTCTCATGATTTAAAAATAATGCAAAGACCTGCCTCCGACTCAGATCTCATCTCACATTCAGGCTGAAAACCGCGGGAAAACCGCGTTCAGAGAGTCAGTAAGGGAGGAGGTGTAAAAAACGCATAAATGCTATTTATACGCACCGTAGTGCAGGGTGTCGACAGCTTCTTCCTCAAATTGAAAGTTATGCAGAAAGGTTGCCATAGCTTTACACTGGAATGATAATAAATGACAATGGCATCACAAAGTTACCAACCACGTTTGACTCGTTCAGGAGTGTATAGTCCATGCCTTTATAAAACGAAAATAAATACCAGAATTACAATGTAATCCTTCAAGTTTATTAGTCATCGACGTCAATGATTCCTTACTTCGATCAGTTGTAATTGACATCAATAACCACTTACTATGGCTACTAGGACATCAAGCAGTAGATTCGCGTGAAAAAGTGTACTCGTGTGCAAGATTAAATCGAACCCTCGTTGGCAGGTTGTCATAACTACCATGCTGCTTAGAAAAAACTCAATTTTTCATGATATATTGTAGTATAACCATTAGAAGAAGGAGTAGAATATTTCCGCTAGTCCAAGAGGCATCCTTGAACCGAACAATAGTCTTTGAACGGAGAATTCCAGGAATGGGAGTACGCCTTGGAGTGGCCTAGAAGGAGGTTTTGATGCTTTGATGTGTGTGTGTGTGCTTTCACAGAGCGAAGAAATTGGGAATCCACGGGCGTCTGTAGTAAACATTAAATGATATTTTGGTATCGCCGTGTACCCATCTAAGTATATAGGTAAAGCCGTGCTTTCCATAAACAGACCAATACCAAACTTTGTCAATATGTTAGTTATCTTGTTATGCTTGCGAGAGCAATCGAAGGAACTTAACTCTAATCCTTGCAGGAGCATTCTTCGCCCGTACTAACAACTACTGTCGAGCACGAATGCAACCATAATGAGTTCGCCTTCCTCAACCGATGTCCTTCCCTTTCATATTTCCTATCAAAACTAAACACGAGGTGAAAGGAACTCCTTTCGACAGCTCCAAGCACTGCGGGTCATTTACACAAATCCTTCCAGAAACACTCCTGACATCTGTGACCAGGCAACAACATGAATGCCAGGTTCCCCATCGTTCCATTCACCTGAGTTACAAGTTCCTTGGGAACGGTTTCCCTTACTCTTACGTTAACGTCCTCCTTTATTAAATGTCGATTTCAAACCGTCATCGTCCATTGAATGCCGTCTCAGAATTATTTCATGGACTGCTAAGCACACAATTCTCTTCATTCCGTTTCCCGCATCCCATCGGCCCGGGGAGCAAGAGGAAAAGAAAAGAATTTTTACAAAATAATTTTCCTTTGAAACCGGAAAGCATTCTAATGAAATACTTCCTCAATGCCTCGTGCTCGTCGTTTTTTCTTTCTATATTCTTGCAATTAAATAGTCGCCCCATTACCCACTCCGGGAGTGAAGTAATGGCAGAGCTGTGACGCTTAGGGCGAGAGCAAACAGGAGAAGGTTAAGTACGGTCTCCTTGGAATGTATCCGTTGAATGAACAGCAACCACCACCGCAGAGGCGGCAAAAGCCAATGCGAACGTTGCTTCTCAAGTGGTTTGCTTTGAAATAATTTTATGTACGATTCAATGAGTCGGAATGCGTACCAAAGATTTCAGCCCACACTCCCATATGGGAGCAACGAATAGTAGTGGGAATGATTCGTCCTGGTCCTAAGTAATCGCATTTCGTCGAGGGAGATGAAAACGAGCGAGGGACACCAAGTAATTCAAGTGCATTCAACCCTACAACGCGCACAAACTGTTGAACACCACCATCGTTCGGCCTTCGGCGGTAGGTGTGGAGGGCATGGTGCGAGGTCAATTCCAAAAGCAATTTATCGTATGGATAGGTGCCTCGGAAAAGGCTATCAGTCAGCGGGAATACGTTACATGTTTACAGGGCGGAATAGTAATGCGATGACCTCTCGTCACATGTTTTATGCATACGGTCAACTGTCATCAGAAATTTTGAATTAGCTGGCATGGACGCGGAGCTCTCTGCGACCACCGTTGTCAGTCCAAACTAGAATAGGGCGCTAAAACTACTACGAAATAAAATAAAAAAAAGGGAACTCCAGGCTGATGGAGGGAACCTTAATTTAGATTGGAAGTTTCTTTTATTTTTCCGCGTCCATGTTTGCTGGACGAAGAGGGGAAACGATGATGCATGAGTGCACAAAGTTCTTATCTGTGGAACGCAATTGCTGCAGGACCGGTCCCTTATTTCTACCATACGAGTAGCTGACTGTTTGTGGCCTGAAAAAAGCTGTAGCATGGCTATTCTGTTCTGCCCCTGGTTCGTTAGGATAACGTTTTGAAATTTAGATGAAACTAAACAGAGAATGTTGGCTGATTGTGATTTGCTTTTTTCGCGTGGGTTTTTGTGATATTTCGGCGAAATTGCCGGTTTAAATTTCCTTTGTGTCTGTTGCTGGTTTTTAGTATAATACAGCTTCGGGTTTTAAGGGTGGAATGATGTTTCCTTTCGCGGATATTGTCTTCCGTTAGCAGGATCCGAAAATTTCGAAAAACGTGCTGACGACATGGATTTATTTCTATGGACTAGCGCTGGTAGCTTAGAAACAATGCCATTCAAGCTAGTCGGATGTGGAACTTTGAGTTATAATTATCCACCTATGTATGTACAGAAATAAGACACGCACAGCCGTCTATTCGTTTGCAGACATGCTCCGAAACTTAATCGATTGTAATGTGGATGTTCACATAAACGTACATCTGCTTGAACCACAGTTTTAGCAAACGACCTCGCGTGCTCTTTCGAAGAACAACAGATCGATGCGTCTGTGTTATGCTTTTCTACCTACTTCAACTTTTATTTTTCCTTCTGCCACGTCGCGCAGATGTTGTTTAGAGCTAATGAGCTTTGATTTTTATTGACAAACTTCTTCTCCTCGTTTGTGTTTATAAATAATCCATGCCACCATCCTCACATACAATCCAATAGCAGTCATGAAACAAGTAAAAATATCAAATGTGCGATATGGATGCATAGCGACGGCATGGTTCGATGACTTTTAACTCCCGTCAATCATGAATATTAATGTCAAAGAAAAGTTGATTCTCTGAACATACCCCATTACCATACCCCTGGAGAGTGCTGTGTAAATAAGTAGGCTAATGAATTAATTTGCGACTTGAACTTTTCATATTTGTTTCACAGGTTTTTTGTCAATTATTTTTGAAAGCATTCTTAAAGTAGTGCTATTTGCGGATATATATTGTATTTCATAGGAATATCAACAGATTTTCATTACTGTTTAAAAAGGTCTCGCATTCATGGCTTTAATTTCCTTTATATTGGTGCATCAATATGTGGGTGGATCAACTTCTTTGCCATATAACACAACAAATTCGGGTGCACGACCAGGAACTGGAATACCCTCGCTAGTCCTCACTAACATCGGTGCTCAATCTGGAGCAAAGACTGTTCATCTCGAACGAAAGCTATTAAGACATTTATACGAGTAGGAGGTCTTCCAGAAAGAGGTGTCTTTATATTGCGTGATAAAAATCCTCATCACAAATGACTTTTCGTTGGTAGGGTTGAGAGCGATATTGCATTTTATTACTAACCTCAGAGCTTTTTCTGCCAAAATTTTACCGGGTGCGGTACCTTCAAATGACCCGCGTTATTGGCTTCTCTCTCAAAAAAAAAAAAACAAGATTTGTACTCGTATTGGTACAACTGTTATTTGTTGTGGCACTAAATATCGAGCAGAAGAATATTAGGCAAAGAATTGTTGTTTGAAATTTTGTGTTGCAAACGCAATTTCTTGTTCGGACAAGTTAAAAGAGGCCTAAGGAGCCTCATCCAAAAATGCCTGCAATGGCAGTTACTCGAGAAGGCTTCTAGTTAGTAAGGAAAATGGTGCGCGACAATCTTCATTATAGTAAGTCATTTTCGAATCGCCGAAGGGATATCATCAAAATGGAGAAAAACTAAATTAGAGGGTAATACCTCTGCTTGAAAAATCTATCTACCAAAGACATACGTAACAACTTGATGAAAACATTTACGGTCTGTATTCCTCCATATTCTATAATAGTACTCTGGGCCAAGGAATTTAAGCTGGGCAGAGCATCCACTGAAGCTGAACATCACGAAAGACGCCCATCCAGGTCCCTCACTGAAGGTAACGTGAAAAAATTCGAACATTTTGTGTTAGCAGATCGCAGAGTTACTATCAAGCATATGGCGTTCAAAAAATCAAGGAATTGCATATGAAAAATGTCTTGGCGCTTTCGGTACCGAGAATGTTAACCGATGAACAAAAGAATCGGTTTACAAAATAGCAATTGCGAAGGCTGCCATTTCAGAAACGAGATTCGAACCCTCGTTCTATTCATCAGATCTAGCTCCTAGTAATTTCTAACTCTCCTCGGCTCAAGGAATACATCCGAAGTAAAAAATTTGAAGACGAAAGCGAAATTACGGCCACTGTTGGAGCGTTTTGGGAGCTAAAAAAAAAGATGGACTAAAAGTATTGACTTGCTTACTTGTTTTTTTTTTCATTATCATTGTTTTTGAACCACCCCCTGTCAGATGGTGATGCATTAACTCAAAAACACCGGACAACCATACTAAGGCGAAGGAGCGTATGAATTTCATTCCATGGCGAAGTTGACTGCGTTTAAACAGTTTCCTTTTCGTACGGAAATCTTTCTTAGCCCCAGAAAGACAAGCGCCGACACCACTTTCGGAATGTAGATACTTGTCAAGCCAGATACTAAGGTATCTAACCGCGTTTCTCACCGGTAATGGTTGTTTATGTTGCCCAAAGATCTTGAATTTTCCGCTGAACATACTCACCTTAAGTCTCAACCATAATCTCTTTCAGCTGCATAACATAGTGCATAAAATTCCCTGAAAATAACATCTTCTTGGCACGAAAATCGACATTTTATAAAAGTTGTTTACACTTCGGCGAACTAATTTCCACGTTCACATGCTTAAGTTCAAGCTTACTTATATGACTTCCTTGACGATGTGTTACCATCGTTAAATACATGCAAGGTGTTTTGGCAAGGTCATCTGTTGGGAAATAACGAGAACTTACAGGGTCTCAAGAGTTAAAGTTGATCTTCACAGAGGAAATGCTGTAGACGTGTTGGGAAGAGTCCATTCGAGTCCTTTATTTTTAGAATGCATTATTTCAGGCGACGAAATCTAAGTTTATGAGTATGGCACGCAATCAAGTAAACAGGTGCCGAAATAGTGTCACTCAAATGAATAAAAATCGGGGAAAAAAACACGTTAAAGTACATACATACATATGTAGCTCAAAAGTAAAAATTGTTCGCGGTTTTTTGTGCTGTCCACTCAGAATTTCTCTCGGTAGTTAGGACGGGTTTGAGGAGATCCATAATCACTGGCGCTGATCATTGAATCACTGGCATTGCTAAGTGTCAACAGAATCATCGCACTACCAAACCACATTTAACTGTTTTGTTGATCTTGCCATGTTCGCTCGATTAATATATATATCTGCAAAACCTTTATACTGTTGCACGTGCAAAAATCTCATGGGAAAAATCACTTTCAGTTTCTGGCATTTCTTGTTGGAAGAACAAATATTACAAACAGGTTTCATGAGGTCATATTTAGAGGTAACATACATTTCTATAATTTTTCTTGTCTTCTAAAATACTCCTTCCTATCCCGGACAACAACGGGAATGCAGTCAGAATAAGTATAATGTCTTTTATCCTTTTGATAAAAATATTATATTGAAGAGCCACTATTTTGAATTAAGTCGCCTAAATAGGAGGATTAACTCAAAATAAAAATGTTCCTCCTGCAATTGAATCGAAGATGAGAAAAATTTCTGCTGCGATGAACAACGTGACAAGACTTAAAATGAAATCATCAGCGTGAGCAACGATCGACTACCACTAGTCGTGAAGCTTTCATAGGGTAATGAGTTTTCACATTCAGCTCAAGAGATATGCATTGGCTTATGATCACAATGTCCTTTCATAGCGGAGTATTAAGGCACATATACAGGGTGCGCTATTTATTTGTAACTTTTGATTTACTATTATTTTCATATTCACGGTTTTTTTTACATGATCCTGGTATCAAAAGAAGCGTTAGTTCATTGATAAAAATCTCCATAAAGAGATTTATGAAAAGATCTTCACACTATCCGTAATTCATGACAAAATACGGCAAGAAATTTAGCTTGACACCTATGCAGCTAAATTAGTGAATCAATTTAGAATAAAAAAATTATCTACGAAAATGGAAATTCATCGTTAAGTTAGATGAGGCACATTTTATGCCCTTTAATAACTAGTCTAATCAGCTTTATCACTCTATCAGGCAGACTCTTTAGAGCCATACATGACCTAAACATACTTCAAGTTTTTTTCAAGAAATCTTGGTGCAACTAATCGATCGAGCATGTTCTTGGTTAACGGCGGAAGTCATCAGCGCTATCGAAAAAAGGACCATGTCACATAGTAAACAGAAACATAGACTAGGCCATCCCAAACAAACTGATTAATTTAGTACAAAGCGGAACGCAATCACGCTACTACGTACTAAACGTATCTCCTCCTCCAAAAAGCCCTGGAAAAACCTACGTGAAGTTGGTATATCCTTGGGAGAAGATTTATGTTTAAAAAAAAATTCACGAATTTTTCAGATTAAATTATTAATACTGAACACTAATTAAAAAATTGGATATGGTTATTTCGGTACTTATTTACGTTGTTTACATAGGATAGGTCTTTGTATAATCGATACTTTATCATTCTCAATGTTCTTTTTATTTGTATTCTGGTTTTATTATATTTGCTTAGTGGATTCCCCGACGCGACGACATCATCTTAAAAATATTAATAGGTTCTTTTAATGAACTCAAAAGGCCGAGAGAAAAAAAAATATTTTTTTACTTTTTGGAGTTTTTTTTTTGTGTCGGGGGTTACTTAAAATTTTTAATTTTATTTTTATTACGTTCTTTTTAAATTACTCGCCATAATTCCGATAGGTACGAGTGACTAATTAAATTACATTTTTCGAAAGGCTCTACCGCATACAAACCCATATACCCATATATAATTTGCCATATTCAGCATGACTTATTCCCGTTATATTACACATGCGTGTCAAGAATGTAATCTACGACGGAACTGTGTCTATTTTTTTATAATAAAGCTATTTTTGTTATTAATATCGCCATTACGGAATAAACTCATTGTTTTTAAAGCAAGCACAGCACCTTAACTATACTATAAACAGAACTAATTAAGACGAATATAATGAGCCCATACTTAATAGGTTTCCTAATAGGCAATCGTCTCCTACTTTCGAGTTCCATCAGCAGAGTACCAGCTCAGCAGTACCAGCATACATGAGTGTTTCAAATGTTAGGTCGAAGATATGTTTGAAAGCAATGAAAGTACCCATTGTGTCTAAGATCTAGAGTTGCGCAAAATAGTTCCAACCCCGGAACGAACATGGAACGTTTCCTTTTCCAGTCGGAACTAGTATGGTAAGAGAGATCCATATCCGATCCTTCATACCTAATTCGTTCACGAAACACGGAACGAATTGCCTGTACGAGTATGATTGCGGACATTATTGCTTGATCACCCTTCTGCTATTCCAGTTCCAGTGTGTAAGTGTTCATAAACTGTTGGAGCTTATCGCTACATCAATGTGTACGATATTTATTCACATTTTGTTTTTGGTTGCTACTACGTAGTATAAGACATGTTCGATTGCGTTTATCTTTCTTTTCGTTCTGTATGTGATTACAACATAGTCGTACGACCTTGTCGTTCGGACGTTCGGCTGGGTTGTATAATATGAACGCCGCTATTGATGAATTTCTAGGTTGAATGGAACAATGGACATGTTATCGTTCAGTTTGAGGAACGATCGGAAATGTTTCCGACTGAGGACATAGTTTCACACATGTCCTGAACTAACCAACTCTACTAAGATCCCTACCACAGCTAACAAAAAGTGGTAATAACCTTGAAACGCCTGAACAGATCTTCATGAATTGTAGCTAAGAACCATCTCGATCACGGTAGCTTTCAAACAAAAAAAAATTCATCAAAATCGGTCCATTCGTTCAGGAGCTACGATGCCACAGACAGACACACAGACAAACAGACAAACAAACAAACAGACGAACACACAAACGGACACGTCGAACACATAACACCCCTCTTTTTGCGTCGGGGGTTAAAAATTGTATTTTTGTAAATTGTAAATTTTAATCAGGTTATTGAAGGTGTAAGCTCGCCTCCTAGACAGGACGATTTTGAGGGTGAAGCCACCCAGCATCCATGGTGGACTTAAGACCAGTAGCATTCTGACTAGCTTGTGCTAGGTCTGCCAGAAGATAATAAGCGACCAGCCTTTCAATAGTTCTTTGTACACCCAGCAATCAGGTTTCAGACAATCCTTTGATAAGAACTTTTTCTCAGTTCCCTGTCTGCTGGATTTCGGGAAGGATTTCCCGGTTGTTCCAGGTCAACGTGGTTTATTTTTCATGGAGATCGGACATCGTGCCCCTGAGGGCTAAATACTAGGTCCGATTCTCTTTTCATTCACGACCTTACATCGTTGTGTAGGTAAGTAAGTATTCTTCGATGCACATCTAACAAAGAATTACATCTAGCCAAACCCTTTTACAACCGCAATGAACTTGCTCCTTTCATTAATGATGTTTTGGGACGCATTTTTGCATGGTAAATCGCTAACGGACTACAATTAATCCCAACAAAATCCTAAGCAATTTCAATATCAAAACGATAGTGTAACCTCGATCTTTCATCCGACTATTATCCAAATACCTCTATATTACAACTGTAGAGACAACCACTTAGAATATGTAATAAGTAGGGATCTCACGGGCATAGTCGTCGGTCGCACAAAAGAATATCTTCGCAAGCTGTACTTTAGTGCATACCTTACTCCACTCGAAGGACTTCGAAAGCTCATTAATAATAAGGTTATTATTAATAATATTAATGGCCATTTGGTTCAAAGCCTCGCTAACAGGTCTTCGCCAAGCCTTTTCATCTTGACTGTGTTCCTTCCATGTTTCGCTGGTCTGTTCCATCTCTTCTAGGTCTGTTGTAATATTGTGCTTCAATCACCGCGCAGCCTTCCTGGTGATATTTTTCCTACGAATTTTCCACTCATTACTATTTTGACCATTCGTCCACTGTCCATTCGTTCTATGTGTCCTGCCCAACTAAGTCTTCGCGATTTTATTATTCGGCCAATGCTTGGGGCTGAATAGAGTTCCTTGATTGCGTAGTTTTCTTTATTCACCTGTTTCTTTTGTCGTGTTTTTTTCTTTATTTATTTATCTATCAAGTGTACAAAAACTTTAGTAGATAATAGCAGATTCATGTATTTGTTGAATTAAAGTAAATTAATAGTGTAATTACTCGTATCTATATGTAAAAATATAGTTAAAATTAATCAAAATTACGTAATAGCATTCAGTAAAGCAATTTTGCACAAATTTCGACTTAGATTAAAATCAATAACATCATCATATAAATTATAATTAAGACAAGCGCTATTGATTGGATTAAACCGAGCAAAATTAGAGCTATGTTTAGAGATATATAAGAAATCATGTTGTTTGGGTCGCAGGCCGCGCGACGGAGCATATATTTTAATAGATGATAGTAGAGCCGGACAAGTAATATGTCCAGCGATTACGTCCCTAGCGAATATTGCCGAGTGGTATACTCTGCGCTTGCTTAACTCCATTAAACTAATCAATGCACATCAGGCATGATAAGGGGGGATAACTGAGTTCCAAGATATCTTACGCAATGCAAACTTAGAGAATCTCTTTCGGATCTTCTCAATTCGGTTAGATCTATTCAAGTAGAAGGGGTTCCACACAACACAACAGTATTCCAATACTGACCTGACTAGAGAAATATACAGGGTTTTCAGTGCATAACGATCTTGAAAGTCCTTTGTGTTGCGAAATAAGAGCCCAACGTAGAGTTCGCTTTAGATACAATGTAGTCAATATGCATCGAGAAGTCAAGCTTCTTGTCAAAAGCTACACCCAAATCTCTTTGTGTATTTCGTCTATTCAGGACGCTATTGTTAAGAGAGTATTCAAAGACAATGTCGGAAGATAACCTAGAAAAGGTCACTATCGAGCACTTGCTAATGTTAAAGTGTAGGCCGTTAGACTATTAATGTCATGTTGCAGATCTATAGCGTCAGAATAAGTCGATATCGACTTAAAGATTTTCAAGTCATCAGCGAATAGTAGACAATTAGAATAACGAACATACAAAGTTAGATCATTTATGAATAAAAGAAAAAGGAGTGGGCCTAGGTGACTGCCTTGTGGAACTCCTGAGTAATTAATATTGTGTACGACCAATGAGAGTTTCGAATCCAGAGCAATAAATTGGAGTGGAATTTCGAGATTAGCACATTGTGCTGAACGCGGTCAAATGCTTTCGAAAAGTCTGTGTAGATAGTGTCAACCTGACAATGATTTTTCATACTTTTGATTATATAATTGGTGAAAATTACCAGATTAGTTGCCGTGCGATTCTGAAAAAACGAAGTAAAGCTTTTTCTTAATGATTGCTTCAAAAATCTTGGGAATAAGCTGAAGTTTGGCAATGGGCCTATAATTTTCAGCAGAATTTTTGGAGCCAGCTTTATGGATGGGTACAATAAACGACGGTTTCCAGCGGCTTAGGAATTCACCACAACTCAGCGACATATTAAAAATTATGCAAAGAGGTTTAGCTAAAGACCGACTACAAGATTTTAAAAGTAACGGCGGGAAGTTATCAGGGGCGATACTTGCACTGGACCCGAGGGATGATAGTTCCAAGAAAACATCATCTTCAGTTAGTACAAGAGACCCAAGATCAGTTACAGATGGCACATTGTGGGAATTACTACCATAGTCAATCTTCTTTTCCTTTTTATCCCGGCGTCGTTATGGTCAGAAGTGTAGGACCATAACCTTCCCACTTAACTGCATTCCTACTGGTCCGCTTGTGGGGTCCGCCGGTTTGACCTCAGAAAGTAGCGGCAGGCTTCCCGGTTTGGGATTACTTCATCGCTGAGGCCAATCAAATGCTGGTGTTTTTGCATTTGTTTGCACCAATTGTTTTTCGGCCTGTCTTTTTTGCGTGTTGAAATTGGAATGTTGATTGATAACGCCTTTTGGACGGGGTTCAAAGGATCTCTCCTTTGAACATGGTAATACCAACTGAGTCGGTCGCGCTCTATATTTCTTGTGATGGTTTCTTTTACGTGGAGGCTTCCTCGGATCTTTGAACTTCTAATTCTGTCACGCTTTGTTACTCCCGCTGTCATGCGAAGCATCTTCATCTCAGTTGCCGTTAATTTGCTCTCATACTTTTTGTGCATTGTCCAGCATTGTGAACCGTATGTGAGCGCCGAACGTACAACTGAAGTGTAGAGCCTTCCTTTCAGCTTAGGGGGAAATTTTCGATCACAGAAGATGGCGGAGTTTTCCCGCCACTTCATCCACCCTACGCTTACGCGATGTTTGATGTCGTCATCACAAGTTGCTTCTCTATTAATCATAGATCCCAGATATTTAAACTTTTCACACTTGGGAAGCACTCTTCCATTCAAGTAAATGTCTGGAATAGGCTGATGAGGGTCAGAGAACGGGGAGCACAGATACTCTGTCTTCTTTGAACTAATACGATACCCGTGTCCCTCAAAAATGTCCACCCACACATCAAGTGCTCGTTGTAGGGACGCCTGATCATCACTTATAATGGCCCCATCGTCAGCAAAGAATAGCTGGTGCACATTGGGGTCCGTCACTTTTCCTTCAAGCAAGCAATCAAGGACTGCTATAAAGAGCAGTGGGCTGAGGACGCTCCCTTGGTGTACACCGACTTTGATTGCGAACTCTTCGGTGACTCCTGCGGTGCATCTTACTCTTGTCGTTGCTCTCTCGTACATGTCCATAATCACTCGCACGTAGGTTTCTGGAACTCCTTTTTGTCTAAGCGCTACCCATAAAAGATCTCTTGGTTGCCTGTCAAAGGCCTTCTCGAAATCAATCAACACCATATGCAAGTCCTTTGAAGAATCACGATGCTTTTCCATCATGATCCTTATACTTTGGATTGCATCTGTTGTTGATTTACCCGAGACAAACCCGCACTGGTCATCAGATAGTCGTATTATTTTCCGCAGTCGGCTATCTAATACCCGTTCAACGATCTTCATGGTGTGCGACATCAGCTTGACAGAACGGTAGTTATCACAATTTCGCGTATCACCCTTTCCTTTGTGCAATGGAAGAAGATAGCTTTCCCTCCATTGATTAGGCATAGTGTCGCCTCTCATAAGTTTGGAGATAAGAACCATGAGCCATCTGGACCCGATGTCTCCTATCTTTTTCCAGAACTCAGAGGGTATCCCGTCCGGCCCAACAGCTTTTCTTTTCTTGGAGTTTTTAACCGCGTACCGAACTTCTTCGACTGTGATGTCGGATATTTCGGCATGATTCGGGGCGGCTCTTGGAAAGTACACTCGGGGAAACTGTTCGTTCAGAAGTTCCTCGCAATACTGTCGCCATCTGTGGAGAATTTTTTCGTCTTCCACAAGGAGTTGGCCTTCAGCATTGTTAATAAACTTTGGGAAACGAATCTCCTGAGCATTTCTTCTTCTCTGGGCGGCTATCTTAAAGATATTTGCTCCTTTGTTCAAATTGTTTTGTCGAAGCTCCTGGGTAGCCTGGTTCCTGTCAGACGCGGAAGACGATATTTCTTCCAACTCCTGATAGAGGCCTTCCATGTTTTTCGCTTTGAATTCGGCGCACTTTTTCTTCGCGATACCTATATATACCTTTTCACGGCGAGCTTTTTCCTCTCTATTAGTAGAAGAGCACTTTGACCAAGCTTGGAAAGCCATTTTCTTTTCGTGTATCACTGCTTTGGCTTCGTCTGTCCACCACCAGGTTTCTTTTGCGTGTTGGCAGGGGCCTTTAGATGTTCCGAGCAGTGATTTGGCTTTCTCCAGGCCAGATTGTTGTAGGGAATCCCACATGTCTTGTGCTCTGCACTCCTCATTACCGACCTCATCGATAATGGAAGAGAGGTAGTTTTCCATGTTGGTGATAAAAGCTTCGCCTTTTCCTTTATCCAGCTTATACCACTTGATTCTCTCAGACACCTTCGTTTGCTGCTTTGACTTCTTTCTCGCATCCATAAAAAATTCAGTCAGGAGGAGACGGTGTTGAGGGGCGATCGCGTCTCCCAGGATCACTTTGCAATCTTTAGCTCGTGGCTTCATGAAACTGGATATTAAATGATAGTCTATTTGAGTTTCATTTCCGCCGCTGCTATAAGTGATCAGGTGCCGGCTTTGTTTGACGAACATGGTATTTAGCACTATAAGACCGTACGACTTGCACATGTTTAGGATATCTTCACCTGAAGAGTTCCTGGTGCCGTATCCCAGCCCTCCGTGATAGCCTTCATAGTCTTCGCTTGTCTTCCCGACATGTCCGTTTAAATCTCCCCCAACAAACAAAAGCTCTTCCTTTGGGATGATTTTGACAAGGTTGTGGAAATCTAGCCAGAATGCATCTTTTTCTTTTTGTTCGCATCCTACTTGAGGGGCATATGCGCTTACGATGTTCCACATCTCACCATGCATTTGAGAGCCATCAAACAGTCACTGGACTTTGAAATGGTTAAGACGTTGCCAAGTAGCTCTGCCGCAAGGATGATGGCGATTCCGTTTTTTCCTTGTTCCAATCCATAGTAAAACATCTTGTAGGCTTTTGTTTTAACGTCCAAGAAACGTGCCCGATTACCGGTGTTTCGCCATTTCTTCTCTTGTACGCACAGGATGTCTACTCGCCTTCTAACCATCATTTCTTCAAGCTCATAGCTGCGCCCACTCATGCTTCCAACGTTCCAACTCGCGACTCTTAAATGTAGCTTACGCCGTTGCATTACTTTGCTATCCCCCGGAAATCCTATAGCTCTGACCCGAGCATTGCTGCTCGTCCCAGGATCACGACCATTAGTAGTGCCTAGCGGGGTAGTGCTTTTCCTTTTAGCGTTCTTTTCCATAATGCTACGGTTTGACCGTTTTCATTCTTCCCTTCCTTTTTGACACGGGCATGCTCCAGATTTTTTATTTTTTTTTTTTGATTGATCTTACTCTTACAACACCGGTGATCTCCATTCGTGTCAACCCACTGATTTGCATGCACACTTGTGGGGCAGTTTAAAGGTGGTATATGTGTCCCTAGGCTCACCTTGGTGTTTTCTAAATTACCTAGATGTGATTTTTGTTTTTAGCGATAGGTATCGCTGCAGGGATATTCTTAACCCGTCCCTGCACGAGACTACTACCATAGTCAATATTTTCATTAATGAAGTTGGATTGGAAAAACGAAGCGAACATATCACAAATCGTATTTAAATCATTACTAGGAACTCCGTTAAAGATCATGGTATTAGGAAGACCGACAGACTTGCGCCTAGAATTTAGAAACGACCAAAAATATTTACTATCGTATTTTATTTTGCGCTCAATAGAGGAAATATAGTGTCGAAAGGTGAAACGTTTTAAAAACTCATATTCCCTTCTTAATTGGCAAAACTGGTCATCGAGAGACGCTGAATTTTTGCTTAATTTATAAGTTTTAAGCATTGCGTTCTTTAGACGCGATAAACTTTTTGTAAACCAGACAGGTCTATTGGAAAATCTGTTACGTTTTAGTGGTGTGAACCTCGCAACGTATGATTTAAAAATATCTTCAAACATAGCATACGCATTTTCTAGACTATCGGTTGAAAGGATTGACTGCCAATCAACTTGTGATAAAGCATTATTTATTAAGCTAAAATTGGCTTTCTTATAATCCAATGACGATATATTGGAGCTATTTACCGAAGTAAACAAATTTAACACAGATAAATTGAACGAAATATGCAGTGCATTATGATGAATATGTACTATCACTAAGCAAAGGAAAAGTAGCATTATAAGCATTATTAACAGAGACTTCGAGTTCTTCATCGATGAAAATTAAATCTAACATATTGCCTAAAGTTAATAATTACATTTACTTGTCGAAGATTTAAAGAATACATAGAATCAATTACTTCAAGTTCATGGTACTTTGAGACATTAAGCGGAAAAACACATTTATATGAGTTTCATAAATTGCATTATCTGATCCGGGAGGAATATATGAGACAAAGAAGTAAATATAAGAATTATTCACCTCAGTTGAAGATTTAATATGAATACGCACACAAATTTGTTCAATCATACCTGACGAATCAGGTAATGCAATTTGTTCACTCTTACAGTATGTTTTGGCATTTGCAATCAACAGAAGGCAAGTTGTGCTCGATTAAACATCAACGTAATGAAATAAAAATATGTATAAACTTCAATCCCATAATGTCGATGAAGTGACACTCTCAAAAGACCCATTATCCACGAGCTTGAACGTTACAAATTGCATTTCACAAACAAACTTATAAGTTATCCGTCACGTCGGGGTGGTGATCGCCGGCATACTGGATATAGGGCAACGCCTTAATGTCATCAACCTTCAACCCCTTCAAAATCGACAACACACGTAGTGGAGTGAGTTCTCCCTCAAAAAGAACATTTAATTCACATTACGAAATTAGTTTTTTGTTCTCGAATTTCTTTAGAGAAGAGCTGCGAAAAACACCTCGTTTATCTTACTTTGAGCACAGTTTGATGCTGGCGTTGGTTGGCGCCAAGTACGGCTAAAGAAATCCTCTTCCTCTCGTTGAGGAAACGCAATAGCACAGGTGTGGATTCCTCGCCTACTATGACTTGAAAGTTTTCTTTAAGACATCGAAGAAGGAACGACCTCCGACTGGGGTGCATGCATGTCCTTTGTGCTGCTGAGACAAACTGAAATCTATGAGCAGTAAACACTTGGAAAAGTTTTTCCTCCCGCCATGATGTCATCCCACTTACTTAGTCGGAGTTGAGTCGATGAAATTAAATTTCCTTGGAAAGAAGCTATTTGTAGGACATCAGAGGGTATCCTTAAGTTGGTATCTCTGAAGATTGAACATCGAGGGAGTGTTTCCGGTTAGGGATTCGGTTGAAATTGGTTTCACCCCAGGTGACGATATGAATGAGTGTCATTTCCGTCGAAACAAAAAATGTCATCTAGACATGCAGAGAGGAGGATAGTACAATGAACATTGTCATTTGTTGGCATCCGTTTCCGGTTAAAGTGACAGTCCCGCTCTATCCACAGGAGATGACTTAAACTTCTACTCCATGCCCGGGTAAGTTTCTGTAAACAGCGACGCAGAGCCCCTGAGAGATATTGTGTGTAAACTTCCGTTTGAGTGGGGCAAAAGCAATAAAACTCGTTGTGAGCAGTAACGGGGAAGGATGTGTTCATTTCTCATCCTAAATCGAGCAAATATTTGGATTTTGACTTCCGTTCTGGGAAGAATAAGAATAAAGATGAGAATAATCGGTTGGGATCACTACCATCGCCGGTTGTTGGACGTCGTGCTGATGCGTCGCCATGCCATTGGGTTTTATCTTTATGTGCTTCTCCTTATCTGCTGACATGGGGTGCATAGATGGGATTTTAAATACGGCAGGAGATGAAACTTGGTTTATAAGTCGCTTCAGAGAGATTGGCTATTGATTTGGAATGTTTGTTAAGGAATGTATGGTTTAGGGCATGTAAGTCAAGAAGTTGGAATAAAAGTTTAGATGAAGCTCTGTAAACAAACTCTGGACTTTAATAGAGTGATGGGGATTACGCCAAATGTCTATTTAAAAGTCATTAAGGCATTAAGGCAATAAGCCAAATGGATAAGGCATTCATATACATTACTTTGAATATGGCCTAATCACCGTTTTATAGCTTTAGTAGGAGTTGGAATATCAGCAAAGTATTATAAATTTTATTTTGGCTTTTAAGTCTTTTCTCTTTGTCCTTGGTGATTTGATAGTGCTTCTTGACGAGCACAGCCAGTAACTGCTTATATCGCAGCTAGTTTTTGGTTTGTAAGTAATTTCTTGGACTTAGACCTTTTTAGCATACGGTTGTCCGAACAATATTGATATAAACATGGCTTCTAGGAGAACTTCATGTTGTTCAGTGACGTTAGTTATCAAATTTACTTGAAGAACGCATGATGGATCGAGTAAATTTATTGAACTTGAATTTTGGGTTTAAATATTTTACTCCGAATTTCTTTCGAAATAGTTTCGGGTATTTACCTTTAATATTTCTCATTATTTTATCAATAAAGGTTTTGGACCAAGCGTCTCTAGAAAACTTGGTCACCCACAACAATCGTAAGTGAAGGAAGCTACTTTGACTTCTAGATCACATTATAGGGAATTTATTTCTTAATTTAGGGGGCCAAGTGAGTCGGCACCTAATTCATGAAATCGTCACGATGTTCTTCATATGTTCAAAAATGATGACTTTTTGAATTTCTCGGACAAAGTTAATTCGTTTTTCGATTTGTTCAGTTAGTACACATGTTCCTTAACATATTTCAACATTGTCAGACTATATTAAGTTTAGGTTCAAAAATAAAATTAAGTGTTTCAACTTAGTAGAAATGTTGACTGTGCGGTATTACTTAGCACTTTATTAGCTACAGGTTTTTACAGAAGGTCCGGAAAATGTTAATGACGCTGTCCGCCCTGTACGAACCAGTAGGTCAACAACAGATGAAAACGTTGAAAGAGGGAAGGAAATTGTTATTGAGAATCTTCGAATCACTCTCAGACAAGTTGCTAAGTTATTGGTATATCGGCTGGATCATCACAGGTTTTTTTTTATATATTTTCTCAGACAACGTCACTCGACTATTCAAAATGCACAGAGTAGTAAATAACATTTCAAGAGGCTTAGAAAATAAACGATACTGCTCATGAGTATTTCTCTTAAGCTGTGTCTGGCACATGGAACTTCTTTACAATCCAACAAAACTTTACCAATAGGCCTTTACCTGCTTCTTAAAAGCTAACTTGACCAACCTAAAATACGAGGACTTCATTCTGCTAATCGTACAATTTGGCGTTCCACAGGGTAGCGTACTGGGCCCACTAGGTTAGGTTAGGTTAGGTTAAAGAAGGGGAGTGTGATGGTTAAGCATCACTTCCATTCGGAGGCTAAAAGCCTAAAAGGTGATTCCCTTCATTTGTGGGGGTACACATATAATTAAACTGTCCTATCACGTGGTGGCTGAAACCACCCCGTGTTCTGTATGAATTTTAGAAGATCCGATATATCTGCATTAGCCACATCCGCAATCTCTGTAAAGAATCTTTGGCCTAGCGATGCTAGGCGTCGATTATGGAGAGCTGGGCAGTAGCAAAGCAGATTGTTTCTTCCTCATCGCCGCAGCTCCGGCAGAGATCGCTGGATCTCGAGTCCCATTTCCGGAGCATCGCTCCAATTTGACAGTGTCCTGTGATCACTCCGACGAGCATACGGATCGAGTTGCGGTCCAGCGTCAGGAGCTTCTTTGTTTTTCCGATATTGAGCTCTGGCCACGATGATCTTGTCGTGTAGCTGTCGTTCCTTGTAAGCCAAGACGAGTTGGCTTCTTTGATGATTGTGTCGTTTATGATCCGGTATAATGCGCTGATCGGTGGTTGCAATGACGTGTCCGCTTCGCTGATGTCCAGTTCAGACCCTTGCCTGGCCAATTCGTCTGCTCTTTCGTTCCCTGCGATTGAGCTGTGGCCCGGGACCCAGCAGAGTTTGACTTTGTGGTGTCTGATGGACTTCAGTGAGTCGCGACATTTCATGACAGCCTTTGATCTCGTTATACAGGATTCTATTGACTTCAGTGCAGCCTGGCTGTCTATGAAGATAGTGATATCCGATGGTGGGTTACTTGTAGGTGTTTGGCTGCTTTCTCTATTGCCAGGATTTCTGCTTGAAAAACGCTGCACAGATCAGGGAGTCTGAATGATTCCTGTTTGTGGAGGGTAGAGTAGAACCCGGCCACAGTGCCTGTGTCCATTTTCGATCCGTCGGTGAAGAGAGTGATCTCGTGGTAGTTGATTACAGCGTTTGATAGCCACTCTTCTCTGTGGGGGAAAAGGATAGGTATTCTGAGAGAAAAGTCATTTTGGGGGGAAATATAGTCGGACGTAGCTGCGAGGCTACTAAAACCATGTTTCTTTCCCAGGTCGTCTATTATTCTAAGTATGGCCGCATGTCCATAGTTGGCTTGCTTCCACAGAGAGGACTCCCTTAGTCTGAGAGCGCTCTTTGCAGCGCAGCCTTTTATGAATAGATCCAGGGGGAGGAGATGAAGTATCATGTCCAACCCTAGTTGGGGCGTGCTTCTCATGGCTCCCATTGTACAAACAGCGGCTGACCTTTGTACTTTGTTGAGCATGTTCATATAGCTTTTCGTGCTGCTAGCAGTCCACCAGACTAGGGCCCCATAAGTTAAAATGGGTCTGATGATTGCTGTGTACATCCAATGAATGATGTACGGTTGCAAGCCCCATCTTTTTCCGAAGGTCTTTTTGCATGCATAAAAAGCATTCAATCCTTTTTTTAACCTTTCCTCCAGGTTCCTTTTCGAGGAGAGTTTGGAGTCAAGAATGATGCCTAGATATTTGGCTTCCCCTTTGAGTGGAGTGCCCTCTAACTTTGGGGGTGCAAATATCGGAATTTTCATACTGGGGCCACTACTTGACTTAATATACATATCCCGAAAGCGTAACACTCCACATTAAACAGGTTTGCGGACGACACAATCATTTTGCAAAAAAGCATTATTATTAACGCGAAATGGTAAAGAACAGATATTTTGGCCGTGAAATGTGTGTCAGCGAAGTTTGTTCCGAAATTGCTAAATTTTGACCAAAATAACTGTCACATATGCATCACTCAAGAACTATGGCATGAATGACGATTCAGATCTATTGGAAAGGATCATCACTGCTGACGCAACATAGGTATATACATATGTAGATATGATTTTGAAACCAAAACTCCATTAGCGATCAGAAAAGCTAAGACCGAATAAAGCGCGCCAAATTCGGTCAAAAACATATAATCCTTTCCGGTGGTCCCAACATTAATCTGCTAAACCATCATAATTCAGAAGTGAATCATTCCTAATCATCGTCAAGACATCTGCAGTCACTGATATCACTAAAGATCTAAAACCTCTGTACCTATCGATCTTTTTATTGTCAATAGGTGTGATCTCATGATGAGATCGTGAAATCTTATCATACTCTTCTATAACCTCAGTCTTAATAAATCAATCAGCTACCGACATTTCAGATCTATCAATATGACTGCTCTTAGCGATGAATATCTCAATTGTAATTGGCGCATCCTGTACTACACGTCTTCCGTTGATGAGCAGGTTGAGTTTTTTACATACACCATTAATAACCTGTTTAAGAACCAAGTCACTTTTAATATTAAATGTCAATGGTTCGCTGGTCGTATTGAAAATATAATTATAAATCGATACAGGCCCTACGAAGAATGGAAGAAGTTCAAACACCCCGAGTTCCTCTGCGATTCCAAACGTCATGGAAAGCATATTAACAAGGAAATCCGGAGGTCGAAATTGCAACAAACCGGGAGGAACATTAAGTCGTTAGGTATATCTAAATTAGAAGACATCAATGTCGAAAAGACGCAAGTCGCATTTTTCTCCGACAATGACATTGGTGAACTGAACAATTGTAACATCATAGAAATTAGAATAACACAAATTTGAAATAGAATATTGGCCTTTCTAGAGTATATGAAGAGGATGTGCTAAATTTGACGGCTTGGTCGCCAAATACTTAAAATTAACTATCCACGGCGTCATAAACCCTCTCACATATTATTTAATAACGCGCTTACAACCTCCACCAACCCCAGATTGGATGGCTTTTGAAATCTTCCCTATCCCTAACGTGGGAATAATCATGATATACTGAT
The DNA here is from genome assembly GCA_958301585.1 of Merodon equestris. Lineage (NCBI taxonomy): Eukaryota > Metazoa > Arthropoda > Insecta > Diptera > Syrphidae > Merodon > Merodon equestris. The sequence goes on from OY284415.1 coordinate 8,262,911, forward strand.
CTCTATTTTGTTGTTCATATCAAACGTTATCGAAAAACTTCTGAGCGCGCAATCGAACTCGTTCTTAATTTTCTTTTTACCATTTCAATCAGATTTCACAGCCACACAACACAGCCTCACCTCCGTGCTACTATAGACTGTTGAAGACCTTCTCCATGAAGTTGATGAGGATCATGTCATATCGTTTGTGTTATTAGTTCCGTTAGATGCAGTCCAACATGAAATCTTTCTCAAAAAACTCAAATATTACTTCAATATTGATGCTTCAGCGCTAAGATTTTTCAGAAATAACCCACTAAGCCAAGCTGTACTACATATGCCAACGATAAATTTTCAACCTTTCAAAACCAAAACGGGAGTTCCTCTAGGTTCTGTTTTGGGGCCTTTACTATTCTATATAAAAACAAAGTAATGCTCAATTCTAATTAGAGCCAAGCCATTGTTATAGGTCATATTATCCTACATATAAATACCTTGCCACCTATCCAAGCCAACGGAAGCACCATCAGGTAACTTTTAAAAACCTTTATCCCTAATTCACAGCTTACATGGGGGATTACACCGCCAACTTAACAGGCAGGATTTGCGGCCTTTTGCGAATACTATGCAGGAAGACATCTAAAATACTCAAAAGAGTGGTTTGGGATTCGATCGTAAGGAGACAATCGTCAATAACAGCCAAGAAAGCCTATATTCCAAACCATTTTGCATGAGCATTAAAAAAAAAACTTATCTAAGCTCGTTGGATAAGTCTTGTCACTGAAGTTATTCAGACGAGAGAAAGAATTTGTTCGACAGCTTCATATCTTATTCCTGCTGATATCCTGCCTGCTTAGAACTTTGGATAAAAATGACATGCGAGTATCTCGTATGAAAGGAGACGCCTAAAGGAGAGATACAATTCGCCAAACGGTCTTTCGGTGAGTTTGAATATCCGACCCTTGAAGAGTCAAAGCCACCCCTAAGCATTACTTTCATCTCCGTTTCATTGATGTCTAATTGGTTCAGTTAATTATCGGCTTACCCAACTCTGAATAATGGCCCTTTAACCTATTTGAATATTAATAGAGCTTCCTCCATTTCTAGCCTTGTTAGTCTTGTTATCCGAATTAAGAGCAGAATAAGCAACGAGAAATAAAAATAAATCAAAAACGAAAATTAAATTAGAAATGAGACTTCTCCGGAATTTGTCCATGAATTCCTCTCCTTTCCGAGGGAAAGAGCTCCGTACCATAATAACATTACCTACCTTCCCTCATCATATTCGTCCCTTTCCAAAATTCGGCACACGTTGCAAACCTCAGCTCTAATTTAACTAAGAATTTTCAATTTAAAATATTTCGGTTTTGAAAGCAAGGCTGCTGTATCCTCCACTCAACCTCCCCACCATATCTCTTATGCTACTCCATTCAAATGCTTAACTTCTTGCCTCCTCCCGTCGCCTAAGCAAAATTGGGTAAAAAAGATTCAGCAACACTAAGCAAAATCCGAGAATTGCAGCAACAAGAGCAACCAGAATTCCAGCGAAGGACCAACCTGCAGCATGGCATCGCGTCCCATTCAACTGGGAAAATACAAGATACACAAAACGCTCTTTCAGCCCGGTTGCATGCATCCGAGATCGTAATTGCGGTCGAGAAACTTCTCTTCTATACCCATATCATACATATTTGGTCCTTTATACCTCGGAAAAGGAGAAAAAAAAAATAAACTCTCCTTCGCCTGTTTCATGGCCTTAAAGAGCCATCGAACAACCGACCCTATTCTCGAGTTCAGATCGGACGGAAAGAATGAGTGAATAAAGCGCTTTTCTGAGGCTACTCGAGACTTCAAAAGCCGTATTGATTGCTTATTGAATCACCGTTTCCAAAGTTTCGCCACGGCCCGGCCCGGATGGAGCGCCTGGCTTAAATAGCTTTGCCTAGCACTGCGTAAAAATGAACATCGTTTTGCTTTCAGCGCCATGCCTACTGTTGCAGTGTTTTTATTATTTGCCTTTCTGTGGAGGAAATCGAAGTCAATATGATGCCTGGTGGACGGTTCACGAAGTCATCCATGCGGTACATTCCAGTAAGCAATCACTCAGACGAATTCTGCCATCCGGACTGACGTCGGGATGTCTCCGGAAAAATGAAATGAGCAATTCAGAAAAGGGAAGAAAAAAGGATCTATGTATCCTGTGAATAGGCCTGGTGTCTGTTACGGTAGATGCTTTAGGCATTTGGATTCTCCGTTTGGCACACGGTGTTTGGTTTGGTTTCTTTCGACGTGGTCCACCTTGCAAATCAAAGTCATAGAGGCGAAACGGACCCTCGTATTGGACGAATACCAATGGAGACCTGCGACTGATGCAGAATTTTCACCACTCGCCTGAACAGTGGTATTCATGAAGAGCATGATAATGAGATGCCGTTAAGAATAGCTGCTCAATAGCCAGTAAGTGGGCTGCATAATTAACTTGTTCCCGTTGGGACGCTCGTCCTTGTATCTAACATACCGCTTTTCGCATCTTCCGTAGGACTTTTCAGGCAAATGCGCTACGATTATTAATGACTTGGAACAAGCACCATCTCCTTCCCCCAAAGGGGAGATACAGAATTCGGTTCTGTCAAGCCAAGACGGGACCGGAATAACGATCGATCGAAGGAGCAGCTCATTACTTTGTGTACGTCACTGAAGTGCACTGGACTGCTGCACTCGTGCATGAGTGCCTTAAATCAATAAATAATTGCAATGTTGTCCTGACTTGTCCTGGCTTATACTGCCTAGTAGTCTATGTTTAGTTTTTGCATAACAACGAAAGCACTAGCACAACAAGGATAACTTTGCTGTCAGTTCCTCTTATGTATCCTGTGAACAGGGATAGAGCTAAGATAAGGGAATGAACCGTAATGCTGCACCATGAACAACAAATTCTAAAGATAGTCCTTTGAAGGGGTTGCTACGTAGCTCGTATTAGGGGTATTGTGGTGCATCGGATGGAAATGTTTTTAAAGTTATTCCGGCGTCGTATTGAAATTCAGTATCGACAGGATGCACTCGTGCAATCCCTTCCCTTCCATACGCATGGAAAGTTGCATTGATGGTGAAATTGTTGCACCGAAGGTAGACATTTAATAGAAGACAAAAGTTCCGATTACACTCATGGGACTGCTATAGAAAATGTTCATCCTGGTGAATGGCTTCGAAGGGAAAAGCATGTATTTCGAAACCAGTAATCATACCTTCGTCGAGGAAGAGGAATGGGAGGCAGGTGGAAGGTGGGTTATGGTATTGTGAATGCAAATGATGAATAGACTGATACGCAAGGAAGGAATTGAATTTTAATTGACTGATGATTGGAATTGGAATTCTATGGTTTAATTAAGGCTGCATGCGAAGTGCGGAATGCTTTTTCGTTTTTCAGGATACTAATGAATAATGATAGGCAGTTAGACGGTAGATTGAATTTGAATTTATCCTAATACAACTGATGGATCCAATCGACACTTATTTTTTTTAATCATTAGCAGCATTGAGCATGGTATCAGTGAGGTTATTTGTTTTTTACAATTTGATTATATACAGCTTTCTAGAAAACATCAAGGGTATAACGGTTTTCAATAGAAATAAATCTGTTCCAGACAAATAGGTGGAGATAGGAGTCCGTGTGCCATTGACTAAATTCCACCAATAATAATAAATGGACCTGGTCAGAAGCGGTTTCTGTGGCATTGATATCTACCGTATTTCGCATTTTCTGATAAAGTCTGTCTAAAACCTTCTTGACTGATGAACTGAATATCTTGGGACAGGCCTGTACAGACCAAAACAAGTCGTAAAGTCCTGCGTTTGGACCATACGATAAGTACATAAAAACTTTCTAACTAAATTTTCGCTGACTGATCAGCAAAGAAGTGTGTCGTCGGACGATATCGTGACTTTTCCGATCAAAATAGGGTCGTTATTGACAATAAAGAAATGAGATAACTCATTTCTTGCGATTAATCAAAACAGGTATGATGCCCCTCGTACTGAATAATAGCGACTAAAAATAAACCAGAGTTTATTGACTTAGATAAAAGCCATCCAATAAGAGATGTCATTTAAAAATACACGCCAATTTTGAATTGCCTACATTTAGCTATGGTTGTGATGACTTTTTACTAGGAAGTTATTAACTGTGGCCAAATAAATACCAGCACAATCTGCAGAAAGAGTGAAATTTCACTAATATGGTGAAAATACCGAGGAAAAGTTTCATAAAGCTAGTTTCGCTTTTGGTTCTCATTAGGTGTCTTCTTAGACAGTTTTAGTGAATTTAATCCATGTGAATAGGGCTAGAGTTGTATGGATTAAAAATTGGAGGGCAAGACTGATTCGTGGTGATATTGCAAGAGCAAAGCGATTTTTCTTCGAAGGCGAAGTCGCTCTCTACATGCGGAGCACCTCAGGTCCATTAGCACTGCACCGTTTTTGGTACCTGCTCCCACACGAAATACAACCCAAAAGGTCCGCCCTGAATAAAAAGCATCTTCTACATTATTTTCTAATCAAAAATATCCTCTTAATAGAGATGATGTCGACACTAGGCACACTAGGTGAAGATAACGAACAGCTTTAGCGGTCTACAAAAATTTGAGATGGGTGTGCCGCAGGGCTCTATCTTAGGGCCCCCCTTTTTCATTATCTACATATGTAAATGATATGCTATCAGTTCTTCGAAACAGCATTGGACTTCAATATGCTGATGATACAGCCTTAATAGCGTGACAAAGACATAAACTGTGCTACTGAAACGATGCAATCCGAGTTTGATAGCGTTGGTGTCACGATAATGGACTTATTATCAACTCGACAAAAAACTAACATAATGCATATTCGGCCAACGCACATAATAAGAACGCTTGTCAGAATTCGATTTCATAGTTTTGAATGCCTGTACAAAACAAGTTTGAACCAAAAATATATAAGCCAAGTAGATGACTGTAGGGACTATATTGATATGGACAATGTGTATCGATACCTGAGTGTTCAAATAGACTAAAACTTTAAGTGGAATACCCACATAAAATACCTGCGCAAGCGTCTTCAGCTATCTACATAATGCTCTTTATCACCTGAGCAATTACTCGTTTACATCGTTCACATTCCTCAAGCAAGTATATTTTTCCTTGGTAGAGTCGATACTTCAATATGGCATAACGGCATGTGGCAATACAGCGAAATATCGGTTAATGGAGCTTCAAAGGGCACAGAATAGAGTATTTAATATTCTTTTACGATCTAAATATGGCAATCGGTTTGTAGACAATTTTAGTAATCCTAGTAATGATTTAAATTTATTAACCATTAAAAAACTTTTTTTTTTAATGTCATAAACGAAACCTATAACGATCAACAGTTTAAAGACTCAATTGATCACGAAGTGAACATAAGGCAAAAGGTGGAAGGTGTTCTTAAGGTGCCAAGGATACACAAATTTTATGGTAAACAAGAACTTTCCTTTGTGGTTCCTATTATCTTCAACCAACTTCCTCGATGTCTATGGAATATTCATGCAGTGCACATAAGGAAAAAAAGATTAAATAAATATATCCTAATGAACACTATAAACACCTAATTTAACTTACAAGATCAACCTAAAAAGAATTACTCTGCAATAGGATAAGTCAATTTAATCTTCTGCAGAAAAGCCGTAGTGGCTTAGCAGATTCTTAATATTAACCAATTTTTTCTACGAAAATGTGTAAATTTATTAATATACATACGAGTAATGCCGACTTACAATTTACATGGATTCTCTTCTGCAGCTTCAAAATTTCAATCAGCATAGAAGGGATAACTCCATGGGGATGTTAGATGGTACATATATGTAAAATTTGTGTACTAACTACAATATTTGTATATTTTTAAATTAACTGGGACCATAAAACAATCAAACAAAAACATTACCTGCCAGGGTTTTTTTTAGGCGAAATTTTTCCGACAGTGATGAAGATCGTTTCAGTGGATGAATTGCGTAGCAAACTGTTAGCTAACCTTTTTTACTATAAACTTGTGATTCGGACGTGGAAGACTTTTATTTTTAGCAACACGCCGCCATGTGTCACACAGCTGGTGCTTGGCTGCTTATCCTGAACGTCTTAATTCTCGAAAAGGAGATTTTATAATCGTCATGTATCCATTTTTCTAGGATGATTTTTATGGAAGGCTTGATTTCTGAGTCAACGAAAGCATGTATGTTATTGCGCCCGTATGTTATTTTCTACGCGGTTACGTGTGAGGAAGGTCATACAATTGGATCGGACCATGCCTCCGTGTCAACCAAAGCTGCTTATTTGATTGCGTCATTCGGAAAATGTGAATGGTATTTTTAGAACTGATACTGTGACAGCCAATTATACGAAGTATCGTCGTTTCCATTCCGATAATTTCAATGTCAAAAATGCCCCAAGCTCTGGAAGGACAATTGTCAAAAAAGTCGATAAATCATAGAAATGGTCGAGACGGATCATTATGCAAGAACTGTTTCGATTGTCCAGGAGGAAAGCAATGCACAAATAACCGTTTGGAATTAATTGAAAAAGGCTGGGTATAAAAAGAAGCTCAATATATGGGTGTCATATGGATTAAAGCAAAAAAACCTCACGGACCGAATTTTCATCTGAAAATCACTGCTAAATTGCAGCAGAATCGACCCATCATCTACTATGAGTTGTTCCTCTACTTCAAAACTCTTAATTCGAGCCTGTCAGCAACTGGTCTGTCTGAAGGAGGCAATTGCCAAGAAGCATCCAGCCTTGGCCAATATGGGAGGAATTGTGTTCCATCAACAAAACGTCAGGCCATACACATTGATAGTGACTCGCCAGAAGCTCCTGGAGCTTGGTTTTGAGGTTCTTATGCATATTTCCAATAGCCAAAACCGGGCACCCAGTGCGAACGATTTTGCTAGTAAGAAATTCGTTTCAAGAGGGAGATGTCAAGTTTATGCAAAAATAATTGACCTTTCTCAATCAATCAACTTTGAAACCTAGACCGCAATAGCTCAACCTTTTGACGTGTTGTGTGACTCGTAGTTCCATTCTGCATCTATTTCTTCGAGCTGAGACCACAAAATATCTTCAACCATTTTTGTATAGTGCTTTTCACTGGCACTAACAGCTGTTTCATTGGCATCAAATTTGGACCAGTGATCCCACCAGCCCGAAAACTAGGTTTAGAGTGATTTTTCTGAAATTATTCGAGGATGATTTCCCGCGAAAAAAAAACAACGTCATGTTCTAAAAACCATATGAGGAAAGTTCTACATTTTGTGTGATCTATCAGCTCTGGATTGTTTTCACTATTTTTCGAATTTGGTGCGTCTTTAACACCAAAACAATTGCGCTTTTCACGATATGTATTTTTTTATAACTTGTTTGAATAACTTCAGGGAATGGCCCCATCATGTGCTTTTCATGCCAAAGGTAACATAAGTAAAAGGTATCGTTCAGAAATTATTCACCAATGATATCTAGACCCTAGACATTGCTTTAGACACATTTTAAACGAACTTCTGGTGTTGTGAATCAAGGCAAAGCTAGTGCATACAACTTTGATGTGCATGAACAGTTGATGTAGGTCTTGATCACAGACACAGGCCGCCCACGAGGTGGTCTACATGCGGGCTCATGGTTGTCGATTCAATGCTCAACTCAAATATTACCGAAGTCTACCACCATGTTTATGCGTATGTTCTCCCTGTCGGATCATGCTTCAAATTGTTATATTTCTAGTCAGGCAGTGCTAAACGCGATGGATGAGACGGAAGTGGTTCTCATTGGTTCGTGCCAAAATATGTCATCCTAGACGAATCCACCAGTTTTGTTGGCTTTGCGGCAGTAAAAAAGCGCTTTTAGCGAGACTTCTGGATCTACACAGGAAGGATAAGGACTATCCACCAGTTGCCTGGTAAAGCAAATTGCTGTATAGGTCTTCTTTGTCAATGCTGCGTAGAATTTTCCTAACATGCTGAGCTCTACTCTCGATGATATGAAAAGGCAAGGGTTGTCAGTGCAAAAGGAAGCCTCAGTGACGGGGATATGGGTTGCAGAGTTATACACGTCGGGCGCAATTTCTCAAATTTTAAGGGATGGCTGAGCCAGTAACAGCGATTGGATACCACTGCTCGGGCTCGGAGAGTCTTCGATCCCAGCCCTGTCACTGCACACACATAGAAAATCTACTAGGAGTGCCTCACTGAAAGCGGCTAGCTAAAAATCATCCTGTCTGGGAAGGCTTGTTGTTTTAAGGCCATGTTCAGCATGAATTCTACCGTCAACTAGTAAAGTAAGTTACTGTCGGATCCCTTCTCGTGGTTGTAATTATGTCTCTCGAGATTATCGGTTCATATTTTTCGGATCGTACCATCGATCTAAAGCGCAGAATACGGATTCTGAGCTCAACTTTAACTCAATTTACCCACGCATTCAGGTATTCTTTTATAGTGCTATAACTATATTGGTCCTCATGAATTTCGTCAGCTCTACTTCGCGTGCATTTTTTGTAGTGATACCATTTTTCATAGATTAGTCCAATAAAAATATCTCACGACTGATTTATTAAAGGAGTGGTGTCATTCTGGTAGCTGAGACAAGAGTGCTGTGACTCGTTATTTGGTTTGCTGGCCCCTAATCCCGGCGACGTAGCCAAGTTATTGAATGTTCATGGTAATTCTTGTCAGATCGTTACCAATATTTCCAATATATTGGATACTTTTTAAATGTACTGCCGTCTTTTGCGAATTCAGCTTGACTATTCTTGCATCGTGACTTGGGTATGAAACTTTATAAAATCCATCTAGTATAGGAACTCAAGATCAATGACCGTAACCATCGCCAAGTTCACTAATTATGCTCTGGAACGATGGGAAATAGACCAAAAACACAAAACATATTCAGAAACGAAACTTATTTTTGAAACTATTGTTTAAGGTTATGTTAAATCAAGGTCTATACGAATAAGCCATCAAAATCAGCCAGATATATGTATGTATGTAACCAACTCATCGAAAATTGGACTTTCTGAATAGGTATCACCAAACAAAGCCATGATATTTGCCATAGACCACATTTTTCAATATTTCATTGGATCGTAAATCCCCATGTTACATTTGACGGCCATCTGGATTGTACTCGTAGAATAGTCATTAAATCTATATCTACCACGTGGTACATGTATATTTCATAACATTCCAATTTATTTGCATTTTTCGCAGGATTTTCAAATTCATGAATATTGTCAAGGAGTTATGAGCCAATAAATGTATAAACAGCATACATCCCTTCCAAATCCTTCAGTCATCCCATCTCATCTCGAGCAAATTAATCACATTATTCTAGTACAATGGACAGCTGTCGTTCATTTGGCAGTTATTACTCATGTAATTGCTGACAGCAACGCGCTCACTTAAAGGAATTATGCACAACGGTACAAATATCCTTTGTGCTTCAGTATGGCTATAAACGGTAGCTGGAGCCCGAGGATATAACAAGTGTGATGAAAAAGGTTTATGTTTATAGTACAACCCGTGGATGACAATAAATTGTGTAATAAGGATATGTCCTTGCAAGTCACATATCAAAGTTGTCAATGCTATGTTGGTGGTGGTAGTTGTCGTAAGGATATGTTGGGCCAAGGTTGGATTTTATTCAGAAGTTGTAAAAAGTCAGTTTTGAATGGTTTTTCCCCCTCGTCAGGGAAAATAATTCTGAAACGAATTTTTATGAAAATGAACGTGAATAATGTATCCATGTTGTTTGATGCTTCACTAATGAACGTGAAAAGTATTCATTTCAATAGGACGGCCTGGTTTAAGAGTTATGGTATAGTCTTTGATTGCGTGACTGTAATTTTTGTAACATGGCCTTTTGGGATGTGACGGGGAGGTCATGGATTAATCCACAATGTGCCTCTTATATCGGGCAGTATTGCTGTTGATGCTTTCTTTTACCTCCTAAGACAAGGAGGTTTCAATCTGACCTAGAACTCTTCCCGATCATCATTGCATGTCACAAGGACAAGAAATCACGACACTCACTTATGTATTTACTTACAGGCTATCAACCTAAGTCTGAACAATTGCAGGCTTTCATCCATTAAAATCTTTGTTGTCGTTAATGCCATTTGGAGAGATTAAAGTTTTTGATATGCGCGATTATTTAATCTACAAGCCGAAGGTTGGGTCGTTCTTGCTACTGGCTGGGAGCTGGCTCCTAGCTAGAGTGCTGCCGTTTACGTGCTCGATGTAGCGGTAATGCCCACTTGCCTATTAAGTCGCATAAAAAAAGTTCATAATAAACTCCGTTTTCGTGCTTATCATTCAGCAGTCGGCCTCGTAAAGCAGGACTCACAAGATTACAGTTTTCTAGAGAGTTCATAGCATTGCAAGGCTGCGAACGCCCACGGTGCTTCCTAGCAGAATTTTCATTAAGATGCCATAGATGTAGAATGTGCGTATGTCCTAAGGAAAATAAACTTGATTCTGATTCGAAATTGCAGTTTGTAACACCAATCAACATTTTATTTTTTTCTATTTTGCTTTTTGAATTATTTTTATTATTATCCCTTATTATTTATTATTATTATTATTCCTTATTATTTCTTATTATTATTTTTCATTATTGTTTTTATTTTTAAAATGAATTTGTGAATATTGAACTTTATTAAAAACTTTATACAATATTATTTAATGTAGAAAACACTTGACCATCCCTGTAATTAGTAACAAAATGATAATTGTACTAAATTAATAATTGTACTAAAATTAGAATAGTACTAAACTATGTGCTAAGACATGTATTAAGCTCGTACAATTTCGGGTATAAAATCCACGCAAATTCAGTGTCAGATCACTTCGAGTTGTGATCGCTTCAAGGACAATTCGACGGTACACTACTGCCTTTTGAAATTGAAGCCCTTAAGGGCTAACCATAATAGACAGGAGCAAGCAGAAGCTTATGTCAGATCCGAACGAAATTCTCCCCTCTGTTTCAACGAAAAATCAAGATATCCACAATGAACAGATGCAAGCAGAAGGAAAGGAGCTGTCAAATTGTTTTCATTCAATTTGTTTATTTTCGGTGTGGTTTTGGCTTTTTCCTTTTTATTGAAATAAAAGCCATCTGCTTTATCATAGAGACACTTATTGCCCTGCACAAGTGAAATCAACTTGTTAACAAGCTCGTATTCCATATTTATTTTGTCTTTTTTCTCTTTCCTAACCTCAAATGTCACTTGTCAAAAATTCCGTCCGTCATGTCTTCTTTCAAGAAGACCTTCCTTCTGCTCGCATCAGTTAACGAACATTTAACGAAACGTCACATCTGCCCATTGGGGGCATATCATATGCTTTGCATGTAAGAAGACATTCCCCTCTGCTTGCTTCTGCTTGCTCCTGTCTATTATGGTTAGCCCTTTACAACTAGAGGACTGAGTTGTATAGTGACGTTCCCAGTGACGGAGGTACACTACCGCCTCTCTGGTTTGAACTTACATCCGCGTTTACTCTTCCGAATTGAGTTGCCGCCTATTCAGCGGGGTCAGAAACCACCAATGAGACGTACTACTTAAAAGGCCGCCGACGTTTGCCTACAAGCTCGGGCGAGCACGTGGGTACCTCAAGTGCTGTCAAAATTTTGTAAACAATCACGCACATTGTTATAATTCCAAGAGTGTGTGTGGCGGGAGTACACTGCGGTAAAATGAAATGAGCTCACACGTTTGTAACGGGTTTTGTTGCTACGAACCTGAACTTCTTTCAAAATTTCATGGTGTCACGGGGGAAGACGTACGAAAGACGCACGTCTCAAGGCCCAACCATAATAGACAGACAATAAAAATTAAAAAAGATCTACCATACGGGTTTCACTGTCCCTTCAGGGGGAATTTGCAGAGATCAGTCAGTCCTACACCCTACCTGATTACGCTTCTCCAAAGAGCGGAGAAAGCAAGAGAGTCATCACCACCTCACCATTACAAGTTTCGAAATTGCAGCTGTTAATCTTCATATTTTTCTAGTTCGGCGTTTGATGGCACATTTTATTGTCTACAGCACATACTATGTTTTATCCCCTCAAAACAAAGTGATCCTGATCTCCTTTTTTCTTTATTTACGTGAATGCTTCTACTACGACGCGACACAACAGCTAAACGCTTTTCAAGAAGCGTTTTCCTTATTGCCTTCCCTCTGCTATACTGGGACTTGAAGAGGTTCAGAGATAGACGTGCAGCCCTACACATCGGAAAGAATTTTCCGAGATTTTGGATTCGGCCGTCGTATCGCAGACTTCCGAACTTATGATTTGCCCATAAGTACACTGGATAAAATCTTACAGGCAATATTCAGCAGAGATATGCTTCGATAGTTGGAGCAACCCGTTTAAAAAAAAATCTGCTCTTATATGACTCTTATCATTTAGTCGCCATGAGCAATAAAATGTATCGAGCTTGTTGGTGATATCAAAATTGAGTGATGCATAACCTGGGATATTAACAAGAATAAACTAAAACTAAAAATATTCAGTCATGGAGCTTGACACAAGTTCTTAGACAATAACATGTTCCCATAAGGTGTACAAATGGGAATTCAGAGCTTTCCAGTAGATGACGTTAGTGGTATATGCTGGTTAGAAATGTCTAATCTAATACGATATGGTATGGCAAGCATGGACAACAGCTTCTCATAATTTCATTTGTGGATTTGCTTCGACGTCTTTTTTGCCTGGAAATGTTCACTTTCGAGCCAAATATGCTTTTGTCTTTATTTAAAAAACTGCGACTGGGGATCGTTGATAATTATAGAAGAATATACGAAGACTCTTCTGTTAGTGAAAGAACATGTTTTAAGTCGTTCGAACATTATGTGGCCATTTCCACGTAGAAGATAAGGAGCACTCCAAAAAGGTGAACAAGTGAACTTGCAGATTCATCAAGAGTAACTAAACACGCAGCCTTTAAACAGATGAACTTCTGCTCCAGAAGCAAGAAAGGAACCATTTTCTGCATCGTATTATGACTGTCGTCTAAAGGTACATAGGTCCAGGAAAGCCACGCATTGGTTGGACCACCCGGAATGGTATATCATGAGTAGTTGCACTTAACTTCTTCAAAGGAGTTCGCTGCCGAACACAAGTAAGGTATTTGTGATTTTGCAACACGACAACGTTAAGTCAAATTACTGAAATGCGATGTATTATATCACCCGACTACCATTTATTCCGATCTAAGGCGCGTGGCTTCTTTGAGAACCACTTCTGATCCTGCGAACAAGTCAAGATTTGAGTCGATACAAGGGTGGCTTAAAAAGACGTGCAATTTATTAAACGCTGGATTGGTATGAAGGCAACAAAAATGGGAAAAAGTTGTAGCTCGTGAAGGACTCTTCTCTTGGATGGCGTTAGAGCTCACAGAAACCCAGAGCCAAGCTTCTCTCATTAATTACTGTCATGTGCGACTTCTTTTTCACACAAGTGGGGGACCTACAGTTTAATATCGATTTCGAGAGGCGAGAGCCGATAAGCTTTTTAAGGCAAGTGTACTACGGGGGGTTTTGCCCGTACCGCACCGAGGAGAAAAGCCGCAATGAACATTCGATAGCGTTAGGGTTATCAGGACCCGAACTCACTCATCGTGCGTCACAGGTCGACACACTATCTATTGCTCCACCAAAGTTGTAACCACTTTTCTACTGTAAGACAAAGGTCGGTATCTTGAAAAGAAATGGATTTTCATTTGTGCTCGTATAATCCTCAGATTCAAAAAAGAATAAAAAGTCAAAATATATTTACACGTGTGAATTGTGAATTATAATTAACAGATGCCGATGCCCCCTGTGCATCTGTTCTTAAAATGAAATATTTTTTCTTAGCTTAAGTTAATTATAATAATGAATCGTAAATGTACATATGTATATATAGAATCCAAAGACATAGGTTTAAGTTGTTCTGTTTGTTTTAGAGTGTCTGCCTAGGGCCAGTAAGATATTTAGATTTGAAAGGATAGTTAAGCTAGTTGTAAGCGTTTTTGTCTAGGATAAGATAAATCTAAGCAATTATGAATAAAACTGGATTTAAAACTAAAAAAAAAATTCGCCGATGCCCTTTGCACATCGTCCCCCCATGTTGTACATCCAAAGTCTTAAAGGCAGACCCAGGAAAGAACGAATGATAGCAGGTAAACATTAGGATTGGCTGTGGTTTCAGTCCCTGAATTGTTCTGCAAATATTCCAGAATTTCCATTCCTCTCTACATCGGTAACAAACTAATCGAAACTAGTTACGGAAAGTCCCTCCAAGGAAAGTTTGCACTCGTCTGATTATTTTTGAAAATAATAAAAATCTTGTCTAAAATATTGGCATTTGTCCATTACTTTTAATATAAATTGCATCTAAATGCGTCCTTGCGGGTTAGTCCCTTTCACATATACCGTTATGGTCGAAGGAAAGTTACCGCCTCCGAATTTTAAGGAACCTATAACTACGATTAAAAATTTAAAAAAAAAAAACTATCAGTAAGTGCTTTTAGTACCTAATCGTTAATGATTCGTCCTGTCATAGAACTTTGTTATTGGGGAAGATTTTACTATTATACGATATTTTAAGTGCTCCCTTGCGGGATACCCGCGACTCGGAATGCCAGTCATAAACGGCGAGTAAGTCCCTAATGGATCTCTGCTCCTTACTCCTACTCTGCGCTATACACATTCACATCACTACAACAATAAACCATTAGAATACCACACTCAAGAATTTTTGATACACCATGATGTTAAATATGTCTTCATTTAAAGTGATTCCGTCCAAAAACCGCATTCAAAGAGCCAGTAAGGCTCAAGATATCAAGAAGTGAAAAAATGTTGCGCATATGCCTGGTAGTTCATCGTGTCGACAACTTCCGAGCTTAGAGAACTCCCCTGAGCTGTGTTCAGAGAGCCAGGAAAGCCAAGGTAACATAACAAGGAGCAGCTGAAAACAAACTAAACTATTGGTTCGACGAAGAATTAGGCGAAGTCCGTAATGTTTTAAGGTTTCAAGCCGTGGAAACTGAAGGAATCACATATAGGAGATATAAAATGCTACGACAGGAAATCTGCCATTTTCTTTAGGATAAAAAATGTCAATGCCGAAGAAAAAGCTTACTATAATTCGAGAAGAATTCGCGCCCAAAAATGCGAGGTCAGCATATACAAGGATAAACGCTATACAAAAAGAATATCAGGATAGATCAGGACTTATACCCAACGACCTCGTTTCAGACAATGGAATGGTTCCAGCCCCATGGAGGAAATATTTCGATAAGCTGCTTAATATACAGGGAGAGCAAGCAGCAATGGAAAACGGTTAAGGTAGAACTGCCAGCCATTTAGCAAGTAAAGGAAGCAATCCATCAACTTAACAAGGCCGCAGGAGTCGACCTAATACCATCTAAATTAGTAAAATATGCTGAATCTACGTAAAGGAAACAACGGGAGACTATCAGTGTGGCTTCAGGAGGATTCACTCGATGAGTGACCAGATTTTCAATGCATGACAGCTTTCAGCAAAGAAGTGGGAATACTACGAAACGGACTACAGACTTATTTAAAAAAGGTGTATGACTCTATGAGTCGATGTCTCATGTCCTTGTACGGTCGCGAGTCCCGAAAAAGTTGGTAAAACTGATACAAGTATGCCTAAAAGAAAACAAAGGACAAGTTAAAGTAGGAAACGCCTTATCTGAAACATTCGAGATTTGTGAGTGAGCCTTAGATAAGCTGGAGGCAGATCCGCATTTTGATTGAAAATTGTGTTCAGCGACGAAGCTCATTTCTAGTTATAAGGACGTGTTACTGAACAAAAACAAAACTGCCATATTTGGTCCGATGGGCAACTCAGGCAATATAAGAGCTGCCAATGCATCCGGAATAATGCTCTGCTGGTGGGGTTTATGATCCTGCAGAATTAATGACTCTTTTTCGAAGAAGATCGTAAGAGCTAAGTTGTCGTCAATGGCGCCCCCTGTCATGAAATTTTTTTTTTCTAAAATGCCTGAGCCGAACCTGATCGACATATGATTGCAGCAAGACAGCGATATACGCTACACAGCGCGCGAATCGATGGTCCAAGTGAGAAAGAGATTTGGGTTAGTGTTTTTAACGAAATTAATATGCTCGAAAAAATGGCTCAAAATGGGATTTTTCGCATGGATTACCTGAAACGTAGTAATGGCCAACATGATGAAGTAATTTGTAAATGGCAAGGTTTATCAATTCCAATAAAAATTCTATGCACTTTTGCAACTTCCTTGTATTTTTTTTTGACCAAAACCAAATCTGTGAAAAAATCACATATAAGGTTAATATAAGATTAAAATGAAGAAGACAATGGAAGAACCGTCAAAAGGACAATGAGTGAATCCAAATTGTATATTGTGGCGGACAATTCATTAAACTGGGCTTAGGCAATAAATAGTTAATCAAATTGGCTTATGATTGAAAAAATTACTTAGAACCATGAAAGCCTTGAATCGAGAGCACCAGCAAAGTATCTTTCCCTGGTCTACATTATCTTCCTATGGAAGGAGCTTTCTAATTTCAACCCAATTGCATGATGAGATATAATCAAATCAAGCCAGCGCATGCTACACGAAAACGGGAAAGTAAAAATAACAAAAGAAAAAACCATTAAGGAGGACACTTCGGTCTACTAATGACGTCAGTACATGAGAGACCAGTAGAAATGGAACTGGACACAAGTTGAGTGCAGTAACAAACAAAGTTCAAGTTGCCCCACATTGTAAGTGGAAATCGCTTCTCGTCCTCCCACCCACCCACTCGTTCATTACCATTTAGTCATCTCGGCAGATGACCTAAACGAGATTCTACGCACGAACAATCCTAATCTTATGTGTTATCCAAAAGACGACATCGACCAGATGATGTTGTCCTGAAAATAGATAAACCCCAAACGACACACGTCCGAACCAATCTTCTCAGATTCACCCAAACGTGCCTGACATAACCCTAAACTGCACCGAACTACGTGTAGTTGCAACTCGTTCAAACACACTACAAACATAAAAAAGAATCAAAGTAGAAAAACACTTTCATTCCACTTATATCAGTCAGAATTCAAAACATAAAAGCACAACAGGACTGGGAGTAAGGATAAGAACCTTTCGAATCTCTGCTTCAATCTAGCACACGTGTTGTGGGCCGAACGCCCACGTCCTTATTCTCATTCTCGCTGGCTACAGCTCACAGAAATTCCCCAAATCTACAGCACTTTCCATTAAGCCACTTTGTTCTACAAACCGCAAAGAAAGCAACTTATTCTCCCTTCCACACTCAAATATCGAATATCCTTTCAGCTAAGCAGTTTCCCACTACACAACAAGGATACGGATACAATCGCACCAAATGGCTTCGTGCAGCAAAGAGGACGAGCATGAAACCGAATTCTTTCTTTCCATTATTCGATTCAAACCTCCCGAGTACTTTGTGTGTGGGCATACCTTGTACCTGCTCAAGCTGACAGCTCCTTACCCCCCTTGTTTTGGAATCATGAAATAGAACATCGCCAGCAACAAAGCGTACTTCGATTGCAATTGAAAGGAAATTTTCCACGGATATTACGTTTTCTCCTTTGGGTTCGATCCCGAAAGACCCACACAAATACATTAGACCAAGTCCTCTCAGACGCGCAGTGGCACCAGCTGTATCAAAATTAAGAAAAAAATATTGCAAACAGGAATCTTCGGTTCGGCGCCTCGACCGAAAGACTAAGCACCGAGCATGGTGAAAACTAAGTAAAAAAAATTGAATTTTCCAGGATATATGACAGAAAACAAAAAGAAAATAAAACGATGATGAGTGTAATCGGATGTTTCCACACGAGCACGAGCACGAGCTTCACCGTGTTCCATCGCGATCTATTCACATCGATGTAGCATGGCCCATAATGACATTGCTTCTTATCCTCCTCCTGCTCCTTGGCATTGACAAAGACGATGCCAGCGACACATGGAACGTAAACTGACGAAAACTGTGATTGAAAAACGATTTTATGATTTCCATAAAATGCCATTTAATGTACTTTGATCCGACTTCTCCTGCTTGAGAGCCACACCGTCATGTGATACACAACAAAGCATGCTATGCTAGACTACTATACAAGGTGTGGTACCGAGTTCAATGTTGTTCAGCTTTAAGGAGTCTATTCAGGGCCAACCTTCATTATCCTCTCTGATCTTATGGTTCATGTTCGTTCAATAGCCTTTTAGGAAGCGCGGGAGTATGAATGCTGCCTCCCCTTGCTTCCTAATTCCATAGCTCCTGCACGAGATCATCAACTGAGTAGGAGAAATGTGGCATTGAAGATGCCATCCTGCATCGAAGTATCGATTTTCCCGATGGCCATCAGACATGGCAAATATCAGTGCACATCGTGGTGGTTCCAATGTGTGCTTCGTTATTTAATTTCCGAGGAAACAAATTGTGAACACACCCTGACACCGGTTTCCAGCACATTTGAGGTGCCTTCCATTCACCGAGGAAATGTGACAAATCGGAAATGACATTAGAGATAGTCGGGTATGCATTGTGTAATGAGTAGCTTAGTTCCGACTATTGGATGAAGTACATCTCCACTTTCCTGGATATCGTACCATGTGAGGGTTATGGCAAACAAAGCAACTAATTGCGGTACGTTCGCATTACGATTTGGATGCCATCCAGTGACGACATCGCAACCAACAATGATGATGATGCCAACGGTAAGAATAGCACCGATATCATTGTGACAGTGATTCCGTAACAATATATCCATTTCGGGATTGTATGAAATTCCGAGAATCGACTTGAATAGTTAGGTGGGACTTAGATGGCTCATGTTAGGTCAAGGGTTAGGAGCTTAATTGGTATAAAAATACCTTTTATTGGTGAGCTCAATTCTATGGCAACCATGTCGGGTTCGTCTATTATAATGGCCCGACTTCAACTATTCAAGAGAACATTGGACATTGGACAATTGAGAAATCCTCAAAGCTATCAAATTAAAATGAAACTAAAGGTTAGAAAGGATTGGTTGCCACGTAATTGTCCCTTGGCGTTATAGGGGCAATAAAATTTAATGAATACGGGACTGGAAAGGAGCAGGCTTCAATGTTTGCGAGTGGGGTGAGGAAGTCATCTTTTCTCGCTGGTATGCTAATGGATGGATGTAAATCGATGGAACTAGGAGACAATCTAACTTCCCCCTCATGTTGGGTGGAATTCTGAGGAAGGATTTTTTCCTGGCTTCAATTCTTCATTGTTTGAATATATTGTTATGGTTGTTGACTACTTAATAAGTCCATCGAGTTTAAGTCTGATATAAATATCAACTAAATAAATATATCTAGATTTTAAGGATAAAATGAGCAAAAGAACCTTCCTAGAACTTTAAAAAAATGTGGGGTAAACTCTCGACTATCATGGGGAGTCATTTAAGCTGTCGCGATAAAAAGAAAAATAAGATCAGCTCGCCGGAAGCCAAGCTACAATTCGACGTCGTCTACCTTGAATTTTGCGAATTTTTACCTGGTTCTATCCAGACGGACAGACAGGAAAGCGTTTGCATAAGTCTCCCTTACCGCTCCAGACAGATATATGAAATGTGCGTACAGGTGGACAGACAGGAAAGCCTTTACATAAGTCTTCTCTACCGTAGCTTTGCAAGGTAGAAGACTAAAATAGCAATCCTTGAAAAATTATTCTAATCACTTTTTGTACCACGAAGACCAAGATACGTAGAACGAATGGACAGTGGACGCACAGTCAAACGAATAATGAGTGGAAAGCCCTTAGGAAAACGACCGCTAGCAAAGCCGCGCCGTGGATAGGAGGATTATATAAGGATGGACAGAAGAGAGATGGTACAAAATACTAAAACATGGAAGGAATATAGGTACGCTCATGACTGGGAGGCAGGTTTGACCCCCACAGCGGTGAATTATGCATTGACTACTATCATTCCATCATTCGATTCCATCCTTTTGAGTCACATGTGTACCATCTAAGACCTTAAGTGGTTTGCATAAAATTTCTAGTTTCCCAAGCCAAACTATTTTGGAGTCAATATCTACATTTTTCAGTGAGAGATATGTGTTTGGTAAAGGATATCAGTTACTGGCCCCAAGAAGTTTGGGAATAAGGAACAGGTGATTTGATAGTATACATATATGTCTAGATACTTTCTGAGCTGAGGAGACTTCTTTAACTGTTGGGTATAACAAGTTTATAATAAAAAAAATCTAAAATAGAGTAAATCCAACAAGTTTCTCGTAGGCTGCCGTTGAGCAGAGTTGCAAGGGCTTATTACTTCAATACATGCCACTCTTTGAGAAGTTTTAAGTCGGTGATCATAGTTTTTTTCTCGGTTTTGTTCCTTCATGCGAAAAAGAGAGAGGGGGATCTTCTAAGGAAGATAGGCTTCACTTAAGCCTTACTCAGCTCCCAGCTTGTTCGCGTAAATATCGAACAAGGGAAGTAGGACAAAAGTCTGTGTCAATTTATTCCATGTTCTCCACAAAATTCACATAATGTAGGGTCATCCAATTTGTACAACCAATAATGTAAAAAGCTGCCACAAATTTAGAACAAATCTACACAGGTCAATTTGGGTTGGTTCTGTTAGAGAAGCTGTGTTCCGAAAGTCGGTTAAAGAGCAAGTACCAAAAATGAATAAATATTACATATACGCTCCGTACCGTGTCGTGGCGACAGCCTGTATCATCTTCCATATATACATATGTTTTTAACGACTTAAAAGTAATGCAACAGAGCTGTCGCCAATTCAGTCTTATCAGGAATTATACTTTATTGTTGACAGTTCAATGATGTGACGCTGTTTTGCCCTCAATCGCCGTCAGACTTATGTTTGCAATTATTTTCCAATGTTCAAGGGACCCTCGGTCTGCAGAAATGGATTTTTCATATACTCAGGGTCCACGGTAACTCTCCTACTAATTATTGTTCTTGGCTTTTGAATAAGGTTTTAGTTCTGGTCTTGTAGCCCTGTTGCCTCATTACCCTGATCACTAGTTTCAGGTCAGGATGGATCAGAGTTTCAACATTGAATATTACTCTGAGATTAACACGCAACTAACCTGGTCGTGGTTGCAAATGTTTACACAAGAAGGGACGATCGTGAACATAACTCCACCGTGATCATCAACATCAGCAGGGATGCCGGAACATGTCGCCCAAATTCAACATGAAATTATGCGAAATCCGCAAAAATCCATAAGAAAGATTGCGGCCTCTCCGGGAATGAAAACGTCAACTGTGCACGTTATTTAAAAAAAAAATTAATGTTCCATCTATGCAAAACCCAAATCGTGGTGGGTCTAAAGGCAAGAACAATGCTCAAATGTTGTTAGTGATGCAGCACATTTTCATATCGACGGCTACGTAAATAAACAGAACTGTTACTGATTAGTTACTGATGGCCAAAAAAACCCCTAGAGAACGTTTATATTGCCCCAAAACGACGGTATAGTATGCCATTTCTGCCCGAGGGAAAATTGGCCCTTATTTTTTTTCACCAACAAGAGACAGTCACTGCCGAATGATGGATGAGTTTCTGTTGCCGCAACTGCAGCTTTTCCCGGGCACAACAACAGAACGCTATTTCAGCAAGACTGTGCTACACCACATACGGCTAGGATCTCGACGGAGAAGCTGAATACTATTTTCGTGAACAAATTGATCAGCAAGTATGGAGACATATACTGGCCACCTCGCTCTCCGGACATCACACCGACATCATGCGACTTTTTCTTGTGGGGATACTTCAAGTCAACGGTTTACAATGACAATTCTCGAACAATTCAGGCCCTGCAGGAGAATATTCGCCGCGAAACTGCCGCTATTGAACCAGCTCTTTGCTCACGCGTTATTGCAATGTCCGCACAAAAGAAATAAACGCAAAATAATCAAATAAACAAACACACCAAATAAACACAAAGACAAAAAAAGGGAAAGAAATGTACTATTTCTTTGCCAATTGCCTGAGACCATAGGTCAAAGGCATCAAAGATGGGCGGCTACGACGGCTGTCAGCGTTGACAGATCCCGTAAACAGAGGAAATGTCAATGACGACTGGAAAACCGCCGCTTACATTGCCGTTCAGCCTACTCCAATAAAAGGACTTGTCAGAAAGGACAAGTAGCAAGCGACAAAGAGAAGAGCTAAGAACAGAGAATTAGGTAGGACGTCAAAGCCAAGTGAATCGAGAGTCCGAGTGGAGTTATATCGAGACAGAACAACAACAACAACTGCTACGCAAACAAGGTAAGAGTTGTTTGTGAAATCAACCACACAGTGTTGATGCTAAGGGGGCATAACATTGCATAAAATTTTGATACACCAAGGAAAGAAAAAAAAAAATCTTTATAAAAAATTCTCTGTAAAACAGTAAGTGGGGACCTATAGGGCAGAAATGAATTCTCCGACTCGGGTTTTAACCCACACGAGGTTGATCAACTCCTATTAGTGTCTACTCCTGAGGCAAATACCGTGAGATCAGTACCCCGATTTGAGTTTTAGTCCAGAAGGGCCTGACCAAACGTTATAGCTGCGCTCGAGGGCCCAAGCCAACCATACCAGTCAGTCTTCGGACTTGGGTCTTCACCCAGAAGGGGACCGATTGGGTACTGTCAGAACCAGTACAGTAAACAGGTGATAAAAGCGCCACTACGCGCAAGTGTCCCAAGCGGGTCTTAACCCAGAGGCATAGAGTAGTGTGATCGAGAGTCTCGCTGCGCCGACAAAACTAGTGCGTCCGCCGGTGTCACAAATAAATTTATGTGACAGATTCTGGTCCGTATATACCGGCCCAGAAAGCTCGTTACAAAATGATTACCGTGTTACGCTCGATGGACTTCGTTATCGTGACATGTTGAAAGTCTATTTTTCCCCGGAATTGGATGAACTGAATATAAGTGATTTGTGGTTATAAGAAGATGTTGCCATATGGCAATGACCTGGATAAGCAATGGATGTGTCGAAGATAAAGCCCGGTAAACCCGGTAAGGTCCACAACGTTAAAGGTGCTCAAAAATATTATTGTAAGTCACATTGTTTATATTCCGCCTGGAAGAGTGGTCGAAAATAAGCTTCATAAATTGATCACAACAAGCCCGCTCGCGATAATCTTATGATCGAAATCGAACTTCATACTCAAATGTACCTATAGAATGTGTACTACGTCCCTAATAAATTATAAACCGATATTATTATTCCTCCGCATCTCTATTATCATTGTCAGAACGTTTAGTTGTCCTAAGTCACGTTTGAATTTATTAATGAAATTGTAAATTTCTGCCCTTTCTATTCCCTTTGTCGTTACTCAATCTAAAAAGGATAATCCCTGTTGGCCTCCTGAATTAAATCTTTGCATATTATCTAGATTTTTAATTAGAAATCCCACTGGCACGTGCTGGATTGAAAATATTTCCTTGAAAATGATTTTTTACAGTTGTTATTGAGCCTTTTTCTCAAAAACCCATAATCCTTGAGTTTCTATTTTTAACCCTAAAAGTTCATAGGGAAAAGCCCCATTAGAAAAGGTATGGACATGGAAGTTACTTCAGTAAGATTTAACTTAGCGTTTCTTATCCCTCATTACAAGGAAATGGGCTTTGAAAACAAAAAGCGATGTACATAAATTAAAACTTTCCAACTTAGCTTAGTAATCATAGAACCGCTCCGCTTGACTGTTATTAAATTATCCCAAAATTACTACTGTAAACAGCATCAATCGCAATCATCCTAATTAGTTGTTCATCAAAGTCAGGCGCATAGATAAAAGTGAAAACGAATAGTAAAAATGAACAAAGTTCAATCATTATCTAATTGCTTCATTATCAAATCCCCGATCCTTAAACCCCTTCGTGCTGGCGCCTTATGTCCAAACAACACTATTCGCCAATCACATCAAGCCAAACTGTCTGTCTCCGCCGCCAATCAATTATGTAAATCATCCAAAACAGACACAAAATCACGAAAAACCCGAATTCACAACTCACATTCGCATTCACATTCACCAAGCATAAACCAATTTGAAGCCCATCAATCACTTTTCCTTTTCTGCCTCCCAGCGGTTCCGATCCCCTAGCCGACGATTCCATTCTCCTCCTAATCAAATCATTCAACACAACAACAACAAAAAATAAAACCAAATACCAACGGAAACGACCATCAAAAATGCCCAACCAACAATAAATGTCCAAACAAAAGCGAACCCCGAACACACCACACCAGGAAACTGCTCCAAATCGAGAACTGCAGAGCCCGACCGCAAAGCTACATAGAAAAAATAAAAAAAACCGACAATCGAATTCCAAAAAAGGGGAAACAATACAAAACAATATGAACTTTAGCCGAAAGCTTCTATCACAAGGGAGGAACACGTTCCGGGAAGGATGCCCCAATTGCGTAAGTCGATAGCAAGATATGTTGCTGCTACCACCACTTCCATCATCTGGACGGCAGCCACAGCAACCATTCCATCTCCATAATCCAACTTGATACTTCCGCTTTGATGTTGCCATTGCTGTTATTGTAGTTGTTTACCATCCCATTCATGAATCCGAGCATCTCGAGCTCTTCCTGGTCTCGATCCATGTTGCGTGTCGAATGTCCAAAGGCCAGTCTTTCTCCATACAGATGAAGTCCGACGATAACAGATCGATCGATGGTTATAATCTAGCATAACCCTGAGGCAACATCGAATAATGGATAAGGAAAGGTATTGACAAAAGAAACAACTCAATCAGGATGACAATAAGTGCTTTCTGGGAAGGGTTGGATGGCGTCTTCCAACATCTACGGAACTTGAACTGCATTATATATTAATTTCCCTTCATCATTAACCTAACCCTGATATGCTTCAATCTGATTCGCTTCTATCATTTCTGCACCATTTTCTGAGTAAAAGTCAATAGAACTATGGCCATGTTGCATACCAAGGTTCCGCTCTACTTACGCTCAACATCACGAAAATCCAACATCACGAGAAGAATACCAAACCACTTGACTGAGGAGGAAGGGGAGTCGAACGGATAACGAGAAATGTGTGGAAAAAAGAAAAATCACTTAGAGCCATCCACCACTAGTGGCCATAGGGTCGAAGCGAAACAGAGGAAAATGGGCTACACACACACAAAATACAAAAAAGGACCAAAAGGAAAAAAGAGAACACGAAATAACCGTTAAACGTAAAAATCGTAAAAATCGAGAAAGCAGAGATTACATTTAGAATTTAGAATTCCAAACAAATAGGGATTGAGATTACGGGTGGTTAAGAGCCACGGAACCATGATTCGAACTGATGGATGAATAGATAGAAGTCACGCTGGCAAATGGAGGAGAGAAACAGGAAAATGCGGAAAAGTGTAGGCAACTGATGACCGAGGTAGCGAGCGAAGAATGAACCGACTCGGCGCGGGGGATTCGGGTGGGGAAACTATAATTCAGGTCAAAAGCGGTTTTTATTCAAATTAGCTCGAGCGACAAAATAAACGGCAGCACGCTCACTGAAGCGAACGAATCATAGGTGCAGGAGGTGTGAGAGACGTGCAAGACGACCGACGGCGATGAATATGTGGGCAACTAATGCGGGAAGGGAATGGCAATGGCGACCACTGCCGGGTCTATTTATCTAGAGTGCCCACTTGCAAATCTGAAGTAGAACTAGTTGTATGCAGCTACAGCAACATGTACATGCACATGTACCAGTTTATAAATTTCTGAGGTTGCAGAGGATTCTATGTAGTGTACTCCATGTCTGTTTTCCGAGGGAGTGAATTGAAGTACAAAATTGGAAACCACATCGGTTCAACGCTATAACAGGGTTGCCATCAATATTGAAAAAAGAAATAAAAAGCGGTGAACTACAGACTAAAAATGTGGTTGTCGAGTAGACCATTAACAGTGAAGAGTGTACATGAAAGCTGCATGCTTGGTGGGAGATACAGGGTGGCCCAAAAACATATTTTAAATGAAATGACAAAATTTCTTTTTTTGAATTTTTTTCTTGAATGGAGATTTGATTCTTTAATTTTTTTCACAACTTTCTAGAGTTGATATCGGTCCAGTCCGCGCCGCTTTTGTTGATATCCATTTGGGCTCCTTCTACAACGTTTTCAATCAATCGGAAAGAACTTCGGAGGGAAAGTTCTCACACTCGAATATTCTCTTTAAGACCTTCGGCTCGTGCATTTTGGGCAATGAAAAGTTCGAAACCACTGAAAAATAGCAGGCATCGTGGACGTGAACATTGCTCTCTTGTTCTTAAAAAAAAAAAAAGCGCACCAAAACCGCTAATTTTTTCGAGTGCATTGGCAGCTCTTGTATTGCCTGATGTTAGGTAGTTTCAGTCCATAAGCACGTAATATCTTTTCAACTAGAAATGAATTTCATAGCTGAAGACAATTTTTCGATAAAAATGGATCTTCTCCCCTCTATTCTGAGGCGGTGCGACAGATCGTTCGGCCTCAGTTTTTGGACGAGCAGTATTTTGAAAGGTTTAAGATGAAAATCCTTGTGTTATACTCCCCACGTAGTCGAATAACACAGTCTCAATTGTTGCAAACGGTGACAAACCTCAGACTTAGAAGTAAAAAGTAAATCTTAAAGTAAAACCATATTTATAATCACTGAACGACTGACCGACTTGACCGAGTGTACTTGATAACATAAAGGTAGAAATTGAGGCAACATAGGGGCAACGTGTGCTTCTTCGCTATGAATGGACTTTTCAAAACAACTCTATGGTCCCGCAATGTCAAAATCCAGATTTATAAGATCGAAATAATGCCAGTGTTATGTTAGACTGGTTTTCTGACTAAAAAGAATGAAAATAGATTTCGGGCTCTGGTTGGAATAATTTCCAAAATATCCGAAACAATTTGAGTAGCTCTGATGTGTTTAAAAAGTGATGGGAATTTTTGGTTTTCAAGGTCTTGAAATGTATTGCAGTTTCGTTCAAAATATTGCCTTCAAATAATATTCTGACACTTTCTTCAAGTCCAGAATACTTTTACAACTCGACCTTTCAGATGGCACTTTGTCTTCTTTTACGATGTACTTTTAATTACTATACTTCTATGCTTGAGAAACGACCACACAGAGGCTGGTGCATCATTATAAGATGGTTTTGGCCAAATTTTAAAGAACCATTTTGAGAGGAAGCATAATAGTCTTTAAGAATTCATGGCTTTGAATTGTTGAGAGCTTTTTGAGAGATTTTAAAAAATGACTAATACTTTCACAATATTAAAAAATAGTCGTTAAAATTTGAAAAAAACATTCTACATACCATTTATTCTAATACTGTTGGCATCCCTATTCATTTTACTCACAAGAGTGGCATCTCAAAGGTCAGCATAGATAAATTAGACGAAGAACACGACACTCTCGCCTTATCTACATACTACCTTCTAGCAGTAAATTATATCCCAATGAGCACCGCAATCCGGCAAGCATTCACTATCGCAGCACCTAACCTCCAGAGTCCGCATTACCCAAGTGAGGTCAAAATTTCCAATTCAATGAGCCACACCGATTTAATCGGAAAAATTGACACCATTTCCCGCACACACGCATACTAAGTTAATTCTATGCGCCACACTCCACGTCTTCGTCCTTATTAAACGCCCGCGAGATGAATGGAGTACCTCTTAAGCCCCATCTTCGGTCTAAAAAAACCAGCAACATACTAGTACGCCGGTCCCTACCCGTTGCTCATAGGCCGACTTCAGCTTTTCATTGGAAAATCTCGCTAGCAAGTGTGTAAACACGGAGCAATCAAAAAGGGTACTGAAAGGGTGAATGGCAACAAGGCGGAATGGGACTTCAATTTTTATTTCTTCCGATTTATGGAAATATTTCAAATTTATTATCCGTCCTTCTCGTCGCCGTCGTTGTCAGAGAAGGACTTAAACATGATGCCAAAGCCAATCCGTTGAGTTTGAGATGATGGTAGGTGTACACAGCTTACAGATCCCCGGCGCCTGGTACACTGTAGACAGTCGACGATGTAGGTAGCATACACGAAGAAGAGAAGGAGCACGTCTGGCAGATGTTTTCCGTGTGCTCCAGCAAGCAAGGAGTCATGAATTTCTGATGCCATGGTGATCGTTCCTGTTTTTTTTTCTTATCCTGTTTATGAAAGTACCTCTCTCGATGGTTGATATAAGGAGGATTGGTTTTTGTCGTTTTTCTTTCGTTCTGGTTAGCGAATTCTTGCTTCTTGGCTTAATTATATTCACGTGGCACCTCACTCGTCCCCACTGGATGGGAATACGACAGACATCTCAGCTCGTGTCGTTATGCGGATACTGTGTCATTGGCGGAGCTTTTAATTGGCTACGTGTTTCGTTGTTGGTTTGAAAAATGACATACAGGCGTCCTGGTGTGAACGGTGTTATATTATCATTTGTCAGTTGATCTTCGTGATGAGGGGTAGGTAGGAGCGGGTACATACGATTTAATAAATGCCATGAAGCAGAAGAAAGAAAGATTTACGACAAATTGAGCTGATAAGTTACCACAGAAAGGATTAATTAAGATGTGAACATAAGGCTGAGGTCAATGTTTCTAATTTTAAAATATATTAGAGCGCAGTCTACATACATACATGCAAGGAGATTTGTATAGCTAGTGAAGATCGATATAGGTATTCTCAAATCGGCTAATTGAAGCCAGTGCAAGGCAGCCAAGGTAGAAACTATAAGTAGCCAGATGACAATAGCCAACCGGACAACTTTAAGTAGCCAGGCGGCAACAGCTAGGCAACTACCATATACATAAGTAACCAGACGGCAACTTGATTTTAATCAAACAAGTCGCACATATGTACATAGCTACGTATATTTTAATAGACGCTTAAGGCTCCATCTTTCTTGCTGACCTGCTCATCATGGCAGTATTCAAACCATACAAGTCTTAAATCCAATCAATTTTAGACCAAACGGTAAGTTAGTCGATCTTTCAGAACATACATACATATTTCGGCACCAAAGTCAGTCGGCCCAGCTTCGAACCAGTTAAACAACACGCCAACACGTTCTTCTACCTCAACCTTCCAATGGTTTATCATCATTCAACGGAACGTGCTTGTTTTTTTATAGCGACATCAATTTCCATGGGGGTGTTAGCAAATAAAGCGAAAATTCTTGTTTCCTCCAGCAGCAGCACGTAATAAACAGATAACCATGCAGAGAACTGGAACACCAAGGCTCGTATTTCGAAAATTGCTCGAAAACATGCAGTTCACTCCATTTCCATTCCCTGAATCAGCACTATCCGCAGACCTGTGAGCCAAATTCCTAAATCAACAACAGCAACGATGACTATAAACATACATGACTTCGATGAACTTGAATCTATCGTGCCGGAAGACGAGTCCTAGGTATGGGAAAGGAAATTGCGTTTAACGACTTCATAGAAACCAAATCAACGTGCTACCGGTTTCTACGTATATAGAACACTCTTTGTAACTCGTCGACACTTCGATGACGAACCGATAACGTGGTGATGATATCGATTTACCATTTTTCCATCACGGACACGGACATGGGCACACCCTTATGCACGATCGATTTTGGCACTTCTTTGATGAGATAAGAAGAACGGACATGAGGACGCTCGTGGATATGGACATAGACACGATTTCGTCCTTAAGTTCCCATAACGGTGCAATACAATCCGTTTGGAATGTGATAAAACCCTTTTTCGTGCTTCCTTCTTATTCCCCATTTCTTGGTGCTGATTCTCGTCCATTGCTTCATCTCATTCAGTCGAGAGTTTATTAAGAGCAAACAACGTGCCGCTTGATTCATTCAAGCCTTCTTCGCGTGCTCACCAAACAGAGTGAGATCTTAACGCCCTATATCACTACTCCCCTTCGTGTTTATTCCTCCTGGTGATGCCCTATATTCATTCAACATTTTGGCCTTTTAAGCAAAGCATGTTGATAGTTATGCATTACCACGCCAACGCAAGATTGCATCCCTCGGGGCATCCCCCAGCCATCCCCGGATTGTCTGCAGCATGAGTTTGCTTTTAGTTACCATCTTATACTATCACCTCTGGTCCTTCACTATTCACCCTTCTGTGATGTAAGAATTTGTGTATTCCCATTGCTTCCCTCCGACGAGGTGCCAGGATAGACGGACCGACTTTATGCGGAATGCGATGCTGGTCATTCACTTTTAGTCAAAGCTTAAGATGCTAGTGGTCTAGTTTTAGAACTCGCAGCTGAGGCAAGTGCACATAGTTTTGAGGGTAGTTTTCGTTTGCCACTCGGATTTATTTAGTTGTTGTTACACGGATCCTGTTGTGCAATGGCATTGGACCGATAAAACAGTGCACTGTGCTTGTACTTATTCCTGCAATTTATTTTTTCAAGTTGGTCTGCGTTGCTACTTTGTGGCGGCTCTTTATCTTATTTCGAGATTTTTGGAAGCGGAATGGGTTAGTTGGTTTCGTGGAGCTGACCTCAGTCTGTGACGTTGGGCGGGTGTTTGTATTGATATGCTTGCCCAAAGCTGCTGGTGTTGGTGGTGGGACGGTGTGGGGGAGATTTATCTGTTTCCTGACAGATCTGACCTGTTTACGTCTGGAATCAGTTTTCTTTCGGTCGGCCATAGTTGCAATGGTTTTCGAAGTTTACAGAAAAGTGAAAAAGTATTTTGGCAGACTATTGCTCTCTGAAGGAATAGTCGTGGGACGACGAGTTTAGTATGCATTCCGGGGTAGAAGTTTGCCCAGGGTTTTGGGAAAATATTGTAAATGGGCACCGATTCCTGCCAGCCGGAAGACACGACTTTCAGATTTGCGTCGTTATTTTAGGGGTTATAGGTTGATTAGTTTTAAACGATCCTTATCGATCCAGGGAAGACCGCGATATGCAAAACGAACGAACCTGCGTTAAAAGGATTCAATGCGCGCATTAAGGATACAGTAAGAGGGGAGCCAGACTTATACTAGTCAAATATGCAAAAAGGGTATAACGATTTTGTAACGAAAGGATTTTGGATCTCCTTGTATCACTGGTTCACCACCGATAGCGTAATTGGCACGATTGATAATTATGTCGATGTGAAGGTGAAAATTAAGCTCTCGCTTATAGATAACACCTAAATCAATGAAAAAAATTGAGAGGGGGTCCAGCTTTATGACAGATTTTGGAAAGGTTCTGGGAGGTGGAGGGAAGCGCTAACATTGAGCACGAGATGGTTTTTTTGACACCAAATAGTGAACTTGTTTAGGACGGGTTGGAGGGAACAGTAATCAGCAGCATATCATCAGCGTTTAAGGGAAGATAAGAGTTCTCGATAACACAGGTAGCATCATTATTTGTTAGGATAAATATCACTGGACCTAGGTGACTGCCTTGGGGGACTCCGTGGTGAAATAAAAGATCTGGAAATAACATTTATCCATAGGATAAAATCCGAGAAGAGACCAGGAGCAGTGCATTTAAGTAGTTTAAATCTGTGGCTTCCACTTTTTTGGGGTCTTCAAGTTCACATGAGGATTGTAAGATAGACTCAAATAGATGAGTCGATTGACCTTTTAGGAACCCATATTGATTTCGAGAGGAGATGGGCTTGTAATGAAAGAATATTGTATCGCAGACGATACTCTCACAGAGTTTGGGAATGCAAGAGAGTTTAGGAATTCGGCGATGGTTGGACACCATTTTCTTTCATTCTTTTTTGTGGATTCGGATAATTTAAGCATTCTTCTAAGCCTGAGGTCCCTGTGAAATGGAACTTTTTAATAAGGCAATGATGGCTATGAGCCGGTTATGTATTTTTTCACTGACTAAGGCAGAAGTTATATTGACTGACACTTGAGACGTATGGGGTCTCTTTCATGGGGACGAAAGTAGTCTTGATAGTGTTCAAGAATCTTTTCGCTAAACGGTGGGCTGAAGATATGGGCAAAACAGTTGGCAACTGTTTGCAGATCATTGGAGAAAGTATTTAGAAAATTGAGAGTAGATGGATAGCTATTATATTTTGTATTTGCATTTTAAAGTGATAGGAACGCTTGGGATCGGAGGTAAGAAACGATTGCATTCGGATGTAGAGAGAGAACGGTGCGAATATCGTATGAGGCTGCAAGTGGGTTAGAGAGGTCGGATGAAAAACGAGATTTAAGATAGGCTTACCATCGTTGGTTTCTTTTGTTACACAAGGAGCGTAGTTTTCATTCACCGTTCCTTTTTGGTGAATATGAGACTGAAATAACTAGTTAAATGAGGACTTTGAGTAGAATAGGGCAAGAGTGTAGGACAAGAACATGTGCATATTAAGGTTTAGGCGCAAATAAATGTCAACATTGCTTAGCGTGATATGTATATGGTTTTTGCAGTCTGTTCTTCGGAAATTGAAGCAATACGTATTTTTGAAGTGGAGAATGGTGAATGATAGTTGAATGAAAAAGTTTCTGATGAGAGTGGATGGAGCGGATGCAAGGTAGAAAGGATGTGCCTATTTGTGGTAATAATCCTGTTTTCGGCATCAGATGAGAAGATCAGGTCAAGTTGTCTATTCATGTTGTTGGTGATGTTGCTGAGTTGGAAGAGAACAGAATATTACCGACGATCTGACTATAAGACGATCTGACTATAAGACGATCTGACTATAAGACGATCTGACTATAAGACGATCTGACTATAAGTATGAATGCGCTTGTAAAATTGAAATCAACAGGGTTCGACTATTTGAAGCGTAAGGGATCATACGGAATCGGGATCATGAATTACAATGAGCATTCCGCGACCATCTGAGTCGAAAGAATTGTCGTGACGAGCAAACAGAGTAAAATCTTATGCGACTAGTTTACTGTCTCCGATATTGGGGCATAAATTAGTTTCTGTTAGTAAATAGGAGAGAGATGCAGCGGCGTTTTAGTCAGGATTAAAAATAGATTTTGGTTATTTTGGAGAGGCGCTTGGAGCTGATGTAGGCAGCAAACAGGGAGAGATTGTTAGTAAAATGATTGGGTTGAATATTTAGGCTCTCGTAGGTAAATGTTTTCTTCACTTCTTGAGGGTCAGTTAGGAGACTTTCTTGCTGGTGGATTGATACCAAGTTTGGTGTTGTCGTCAATACAGATGGGCTCAGTTCTGAACATAGGTAAAATAGAGGCGCATGTTCTCGTAAGTTCTCCTGTCTTTCAACCCTGACGTAACATATCGATCTTCATCGTTGATTTCGAAAAAGTGTTGTGTTTGGTAAGTTTGACCGTGATAGGGTGGAGTGGATCTAAGAAAGAACGGAAGGGATTTTTGGGAGTTTCGAGCGAAGCCGAAGAGGTAATGGACCGGGTTAAAATTTGGAGTAAAAGGACATGGGAGCATTTTTTTATGTTCCCTACTTTAGCGGAAAGGGGAGGGACGGTTGAGGGTAGAAGATAATTTATAATTTTTCTTTAAAAGCGGAAGCCGGTTAGGTTTTGTTGTAAAATAAATTCTTAAATTGTTAAATATTCTTACTTTCAAATCCACATCATAAGAATGGAAGTGTTATTCTGCCAGGCCATGTGCCATTGAACGGAACAAGTGAAAATCGGAAGGAGCAATGTGAATATCTCGGGTTGTGTAGGACTTCCACTTTAAGCGTTTCTAAGTAGGTTTTCACCGATTCTGCAGCAACTGGCCAAGTATTGTCGTGTAGCAAAATCATTTTGTTGTGTCTCTGCTCGTATAGCGGTCGTTTTTTCTTCAGTGCGCGGCTCAAAGGCGCCAATTACAGCTATCAATAGCGTTTTTGCGTGATATTTTCGCTTGTTTGAGCACAACTGATCAGTATACCCTATGATTTTAGACAGATAAAGAATTTATATGGCATAATGAAAAAAGGTGAGGTTTCACACTTTTTACGACGAAAAGATTTGGTAGCTAGTACCCTCTTTCTGAAATAGTTATTAAGGTAAGTATAGATAAGTGTGCGAAGAAAAGAAACAATAGAAAAACTTGCACGAGAGAGAAAATAAATTAAGTACTCTTAATACAGGGTGTCCCACGAGCAGTGTGCCAATAAGCTCGAGCGTGTTGGACAAACTGTAATCGGGCCCCGGTTTTTGAATGCCGTTATTAATGGAGAATCATACCTGCAGTTCCTACGTGACCTTTTGCCCGATTTGATGGACAACGTTCCTTAGGCCATAGCAGATAATTTAATCTACCAGCAAGATGGAGCACCAGCACTCTAGAGCTTACGGGTTAGAAACTGGCTGGATGATCATTTTAGTGACCGTTGGGTCGGAAGAAGGGGCCCCACGGAATGGCCACCTAGATCACCAGATTTAACTCCTCTAGATTTTTATGTGTGGGGATTCATGAAGAATTATGTTTACGAAGTGGAAATAGTATCTTTGGAACAACTGAAAGAACGGATTGAAGTCGCTGGAGTCAAATTGCAGGAAAATTTGTCAAGCATAGACTTATGTGCAGCCATTAGAAGGAGATATAATCTTTGCCTTCTAAAAAATGGGGATCATATTGAAAATTTATTATAATAAAACGCCGAATTTTTTAAAAAATAATAAAAAAGAGGTTAATGTTTCATACATTAATTTGCCTACAAGTCCAGCCGCGTTAAAACCAAAAAAAGGGTTTTTCTTAGAAAAAAATGGTTCGGGTTTTTTTTTTAATTTCTCACAAACTACAAGACATTTTTGCATCCGGTTTTCTGTTTTTAACTAAAATCTAATAAGAGAATTGAATTTTTGAAAAAAATTAGTACTTAATTACATACAATTTTGAAAAAAAAATAGTTCGAATTTTTTTTTCAAAATTTTGAGTTTGAAAATTTATTTCTCTAAAACTATTCCTTAAAACAGCTTCGTTTAAAAACAAGATGAAAGAAGAGGTTTCCGGCTTTACAAAAAAATATATCACGGCATTGTGGATGTAACTCTTGATTTTTATTATTTTTTTTTCCAAATTAAGTAAATTTTTTTAGAAAATTGCTCCTTCCGGCTAAACGGGGGGAATAGACCCCCCTCCCGTACGATTTTTTTCTTGTCTTGATCAGACCTACACGCTCTAGTTTTTTGGCACACTGCTCGTGGGACACCCTGTATATACAGGAAAAAAAAATTAATAAGTAATGAGCAATTATAAATACGTGAAAAAAAAATTATAAATTACGGACACGTGGTTCTGTTGGGAAACAGCGCGAACATGTTCAAGGTCCTTATAAACATCAAAGTATCATCATCATCATATTTTCCACTGACGTTGCCAGACGAACAGAAGTTGGAGTTTTCACATCACTAACCTCTCCAAGACGTTCACATTTACTGATTTAATTCACTAAAGCTGTGCGAGGATGCGTTTGATGAAGACTCAAAACATTACTAACTTTACGAAAAGTTTCTGCAATATTTACGGCGTCTTTAAAGTGGGATTTTACAATCTTTAGTTTATCATCCCCTATTAAACGTAAGCATTGATTGTCGAATATTTACACTTCAACAAATGTGCTTAGTTTAGAATAACACCTCTTGTTGGATAATTATTTACATCCCTGCTCTCTTTGACAATACAGGATGTGACTTTCATCGGGTCTATCTCTCACAACTTGATATCTCAGCATGATTCCTTATTCGCATCCTTAGTAGCAGAAACAACAAATTCTTTGCCAAATATGGAATATTCCCATTATAGCTGATCACTCTATTGATCAACAATAATCATGAACTTGTTCACAATAGTTAAGCACCGAACGCTAAGGAACGCTTTGAGTTTTTTGCTCCCCAAAAAAAAAATCGTCAAAGCAATGACGTCAATGTACATTTTTCTTCAATTCTCTAACATACGAGTACTTGTACATAAGTATATTTCTTCCCTTCAATAGCTATGCCTCCTTTGAGGTTATACGAGTACTTTTGACTCACTAGCATTGTATGCGGCAGACAGCCGGTGTAAAATAATATCAAACGAAAATGTCACCACACAAAAATGCATAGAAATGCAGCCGATATGGTTTCATTTTGTGTAATTGTTTACTGAAGCAAATACGTAAAATATTCTGCGTTTAGAGATTGACAGTCGTTGGGGCAGAAAATCAAAGATACTCGTATAACAAATTCTTTTACATTTCGACATAGTCCATAAGCTGTCTAAGCGTTTTTCAAAATTTATTTTCCAACATATCGGTCGGAATAAATCGTTCCATTACCCTTTTTTCCTTGCCATCGAATTTGCTGAATCGATAGTTATAACTGGCACACACCAGAACGGCAGTCACAGCACTCCTCGATAACTTCGTTTCACTCTTTTGAACCCTGGTACAAGTACAAGTACCGACATCACAACCCAATGTCAGTGCACTTAGCGAACACGCCCTTGCTTAATCAAGTGAATGGTGCCAATTAGCACGTACGCTACCCACCAGGATCATCGTTTTCGAGTCCTTTATAACTTGACATTAAATCATAAATCCATACCCTTTCCGTTTGAACGGCGCTAATGAATCCTCCACTGATAGTGTCCCTGTTGCGCTTTTCATTTCTATTCACACGCTGCTTACCACCCTCTCACCGACATCACGGAATCACATAGTCAAGGACCTCTCACGGGTTGCTGGATGCAATTTGTGGGAAAATAAAAAGAGAACATTTCGAAACGCGTACATACATACATACATACATGTCCTTGTGCCTTGAGATGCTTCCACAACCCATTCCTGTGACACTCATGCTCTACGTTTCAGGGATATGCCAGTCTTGCGATCTGCGGACGAATGAGTGTGAATTTGGTAATTCATTTCATTTCGGTCTTGAAAATGTAAACACACTTTTCGGGTTGTGTAAATACACAGGCGGCTGACGGTAAAGATAGATCCATGCTGGACGCATAGCAGCATGATGCCAAAAAAAGAAAAAAAAACAAATAAAACGGAAAAGTAAGAGCAGACGGAGGAGAAAAGAAAGATGCGAAAGGATAAAAGGATAAATGAAATCTCATTTTTCAGCGTCAACACTTTGATGCATGAACTGAATGTCATTCTAGTTTGAGTATGACGGTATGACTCTTCGGCTGCAATCTCAGTGTTATGGGCATACCTGACAGTTGGATGTGAAACGAAAGGCGAAGTAGGTATAAAGCACGTTAAACCATGTTTCTTGTGTTGACTTGGGGGAGAAAAGGAATAACCTACATAGATAGGACTTCTGAAATAAGGTGGTGAAAGATGCGGAAAATCCATTTGAATGAAGTACAAAATCGCTCTTTCGCTCATCAGTCCTTTATGAAAAGGGTTTAAGGCATGACGGCATGTGCTTCAACATATTATCAGATTTGATTTGTGGGCGATTCATCTTCCCGCCCTTTTTAATGTCAAAAGAATCAAAAAAGTTTCTGTTAAGCTAAGTTCGTGCAAAGTTGATTTTTTTGACATTCGATCACTGTGATTAAATAAAATTTTGACGGAAGAAATTGAAGAATCTGGTAAGACTGCTGCTGTTGCTTCACTGAATTTGAAGAAGAGTAGACGATGTTGTTGCTATTACTAATGCTGTGGCTGACGCTGATGTGGCCAAGGCTCGTATTCTGCTGGTAACTTTGGTGACGCAGAAAAACAAATCTTCGACAATGTGCCAGTTGTTATGATTGGAACATATCTGGGGAGTTCTCGCCCGTCTACTTTCACAGATGCCATTTCTAGCCATGGGGTTCCCAGACAAAATATTATTCCAACAATACTTGCTATAAGCTCACCAAACGTGATTGCAAAGAGTCAAATTTGAGATCCGTCAACTTAAAGTTCAGTGTTGCACTCATAAAAATATCCAAATATCTGGCCCGTTGGAGTAAGAGTGCGTTCATTCCATTTCAAATAAATGAAGGAAGTCTGACGGTGCCCAATGTAAAGTGAGTAATACCTAGAGACCGCCAGCTTTACTAACTAATCGGTTTTCGGATATGGCCCCTTTACCACAATGCCAGTCGAATAAGATCGACCGATAACATCTATTCGTTCCTTCTTCCCTGCTTATATATGATTTTAATGTCATAACCGAGACCTAGTCTTACGATGGTACATGGACATACATACTCGCATATGACAGCAAGTTTTACGCCAATTTCCTTTCGGATAGATATAACACTGGAAAGAAACAGGAAAGGAATCGTCATTGCCATTTATTGCCATTTATGCCGGTTATGCTCCGTCAAATAAGGATTATGACATTCAACGAAAAGGCTTAGGAACAGAAGCGACTTATATATGTACGAGCCGTGATCCAACAGTAATGATAATGAAAATAAAACAAGGTGATTATTAGTTTAAAAAAAATTATTTATTGTTCTACATAGTCTCACAACAAGTTAAACAGTTAAAACATCTGGCGAGAGCGCTGCGGCCAAGTGTATTGCCCTCTGATGCGCTATGAATGAGTTCGGATCCCGATAACACTAACACCATCGAATGTTTATTTTGTGGTTTCTTTCCTCGGCGGAGTACTAGTTAAACCCCTCGTTGTACACTTGCTTCCTTTCAAGTTCTGTGCCTTTGGCAAATACTTCTTCGATGACTTGTCAGAGGTAACCAACCTCCGCTTGGGAAACATAACCAGTTTTCTTACCTTCCACATGTTGGATTTAAAAAAAACATCCCCATTCACATCCCTTATGTTTCATAAGCGCTGCGGCATTAAAAGCGCTAATTGTACTCTCATGCGTATAGTCGGGTAGCTGCCTCAATCTACGTACCCAAAACATGTAATCCATCCTTTTTTCTAAACGTGCAATTCCTTCAGAATTCCCTTGGTCTTTGTCTTGTCTCTCCCAAAACGCCTTAACAGTGGCCATAATTTCGCTGTCGCCTTGAAATTTCTTACCTCGGATGTGTTCCTTGAGCTGAGGAAAGAGGTAGAAGGTGGGATGTTCAAGTAGTTCGAATCTCGTTTCTTTAATGGCAGCCATCACAACTGCGGCTTTGTGAGCCGGTTCCTTTGCTCGTCGGTTAATATTATCGGCTATCATCGCGCAAAACCCTTTCTCATACGCAGTTCATTCGCAAGGATTATTTAAACGCTGCTATATAAGATCCCTGTGACCTCAGCTAAATGCCTTTTTTCATACGTTATCTTCGTGGATGGGCGTCCTTCGCGATGTTCAGCTTCAGTGGATGTTCTGGCCAATATGGAGGAGCACAGGGCGCCATTGTTTTCACCAAATTGTTTCGTAGGTCTTTGGTAGATGAATTTTTCAAGCAGAGGTACTTGATGACAGTCCTGATTTCGTTTTTCTCCACTTTCATGTTGTCTCTTCGAGAGTACGCATTCAAATGAATGTACCTCCTGGGAATCGTGGCATATTTATATGAGTTTATACACTAACCTATATAGCAAGCAAAAAAATATTTTTTTGGATTTTTATGCACACTGGAAATAACCGATTATCATTACTTTTGGATCACATTTTGGTCTGAAAATAAAAGTTTCTACTTTCATAGGATAGATATATGATAAAAATAATAAAATGATAAAATGATAGTAGGAACTGAGAAATTTACGAAGACGCCGTCATAGGTCCGGTTGGTGTACGATGCAATATTTGCACAAGATGCTTTTCAGAGTCATGGCAGTGAATCTTACAAAATTTTAATCTATTTAAACCTGGGAACCTCCAGGCACTGGGCCATTTGTGTGCTAAGCAATTTGGAAGCGTTCTTAAGAATCCTGGACAATCCTTTTTTTTTTCTGCTACGCAATGCTTGCAATGTAAGGCTCGAAAAAGCTGGTGAACTAATTCACTCCGACTTGTGTGGACCGATGCAGGAAGGCTACTGTAGGCTCAAGGAATTTTTTGCTCTTCAAAGATTATTATTCTCAGTTTAGGGGATCGTTGATTGAACAAATTTTGAATAGCATAAAAAATTAAAATTTTAGAGTGCAAATCCTTAGATCCTACAACGGTGTGGAGTACACGAATAACAAAGTGGATCAAACAGCATCAAGCATATTCAACAGAGAAAAACGATATGCGTTTCGTCACTCAAATTGCCCGAAGGCTAGTTCATGCCAAAATTTAATTTTGGGCTGAGGCAGTGAATACGCTGTTTTTTTTTAAATAAATAGGTTTGGTCTGAAAAATCCGGACATAGGGGGTTTGAGAACGTTTTGTAGTGTTTGTGCGCATATAAAAAAAGAGGCAAAAGAGAAAATGAAGAAGGGGGATATGACGGACTGGCAGTATATAAGGCTTTTGTGTTGGGCACTTAGCACTGAAGCAGAAGTCTCCAGAGATGCTATATGTATTCAGAAAGCTGCCGCATGTTTGATTAGTAGAAATTTCAACTCACATACGTAAATGAAGCAGACAAGTGGCAGGAGAACTTTACATGGAAACATGATAGAAAGCTGTAAATAGGTGTATAAGATTTAACTGGCTCATCAGAATCAAAAAGTTCGCCATAAAGCGTGTCTTGTTGCTAAAGGTTTCAAACTCAAAACGGATTAAATTATGAAGAAATACTCCGCCATCCGCTAAAAATAAATCAGCAAAATAAATCAGCAAATTGGTATGGATTAAAACATGCCTCCAGGTGATGAAATCAAAGGTTCTCTGATCATCTTCGTAAAGTGGGATTCAAGGAGTGTAAAGCAGATCTATGAATGTATTTTTGCATTGCATCAGGGTTTGCATTGCATCGTATCGCACTATACGAGTACATCGACCACTGTAAGTGAGATGCAAGATGCAACTCAAGCGATCAAGGAACTGCAAAACAAGTTCCAAATAAAGTTCTGCGAAGCAAATTTTAACCTACGTGTAGATCTACAAGCTACACGTTATGCGAATGGATCGAACTGTGTTAACCAATCCAGCAATATGGAGCGAATGCTCAGCACATTTGGAATGTCTGAAGCATACCCAGTTTTGACTCCTTGTATTGTCAAAGCCAAGCTAGTCATAATCATTGGTTATGATCGAAGTCTGAAGACTCTTCCATTCCACGAAGTAGTGTAAGACATACTGTATTTGATGCATGCAGCGAGACTGGACATAACTTACTATGTCTGCATAGTAAGTAAACCAAAGCATCTAGACTTTGAAGAAACATTTCAGATATCTAAAAGCAACGAAGGAGTTCGGTATTTTTTTTTACAAAATTTCACTCTCCTCATTTATATTGCTATTTTGCTGGCGACGTGGAAAACAGGAATGAAGCAGATTACATAGCAGCATCTGAGGTTGCCAAACTTCTGACAAGCTCTTCTCTGTGTCAATGTCGCACAGTGGAAATGTATGTGCCGATAACGCAAGACGATACTCTCAAAATCCCCTGGTAAAATCTGTGTTTAATGCATTCACTCAAATATATTTCATTTTAGCTCTGACGTATCTTAAGTTAGTCACTTAGGACCTATACTTTTCATTATATTCATAAACGATATAATAAGGGTTCTTAGCTAGAGCCAATGCCTTCTGTAAGCAAATAGGCTGTTTTAAATATAAATAAATATTTAAATACCATAAATTATCAGTCGCTAGCTTTTTGTTATCAGGATAGCGAATTCCATTCGAATAACCAAGGTGTGGGGATCCGAACTATATTGCAAGGTTTTAAGGTTAGGTAAACGTATTGAGTTTTACAAACCGGCATTCCACCAATTTATTTTACAAGTCTGATGCTACTAATCTGCCTCCTATTACCATTATCCTCAACCTTCTTCCTTTTAACTGCCACAAAATACGCTCTCGAAATAGTATCCTGAAAATAAAGGAACTAAGTGTCACCGTGAAACTCCACAGAAGTACTTCGTCCGATTGTTACCGGTAAATTAAAGACAGGAAATCCGAATACAACGAGGTAACGGTTTACCTTCCCAACGACAATAACCCGGCTTGTCGTACGACATGTTTATGAGGCCACACGAAATGACACATCTGTGACAGCTTGGAGAACTGCACAGCGATCGACACACATACACAAATAAATCACTTCACCGACTCTCCTGCAGAACGGAATCGTCCTCGTAAATTTGTTGTTCCACGTTGTGTTGTGGCTTGCATACACGAGTAGTCTTCTGTAGCTATAGCCAACAGCCAACTAAATCCATCTCATGCGGTCGGAACCGCGTTACGCCATCGAATGAAGGAGGAACACCATCCGACACTATGTCATAAACTCTGACACATTGTGGTCGATTTAAAATTATTAACATGACGCATTATTGCTATTCTCATCCCTGTTGTCCCACATTTATCCTTGTCGCCTCCTCTATCACCGGCTCCTCCTGTTCCCGTTCGTTCAGCACTTCAACTCAACCCGCATAATTTCGGTATTAACTACTTCCTGACACTTGTCATCCTGATCTATGTGGTTTTGGGCATTGTTTTAAATCGTGAGCGTGAGCTGCTCGCACTCCTTTGCCACCGCGGCAAATTGATGATGTTAGCGGTTTTTCCGACGGTTATAACTCATAGTTTGCATAGGAAATCTGGCGTAAATGGAATTCGTGTGGCGCTCTACATCGCCATGGGAATCTCAACACAGTCATTTGGGTTTGGTTTGAGTGGTTTTTTTTATTGTTGTTGATGGTTGGTTGGGTTTAGGTTGGATCGACCGTGGTTCGGAGGTAATTGGAATCCATTATGGACGTCATGGTGTTAGATATTAATAATTCGTCAAAACCTAATCTTTGCCCCGCTTGACGCAATTAATTGGATGGCCTTATTGACAGTTGAAGTGTGAATTATCACGTTTTGCACCAAAGGTGTGGAGGCGTTTTGCTGTTACTGTTGTTAGTGGGGTATGGGGTCAGTGGAGACTGCGAATCAACTTGAAAGCTACATTAATTAAGGATGTAATTAGTAATTAATTCCTTAATTCCTTTGCAAGGTTACGTGAGCTCACATGGGCTTTCCCATCAAAAAGTGTTCAACTCATGAATTTCGGATAAGCCAGATTCTGAATAACAGTGTGGAGAACGTTATTCCCTGGAAAGGTTTTCCGCGGTAATTTTATTTTGAAATACTTCTGGCTTCTAGATATTGAAAGCGTTTTTGGAGAGGAGCTTAAGGCTAAAATAGGTCGAACATATGTTATAATCCCTTTATCCTTTAATCCGAAAAATCACCTCATTTTTACTTACTCCGGAGTGTATCAAGGCCTTATTGAGTTTCTTCCCTCGCTTTACCCAAGGTTGGTGTACCTCTTTCTACCTCACGGTTGTCTTGCAGAATTGAAATCAAGGACTTATTCTCGACTCTCAAACGAGACAAAAGGTTTAGGGATAGTGGTTAACTAGAGTAGTCTGAGCTTGCTTCGCGTGTTGCTACCATTTCAATTTGTAACTTTCGTGTCCAGACAGACAAAGTCCTTGACTACCTCCATTTGTAATTATTTGCCAATATAAAATCCTAATTATTAAATTAGACAATTTGAGAATATATTTCCTTAAAAAAATATCGTCTAAATGAAAACCCTCGCGTTCGCGGCACTCATCCAATCGTGCACTGAAATTCTGCTTATTACGGGTCGGTTAGGGCAACTCCTAATTGAATGAATCCGTTCGTCACCAACAGACTGACTTACACTCTCTACGTTTTCTTACGTTCTTGATGACCTTGTTGCCCGGATTTTTGTTTTTCTAGTCTTGTACCTTCTAACTTTTTGACTCACGAAGAGCACGCTTGACGCATCAACGAAAAACACGAATTCGGCCGAATCTGCTCCGCGCTACAGTCGCCGAATCCTGCAGGCATAACGTCCTCATACTCCTTAGATTTGATGTGTCTTCGCAGTAAACTTACCAAATATGTGTGGACTTGTGAGCCTTGCAACATTGAAATACATTGAAAAATCAGTGATTATTGATCAAGGATGATATTAACAAAATTATATGACAACGTGTAGTCCTTTCTGAACCCTTTCCTTTCAACATCGAAGTTTTACCTTATATTATTACCGGTCTTAGTGGCGAATGTATTTATAATCCTCCATTGTCATCCTGCAAAAGGTACGACATTATATTATAGTGTGATATAAGTGAGTTATATCGGTTATGTTTCTTATCTTTACCCTTTCAAAGGCGTTGTAAAAAGACAATATTTTGCTTACACTGAAACGAAGACTCAATTTAATTTACCTTGCGCAGGTTCCTGTAAGAGGGGTCCAAGCCATATCATCTGCAATTGTAAGTCTGTGGTTTGTGGCTGCTTGTGATTGCCTTATCTAGGCCTCGTGTAAGTAGCTTATAATATATGAAAGTGTAGCGTGTCAAATGTGGCTTCAAAGGTTATTCAGTAGCTTTAAACTTGGACAATGCGTCGAAATTATTAAAATTTATTATTATATGTATAAAAATTCGAGTTTGTCCGTCAAATTTCAATTGCATCGAGCAGCCCTTGTATTATACCGAAACGAGCATTGAAATGAAAATAATTGATTAATCGAATATAATTGCTGTTGCGTGAAAGTTTGGCTAGAGGCTCAAACATCTTGATACCTTCTCATGCAAAGGGACGGCCGTTCTGTGATTTCAACTCGACGAACTTTGTGAAAAATACTTGGGTTATATGACGTTTGTGGCGGCCATATTATTTTGGTGACATCTGTCAAG
Organism: Merodon equestris; assembly: GCA_958301585.1. Lineage (NCBI taxonomy): Eukaryota > Metazoa > Arthropoda > Insecta > Diptera > Syrphidae > Merodon > Merodon equestris. The sequence goes on from OY284415.1 coordinate 8,307,553, forward strand.
TTTGTTGTTTATTATTTAGTTACTGATGCCAAATCACCATGGCAAGTTACACGATTGAACAGCACGTCCAAATGATAACACTTTATCATCCAAAATAGTTGCGCGCGTTGCGCCCATTTATTGACTGGGTTCTGGGAAGTAGAACATTTTTTGTTAAACATCTCAGTGAACCAGAAAAATTGCCACATTCTGGGAGAGTAATCCACAGCAATATCAAGAGTCTTCTTTGGTTCCAGAAAAATTTACTGTTTGGTGTGGATTTCGGGAAGGTTGCGTCGTTGGGCCATATCTTTTCTGAAATGAGAACGGGCAGATAGTGGCGATAAATGATATTGGGCAATTGAATGACATAGCCCTGCACAATTTGTGCCTTCAATAAGACGTCTCAAAGTGTGGTAAGGTTCGTTCAATGAAAAACCCCTTACTTAACATACATTGACAATATTCATATTTTTAATTTAAAGCTTATGCTTTAGCGTTGCACAATTTGGGAAGATCTTGTGGGGAAGACTTTCGGCAGTTAAAGTTTTGAATTCAACTCTGCTGTGTCCATACTGCAAATATTCCTGTCTCAGGTGCAATGAGTAAGTGCATCGCTTCAGAAACTAGAATACCGAATAAAGTCAGACTTCTATTACCGACTTCTATTACCTATATTTTTACCAAGTATGTATTAGACTCACTGCAGCTTTCACATAAGGGAAGGAATTCATCCTTGCCCTGATCCTGCCCATTTCCTGTAGCCGATTTTCCCCACACTCTTTCCGCTTATTTTCGTGCTCTGTTTCCCATCATATGTGAAAACGTCAGTTTTTGGGTTCCACTATGGCAAAAAGAAAGTAAACCATTTCAATCCATTTCAAATAATAACCCCCTCTTCCTCGAACAGCATTTCTGCAAACTTTGATGCATCCTTAAGGTCACTAGCTCTGGGCTATATGCTCAAGGTTAAGCTATTTACATCGTCAGTTGGCTTTCAGCTATAGTTTACTTTCTTTCATCATCCAGCTTACCAACCGTCTGCTGCCCTGACTCCTTTCCACTCTGCCATCATCAGTCAGCCATCACGATGGAGAATCGTTGATTCCCCATGATTTATGAGAACAAATCCATCGTGTTCCACCGAAGTCTTTCAACTTGCAAACAATAATCGTGACTGCTTCCTTCTCGGCAACCTTGAACAATTTTCCAATTCGCTGATTGTTTGACGTGGGCTCCACGCGCGTATACACCGGCGGTGAAATACAAAAGTCCCAAACAATAGCAATACTTCATTGTGAATCCCCAAAGCATCGACTGAAGGTTCTTTTGAATTCCGCGCAACATACCCGCCACACTTACAACTACCCCAGTTACACATCCTATCAGCAATATTGCACACATACTCTGCTTATTTGTATCGTCAATATTTAAGCAACAATTTTGAAAGCCTTTCGCAAACATCAATCGCCAGTAGAGCTGCCGAGCACTTCAGCTCTCTTCAAAATATTCCACTTTCAATCGAAGAAATCTCCAAAGTGTCTTACTTCCCTTCCTGGTTTTAATGCCTTATTGTGAACTTTTCAACAAACTCGTTATTGTCGAAAGCCAGGAGTAATATTGGCTGCACTACCAGGCAAATGGGCGTAACAGCAGCTGGGGAGGCGATTTGTAAATACTTACCTGGTAAAATCATAGAGAACCACTCCACATCTCTCGCTGCTTCCCTCAGGCATACAAACAGCACAACAATAGGAGGAAACAAAAAGCAAAAAGCTGCTTCGATGAACAGAAGAAAAAAAAAAAAAACACAACCCAACTGTAGTGTTTTGTTCAATAGCTCCCATTGTGTGCGCACACTTGTGAAAACTTTGATTGCAATAAAATATACTCATCGTCCTCGTGCTCGTGCTCCACGTCCGCCCCCACCTCGTACGAGTGTGGCTGGAAATGTTCATCTTTCTTACCGTTACTGATGCTTTTTTACTCGCCCGGATAGTACATTTGTCCCCGTTCGTTGCCAACCCCTGCTGGGAAACTTTCGAATAAACAGGGAAACTTTTAATTGAAAATATATTTCCAGGGGTGAGCACATACTCCATGTACACATGCATGAGTGTGTCCTGACATCCGGATTCGTAATGTGCATGCGAGGGAACGAAGGTGGCCAGGAAGAGCATCCGTGAAAAATGTTAAAAATATTACATGTACCGAGGGAATGGGTGGAGATGGTGATGGTTTGGTTGCAGATGACAGCAGTGGAAGGACATGGCCTGGTGGGTGATATCCAGAGGGTGTATTTGAAATTTGATTGGTTTTAGGTTATATTCCATGAAGTGCATTCAATTTGATTCATGGTGAAGCACATTTGCTTATGATGTAAATATGATCTGCGAAGGTTCTTGTGGAACTAGTTCAGCGGCTTTGCAAGATTAAAGGAAAGTACGAACACTTTCTTATCTCCGAATGATGATTGCTAATTCCAACATGATTTCGATAACGAACTTGCCATTTTAGGCTAAGGGAATTATTTAAGGACCTATACCTTAAATTATAGCATATGGAGAACCATATTTTAGATCTGTTAATGTCAAAATAGCAGCCAAGGTTTCCATTTTTATTAGTAAATTGCTTGAAAGCTATTATAAATTACTAGCAAAGTCTTGAAATATTCGGTCGTAATAATCGTAGGGGATAAATTCGAGTCAACCTATTCACTATTACATTTTTCTATGGCAGTTCCTAAAATATCGCAGTCCTAAATGCTTAAGTTCAAAATGATTCAAATCAGTGATTCCACGCCGTTCACAGGAATTGGGAACTTCTCAGTCTACATCGCTGCGAAACGACTTACATCCTTACAAGATCAAAAACAATCAAGAACTAAAGCCTTTTGATTTAAAGTGCGGAAACTCTTCCGACTGGGTTCTGCGAAAGTTTGGAGAACATCTTAAATTTCATCAGAAACTCGTCTTCGGCGATGGAACTCATTGCACACACAAAAAGTGACCGTGTGATATGGAATGCATAACGGAGGAGTATTTGGACCGTCGTCGATGAAGATGATCACCAAATTGCCGCCTATGGAGCTGGCTTTCGGGCCATGTTGGAGGGCTATTTTAAGCTAGAATTGTAAGGTACTCCAAAACAATATCGAAAAAGAAATTGCCAATGTTCCTTGTCGAAGGTTGGTATGAAATTTGCTCTAAAACATCGATTTTCGCAAACGTGCTCGGGTAGGTCATATGCCCAAAATTTAATTTTGCAATTAAATTTGGTATACATATTTTTAAGTGCTTATCGCAAAACCTTGAGCCTTTAGCTCTTCCAGCCATGCGGTGCTTATCTCTTCAATCACAAAAAAACCTCCATCATTTCATGGGTCTTTTCAGTTTTGGAAAGAGAAAAAAGTTACAAGAACCAATGATGAATACAGTGGCTGACGCATGAATATGGTATTGTCTTTGGCCGAAAATATTTTTAAGCTAATATTCCTTATTAACCATACGAACTTCTGGAGAATGCATTATGGACCATGCCATTGTAATCAAGGAAATGATCTCTTCTGATCACTTCCATTGGAATGAATGGGCTTTGGTTTCGAAGTCATAAATCATGTTTCATTACCAGGGATGACCCCTTTCAGTAAATCTGGATCGTCATTCACGTCATTCAAGAGCTCTTCAGCATTGCTCATGCGACAGTTCTTTTGGTTAAAATCTGGCAACTTCGGACCAAATTTAGTTGACACATGTTTCAATTCAAAAATATCTAAATATGTTATGGCATTGGCTAATCGATATGCCAATATCCTCAGCAGCTTCTTTGATAGCGATTTTCTTCACTACTTCAACTTTTTCATCATGCGGCCAGGGCAGGCATTGACATTAACATCTTTTCGACCTTCTGTAAAGAGTTTGCACCACTTATAAACATTTTTTTGTTGCTGCTAGTAGGCTCTCCAAATGCCAGTCAATTCTTCAAGTATGTACATATATTTTTCCATACAAAATTTAATAAAAACGAGTTTTTTGGACACTCAGACTCTATACCTGTGTCGGTGCAACGATCTCGCTACTCCGTCCTTCTGGGTTATAAATACATTTTAGACAGTTGTTCCATGCGGTCCTGTCGCGTTGATAGTACCTAATCAGTCCCTTCTAGGTAAACACCCTAGCCCGGATACTGGCTGATAACGACTGGGTAAAGGTAGTATTAGACTAAGTCCATTTGGACAAAAAAAAAAAAGAATCAGGACTCCAACTATCATATGTTTAGGGCCTTCAAGTGCGGTATCAACGCTGGACCAGACTCATTCGGGTTAAAACTTGAGTCGGAGTATTAGCTTTCATGTTATCAATACGTTTCTCTATTCCACTCACCTTTCGGTACGAGCGACAGATTTAATTACTGTGGCCCACACTACCCACGCCTCGCTTGCCAAACGTAACTGACTTGCCCTTTCAGTGTAATGTCACCCTTAGGTTTGGTTCACCTTGATTTCTCGTAACGATTTTTTGCGAACCCCACTTTAGACAACTAAGGGTTTTTCAGTAGAAGCGCGTAGATGTCAAAATGGAATAAAACAAGATGTGTCTTTCTTTCAAAGGCATACATGGCCATTATGGATCTGAGTGGCCCAATTTCCAATGACCCTCCCACATAGATCCGGCTGAATTTGAGCGATGGCCTCTGTTATAATCACCTTAAGGGTATCGGTCGATCTGACTGATAGACCTGCTACTTTAGGAAATTCCACAAGAAAAAATCTTGCGCGGTCAAATCGCATGGCCTTGGTGGTCAATTCACGTCACCTCTGCCAGTGATAACCTTATTCTCCAAGTCGTTCATGCAGAATGTCAACCGTGGTGTCCGCTTGTAGCACTTAGTGCCGTCCAGCTGAAGCTCATCTAGATCCATACGGTTCAATTTGGGCCATAAGAAATTGGTTATCATCGTACGTTAGGGCTAACCATTGATGGTGACCACCTCACTGACATCGTTTTCGAAAGAGTACGTTTCGAAAAACTACAGCCACCAAACGGTAACTTTCTGAGGATGCATTGTCATCTGGTGAACCTCATGTGTGTTTCGTCGTTTTGTGTCGTCCCACATACGGCAATTTTGCTTGTTAACACAGCCATTCATCAAAAAATGCGCCTCGTCGCTAAAGATGATTTTCCGACCGAAATTGGGATCCTCTTCCAAACGCTCCGAAGCCCAGCCAGTCCTGGCTCATTTGGATCTTGTTCGGATCGAATTTTGCGTTGGGAAAAATTCGCCTAGCCGAAGTCTGCGAAAGATCGAATTCTTGTGCACGGCGAGAAATCACGGACGGACGTTCGCATACGATTTTCTCGGTCGATCTTGCGTTCCTTTGATGTACGAGTGTTGGCTGATTGATTACCAAACCAGTCGTCTTAAATTTAGCCACCGAAGGTTGAAGAGTCGTGAAGGGCCACCAAGACTGCCGTAAAGTAGGCGCAACACGCACAGTGTTTGCACTAACGAACATTCATTTTGATAATAAAGATTTATCATTTGGACGTACTATTCAATAGTGTAACTTACCAGGATGATTTGGCATCAGTAATTGAATAACGAAAAAGACATTTAACAGATGTCACCAAAACGATATGGACGCCACAGGCCGGCAAAATCTACCCGCGTCAATTGAAAAACTCTTTAAGATGATTGTACATTTTTTAAAAAATAATTTAGCTTTAGGATGGATCTTTTTCTCAACTTTTTTTTCATTCAGTTAAGTAAAACACCATATGTGTTTGTGTGGAGAAATATATTTGCTTTTCCTTTTGATGAAAAACGAAAAAAGTAATTCCCTCACAAGGCTTTAGGCCTTTCAGCCCATCCATCATTGACAATTGTACACTCGTGTGCCCTGGAATGTTTTAATGTGTTGGGGTGGGTTCATAAGCAAAAACGGAGCCAAATTCGAAGTTTTGTTATATTCCAAGCGCGGAAATCAAATATTAACGGCACTGGAAGAAGTGTCATAGTAAAGGAATAACATTTATAGTATTCGATGAATTTGCATCAGATTTTTACTAGTTGTACTTAGTGTGACCTCTAAATGAAATGAGAAAATATTGTACCTAAGCCTCTGCGTCCATACTTCGGGTCTTTTCCATTGAGATGTTGTTATGCTGGAATTCACGATGATTGATGAACAACAAGGATCTTTGAATCTGCCTCAGAACTACATCTTTGGCTTGAAGAGACTTTCTTACCGGAAAATTGGCTTTCAAAAAATAATTTAAAGAAGAACTCTTGGAAACGTACTTGGTAGTCTATAAATTCAGCCCTTGAAGAGCTAATGATCAATACTACAATAATTGACAAAGTTACCTTGAATTTGTCTATTCCTCAGGTAGTTAAAATCCACGTGTGGAAATGTTTATTCAATTCTATTTCAAGAAAGTCATCACTCCTTCCTTCGTTTTGTGCACTTCTCAACGCTGTGTCGATAACAGTCGGATCTTCCTCTGAAAGACAGAGCAGCAGGTAGCAATCAACTTCCCGTTCACTTCCCAGCAATCACTACATATTCTCCCTGACAGAAATGGAATTAAGTTCAACAATCCAATCCACCTGCACCCACGCGAGCTATTTCCGATTGTGACTTTTACTATACCAGCTACACCAGCCACTTCCTTGTATTTCTGTCACGTCAACTTGACAGAAAATATTTTTACCTGGAAATCACTTGCCACCCACGTCGAACAATTGGTAGGCTACTAAGTGGTCACGTCACCATGTTGCTTTCGCACCATCCACAGCATTCTAGGTCTTGGACGCAACCTGTCGAAATGGAACTCACTCCAGCTGTCATAAATACCCGATTGTAGCTGTGAGTTACTTTTATCTACTCGGCCAAAGTCGTGGGATTCTACCACGGCTAAATCCTCTTCGATAGGATGCCAGAGTGTCTATCAATCGTAGACAAGTTCAATTTTTTTTTATCAGTATCCCTCGCGGACGTTCGTGAATGATGGTGGTGGGCCAATATCTAAGGCGCCATGGCCATTATTAAAACGTCTGTCCAATCTGTTGGTGGATTTTGCCTTGCCACGTCCCCGATAGATGACAATCATAGTAAAGATTCGAATAGATACTTTCTTGCTCACATTTTTTCCGTGTCGCACTGTCTGTCCTCGCGATTTGAGTTCGATTTTCGTTTTCATAATTCACACCATTTTATTCGTTTTTATGAGTGTCGCCAATGTAATCGGCAAAGCCAACAAAGGAAATTGGTTGACAAAGACGTCCATAGTCCAATGGGAATAGGGAAATGTCCTGAAATACTTTTGGAATTCGCTCTTTGGAAAGCCAGTCACTTTCCGCTCTGATGGTCTGTGCTTCCAAGAGAAGGGACGCGTCGTCCACGATGCGTGTTGAGTCAGCAAATTATTCGACCAGCGCTGAGACGAATCTCAAATTAACACCAACACCAGAGAAACAGAAACAAAAAGGACGAAAAAAAAGAAAGAAAGAAAAAGCAAAGGGAAGAGGACATCTTCCATACGACGACGACGATGCAGGCAGAATGCCTTTTCATCCTCATTGGGCGGTGGGGCAAGGCCCGAAGAATGTCAATAATGACGAGTGAGCGGAAAATATGTATTTATGTATGTGCCCGGAATTTGAAATGAAACAGGATCGGGGTTATGTCGGGCCACGCTCGATTCCAGATGCCATGTGTCGGTGTGTTGAATGCCTGTTAACGCTACGGAACGTTTCTTATAAATCAATTAGTAGTCCAGATGATTCATGCGGCAATTTTGATGCAGCATTGACCAAGAACGGAATTTTCGAGCCTTCCCTGGCCAGCTGGACGTGCAGTACACGGTTCCGGTTCAATTCGTTTGAGGTAAGGATAAACATGTACACATGGGAGCAAGAGCGAGGTTGAGTCTGGGGTGAAATGGGTTATTTTATATATTTGCACGTTGATCACTATTTTGGGCAATTAGCTAGAAGATGGAAAAAGAATGTGAGAGAAGGACGAGTGGTGCGGTCAGTGAGCTTATTGGCTTTTATTGATATGCAGAATTGCAGAACGATTAAGGACTTGCTGTGTTTGAGGTTTTCATTTGATTAATGAATTGGTTACATCGTTCAGTTCTGTTGGTGTACATAATTCACATGGGTCTTGGTACTTCCGGATGTACATAAGTATACTTGTTGACTGGTTTTACTTGTTGTATCTGACAGACTAGACGGCTTCGCCATGATTCTATCGATTTTTATGGGATTCTGTAAAATGTTGAGCACTTTGAAAATATTTCGATAAATCAGTCTATGACTGAGAAGAAGGGATTTTTAAATGAGCATCAAAAGAAGCTTCAGTGACAGCTACAGAAAAGCAATTCTCCAAATAGTTTAGAAAATTTCATTAAGTAATACGCATACAGACACAACATTCTGTTATTGAAAACGTAATTTCTGAAAACCATGGTAGGAGCTTGGGAAGTACTTCTGGGTTTAACAAGTTTACAAATTTATGAGATTCCCTCAGTCTACATACTATGTGTTTATTTCTGGACTATAGAAACTAGTTCGTGTATTAGTAGCAATAAAGCAATTAGGGCGTAGCTGGAATCCAATATAAATTAATATGATGTCTGCAAAATGTTCCGTCTTGCACATCGATCGCCTAGCATAGAGTATATTCTCTAGTAATGTCAATTTGCTTTGAGTACAAGTGTAGTAATCAAGAATGATCCAGTAGTAACCTTAAGGGGCTCACTATATAAAGAGTCATTCAACAATAGGTGCCATTTTATTTATCCACCTTTGTTAAACTTTTAACACGGAGCTAGAATTGAATTAACAACGGATCGATAACAATCGTGCAAAGTGTCGAAATAGAGAGCATGAACTACAATATGCTGAAAAATAAATCGCGGACACGTCTGGCAAATTTTGTACATATTTCAAGGGCTTCTCCGTTTACCAATAGTGGATTTAGGCGATAAATTGAAACATATTGAACAGGTAAGCGATTACTCGTTTTACCTATTTTATTACGAGTAACTCCAATTGGCGACTGGAAAGATCAGCTAAAAATTTCGTCGCTGCTTCTAACAGTGTTTTTGGAGCATTATATAGTATGTATATCGCGGCGAGACATTGGTGTGTATATTTCGAGACGATCAAATTCCTGGGTCTATCCACAACCACTTGTCAACAAACTTATAAGCTTCAATTGACTCAAGAACTGAGCCCAACAGACCACGATCGCCCTGCTTTTGCTGTATTTGAAATTAATTCACGTGTTCACTATACGAGGGTGGTCCGAAAGTACTTGGCTTACAAAAGAAAAAGAAAAATTTTGGAGAAATGGCGATTTATTTTTCATTATAGTCTCCTTTTAGCTCGATACACTTGACCCAGCGATGCTCCAACTTCTTTAACCTGTCTGAAAAATACGTTTTCTCGAGGTCTGCAAAGTAGGCCTCCGTGGCGGCGATGACCTCCTCATTCGACTGAAATGTCTGCCCGGCGAGTGACTTTTTCAAGTTTGGAAACAAAAAGAAGTCGCATAACCCTGTGACCGTTTTGCCCTTCTCCATGTAGTCGATGTGGATCACACCTTGTGAATCCCAGAAAACGGTGGCCATCACCTTTCCGGCCGATGGGACAGTCTTCGCCTTCTTCAGAGCACGTTCGCCGGGTGAAGTCCACTGTTTCGACTGTTCCTTGGTCTCTGGTGTGTACCAGTGGATCCATGTTTCGTCGACTATCACGATACGACGCAGAAACTCCTTCGGATTGCGCTTAAACAGCGTCAAACACTACTCTGAAGTGGTCTCACGGTTGCGCTCACGCGATCTTTTGAAATGCCTACTATCTAAGCTATCTCGCGCACCTTCAATCGGCGGTCTGCCAATACGAGATCGTGGATTTTTGTCATGTTATACTCCGTGGTAGTCGTTTTCTGGGCACCAGGACGTGGCACATCAAAAACCGACGTGCGACCACGTTGAAACTCGTTAAACCAATTTTTGATGATCGCCATCGAGGGAGAAGAGTCACCGTACACAGCATCCAAACGCTCTTTGATTTCGCTGCGCGATTTCCCTTCAAAAAACTAGAATCGAATCACCGACCGATATTGCTCTTTTTCCATTTTTCTAAAATTCGCAGACACTCTCGCTTCCACACGCGGTCAAAACAAAACTATGAGTCCGATCCGGCTGAAATTTAGACAGTAGCCGTACTAGAATGTACGACACGATAGTAAGCTGCTCTTGCGATACTGGCGCCATATGGCGGTGAGGCTAAGTACTTATCGGACCACCCTCGTATTTTACAAAAATATTCTGGGAGATGGAACCCATTTCTGTTTGAGGTACATACGTAAACAAATAAATACGTCGCATCTTGTGCATCGAAAAAGAAATAGTGAAACTACCTCTCTTTCCAATGAGGGTAACAATTTTGAGTCGTTTTTCGGAATGAAATGGGTAACATTGTTCCATATTTTGACGAAAAAAGCTGATGCAACCATTTCAGTGAATGGATTAGAAGATCCATCTTGATCATTGGTGTCGAGTGGTTCAGTATCAGCTCAGTTTCAGCAGGACTGAAAAAATCTTGGCTCTACTGATCAAATAAATTCTTGGATGTTTGATTTCTAACAATGGAAACTTCAATTAACATTGTGCGATTTAACACTATTCGATTTTTTCCTTTGGAGCCAGATTAACTACTCACTAAATACTTAAAAATCAAAAAATAACAATTTACAGGCGCATCAGACATTGTATCACCTATTCAATGTTATTCAAAGTAATGTCCATGGCTAGTTACTACTTTTCCCCATCCTTTCGGCAGGATACGAATACCATGTCCAAGTTTCCTTTTGCGCGGACAGTCACCGTTCAGAGCAAGTAATAATCAGAAGCAACAATGTCTGGCAAATACGATGGTTTTAATGATAAGAATGTTTTTACCGGTTTTGTGCGGATGAGCGTTATCGTCCTGCAAAATGATTTTGTTAGTTCTTTCGGTGTATTCTGGTCATGGCTCAAGCTGGCTTATTTCAGACGGTAGTCATATGATTCCTAATTTGATTCCATCAAATACAGAGTATGAGCTTGGATCCATGGGTATTCAGCTCCACCGTTTTTTGGCGATGGTTGTTCGGGTTTAGCCCACGACCTTCGGTGTCTGGTAGTAATGGATCCACATGATCCAGCCAGTGAAAATTCGATTAAAAACCTCCTTCCATGCTGACTTTGAAAAAAAAAACGCTTTTCGACGTCCCTTGGTTTCCATTCGTATGGGACGCGGTTTGTTTATTTTTAGATGTTTCCCATGGTTTTGAGGCCCCTTCCTACCATTGACAAGTCAGCTCTCAACAATTCAGACAATATTTAAAGTGTCGCATATCAGTCTATATGAAGCAAGCCCCTCAAATGATCAGCTTTTTCACATTTTTGAAGTTTTGTTGTTCATTCAGTCAAATGACATACATGAAATACATGAACCTTCTACCTACATTAACGCTATGAATGTATTCCAAGTTTATTTCAAGTTCTAATATAAACTCGTTGGCAGTGGACAGCAGACTAGCAATCGGTTTGGTCAGCTTCGCGCAAAAGTTCCTGTCACTTTTTGACCCTACCTCATAAGGGGCTCAGTCCCCTACCGGTTTATCTTCTGACAGATCCCAACAATGATGAATTTTCGCCAATGACTGAGATGTGTAAAAGGTCAAAAGGGCTCGACTCAGGTCGACGGAAACCTCGACCAGCCCGCACATTACATTTCTATTACAGGCACCAGCTTCAACTACGACTGAAGTCACTATTAACATACCAGGGCATACGCCATGCCGCAACCGAAGTGTGTACTCTTTATTATGTGGGAGCTCAATCCCCACAGCTTGTCAAGTATACAAAACGGACCTTGTGACACGTGGCATGTTACAGCATTTTAGCAAAAAACTCAAAGAAATTTCCTTTCAAAATGTAAATAGTCCGTCAGCTTTTGCTGCCAAAACGCGCCTAAACTACGTTCACCCTCTCCTGAGCCTCAATGAAAAGGTGGAGGATTTTTAGTCGAAGTTTGACGAAGCCTATTTCCATCTGTACGGATACAAAAACAAAGCATGTTTCAATCACGAAGGGCCATTACGTCCCCCTAAAGACAATGCTGGATGTACCATTTACGACAGAGTTGGTGCCTCATTTCTCCGATAACGGGGACGTGGACGGAACACGGTTATTATAACCCGTGATTGAAACAGAACTGTGATCAATGAGTTTATATTGCCGCAAAATGAAGAACTAGGACTTGAGGACTTGTGCCTCCAACAGGAACCAAAAACAGCTCGCGCGACAATATACTTTTTAGAAACGCGTGTCCGCGTCGCTTTGTGTCTTGTTTTGGCGACTTATTCTGGCCGGCAAGAATTCCCTATTGGACTGCTCCAAACTTTTGTCGTTGGGAATTTTTGAAGCCACGGGTCTATCAGAGCAAGTCTCAGACTAGAATATTCGAGAAGGGGCGGCAACTTATCGCTGGGAGCTTTCGTCAAAACAACTGAAAATACCAAGGAGTTTAATGGTCATCATGAACAGTGGCGCTTACCTGGCAGATATCATCAAAATGACAAGCAGACCGGTTGAAAATAATTTTTCTTTACGTAAACCAGAACGGAAAATATTTCAAAATGCTATACATGTGATCCAAAAGACAGCAACACCGTCAAAAGTGATTCGGAACGCGAGCGAAACCCTCGGCGTAGCGGATTGAAAATTGCTTTTGACCCAAACGTATCCAGAGAATGCATTTTGAAAGATGAGCTTGGGCTCATGGGCTTAAAATAGGCAATACAAGAGATGCCAATTCACCTGGAAAAATTCGTTGTTTGTTTATCATCCGGTAGAATAATGTAATCAAAGCACTAGAACCGACGGAAAAATAGAGAAAGAATTCGCCCAGCAATTTAACTTTCGTTTAAGACCTGTGAATTGGACGACGATAGTATCGTTAGATAATTTTTACTGGGAATACGTCAAATCGCCCATCTATGCCGATAAACTGTCATCAATCGCAGTTCTGGAGGACAACATTACATGTGTTTTTGGTTAGATACCAGCCAATATGTTGGAAAAAAAAAACTTGAAATTAGACTCTCTGTGTGAACCACAGATCGTAGTTGTGAGCGTTATTTATACAAAATAATCTTTAAAAAATAATTGGCATGCAGGAGCTTATCAACTCTATACAATTTTTATACACTTTTGCAATTTTTTTTATTTTCTTTTACAAAATTAAAAACCAAACGCTTAAAAAATCACATATTATTTACATCCTTGAATTTTTCCAACATATTATTTCCTTCAACGAAAAATATTCAAAATTAAAAAAAATTGCAGCTATTTCAATTTATAAGAACAGTTTATGTCACTCCCATATAATCTAAATTTTATTAATTAATCTTATTACTATGCATATGTACATATATTATACGAGGGTGGTCCGATAAGTACTTAGCCTCACCGGCAGATGGCGCCAGTATCGCAAGAGCAACTTAATAGTACATTCTAGTAGACGGCTACTGTCGAAATTTCAGCTGGATCGGACTCGTGGTTTTGTTTCGACCGCGTGTGGAAGCGGGAGTGTCCGCGGATTTTAGAAAAATGGAAAAAGAGCAATATCGATCGGTGATTCGATTCTTGTTTTTGGTATGCGAAATCAAAGAGCGTTTGGATGCTGTGTACGGTGACTCTTCTCCTTCGATGGCGGCCATCAAAAATTGGTTTAACGAGTTTCAACGTGGTCGCACGTCGGTTTTTGATGAGCCACGTCCAGGTGCCCCGAAAACGGCTACCACGGAGGATAACGTGACAAAAATCCACGATCTCGTATTGGCAGACCGCCGATTGAAGGTGCGCGAGATAGCTGAGACAGTAGGCATTTCAAAAGATCGCGTGGGTCATATCCTGCAAGAAATTTTCGACATGAGAAAGCTGTCGGCGCGATGGGTGCCGCGTTTGCTCACTCCGGATAACAAGCGCAACCGTGAGACCACTTCAGAGCAGTGTTTGACGCTGTTTAAGCGTAATCCGAAGAAGTTTCTGCGTCGTTTCGTGACAGTCAACGAAACATTGATCCACTGGTACACATCAGAGACCAAGGAACAGTCGAAACAGTGGACTTCACCCGGCGAACGTGCTCCGAAGAAGGCGAAGACTGTCCCATCGGCCGGAAAGGTGATGGCCACCGTTTTCTGGGATTCACAAGGTGTGATCCACATCGACTACCTGGAGAAGGGCAAAACGATCACATTGGACCGATTCGACGCCGAATTGAAGAAAAAACGGCCCCACTTGGCGAAGAAAAAAGTGCTCTTCCACCATGATAACGCACCGGCTGTCGCCTCCGCCCTCGCCACGGCCAAATTGGTCGAATTGGGCTACGAACTGCTGCCCCATCCACCGTATACTCCAGATTCGGCCCCGTACGACATCTTTTTGTTTCCCAACTTGAAAAAGACACTCGCCGGGCAGAAATTTCAGTCGAATGAGGAGTCCATCGCCGCCACGGAGGTCTACTTTGCAGACCTCGAGAAAACGTATTTTTCAAACAGGTTAAAGAAGTTGGAGCATCGCTTGGTCAAGTGTGTCGAGCTAAAAGGAGTCTATAATGAAAAATAAATCGCCATCCAAAATTTTTGTTTTTCTTTTGTAGGCTAAGTACTTATCGGACCACCCTCGTATGTATACGAGTCCAGCTCATTGTAGCTCCTAAGTAGGCAGCTAAGTTGGATTCAGTTCCTCACTCCTCGATTTTATACTTGCCAATGGTGAATTCCTGACTAAGACTTTATTGGTCAGTTATGACATATTTTATTCATTCGTACCATATCAACATATGTCTTTGGCAACGCAAAAACCACCTTCAATTTGAAATGGTATTTAAAAGAGAGGATATTTAAACTGATATTCTGATTCATCAACTATCGATTTTCTTCAGGGAAAGTTCGGAATCAACTGAGACTAATACACAATGCAAGGAAGCCTCAAATTCAACATTCACCTGACTAAAGGTCTAACGCAGGACATCAACAAAACTTTATTTAAACTAGTTAAACAAAGCATTAGGCTAACGTAATTAAGTTACATTTAAAGACTTTGCTTCAACTTTTTCTCCGTAACTCAAACATACTCTATCCGAGGTATCGAAAGACTAGAGGCAAATCACTCCCTGAAGACAAAGGGAAACCTGGACACCAAAAAGAGGAAAAAAAGAATGTTTTCAAATCAGATTTTCCTTGTTACTCTTCATACGACGACGAGCTGCAGGAAACAAAAACTTATTTTCTCCTTCACTGCGCTTTTCAAATTTCAAAAAAACATGCTCAAAGCAGAAAAACAATATAAAAAAATGCACTGTTTTACGTGTAATTATTTTCCCGCTCTTCGCGTCTGGACCCCCGACGACGCTTTAATCACCAAGCGTTCGCGGAATTTCTCTCATCAGCGCATTGGTTGTAGCCGTTTCCGTTGTAGCGACCGTTCTTATTCACAGAAATGAAATTTAGGTAGAAGGTGGAGCGGCTGTACGTCATGCGTTAAGCTTCATAATCTTCATTATTCAAGTTGGTCTCATTTTAATTTGCAAAAGGTCTGCCACGGTTGGCATAGTCACAGCGAGCGTTGTACCCCGAGGACGTTGTGGCTGTCGAGAAGTACATAAATTATTTGAAACAC
Source organism: Merodon equestris (assembly GCA_958301585.1). NCBI lineage: Eukaryota > Metazoa > Arthropoda > Insecta > Diptera > Syrphidae > Merodon > Merodon equestris. Next base: position 8,323,278 of record OY284415.1, read on the forward strand.
TAAAAAACAGGAGAATTCAATTTGATCGTTTAATCAGTTTTCTACTGTCGCCTGACGGCAGCGAACCGGGGCGTACTGACGAAGAAGAACTGCTTGCGATAGTCGTGCCAAGTCGGGAAAAAATATCTCATGTCGAGGAAAGTGAAGGAAACCGGGAAGGCGCTCGACTTTCGTTCCATTTTTCCTTTAATTGAACTCGGGATAATATTTCATGTTGCTTTTGGTGCTGGCGATGGATGCATCTAGTTGGTTCGCCGTCTATGTTCGTTCATCCCACTTAGAGCGGATGTGTCAAGTGATGAATGAGTACGAAACGAGAAGGACTGGGGACGTCCTACCAAAAAAAAAAAGGAACGATTACTAAACTGGCGACATGTTGACGATGACGAATTATATGATTCGCATCCCCACTATCCGGATATATGTTATGTAGATATATTTGTACCACCGGGTACATGAAAATCGACATTCCAAGGTTTACTTGACCCTGCCCTGTTTTGGTCCATGTTCAAACACGCCATGGACGTGCATATCTCCTCCAGCAAATAATCGATTATCCCTCCGATTTGAATAACCATAAAAACGAACACTCTGTCGATGAGAGCCACATCGGTGCACATCGGGGGGATACCTGACGTCATTTGATGTGGCAATAAATACCGAGAAACGACCTTGAATCGATTTTGTTCGTTTGCGCCTTTAAGCACCTGAAACCAACAGTCCTCTGTAGACACTTGGGCCGTCCAACCACCCCGTCACGTACCCACGAGTATACACCTGAAGGACCGACCGACATACACTCTTGAAAGCCATATAATAAGGATAATCAGGCTTATTAACGATGTCTGAAATTAATGCTCGATAATAGCGTGAATATCTATCTGTTAATGCGATTCGACATCGCGCCGAGGTTGCTCAGGTGCTTTTTACTTAAAGATATTCTTGAAAATCAGTAAATGACGAAGCTGAACATTATAAAGAGATACTCTTTATAACCAATGTTTCGAGGGCTTGTAGATTTTTATTTGCTTGATGGGATGGTAGACCAGTGTCCTTGATTTACGCGTCTGCTAATGCTATTAGTTATCAGCAGACACGTTCGGGGATATCGGTAACCAGATCTAGATTTAGAATCACCAGTCAAAGGTTATGGGGAGTGAAAGAGAACTGGACTCCCTAAATCAGAACAAAGAACAATTAATAGTTGGTTGCCCCTTGATGTCTGAAGCAGTTATTGTAAAAGGTTGATAAACCTATGGGGGATCTAATGTCGATTTCTTCATCAACTCTAGGATAATTAAGTAATCGTGTCTGTTGGCTGTTTTGCTTTGGGCCAGCAAACTCAACGCTAGGTCTAGCACGATGCGTGATTTATTGACTAGGACGACACTTCTACACATATTTTTAATGATTACAATTTTTGACATCGCCATTCTTTCGACAGCCTGAATCGGTATATTATATTGTTGGTCTTGCCAAGGAAAGCTATACCTATCAAGGTATCAACAAATATTGCATAACCCTAGTTAAACGAATTATTACATTATTTGTGAAGTTTCTTAAAGGTTATAGGATGTAAAGGACTGGTAAAGAATTCACATCGCTGTTAGGGTGAGTTGCGATTTTTATGTGTACGGCAGTCGAATTTGCGAGGGTAACATTGTTATTTACAGGGAATGATGGATGTGTTTAAGCCACATTGCCAAATGCTGCTAAACGGGCAAAGAATAAAAAGATGGTGAGGAACGAAGAAATTCTAACTCCAGGCGATGAAGAAGTCTTCCCAGCCAGCACTGAAGAAGTTGGCACAGCTGTCAAAAAGCTGGTAATGAGCATGCGCCATGTCATGTGCAGAATTTGGGAAGTTGAAAGCATGCCCGGCGGCTGGAATGTCAGCTCTATTTACCCTATCCCCAAAAAAGGCGATCTTACCTCGTGCTCCAACTACCGACCTATATCCCCGCTAAATGTTGCCTACAAGATCCTATTCAGCGTACTATATGAACGTCTAAAGCCTTTTTGCAGTACACAAATGTCCAGTGAAAGTGTAAACACGGAAAGCACCATTATCTACAATATAAGGCGGTCCATGAGATATGCAGATGATGTAAATATTGCTTCCAATGTAACGTTGTAGAAGCCTTCGAAGCGATTGAAGAGCAGGCGAAACGAACTGGCCTGAAGGTAAGCGAGCAAAAAACCAAAATCCATGTTGTCAAGCAGAATCCGATCCGTCAACTTCCATTTGGGACAAAACAAGCACAAAGCAATCGACAGCTACAACTTTGGGGTAGTTAAGGAGTTTGTCCACCTCGGGGCAAACGTGCACTCCACAAACAATCCAAGGGACCCAAATCATATTCTACAAAGCCCTCATTCTGCCTTTCTCCTTTATGGAACCGAAAGCTGGACGATAAGCAGGACGGCAGAATTGATTCGGGGCTCCTTCGAAAGAAACATTTTGCAGCGGATATTCGGTCTTATTTGGAGGGGGAAGGCGAATAGAGGATAAGACACAACCGCGAACTCTATGACCTGTAGAAAGATGTTGACGTAGTTCGGAAAGCAAAGATCCGCTGACTACATTGTCTCGGCCACATCGAGCGCATGGATACTAATACTCCATCCAAAAGGGTCTTCAAATCCAAGCCTCGTGGTTCGAAAAGGAGAGGAAGACCGAATCTCCGATTTAAAGACCAATCGCGGATGCAAGGCGACTCGGTCTTGACAACTGGATGCAGTAGGTAAGTAAGTCTTCTGCTTGTGTGTACGATAGGATCTTTTCTTCTTCCGTTGGTATTTTAAGGTCATGTGGGGATTGGGATTGCTGATTACGGTAATTTTATTGGAGAATAGTTCAGCTTGATGGTGATTATCACTGGTTGAGTTTTATATTCGTTGATCTATGTGTTTCAGTCGGCAAACCATTGTATTGCCCTATCCAGATGTCGTTGAGTTCAAGCAGTTGCCCCGTCCAGATTTTCGTCGGATATCAAATGTATCATATCGTCAACAAGGGTGTTCATCATGTTTGTGTATTTTCTTGGTGTAGGAAGGTCAGCAGTGTAGAGCCCATATAATAGTGGTCTCAGCATTGATCCTTGGGGTACTTCTGCCTTCATCTCCATTAGCTTTGACTGTTGGTCTTTATATTATACAAAAAAGTGGCATTCGCTCAAGTGACTTTTGATGAATTGGTAAAAATCCGGTGGAAGTAAGTTTTGGAGTTTGTATAACGGTCCTCTGTGCCAAATTTTGTTGAATCCTTTTCTACGTCTAGAAACACTTCTATGCTGAATCATTTTCCTAGGTCAGTTGTGAGTTTGTTAACTATCGTGTAAATATGTTGAGTTAAGTTTCGCTGTCTGCATTGGCTGTAGACGATCATAAAGAAGTGATTTGTGTCGTAACTGTATATTCTGCTATTTAAAGGATGCTTGTAGCTGTGAAATGCATTTCAGTTATCATTCGAACAATATTGTGATAGTCCTCTAAGACTGGTTTTAGTTCTAGAGCGTAGTCCATTTGAGTCCAAGAAATTCTAAGTTGGTGATCGCAGCTTTAAGAGAGATTTTGGGTCATAATAATCATTCTTGACAAGCCATAAGTGACTTAGTTCAACATTAGCTAAATCAGTTCATAGGAATAAGAAATCTCTCAGGCAACATTGTGGTGAATTTTACAAGATCAAGTTAGCTCAAGAACTAAAGTCCATCGATGTCTGCAAAAGTTGGAAAAAAATCCTAACCACAAAAATCCTGCCACAGTTTATCTGTTGAAGAGAAGCTCAATAATTCAGCTTCGAGAAATGATGCGGTCGCTCAAGCGTTTTAACCGTATTTTTTTTTTTTTTTTGTGTGGAGGTATTGTACCTTGAGTCGTTAGCTTATTTCAGCAACGTTAGGAGACTTTGGCAACAGTATCGAACGGGAGATCGCCACTGCTCCGTCCGATATGTGAGGAAGACTTATGGAGAAGTTGCTCTGAAGAATTGGTCGCTGCAACGTGCTCGCTGTATTCATATGAACGAGAACGAATTCGGTCCTGAAAATTATTATGTGTACTGGGATATATTTTGGAAAGATAGCGCACTAATTCTGTGCTTTATTTAAATACCAAATTGTTATGTACTTATTAAAAACAATATTGAATTTCTTCACTTAAGCACATTAAACCGTGGGACACCTTGTGCAAACTTGGAATCTCCATCTATCATTCGCTTAATAATCACTCCAAGAAATTAAATATTTCACCAGAGAAAGAAAAGTGGTCAAAGGTGCTGATCAAATAAATTATTTTTACGGCGCACGTACCTTAGAGTGTACAACGCTTGGAGACAGATAAATTTAAACATTCGCACTCTATCCGACATATGGCAACGCAATTCTGATATGTTCAGATTACTGCTAATTATAAAATAAATAAAAAAATAATCCATTAGCTTTATACAGACAATAGGCAAAAGATTCATTAACAAAAGCAATTCTGAATGCTCTATAGGTCCACAGGTCAGTGAGTGTTCCATATCATCCCTTTTTCCACTGATGCAAGAAGTAACATTCTGGACAAAGACAATGAATATACCTTGGGAAGACGAGTTGGCAGTTGCTCTTAACTAAGGCCATGAACATACGAAGGCTGTGTGGACTGTTTAGGCTCTTCGTTTAAGGAAACATAATATTGCTATTTTCAGAAATACAATACATCTCCGTCAGTCGGTAAGTAAGTGGGCGCATACAAAATAAAAATGTTATTATATATGCACGTGTCGTAATGTCAATATTGGACCCATCTCTCTATTGGGGTGGCAGTTTCTTGGAACTGAGATGAAAGCTGTCGCCTTTTTAGATCTAACGTTCTCAGTAACATGTTGTTTGTTGTTTTCAGGAAAACCTCATTATATTTAATCAGTGGGTACCTGCTTTACTGAGACAAAGGCATTGGTTGGGTCATTATTTCTCTTTGTTTTATTATGCTGTTGACATATTGGTAAGAGGCATCTTCACACGTAAAAACTTTCCGTTTGGTAGCTTTGAAAATTAGAGACCTTCATTTGTTCCAAAGATATGCGCCACCATAAATAGATTTTTCGTCTTTGAAAACAAGGTGGAATATCGGACGATGAAATGGGCGCATAGACAATAAAGAACTCAAGGAACTCTATTTAGGCTAAGATGGGCAGGACATGTGGGTCGAATGAACAGTGGGCGATCAGTAAAACAAATAAAGGGGGGAAGATCCGAGGGAAAAAGACCGCCAGAAAGACTACGGTTTAGATTGGAGGAAAATAAGAGGATGGACCTAGAGAATATGGAATAAAACAGGCTTTCAATTCTGTGTCCCGAATAGTTTCAAAGCTAAAGTAATGATTTTGAGTACTGGAGACGCAGAATCGAAGATATTGCACAAATAGCCGTGACTCATGGTTGGGAATGATCTAAAAGCAAAGAAATTGGATGTCATAGCAGTTGAAGCTTAGACGTCGAACTGGGCTTTTTTCCACGAGGGAACTGCTGCTCCAACGGTAAGAAAAGAAGGGTTTTCCGCATTATATTGTGACCAGGGATAAAAATCGTATCCATTATGATAATCTAAAACCAAGGAAATTTCAAAAGCACACCGACAGCAAGGCCAGATATCCTGTGATCGAAGTATATTTGGTATTTCGTGGAACCAGCTTGATGTATTATATTGTGAATACTCTAACCAGGTGAAACAATCACAGAAGCTCACTACCAATCTAACGAACAACTAACACATATCGACCGATCATACTATCAAGACACGACAAAAATAAATTTTGCAAGACGACAACGCTCGGTCATGTGTTGCTCTACCTACTCCATCCGGTTTATTCCTCAGACTACGCCTTCCAACTACCACCTGTTCCTTTTACCTAGAAACAGTCAAACATAAAGAGCCAGGCATGGCCTGAGTGTGTAAATTGGTCGATTTAAGATGAGTACCTAACACAAAATGGCGTTGCGACAAGTTCCCAACACCCTTAAGTGCCGACTTAGCCCCAGCCAAAAACACTTCCCAGAAATGAAAACCTACCTCTTAGAACACCATCGTGGGGCCATAAATCCGGTAAGAGAAGCTTGCGCGTATTTTTTAGGACCTTTCGGCATCCGAGAACCAGGCCGTCGTGAAAAAGCCTTGTTGGCGCTCAAAGGATGACTTTGAAGAACTATATATATATAAGGTTGTGTAGCAATATATGAAATAAATCTATTTTTCCGAACATCTTCTTGACGCCTTTTATAAAGTCCTCCAGTTATGTGTCGAAAGATACGTACCTACTATATAAAGCACATATAGGTAACTGTTCATTTATCTCAAATTATTTAAAATATCATCAGCTCGTTATCCTTCTTGGGGACTTTAATTTGCCTAACTTAATTTGGTCATTTGACAGCGATGTTTCTAGACTTCTCCCATTTAATGTTAACCTAGATTATGAACGGGAAGTCGTTGATACTCTTCCCCAGCTAGACCTTCGCCAAATAAATAATTATTCTAATGAATTCAATAATATTCTTGACTTGGTATTCGTTGATTCCGAGCTCGACATTAGTATCAACAACTCCATGATCCCACTCTTTCGTAATTCTATTTTTCATGTACCATTATCCATGCAGTCTGAATTTTATGAATTTTTTAAACCGGGTTCCGGCGACACTTATTTTAAGTATAATTTTGCTAAGGCCAATTTCAGCAACATTTCAAATTATTTAGATAGTATGAATTGGCTAGATATTTTAAATATTTGTAATTTAGATAATTCTAAATTTGTTTACACCTAAAGTGAAGTCTGTCAAGCGCAATAAACCTATTTGGTTTAACGATAGAATCATAAATTTAAATAATAAGAAAAACAAGGCCTATAAGCGGTTCCGTAACAGAAACAACGATCCGGAACTCCTGAAGGTTTATCGGACGCTTCAAAAACAATTTGATGTTTTGAATAAGTTTCTCTACGTATGTTCTTTCTGTCGAATTTAATTGAAAGACCAATAGTAAACGCTTTTGGAGCTTCATCAGTAGCAAAAAGCAATCTAACGGCATTCCTAACTGTATGCGTCTTAATAATGTATCCTCTTTTGATCTTTCAACAATTTGTAATATGTTCGCCAACCACTTTCAGTCTGCTTATTCTTGTGGTACTACCACATCCATAGTCTCAAGGAATAACCCAATGTCCCCCCAGTTCCTAAATATCGGTAACTTAGAGTGTTCAATCCCAGAGGTTCAAAATGCTCTCTCGTTATTAAAACTAGATGTGAATCCTGGTATGGATGGCATCTCGCCAATTTTACTTCAAAAGTGCTCTGTCGCGTTTTCTGTACCTCTCTGTTTAATATTTAATTTGTCTCTCCAGTCAGGAAATTTATTTTTGAAAGATTGGAAGAGTTCCTTTTTAACCCCCATATACAAATCTGGATCTAGGCACGATGTCACTAACTATCGTCCAATCTGTAAAATTTCAACTATTCCTAAGTTATTTGAAAAACTAGTTTGTGACAAACTTACACCTCTCTTAAAGAGAGTTATCTCCCCGTCTCAGCATGGCTTCGTTGCAGGTAGATCGACTACTACCAACCTTTCAATTTTTTGTAATACTGCCCTGAATTACCTTGAGAACGGCTTACAATGTGACGTAATTTATACAGACTTTGCTAAAGCGTTTGATCGCGTTAACCACAGCACATTAATTTCAAAATTGACTAGCCTAGGATTTCACTCAAATTTGCTAAAGTGGATTCATTCTTACTTAACTGATCGTGCCCAGTATGTTCGCATTAATGACACCCTCTCCTCACCAGTTTATGTTATCTCTGGAGTACCTCAAAGTAGTCACCTGGGTCCTCTGCTCTTTCTTTTATTTATTAATGACATTCCAGATCTGTTTTTAAGTTCACAATGTCTTATGTTTGCCGATGATTTGAAGGTGTTCCGACCTATACGCTCAATACAGAACTGTATCCTTTTACAAGAGGATCTTGAACGACTTTCCATATGGTGTCATAATAATGACCTTCATCTTAATGTCTCTAAATGTCAAAGCCTTTCTTTTCATCCAAATCTCTCTCCATTTCCCTTTACGTACGTTATCCATCATACCCCCCTGTCCATTATTTCCTTCAAAAAAGATCTAGGAGTAATTTTTGGCGCAAAACTAAGCTTTTGCAAGCACATTGAGTTTTTGGTTGCCAAAGGTAATCAGATGCTAGGTTTCATACTGCGTAATTCGAAAGACTTCCAAGATCCTCATACTCTTAAATCTCTATTTTTCACATTTGTCAGATCTCATCTCGAGTACTGCATTATATTAGTATGGAGTCCATACTATGAAGTCCATTTTCTTAGAATTTAAAAGATCCAAAAGTGTTTTACCAGAGTTCGTAGATTGCCATGGAATATTGAAATGCCTTCTTACGAAACGAGCTGCAAATTATTCGGTATCTTACCTCTTTTCAGACGGAGTCAATATTATTCAATTATGTTTAATCGGGATTTGATAGAAGGTCATATCGATTGCCCTTTTCTATTATCTTTAATTGGATTTTATGTTCCTACGAGAGTTCTGAGAAATCGCTTTTCATTTTATGTACCTCATCATAGAGGTAATTATGGATTCAATGAACCTATTTCCAGATGCCTAAGGATAGCCAATAAATATAGCAATATACTCGAATTTCATCTTAGTAGGGATTCCTTTAGGAATAAATTAATTCTATTGTTAGGCTTTGGTGGTCATCTTTAATTATTTTTTATTTTTGTATTATGTAATCTAACGAGGACAGTAAATGTACTCATTTGGTTGATTGAAAATAAATAAATAAATAAAATTTTATTCTCGAGTCGGTATGGTTATTTGTTTTCGAGGTACGCGAGACGAACAAATGCGAACATACACACAGACATCTCCCGAAAAATTATGGATTTTAGTTCAAGATAAACCTGGAGATATGACAACAATTTTGAGTCGGGAAAGCCTAATAAAAACTAATTCTTTGACATTTGCTTTCCGGAAATTCGAAGACAGCTGGTTATTGAAAATGTGAATGCGAGGAATAAAAAGTCCAAGTTCCCTTTTAGCCACAGAGTACCCTATCCATGCAGAATTTAATATCTTTAATAAACTCTTTAGTGCGCCATTAGCATTCCTGTTGCCCATTTCGACCCACTAAACATGTCGCCTTCCTAAATTCCATTACCGCCACTGGGCCATCACCAATAATTTCCATTTTATCCGCAATCTTTCCCTGCTGATGGCCTTTTACCCGCCTCAATGGCACACATAATGTATGTATTTATGGGTTGTTTTTATAAAATGTATCTCTTTAATAAAAATGATAAACCCACACATTTTTCAAATAGCAGGAAAACAAGGGAGCAAACCCAGAGGGGATTAATGCCCAGCACGCGTTTCGTTTCAATCGATATCAGAACTAGGCCATATCCCCCGAACGAAGTTTCCCGCCGAAATGGTCGTCGTATAGCCCCATCGATCAGGGGTCACGTAATTTAAATCAATGATCTGTGACATCCGCAGTGTCCTCGGTGCCACCATCTCTGCACCTCGAATTGTCATCAGGACGACCCGGCATCACTACTAGCGTTCTTCTAAACGATCCCATTAGGCCTGGTTTTAATCCACCATCGATGGTGTGTCGTTTCTATCCCCAACACTCTGTGTTCTGCTCTGTCTACGAATAAACGTGGGTGCGGGTGAGGAGCGTGTGAAACTGAAACCCTCAAGGCCCATTTTACACCCATAAATCCACTGTTATTACTTTATAACCGACCCTCTAATAAAGGCATCATTCACACTCTCTGGAACCAGAATGATGGTGGCGGCAGCGACTATCCGACCATCAGATCAGTGGACCATTGAACCATTGGACCGTTGGACCATCCGAGCAGTCGGGCCACCAGAGCATCGGATCATCAACGGATTTCTCTTTTCTGCTCGTTCAGTGAAACGGGTAACCATTAGATAACGGCTATTCATGGTCCTATGACCAGCTATATGAAATGGAAACTTATGTCCTTTTTCCTCGATTGTTTTTGCTTTTCCAACACGTATATTACATACCATACATACATGTATAATACATAGGCTGTTCTCGCACATATGTGTGAAGAAATCAGCCGTCAAGTGGTGGTTAGACGAAGCGATTTTCAAAATTGTTATGATGCCTCAGAATTGCCGTTTGTTTTTTAACAGATTGCCGGCATTTCGTGTTTTTTTTTTTTGTCACTCAGTTGCAAATACAATTTAGAACTCCGGTTGGCGGGTAATGTGTCCCTGGATAGATATCCTGTGTGATAAATAGTTTGCTAAAGTTGTGCGTTGGATGGGTGGCACTGTGGCATATGCACAGAACTGTTATTAGTTTTGAAAAATTGCCTAAAATGTGGAACAAATGCTTTTGTACAATATATGTTTAGATTATTTATTTCTTACGTGATGGCCAAAGAGAAAAGGGGGAGCGAAAGGACAATAAACCATTAGGTAAGATAAATTGCGATTGTGGTTTGGAAATCATTGTTACGACCGCCAAGAGGGCTCAGCTTAACGGTTTTGTGAATTGGAATTTTCAATTTCAAGGAAAATTTTTTGCATAATTGCCTGGATAAGGTTCTCAACACATACATACATATGTAAGTGTGTTTAGGCGATCAAGTTTATTGCCTCCGTTTCTCGATTTAAAAATTTTGTCATATCTCTACGCTTCGAATCCCTCGAACTCAAACCCAACAGGGGTTTTTTTGCTTTATTTCGTCTCGCATATCGCCAGAACGAAAAATGATATCGATCTCGGATCCATTTTATTTGACGCACTATCGCATACTGGACAGTTGATGAAGTTTGCAAAAAGTTTGAATTGGCACTTTGTTATTTATAAGCAAAAAAAAACTTAAGCTGTTGTGAAATACTCCTCGTCGGGTATGTCCCGGGAACTAAAGAATCCGAAGCCAATAGTTTGGATAGAGAAGTTCCCCTCACGAACCTACAAAAAATTGTATATATGTACACCTGGTTTACCAATGATACTCTATTTGCTCAAAGGTATAACGAAAATTTCAAAATAGCTTGCAACATTTTACAAAATTGATGTTTTAGTATTAAATAGTCTGATTCGGTGAACTTTTACTTCATCCGCAAATAAATGGAAGTTGACTATAAAAGAGTGCCTGGAGCTGTGAAAGAAAATTAACGTAAGGTTGAAAAATGTATTGTTATACAAAATAGTTAATAGACCTCATAAGAAATTTTGAAAAATATAATTAATATGATATTGCTGCAAGTAAATCTTAAGGAGCTGCAAGCCTCCAAGAGTAATGGCTTGGAGTGCCATGGCTGCTAGGGGCGTTGGAAACATAACCTTAATATCTGTCGGTTTTAAAGGATAATCTTAAGCACAGGGCGCAAAAGTTGAAGTTTGGACACAAGATCATGTAAAATATAAGGTACTTAAGGTGCAAGATGTTGACCTCAAGCGGAACTCCCAATTAATACGGACTTGGTTGATTTACAACTGTCAAATATTACTAACAGACAAGATCTAAAATCCTGGAGAAGATGGTGAAAATGATGAAAAATCTTTTGAAGGAAGTCATTTTAACTAGTGGTTACCAAACATCTTTTCTTCAAAAGGTGACTTTTAATTTTTCTCGACAAATATTTATTTATTCAATAAAATTTATTTTGTCCCCTTCAAAGCAATCCCTTTCAGATATAATATATTTGCGCCAACGCTTTTATATATCCTCCAAACGCAATATTGGAAAATCTCCGACCCTTCTTGGATCTTCTTTGTTTTGGGAACTCGAAGGAGGGCAAGCCCGGTGAATACGGTGGCTGGGCTACGAATACGGTATTTATTGGTCAAAAAATTACGCACCAGCAACGATGAGTGAGCATGCACATTATCGTTATGCAACAGCCAAGAGCTTGAACTACTTATAAACATTTTCTATTGCTCAGAGGATACTCGGCAAATGCCACGGTCAATAAATCAAGTACGATAGAGCATTTAATTTTATATTTGTGTACAAAGCTTAATATAAATTCTTTGATCCATTTGATCCAAGTTAGGATATATTGCAAATGAGTGGCCATAAGGGTCGCTGTAGTGGGCATTAGGTTTCTATGAATAGAAAAGGATTTTATCTAACATTTTTCAAAACGATTGTTCAGGGTGCCTTAAAACACTCGCCCGATATTATTTTGCACAAATTTATATATTGTATATATTTTTATAAATGCCTATTTGGACTCAAGTTATTTTTTCTATTACTCTTTGAAAATTGTCAGTCAAGTGGGTGCTGCCATTAAAAATGGCCATTTGGAATTTGTAATCGTTCCGGTGAGATCTTCAGGCCTTCCACTTTTGTCAGATATTCCTTCTACAAACTGCCAGAGTCTGTGACTTGATCTGATGAACGCGTGGTTTTCACAAACCTCGAAAAAGTAGTTTGGAGCTGTCAAATCGGGCGATCTTGCCGGCCAATCGCCAAAACGAGGCATTAATCCACCCGAAAACGCATCCATCAATATGTCTATTGTCACTCAAGCTGTGTGTACCTTTTCTCCGTATTGTTGGAACCACACATCTTCCAGTCACAATTTATCAATTTGCGGCAAAAAAAACTCGTTGGTCATATTTCGTTCGCCATCTACGAGGGTAGTCCGATAAGTACTTAGTCTACAAAAGAAAAACAAACATTTTGGAGAAATGGCGATTTATTTTTCAATATAGTCTCCTTTTAGCTCGATACACTTGACCCAGCGATGCTCCAACTTCTTTAATCCGTCGAAAAATACGTTTTCTCGAGGTCTGCAAAGTAGGCCTCCGTGGCGGCGATGACCTCCTCATTCGACTGAAATTTCTGCCCGGCCAGTGACTTTTTCAAGTTTGTAAACAAAAAGAAGTCGCACGGGGCCAAATCTGGAGAATACGGTGGATGGGGCAACAGTTCGTAGCCCAATTCGACCAATTTGACCGTGGCGAGTGCGGAGGTGTGAGCCGGTACGTTATCATGGTGGAAGAGCACTTTTTTCTTCAATTTTTTTTCTACAATTCGACGTCGAATCGGCCCAATAATTTGGCATAGTACAGCCCTGTGACCGTTCAGCCTTTCTCCACGTAGTCGATGTGAATCACACCTTGTGAATCCCAGAAAACGGTGGCCATCACCTTTCCGGCCGCTGGGACAGTCTATGCCTTCTTCGGAGCACGTTCGCCGTGTGAAGTCCACTGTTTCGACTGTTCCTTGGTCTCTGGTACCAGTGGATCCATGTTTCGTCGACTGTCACGAAACGATGCAGAAACTCCTTCGGATTGCGCTTAAACAGCGGAGTAAGCAAACGCGGCACCCATCGCGCCGACAACTTTTTCATGCCAAAAATTTCATGCAGGATATGACCCACGCGATCTTTTGAAATGCCTACTGTCTCAGCTATCTCGCGCACCTTCAATCGTGGATTTTTGTCACGTTATCAATGGCTCATCAAAAACCGACGTGCGACCACGTCGAAACTCGTTAAACCAATTTTTGATGGTCGCCATCGAAGGAGAAGAGTCACCGTACACAGCATCCAAACGCTCTTTGATTTCGCTGCGCGATTTCCCTTCCAAAAACAAGAATCGAATCACCGACCGATATTGCTCTTTTTCCATTTTTCTAAAATCCGCGGACACTCCCGCTTCCATACTCGGTCGAAACAAAACTACGAGTCCGATCCGGCTGAAATTTCGACAGTGGCCGTCTACTAGAATGTACTACACGATAGTAAGTTGCTCTTGCGATACTGGCGATGAGGCTAAGTACTTATCGGACCACCCTCGTATAGTAACCATGTTGCTCACGGTGTCCTCGAAAAATCAAGTCCGACGATACTTCTGGTGTAAATGGCGCACCATGCAGTGTCTTTAGTTGGGCGTAATGGCTCTTCGTGAATAATATATGGATTCTCAATGTCTCCGAAGCTCATGCTTTACTTGCCTACATTTAGATCGAAATGGGCCTGGTAGCTCATGATCAATTTCGACAGAGATTTAGAAGAGCGTGATCATAGTTAAGATTCGATGGATGGTCTGCAGACAGTAGCCGATATACTGTTTATAATTTGAAGGTGAACATAAAGCCCTACAGGTACCCCTTCACATAGTTTGACCAGTGCTGGAATAGTTAGAGTGTATGGAATAAAGCTCAAATGTATGTTCAATTCTCAACTCGTAAGTTGAAAACTTGATAAGCTTGGTTCCATAGAAAATTGTGTCATAAGGTCCTATATTTAATATTTAGTATGATCGACCCATATGAACATTTATTCGTAAGTGCTTAGCTAAGGTGTTTTCACTCTTAAGGTTGTAAAAAAACTTATTCCTAAATAAACCTAATAAAACCAAAAAAAGAAGGCATGTGCGCCTATCAAATATGGGTTCCATAGACCATAACCCATTTATTTGAAAGCATTTTGCATTCCATAATACACGATAGCCCCCCGTTAGCGCATCCTTCCAAAGGCAGAACGATGACACTACTTTATCGGATGTGACAAAACAATTTCACGCCTTATCAGCACGTTGCATGAGTCGTCAGCTAAGGATTTTCTCATCGCCCCGCATATGGCACATGTTGCTTTGCCTCCTGTCATCCTTCCACTGCACGTCTGCTACACTCATCTTGCTATCATGTGAATATGTCTAGCTTTCGTATGTGTAGGTAGAATTATTTCCGCACGACTTGTGTCACCATTACTGCCCAGAGGTTGAGATGTGTTGGAACAGACTAACGGAAGCCGACACGGTATAAAGACGGCGGTGTCATCATTAAGCGCGCCAAAAAAAAAAAAAAAACTTGAGAAAAATGCCAGAGATTGTCCTGGCCACAACGGCAATCACCTGGCAATGATGTGGCTAAGCCACATGGTAGATGTTCCCGCATGTCAGAAAAGAATTGCATTTATTTCCCATGAGAGCCGGAGAGAATGAAAAGGAATGCGGAAGCAACACGAGGATTTATCTACTCCTCAACCGAAGTACATCGTTGTTCATGAAGTTCAAAGTTGATTTATATTTTCGCCAAGTATCCTTGACCCGGATTCTTGTCGGCGGACCTTCAACCTCAAGGGATTGACGTCAACAAAAACTTTCCACCACAACCCAGGGTATTCCTTTATAGCCGATAGTGTACACTATACCGCCTATCTTAACTCCTTTTCCTTAAGGATAATGGAAAATGTTTGTGCGGCTTTTAGGTCCTTTGGTAAACACGAAGGATTCCGATCTGATCTCTTCATGATTTCTACGAACCGATGCCGAAAGCACTTGAGAAAGCCTACACACTAAAAAGGATTCGTTTAGCATAGTGCAGAAAATGATTTATTCGTAAAAAAGGAAATGATTAAAGGATGCGTAAACAAGGTTGTTGAGGTCCACGTACTTCAATACATCCTCGATGCCACTAACCAGCGTCAGGGGAGGGCCGGGCGTATTGCTGTAGTCTCCTGTCACCATGGTTCGTAGGCAAAAACAAATTACATGTGTTTAGGGGATACGTGACTGATTTTCCGAAAAAGGACTTTGAGAGATTTTTTCTCTCCATCCTCATTTATTTTGCCCATTTTACATGTGGGTGTGTGTGTGTGTATAGGGTTTGTTTTCTTCATGTTTGCATTTTGTAGTCGAAAGGAAGGAAAATCATGAGATGGATGAACCAATCGCTTGTGCTCTTTGAGGGGCTACCAGTCGGATTGGCGAGATTCATGGCAGTCAAAAACAAGGAGCCTTTCTGACACGGAATTGTGGAAATAATTTGTTTGGAATCGTATTCGTGACTTTTGGATATGGGATTACACAACGGCTTGTACAATTCGACACCCATCGACCCATCGGTGCTTTTGACAACTGCCCCCATATTGACTCGTATAGAGCATACCTGTACACGCTGAGGAGTCAGGGTTTTTCTTTGTTTTCATATTCTCTATTGAGAATGGGGCGAACGACCATCAAAGAATGTACCTTAATAGTGGAGAGTTGACCTGTCTGAAGCACTGGCAATCAATCAAATAGAATCAATGGGAAGAATGTCAGGTTAATCCAGTCCATGTCTTGAGTAATTGGAAACTTGCATTTGGCAGTCGATATTTTTTTTTGTGTTTTTTGGTCGTTTGTTCTTCGATGTTAGACGAAGGATACTCGTTTCACTCTTTAATTAAAATGGCGATTTGAAGTGAGGAATCTGTCTTTGGAGATCGAGAACAAATAAAAAAATTAGAGAAAAAAGGTGACGGAGGGATCTAATGGTTGATGGGAGGATGACAAATGGCGATGGATTCAATGTCAAATTGTGAAGGGCTCTCGACGGGATAGAATATTGCAAATACGGGTAGATTGTACAAATATACAGTTTTATCTTGTTTTTCATGTTCTTCAACAGGATGTCAAGGAGAACAATTTGATTTACTTTCCAGTGAATGAAATTTACGGAGGAACATATAATTGAGTTCTTTTTCAATTTAAGAACTGAAGACCTACTTTTTTCATGTGAAATACTTGACTCAGATAGGCACTGAAGCTTTTAACATGACACATTATGGGTAGAACTGGTAAATGCGACAGAAATTTTTCAGTGGGTATAGGAGGCTCGGAGGAGGAAAAGATAAGCCTATATTGGGCTGTACTTCAGCAAAAACAAGGCCAAAGATTCCACGCGGAATTGCGCACTCGAATCGGAGGGGTTTTTTCATCTGCCTTGAAGTTCATGATTTTGTGACTTATAGTAGGACCGACATGATAAGGTACCATGATTTTCTAAAGAGGGCTCTACTCCTAATTGCCTCTTGGGCCGAGAGAAATAGTAATTGGCAAAGTTGATTAATATCTGATGAGTTCCTTTTTTCTGTCAGAATCGCCTTTAGGTTATTATGTGCATCCTTTTTGGATGTGAGTATTAATTTCATCTCCGTCTAAATGCCTGCAAGGGCTCTATTAATGTCTCATTACATTCTTCCATTCACGTTAAGGTTGTTCGTATATACAAGCAATTATACAGAATACGTCATACTTCACAACCGAGTGAGACGTGATCCTAAAACTTTTTTGACATCGAATTTCCTGTTTTGTTAACGATTTTGATAGAGCAGCGAGAGTTCTTGATCGTCATCCTGCACAAGAAATGTCAAAGTAAACGTCGCTTTATATAATTCGTACCTATGTAAATGGCAAAAGCTGTTAGCAAAGGAGTGTTTCCGGTATTAAGGGTTGACACAGTGAACAGCAGTAACAGTACTAGTTCGTTGCTGTTTTGGCTAAGTTGCGATTCTCTAAGTTGAGGAATGGATCTTATATTTCATTTTGCAAAAAATGATTTTTGATTCCTTATCATATATTTGAGACTTCATTTTATTAGGTGTGTTAGAAAGTAAAGAAAAAGGAAAATTTCATATTATTGGGGATAGCATTAGTCTGATTCAATTAAGTGCTTGACAAATCGGATGTTAATGTGCAGCTAAGGTTCGTATGTTGCTTGAAATTATCAGCAATTTATCAAATTCAATTTGTTCACGGACTAAAATCTTTTAGAGTTGGAATTTATCGTTCCTAGAGGTCTATCGTTTGTCAATCTTGTTCTGGTATAGCATGTCTTGCGAACACAAAGTTTGACATTAACCCAGATTCATTTTATTCGACGCGTAAATATGTGGGCAAGAATTGATTAAGTTTTCCTTGATTTTATATCAAAGATGCTGCAAGCTCGACCTGTCGGGGCGTCTAATCTTCAAGGAACCAAACAGGAATTTGGTACCTTGGGCAGACTAGCTGTAACGAGTTTTGTGCGCCGTCCCATACGAGGAGTGATCCAAAAGTAGTAATAATCGGTTATTTCCAGTCCGCATAAAAATGCAAAAAACAAATTAAAACAAGTATCTCTGCTTGAAAAAAACTTTCTATTAAAGACAAACGTATACAGCTACTTGATGAAAATATTGGTGAACTCTGTTCCTTCGTTTTCCACAGTAGCACGCTAGCCCAAGGAGTTCAACCTGCGCTCTGATGATAAGTTTTTTTAAGAACAAATATTTTCTCTGCTTAAATATTTATTTATTTTAAATATTATTATTAATATAATTAATATTAATATAATTATTATAAGGTATAGTTTAAGTTGTCCTGTTTATATCAGAGTGTCCCTATAAGGCCAGTAAGGTATGTATTTATAAATTTGTCTAGATATTTAAACTAGTTTTAATCATCTCTGTCTAGCGTGTAAAATAGTTTTAAAAAATTAATAATAAAAATGAAAAGAAAAAGTTTAAACTGGACAGAACATCCATTGAAGATACATATCGCCAAGAACGCCCACCTACGTCCTTCATTGAAAATAACGTGGAAAAACGCTCGAAAATATTGTGTTGGCAGAAGTGACCGTCAGGCACTCGTATGCAGCACTAAAAGAATACTTGCGAGCGAAATGTATTGGAAAGAATCTCAGGCCGTTGGGTACCGAGATTGTTAACCTATAGCTGCCATTCAAGAAACGAGATCCAAACTGCTCGAACACCAAACACCAACTGCCAGATCTACCACTTTTCTCGGCCAAAGAAAGACATTCGAAGCAAGAAATTGGAAGATGATAGTGAAATTATGGCCGCTGTTGAGAGGTTTTGGGAGGGTCCAAATAAAGATCTTTTTCTAAAAGAGTCTTGGGCTTGGAAAAAAAGATTGACTAAATCTATTGACTTGCCAGGAGACTATGTAGAAAAATAAATTTTTTTTTTTAGCAACGTGTTTTACTTTTATTTTCATTACCTTTGGATCTCCCCACGTATATTGGTTTTTATGAGACGCCCGGACTCACTAGTTGTGTCAGCACAGCGACGACGTTCTTCTACCCTTCTGAGGTATGTATAACGTTCGGGAGACCTTTTCATAGAGGCGCCACAGCTACTTTGTTCTGTCGCATGGACAGTAGATGATCAGTTCGATCTAGGTTCTAAATCGAGGCTAAGCACGCCTAGGTTAAATGACGGCTCAAAACCCGAGCTGTCATACGCCTAGGATAGACCAGGCTTTTCTACATTAAAACCCTAGTCGAAGTTCTATTTTTCGCATATTTACTAAGGGCAGCAGATAATAATAACAATCATCTGGACTCTTTTGTGTTAGAACCCGAGTCTAAGAACCAATCTTTATCATTATCCACTCCTCGTTTCGCTAATCTTAATGTTAGTTATGATGATTATCCTCTGCCACATACTCGTAAGCCTTGCTTTACTTCTCGCTTCAGTGTAACGTCCCCTAAGGCTCGTTTGGCAATGATTTATTGAATTAATGTTCAGGAGCCCCACTTATAACTACTTATTATTATTAGTATTTCTTGCCAATTCGCACTCTCGGAAGAAGTTTCGGAAGATGCTATCCTCGTTGCTAACCCCTTACCACCCTCCCTTCCATGTTTCGCTATTCTTAACACTATGTAACTACATACATCAAATGAAATTATTTTTCATTGTTTACTTTTCCCTTTGACTCTATCGTTTTTTTCTTCTTGGTGCGAACTAAGAGTGCCTATCTACCCAATTGTTTCGCTTCTTTTATAGGGTTTAGTTGAACGATGGTGTAAATGGCACTTTTCCTATCGTCATTAATATTTCTCTTGTTTGTGGGAATGTCAACGGTTGTGACAGCTATAGCTGTTGGACTTTGTTCCCTTCGTCCTATGTTTTGTTTACGAGCTTGCGATATTATTTAACAAAGAGCATTTAGTTTCTTTATTTTAAAATCGTAATTTTTATTCTCTACGCTGACCCTCACTTTCACCGTAACGTTCGAAGACTTCAATCCCTGGAAAATACTGCAGGGATCAAGCGAACACGATAACAGACTATGTGGAAGGACGTTCGCCGGATCCTTCGGGATAAAAAACGACAATGGCAAGGCAAAAAGTTTTTTAAGCTTCCAATGTAAGGAGGGATAAACGCTGCATGAAAAGGATACCAAGCCAGATCAGCATTTCATTCAATTGCCTAATGTACATGGAGAAAAAGCTGCATTGGAAACCATGTTATCAACACAGCAGAAATTCAGCTAGAACTACCAACCATCGAGGAAGTAAAGGAAACTATCCATCGGCTTAAGAATAACGTCGCTTTAATACCATAATTAATAAAACGTGTGGAAGAGAAATTAACAGAGGAGTTACATGGGCTCGTCGTAACTATCTGGAATAATGAAACTATATCTGAGGAATGGAAAAACTTGTTCATCATGTACATACGTATTTAAGGTGACCGAACGCAATGCAGTGTTGTTACAATTTGTGGTTCAATATTCTCTCAGAGAGACTGTTATCCTAAGAAATTGATCGCAGAATACCAGCATGGCTTCAAGGGCAACTTTCCGCGACCAGATTTTCACTATAAAATAAATTAAAGTTCCGCGAAACGGTCCACCGGCTTCGTAGATTTTAGGAAGGCGTATAAACCTAACGAAAACTTTCTAGCCTTTCCTGAAAACTGGACCTTATTTGAACATAGTGAGGACATGATTAAATGAGATATAGAAAGGCGGAGTGAAAGAAATAAATGAAGTAAAAATATATGTCTACTTACAGGAAATAGATTTCGTGTCTTTGAAAATAAGGTTTTCAAGAGAACCTCTAGTGGGAAACAGGACGAAGAAACAGCCGACTGGAGGAAACTACATAATCCAGAACTCGAGGATCTCTACTTAGCCCCAAGCATTGACTGAGAAATTAAATCGCGAAGATGGGTGAGACACGTAGGACGAATGGACAGTGTACAGAAGGTCAAACGGAAAAGCTGAAGGAAAAACACCGCCAGGAAGGCAACGCTGTAGATGAGAGGACAATATGTGGACGGACATAAAAAAGATGGAACAGAACAACGAAACATTGAAGAAACATTCACAGGGAGGCTTGACAAGGGGATGTCAACGAGGCTCTGAAATATAATACTTCTACAAAAATACATTTCTCTCACACAGTCGCACCCAACAATTCATTTCTGGCCCGCAATACAGCTGTCTGATTCCTCTTCTGCAGGCTAAAAGTCTGATTTTGTAGCCTTGGCTTGTTAGTGTTTCCCTTTGGCAATACTTTCGACCTAAATTTCTTCATTATTATCATCTCATCTCTTCTTGTGCTTTTTCTCCTTGTCATTTTGGTACGATTAGTAGTACGGATAGTTTTCATCGTCTGTGTAATCTATCTTTATGAACCCTATTCTTCCCTGTGCATATTTCCCCGCATTGGCCCGAATAGTGATTTTGGGTGAGCGATGTTTTTAGCCCTACTATGTCAGAGGCAGCTCCTCAAAAGTATCGAACATCAAAGATGAGAAAGCCTACATCTGTTAACATACCAACATACTGTCCCCTACAGTATGTCCATAACGTATGAGAATGAGTTCATGAGTGCATGAGTCCCATATGAGTCCATAAAAATCGTTGTTGATACGGTCGTCTATATTAGGTTTACATTCCGGGGTAAAGTTCCAATAAGACACTCATTATTCTATAACAAGCCATTCGACCTACTCTATCGCCTATAACCGACGCGAGTTGACTGATTACTTAGACTTAAAATTTTCTTCGTAGCCCTTAATAAAACCTTAAAAGCCTTGAGCTGTTCCCAATAGTCTTCTGGTTTGCAGCCTTCAATCTACGTTTTGAACAGAGACCATACGACTATAATCCTGCGACGTAGTGATGCTTTCAATTCTTGTCTATAATTTAGCTTTAACTTTGTTGCGAACTCTAGACTTCATATAGAAGGTTAATGTTTAATCTGTTCCGACGTCAACCAATCCAATATACTGACTAGTCGCGACCTATAAGGGAAACGAAAGGTTTTTGATTCTAACTCCATTACAAAATCATGAACTTCGAAACCAATTTGAAATATTAGTTGCACAGAAGCCTCACTTTCCAAAAGCGATTCCTCCAACACTCAAACACACTCTCTTCATCTTATTCGAGCTCTCCCGCAATCCAATGAAATTTCTGTTTCATATTTCACACTATCCTAACAAACTTGGTTAAACTTACCAACTACTTAGGATTCCCATCCTATCACCTCCCGCACCGTCTCCAGGCTAAGTGTACTGTACCATTACAGAACGAATACATGTCGCCAATCTCGGAATATATTAACCACACCGTCGCTGCCGCCTGGCGCAACAAATAATTTCTGAAAACAATCAAGCAAACCATGCGACTGTTTCGAGCCTCTATCCGCAAATCTAGTTAAAAATGTATCTACCACTGTACGGGCTGCTTTTACGATCCCTCGTAACCCGTCCACGTAAGGGTTATAGAGATACAGGCAAAAGCTGCTGACTATCTGAATAGTTTTCAATTAGAGTTGACACCTTGAGTTCAGAAATTCTGTAAATTTAGTCGGTTGAACAATGCTCCGAGATATAATATCGTACATTCCGGAGGATTGGAGGTTTTAACACAATTCCACACCACACAGGATGCCCTACTATCGCTGTCCGCAAATTGAGTGGGCGCTTCTTCTTTTCGACTGTCATTTAATTTACATAGCAAATTAGTCGGCCCAGATACTTTCATGAGGCAGAAGATACAAGTACTCGAATGCGGAATGTACGGTTTTCGTTCCCAAAACGGCGGTTAAGCTATCGACCTGACTGCAGCAGAGATGAAAGATATGCCAGGGAAAAGAGAATGACCATGTTGACTATGATAATTGTGGCATCAGAGATGAGTTGCTTCATCACTTTACGAATAACAACGAAAGTCTGTATCAGCAGTCATGTGCACGAATAATACATATTTTCATTCCTGGAAATGAGACGGAGCGAGTCTTCCATGAAGGATAAGCCTTGGCTCTCCCTAGGAATTACTTTCAATAACATTACGAGTATATAGCACTTCTTTATCTAAAGGTCTGACGTTACATTCAATCTGGTTAGGGGGTGTACGTTTTTTTTGTTTTTTATTCCCCCCCATGTCGCGGCCGTCGTCGGATGTCGGATAAAGGAACAAGAAAATGGAGGTTAAAAATACATCGCGGATGTTCGTTCCCAAACCAAAACCGAGAGCTACATGTACACACAATCTTTGTCCCAAGGGTCAACCTCTCGTACTTGGTGTTTTTGTGAGCCGCGAATAGAACCGATAGAAGTGGGACCGTATTCCGGTCGATCCCACTCTTGTTCTACAAGTAGAACAATGGAAACAACAGGGACGAGATAGCGCTTCAAAGAATTTGTTCTTGTTCTTACGTATTTTCGTACTTAAAAAAAAAAAACAAAAGGAAAAAGGAAAACCCGTCGAAATAAGTTGCGAAACGTTATTTTTCATTTCGGGGATTTCCCTTTGTTCTTCGTGCTTCTCTCGGTCGTTTTTTGGAATCCTGTTTTTGTGTCTTCGTGCCTCATTCCTCCCACCCTTTCGCTGTCTTGCTTCTGGGTCTCCTTTTTATCGGTACGCTCTTAGCCAAAGTATATTTGTAACACATTTCATTTATTTAGCTTAGTCCTTCCTAGAACAAGGGGAGACGAATGAAAGAACAAAAAAAAAAAAAACAACGGGAATGTGAAAATCAGGGAGGAAAATTCCGAACTGGCATGTATACCAAGGCGTGGCGGCGGAACTGCTCAGTTTGAAATATGAGTGAATTTTTTTCTCTTTCAGCTTTGCGTCTTCATAAAGCATGTGCCAAATTAGGTTTTTTCTCCATTCGTACTGGCCATGATTGGAGGACATGGGATGGCACTCACACAGGCCCTTGCTTTGATGTTTTTGAGACAATATACAAGCGGGGGCTGTTTCGGGAGGATGGCGCGGTGTTTTGGTTACTGTGGAAATTAGACAGACCAAATTTGGGAGGGCTGTCGACAGCTCACTGAGAGCGGGTTCCTGGACTCGGGACTAACCTTTATTTTTCAGTTGTTTTCCCTGGAAAAGACGTTCATCCGGTTGTTTTTTGTTTGGTTGGTTATCAATAACTTTCTCTGGAATTATGACAGTTTATTTGTCTGCTCATGGCAACGTACAGGTAGCTACTTAGATGCCACGTAAATTCTAACTAAATATTTCAGCTTTCAAGGAACTTCATCCTTTATGCAATAAATAGAATTAGTTTTCTCGGCAACATTTTAACGAGGGCTTAAAGAGCAAAAAATTGGGACCTAACAATGATCTGTGCTTAGTAAGGGTTCGTTATTTAAGATTTCCTGGAAATATCCACAACATTTTCTAATTAACTTTACGGCGACGTCAGTAATGTCAGAATCGGGGGCTGTCTTTGTAACTAAGTAGTAGTTCAAGTTTTGAAGTCCATAACTTGAACTCATAATATTGTCGTTGTAGATATCAGCATGGTTAGCATGACGATACATAAATTAGCTTTCACATCGAATCACTGCTGTGCCAGGCCAAACAGGAGTCAGAAGGATTGTTCTATAATATGAATGAACCAGGGAGGGTTCGAAATATAGTTTAGGAACTTATCCTTCAAGTTTAAAAACAATGGACATTTCTGACATTTTGTTGCCTTAATATAACACAATTTAAGGCATTTCTCTCCATGAGCATAAGAAATTTTGCGGAAAATCATTATTGTGATCGCCGAAGAATGGAAATGTTAAATATGATGCAGAATCTCGAGCTTCGTATCTTAACCCATATAGGCTCTCAGAGGCATGCTTCAAGACCTCAAATCTCCCTAAGAGGCTTTTTAGCTGATAACGGCTCGTTGAATAATCGAGATGCTAAATATTCCATTACTTACGCCGAAGCTAACACATCATTACTTAACGCCTCATAACAATCCGCATCAAAGCTAATTTCTAGAACATCAGCTTAATATGTGTTCGCACCCCGCCCGAAGAAAAGGGCGATCGACTCATGGATGACTTTTACGATCTTCTAGACAGAACCTATGTATGCCCGATGTCTCAGCTACGATACAAAAATAGTAGTAGGAAATTTTAATGCGAAACTGGGCAAAGAGGACATATTTGATTCGATCACGGGGAAGTATAGCCTACACGACACCACTTCCGAAATCGAACACCGGCTACTTGTTTTCCCGGCGGGATGTGATCTCCTTCTAGCAAGCACGCGATTTCCTCATCTCAACATCCATAAAGGTGGCGACCTCATCAGCTAGTTTTCAACCAGATTGATCACGTTTCGATCGACGCCAGAACTCCTCCAGCATCCTAGATGTACGAACCTTCCAAGGAGTCAACATCGACTAGGATCACTGCCTTGTTGTAGCCAAGGTACGAATAGGGATATTAAGGATGCTACGGAGTCGAGCAAGACAACAAGAGTTGAGCTACAGTCGCAGGAGATCTCTCAATCTCTCACAAAGTCCGATGACACCAGCACAATCCACAGAACAACAGTGGGACGAGAGACGCTGTATCTGATATGTTGGGCTTTCAACCGCTGCCAGTTAGAAACCCTAGGTTTGACGAGCAATGTGAACAAACCCATACAGCAAAGCAAACAGCCTACAAGGCCATGCTACATAGATGGACGAGAGCCGCTTGTGAGCTCTACGAGCAGAAAAGGTTGGATGCGCACACGCTTTTAAGGAAGAAAAAAAGAGAGCACGAAAAACGTAAGATCGACGAGATGGACAGATGCTACTGCAGAAATGACGCTCGTAAGTCTGACAAAAAAGTAAAATTAACATGTCGGGGCTATAACCAGAAACATTTTGTAGGGATTAAGATGGACAACTAGTAGTAGAGTCACAGTCGATGTTGAGAATATCTTTAGATTGTATAACGGCGAGGATAGATCTGATACCTCTATTCGCAACGGACGAAGATACGCTAGAGATTTCCGTCCACCCGACTAGATGGGATTAAGCATGTTATATCGAAGCTTAAAACTAATAAAACACGGGCGCAGACGTCTTGTCTGCCGAGCTATTTAAAGCGGCTGGAAATGAGTTGGTAGCGCATGCTACTTGGTAGCTCATCTGTAAAATATGGTCGGAGGAAAGCATGCCTGACGAATGGAATCTCAGCATTGTTTGCCCGGTCCATAAGAAAGGAGACCCCTATAACTGCGCCAATTATAGGGGAATATTCACACACGGCACACCACCTCTTTGTCGATTTTAAAGCCACATATGACAGTGTGCATAGGGATGGGCTATACCGAGCCACGACTAGTTTTAAAATCCCTGCCAAACTCGTTCGATGATAATAGAGAATTCTCGCTTCTCTATTAAGGTCGGCAGCGAACTAACTGAAGGCTCTGATGATAAAAAAGAATTGGGATAAAGTGATGTTCTTTCATATAACATTATCAACATAGTGCTTTAAAATATCATACGAGACTCACTGACCAACAAAAGAGGTACGATCAAGTCTGCGCAATTGCTTGTGTACGCAATTGGGCGAATACAGGGATACGTCAATCGCGGCTAAAATAGATCTTTCATCTGTCATCCAAAAAAGACGCACAACACCGACGTCTTGACCAGACCGTCACAATTGGTCACGCTGCTTCTTTGGATTTAAGAGATAATTGGGAAGAAGAGCTCTCTTTTGAATAAACAGGGCAGCGCGTCCTCCTTTACGGCCCAGCGGCCTGGATCTTCACGAAAACGGACAAGGTTGCCCTTCGTCGCTTCGAATGGAAATTTCTGCTTTCAGCATACGGTCCCGTTTGTATGAACGGAGAGTTAAGGAGAAGATACAACGACGAATTGTACGGGCTCTACAGCAACATCGGCTTAGTGACGTCTTCGGATCCAATGTTTCATATGACTAGAGGGACGACGTAGCAGAGGACGACCGAATTTAAGGTTGCGCACACAGGTGGAAGGAGATCTTGACCAACGGGGATTGCGGCATTGGAAACAATTGGCAAAAGATCGTGCCGGCTGATGAAGCCTGTAGGTTGAAACCCAAGTTCACAACGGATTGTAGCGCCACCTTATAGGAACAAATTATGACGAATTTCGATTTTTCGATGCTTCAAAGCTTCCCCCTACTGAGCCTCATTAGTCGCCTTTCAGCATTGAAGAGTAGGTCCCTTTCACCTATGGGCTTGGCTTAATGAAAGAAGTTTCGGCTCTAGTCCTCCAAAGGCATCCAAATCGTTGATGGAGCCTAGTTGTGTAAAATGGTAGGATATCGGCGGCCAATTGAAAGGTCTACTTCGAAAAACCACACGACCAGAAAAGATGCTACCCAATAGCCATTACTCTATCAACCGTGTCATTAGGCGGACTTGCTAAAAATGATAGCCTAAGGACAACAACAGGTTCAAAAATCCCACCAAACTGTCCTTCATTGGGGATGAAGGAGTTTTTTCAGTGTTACTCTTGGCTTTTCGAGGCCCCATTCGCGTCCCATACAAATGTGAATGACTCTCATGTGTTTCATCATTTTCTTCAATCAGTTCCAGCAATTAGTCAGTAAAAGTATGGCGTTGAGCATGGTTTTGTGTGAACTTGACCTTTCAACCAAATTGCTGTGATCGTCTCGAGGGTTTCCAGACACAAACGACGGCAATATTTTTAGCTAATCTATACCGAATCGGAATATCATCACCTTGTCTGTGACACTAGCTTACTGTAGCTAATGATGTCGAAAAGCAGAATGAGCCTTTTGAAACGCTTCTAAGATACGTATTTGCACCATTTCAACAGCTTGTATTAATCCAGCTTAAGTAGTTAGTCTTTAGTCTTTCTAGTCTTTACTTACCAAAAGTCATTGAAATAATAGTTGAATGTTGACAGATAAATAATGGCGCGTGATTTGAGATGACAATTATTGTTTGATGACA
The DNA here is from genome assembly GCA_958301585.1 of Merodon equestris. NCBI lineage: Eukaryota > Metazoa > Arthropoda > Insecta > Diptera > Syrphidae > Merodon > Merodon equestris. The sequence goes on from OY284415.1 coordinate 8,351,105, forward strand.
ACTGATAGCTCACCAAATTATAAAATTCCTGTTACTTCCTGAACACGACTTGTAAAATGTTAGGGCTTGTATCAATAATATAGAGATGTTGTGACTTAGCAGGTTGAGTTCTAGGTTATGATAAGGTCTAATTATTAAGGTCATATTTCATTGAATCTGACCTACCTCATTCGGACTACCCTGCTTACCATGGACGAACATCACACCTTTTATTAATTGTCCGCCAAGAAAGACTGAGAATTGACACTGCAATAACTGCAATAAAAAAGGCGCTCAGTTCAAAGGCTATAAATCAAGCAACGCCAAAAAAAACATTTAGTCTGAACAAAATATCAAATTAACTTTAATATCTATCAGCCCTAAATTTTTAATTTAGTTCACACGCAACATGACTGGCCTAAGGACTTAATACCTTACTGCGATTCCCCGGACTTTGGCAGCGATTATGTAAACGCAAACACATAAAATCGCATCCTGCTCATAAATAACTTAAAACACTCATTAGGTTCTATTGATATTTTATAGCTGGCAATTCCGTATCCGTATCCGCAGTCAAGCTTACTTCCGTTCGTTCGTCCAGTCTTCCATGGCACAAAATCGCTTTCGACCGTTTGGATGTGTTTATTGATTTCATTCTCCTGCCGCTGTGCCTGGAATACCACACAAGCTCGGGAGCAACAACAACAAGTCGAAGTAAATAAGGCAAATCCTTCGTTCTCGCTTGGCTACACAAACCGATGATCGGCCGGCGGCCAACTGATTTCAGTCATTTGCCAGGATTCTAAATGAACCTTTTTTCCTTTTTTTTCATTCCTTTTCGTTTTGTTTTTTAATCAACCGCTTACTTATTATTTCCCTACTTAACTTAATCCGGGATAATAAACATCACGGATGGTGTGGTGTGGTTCCATGGTGCGATCGGCATATCCCGGCGGTGCGAGCTCGGAGCGAAGGCGCGTATATTGCCGTAATATTTTGCTGCTGTTGTTGTATCGTTAAATAAACAACCGACAATCCCAGGCGGTCGTATGCCGATGGCAGCATAAGTGGGTGGTGTCCCGGGGCTGCCAAGGATACATGTGTACAGAGGGGAGTAGGTGCTACTGGCGCGTATATTTAATACGAGTACAAGGACTTGATTTTGATTACAGTTCTTTGGTATATCCTGTGTGTTACTTGCAGCAAAGTATGCCGCATGAATGGCTCGTGCGTTGATGGGGTATACGACTACCACAAATAGCATTCGTGGATGGGAACTATATAGGGGCGTCAAGCACATTCACCCGAGACCAGCACTAGCGTGGAGGTTCGGGAAACGAAATGAAATACATCCGTCACTATTATCCGATGGGAATTGGTTTGTTTTTGTAGCTGCCAGGAATACAGGAGGAGAGCCTGGTGAAAGGCGGTCGGATGCAAAACATACTACACATGGTCGCATTTCACCAAAACGACATTGTCGCTCGGAATGTTTTGCATCCGATAGATGCTCCACGAAAAAGGTGCCTCTAGAGACGCTACGCAGGAGTGAGGAGTAAGGTTTCAGAGTTCGGCGGCGGAAGTTTTACCACAATCAGCGGAATTTTGTTGGAGCGAATGAGAAATAAATTGTTTCCTCATATTGTTGTTACTGTTCCGTGGCAATTATTCTTTGATTTATGAAATGGGGACGCTTGATGCACGCAATCGGGGACAGAATAACAATTGTTGTAATAGAGTACACGAATGAAACGAGACTCCTGACATACATAGTTAGGCGGCAGATACACAATTCTAGCAAGGAAACGAGGACGGAAAACTGAGTTTTGTAAAACTCTGAATACCCCACAGTGCGGTTGAATCTCATTTCCACTTAAGTGGATATTAATTAGTTAAATCCTTAATTAAAAACGAAATTTTGTTGTTTTGAGTACTATTCAAAACGGCTTAAGGGTGCTAGCGAGAATCTGGGGGAACGACAATAATATATCGTGCACAAGGGAACCGTTTTGCTCAAATGCGATTTTGGGCCATAGATTACGAATGTGGATGCAAAATGGTGCATGCGTCTCCTACTATTTATTTACAAATCCATGTGAGTCTATGCACTAAACCTTCTTCAAACTACATTGTTCTCTAATTACAAAAGCAAGGAAATGGATTAATTTAAATGTCAAACGCCAATTTCCTGGCATTTTTAAAACGCTCTTTGTATTGTAATTAAATTTCCCCTTCTTCCAGATCTTGTTCGGCATTTTTACGTGAATTTTATAAGCCAATATTGAAAATCCTCAACTCTGTGTGCCTTTTTTAATTTGCAAATTCATTATGGCTTCACGGGAAAGTAATTTAAATTAAAGTGTATTTGCCTAGGCGATTGATTAAACATTACAAAATGGTTTCGAAATAACATTCTTGGATCGTGGAAAAAAACAACTGTAGACCTGCTTCCCTGATTCTACACTAAGCTTAATGTAAAAGCAAAAGCAGGCTTATTGTCCAATTGCCGGTCAACTGGAAGGCGAATGCTCCGAGTTCAAGGACTCACCGTCCTGTAGCTCAAAAGATAATCAGAAAGATAACAAGACGGGTGGAATGAAGTTTACCTTTTTCGTGCTGCAAAAACCACTTGGTCGCGTCTTTCGAAATATTCCGGCCGCTTTTCGGTCATTGCACGGCCCAAGACCATTACTTATAGTCGGAAGTGATCTATGATGATGGTTTTCTTCGGTTTGAGCAGCTCCTAGACCACACTCATCTGATCTCATCAAATATATTTATCTTCGCCGTCTTAGCGTAGAATCAACATTGCCAGCGACAATTCAATGCAAAAGTCTCTTTCGTTTAGAGTAGTTGCTTACAGGTGAATAAAAGAACACCTCTCGACGTCCCCTGGTTTTATTTTGTATTTAATTGGCCACGCGGATAAAAAATTGCAATGACAAAGGAAAAAGTTAGCTAAAACTCAGGAAAATGAACGACGAAAAACACGAGAACAATGAATGCAGCGATGAACGCTGTACGAAAAGGATACCAGACCATAGTAGGATTTATATGAAGCGATAATGGCGAGCACGTCTTGGGCAACGAAAGAGTTGCATTCCAATTGAGGATTTCGATGAGCGGAAATTCGGACAGAATGGCCAATCATCGAAGAAAAAAAGAAGCAATCCATCGAGTAGAGGATCCAGGAGTCGACGTACGAATGATGAAAGGAATTAACAGACAATTTACATGGGTTCATTATAACTATATGAAACAATGAAAAAATCCCAGAGGAATTGAAAAAACTCTGTCATAATTCTCGTATTCGAAGAAGGTGTAACTACCGAGGAATATCACTGCTTGATAGTTGTTACAGAGTGTTGCCAAATATTCTCTTAAAGAGGTTGACATCATACGCTAAGGAAATAATTGGAGACTGCCAGTGTGGTTTCAGGAGCTACCATGTGACGCTTGACCAGGTTTTTACTATACGTTAGCTGTTAAAAACGCAGTATGACGAAACCGTCCACCAACTATTCGTAGATTTTGAAAAGGCATACTCGTATGAATCTATAAACCGAAAAGGTGGTGAAACTGATACAAGTATGCATAAAAGGGAACTAAGAGTTAAAGTATGAAACGCCTTATCTGAAGCATTCGTGATAGCAAGGAGGCGCCTTGTCACCACTTTTAATTTGATGCTGCAATACGCTATAATCCCTTCAGTAAAATGATTTGCCAATCATTCCCTTTCGGAAGAAAGTAAGGAGACAGTTAAATGAAACTCAGAAAGTCTAATTATACCAGTAAAGTAGGTAGGTTTACAAGTAAATGAAGAGAAGACCAAATACTCGTATATTCATCCACCTACTTGGCTCGATTCAAATCTCGCAAATGACGGTACTCCAAAAATGTTTTGAAAATGTGAACGGTTCCAAATAAATATCTGAGAACGATATTGACTGTTAAAAACGACATAAATAAGAGAATGGTGGAAAGTAGGATTAAGAAACAGGCGAACGGAATAAACTATACAGTCAAGAATTTGATCAAATTAATTCAGCTCCAAGTATAAAATCGCGAAGGCTAATATGGACAGGACATATAGAACAAATGGACAGTGGACACACAATTAACAAAATAATGAATGGAAAGCGGAGAGGAAAAGACTACCAGGAATGCCTCGTCGTGAGGATAATATAAGTATGGACCTAGAAGAGATGGAACAACACAGCGAAACATGAAAGGAACACGAAGGGTTATCAACGAGACGTAAACTTCCCAGTTTCCGGCCGGTAATAATAAAGATAATATTAATTTAATTTGTATTTTTGTATTGTTTTTGCATCATTCCCATGGCTTTTGCATGTTTTCCTACCTTTGGCAAGTCAACTCCCAACGATACAAACAATTTTGGAAGTTTCATGTTTGGTATGGGTCGAGCAATTCCTCCAATTCATCATCTTCGAACTTTTTCGGCTGTCCTAGTCATAAATGCCCAATTAACACGACTTTTAAAATATACAAACCATTTACGATACGTTTGCTTAGCGAGAGTATGCTCATAATAAACTTCCACTAGAAATATGATGGCCTTTCGTAGGCATCCCCAGCCGTCTTCGTATTAAAACACGAGTAATGAGGTATAATTGCGCCCAAAAACGATTTATCCTGAATAAAAGCCGACACATTCAACAAAATGCAAATTGTTATTAGCCACACTCTAACCAGATGACATACCAGTATACTAAGACCGACATTTAATGACAGAAAGGACATCTCTGATTAAACGCTACGAATTAATTCTAACTCCAAATATTTTAGTCTAAAATAGACTCGGAATTTAGTAAATGAGAAAGTCACTTTTTTATAAAATTTCAATTTTAAATTTTTATTTCATATTTTTCCTTAGTTTTTGGCTTGAAATAAGTCGAAGTAAGCCTGTTAGGCATTGTGTGGTTAGCTGATCCGAATTCTTGTATTAAGGTTGTGATACTCCCATAATTGACTCATTGGGATTTTCAGCCATTTTCTCTGCTAAGCTGAACTTGCTGAACGAACATTTCATGATGTGGTTAGAGTTTTCACATCGTCAACCTGCCTGAGGCGTTCAACTTTATCGATTAATTTCACTGTAGCTGTATGAGAAAGTACTGGATAATGACTCAAAGCAGTACAAACTTTCTTTATCTTTCCGTGATATTTTCACCGTTTTTCTAGTTAATTTTCACTATCTTCGCAAGGTGCGTGAATTTGTGCCAAACGTATTTAATAACCTTCTGGATCTCGCTCATTTAAGGTCGTCGCGCTAGTACTTGAAAGTCGATAGTTCAATGATATCAAATGATACCTCCTATTGGACAGCCCTATATTTATCGTGACGTCCGATATTTAGCTTTGATTACTTTTCCCTTATGATGTCCGTGATATGATAGTTGATACGTTTCTTCGAAGTAAGAACTGATTTGGCTTTAATTATGACCATACTAATAGTACATTTTTTAGCTCAAGGATTAATTTTCCAGCAGCTGTTTATCTTAAGGGTAAAGTAATCTGCTAACTTTAAATAGGCCTTGGTAGTTCTAGAACTTGAACAATTTTAATACATTTATACCACCCACAGGAACAGGTCGAGCAGCACTTTTAGCTGCTCAGTGACGAAAAGGTAATTGAGGTTATCAGGCTTGTAATTAAAACAACAAATTCATAATAGGGTTAGTCTTCTGAAGTAGTGAGCTAAGCGGTCACAAGGCTGAATTATTTAATCTTCTTCTTCTTCTTCTTCTTTTCCTTTTTCCGGCGTTGTTATGGTCAGAAGTGTAGGACCTTCCCACTTAACACTTAACTTAACACATTCCTACTGGTCCGCTTGTGGGGTCCGCCGGTTTGACCTCAGAAAGTAGCGGCAGTCTTACCGGTTTGGGATTACTTCATCGCTGAGGCCAATCAATTGCTGGTGTTTTTGCATTTATTTGCACCAATTGTTTTTCGGCCTGCCTTTTTTGCGTGTTGAAATTGGAATGTTGATTGATAACGCCTTTTGGACGGGGTTCAAAGTATCTCTCCTTTGAACATGGCAATATCAACTGAGTCGGTTGCGCTCTATCTTTCTTGTGATGGTTTCTTTTACGTGGAGGCTTCCTCGGATCTTTGAACTTTTAATTCTGTCACGCTTTGTTACTCCCGCTGTCATGCGAAGCATCTTCATCTCAGCTACCGTTAATTTGCTCTCATACTTTTTGTGCATTGTCCAGCATTGTGAATCGTATGTGAGCGCCGGACGTACAACTGAAGTGTAGAGCCTTCCTTTCAGCTAAGGGGGCATTTTTCGATCACAGAAGATGGCGGAGTTTTCCCGCCACTTCATCTACCCTACGCTTACGTGATGGTTGATGTCGTCATCACAAGCTGCTTCTTTATTAATCATAGATCCCAGATATTTAAACTTTTCACACTTGGGAAGCACTCTTCCATTCAAGTAAATGTCTGGAATAGGCTGATGAGGGTCAGAGAATGGGCAGCACAGATACTCTGTCTTCTTTGAACTAATACGATACCGGTGTCCCTCAAAAATGTCCACCCCACAAGTGCTCGTTGTAGGGACGCCTGATCATCACTTATAATGGCTCCGTCGTCAACAAAGAATAGCTGGTGCACATTGTGGTCCGTCACTTTTCCTTCAAGCAAACAATCAAGGACTGCTATAAAGAGCAGTGGGCTGAGGACGCTCCCTTGGTGTACACCGACTTTGATTGCGAACTCTTCGGTGACTCCTGCGGTGCATCTTACTCTTGTCGTTGCTCTCTTGTACATGTCCATGATCACTCGCACGTAGGTTTCTGGAACTCCTTTTTGTGTTAGCGCTACCCATAGAAGATCTCTTGGTTGCCGGTCAAAAGCCTTCTCGAAATCAACCAACACCATATGCAAGTCCTTTGAAGAATCACGATGCTTCTCCATCATGACCCTTATACTTTGGATTGCATCTGTCGTTGATTTACCCGAGACAAACCCGCACTGGTCATCAGATAGTCGTATTATTTTCCGCAGTCGGCTATCTAATACCCGTTCAACGATCTTCATGGTGTGCGACATCAGCTTGACAGAACGGTAGTTATCACAATTTCGCGTATCACCCTTTCCTTTGTGCAAAGGAAGAAGATAGCTTTCCCACCATTGATTAGGCATAGTGTCGCCTCTCATAAGTTTGGAGATAAGAACCATGAGCCATCTAGACCCGATGTCTCCCATCTTTTTCCAGAACTCAGAGGGTATCCTGTCCGGCCCAACAGCTTTTCTTTTCTTGGAGTTTTTAACCGCGTACCGAACTTCTTCGACTGTGATGTCGGATATTTCGGCATAATTCGGGGCGGCTCTTGGAAAGTACACTCGGGGAAACTGTTCGTTCAGAAGTTCCTCGCAATACTGTCGCCATCTGTGGAGAATTTTTTCGTCTTTCACAAGGAGTTGGCCTTCAGCATTGTTAATAAACTTTGGGAAACGTATCTCCTGAGCATTTCTTCTTTTCTGGGCGGCTATCTTAAAGATATTTGCTCCTTTGTTCAAATTGCTTTGTCGAAGCTCTTGGGTAGCCTGGTTCCTGTCAGACGCGGAAGACGATATTTCTTCTAACTCCTGATAGAGGCCTTCCATGTTTTTCGCTTTGAATTCGGCGCACTTTTTCTTCGCGATACCTATATATACCTTTTCACGGCGAGCTTTTTCCTCTCTATTAGTAGAAGAGCACTTTGACCAAGCTTGGAAATCCGGCTTTCTGACTGTACTCTGTAGCATACTTTGACACTGAGCAGACTTTTGATCTTCTAAGAAAGTCATGCAACACTGCGGAAAGGTGACTTTTCTACGAAAGCAATATTGAGCTTTGCCGAGTTCATGGTGATGTTTTAAAATTAAAAAAGAAAATTTTAAAAAAATTACCATTTGCAAAAAGTGCTACTAAAAATAAGAAAGTAAAGTGGGACAGCAGGATGGTTTTAGGAGGTTTGCTCCTGATAAGCTTAAGTGGAGCAAATTTTGATAAGATTCGATTTAAGTTAAGTTTAAAAAAAGAAAAGACAAATAAACATTTCTTCGTTATGTTATACTACTTCTTCTGGCTTAAATATGTCGATGTAAGTGTAAGTAACATCGTCGTTTACATCCCTGGCGACCTAATTATGCTGCTTAATAAATCTAATCAAACGACCTTCAGATCCTAATCAAACCCATCGGTTTTTACATTTGCCATTAGTCCTGCTCCTAATGAGATTCGAGAAAAGACGAATTTATTAACAGGACGAATTACGATTCCCCGCATACATCTACCATTTAATCATTCCAATAAGCTCAATTAATTTCTCTACGATTCGCCCATTTGCAAGTCAATCAGTCATTCCATACCACTTGCGCGGTCTTACAGGGAACTGTTCAGTACCAGCTGCCTGTATCAAATGGGCAAAGCTTGCAAAATATTTCCGTCGATTGTTCGGACTCAGTTAAGCATAAAGGTCGCATAGACGAATTTGAAACGGAAAATTAATGAAAAATCATCTCCAGCGCCCATGCGGTCCGGTCACCCTCTGTCGAATTAGCACATGATACCAGACTGTTCGACTGTATCTGATGGTTTCAGTGCCTGAATTCAACGTCATTATTTGTGTTTCATTAATACTCATTAGGCTGAAGCCTTACCCATGCCGCATTGGCGACGGCATCCTGACCCCCCATTCGACTCCTTAGTCTAAATTCACTCACTGGAGTTGGCTCATTTATTCCGTATACTTGCAATTAATCATTTTTTACTCCTTTCTCCCACTCGTTCGAATAGTCATCTTCCGCCGTTTCCGGCAGCGGCTGGATGGAAGCAGGATAAGAGAACGGAAGAGATATCTTTTCGGGAGGATAACATTTTTGTCAGCTTACATAACTGCAAATAATAAATTACATCTTGAACAAAACAGCCAACTGAAGTTGAGAGGATACGGTGGGGGGAGAAAGCATAGAGGATAAAGGAGCAAATGTACAAATCAATAATCGGAGGAGCAGTGGAATATATCATCGAGGACCAAGTTGTGACGGAGAAAGAGGGCTATGAAGTGGGATGAGCACCAGGAGGTGGTGTGTTCCATTAATTGTGGGAGCAGTAGATCCAACAGGATCCAAGTGTATCAAGCAAGTGGCGCTTATGAGTCGGGAAAGTTTCTTCCTCCGCTTCACTGGCGTATCCTGTTCTTAGTTTTTTTTTATTCCCTCGGTTTCGGGGATAATGCCTTCTTCTGACTTATGTGCATTTTATGTACGAACGAATAACATTCCTTTCTGAACTCGTGCGCTTCAGGTTCCTGTGTCCGTGTTTTTGTTTATTTACTGGTGTGTTATGGCTCCATCATCGTTCGACCGGTGGGTGGTGCTGACCGGATGACGGGGTGAGAATGAAAATTGATACTCAGTCATAACAAAAGAGAGAATAATGGTGGACAGCAAATCCCACAAAGACTTTGATGACTATGTCGATGACGATGACGCCGTTGATGTTGGGAATACAAAAGGCGACGAGGACGTTTGTAGTGGGAGAAACGACGCAGTAATCGTAATAATAACAATTAATGCAGTCAAATTTTTTTGATGATCATAGTGATGACGGTGCTTTGGTTTGCTTTTGTTTTTCTATGGCCCGAGGATGAGAAGGACTCTGATGCTTGTGAACGGAAATTGAATAAGTTTTTTAGTGCTTGCCTTTAGCTTACGGATGATTCGATTCTTTCTTCTGCGTCATCATTGGAAGGAGTCAAGAGCAGATTTGCGGTAGATGAGGAGAAGGTAATTTGTGGATGTGTGGAAGTTATTGGCGATGGCCGGAGGTGGGTGAAAGGAATTTGTCCCGACTAAGACGTGAAAGGATGTGTGGATTAAATATCTATAAGAATTCCATTTGTAAAGCATTTGGATTGGCGTGTGCAACCGTGAATGTAAATGGATTATGGCAGGGTGGGACTGGAGATTTATTTATTTCCCGCATTACCAACGAATGGCTGACTATGTTGAGGTCATGACATTTTATGACTCTGAAAAAATATAATGGAGAGCCACTCTAAAGGATAGAATTCCCTTAAAGTATTATAAAATATTTTTATGATTTTCTTTCTAATATATGCCGATTTAAGAGATATACCGGAATCCATGCTTGGGCATTTCCGTTATCTGTGATAAAAGAGAGGGGAAAGGTTTAGCATTAACATTTCTAACGTGCCTGATTAACATTGATTAACTTCCTATTTGGCGAATGTGTCTTATGGCTTAGTCGCTCGATGATGGTTACGATTAGCAATCCAGGTCCGATAGGATAATCTGAGATGAAAGCATAAGCCCAGCGGAGAAAAGGACTGCTAAGAGTAATCATGTTGCTATTAAAGATAGTTACACATCAGCCTGCATTGAAATCAAAGGGTCATCCAATTAGAAGTGTTACTTTAAATGATATGCCATTTTTGAACTGTTAAAATTCATGTATAATTGCATTGACTTTTGATGGACAGGGACTTAGGTTATTCAACATGAGTAGATATATACATATATGCAAAGTGTTAAAGAGTGAAAATTCATTATAAAAATAGTCCAAATGTGGTAAACAATTCTAAACTTCTCGCACAACTATAGGAAATTTAATCGATAAAGTTGACAATTTAACATAGGACAGACGCAAGGTCTTCAACTAGTCATTTTTGAAGTCAGCTGTAAGCCCATCGTACCCGCAACGCGTTTTACATAAAGAATTCAATTTCCATGCTTAAAAAGTCCAGTTGACCTTTTTGAAGATAGCCGACCACCCACAATGCCGTTCTTTCGCTAGTTGATGTATTAGAAATGAATGAACCAGGTTTTTAATTTGTTTAAAAATTCTAATTAATTATAATTTAAGTTTATGATAAACTGAAAAGAGTATTATATGACACTTCATGTTGGATGATACTAGGGAAGGACAAGCGATAGGGTTTTACTAAACACTGCCTGCTGGTTATTAAGAATTGAATTTTAACTTCGCTTTGTTCAATAGCAACTTTGGACCCTTTGGCCGATGAAAATCCAAAATCCAGCAGTGCAATCATGAAGCTCGTATGCGGTTCTCAAGAAAAAGGAAAAAAGCTTATGGTGTTTTTCAACTGCTTAAACCGGGTGAAACCATTCCTAGGAATAGCTATCGTCAACAGGTAACAAAATGATACGACCATTGAAGCAATACTACAAGACGATGGTTGCAGCACGGATTTTCATTCATAATAAAGATTATTTTCATTGAATTTATTCTTCTTCTTCTTCTTCTTCTTCTTTTTCTTTTTCCGGCGTTGTTATGGTCAGAAGTGTAGGACCATAACCTTCCCACTTAACTGCATTCCTACTGGTCCGCTTGTGGGGTCCGCCGGTTTGACCTCAGAAAGTAGCGGCAGGCTTCCCGGTTTGGGATTACTTCATCGCTGAGGCCAATCAAATGCTGGTGTTTTTGCATTTGTTTGCACCAATTGTTTTTCGGCCTGCCTTTTTTTGTGACACTGACATGCTCCAGATTTTTTTTGGTTGATCTTACTTTTACAACACCGGTGATCTCCAGTCGTGTCAACCCACTGATTTGTATGTACACTTGTGGGGCAGTTTAATGGTGGTATATGTGTCCCTAGGCTCACATTGGTGTTTTCTAAATTGCCTAGATGTGATTTTTGTTTACCTTTGTTTTAGTCGCCTTTTACGACAAGCGAGAGGTATCGCTGCAGGGATATTCTTAACCCGTCCCTGCACGGAAGATTTTCATTGAATTTATTAATGACAAGAAATATCGAAAAAAGGAACAACAGACAACATCAAACGCCAGAGAATAGGATGGAGATTAACATGACACGAAATGTATTCAAGAAGTAAGAACACTTTGATATTTTCAGGTACTATGTACATTTCCCAACATATCTGACAAAAATGTACACATGGCTTGCCAAGCCGGTTGCTTAGTTTGGAGCTGGCTCTTAAAGAGAATACGAGCAAATTGGCGTTACTGTTGATAATTTATTTGTTTGCGAAATAATAATGGAATAGTGCAGTTTTCGTTAGGGAAACCGCGATCAAAAACATCAGTAAAGGATTAGGCACCAAAAACGGAAAAATGTTACATATACGGCCCGTAGTGCCCGTATCGGCAGCATCTCGCTGCTTAGATTTGCGAAATAGAATTTGCATGATGCCACAAAGTGAAATAAAGTGCGTTTGCTAAAGTCATTCAAGTAAAGCCAGAGTTTACGAATTGATAAGTGTTTTGTATGAGTCTGTGAAGATGTTGACACGTGTCCTGGATGACTCAGTATATCAATCAAGTTTAAGGACTCCTCTTAAGCCCCAAGGTTTCTACAAACAATTTGCCACATTTTCGACAATGTTCCTTATTTGAACTAATCCTATTCCATTTGAAACCGTTTTCAATTCGCTAATTTGGTTCACCAACTCTGAAAGACCTCGCAAAGCTCCATTCGAATAGATTCTCCAGAACGGAAACAGAATTCTTTCACACAAATTCAAAAGAAAAAAACGCTTAAGCTACAACATCCTTATTGCATCCTTTTGAAATGTTCGCAGCGAATTACTGCAGCTACGACTTCAAAAGCACTTCGAAGAGCAAAAGGTTTTGCTAACTACGTTAGCCCGGCTGCCACGCAATGAAACCGCAATTATTAGTCGAAATGATTTCCAGCTGTTCATAACCGGGTGGTTGCAAACGAATAGGTTTCGACGGATGTACGTACATACATATGTATCTTGTTTTAGCATCTACAAAATGAAACTTTTTGAGAACTCAAACACAGCCATGCTTCTTAACTGTTAAATGGAAACTTGTGCGTAAAGGTTGACATTAACGAGCAAAACCATAACGACGAGGATGACGACTCCTCAACTCTGCAACTCCGCCCTTTCGAGTCGTTCGACTGGCGTGAATGGTTCTTTCTTCGTCGGACACTTTTTCACTTCGCTGCATTTGACGACAGCTTACAATCCTGTCGCCAAAATTCGTGTATTAAACGTACAAAACTGAGGCGGGGGAAGGGAAAGGGAAGGCAAAGTTGAAGGAATGAAAGGCTTTAACGCACCGATGAAAGGGCATCCACGAATGTCTAAGTGGTTCTTATAAATAAATTTCCAGATACTCTACTTGTATTTGTTCGGGAACTTTTCGAACATCAATTGGATACAGTTCCGTCTCTCGTACTTTGCCTTTTCAACAAAATCGTTGTTGCCGCCATCAGTCTCAATAAACCCAAAATAGGTTTTGCAAACTTTCATCCAATCCCTTTGTTGGATGCGAGGGAAATTTCAATGTCCTCATGCGTTCCTGTCTCCTTTGCCATGCTACGAAGGTAAGTTTCATATGTACTCGTTGCCACTCCGTTCGTTTTGCTCTGCACTCGAATTTGAGCGAAAACATTTTTGAAAATTGTTCAAACATGCGTTTTGACGAAACTTTGCCATGTACGCCGTCATGGGATCATGTTTGTGTCTGGATGTGTATGGAAATTTCTTTTGCACGGGAACAGGTTAGAATGTGAGAATATGAGCTCTGAGCTTGTTACTTGTTTTCAAGCTGAAAAAGGATACTCTAGCGACTATGTATACAGACACGGTAGGTACGCTAGTATCTGTGAGGAAGGATTCTATAGAACGTTCAAATTAGAGATGATTTACCGACTAGGCGACTAGGGGTCTATGTGGTCGTATGTATGTGTGTCCCAGTCAGACGGAGTAGTTATGAAATATGAGATGAAACTTTCACACTGAGATACTGAAATTGTTTTCGGCAAAAAGGAAACGATTTGAATTTGCATGTACCTTATTACAGGGCAGAGCAAGTTTCGACAAAATTTGGCCCAAACGAGATGGACCAGAGCTATATGCAGATGGATATGTTTGAATATTTGGGTATTAACAATGGAGTAAATGCCACTAGGAGATGGATGGATGCAGGTGTGAGTAGGTGTTATAGGCTGCTCCTGCCACTTATTATATTAGGTGTAGGGATGTTACGGATGATGCTGGACGAAAAATGTTTCGAGCTAAGAGTTGGAGCAGAAAAGTTATGAGAAACCTAAATTTAGTTTGGTAAACACACTTCTATCCCGAAAACAAAGTTGCTCCAGGACTTTTCCGGATATACTCGTGCGTGTTATAAGGTATAGTGTGCGAACAAGTGAATGTAGAAATAGCAGTTCTGTCGAGGGAATATGGCTGCCGCTTATGGCCTTGATTCCTTCGAGATAAATTTAGATTTAAATTACAACAGCATTTGGTGTGAGTTAATCCAACGATCCTTATTAGCCATGCCACTAGCTAAATATGGAATAAGCTTTTAAGAAGTATAAATAACAAAATGCAAAGGGGGAATTGAATTTCGTTACCAAACGAGTGTGATCCATGTCGAAAGTTTGATTTTTGTTATCATGCCTTGAACGATGATGGCTATTATATTTACATATATAGTATTGTATATTAATATCAATAATGTGATGTAGCAGTATTTTGGCCAGTGACAAGACCAAGCATGATGAAGTATGGGCATGTGGGGCTAAACGAATAAATGGCGTCAACATTAGCAACTGCTCCGTGCAATCTACTTTTACAACTACAAAATACAGCAAAGCGAAAAAATACCCCATGCTACTGGTGAAACGATGAAATACAAATATTTAGGATACATTGCCTTAAAGTTTGATACAAAGTTTAATTGAACAAAGAGCTAGCCGATTTCTAATAACATGGATATGTTAAGGCAGCCGGAATGAGAGTAAACGGTAGGCATTCAAAAGGAACAATATCAGATGCCTCAAATATATGGTAAAACTGACAACTAATGTGGAGCACCTGTTTTCCGAAAAGCCGAATATCCCAGCCAATGGGTGAAATACAGAAAACCCCCAATAGAAGACAAAAACGAGCCTGAACCCGATGGAGTTCCTAACAAATACTGAAAGCTGCAGTATAAAACAAACAGGACATTTTCATCGCATCTTTGCTAAAATTTAAAGGACATATTTCCAGGACCGTGAGAGGAAAGTAATACTTCTGAGATAAATCATCCGCAGAGCCACCATAGTATCGCCCATATTTCTGTCTGACACGAATAATATTAGCATTATCAAACCATACGTACGGTTTCAGCGCTGGGGGCCCAAAGGACACTGTGCAGCGTTGACACTATATAGAAAAATGCATTTAACTTCATTCGCAAGGAAGAAAACGTTTTACTATCTGCTCAAGGTGGTCGCAAATTGCTTCCTAAGAGAAATTTGAGATGTAATACTCGTACATAAGAAAGGTTCGTGCTGGGTCCCATCCTATTTAACTTTATGTACGACGGCGTCCTGCGGCTAAGGCTTCAGTAAGAAGTCCATGTCATCTGTTCCGCAGTCGATATAGCTATTGTAACCGTAAAGTACATTCAAATAGTCGAGTCGGTTACGAAGGCTGCATTGCCTAAATAAAGATTGGTTTGAATCTACGGACCACTACTAAGGCCGTTATTATAACGAGTTGACGGTTACCTGACAATAGCGGACGAAACCGCATTTATTATTGCTGTGATGACACCAGTTGGGCTCATGGTGAAATTCGATACCATTAAATCCAAATAGGCCTATACCCTGCTTCCATCAATTGATGATTGGTTTAACCGAGGGCAAGAAAACTGCAATGCTGTTCCTCTCTGGATACCGTGGTTATTACATATTTCAGAAATATACATATGTACATATGTATATACCGATGTCATGAAAATTCCCCATCTTGCCCTAAGCGTCCAAACCAGATGATATACATCTTCGTCAGTGGACGCTTCACTCTGCTAAGCCTATCTTAACTAATTAAATGAATAGTGTAATGGGAGAATACGGGATATGTATGCAATAGAAAGAAAGATTCCAGGTGAACCACAGAGAGCTGAGAGTACAAGCAGAGTAGTAAAAGCAGCAAAAGCATTGGAGCTTCTGTGGCTAAGGGCCTCATAACATTGTTTTATGTAAAAAAAATTGAATCGAAAAATCAACAATCGTATTACATCCTGTTCATAGCAGACAAAGCAACCGGTTTTATTACCTTTGCATATACATACATATAAAGAGTGATTTTTTTTTTAAGGGTATACAAATTCAATATGAAAAAAAAACTTGAAGCTAATTCTAATGTCTATGATATTAACATTATTTAATAGATAATTTTATGCCATTAGTGCTACAAAATATGATTTTGTGCATATGCGTGCAACAGCTACGTCGAATGAAACGCAATCGTGAAGTCCAATTTTCGACAACTAGGGCCGTATATCAGCAATATATCAGCAATAGCACGCCGAATGTTTACTTTCAAATCGTCTAACGTTTCTGGTTTATCGGCATAGACTAGTGACTTCACATACCCTAAGGCAAGTAATCTAAAGATATGAGATTACAGGATCGTGGAGGCCTGTTCACAGGTCCATCACGCGAAATTATGCGCACAGCGAATGTTCTCCGTCGTGGCGGTTTGCGCCATCTTGCTGAAACCAAAGTTCTGTCACGTCAATCCCACTCAACTGAGGACCGAAAAAGTAAAAAATCATATTTCTATAGCCCTTTCCATTGACGGTAACATTCTGGCCGCCATCGTCCTTAAAGAAATATGGCCCGACGATTCCATTAGCCCATAAAGCACACCAAACAGTAAGTTTCAATGGTTGAATGCGGCTCCTGGGTTTTCTTCACTCTAAATTCGGTAGTTTTGTTTGTTTACATATGCATTTAACCAAAAATGGGCCTCATTGGAGAACAAAATTTTGAGTGGAAAATGCGTATCAAGCTGAATCAAGTTTTTGGCCCATTCACCGAACCTACGGCGCATATAATAGTCACGGGGTTTTAACTCTTGCACAAGCTTATAAGTCCACAAAGTGAATGGGTATAGCTCCACAACGGTAATAACTTCTTCCCTTCGCACTGTTTGTCGTCGTCCACTACGTACGCGGTGCGAAAAGGATTCATCGTGTCCCGAATAACTTGCTCGGATGTACGATTATGTCGACCGTATAATGGACGTAGTGCACGATAAGTTTGGCGAAACCTCTAAAAAAATACCCTTTATATGTTTACCATCATATTCCAGGCTTGTTCATTCATATGTTGAATAGGAAAAACGAGTGAATCAACTAAACCGACCTGTGAAAATAATGATATTTCCTTTGGACTTAAGGTCGTTTCGTATTTTTACAAAGTAAAAATTTGACGTAAGTCTTGTCCTTACGGCTCACTATCTAAACTCTTATCACCTAAAGCACTCCTCCTACCACAAATTTGGATTTGATTACAATAGTCATAAAAAAATTGTGGCTCAACAGCAAGGTTATATCACAGAATAAATAGTATACAGAAGTTGCATCTCATACAAAGCAAATTTTGTTCTAGGGTTCCAATATTGGCACCCTATTGAACAGAGAGTACAAGCATGAGAACATGCAAGAGAGTATAAAAAAAATTGAGAAGCTGGTGCGAGCGAAAGAGAGTAGCATGTGCGTTTTCGGTGGTTTTGTTTTTACGAGAGCAAAGCAGCTTACGATGTGTATGCAAGTGTGTGTGCGTGTGTATGCATTGATAGCTTCTTCTATCGTAAGCTTGCATGGTGTTGTATTGCTTCTCTTGTTTTCGATTGTGTGGATTGGATTCGAAATCACTTGGGAATTGTACTTTCATGCGAATGGTTGTGTTTTCCTGCGCTTATATATCGACTCCATTTTTACTTTGTATTTTGATATTTAACTCTATTTTTGATTTTGAATTGTTGCTTTTATAATTGTTGACAACTTTGCATACGATTTGGATTATTCTTTGGACTTATTATTATATATTGATTGTTGAGGGGTTGTCATACGATTTTGAATAGGAAAAATGGATTCTGTACCGGCTGTTGGTAAAATTTTTCAAAAGTCCGGCATTCGATGCTGCATAAAAACATGCGGTAAATCTAGGCGATATGGTGAAAAGATAAGAATGTTTAAGTTTCCTCCCTATGACTCAGCTTTGGGTTAAATTTGGCGAGAAAAATGTAATATTCCAACAAAAGATTACACAAAAAAATTGTTGATTTGCGCCAATCACTTCTCAAGTTCTGACATTGGTAAAAAAAAGTTGAAATTCGTAGCTGTTCCGGTATTTAACTTAGAAGTTATTGAGGAAGATTACAAGTCGTTGGAGCTTGATTGTCCAGCTAAAAAGAAGCGAACAAGTGACTCCGTAGATGGATGTTGTAATGACTGTGAAAAATATCTGAAATCAGCTAATTTTTACAGAAAAAAATATTACGACATGGTAGCAAAATGTAAAAATCTCCAAAGCCGCAAACAAATAGCAACAAAATCAAGCGTATTTCAAACCATCGACTCTTTTCTTGAAACAAAATTTTGTCAACACCACGTGCATTCACGACGTTGGATAGCAACACAATACACACACACACATAAACATTTTAAGATTGCTCTCTCGTTGATTCTCTCTGATCGTGGCTGCTCTCTGGTTGTTACTCTCTGATCATGCTTGTTCTCTCGTTGCTTGATCTTCCCTTCAGTTGTTCCGCCCGCACCATAAAGTGAAAAATCATCGCAGGCCGAGATGCGACTTCTGTATACTATTTATTCTGTGCTATTGGTTTCCGAAAATGAAGGAGAAAATAAGACAGTACTTCAAGAGTTGCCTCAAGTGTATCTATTTTTCTCCTGAGTCTGGAAAACTTCAAGGTAATCTCCACTCAATACCTAAGGGAGATATTCCTTTTGATAGCCTATACGTTGACCACTTTGGCCGCTTGGCGAATTCACGCTCCCAGAAAAAGTATATTTTCTTGGTTATCGATGGTTTTACAAAGTTTATTAAATTGTACCCAGTAAAGAGGTGATAGCTTGTCTAAATTTATATTTCGAAAACTATTCCAGGCCAAATAGAATAGTTTCGGATCGTGGTTCATCCTTTACATTTAAAGAATTTTCCGAATTTCTAAGCAAAAGTAATGTTGAACATACAAAAGTTGCAACACATTCTCCCCAGTCGAATGGGCAAATCGAGCGGATCAACCGAATTCTTGTTCCAATGTTGGCGAAAGAATGCGAAGCTCAGTCAACTGTGGAATGGGACAAGCATATAGCCAAGATAGAGTATACTCTTAATAATACTTTGAGTAGGAGTACAGGTTTTACACCCAGCATGCTTTTGTTTGGTAGGAATCAAAAAGGGGTACTTTGCGATAAGATTATGGAGTTTTTAACTAACACAATAGAAGATAAAAGAGCGGACATAGATAGCATAAGAGCCGAAGCCGTAAGAAATATCGAAAAGAATCAGATATACTACGATAAACGGCATAAGCAGCCACTAACTTATAAAAAGGTTGATTATGTTATGATAAAAAATGTAGTAACAACTCCTGGTGTTAACAAAAAACTATTCGCGAGATACAGAGGTCCTTATGAGGTAAAAGAAGTCCTTCCTAATGATCGTTACGTCATCGCCGATATCGATGGTCTACAATTGACGCGAATGGCATATAAAGGTGTATCATCGCCAGCTAATATGAGGCCATATAGGTGTGAAGAGCTTGATACAAATCAAGGTGGCGATCCTCAGAACAATACAAATATATAATGCAAATTTGAATTTTCTATTTTCATATTTTCATTTTGTGGACTTAAACCCAAACCATTTTTGTGAAGGATAATCGGAAATAAACGGAGAAGCTTACCATGTATAAGTATACGAGTACTATTATTCATTTGCTGAATTCTTGATACTACTAAAATATAATTTTTTTTTTCACTACATACACATACAGGGTGTCCCACGAGCAGTATGTCAAAAAGCTAGAGCGTGTAGGTCTGGCCAAGACAAAAATTAAAAATCAACAGTGATGGTGATGATGGTGGTGATGGTGGTGACAACAAAAATCATCACCATCATCACCATCACCACCATCACCACCATCATCACCATCATCACCATCACCACCATCACCACCATCATCACCATCATCACCATCATCACCATCATCACCATCATCACCATCATCACCATCATCACCATCAACACCATCATCACCATCATCACCATCACCACCATCATCACCATCACCACCATCATCACCATCATCACCATCTTCACCATCATCACCATCATCACCGTCATCACCATCATCACCATCATCACCATCATCACTATCATCACCATCACCACCATCATCACCATCATCACCATCATCACCATCATCACAATCATCACCATCACCACCATCACCACCATCACCACCATCACCACCATCACCACCATCATCACCATCACCACCATCACCACCATCATCATAACCATCATCACCATCATCACCATCATCACCATCATCACCATCAACACCATCATCACCATCATCACCATCACCACCATCATCACCATCATCACCATCATCACCATCATCACCATCATCACCATCTTCACCATCATCACCATCATCACCGTCATCGCCATCATCACCATCATCACCATCATCACCATCATCACCATCGTCACCCTCATCACCATCATCACCCTCATCACCATCATCATCATAATCGAAATCATCATCATAATCGCCATCATCACCATCCTCACCATCATCACCATCATCACCACCATGGTAATCGAAATCATCATCATAATCGCCATCCTCACCATCATCACCATCATCACCATCATCACCATCATCAAACACCATCATCACCATCATCACCATCATCACCATCTTCACCATCCTCAACGTCATCGCCATCATCATCATCATCACCATCATCACCATCATCACCATCGTCACCCTCATCACCATCATCACCCTCATCACCATCATCATCATAATCGAAACCATCATCATAATCGCCATCATCACCATCCTCACCATCATCACCATCATCACCACCATCACCATCATCACCATTTTCGCCATCATCACCATCATCACCGTCATCACCATCATCACCATCATCACCATCATCACCATCATCACCATCATCACCATCATCACCATCATCACCACCATCACCACCATCACCACCATCATCACCATCATCACCATCACCACCATCACCACCATCATCACCATCATCACCATCATCACCATCATCACCATCATCACCATCAACACCATCATCACCATCATCACCATCACCACCATCATCACCATCATCACCATCATCACCATCATCACCATCTTCACCATCATCACCATCATCACCGTCATCACCATCATCACCATCATCACCATCATCACCATCATCACCACCATCACCACCATCACCACCATCATCACCATCACCACCATCACCACCATCATCACCATCATCACCATCATCACCATCATCACCATCATCACCATCAACACCATCATCACCATCACCACCATCACCACCATCATCACCACCATCACCATCATCACCATCTTCGCCATCATCACCATCATTACCATCATCACCATCATCACCATCATCACCATCATCACCATCATCACCATCATCACCATCATCACCATCATCACCATCATCACCATCATCACCATCATCACCATCATCACCATCATCACCATCATCACCATCATCACCATCATCACCATCACCACCATCATCACCATCATCACCATCTTCACCATCCTCAACGTCATCACCATCATCACCATCATCACCATCATCACCATCATCACCATCATCACCATCATCACCATCATCACCATCATCACCATCATCACCATCATCACCCTCATCACCATCATCACCCTCATCACCATCATCATCATAATCGAAATCATCATCATAATCGCCATCATCACCATCCTCACCATCATCACCATCATCACCACCATCACCATCATCACCATCTTCGCCATCATCACCATCATTACCATCATCACCATCATCACCATCATCACCATCATCACCATCATCACCATCATCACCATCATCACCATCATCACCATCATCACCATCATCACCATCATCACCATCATCACCATCATCACCATCATCACCATCATCACCATCATCACCATCACCACCATCATCACCATCATCACCATCATCACCATCATCACCATCTTCACCATCATCACCATCATCACCGTCATCACCATTTTTTTTTTTTTTTTTTTTTTTTTTTTTTTTTTTATTTTATTTATTTATTTTCAATGATTTATACAATCCATTATATCTTTTACATTCATTAGTATCTGCAAAGCTTTATGAGCTTGTCTGCAGAAGATTAATTACAAAATATGTACATATTAAAGTTTATCTTAAGTTCCATCATCATCACCATCATCACCATCATCACCATCATCACCATCATCACCATCACCACCATCACCACCATCATCATAACCATCATCACCATCATCACCATCATCACCATCACCACCATCATCACCATCATCACCATCATCACCATCTTCACCATCATCACCATCCTCAACGTCATCGCCATCATCACCATCATCACCATCGTCACCCTCATCACCATCATCACCATCATCACCCTCATCACCATCATCACCATCATCACCATCATCACCATCATCACCATCATCGCCACATCATCACCATCATCACCATCATCACCATCATCACCATCATCACCATCATCACCATCATCACCATCATCACCATCATCGCCATCATCAAAATCTTCACCATCATCACCATCATCACCATCATCACCATCATCACCATCATCACCATCATCACCATCATCACCATCATCACCATCATCACCATCACCACCATCACCACCATCACCACCATCATCATAACCATCACCACCATCATCACCATCATCACCATCATCACCATCATCACCATCTTCACCATCATCACCATCATCACCGTCATCACCATCATCACCGTCATCGCTATCGTGATCGTCACCCTCATCACCATCGTCACCCTCATCACCATCATCACCATCTTCGCCATCATCACCATCATTACCATCATCACCATCATCACCATCATCACCATCATCACCATCTTCACCATCATCACCATCCTCAACGTCATCGCCATCATCACCCTCATCACCATCATCATCATAATCGAAATCATCATCATAATCGCCATCATCACCATCCTCACCATCATCACCATCATCACCATCATCACCATCATCACCGTCAGCGCCATCATCACCATCATCACCATCATCACCATCGTCACCCTCATCACCATCATCACCCTCATCACCATCATCATCATAATCGAAATCATCATCATAATCGCCATCATCACCATCCTCACCATCATCACCATCATCACCACCATCACCATCATCACCATCTTCGCCATCATCACCATCATTACCATCATCACCATCATCACCATCATCACCATCATCACCATCATCACCATCATCACCATCATCACCATCATCACCATCATCACCATCATCACCATCATCACCATCATCACCATCATCACCATCACCACCATCATCACCATCATCACCATCATCACCATCTTCACCATCATCACCATCCTCAACGTCATCGCCATCATCACCCTCATCACCATCATCATCATAATCGAAATCATCATCATAATCGCCATCATCACCATCCTCACCATCATCACCATCATCACCATCATCACCGTCAGCGCCATCATCACCATCATCACCATCATCACCATCTTCACCATCATCACCATCATCACCGTCATCACCATCATCACCGTCATCGCTATCGTGATCGTCACCCTCATCACCATCGTCACCCTCATCACCATCATCACCATCTTCGCCATCATCACCATCATTACCATCATCACCATCATCACCATCATCACCATCATCACCATCATCACCATCATCACCATCATCACCATCATCACCATCATCACCATCATCACCATCATCACCATCATCACCATCACCACCATCATCACCATCATCACCATCATCACCATCTTCACCATCATCACCATCCTCAACGTCATCGCCATCATCACCCTCATCACCATCATCATCATAATCGAAATCATCATCATAATCGCCATCATCACCATCCTCACCATCATCACCATCATCACCATCATCACCATCATCGCCACATCATCACCATCATCACCATCATCACCATCATCACCATCATCACCATCATCACCATCATCACCATCATCACCATCATCGCCATCATCAAAATCTTCACCATCATCACCATCATCACCATCATCACCATCATCACCATCATCACCATCATCACCATCATCACCATCATCACCATCATCACCATCACCACCATCACCACCATCACCACCATCATCATAACCATCACCACCATCATCACCATCATCACCATCATCACCATCATCACCATCTTCACCATCATCACCATCATCACCGTCATCACCATCATCACCGTCATCGCTATCGTGATCGTCACCCTCATCACCATCGTCACCCTCATCACCATCATCACCATCTTCGCCATCATCACCATCATTACCATCATCACCATCATCACCATCATCACCATCATCACCATCTTCACCATCATCACCATCCTCAACGTCATCGCCATCATCACCCTCATCACCATCATCATCATAATCGAAATCATCATCATAATCGCCATCATCACCATCCTCACCATCATCACCATCATCACCATCATCACCATCATCACCGTCAGCGCCATCATCACCATCATCACCATCATCACCATCGTCACCCTCATCACCATCATCACCCTCATCACCATCATCATCATAATCGAAATCATCATCATAATCGCCATCATCACCATCCTCACCATCATCACCATCATCACCACCATCACCATCATCACCATCTTCGCCATCATCACCATCATTACCATCATCACCATCATCACCATCATCACCATCATCACCATCATCACCATCATCACCATCATCACCATCATCACCATCATCACCATCATCACCATCATCACCATCATCACCATCATCACCATCACCACCATCATCACCATCATCACCATCATCACCATCTTCACCATCATCACCATCCTCAACGTCATCGCCATCATCACCCTCATCACCATCATCATCATAATCGAAATCATCATCATAATCGCCATCATCACCATCCTCACCATCATCACCATCATCACCATCATCACCGTCAGCGCCATCATCACCATCATCACCATCATCACCATCTTCACCATCATCACCATCATCACCGTCATCACCATCATCACCGTCATCGCTATCGTGATCGTCACCCTCATCACCATCGTCACCCTCATCACCATCATCACCATCTTCGCCATCATCACCATCATTACCATCATCACCATCATCACCATCATCACCATCATCACCATCATCACCATCATCACCATCATCACCATCATCACCATCATCACCATCATCACCATCATCACCATCATCACCATCACCACCATCATCACCATCATCACCATCATCACCATCTTCACCATCATCACCATCCTCAACGTCATCGCCATCATCACCCTCATCACCATCATCATCATAATCGAAATCATCATCATAATCGCCATCATCACCATCCTCACCATCATCACCATCATCACCATCATCACCGTCAGCGCCATCATCACCATCATCACCATCATCACCATCGTCACCCTCATCACCATCATCACCCTCATCACCATCATCATCATAATCGAAATCATCATCATAATCGCCATCATCACCATCCTCACCATCATCACCATCATCACCACCATCACCATCATCACCATCTTCGCCATCATCACCATCATTACCATCATCACCATCATCACCATCATCACCATCATCACCATCATCACCATCATCACCATCATCACCATCATCACCATCATCACCATCATCACCATCATCACCATCATCACCATCATCACCATCATCACCATCATCACCATCATCACCATCATCACCATCATCACCGTCATCACCATCATCACCGTCATCGCTATCGTGATCGTCACCCTCATCACCATCGTCACCCTCATCACCATCATCACCATCTTCGCCATCATCACCATCATTACCATCATCACCATCATCACCATCATCACCATCATCACCATCATCACCATCATCACCATCATCACCATCATCACCATCATCACCATCATCACCATCATCACCATCATCACCATCACCACCATCATCACCATCATCACCATCATCACCATCTTCACCATCATCACCATCCTCAACGTCATCGCCATCATCACCCTCATCACCATCATCATCATAATCGAAATCATCATCATAATCGCCATCATCACCATCCTCACCATCATCACCATCATCACCACCATCACCATCATCACCATCTTCGCCATCATCACCATCATCACCGTCATCACCATCATCACCATCATCACCATCATCACCATCATCACCATCATCACCACCATCACCACCATCACCACCATCATCACCATCATCACCATCACCACCATCACCACCATCATCACCATCGTCACCCTCATCACCATCATCACCATCATCACCCTCATCACCATCATCACCATCTTCACCATCATCACCATCATCACCATCACCACCATCACCACCATCATCATAACCATCACCACCATCATCACCATCATCACCATCATCACCATCATCACCATCATCACCATCTTCACCATCATCACCATCATCACCGTCATCACCATCATCACCGTCATCGCTATCGTGATCGTCACCCTCATCACCATCGTCACCCTCATCACCATCATCACCATCTTCGCCATCATCACCATCATTACCATCATCACCATCATCACCATCATCACCATCATCACCATCATCACCATCATCACCATCATCACCATCATCACCATCATCACCATCATCACCATCATCACCATCATCACCATCATCACCATCATCACCATCATCACCATCATCACCATCATCACCATCACCACCATCATCACCATCATCACCATCATCACCATCTTCACCATCATCACCATCCTCAACGTCATCGCCATCATCACCCTCATCACCATCATCATCATAATCGAAATCATCATCATAATCGCCATCATCACCATCCTCACCATCATCACCATCATCACCACCATCACCATCATCACCATCGTCACCCTCATCACCATCGTCACCCTCATCACCATCATCACCATCTTCGCCATCATCACCATCATTACCATCATCACCATCATCACCATCATCACCATCATCACCATCATCACCATCATCACCATCATCACCATCATCACCATCATCACCATCATCACCATCACCACCATCATCGCCATCATCAAAATCTTCACCATCATCAGCATCATCACCATCATCACCGTCATCGCCATCATCATCATCATCATCACCATCATCACCATCATCACCATCGTCACCCTCATCACCATCATCACCATCATCACCATCATCACCATCAACCACCATCATCACCATCATCACCATCATCACCATCATCACCATCATCACCATCATCACCATCATCACCATCATCACCATCGTCACCCTCATCACCATCATCACCCTCATCACCATCATCATCATAATCGAAATCATCATCATAATCGCCATCCTCACCATCATCACCATCATCACCATCATCACCACCATCACCATCATCACCATCATCACCATCTTCGCCATCATCACCATCATCACCATCATTACCATCATCACCATCATCACCATCTTCACCATCATCACCATCATCACCGTCATCGCCATCATCATCATCATCATCACCATCATCACCATCATCGCCATCATCAAAATCTTCACCATCATCACCATCACCGCACTCATTGATGGATCAAGGTCATTGACCTCATCAAGGTCATTGACCCCTCAAGGTCATTGACCTCATCAAGGTCATTGACCTCATCAAGGTCATTGACCCCTCAAGGTCATTGACCCCTCAAGGTCATTGAACCCTCAAGGTCATTGACCTCATCAAGGTCATTGACCTCATCAAGGTCATTGACCCCTCAAGGTCATTGACCTCATCAAGGTCATTGACCCCTCAAGGTCATTGACCCCTCAAGGTCATTGACCTCATCAAGGTCATTGACCCCTCAAGGTCATTGACCCCTCAATCCCCACCATCATCACCATCATCACCATCATCACCATCATCACCATCATCACCATCATCACCATCATCACCATCATCACCCTCATCACCATCATCACCATCATCACCATAATCGAAATCATCATCATAATCGCCATCCTCACCATCATCACCATCATCACCATCATCACCACCATCACCATCATCACCATCATCACCGTCATCGCCACATCATCACCATCATCACCATCATCACCATCATCACCATCGTCACCCTCATCACCATCGTCATTGACCTCATCAAGGTCATTGACCCGACCTTGATGACCAACGTCATCGCCATCATCACCCTCATCACCATCATCATCATAATCGAAATCATCATCATAATCGCCATCATCACCATCCTCACCATCATCACCATCATCACCACCATCACCATCATCACCATCTTCGCCATCATCACCATCATCACCGTCATCACCATCATCACCATCATCACCATCATCACCATCATCACCATCATCACCATCATCACCACCATCACCACCATCACCACCATCATCACCATCATCACCATCACCACCATCACCACCATCATCACCCTCATCACCATCACCACCATCACCACCATCATCACCATCATCACCATCATCACCATCTTCACCATCATCACCATCATCACCATCATCACCACCATCACCATCATCACCATCTTCACCATCATCACCATCATCACCGTCATCGCCATCATCATCATCATCATCATAATCGAAATCATCATCATAATCGCCATCATCACCATCCTCACCATCATCACCATCATCACCACCATCACCATCATCACCATCTTCGCCATCATCACCATCATCACCGTCATCGCCACATCATCACCATCATCACCATCATCACCATCATCACCATCATCACCATCATCACCATCATCACCATCATCACCATCATCACCATCATCACCATCATCACCATCATCACCATCATCACCATCATCACCATCATCACCATCATCACCATCATCACCATCATCGCCATCATCAAAATCTTCACCATCATCACCATCATCACCATCATAACCATCATCACCATCATCACCATCATTACCATCATCCCCATCAATACCATCATCACCATCATCACCATCATCACCATCACCACCATCACCACCATCATCATAACCATCATCACCATCATCACCATCGTCACCCTCATCACCATCATCACCCTCATCACCATCATCACCATCATCACCATCATCACCATCATCGCCATCATCAAAATCTTCACCATCATCACCATCATCACCATCATCACCATCATCACCATCATCACCATCATCACCATCATCACCATCATCACCATCATCACCATCATCACCATCATCACCATCATCACCATCATCACCATCATCACCATCATCACCATCATCACCATCATCACCATCATCACCATCATCACCATCATCACCATCATCACCATCATCATAACCATCATCACCATCATCACCATCATCACCATCATCACCATCATCGCCATCATCAAAATCTTCACCATCATCACCATCATCACCATCATCACCATCATCACCATCATCACCATCATCACCATCATCACCATCATCACCATCATCACCATCATCACCATCATCACCATCATCACCATCACCACCATCACCACCATCATCATAACCATCATCACCATCATCACCATCATCACCATCATCCCCATCAATACCATCATCACCATCATCACCATCACCACCATCATCACCATCATCACCATCATCACCATCATCACCATCATCACCATCATCACCCTCATCACCATCATCACCATCATCACCATCACCACCATCATCACCATCACCACCATCACCATCATCATCATAACCATCATCACCATCATCACCATCATCACCATCATCACCATCAACACCATCATCACCATCCTCACCATCATCACCATCATCACCATCATCACCATCATCACCACCATCACCATCATCACCATCTTCACCATCATCACCATCATCACCGTCATCGCCATCATCATCATCATCATCACCATCATCACCATCGTCACCCTCATCACCATCATCACCCTCATCACCATCATCATCATAATCGAAATCATCATCATAATCGCCATCCTCACCATCATCACCATCATCACCATCATCACCATCATCACCATCATCACCATCACCACCATCACCACCATCATCATAACCATCATCACCATCATCACCATCATCACCATCATCCCCATCAATACCATCATCACCATCATCACCATCACCACCATCATCACCATCATCACCATCATCACCATCATCACCATCATCACCATCATCACCATCGTCACCCTCATCACCATCATCACCATCATCACCCTCATCACCATCATCACCATCATCACCATCATCACCATCATCGCCACATCATCACCATCATCACCATCACCATCATCACCATCATCACCATCATCACCATCATCACCATCATCACCATCATCACCATCATCACCATCATCACCATCATCACCATCATCGCCATCATCAAAATCTTCACCATCATCACCATCATCACCATCATCACCATCATCACCATCATCACCATCATCACCATCATCACCATCATCACCATCATCACCATCATCACCATCACCACCATCACCACCATCATCATAACCATCACCACCATCATCACCATCATCACCATCATCACCATCATCACCATCTTCACCATCATCACCATCATCACCATCATCACCATCATCACCATCATCACCATCATCACCATCATCACCATCATCACCATCACCACCATCATCACCATCATCACCATCATCACCATCTTCACCATCATCACCATCCTCAACGTCATCGCCATCATCACCCTCATCACCATCATCATCATAATCGAAATCATCATCATAATCGCCATCATCACCATCCTCACCATCATCACCATCATCACCATCATCACCATCTTCACCATCATCACCATCCTCAACGTCATCGCCATCATCACCCTCATCACCATCATCATCATAATCGAAATCATCATCATAATCGCCATCATCACCATCCTCACCATCATCACCATCATCACCACCATCACCATCATCACCATCTTCGCCATCATCACCATCATTACCATCATCACCATCATCACCATCATCACCATCATCACCATCATCACCATCATCACCATCATCACCATCATCACCATCATCACCATCATCACCATCACCACCATCATCACCATCATCACCATCATCACCATCCTCAACGTCATCGCCATCATCACCCTCATCACCATCATCATCATAATCGAAATCATCATCATAATCGCCATCATCACCATCCTCACCATCATCACCATCATTACCATCATCACCATCTTCACCATCATCACCATCCTCAACGTCATCGCCATCATCACCCTCATCACCATCATCATCATAATCGAAATCATCATCATAATCGCCATCATCACCATCCTCACCATCATCACCATCATCACCACCATCACCATCATCACCATCTTCGCCATCATCACCATCATCACCATCATCACCATCATCACCATCATCACCATCATCACCCTCATCACCATCATCACCATCATCACCATCATCACCACCATCACCATCATCACCATCATCACCATCTTCGCCATCATCACCATCATTACCATCATCACCATCATCACCATCTTCACCATCATCACCATCATCACCGTCATCGCCATCATCATCATCATCATCACCATCATCACCATCGTCACCCTCATCACCATCATCATCCTCATCACCATCATCATCATAATCGAAATCATCATCATAATCGCCATCATCACCATCCTCACCATCATCACCATCATCACCACCATCACCATCATCACCATCTTCGCCATCATCACCATCATCACCATCATCACCATCATCACCATCATCACCATCATCACCATCATCACCATCATCACCATCATCACCATCATCACCATCATCACCATCACCACCATCATCACCATCATCACCATCATCACCATCTTCACCATCATCACCATCCTCAACGTCATCGCCATCATCACCCTCATCACCATCATCATCATAATCGAAATCATCATCATAATCGCCATCATCACCATCCTCACCATCATCACCATCATCACCATCATCACCATCTTCACCATCATCACCATCCTCAACGTCATCGCCATCATCACCCTCATCACCATCATCATCATAATCGAAATCATCATCATAATCGCCATCATCACCATCCTCACCATCATCACCATCATCACCACCATCACCATCATCACCATCTTCGCCATCATCACCATCATCACCATCATCACCATCATCACCATCATCACCATCATCACCCTCATCACCATCATCACCATCATCACCATCATCACCACCATCACCATCATCACCATCACCACCATCATCACCATCATCACCATCATCACCATCTTCACCATCATCACCATCCTCAACGTCATCGCCATCATCACCCTCATCACCATCATCATCATAATCGAAATCATCATCATAATCGCCATCATCACCATCCTCACCATCATCACCATCATCACCATCATCACCATCTTCACCATCATCACCATCCTCAACGTCATCGCCATCATCACCCTCATCACCATCATCATCATAATCGAAATCATCATCATAATCGCCATCATCACCATCCTCACCATCATCACCATCATCACCATCATCACCATCATCACCATCACCACCATCATCACCATCATCACCATCATCACCATCTTCACCATCATCACCATCCTCAACGTCATCGCCATCATCACCCTCATCACCATCATCATCATAATCGAAATCATCATCATAATCGCCATCATCACCATCCTCACCATCATCACCATCATCACCATCATCACCATCTTCACCATCATCACCATCCTCAACGTCATCGCCATCATCACCCTCATCACCATCATCATCATAATCGAAATCATCATCATAATCGCCATCATCACCATCCTCACCATCA
The DNA here is from genome assembly GCA_958301585.1 of Merodon equestris. NCBI lineage: Eukaryota > Metazoa > Arthropoda > Insecta > Diptera > Syrphidae > Merodon > Merodon equestris. Next base: position 8,384,276 of record OY284415.1, read on the forward strand.
TCACCATCATCACCACCATCACCATCATCACCATCTTCGCCATCATCACCATCATCACCATCATCACCATCATCACCATCATCACCATCATCACCCTCATCACCATCATCACCATCATCACCATCATCACCACCATCACCATCATCACCATCATCACCATCATCACCATCATCACCATCCTCAACGTCATCGCCATCATCACCCTCATCACCATCATCATCATAATCGAAATCATCACCATCCTCACCATCATCACCATCATCACCACCATCACCATCATCACCATCTTCGCCATCATCACCATCATCACCATCATCACCATCATCACCATCATCACCATCATCACCATCATCACCATCATCACCATCATCACCATCATCACCATCATCACCATCATCACCATCATCACCATCATCACCATCATCACCATCACCACCATCATCACCATCATCACCATCATCACCATCTTCACCATCATCACCATCCTCAACGTCATCGCCATCATCACCCTCATCACCATCATCATCATAATCGAAATCATCATCATAATCGCCATCATCACCATCCTCACCATCATCACCATCATCACCATCATCACCATCTTCACCATCATCACCATCCTCAACGTCATCGCCATCATCACCCTCATCACCATCATCATCATAATCGAAATCATCATCATAATCGCCATCATCACCATCCTCACCATCATCACCATCATCACCACCATCACCATCATCACCATCTTCGCCATCATCACCATCATCACCATCATCACCATCATCACCATCATCACCATCATCACCCTCATCACCATCATCACCATCATCACCATCATCACCACCATCACCATCATCACCATCATCACCATCTTCGCCATCATCACCATCATTACCATCATCACCATCATCACCATCTTCACCATCATCACCATCATCACCGTCATCGCCATCATCATCATCATCATCACCATCATCACCATCGTCACCCTCATCACCATCATCATCCTCATCACCATCATCATCATAATCGAAATCATCATCATAATCGCCATCATCACCATCCTCACCATCATCACCATCATCACCACCATCACCATCATCACCATCTTCGCCATCATCACCATCATCACCATCATCACCGTCATCGCCACATCATCACCATCATCACCATCATCACCATCGTCACCCTCATCACCATCGTCACCATCATCACCATCATCACCATCATCACCATCATCACCATCATCACCATCATCACCATCATCACCATCATCGCCATCATCACCATCACCGCACTCATTGATGGATCAAGGTCATTGACCTCATCAAGGTCATTGACCCCTCAAGGTCATTGACCTCATCAAGGTCATTGACCTCATCAAGGTCATTGACCTCATCAAGGTCATTGACCTCATCAAGGTCATTGACCCCTCAAGGTCATTGACCCCTCAAGGTCATTGACCCCTCAAGGTCATTGACCCCTCAAGGTCATTGACCCCTCAAGGTCATTGACCTCATCAAGGTCATTGACCCCTCAAGGTCATTGACCCCTCAAGGTCATTGACCTCATCAAGGTCATTGACCCCTCAAGGTCATTGACCTCATCAAGGTCATTGACCCGACCTTGAGTGGTCAATGACCCGACCTTGAGTGGTCAATGACCCGACCTTGAGTGGTCAATGACCTTGATGAGGTCAATGACCTTGAGGGGTCAATGACCTTGAGGGGTCAATGACCTTGAGGGGTCAATGACATTGAGGGGTCAATGACCTTGAGGGGTCAATGACCTTGATGAGGTCAATGACCTTGAGGGGTCAATGACCTTGAGGGGTCAATGACCTTGAGGGGTCAATGACCTTGATGAGGTCAATGACCTTGAGGGGTCAATGACCTTGATGAGGTCAATGACCTTGAGGGGTCAATGACCTTGATGAGGTCAATGACCTTGATCCATCAATGAGTGCGGTGATGGTGATGATGGTGAAGATTTTGATGATGGCGATGATGGTGATGATGGTGATGATGGTGATGATGGTGATGATGGTGATGATGGTGATGATGGTGATGATGGTGATGATGGTGATGATGGTGATGATGGTGATGATGGTGACGATGGTGATGATGGTGATGATGGTGAGGCTGGTGATGATGGCGATTATGATGATGATTTCGATTATGATGATGATGGTGACGATGGTGATGATGGTGATGAGGGTGACGATGGTGATGATGGTGATGATGATGATGATGATGGCGATGACGGTGATGATGGTGATGATGGTGAAGATGGTGATGATGGTGATGATGGTAATGATGGTGATGATGGCGAAGATGGTGATGATGGTGATGATGGTGATGGTGGTGATGATGGTGATGATGGTGATGATGGTAATGATGGTGATGATGGCGAAGATGGTGATGATGGTGATGATGGTGATGGTGGTGATGATGGTGATGATGGTGATGATGGTGAGGATGGCGATTATGATGATGATTTCGATTATGATGATGATGGTGATGAGGGTGATGATGGTGATGAGGGTGATGATGGTGATGAGGGTGACGATGGTGATGATGGTGATGATGGTGATGATGGTGATGATGGTGGTGATGGTGATGATGGTGATGATGGTGTTGATGGTGATGATGGTGATGATGGTGATGGTGGTGATGATGGTGATGATGGTGATGATGGTGATGAGGGTGACGATGGTGATGATGGTGATGATGGTGATGATGGTGATGATGGTGATGATGGTGATGATGGTGATGATGGTGATGATGGTGATGATGGTGATGATGGTGATGATGGTGATGATGGTGATGAGGGTGACGATGGTGATGATGGTGATGATGGTGATGATGATGATGATGATGGCGATGACGGTGATGATGGTGATGATGGTGAAGATGGTGATGATGGTGATGATGGTAATGATGGTGATGATGGCGAAGATGGTGATGATGGTGATGATGGTGATGGTGGTGATGATGGTGATGATGGTGATGATGGTGATGAGGGTGACGATGGTGATGATGGTGATGATGGTGATGATGGTGATGATGGTGATGATGGTGATGATGGTGATGATGGTGATGATGGTGATGATGGTGATGATGGTGATGATGGTGAAGATGGTGATGATGGTGATGATGGTAATGATGGTGATGATGGCGAAGATGGTGATGATGGTGATGATGGTGATGGTGGTGATGATGGTGATGATGGTGATGATGGTGATGAGGGTGACGATGGTGATGATGGTGATGATGGTGATGATGGTGATGATGGTGATGATGGTGATGATGGTGATGATGGTGATGATGGTGATGATGGTGATGAGGGTGACGATGGTGATGATGGTGATGATGGTGATGATGATGATGATGATGGCGATGACGGTGATGATGGTGATGATGGTGATGATGGTGAAGATTTTGATGATGGCGATGATGGTGGTGATGGTGATGATGGTGATGATGGTGATGATGGTGATGATGGTGATGATGGTGATGATGGTGATGATGGTGATGATGGTGATGATGGTGATGATGGTAATGATGGTGATGATGGCGAAGATGGTGATGATGGTGATGAGGGTGACGATGGTGATGAGGGTGACGATGGTGATGATAGCGATGACGGTGATGATGGTGATGACGGTGATGATGGTGATGATGGTGAAGATGGTGATGATGGTGATGAGGGTGATGATGGTGATGATGGTGATGAGGGTGACGATGGTGATGATGGTGGTGATGGTGGTGATGGTGATGATGGTGATGATGGTGATGATGGTGATGATGGTGATGATGGTGATGATGGCGAAGATGGTGATGATGGTGATGGTGGTGATGATGGTGATGATGGTGAGGATGGTGATGATGGCGATTATGATGATGATTTCGATTATGATGATGATGGTGATGAGGATGATGATGGTGATGAGGGTGACGATGGTGATGATGGTGATGATGATGATGATGATGGCGATGACGGTGATGATGGTGATGATGGTGATGATGGTGATGATGGTGATGATGGTGATGATGGTGATGATGGTGATGATGGTGATGATGGTGATGACGGTGATGATGGTGATGATGGTGATGATGGTGATGATGGTGATGATGGTGATGATGGTGATGATGGTGATGATGGTGATGATGCTGATGATGGTGATGATGGTGATGATGATGGCGATGACGGTGATGATGGTGATGATGGTGAAGATGGTGATGATGGTGATGATGGTAATGATGGTGATGATGGCGAAGATGGTGATGATGGTGATGATGGTGATGATGGTGATGATGGTGACGATGGTGATGATGGTGATGATGGTGAGGCTGGTGATGATGATGATGATTTCGATTATGATGATGATGGTGATGAGGGTGATGATGGTGATGAGGGTGACGATGGTGATGATGGTGATGATGATGATGATGATGGCGATGACGGTGATGATGGTGATGATGGTGAAGATGGTGATGATGGTGATGATGGTAATGATGGTGATGATGGCGAAGATGGTGATGATGGTGATGATGGTGATGGTGGTGATGATGGTGATGATGGTGATGATGGTGAGGATGGCGATTATGATGATGATTTCGATTATGATGATGATGGTGATGAGGGTGATGATGGTGATGAGGGTGATGATGGTGATGAGGGTGACGATGGTGATGATGGTGATGATGGTGATGATGGTGATGATGGTGGTGATGGTGATGATGGTGATGATGGTGTTGATGGTGATGATGGTGATGATGGTGATGATGGTGATGATGGTGGTGATGGTGGTGATGGTGGTGATGATGGTGATGATGGTGATGATGGTGATGATGGTGATGATGGTGATGATGGTGATGACGGTGATGATGGTGATGATGGCGAAGATGGTGATGATGGTGATGGTGGTGAAGATTTTGATGATGGCGATGATGGCGATGATGGTGATGGTGATGGTGATGATGGTGATGATGGTGATGATGGTGATGATGGTGATGATGGTGATGATGGTGATGATGGTGATGATGGTGACGATGGTGATGAGGGTGACGATGGTGATGATGGTGTATGGTGATGATGGTAATGATGGTGAGGATGGTGATTATGATGATGATGGTGACGAGGGTGACGATGGTGATGATGGTGATGATGGTGATGATGGTGATGATGGTGATGATGGTCATGATGATTTTGGTCATGATGGTGATGATGGTGATGATGGTGATGATGGTGATGATGGTGATGATGGTGATGATGGTGATGACGGTGATGATGGTGATGATGGTGATGATGGTGATGATGGTGATGATGGTGATGATGCTGATGATGGTGCTGATGGTGATGATGGTGATGATGGTGATGATGGTGATGATGGTGATGATGGTGACGATGGTGATAATGATGATGATTTCGATTATGATGATGATGGTGATGAGGGTGATGAGGGTGATGATGGTGATGAGGGTGACGATGGTGATGATGGTGATGATGATGATGATGATGGCGATGACGGTGATGATGGTGATGATGGTGAAGATGGTGATGATGGTGATGATGGTAATGATGGTGATGATGGCGAAGATGGTGATGATGGTGATGATGGTGATGGTGGTGATGATGGTGATGATGGTGATGATGGTGAGGATGGCGATTATGATGATGATTTCGATTATGATGATGATGGTGATGAGGGTGATGATGGTGATGAGGGTGACGATGGTGATGATGGTGATGATGGTGATGATGGTGATGATGGTGATGATGGTGATGATGGTGATGATGGTGGTGATGGTGATGATGGTGATGATGGTGTTGATGGTGATGATGGTGATGATGGTGATGATGGTGATGATGGTGGTGATGGTGGTGATGGTGGTGATGATGGTGATTATGATGATGATGGTGACGAGGGTGACGATGGTGATGATGGTGATGATGGTGATGATGGTGATGATGGTCATGATGATTTTGGTGATGATGGTGATGATGGTGATGATGGTGATGATGGTGATGATGGTGATGATGGTGATGATGGTGATGATGGTGATGATGGTGATGATGGTGATGATGGTGATGATGGTGATGATGGTGATGATGGTGATGATGGTGATGATGGTGATGATGGTGATGATGGTGATGATGGTGATGATGGTGATGATGGTGATGATGGTGATGATGGTGATGATGGTGATGATGGTGGTGATGGTGATGATGCTGATAATGCAGATGGTGGTGATGATGGTGATGATGGTGATGATGGTGATGATGGTGATGATGGTGATGATGGTGATGATGGTGATGATGCTGATGATGGTGATCATGGTGATGAGTGCGGTAATGGTGACGGTGGAGATTATGGTGATGATGGTAATGATGGTGAGGAGGGTGATTATGGCGATTATGATGATGATGGTGATGATGGTGATGATGGTGATGATGGTGATGATGGTGATGATGCTGATGATGGTGATCATGGTGATGAGTGCGGTGATGGTGACGGTGGAGATTATGGTGATGATGGTAATGATGGTGAGGATGGTGATTATGGCGATTATGATGATGATGGTGATGATGGTGATGATGGTGATGATGGTGATGATGGTGATGATGGTGATGATGGTGATGATGGTGATGATGGTGATGATGGTGGTGATGGTGATGATGGTGGTGATGGTGATGATGGTGATGATTGTGATGATGGTGATGATGGTGATGATGGTGATGATGGTGATGATGGTGATGATGGTGATGATGGTGATGATGGTGATGATGGTGATGATGGTGATGATGGTGATGATGGTGATGATGGTGATGATGGTGATGATGGTGAGGATGGCGATTATGATGATGATTTCGATTATGATGATGATGGTGATGATGGTGATGATGGTGATGAGGGTGACGATGGTGATGATGGTGATGATGGTGATGATGGTGATGATGGTGATGATGGTGATGATGGTGATGATGGTGGTGATGGTGATGATGGTGATGATGGTGTTGATGGTGATGATGGTGATGATGGTGATGATGGTGATGATGGTGTTGATGGTGATGATGGTGATGATGGTGATGATGGTGATGATGGTGGTGATGGTGGTGATGGTGGTGATGATGGTGATGATGGTGATTATGATGATGATGGTGACGAGGGTGACGATGGTGATGATGGTGATGATGGTGATGATGGTGATGATGGTCATGATGATTTTGGTGATGATGGTGATGATGGTGATGATGGTGATGATGGTGATGATGGTGATGATGGTGATGATGGTGATGATGGTGATGATGGTGATGATGGTGATGATGGTGATGATGGTGATGATGGTGATGATGGTGATGATGGTGATGATGGTGATGATGGTGATGATGGTGATGATGGTGATGATGGTGATGATGGTGATGATGGTGATGATGGTGGTGATGGTGATGATGCTGATAATGCAGATGGTGGTGATGATGGTGATGATGGTGATGATGGTGATGATGGTGATGATGGTGATGATGGTGATGATGGTGATGATGCTGATGATGGTGATCATGGTGATGAGTGCGGTAATGGTGACAGTGGAGATTATGGTGATGATGGTAATGATGGTGAGGAGGGTGATTATGGCGATTATGATGATGATGGTGATGATGGTGATGATGGTGATGATGGTGATGATGGTGATGATGCTGATGATGGTGATCATGGTGATGAGTGCGGTGATGGTGACGGTGGAGATTATGGTGATGATGGTAATGATGGTGAGGATGGTGATTATGGCGATTATGATGATGATGGTGATGATGGTGATGATGGTGATGATGGTGATGATGGTGATGATGGTGATGATGGTGATGATGGTGATGATGGTGATGATGGTGATGATGGTGATGATGGTGATGATGGTGGTGATGGTGATGATGGTGGTGATGGTGATGATGTAATTGTAATTGTAATTGTAATTTATTTATTTGGATCAATGTTAACACGTAGATACAAAAATCTTTAAATTGTGTAACAGTTATAATAGATTTATGATTTATATTTAAATTTAAAATGAAATTTTATATAAAGTAAAGAAAAATATAAAAAAAAAGAAAAAAAGAAAAGGTATAAAGAAACATTTATAACAATTTTAACAGTGTCAACTATCGCGATTTGAAAAATAATATAAAAACAATAAATGAAAGAAAACTATGTGCAAAAGTGTTGTTTCAATTTTCGTTTGAAGTCTCCGAAGCGTGACGCCCGCCTTATGTGAACCGGAAGCGAGTTCCACAGTCTTACGGCGTATACAAAGAACTGCCTTTTCGTTGTGGTATAATTGTATGTTGGCGCAATAAGAATTCTACTTCTAGCTGAGGAAGAGAATTGCAATCTTTGGAACAGATAATCTGGTGCTTTTCTTTCTTTTAAATTAAATAGGAAAGTCAATATTCTGTGATTCATATAATTCTGTAGGTCCATTCCGAGAAATTCTCTCACATAATTGGAAATGTGGTCTCTTCGACTCAGGTTGTATACGAATCGTATTGTACTATTGACAGCGACTTTAAATTTGCGATAACTGAGGCTATCAAGATCACAGAAAACTGGATGAGCATAAAAGAGGATCGGTAGTAACATTGACTTAACTAGCATTGCTTTGATGTTGAAGGGTAGACAGTTTCCTATTTGATAAAGGGCTCTTAGCGAGCTGTAGATCTTAGCAACTAGATTCACAATGTGGTCTTCCCAGGTAAGATGCTGATTGAAAATAACTCCTAAGTTTTTAGCACTGGAAATGTATGGCAGAGGTGACCCATCGATAAAAAGTTGAGGTAAGGTGTTAGTGTCAATGCGTGTTCTGGTAATAGCTACGGCCTGACTTTTGCTAGTATTAAGCATTAATTTGTTTCTACGGGACCACAAAACAATTGAATTTAGGTCTTCATTAAAACGTAATGTTGCATCTTTCACAAGTCCCATAGGATAACTTAAATGCAATTGTACGTCATCTGCAAACATCTGGATTTTGCAGTTTTTTAGGACTGAAGGAATGTCGTTGTTGAACATAGTAAACAACAGCGGACCCATTATTGAACCTTGTGGGACACCAGCTTTAGTTTCAAGGAATGTTGACAGTTTCTCATTTGCATATACAGCCTGAATGCGGTTTTTCAAGTAACTTTCCATCAGCTTAAGTGCCGTCGAGTCAAAATTGAAATAGTATCTGAGTTTATTTATGAGTATTTCATGGGGAACAGTATCAAAGGCTTTCGAAAAATCCAATAGTACAAGTGATGTTGCATTATTCTTATCCATTTCAACACGAAGGTCTTCAACCAAGTTTACAAGTGCCGTAGTACAACTGTAATGCGGTCTAAAACCGGACTGATGTGATGAAAGGAGAGAGAATTCGTGAAGGTATTCATGGACTTGCCTACTCATAAGTTTTTCGAAAACCTTTGAAATAAATGGAAGAATGGAGATTGGGCGGTAAGTTATGCTTCTATTCGCTGAGTTCTTGGGGATAGGAATAATCTTAGATGCTTTCCAGGACTTCGGGTAGGCAGAATAGGTAAGAACGCTGTTAAAAATATATGTAAGTTCAGACAGAACTTCGTGAATAATGATTTTCAAGAATTTTGGATGCATGCCGTCCAGACCAATAGCATTAGACTTAATAGCATTAACGGCATAGAGCACATCACATTCGTACACTCTTCGAAAACAGAAATTTCTTGATGTGGAGGAGTTATGTGACATTATTGGTGTTCGTACTCCGGTGTCATTGCAACATGCGTATGAGTCATTTGAGGCTGTGGCAAATTCAAAATTTAAATTTTCAGGGCTTACTTCACTAATACGAGCATTAGTTGCCTTCTGTCTGCCGATACCTAACTCTCTTATATACCTCCACGTTTTCGTCCTGTTAAGATTTGGTTGAAATTTTGAAGCAAAAAATTTCATTTTCGCCCTCCTTATTTCTTTCTTCACTATATTCCTTGCAATTTTATACTCATTAAATAGTTCAGGAATTTTGAATCTTTTCCATCTTTTATAGGCCCGGTCCCTTATTTTGAGAAATTGTTCAATTCTCGTACTTAGCCACATACAATTTTTATTTCGAGGGATAAACGTTTTTATAGGAACATGGGATTCAAAAAGATTGTTAATTTGGTGTGTAAAAAAGTTAATCTGTTCATCAACGGACGTCATCTGGCGCAGTCTGTGCCACTCAGTATTTGAAATATCGTGTAACAAATTTTCATTATCAATCGCTCTAAAGTTCCTGAAAGTTATAGGACTAACCTCATTTGCAGGGATGTTGAAATCTAGATCATAAAAAATAATGATAAGATCATGCTTTGAAAAACCTGGCACATCCAATTGGCCATAATATTTGACACGCTCTATATTGTTAATAATACATAGGTCAAGTAAGGTAGAGCAGCTGTTACTGAAGTGAGTAGGCATGGAGTCATTTACAGAATGTAGTTGTAGCGATCTTAGATTACTTACAAATCGATTTACGCTTGGGTTAGATTTATCTAAAAGGTCTATATTGAGATCTCCACAGAGTAAGATGTAATTGTAACGTAATGATATATCTTCCAGAAGATTTGTAACATGGGAAGAGTCGGTAACATTCGGTGGCTTATAGATAACTCCAACCAAGCATTTATCAAATCCACAGACAATTTCAACAAAGATGTATTCCATAATATCGTTTACCCCAGAAACAAGCAACTGTCTACATTGAATAACTTTCTTGATGAAAATCGCTACACCGCCTCCCCTTCTACCTAGTCTGTCACCCCGATACATTGTGTAGCCATCTATATCGACGAATTTATTGTCAATAGTAGGACATAGCCACGTCTCGGATACACAAATAATATCAACTTTCCCATTATTGAAAACTATTTGAAACTCATCCCGATGTTTAACCAAGCTCTGAGCATTTATGTGACAAACAGAGATACCAGAGTATATGTTACAGAAAATGTTTAACATTAACCGAGTTTTATGTGAAGGATTATTACAACTGCTAGAAGAAGTCAAGAAATCGCTTTCGGTTTCAGTCTGCATACCGTTCATTAACAAAGGTTTAAAAGAAACACATGGCAAAGACTGTCGTCAAGCCGGAGACCACCATCGAAAAAACCATGAAACATACACATAATAGTAAGAAAATTGCACAACAAAAATAATATCACAGAGTTATTTACAAACATTTCAAAAACATAGTTAAAATTGTTAAAAATTGCACAACAGAAAAATATAAAAGAGCTATTTACAAACGTTTCAAAAAATATAGTTAAAATTATTGGACTATTTTTTAAATTATCACTAAATTGGATATAAAAAGTTGAATGAGTTTGATATGAACTGGATCTAGAAGTTGACTTGAGAGCCTCTGGTATAATTTGACATGTTATTATTTTCATCTTCGTCATGATTTGTGCCGGCGGCGACAACTTTATCAAGCTTTTGAATGCTGTCAATATTGATGTGGTTAGAAGTTGGTGTTTTTTTTACGTAAACAATTCCTCGTGTGGAGAAGACGGAAAAAATTTGTTTCGTGCGTTTAAATTTGATCGCTTGTCGCATAATAATTCGGTTGTTTGGTGTGAGGCTTTCGTGCAGGTAAATACGTCGGTCTGAGCTGAATCCAATATCCCGCAAAGAGAATTGCCGTGCGTTTGTTTTTTTAAAAAGCGACATAGCTTTAAGAGTGGACATCTTATCGTCAATCGAAGAAAATTTTATTATTATAACCGAGTCGGACTTCGGCTTTGCTCTAAAAATTCGATGAAAAGAAACTAGTTGGCAGTTTAAAGCAATGCACATTTTCTCAAATGTTTTTTTCAAGTTTTCCTCCGGGAGAAAGGGGACTCCAACCAAAACAGCATCGGAGGCAAGATTGTTTGCATGCAGTGTCTCTATTTGCTGCTTCATTCGTGAAAGTTCTGCATTTATATTTTGTTCAGGTGTTTTCAGTTGAACTAGCTTTTGATGAAGTTGTTTATTGATGTTGTCAACTTCCATTTGCAAGTGGCTGATGTTACCCAGACAATCATCAAAGGCAGAGACGCGAGTTTTTAAATCATTAATTTCCTCATCAAATTGTGTAAATTTATCACATATGTGTTTTTCTATGGAAGCGATTCGGGAGGATAGTCGATCCTCCATATCTTTAAGCGAGGATTTCAATGACTCACCTTGTTCTGTAATTTTGTTGTACAGGCTGGAAAAGCATTCTGATGGTGATGATGGTGATGATGGTGATGATGGTGATGATGGTGATGATGGTGATGATGGTGATGATGGTGATGATGGTGATGATGGTGATGATGGTGATGATGGTGATGATGGTCATGATGATGATTTTGGTCATGATGGTGATGATGGTGATGATGGTGATGATGGTGATGATGGTGATGATGGTGACGATGGTGATAATGATGATGATTTCGATTATGATGATGATGGTGATGAGGGTGATGATGGTGATGAGGGTGACGATGGTGATGATGGTGATGATGGTGAGGATGGCGATTATGATGATGATTTCGATTATGATGATGATGGTGATGAGGGTGATGATGGTGATGAGGGTGATGATGGTGATGAGGGTGACGATGGTGATGATGGTGATGATGGTGATGATGGTGATGATGGTGATGATGGTGGTGATGGTGATGATGGTGATGATGGTGATGATGATGATGATTTCGATTATGATGATGATGGTGATGATGGTGATGATGGTGATGGTGGTGATGATGGTGATGATGGTGAGGATGGCGATTATGATGATGATTTCGATTATGATGATGATGGTGATGAGGGTGATGATGGTGATGAGGGTGATGATGGTGATGATGGTGATGATGGTGATGATGGTGACGATGGTGATAATGATGATGATTTCGATTATGATGATGATGGTGATGAGGGTGATGATGGTGATGAGGGTGACGATGGTGATGATGGTGATGATGGTGAGGATGGCGATTATGATGATGATTTCGATTATGATGATGATGGTGATGAGGGTGATGATGGTGATGAGGGTGATGATGGTGATGAGGGTGACGATGGTGATGATGGTGATGATGGAGATGATGGTGATGATGGTGGTGATGGTGGTGATGGTGGTGATGATGGTGATGATGGTGATGATGATGATGATTTCGATTATGATGATGATGGTGATGATGGTGATGATGGTGATGGTGGTGATGATGGTGATGATGGTGAGGATGGCGATTATGATGATGATTTCGATTATGATGATGATGGTGATGAGGGTGATGATGGTGATGAGGGTGATGATGGTGATGAGGGTGACGATGGTGATGATGGTGATGATGGTGATGATGGTGATGATGGTGGTGATGGTGATGATGGTGGTGATGGTGATGATGGTGATGATTGTGATGATGGTGATGATGGTGATGATGGTGATGATGGTGATGATGGTGATGATGGTGATGATGGTGATGATGGTGATGATGGTCATGATGGTCATGATGATGATTTTGGTCATGATGGTGATGATGGTGATGATGGTGATGATGGTGATGATGGTGATGATGGTGATGATGGTGATGATGGTGATGATGGTGATGATGGTGATGATGGTGATGATGGTGATGATGGTGATGATGGTGATGATGGTGATGATGGTGATGATGGTGATGATGGCGATTATGATGATGATGGTGACGATGGTGATGATGGTGATGATGCTGATGATGCTGACGATGGTGATGGTGATGCTGATGGTGACAGTGATAGTGGCGGTGATGATTGTGACGATGGTGACAGTGATAATGATGATGATTGTGATAATGGTGACGGTGGAGATGATGATGACGATAATGATGGTGACGGTGGAGATGATGATGACGATAATGATAGTGATGATGGTGATGATGGTGATGATGGTGATGATGGTGATGATGGTGATGATGGTGATGATGGTGATGATGGTGATGATGGTGATGATGGTGATGATGGTGATGATGGTGATGATGGTGATGATGGTGATGATGGTGATGATGGTGATGATGGTGATGATGGTGATGATGGTGATGATGGTGATGATGGTGATGATGGTGATGATGGTGATGATGGTGATGATGGTGATGATGGTGATGATGGTGATGATGGTGATGATGGTGATGATGGTGATGATGGTGATGATGGTGATGATGATGATGATGGTGATGGTGGTGATGAGGGTGATGATTTTGATGATGACGATGATGGTGATGATGCTGATGATGCTGGTGAAGCTGATGATTGTGATGATGGCGATTATGATGATGATGGTGATAATAGTTATGACGGTGGCGGTAATTGTGAGGGTAATGGTGATGAGGGCAATAGTGGTGATGATATTAATCAAGGTGACGATAGTGATTTTGGCAATGATGCTGTCACTTATGGTAGTGCCAACAATGATGGCGATAGATATAGATTCTATTGATGCTTATATGGTGCTGGTGATGGTCTAACTGAAGCTGGTGCGGATAGGGATGGAACATGGATGGCAATGAATCCGATGGATTTGGTGGTGACAATTCTGTTACTAATTTTAATGGTACTGGCAACTCTGTCAAGTGCGATAAAAGAGTAATACCACAAAATAAATAGTATACAGAAGTTGCATCTCATACGAAGCAAATTTTGTTCTAGGGTTCCAATATTGGCACCCTATTGAACAGAGAGTACAAGCATGAGAACATGCAAGAGAGTATAAAAAAAATTGAGAAGCGGGTGCGAGCGAAAGAGAGTAGCATGTGCGTTTTCGGTGGTTTTGTTTTTACGAGAGCAAAGCAGCATACACATATGTATGTACATATACAATCGATGCAGAAGCTCCGTGTGCACCAAGATCATCTGCGAGTCGTACGATCGATGCTGTCGCATAGCGATTGGGTAGTGGGTTGATGCGCTGATCGTACGAGAAGAATTGTATGCAATTGTTGGTGGGATGCAGCGGCAGATAAGATGGTACGATACAGTGGCTCACAGATTTTATAATGGTTACTTTTTAACAGTAATAATAATAATATGTAATACAATTTAAAGTGGAAACACAAAGAATAATACATAACATAAAGCTTCTATGTGTATGCAAGTGTGTGTGCGTGTGTATGCATTGATAGCTTCTTCTATCGTAAGCTTGCATGGTGTTGTATTGCTTCTCTTGTTTTCGATTGTGTGGATTGGATTCGAAATCACTTGGGAATTGTACTTTCATGCGGTTGTGTTTTCCCTCGCTTATATATCGAGTCCATTTTTACTTTGTATTTTGATATTTAACTTTTAGCTTTTATAATTGTTGACAACTTTGCATACGATTTGGATTATTCTTTGGACTTATTATTATATATTGTTTGTTGAGGGGTTGTCATACGATTTTGAATAGGAAAAATGGATTCTGTACCGGCTGTTGGTAAAATTTTCCAAAAGTCCGGCATTCGATGCTGCATAAAAACATGCGGTAAATCTAGGCGATATGGTGAAAAGATAAGAATGTTTAAGTTTCCTCCCTATGACTCAGCTATGGGTCAAATTTGGCGAGAAAAATGTAATATTCCAACAAAAGATTACACAAAAAAAATTGTTGATTTGCGCCAATCACTTCTCAAGTTTTGACATTGGTAAAAAAAAGTTGAAATTCGGAGCTGTTCCGGTATTTAACTTAGAAGTTATTGAGGAAGATTACAAGTCGTTGGAGCTTGATTGTCCAGCTAAAAAGAGGCGAACAAGTGACTCCGTAGATGGATGTTGTAATGACTGTGAAAAATATCTGAAATCAGCTAATTTTTACAGAAAAAAATATTACGACATGGTAGCAAAATGTAAAAATCTCCAAAGCAGCAAACAAATAGCAACAAAATCAAGCGTATTTCAAACCATCGACTCTTTTCAAATAAGCAAGGAGTCAAAAACATTTTGCAAACTTCTTCTTAGTCCACGACCTAAAGAATATAAGCAAGATGTAAAAGATTTGGTTCAAAACTTTTTTTATGTCTCACAGTCAACGTACCAATTTTTGAAGAATAAATTGCATCTAAATTTGCCACATATCTCTACTGTTTATCGATGGGCCCCTGTAAATTCCCTACAACCAGGTTTTAAAAATAACGGTTTAGAGTTAATAAAAAAGAAGTGCTTAGATTTGAACCAGTACGAAAAGAATAATATGATTCTGCTGATGGATGAAATGGCGATTAGAAGGGAATTGCGATACAATTCCAAATTAGATTTAGTGGATGGATTTGAGGAAAATGGGGTTGAAAGAACGAACCAGATTGGTGCGTTTTTATGATTAAATCAATGTTTTCCAACTGGGCGCTTACATTTAATTACTTTGTTTCAAAAAATGGACTTTCTGCCGATTTACTAAAAAAGATAATATTACGAAATTTAGCAATTTTGAACAGTTTTGGCATCATAGTTAAAGTTGTAATTTGTGACCAAGGGTCCTCTAACAGGAAGTGTTTCTTGGATTGGGAGCTACTTTAGAAAAACCCTATTTTATGTATAATGGTAGTAAAACTTTCTGTGTATATGATTTTCCACATCTAATTAAATCATTAAGAAATTGTTGGCTGCAATGTGACCTTACAACACCAAATGGAGTTGCTAGTTTTAAAGTAGTTTAGGAACTATGGGAAATGGAGTGCAAATCTAATACAAAAATGTATCTTAAACTTACAAGCCAGCACATATTTCCGAACTCTTTCGAAAAAATGAAAGTAAAACTAGCCACCCAAATTTTTAGTAGGACTGTTCAAGCAGCAATTAAAACTGTTATTGAGACAGTAGGCTTTAAAGGTTGCTCAAAAGAAGTTTGTTTATCTACGGCATGATTCATAGGAAATATTGACAAAATATTTGACTGCCTAAATAGTGGTTCGCTATCTTCAAAGAATTGTTATAAGTCTGCAGTTCAACTTAACAGTCCATCACACGAATATATAAAATTCTTCCTTGAATACCTCAATGAAATCTCGTTTGTTGACAAAAAGAAAAAAGTATTTTTTTTAGATGGAATGAAATTTACCTTAAACGCTGTATTACAATTAGTAGACGAGCTATTTCAAAAAAAATCCCAAATATTTTTTTTAATGACAAGAGCATTAAACCAAGATAAGCTCGAAAATATGTTCTCGGTTCTAAGACAAAAGGTGGAAATAATATTAACCCCTCAGTTGCTAATATAAACACTTTATTAGCACGCTTAATGTCTGCAAATATTGTGCAGTTGAGTTCTTATAGTAACTGTGAAGAGCTGAGTCAAATATGGACTCAGCTGATACAAATAATGAAGAACTCAGTCGAAACGAAAACACTGAAATAGATATTAACATAGAAATCATTGATGATTTCGTATTAAATGATGACTTTCAGAATTGTTCGGAATTTAGTATAGATTTGGCGTCTTTAAGATACTTCATAGGTTATATCGTCTACAAAATGATACCGAAAATTAACTGCGATATTTGTGTTTCTATATTGAGAAAAGAAGACGAAGTATTAACAGTTCCTAGTGAACTTTTCATATTTCATAAAAATTACAATTCTCTTAAAGATTTTGGTAACCTCGTTGCTCCTTCACAAATTTTCTTGGAAATTAGCAAGAAACATATTACAGTGTTTAGCAATATTTTTGACACACAACCACAAACTGTTGGTATAAAAAACTTGATAAAATCCAAATGCAAAAATGCCACACCGCAATGGTTTTCCACATATTCTGATCATAAGGAAATAATATTGGACTTCATGATCTTAGTACTCTTGAGGAAGCATTACTCGTGGGTTTCAGAGAAAAAAAATTTTACTAAAGCCCGCAAACTTAAAATCCTGTCGCACTTAAGTTTTTGGGTTATTCTTCCCTACATATGTATATCAGATTGAAATTTGCACAAAAATCCCAAATAATGGAATAACGTTAATTGGTGTTACCCGGCCCTTTTAGTTTACATCGAAAAAGTACGCGTACGAATACCAAGCGCAACTTTCAACTGAAGAAAACTAAATATAGAAATCTAAAACTTGAAACAAAATTTTGTCAACACCACGTGCATTCACCACGTTGGATAGCAACACAATACACACACACACATAAACATTTTAAGATTGCTCTCTCGTTGATTCTCTCTGATCGTGGCTGCTCTCTGGTTGTTACTCTCTGATCATGCTTGTTCTCTCGTTGCTTGATCTTCCCTTCAGTTGTTCCGCCCGCACGATAAAGTGAAAAATCATCGCAGGCCGAGATGCGACTTCTGTATACTATTTATTCTGTGGTTATATCTAGCACAGGAATATATCACACGCGGTTTTAATAATATTTACAAAAATCATGCATGCGACTAGTCATACAAACCATGAGGCGAGAAACATTTTTTATCACACTCAGGTCTACATTATGCACATTATGCAATTATGCACCCTATGACGTTGGTTCTGAGTCAATATCATTTTTCGTTCTTAAGATAAACGAAGCGAAGAAATCTCAAGAGCCTACAAACGTACTTACACAGACACATACAAACATCTATTTAAAAGTTATGAAAGCAAAATCTAGAACTAGACTTTGAAATGTGGAGATATGTCAACAATTTAGGTATTGTACGTAAAATCGGAGCAATTACAATAAAATTGGAAAGTTAGAAATTTTAAGTTGAACTTTTACTTTAAGTGCTATTGAATATAATATAATTAAATGCATGTCCTTGACGATATCTCCGCCGAATCTTTCGTATAAGCGCTAGGCCAGGTAAGACATTTTCTATGAATATTTCGATTCTTATTAAATTTACCCACAATTTTGAAGATTAGAGTATCACAAAGATAGGTTGGTCATTGTCTTCGTTTTCCCAACTACCCTCTTAGCGCGCATACTCATCGAACGCATCACTATAAACTTGTTTCAATTGAAACATAGGTACAACTTCTTTCAAGTTTAACACATAATTTAATGATGTTTTTCAAAGAAGCAACAGACTGCCACCAATAATTTAGCTTCCAACCGTCCGATAGTTATGAAGTTAATAGTTCTACGAATTCTGGGAAAATGAAGAGACTCCTTCTGGAAGAATATCTTTGGAAACCAAACAGCAAGTATAGCAAATATCTGTATATTGCATTAGTTTCTCATCGTCCTTGATTATAATGTCACTAGAGGCCACGTGGAACCTAATGTGAAGAAAGCAACCCGCCTTTCATATTATGGGAAAACACATCCCAAAATTAAACTTTTGATTGAGTGATTTGTCTGAGCTGACCTGCCAAAGTTTATCAAGAAATTAATGGAAAATATTTTTTTTCAAAATATTGATGGATGGAGAAAATCCTTAAGGTAGATGGTTTAGTTAGTGTTAGGGATTCGACGAATTGAAGGTTCAACCGAAAGAAAAAGAAAAACACCGAATATCCCAAGACAAATAACAATCATTTATTTTTGTAACGACTTCGACGACTGCTTCGCTGCGCGTTCCAATATCGATTGCTCGAACCATCATCATCCACGGCAAGATTGCACCCACGCAACAACACACATACATATGTATGTACATATACAATCGATGGAGAAGCTCCGTGTGCATCAAGATCATCTGCGAGTCGTACGATCGATGCTGTCGCATAGCGATTGGGTAGTGGGTTGATGCGCTGATCGTACGAGAAGAATTGTATGCAATTGTTGGTGGGATGCAGCCGCAGATAAGATGGTACGATACAGTGGCTCACAGATTTTATAATGGTTACTTTTTAATAGTAATAATAATAATATGTAATACAATTTAAAGTGGAAACACAAAGAATAATACATAATAATTTACATTTTGAACAGTTAGTTATGATAGTATTTCGAGAGTAAAGAACGTGGTGTTCAGTCGAGTTCCAAACTATTTTGACATGTAATTGCTTTACTGGGACTAGTGGACATCAATTATTATTAGTTCATATCCAAATGCAAATTCATGTTCCATCACCTGTATCAACGTACTTAGCGATGTTTAAGCATGTTAAGCACCCATTCGTAACTTTATTATTCGATATTCACGAGTTCTGGAATAAATATTGCTGGAATGAACCGACAGGATATATAGTCAAGTGCATCACTCACTCTTGATGGCCCCGTATAGTTTTGATTGAATCTCCTGTCCAGAAGATCATACGCTGCCTTTTTGTTTCGTATCTTAACCTTGGCGCGCCGTATTGTAGGACCGAGGTAATTGGGTTTTCTAAAGACATTCCTTGGTTTTTCGAGACAGGGCTCTGCTTATCAAAGAAGCAGCGGATGTTTAGAATTATACTGCTAAATCATAGTCCTGGTCAATATCATCACTTATTGGTCGATGAGCTCTGCACGGTTTTTTCAAGGACAAGAAATCTCATGATAATGTGCCGCGATTTCTGAATATATTTTCAATATCAAACGTTTTGATTAGTTCATTACTGCCATTACGCGATTTACGAATTGGCTCAGCTTCTGTCTTCTTCAAAAAATCGGAATCATGGTCGCGACTATTTCATAGTTCTGGATTATCGTCACAGCGCAGTTATCAGTCATAAAACCAACAATTTTCTTTTCTTGCTGCTGGCGCAGCAGTTCGCTTGTGAAAAGATATCGTTCGACGTCTCTCGGCTTAAACTCGTATGGCAATCGATTATCTTGTTTTAGGCCATTTCCTAAAACTTGGAAATGAAAGTTTTTAAATTGCATCGTTGAATTATCAATATTCAAATTCCAAAGCGATGACGTTTGAAAAATTAAAACTACTCGAGTGATGCTATTAAATTTAGATCGATACACACTTAATGGTGAAAATATCGTAAAAACAAGCACCTTTTCGCAAAGCTGTAGTAAGTTTAAGCAGAAATTTTAAAGTCTGGGACAGGTCTGTAATGTGAAGTCTCCAACTGATGTTTGCCTCGACTGAAAGTATTTGCGCTGTCACTGGAAGTCTGACTGAAAACCGATCCTAGGATAAGAGTCTATCTGCTACCATTTAGTTGTCCGAAAAATAGGGAATTTCGATGGTTTTTTGTTTTGTTGGTACATATGTATGTCTCATAACATACATATGTATGTATACCAAAAAGCACATATCATTAGTGCTTCGAAATTGAAAAAAAACGCTGGCGCAAGTGTTTTATATCTGATGGCGATTACTTTAAATCCTCAAGATTAAGATGAATAAATAAACGTTTTTCGAGAAAATTTAAAAGTCATCTTATTTGTTGTACAGACCTGGTAAATATTCGAACAACCACTTTGTCTACAGCGATTGGCACTTTGGTGCGGCTCCTGGACTGGCTGACCTTTTTTCGAAAATAATGCCGATTTTTGTTGTTTTTTATAATTCTAATTCGAGCAGGATCAAGAGTGTACGCTCTTATGGTGTTTGTCACACAACCTGGACGGGGTGCAGATGGTTTGTGACGAAGATATTTTTTCACTACTCTCTGATCTTTTATTTTTAGATGTGTGCTATTAATTTGGAAAAAGTAAATTCTAAGCAATATTTCACTCAATTCGTGAAAAAATGGCTTATCACGTAGCAAATGGAGACTGAAGTATGTAATGTGATTCCTTCAGATGATAGGGGAATAACCCTTAATGAAATTGAATATTCTCTAGCTTATATTAATGATCTGGGCCTTCTGGGAGATAGTAAGGAATCAGTTAAGACAAACTCAGAAAGTAAAATATTAGCAGAAAAGGGAATAGGTTTAGATAGAAATGAAAACGACTTGGATCCATTCAAATCTCGCACCTGACTCGATAAACACTTTTAGAAAGTGTCTGCCAAGAACGACATTAATAAAAGGCTGCATATGGGCATCGCGTGCTTCATCGCGACGAAGGAACTTCAAAATAGCTCTCCTGTCGTTGTTTTGTACTTTGTCTTCGACAGATTTCGGGTTTATGAATAAAATATCATAATGAGAATCGATTGTGGAAAATAGGACGGAGGGACAAGAGTATGGAGATAACTAAAACTATAAGAAACTATTATTATTTTTATTATTTATTGTTACTATTATAATATGTTACCACAATAAGACAAGCTCTTTGTATAACATGAAGAAGTATAGTATGATTACAAAAATAAAAGAAATTAACTGTTTAATAAAAGATTAAGAAAAGTAATGAGTATACTGTGGGAGTGTTGCAAGAGAAGAAATCAATTATCTTGCTTCGACAGGTAGGATTTCAATAATTTTTTTATAATTTTTCAATGCCGCTTTGGTCTCTATAGAGGTAGAGAGTTCCACCAGCGCACAATAGTGATAAGAATTGTCTCTCAGATGTCACGTAAGAGAACCTAGAAATTCGATCCGGTAGTTGAAGTTTGTCGTGAAGATAGCACGGCACATCAAGTCGCAGTATTTTAAACAGAAAGCATAGTACTCTGAATTTCAGATAGTTTTCGAGAGACATGTTGTAGAGGTTTTTTGACAGATGTGATACGTGTTCATACGTTCGAAGGATCGAAGAATATATACATTCCGAGCAATGCTATTGAATGCAACTTTGAGTTTTCTAAAACTGCAGGCGTTGCAGTTTACGCAGATTTCGCAGTTATATAGCAATACAAGAATAACTATGGCTCTAGCAAGTAGCAATCGAGTACTAAGTGGGGGCTTGCTATGAAAATATTATTCTTTCCGGTGATTTTAACATTAATCTGCTAAACCGTAACGATTCACAAGTAAATCGTTTCACAAATTTCCTAAGCTCCGTCAACTTATTTGCTGTCAATGTCTCGACTTCCACCCACTTTAGCCCTACAAGCTCCACGCTCATCGATCTGTTTATTGTCAATAGAACTGATCTCATCAACTTCTATAGCCAGCTTGATGTTCCCGGCTTTTCAAAACACGATCTCATTGTCTTCTTCTATGACCTCAGTCTTAGTAGATCTTTCGTGCCGACTACAATCAGTTACCGAGACTTTAAATCTATCAATATGGCTAGCCTTATCAATGACTCTGTCAATTCTAATTGGCATAACCTGTATCACATGTCTTCCGTTGATGAACAAATTGAGTTTTTTACATCTACCATTAATAACCTGTTTGAGAATCATGTCCCAACCAAAAATCTCACCATCCATAACACAAAATGCCAATGGTTAACTCAGCATATTGAAAAATTATAAATCGAAACAGGGCCTACAAAAGATGGAAGAAGTTTAAACTCTCCGAGTTATTATGTGATTTTAAGCGCCTCAGGAACCTTGTTACGAACGAAATCAGGAGGTCGAAAACAAAGTTTTTTGCATCCAAATTCAAAACCTGCTCAAATGTTAAGCAAACGTGGAAAATTATTAAGACACTAGGTATCAGTAAACAAATCAAGGCTGAGACTTTGGACGACATCAATATCGAAAAGCTAAATAGGAAATTCGCTTCAGTCGCATCTCTCTCGGACAATGACAATGCGGATCCGAACGAAGGCGACCTTATAGATCCCCGTAATATGCCCAACTTGACTTATAGCTTTGGTTTTTCTAGAATCTACGAAGAGGATGTGCTCAAATCGACCCTTGCAATCAAATCTAACGCCATTGGCTTGGATCTCATGAACCCCAAATTCGTAAAACTAATCATCCATATCGTCTTAAGACCTCTCACATACGTATTTAATAGCATCCTTACCACCTCCGTCTACCCTAATTCCTGGAAGGCCTCTAAAATCATACCCATTCCTAAACATGGAAATAATAATGATTCCTTATCCGGTCGCCCGGTCGCTATACTGCCATTCATATCCAAGGTTTTCGAAAAGCTTCTAAGCACGCAATTAAACTCATTCTTAAACCAGCATAAGCTCCTCTCACCGTTTCAGTCAGGTTTCAGGCCAAAACACAGCTGCACTTCCGCGCTATTAAAGATTGTTGAAGACTTTCGCTATGAAATTGATAAGGACTATGTGATATCGTTAGTATTATTACTCTTCTCTAAAGCATTCGATACTGTCCCACATGAAATTCTTCTCAAAAAACTAAAATATTTATTAATTTGGATTTTTCAGCGTTAAAACTCATTAAGAATTACCTTGGAGATCGTAGCCAAGCTGTATATGCTAACGGTTACTTATCCACCTTTCTGAAAACCAAAACGTGAGTCCCTCAAGGATCTATACTGGGGCCCTTACTGTTCTCGCTATTTAATAACGACATTCCTACAATTTCCAAACACTATAAGGTACATATGTACGCAGACGTCGTCCAATTATACATCAGCTACCCACTATACCTAAAGGTAGACGCTACTGCGCGGCTAAATGAGGATCTCCATGCCCTTACACGATGGTCACATAAAAACAAACTTATGCTCAACTCCACCAAGAGCCAAGCCATCGTCATAGGTCGTATTATCCAAGACTCAAGTACCTTTCCACCAATCCAAGCCAGCGGAAGCAACATCGACTATGTAAAGACTGTTAAAAACCTTGGAGTCATCTTTAATCAACAGCTTACGTGGGGGGATCACATCACCAATGTAACAGGTCGAGTCTACGGTGTCTATGCTGGAAATTGTCCCCCAATTAGCATTAAATCAATGCTTGTCAAGACGCTACTGATCCCTATTTTAACCTATGCACTCCCGGTCTTCTGCGATCTCGATAGTTACAGCTCACGCAAGTTAACCGTTGCGCTTAACAGCACAGTGCGTTTCATATACAGATTACGGCGGCGGGATCACATCTCGTCATTCGTTAAAACCCTGCTTGCCATGGACTTACAAAGCTTTTAAGTTTAGGATATTAACTTTCCTTTTCAAACTCATGCAGAGCAAAGCACCATCATATCTTTATCAGAGTCTTCGGGTTGCTACATCTGAGACAAGTGGAACATTGATATTACCCAATTTTAATTACAGAGTCACAGAAAAACAGTTTTTCATTTACGCTGTAAGACTATGGAATTCGCTTCCAGTTAACATAAGAAGATCTCATAGCATCGGCATCTTCAAAAGGCAATTTAGGCAACACTTTAGCACATCGCCTTAGGATATATATGTATATGTATTTTTTTTTATTTTTTCTATTTTTTTTTTCAGGGTCATCTAGAGCTGGCTGGTCTAGGTACTTGTTTTCTTTTCTTCTTTCTTACTTGTTATAAATCAAACATCTGCTTAGTTTAGTTTTGTTTTGTTTCTTTTTAATTACACTTGTTTGCTTCACAAATTAAAAGATTATACAGCTTATGTGTTAGCTTATGCCTTAAATAAATAAATAAATAAATAAATAAATAAATAAATAAATAAATAAATAAATAAATAAATTGCTGCGATACCCAGAGACTTCGAAGAACCTCATCTGTTTTGCCGACAGCTGAATCTATGTGGTCATTCCAGTTTAGCCTTCTATTAAAAAGTATGCCTAAGTTTTTTGACGTGTTAAGAAAAGTCAAAGAGGATCAAAAATGTAACCGCATCGCCATCTAGCTTTGACCTTATGTCATCAATTACTTTCATTAAAGCTGCTAAGCAACTGTGGTTTGGTCGAAAGTCAGACTGAAATTGAGTTATAAGGGTTCTCGGGTTAAAGTGTATATTTAGTTGCTTTTTTTATTCACATAACTTCGACAAAAAGACAATATGGAAATGGGTCTAAATTCTTCACATGCTGAATTTGTTGGTATTGGGATAATTTTTGCCAATTTCCACTGAAGGCGGAATAGTCCGGTGGTCAATACTATTTTTCTGATATATGGCAATAAAAGAGGCAGAATAATTTTATCAAAGCAGGATGAACAAAGTCAACACCGGTTGCATGAGACTTAATCGAGAGAAGACTTTCCACCAAATCTAGCCACATCACATCATTAGGTTATGGAACTCAAAGGTGCAGTTAGGCATGTATATAATGTTCATATGCTAAGTTTTTTAATAAAAAACAAACATTTTTCTTAGCTTAATTTAGTTAGTTACAATTTAGTCCCCCTAGGACCAGTAAGATACTTGAATTTGTTAAAATAGTTAAGCTAGTTTTAAGCATTTTTATATAGGGTAAATTAGATCTTAGATACTATGGAATAAAAATGAATTAAAAACTAAAAAACTAAAACTCAAAAGGTGCCTCATTCGTCGATTGATGTTTGAGCCGCTACTGTTTACTAATCCCTATGTTTCGTAAGTACCTCCACATCTTTTTTCTACTGAGGAACTCGAGGAACTTTATTCAGACCCCGGCATTGACGATTATACAAATCGCAAGGACTGAGATGCTCAGGACACGTAGAACTAATGGACAGTGGACGAATAGTCAAAAGAATAATGAGTGGAAAACCCGAGGGAAAAAGCCCGCGTCACAGATTGGAAGACAATATGCGTAAGGATGGAACAAGAAGAGTTGGAACAGAAAAGCAATACATGGAAGGCTCTGAGCTTCCGAGTTCCAAATGGCCAGCAATAACAATAATAATAATAATAATGACTCTAATTCTGTGTCTTCAAACGTTTTCACTGATCCTTCTCACCTTCCATTTCGAGATCACAAGTTTTGGAGCCTCACCTAAGAGATGTTTCCCATTCAATTCCTGTAATTTTACGACACTCCTTAGCTCTAGATTTTTTTGAATTGGAGGCGAAAAGCAAAGCCTACTAATATAATTATATGGAGCTGTTGACAGATATCCAATTTTGTCATGTGATGCTTTAGATCTTACATTGCTGGCCGACGTGTATCATCTATTGGAAGACGGCCGATTGAAATATACATATGTTACTAATATTTGTACGCAAGACAATCTCTGATTGTGGTTGGCCGAATCTTTGAAACCTTAGTGTTATGCTAGGCCATACAGGGTGATCATCATCTTGAACGTCTTCGTCTTTTAATACTTACGAGGTAAAAGTAATATTTAATATTTAGAATACCTTACTGCACTTTACTCGATTCTTAGTTTAAAATCAAATTCAACTTTTTGATCCATTCCTCAATCGGGGTAAAATTCATGCACTCTACAACTTAAAGCAAGAGAAACAAACGGTTTGACTAGCTACCTACATTTTCTAGATTGTTAACCCTCATAAAACTAAAAAATCTACAAGGATCTGACTATGCAAGCCATGAATTTACAAAAAGCCCTATACTTTTTGAACACACCATGTGAAGCATTGTCTTATGAAAGGCCTTCTTGTCAATATTTCGTGACCGAAGTTTTAGCCTATAGTTCCTGGTGTAAGCTTTCACGATACCGCATTGGAATCATATGAACACAGCGCTCTGACTGACTACTTCATCGGTTCCCGGTTTGATCATATAAAAACGTTTTTCTTCTTCCCAGTAAAACCCAAAAACTTTTGTTATTTTATTTCTAGAAAAGAAATTCATACATCTTTTGGCATTATATAAGTATTTTTAGGTAAGTTTCATCCATGGTTAACTGGATTTTATAGAGAGTAATCACTTCGAATAGAATTTATAGTCGAGTTTAGGTTAAGATTCTTGAACTTTTTAATGATTTTTTTTATATTTAAACTTACCCACTAGACTGCTAAATTTGTTCATCTAACCTGAATTTGGTGAAGTGTTGGAAGAAAAATGATGAATGAAAATCGGAAGCTACCAAATCGCCCTAAATGGTTAGTGCACTTGACTTGTCTTGAAGCTCATTAACCATAAGTTATTCAACATTTTTCCGAAACGTCTTCTGTACCAATTAATGAATGTTCATAAACGACGTATTACCCCATGATAAGGACAAAGCAACCATAACGTATTGAGGCTAAAAGCTCTCTTGAAACCTTGCAAAACCTTTGACTTATCGTCGGTAATCATCTTGCATACAATTGGGGTGTACAATCCACTTATGCCTTAATTCACTTCCCCACAAATTGAAAAATATATTCCTGCGTTCCCTGCAACCAGACCTTGAGGCTCCTTCAAGCTTCTGAATGTACTGATGGAAAAAGATGGAAAAAAACATAAAAACATTGCGCTTCTATTAAGCTAACATATAACCTTCACTTCAATTTTCAATTTCAAACTTGTCCTCCTAATTGCTTAAAAGAGCTTTGCGGTAGAAAAAAATTGCATGCCCTTGAGCATAATTCCATTTCCAGCAGACTTATTATGCCCAGACCTTGCATTCCCGGTGTAACCGCTGCACGTTCGTTCGCCGTACCGCGCTTCATGCCTCGCATACCCGAACGCACACTTCAAGTGGTTTTGCATTTTAATTGAATTGCCCGTGTGTACCCGGGTATAAACGATTCCGTACTAATAGATTATGTACATTCAACCCGTCACCGTGGTAGTCAGGCAGTGCTATTGCGGCCTGGTCCTGCGATGGAAGGTAAATGCAACACACTCGCATGTCAAAATGTCCTTTCCATTGGTA
The DNA here is from genome assembly GCA_958301585.1 of Merodon equestris. Lineage (NCBI taxonomy): Eukaryota > Metazoa > Arthropoda > Insecta > Diptera > Syrphidae > Merodon > Merodon equestris. The sequence continues at coordinate 8,412,665 of OY284415.1, forward strand.
GTGGCCACATCACGCAATTGATTGGATCTGGATTGGATTGGCCGGGGTTACACAAAGGACCCGACATACCAACATTTCACCCGATCGGCCTTGTCGTTGTTGGTGTTTGAATGTTATTTTTATTCAAGTGTCATTCACTGTTGCGTTATAGGATTTACTTACCTCCGTGTTAGCGTAGCAATCAGTTCGGCCACGTAATGTGTTTGCTTATATAGGAGTATAGTGTGGACGATGTACCAAATATGTATCCTAGGTGATGGACGAAAGGCATGTGAAGCGTGCTGTCTGATCTATTTGCGGTCAGTTGATTAAATTCATTTCGCATTGCAACCGCATTGACTGACACCAAGCACGCGTCAGACATTCGAACTGAACTGTCTGTCACGTCACAGGATTCATGACAGTGTTCGTGATAACTCCACATGAGGAGGGGTAAAAAAATGCAGCTACTTGCCCCTTTCCAGAGGTGTGCTGCCATCCACTCACTTGAGATAGGATTTTGCGCACATTGTATTTATGTAATACATGTTCGGTAGGACGACGATGGTTGGCACGCCGGTGGTTCCTCCATATACCAAGGACTCTCCTGAATGGTAATTAAAAATTCTGTTCAGCTAAACTATGCAAATAATTTTCGGTGAATAATTCGTTTTAAATTACCGACTGAAACTATTATCTCCGAGGGCTAGGATGTAGGGAAGAAGCAGCACGATTCAATAGAGATGGAGGCTAGGGGAAACGACCAAACTAACTTTTCGAACGAATATAGAGTTTGTGAATATGGGTAAGGATCGGGAAGAATTTCACCCGTTTATTAACATACTTTTTCTCGTTTGTTTTACCTTTTTTCACTGCGTAACGAGGGATTAATGCATATCCGCATACATATAGAGCTCGCATGAGTACTCCATGTCACAATAGAAGAAACTATCGCTTCCCCACGCGAGCACATCCCGTTCCATGCCCGACATACATAGTTGCAGCCAGTCGACGTACCTGTTTCTAATGGTCGTTAAACTGTGCAATAAATTCTTGAACAGTCCTGGAAAGGATGTCGGGGCGAGCTTAAGTGGAAACCGAGGAATCCATAAGACCATTCCAACTTGGTTTTTTGCTCTCATTCTATTTTGTTTTTTATTTTCCTTTCACGTCCTTTCTACCAATGAATATGTTACAATTGCGAAAAAGGCAAGTGGTGTAACTAGCCACAGATAGAACACTGCGAGTCTGGAGACGTTTTGTGCAATGGTTTCTGCTTTCTGCGGAGCATTAAGTTGAATTTACGGTTACGAGATGGTTTTTACACTGACGCTACGGTTTCGTGGTCGTATATACATCTTATTGTTGCATGGGCAGCTAGAATAATAAATTCATTCATTTAAGTGCGGTACGAAGTAAAGTGGCGCCCGACACGGGCTAACGTTGTGAACGAAGTGATTCCAACGAATCTTGAGTTTGACCTGTTTATGGGAAAAGTGGTGAATGATTATCAATCGTTTGCGAAAGAAGATTGACGAGGATAACAAGGATATCTCGACTAGATGTGATAGGTATTTAGGTAAGGGCTCGATATTCCAGCATGAGATCCCTTATTCCTGTTTATTTTTCTGGTTTTATTCTACTTATTGAGCATCCTTGAGCAGGCAATCTCTCAAGTCATTATCAACCTGACCCAACTTAGTTCACCGTCCATTGGGCTGCCTTCGGCGCTACTGACGTGATACTTCCAAAAATAATGAACATCCTTAACCACTCGACCTACTCCTTCTCCTGTTTCCTGTATATTAAGTGCGACAATTTCACAAGATGATATTTCAAGGATGTACCATTACTCGTCTGCCGCAAGCACCCAGGGATTGCTCCGATTAAAAAAAAAAAATTAAACGAGGGTTTGTCGGTTGATCTCATTAAAAAGAGAGGTTGGACAAAAAAGGACTGCCACGTCCTCGAGACAATCATTAATTCCACACACTGCGAAAGGGATAGGACAAGAAAGGATGCTTTCCTGCGGATATTAAACTGATTTTTATCTTTCTCTCTAGGTGTACTTTTCACCCTCGCATTTGAGAAAGGATAACAAAACTTGTGGAATGAGGTAAGACCATTTTCAATTAACTTCCAAAGTCCTTGGGGATGACTTTTGAACTGCCATGGATTCCCTTTTTGGCCCGAGATACATCAATCAAATATTAATGCCATCGATGAAGTCAGCAAGAACGTTCCGTTAATTTGCTTCCTTCAATCCATCATCATTCTTGTCGTTTCAAGTTTATATTTTAAACATAAACCAAAAGATACTGGTAATGCCAAGAAGTCTCTTGTGTAGGAGTAGTTGTGGCAATATTTTTTGTTTTGTATCCATTCTATGCCATGGTACCGTCTGGTGTAGTGTTTACCATTGGGTGCTTATCTTAATGACCTTCCGGTCTCCATGTTACGTTCATCGTAGTCTGGTAGTCGTGTGCCTGCCATTGCAGTGCTGGTGTAATATATTCATAGAACAGCTGTTCCTCAAGAGTCTGGTCATAAAGGAACCATTCTGGGACGTACAACTATTCAGGCACATCTATGGTTATACATAACCTGCCGGAAAAATAGAAAACCCCAAAAAATTATGAGATTAAAGGAGCATTTTTGCCGTCTCCACTCCGTTGTCCTTGCGTTAGTGACATCGGGTTGTGTCCTGAATCGTTGTCGTTGTAGCATATGGACGGAAGTAGATATATGAAGGAGATGACGGAGAGACATGCGAATATTGTTTAGGGAGCCGTTTAAATATGTCGGAGCCGGAAACATTTATGAGCGGTTGCAGGTGCGGGGAAGTGCTATAGGAATATAAGAGCTGCAGTGTGGCTATTTCCATTATTATTTTTTTCGGGAATATGAAATATTTTTCTCTTGCATTCTAAAAATTATTTTATAATTGGAAATGCTTTTTAAATGGAAGAATTGAAATCAGAAACGAAAGAAATGGATCCCTAGGCCCGCATATTTTAGTGTAATTTACAATTTTTTATGGGAGTGGAAGTCCTCAACTTACTGGACCTAGGCCTATAATTTATGGTTGAAACAAAGGTTTTGTTTCCCGATTTTGTATACTGAGTCGCATATGCTATTGCGTTAGTGGTCACGAACTAACATTTAAAGTCAAGTCAAGTTAACGTAAAAGTCTCTATTAAAAGTATGCAGAATTTCAGCGGACCATTTCAAATAACCTGTACGAGAACCAAAGCCTCAATGTTAACCCTGGTCGATATTACTTATGCCGCAATAAATGTAAGACAGTGCAAGAGAATCAGGAAGAAAGTCAGCATCTCAAGTCAAAGAATACTCAATAGCTAGCAAGTGAAGAAAATAAAAATAAAAAACAAAAAAAATATTACAAATCTGGTTACAAAAAACAGATTCTATGGTGACAGCAATAAGTCGTATCCACCTGTGTTAACACTAGATATGTGTGACGCATAATACTACGTACAAGCGGTCAACGAAATATCGCAAAAGAATTGCGTAAGGATGACATGATAGGTAACGTTAGTAAATGGCAATATTATTTTTAGATCTTCTATTTCTGATCCAATTAATGGCATCTTCGGAGTTCCCAAGGTAGCCTCGCCTAACTAGTATTTATCGTAACTATAAAGATAACGGAGGCGATTAAATTTCTAATGGATCTCTACCCTATGAAAAAAAATGGCAGAGGTACACAACACAGATACTATAGTACAACAATGTACCATAACAACACCACGCAGAAAACAAAATCAAAAAAATTGTTGACACACATCAATGTTAATAGAATCGCGGATAGAACATGTAGAATGAATGGGCAGTGGATGAACAATCAAATGAATAATAAGTCCATAGGAGAAAGACCGCCAGGAAGGCCACGATATACTCGTAGATGGGAGAACAACATAAAAATGGACCTAGTATGTACAAGAGACGGAACAGAATAGCAAATAGCTTGGCGAAGGATCAACGAGGTTCAGAACTTCCGAGTTCCAAATGGCCGATAATAATAATTAAAGATACCGGGTCATCAGGAACTCTCATCTCTCTGTATACGCAGATGATATGAAAACCTCCAAGCAAACATATGAACATAAAAGGTGGCGCAAAATTAATCACCCTATTGGAAGATGTTATAATTTTTGCAAATGGCGTTGTATATCGATCATATTTGACGCTTGTGAACTAGACATCTGCGGTATACAGACAAATAAGCAATGGAGCATTATACTCCGCAAGAGCGTTGAATAATTGTGTCGATCTTTTTGGCCAATAATCGGTCGGTGGTGTTAGCGCAGCGTGAATTTCGACGTCGATTTTCTAAACGGCTCGCGTCGACGGAGCAAACATTCCGGCGCTTAGCTATTGGCTCGAACAAGGGACTGATCGTACGGCCAAGTTAAGAACGAAGGAAATTCGACCAGACGACGGGTGACGCAATTAGGCATTACCAGACGGACCCTACAGCGAATTTTAGTGAAACACTTACACATGTTCCCGTTCAAAGTGCAAACAGTGTATCAGTTAATGCCTGCTGACCGTCAGTCGCGTGTGAATTACTGTCAAGCCGTCCTTAATCTCAACAACGAAGAGGACAATTCTGTGTCGAAAATCATCATGAGCGACGAGGTGCTCGCACTGAAAATGGTGCGGCGTTCACGCGGGAGGAGTGATTGGACCGTATTTTTTTGAGGACGCCATCGGCAATACGGCGACTGTTACTGGCGAACGCTATAGGGTCATGTTAAACGACTTCTTACTGCCGGAATCGCATGAGCGGGGCTTGCTGAACATGTGGTTTCAACAAGACGGGGCAAGCGCACACACAGCACGAGCAACAATGGATATTGTGAAGGAAGCGTTTCCTGATCCCGTAATCTCCCGTTTTTGCGATTTGGCAAGGCCAGCAACTTCGTCCGACTTAACCATCCAAGACTACTTTCTTTGGGGCTACTTGAAGCCGCGGGCTTATGCCAATAAGCCTCAAATAATCGCAGCCCTTAAGGAGAATATTCGATAGGAATGCGAACAGTCATTACCGGGAATCTTGCGGAAAGTCGTGGAAAATGCGATGAAACTGAAATTGAAACTTGGCGGATGTCATCTTTTTAACTTAACAAAAAAATTGCCAAAATCCAAATAAAGATTTCCGTTACTCAAAATAATCTTTTTTCATTTAGTAAAAAAGTACAATAATTCAAAAACAAAATTGGATGGTTAATTTTGCACCACCTTGTATATCTTTCCCTCCTGATTCCTGATTCATCCAATCAGGCTTCCTCTAGAATAGCTAAACCAGATCACAGACATATTTTCCATCCCTGACCCACTTCAAATGATTCCCCTGAACACTAATCCCCGAAATCTTTGATCCATGCCCCACTTTCGTATCAGCTCTCCTCGAACGAACGGCAGCTACCATGAAGCAATTTGCAGAATGCTATACGAAGCGAACTGCTCTTTTTCACCCAAAGCCTCACCAAACACGGTATTAGAAACGTCCTCTACCGCTGTCATTCAACCATTCCCGCCCTTTCCCTCATCATTTTCTTCCTAATAGATATTGTCGACCAATATATTGGGACGACAAATTATGTCCAAGTGGCGTTGGACAATGTTTACAAAAACTTTGAATTTACGGTTTGGTATTTATAAGCAAAAAACTTCTATTACGTACTTGTAGAATGGAAAGATGGTAGTGTAGACTAGTCCCACCCATGAACCTATTTCTTAAATTTATTTTATCGCCTCAAACTAGTATACTACCTAGTTTCCCGCATATCGTGATTGATTGAAATATGGCCATTAGTTATCTATTTTTTTTTTATAGTGTTCGCGCAGGTTCAAGAGTTGCACTTTTATTTGTCAAAAAACCTGGATGGGGTGCAGATGGTTTGTGTCGAAGATGTTCGTTCACTACTCTCCGGGGGTGGTGGTCCTACATATGATGAGATATTCGACTGAATTTCTCACATTGGTTGTAGTTCACAATAGCTGTTTCGTTTCCATGCCATGAAGGTGTTATATTGGAAATGCACACACAGAGTATGAATTTTGAAGTGACCATATACTGCGAGTGTTATGCTTTCTTCAGCACTTTTTGATCGTCTCTCATTCACAATTGATGTTGTTGCACAGTTTTTTCCAAAGGAATTGTTCTTGACTATGGACGGACTTGAACTATAGACCTTCGGCTCAAGAGTCGTTGATGATTACCATTGACCCTGCCTTTTTTTGTGAAAGAAAACGTATTTTTCCTGATTTTTTTTATTTATTTCTCCTTTTAGCTCAATACATTTGGTCGAGCTATATTTTACAATACGTTTTTCAGGCCATTCAAAGAATATGATTTGTCGAGCTCATATACATAAATAGGCCTCTCTTGTGGCCACGACTTTCTTCTTTTACGTGAATCGCTTTCCGTTGAAGGATTTTTTCCATGCTTGAAAACAAAAATAAATCCCTGGAATCAAGTCTGGAGAATAGGGTGGGTGAGGCAGCAATTCGCTCAGTTTTACTGTAACAATTGTGGATGAGTAAGTGAGTTTCATGGTGAAATAGCTATTTTTTCCTCGCCAAATGACACCCCCTTTCATGAATTCAGAAATGAAACGGTCCAATAAACCAGCGTAGTACTTCTCATAATAGTCAGTGAAGATGATGACTTGCGATTCCCAAAAAAGTGATGGATACATGTTTCATCAAGAGTCGTGGAAACTCTTTTGTATTGTGTAATAATGGATTTTGTTATCCATAGCCTCCGTAGTCACCGCAAGAGGTTTTAGTTTAGTTTTATTATAAATAAGGAAGTGGTTATGCAAAAGAAGAAATCGTAGAATCCAAAGGTTTAACGAAATACTACTAGTAAGGCTTCGAACAAAAAGCAGTCCAGTTCAGTAGATAAATAACGCAGAACTATATTTAATGAAGACGAACAAACGTTTCGAGGAATACCTGATCTAGTCGGAAAAAGTCGTTCCAAAAGAAGGAAGAGACGTAGAAGGAACATTTAGATGAAAGTACCATAAAGAAGGACTCCATTTAAAGGGCACGAGAACTAAACATTTCCTTAATTAAAAAGACTAGAAATGATTTGGACCTCAACACTATTCGAAACACGTTACACAGGAATAGGTTCTACGACAGAATTGCACAAAAAATCCATACATAAGCCCCTGAAACTAATTCTAAAGAATGCCATTCGTCAAGCCAAGCCATTCCTCTGAAAACAGAAGTCTTTTGGAAAACGGGAAATGCTTCTTTCTTCAGGATAAAATAACTCTTTTCTCCAATAGTGTCAAAATCCATATTTATAAAACCGTGATAATGCAAATGACACATTACTTAGACTTGGTCTATGACTAAGAATTAGAAAAATAAAATTCGCGTCTTTGAGAACAAGATTTTAAGATGAATCTAGGACAGGGAAAACTACACATGAACTTGAGGAACTCGATTAAGGTCTAAACACGGTCCGAGCAATAAAACCGCGAAGGTGAGCGGTTGGTCACTTAGAGCCAATGACCAACAATCGAAAAAATAAAGGGTGAAAATCCTGAGGGAATAAGACCGCCAGATCGCCTACGCGCGGTGGAAGGGCAATATAAGTTTGAACCTAGAAGAGATGGAACAGATCAGCGATGGAACACATTCATGACAGGGAGGTTTGGCGAGGCATTTCTAATGATTCTTTCAACTTTCGATCGAATATCTTCAATTATGTGTTAGAAGTGTTTCATTATTATTCTATTTTCATTAAGAAATAGATATTGAAATGAGTTAATAAAATTTGATACTTCTTTGTTTATTTTATTGAAAGACGAATCAAAATCAATTACGATTATTTTTACCCATTACTGCAATTTGGTAACATATGATTCAAAGTCCCTCCTTTTCGGTTCTCAAACAATCAAGGTCGGTAACCTTCACTGATCACCTTGCATGCAAATTATATTCCATCGCATATGTGAAACGTTCTTATCATGTCTATTCCAATCTATTAAGTATTTTTTAATGATGCAGAAAGACTTCTGTTTTGTCCCTCCCACTCTCCCTTAAAGTGTACGAGAGTGGTCCGATAAGTACTTAGCCTCACCGCCAGATGGCGCCAGTATCGCAAGAGCAACTTACTATCTACTAGTAGACGGCTACTGCCGGATCGGATTCGTAGTTTTGTTTTGACCGCGTGTGGAAGCGGGAGTGTCTGCGGATTTTAGAAAAATGGTAAAAGAGCAATACCGGTCGGTGATTCGATTCTTGTTTTTGGAAGGGGAATCGCGCAGCGAAATCAAAGAGCGTTTGGATGCTGTGTACGGTGACTCTTCTCCTTCGATGGCGACCATCAAAAATTGGTTTAACGAGCTTCAACGTGATCGCACGTCGGTTTTTGATGAGCCATGTCCAGGTGCCCCGAAAACGGCTTCCACGGAGGATAACGTGACAAAAATCCAGGATCTCGTGTTGGCAAACCGCCGATTGAAGGTGCGCGAGATAGCTGAGACAGTAGGCATTTCAACAGATCGCGTGTCTCATATCCTGCATGAAATTTTGGGCGTGAGAAAGCTGTCGGCGCGATGGGTGCCGCGTTTGCTCAGTCCGGACAACAAGCGCAACAGTGAGACCACTTCAGAGCAGTGTTTGACGCTGTTTAAGCCCAATCCGAAGGAGTTTCTGCGCCGTTTCATGACAATCGATGAAACATGGTACACACCAGAGACCAAGGAACAGTCGAAACAGTGGACTTCACCCGGCGAACGTGCTCCGAAGAAGGCGAAGACTGTCCCTTCGGCCGGCCACCGTTTTCTGGGATTCACAAGGTGTGACCCACATCGACTACTTGGACAAGGGCAAAACGGTCACAGGGCTATACTATGCCAAATTATTGGGCCGATTCGACGCCGAATTGAAGAAAAATGGCCACACTTGGCGAAGAAAAAAGTACTCTTCCACCATGATAACGCACCGGCTCACACCTCCGCCCTCGCTACGGCCAAATTGGTCCAATTGGACTACGAACTGCTGCCCCATCCACCGTATTCTCCAGATTTGGCCCCGTGCGACTTCTTTCTGTTTCCAAACTTGAAAAAGTCACTCACCTGGCAGAAATTTCAGTCGAATGAGGAGGTCATCGCCGCCACGGAGGCCTACTTTGCAGACCTCGAGAAAACATATTTTTTAGACGGTTTAAAAAGTTGGAGCATCGCTAGGTCAAATGTATCGAGCTAAAATGAGACTATATTGAAAAATAAATCGCCATTTCTCCAAAATTTTTTTTTTTTTTTTTTTGTAGGCTAAGTACTTATCGGACCATCCTCGTATGTCTTCGACAAACTTCACCTTCAAACGTTTATGCTGTATAAGAAAGCCTTGCCAAAGGAAATTGCATGCAGCTGAAATGTGTTACGCTTCTCTGAATAAGAAGCTGTAAGCGAGTAAAAAGTTAGTTGATATGAACAGAGCTATCCGTAGTAGGTCACTTTTTGCTTCTTTGGAGCCGTATGTTACTTACTGCAGGATTGTTTATAGTAGACATTTTGTTGATATTTGGTCCAATGATCATCAGCTTTTGGTCTTGTGGCAAAGTTCTTAGGTACGTAATATGGAAAATGAAGTTGCCGTTTCCGTCCGTTCTTATTCTGAAGTCGGACTCGCATAGTTGTTGCTGGTCGTCTTTGCGAAAATTATCTGAAGCTACCCCGTGGCATGTTAGGATAATTCGAATATCAACCCGATTATTTCAATTATTTCAATCGTTTATCAAAGTAGAGAGTGATCCAATTAAGTTGTTTACTTAGACTAATATAAGTATTGACACAACTTTTACTTTTACACTCTTTTTTGTTGTCCATTTTCACTCTATATTTTTATGATTTTTTGTCACGGAAAAGGGGTCTCTTTTCAGTGAAATTTGGCAAAAGGTCATATCTTTCGGACCTTGTGAACGCTCGGAATTACTTGCTGTTTTGTTTGTCGTACTATAAGATTACTTGATGATACTGATGGAGTAGGTTATTATTAAAGAACCGAGCCATCCAAGCACTGTGATGACTCCGAGGGCCATTCAAGCCGTGCAGGCTCGAAACAGTTATACACCATGGAGAAGACAAGGCTTGTCGTCGAAAATGTACATTTCGGGAAAATTCATGTTTCGCATTATCAAAGGAGACTTGGGACTTAGGGTCAACAAAATATACACTGGACTCCTGGAATAGTCGCATTGAAGCAAACCCGTAAGCAAACATTAAAAGCTCTCTGAAGGCGGTACAATACAAATGCCAAAAGACAATATCTGTTCAACAGCGAGAAAATGTTTACGTTCGAAAAACTTTTTGATAAAGAAAATGATTGAGTGTATGCTCGGACATCAAAATAAGCCTCAAAATGTATTCCAAAGTTGAAACAGGTCACCATCCCCCAAATGTTGGGGATGATATTCTTTTAAGCAATACTGTGTTTGGCAGTTTGTATTTAAACCGCAAGCCTCCACCACGGGCTTGTATGACTTTTATATGGGCATTGACCTGATCGGCTGATTGCTCCGAAAACCTCTAACTCAAATTGTATAAAAGAGTGACAGATGAAGTAACGTTTGTTCTTTTCAATAAAAGTCATGCTGTACTGACAACCGGTGGCATTTGCCTTCTTCGCGTTATCCTACAATTGTACAGTCAATCTCTAAAAAGAAATCAAGTCAAGCCTTCGGCGAAAACTTACCAATGACGATGTCTTTAGTCTTTATGTCTCTAAGCCGAATGAATGTTCACAAACTTATACATGTCTATGGTACTAGGCAAAAAGCATTCAAAAGCGGAGAAAAGTTCCCGACTTCATATCGCCGAATAACTGGTCAGCTAGTAGTCCGGGTCTGGCCTGCTCTAGTTATCACCGAAATATTGAGTCTTTGAAATGAAAACTTGTCCGCGCTGTCGCTAAGTTTTCGCTCACTGAGGTCCGCAAAATGATTAATGAGCGTCTAGTGTGTCTCAGATTATGCTTTACGGCAAATGGGCCTGCGCACACGAGAGTAATTTTATCAGGAGGAAAACTGGTGTAATGCTCTGCTCTAAGTGCGCACGGAATGAATTACTCCAACTGAAAAAAAATGTATATTTGAACCTCGTTTCATTGTGTTAGTGTTTTCGGTCTTTCTGACATTTCATTTGATAGAGATATTTCGCAAAAGACGTCTCCTCTTTTGTCCACGCACTTAAAATGTCCATTTGGTTTATACATGTTCACTGCTTGAAGGGCGAATTACGATTGAGACGCAACACGAGACAAAAAACATGCCGACTCGAAAAGTAAAGAGTCGATACGCGGTTGAAGATTTTACTCCGTTTCATACTTCACACTTCTGCTCGCTCTCCCATAAAATCAATTTTCAGCCGGTTGGATTACTCCCGTGTGCGCAGGCCCAATGGTAGTTATTTCGAATGAAGTCTTACATAACTTGCAACTAGCGATTTGAGAAATGAAATTTCTGAATTTGTCTTTAAGAATATTAGTACGTTTTGATTTTGCATAACGCAAAAATGCAATAAACCGCTCTTATATCAACCATTTTAGCAATTTCTCGAGTTCTTTATTAGACCTTTATATAACATGCGACAATAATAGAGTTATACTTTACAGCCAGCTCCAAGAACTTGGTTTTTCTAAACACGACCTAATTTTTACATGCTTATAGACAGCAAAGTTTTCAATTTTGCGATTGCTACATTTTCATCAAATAGACTGGAACTCACTCTACTTAATGATAGTGTAAATGAGCAGATATGTTTACTAACACACAACGGGGATTTCTTTTGTGATTGTCACGTTCCTATTAAAAGCCGCTTTGTGAAACATACGAGTACCTCTTCGCCCTGGCTGAATGGCGACATCTCTGCCGTGATCTCACAACGAGATGCCGCTTACAGTCAATGGAGACGATTTAGAGTAGAGCCTCTGCACCAACACTATCGCAGGCTACTAAACTAAGTTGGTAAAATGGTTAGAACAGTCAAAATGAACTTTAATGAACATAAGCTCAGTACCTCGATCTCCAGCAAAGATTCTTGGAAACACCTGCGAAAAATAGTGATCGGTAGGCAATTAGCGGTTCCGCCTGATGATATTGATTGCGATGTTTTAAAAAATAAATTCACTTCTCTACCACAATTACAAAACGATGTCATTCATAGTAGCCCATTTTTAATCAGTGTTTTTAATTTTCTTAGACTGTCAGAAGAAAATGTTGTCGAGGCAATAAATTAAATCGAATGCTGTTGGGCTTGATTTAATCAATCCTAAATTCATAAAATTGTTGCTTCCCTATCTTTTGCTTTTTTTAACCTGTATTTTAAACAATATCTTTACTACATCCGAATTTCCTTTATCATGGAAGAAAGCCGAACTTATTCCCATTTTTAAGAAAACCAAGGGAACAGTGAAAGAACTGCAACATAGATTTGGTTTCACAGCAGAGTCGTGCAAATTGATTCGTTCTTATTTTCATGCAGACAGAAATGTGTTGTCACAAATGACAGATCATCCAGCTTAGTAAATATCTTCAAGGTGACCCACACGGATCTACACTCGGACCTCTTCTTTTTCAATATACATTAATGACCTTCCACATATTGTTAATATGTAATTGTCGATTTGTATGCGGATGATGTGTAACTTTCGATCAGCCGACCCTTGTCGGCCAAGGACGAAGCAGCTGCTTTGATGAATGAGGACACATCCCACGCTGGCTTAAAATATACAATCCTTACATAAATTCCATCACGTCAAAGGCATTGCCATTCTATCGTAACATTCGACCTTATGCCAATTGCAGATAGAGAACAAAACCATTACTTATGTTGATACTGCCAGAAATTTGGGTATGGTTTTTAAACGAACACTTATTTAGAATGATCATCCTAATAGTGCAATAGGAAAAGTTTGTGGGATGAAAAGCTCTTCGGATCACTCAAAACTTCATTTCTAGGAAGACGAAACTTATGCTGGCAAAAACCCTTTTGCTTCCTCTACTACTTTATTGTAGTGAAGTTTTCAGTGATTTGGACTCCGCGACCAATCGTAAACTCAACTTTGTCTATAATAATATTGCCCGTTTTGTATATAACCTTCTTCCATTTGACCACTTTAAATGAATGAAATAAATTAATTTTCTTTGAATCAGTATTTATGGCTTCACTAGGTAGGCTACGTGAACCGTTACTTAATTGTCTTCTAATTAATTATTGAGTATTATTCATTGATTACGATAAATTGTATCAGAAATATGATAAGAAATATCTCTGAATCCTCTGGAGCGGCTGAACTGATTCATTCGAGATGTTTTAATAATGTTTTCATAAGTTTCAGAGGTTGTTTCAATCTTCGTATTCCAATACTGTAGGATTGTTGGTGAAGAAGTGAATCTGAAGAAAAAAGGAAAAACAGCGGCGTTGAATCGCATTTCGGCGACCAATTGATGTTACTGCAGCGTGAAATACTATATCATATTACGCCACCTTATACGCACGTTTTCCATTTAAAATTGTTCGAATCCGTGCCAAAAATAATTGGGTACCATATCCCCATCACGTTGACATGCTATTTACTAAAACATTCGCGCGAACGTCAATTTTGAATAATGATGAACCAATGACACCTCCAACCTAAACCTCTGTCATTCGATGTTTCGGATGAAGTATGAGCTACTCCACTAGTGAGTTTCCCGACTGTTGGTTTGTTGGTTTTCGTAACTAAACACATGTCGTTACGTAATTCATAATCCCCTAGTTTTAATTATCAAGAGTCATCGAAATACTCGTAAATGTTGAATGTTGAACCGCCTGCTGGATAGCTATAAAAGTTTAAATATAGCACGGCGGTGAGCGAAGAAGTTAACCCCTATCTAAGGATATAACAGAATCATGATATATTGTCAAAGTTCAGTACATTTTTCCGAACTACCGTTTATATACCCCGTTCCATACCTCTATTACTGAATTTAATTTTTAAGCAGCTTACACTTCAAGCAGAGAAACTTGTTTCCTACATCCGGGATTTTGGAGGAAAATTCTACTAATCACGATATGAAAAGGACTCCCCCATGTGGAACACACTCACAGCAACTGTCATGTCATAATGTCATACTCTCTGAATATGATAGGAGACCAACAACCCAGGTGGACCTTTTGTAGATCATAATGCGTGTATGACCGTATCACCATTTGTAAGCCAAAACAAATTTCTATGAAACGTAATTAGTGGCTTATTCTAGTTCAACAACAATGATCCTCCGTAAGTGTCATATTCCTTTGAATCCGTCCAGTTATATCCGACCGAACCCCAACTAAATCCATATGCGAAGGTGAAAATGCCTGTTGGCCAAATACAAAAGATGAGGAAATTAGAAATTAAGCTTATCCACTAAATCCATCTAATTCATGGTCGCAGTAGTTTGATTACCCGGTGAATATCCTGGATTATATACAAGGAGCAAATAAATTCAATTGAATTTCTAACAAAGACGATAAATACGAGTATTTGTCTAATCTCGAATCCGCCTCAGTCGAATAGGGCGAGGCCCAGAGAATCAACTTTTCCACTCAGCCAACATCCATGCAACTTTTCACTTTACACATCCGCACGTCAAACAGCAATTACATTAATTAGCACAAAATTTGCATTCCATTAGCAATACCAATATCAACACAATCACTCGCAGCAAATTTAATGAATAATTCGATTGCCCAGTCCTGCGGGCCGGACATTACCCTCTTGAGTCCGATGCCCAGGATCAAACAGTGCAACGCAACAAATCCAAACACAATTTCAACATAATTAATGGTTCATCAACTTTCTACTACCACATACGAGAGCAGCAGATCCTGGTCGTGTCCGGCGGGGTATGATGACTTGGGCTTAGATGTTGAACAACTCTCGGCCGGAAGCATATCCTATTTATGGAATAAATTAACGACCGGACGACTCTCCATTAGACAACAGACAATAAATAGTCAAGTTCGTAAAATCTTAAAGAGTATGACATGAGGTTTGACAAGGACAATAGGTCGACGGGCAGGGCAAAGGTCGATGTCATGGGAACGGACTGGCACCACGAGTACATGGTGTGAAATGGGATTATGACGAATTACTCTCAATCTTGAAATAACCATTTTGTGGAAGCGTGTCTAGAATTTAGCATTTGGGATTAACACCGGAAACGCTTGCTCCCGGGTGTGTACTCTATGCATGTCGTGAATCAATGTCACACAGCCCACACGATCCTGCAGATTACTAGTCGTAGTATGAACGAATACGAATACAGTACTGCTGGTACAGCTGGGAACACGACAGCCCGTGTGTAGGTGTGTTTATCGAGATCACGAGCGTTGTCAACGGGAGGATGGAACTGATTACGAATTACATTCACTTCGATGGAATCAATCGAAATAATGAGATGAACACGATAGGTGTGGGCGGTGGGGCTTCGAGATTGTAAAACGACGTGTTACTACCGAATTTAGTCGTCAACAGTGTGTGGGCAAAGTACCGGCGGACGTGATTGAGTTTAGCTGCCCCAAGGCCAAAGGATAATGAAGTACTAAAAGATATATGATTTTGGTCGAAGTCTACTGATGTGATTGTTAGTCTATGCTGGTCAGTTGTCGCCCTCTGAATCGGAAATACACTGCCGAAGGTCTGCAAGTTAAGTTGGATTATGCGAGGCAGCTGTTTTACTGGAGGGTTTTCAAGACGATATTCAGAGGATAGATTGTATAACTGTGACCCGTTGTACATGCCCCACACTGGATCCCGTATGAATACTAAAAACATCATTCTTTACGCGAAAAACATATTTCGGTTGTTATCTTCCCAGAAACAGATTCAACACTTGTTTCCTTTAATTTATTTATGCAAATGAGAATGTGTGTTTGCCTGGGAACGAGAGTGTTAATTTAAATTGAAAATGAACGACTATGTGTCGGCGTACCTAATTAAATTGGATCGAATACAGGTGGCAATGAATAAAACGTAGCAATGAGCCGGTTATCTCATCAAATCGAATCACGTTTGGTGATACAAAACCGATTTTAAAAATGTTAAAGCTGCATCCTTTTCGATGCATGGCATAACTCGAAAGGAAATTAATTTACTGCCTATCAAGGTAATGCCAGTGATTTACTGAAAAATTCTTGCACAAAGTCCCTGGAGACACTTCGGACTTCATATTTAAATGCCAGGTTGTTCGATCATAGGGTTTGAAATTCTTTTTTTTATAAACGTAGTTTCCTTGAACTATACTAAATGTTTTCCAGTGTGTCTAATAATGGAGTGAAAATCCGAAGGACTGCCGCTATATGTTCCCAGGGCTGCTTCGATGAAAATCGTTTTTCACGCACACATTTTTTGAGAAGTGAGAACAGCGAGAACTCAGAAGAAGCTACATATGCGGCTAATTGGGTGAAGGTTGAAATAACTCGTACTTTACTTCTCGTACACCAGGTTTACACCACCCTTTAGCCTCTTGTTTCAATTCAAAATCTTGAGGATAGACCCAAGTTTTGTCCATAGACATAGAACGACGAACAAAATCCTACTTATCTCCAGGGTGGGCATCGTCATTAAAATCGTTCCTCGACTGTCTGGCAATATTGTTGTATATATTGTTTTGTTTTTTTTTTTTTTTTTACTCAGGGTAGACTCACCAACTACCACAATCAACATTCCAAGTACGTTCAAGCACACCATGTCAAGTCTAACCTTTATATCTCTGAAAAACAGACTAAATACCCAAATTGGCTGATTCAGTTTCGCTGTCATTTAAGATCCCAATTATTGCCAGAAATCAGATTCAATGACTGTTGCAACCACAAGAGGAACCCACGTCATCGGCAAATGCAGTAGGCATGCCTTTAAAATCAAGTGAAAATAAAGAGTTAAGTTGAGAACAAGATTAGTTCCAGCACAGAACCTTCTTCAACTCAAGTTGTAGAGCATAATTTCACATCTTATGTTTTATAACTTCACTCTTTGGGAACGGCTTTTAAGACAAGACTTAAGACGAAAAACTGCTTTTTCCAACTCTGTAATCAAAATAGTATGTCTAACCATATCGAACTTTCAGGTAATGTCGATGAATAACCCAGTAGTACACATTTTTGATCTAGGTTTGGCATTATTTTGGAGGAAAATTGTAACAGAGTCAACTGTAACAAACCAACTTGAATTGGATTCAAGTATAGTTAACCTAGTATAGTTTAGAAAACTCACTACTCTAATTTTTATGAGTTTTTAAAAGAATTTACTAAGGACTGGAAGAAGTGAAAAATTGGTCTGTAGTTACATATTTCGGTGGTACCACCTATCCTATCAGTGGTTCAACGACTGAAGCTGTTAAAGCTTCCGGCAAGACTTCTTTAAAAATGCATTGGTTAAAGATATCTGCCAACACATTCGATTCGAAACATTTTGTTGAGGATAAGACTGGAAACACCATCAACACCACATGAATCAGAATTTTTTAGAGTATTAATGACTTTAAACACCTTAAGAGGCGTAATTTGTTTGAAAACAGAACTTTTCCTTTAATGCTGTTCAACAGATATCATCCTAGGGAGGCACACAAGAAAACTCGTTTATCACATGAGACAGTAACCGCGGACTTGGTTTGGCTTTGGGTTCGGGTTTTTCAATTAGCATATAACGCTTTTCAATGACTTAACTCCGGCAAATAACTTAATGACATCTGAAAGGGAAAGTTTAGCTCCGAAAAGTTAAGAGTGAAAAACCTTTTTATCCACATTAAATAACAGCTTATTTAGACCAATCCTTTTTTTTGAAAATTTTTTGATACAGAATCGAAGATTTTGATGTTGTACCACAGTACATGTTATTTTAGCAGAGACAACCTTAAACAATATTGACTTTGGCGAGCCCGAATTCCAAATAAAAGCGGACAACTCCTCCGGAAACTAACCTTACCATGATACATATATAAGGAAACTGAGAAAAGACCAAAAGCTACTCTGATCATCAGTAGACCAAATACGAACAGAACATCTGCTATAAACAATCCAATATTGGGTGATATACAGGTTCACGGAAAGATGTTCAAGTATAACTCGTGCAGAAGCCCAGAGGAAGGCTTGTGTCCAAGTTCACAGCGTATGATCTAAAACAAAAAAGTAAGGCGAGCTGCCGTCCCTAAGACAGTTCAGTAAAACAGGACGGCAGCATATACACGGCATCTTATTCGAGCCGAAGTTATGCATTCCACCTGCCTAAAACGTATTTCATGAGTCCTTCTCTCTCAGGGGCCGGAGGAATGAAACCCAATATTCCGTTTATCGTACATACGAGTACATGTGCGTATTATGACAGAATTTATTAGTTTAAAAAACAATAGGAATCAACTATATCAAACTCAGGCTTCTGGATTATTTCACGCAAAAAACCTTGCATTTGGGGGTAGAGAAAAGTCCCTTATGACCCTCTAGAGGTCTCGGTAATCCAGAGTGCCTTGACTATGACTGCTGGGTAACTTCTGCATACCAAGTTTTTGTTCGAAATTTAAAAGTTTTGTAAGAAATGTGGCTGAGAATAAAAGTAGGGTTTCATAGAAAAAATAGGTTCATAGGTACGCTTTGGCGTCCGAAATATAAGGTTTTTTTCAGGCCACTATACGCGTCTCTGTTGCATTAATCAGCATCCCCGGCAGCATTTTAATTAATGTTCATCATCCCCGTGTGCCTTATAGCGGAACTGGTATGTATAAGCCACCTTGGATTTTTGAGCGAGGTTGCTGGTAGGGTATTATTTAAATGAAGTATACGCATATGTGTATTGTAGCTTCACTTTAAGAGAGCAGAATATTCCTAATTTAAGATCAGGTCGTGTATCAAGTGCTTAGTGGATCTCATATGACAGTAGACTGAAGGCTCCGATGGTAAAGGCATTAATATTGCGCGACATTCAAGCACAGTTCGGTCAGTTACAACGGAAAGCCAAACTTATTACTTTCTGAAGGGCTTGACATACTTTGAGTAGAAGCCTGCTAGCAAAAAATGTCCAAATCCAATAGAACAAACGTTGGCTCGTTCGACATGCACGGAGAATTTGTTCAAAATTCCGAATCCAGTACGCCTGAAGATCTCTTAATAGGATCAACATAATTTTCTGATATCCTATGCCAGAGAAAATGTTGGTCATAGGTAAATAATACGTAATTTAACTCCGAAAATCTATTAAAGCCTTAAATGTCTTCTTGTAGCTGATGCAACGTAGATGATGAAGTAACAAGAGCACCTCGAAAAATAAAAATTTAAAACAAAAAGATGAAAATTACTGAATGCCACTTAGGGCGCACGACTGCGCCTTTCGAAGTGCGATTGAATTTTTCAATTTTTGCATCATAGGAAGGGTGGAGGTTATGAGGAGAAAGCAGAAACATTAACGAAACCAATAATTGGTGTTGATGAATCCATTCTTCGCCATCGGATTCTCCTGAACCTTGCTTTTTTCCTCTATATAATTGTCACTCTCGCTCATGCTTTTCAATTTAAAAAAAAAACTGACTCGGAGTCCTTGAAAGGACGGATAGGAGAAAATCAGAATAATTATTTCATACAAAATGGTTTCGCTGGTTAAAACGGGCGAGTGGCATGCTGTGGACGAGGAGTAATTGACTTTTCATTACCGCTATTTGCTTGCGTGAATTGACATCGACTCACATGTGCTCGCACGCCGGTGCGCCAATGATGTCGCCAATGGAAACATTTATTTTCATCGAATGTCATCGTTTGTTGACTGAGACGGCGATATGAGAACGAGACGAGAAGGATCTGGTGCGAATTATGTTTAATTAGCCGGCATTGATGTCCTTTTCGGGATTTCGTTTTTCTTTGCTTTTTTTTCCAGGAAGGGGGCAGTATAATGAGCACTCGACCGAATCATTTGATGGAGTAATACGCAGTCGGCATTGCGGAGTTCTAGCTTGCATGGCACAGATCCGCCGCTGGAACCAGATCCGGTCAACTATTCCGATGACATCGTTAACGAACCACTGAACAATAAGAGATTACTTATGCACGAACGTGCAGCACAGAGTAATCCAATTACGACATTTACGTCGGAAGCTTCGAAAGCCTCGTTCCATTTCTTATGGCTATCGGAGCCGCGCCAAGGACATAGCGTTTGGCTCATATCCAATGCATGCATTAAGTATCCATAAACTTTCTATTGGCTTCAATTTCCTGTTTACAGTTATTATTATTATCATGTGCTGCACATACACGGAGAACAAGTAGTGACAGCCAGGATGAGGGCGACAGTGATAGTAGAGTCGCCGCTGGTTGGGCGGAATTAACATTTTATGGGACATTGTTCGGAAATCTCTTTTGGTGCTTCATAAAGGAACCCTATATTGCCGGGCTTACTTCATAATGAGATGCCTTAAAAAGGAAAATAAAATGTGTTTCTCACTTCAACGATCCTTATTCGTGTTTGTGTCTCCTCGATATGCGATCGAGTGGGGGATTGGAAGGGAATGACATTTATTATTGCATCCCCTAGGACAGCGGCAACCAAAAGTGCCTATATAATTTGAATTTCATAAAAACGTCCTGCAGGATGTAAAATTTATGCCGGACAAAAGAACAAATGAACCAGTGAACCACTGAGCGAAAGAGAGCTGAGACCAGAAATCTGCTTTCGGTCGTAAATTAATGGAACTGGCTGTTTCACAGCTAGGACAATAAATTTGAAACAATTTATTGCCATGGTTAAGCAATTTAGGTTGTCGGTGTGGAGGGTGATGCCGAGTTGAGTTCAAAGAAGAAGACGTTTTGTTGAGAATGTGTTGCGAAGCCAGTTCCTGGGGCTCGATGAATTGTCAATTAATACTGTTGGGGGAGCAATTTGTTTTTGCCAAGTGCTTTCTGGGACGGCTTCTTGATGTTATCTGAGCTGGTTCGATTCGGTCGGTTTGGTGGTGCGGGGCTATTTAATGACTTTGGGTGATGAAGCACGCACCTGATGCATATCTGAAAAGATGTTATTGATGATTTTGAATGGGGTGTTGCTATAGATTTTCGAGCATCGCATGTCTTACTGCTCTAACTAGTTTCTGAGTATGCTTGTAGAAGACAGATGTGACTGGTTTGCGGTGAACAACAAAGATGATGCAGACAATTGAAATAACATGTTTCTGTGGTGTACGAGGCGAGCAGACGGTTTGGACTTGGCACCGTCGTTAATTGGGAAAAGTGGAGAATTGAATCGAATGCTGCTTAAAACACATTTAATTTATTTGCAAATAACTTAATTACCTTTCAATCGTTAAAGGTGCTTAATTGCTAAGAAATAGTCTCTCGAAGTAACAAATGATCAATGCTGCCCGAGCCACATTCGAATTTCATGCAGTTATGAAAAGTGTTGATTGCTTCCTCTGAAGGTGGGCTCTCTTTCTGACAACGGCAGTACAATTGTCTGGATAATATAAGCCTTTTCCCACTTGGGAGTTACGACAATGGGTCCGATGCTCGAATAAAAATGGTGACTCTTTTTAAGTCCCTAGATTGTTTTTCGCCTCGCCTATCTCGAAAGCAAAAAATGATATCGAGTCCGGATTAATTCCATTCGACGAATAATAAAAAAATGACGATTCGATAAAGTTTACAAAAATGCTTTAAAACGTTATTCGTAGCTCCTGTATCGAGAACAAAACACGTGGTAGTTTGAATAGACCAGTTACACCCATAAACTCAATTGTTTGAAATAGTATATGTATGTGGTTGAGGGCCATTATTGGCACCATGAGCCATGAGCAGCAATTAACAAAACGCGCAAATTTAAACACAAATTAAATGAAATGTGTGTTAGGTTCTTGGTAGTGGTGTATGGATCGAGAGGGTGACAGGTCTCTACAGCCCGGATTCCTAGGTGTGTTGAAAAAGCTAAACGAATTATATAATTTCGCCGGTTATATCAGTGTGATCGTCAAGTTCGGACTCCCATTGTGTGGTCAGGTTAAATCATTATAACTTCGTCGCAACATAAAATTTTTGACCAAGTTTCTTAAAAGCATTTACGTTATTAATCAGTGCAAAAGAAAAGATTATTTGGAAAATCCCCTATGCTGTCACGAAGTACTTAAAGCCTCACGAAGTTTTGCATTTATGTCTGATTTCGGGAGTGCTATTATTTTGGGCCCTTTTCAATTTCTTGGAGATTATTGGAAGTTTGCATTTTCCTGGTAAGTACACATATTTATTTCCCCTTCATGTAACCAGGTCTGGGCGAATTTTTTAGGTCGCTTTTCTACAGTACTTTATACAGCGAATAATTTGCTTTTTAATAAATATCTTTATAGAGTTACCATTAATTATTTCAAGTTAGAGCTGATATTAAATAGTTCTGCTTCCACAGTTTGTGTATTGCTTTTTATCCTTGGTCTATTTGTCTCTTTTTTATTAATACTGCAATGGCGTTAAATAGCCATCAACTTTTGTTACTGCCCTTTGCAGAGAATAGTTCATTTCGAATTTTTGTAGCGTCCTGAATATGTTAGGTCTGAGTTGGCTGCACTCCTGTACATCATTTTCTGATCATAAAAATAGCTCTGGAGACTGAGAGATCCTGCCAACACCTTGCACTCTGGGGCGTATACGCAACACTTTTTTTCCGTTTTTGTTGCTTACTCCCTTACTGACTCTCTGAATGTGATTTTCCTGACTGGACCACCTCAAATCGACCTGAAAATGTTAGGTCTGGATTGGCTGTACCCCTGTACACCATTTTCAAGATATGAAAATAGCTCTGGAGGTTGAGAGATGCTGCCGACACCTTGCACTCTGGGGCATATACGTAACATTTTTTCCGTCTGAATTAGCTGCAGCCCTGTACGTAATTTTTTGGTCAAAAAAATAGCTCTGGGGATAGAGATGCTGCCGACACATCGCACTACGGCCGGAATCCAGGGGCATTCTCGCTATAAGTACATATGTCCTCCTGGAGGTTCATTGTTCTACGGAGGATAGAGACGAAGAGGTAAAATATGCGTTTTTCAAACAATGGATGATATATTCGACATACTCATTATTCGAGGTGAAAATTCAACGTTGAAGAGTTAAAGGATTCTCGTATCCAGCGCTAATACCAGGAATAAATTACTAACCGCTTTTGCTGTACTATATGACCGTATGACGAAGTAAGGCAGCAGGTAGGTACTTTACCAACAAGAAAAAGTGTTTTAAGGGAAACAGGAGTTTTGAGAGCACCGTGGTGCAGTGGCTAGTGATTTCGGATCCCGATAATAACAACGCCATTGAATGATTATTCCACGGCTTTTCTTCTCGGCGGTGTACTGGCGAAATCCCCTTGTACAATTGCCTTAAAACAGCTTCTCGGCACTTGCCGTTCGGAACCGGCATTAAGTTCCGTTCACTTGTGTGAAAAACAAATCGCATACACCTAAGTGAATAAAAAGAAGCCATTTAAGGTGTCTGTCTGGCCGTACAATAGAAACAGTATTTATATTTCAGTGCTCCAACAGATAGCAGAAGCCTCCAACAAAAAGAAAAAAAGGAATTGCAGTGCTTCTACTTTCCTCGATGAAAAATGACAAAACCCCGTTAAGTTCTAAGACTTCAAGCACTGGAAAATAGTGAAAAGACCAGGCGCGCAAGATATAAGATCCTGTGATAAGATTCTTTGGGATAAAAAAACGGCACTGGCAAAGGGAAAAGTTGAGTACTTTCAGGAATGTATGCAGGGATAGACGCTGTACGAAAAAGATACCAGGATAGATCAGGATTTATCCGCAATGATAATGGGGAGCTCTTTCGGAAAAAGAAAACGTTGGATCCCAATCAAATTTAGGCAGATAGAATTTAGGTAGAAATGCCAGTCATCAAGAAGTAAAGAAGCAATTCGTCGGCTTAAGAATAATATAGGAGAGTCGACCTAATACCATCGGAATTATCAAAATATGCAAAATTAACGAAAAAGTTACATATGCTCATCCGAACTATATGAAATAATAAAACTATCCCCGAGGAATGAAAAATCGTGGTCATCATTCCCGTATTTAAAAAGAGTAACCGAACAAAATACAATAATTACCGAGGAATATACATAGCTCCTGTCAAGTTGTTACATGGTGCTGTCGAATCTGTATATAGTATAAAAATGGTGTGAAAAATGTATAGTAATTCATCAATTTAAACAGCTGGGCCGACTTGGCTCAATTCTTTTTCAGTTGTTGCCAGTTGTCCCCAGTTGCTGCCAGGAGAAGGTTTTTACAAAGGAAAATTTTGAGAAAACTCCCCGAAAATGTCGGGAAATTGGAAAAATCGAAAATTGATTTTTTGCATGGAATTTTGTGTGCAATTGCTCCAATAATTGTGAAAAGGCGTTTTGCGTGCATTTTAATAAGTTTGAGAATTTAATCAATTGGGTTGCGGGTATCGGCTTCGTTCTCCAGATGACAATGGCAGATCCATCATGGTGAAAGCGAAAAGGATGTCGTCGTCGATAACCATAACATATTTTGCGCTTTTGTCGTTCTCAACACACTGTAATGTTGTGTACTGCAACTCCATCAAATCCATCAAATACGTTTGCAAATATGTGAACAAAGGGAGCGACATGGCGGTGTTTGCATTACCGATCCGAATGCAAACGACGAGGTGACGAAATTTCAACTTGGACGCTACGTGAGTTGTAACGAGGTAATTTGGCGGCTATTTTCATTTCCGATCCACGAACGTCACCCGACTGTCGTACATTTACGGACGCAAATGCAGCGCAGCAGAACGACCACCAGCGACAACATTGACAAATTTCTTTTCGACATGCGATCCGTTCGCAAGGACTTTTACTTTTATTCTGTTCGGAATTGCTATGTATAATAGATGGAACGCTGCATCGAAGAAGTTTCAACGCCGGAAGAAAGGTTATGCTGTTGCTGGCTTCGCTGATGTCTATTCGACTGATGCACTCGGATGAATATACCCAGTTCATCCACGCCAAGACGATCCCTACGTCCTCGATTCCTTACGTACTGTGGATGGTTTGCTGTGCGCCACTTTTCGGGAGGCTTGCCAACGTTTGAATTTGCTCGAAAATGATACACATTGGGACTCAACGGTCGCCGATGCAACTGTTTCTGCGCTATCAAATTCGTACATTGTTTGCGACCATCATAGCCACATGTCATCCGTCGAACCCGACCGCATAGTGAGATAAATACAAGGACGAAATGTCTGACGACATTTTGCACAGAGTTTGCACGACATCTTCGAATTTCCATCTTGAAATTATCGTCGAGATGTGCAACGAAGCGTTAGTTCTGATCAAAGACATGTGCGGCATTCTGCTGTTGACATTGGGAATGCAAGCGCCAAATCGTTCGATACACGATGCATTTAATCGCGAATTGCAACGGGAGCAAGACTATGATCGAGATGCGCTGGCTGAAAGAGTCCGAACAAATGTGCTGGTATTGAATGCCGAGAACGTGTACGATTCGCTGATGAAGATTGTTGACGATGGAACGGGAGGCATTTACTTTCTCGATGCTCTCGGTGGGACACGTAAGATATTCGCTATTTCGTTGATTCTGGCAACAATTCGGTCAAGATCTCAAATTGCGTTGGCTGTTGCATCCTCTAGCATTGCTGCCACTTTGTTGGAAGGCGATCGAACTGCACATTCCGCTTTGAAGCTGTCGATGAATCTTCTCACGGCTGACAAACCAACGTGCACAATGACCAGAATTCGGCGAAGGCGAAATTGATGCGAGACTGCAAAGTCATGATTTGGGATGAATGCACGATGGCGCATAAATGAACTTTGGAGGCAGTTCACCGAACGATGAGGGATTTACGAGATGATTTGAGACGATTTGGTGGGGCTATGATATTGCTCTCCGGAGATTTTCGTCAAATACTTCTCGTCATCCCGAAATCTACTGCTGCCGATGAACTTAACGCATGCCTGAAATCGTCGTCTCTGTGGCTGCATGTCAAGAATTTGAAATTGTACACGAAGATGAGATTCGCATTGCAGAACGACTCATGGGCTGCTGAATTCTCGAAACAACTGCTGCCGCTTGGCAATGGCCAAATTATGTTTCGACTGAATTGATATCGTTCCCTACAAATTTTTGCGAGCTCACATCGCAGAGAGAAGAACTCATCACCAAAGTGTTCCCCGGCATTGCACAAAATTATAAAAATCTCGATTCGATTCAAAGTCAAATCGCTGGAGAATTGCATTCGCACAAATCCGTTGACAGCGTGACTAACGAGGATGAAGCGACCAACTATCCGGTGGAATTTGTGAACTGATGAACAGCTTCGTTTAAAAACCAGATGAAAGAAGAGGTTTCTTCTTCTTCTTCTTCTTCTTTTCCTTTTTGGCGTATGTATGTATGTATATTTTATTCAGATTTTTGTTAAAATTTACATGGTCTGAGTTACCGCACAATATTTAACACAGAGATTTGATACCTAATTGTATCTTGCTACTGAAATTGCCAATGTATTTGTTTACAAGATGTACTTAAAGAAAAAGCTTACAGTTTGAGGAAAAACAGATTCTTGAAAAAACCTCATTTGAAAAAAGAAAAATAAATAGTAAATTATAATAAAGATAATATAGATAAATAGATAAATAAATAGTTAAATAAATAAATAAATAAGTAAATAAATAAATAAATAAATAAATAAAATGAATAAACGAATAAATAAACAAATAAATAAATAAATACATTAACGAATACAATGAATAAATAATAAATAAGTAAATAAATAAGTAAATAAATAAATAAATTAATAAATAAATAAATAAATAAACGATAAATAAATAAATAATTAATCAAAACATGTTTTTTTTTTTTCTAATATGGTTTCTTGAATATGCTTGGAAGTATTGTCAAAGTTAAATCTGAGAAAATAAATTTCTTATTAAGGGGTTTTCGGAGTTGTCGCAGCGAACCTTAAAGTGTTCATTAAGTTTATTTATTCTATCAGAGATCAATTCGACTTTCGCTCTTTTATGCAAGGCTTTTGTAGAAAAATGCCAAGGGAGATTTAGCATCATTTTTAGGAGTTTATTTTGTGCTATTTGTAGTTTTGCTAGGTGACTCTTTGCGCAGTTACCCCAGACCTGGCACCCATATAAAATTATTGTTTGAAATATACATTTATGAATTATTATTTTGTTTTCTAGTGATAGTAGAGATTTTCTGTTTATGAATGGATATAATAGTCTTATACTTATGTTAATTTTGTTTAACGTTTCTTTTATGTGTTGGTTAAATAATAGTTTTGAGTCAAGATGGATTCCTAGGTATTTGACGTGAGAGCTCCATTCGATTGACACGTTATCTAATCGCAAGGGGTTGGAGGGAATATAGCAAGCTTTTCTTTTCCTTGTGAAAAAGATAGCTTGAACTTTTTCCTTATTTATCTTAATTTTCCACTTTGTAAAGTAGGTACTCAGTATTTCCAACGCATAGGAAAGATTCGTCTCAAGAACGAGAGAAAATTCATGTGATGTAAATACTGCTGTGTCATCGGCGTAAGTAGCTATATTGCAAAAGGGGAGATTTGGGAGGTCTGACGTAAACACATTGTACAAGACAGGACCAAGAACAGAACCCTGCGGAAGCCCAGCGTTAAAGTATTTAATTTCAGAAAGAACATTATTAACGGATACACTAAAAGAACGATGACTAAGAAAACTTTGGACTATTTTACAGAGATAAAGCGGGAATTTGTGACGAATCATTTTGAAGACAAGACCGTCATGCCACACAGAGTCAAAGGCTTTTTCTATGTCAAGCAGGACCATGCCTGTAGACTTGTCTTGAGCTCGTTGTTCTTTGACATATTTTACTATTCTTAAGACTTGATGTGAAGTGCTGTGCGAATTCCGAAAGCCAAATTGTTCATTTGGGAGAATATTGTTCTCCCGTATAAACTGTATCATTTTCACTTTTATTATATTTTCTAGGAGTTTACCTAGGCTACTGAGAAGGCAAATAGGTCTGTAATTTTCGACTTTGTCCGGAGGTTTTCCAGGTTTATTAATTGGAATAATTTTTGCCAATTTCCAGGAGTTGGGAAAGTATCTTATTTTTAAGCAAGCGTTTATAAAAAAATAAATAAATAAAATTTGATGCCAATGTGTGGTCAGAAGTGTAGGACCATAACTTTCCCACTTAACTGCATTCCTACTGGTCCGCTTGTGGGGTTGCCGGTTTGACCTCAGAAAGTAGCAGCAGGCTTCCCGGTTTGGGATTACTTCATCGCTGAGGCCAATCAAATGCTGGTGTTTTTGCATTTGTTTGCACCAATTGTTTTTCGGCCTGCCTTTTTTCTTTTTTTGTGACACGGGCATGCTCCAGATTTTTTTTGTGATTTGTTTACCTTTGTTTTAGTCGGCTTTTACGACAAGCGAGAGGTATCGCTGCAGAGATATTCTTAACCCGTCCCCGCACGGGTCGAAGAAGAGGTTTCTGGCTTTACAAAAAAGTATATCACGGCATTGTGGATGTAACTGTTGATTTTTAATAATTTTTTTTCCAAATTAAGTCAATTTTTTAGAAAATTGCCCCGCCCGACTAAACGGGCGATTTGTTTCCTGTCTTGACCAGACCTACACGATCTAGCTTTTTGGCACACTGCTCGTGGGACACCCTGTATAGTCACTGATCGACTTAGACCGATTTCAATCTCCATCGATTTCGATTTCAACGCTTTGAGAAAGTGATCGAGTGCTCCGAGAACCATATTGACTGCCAAAAAAGACATAAAGAACGAGATAAATAAAAGACTGCATTTTGGAAACTTTTAATTCCTCTTGTCTATGTCAAAATCTGTAATTATAAAACTATAATAATGACAGTCACGTTTTACGTATGTGCAACTTTGTCTCTTACCATGAAGGAGGAAAATAGATGTCGGGTCTTCATATATTAAGTTTTTCAAATTTTTCCTACATAGCTTAAGTTAGTTATAATAATGTTAATTTTAAGTTTTTATATAGTTGTCCAAAGACATACATTAAGGTGCCGCTGGTGTAAAACAAGATGAGGAAACTACCGAATTTAAAATCCGAGGAAATTTATTCAGCCTGAACATCTGAGTAACAAAATCGCGAAGGCTGGGATAGGGAGGACATGTAAAACGAATGAACAGTGGACGAATAATCAAAAGAAAAAAGAGCAGAGATCCAGGAAAGCTGTGTCGTAGATAGAGGAAGGGTATTAGGTTGAACCTAATATAGACCTAGATGGAAACGAAGAGCGAAACATGGGACAAACCCACTCATGACAGGGTACTATTACTAGTAATGCTAATAGAAATAATAAAAATGTTAGCCTGATGGACTTAAATTCTTGATTGTTATGGTGGTAAACATGTCTGAAATATACATCTGCAGTCAGTCAAACTGTCAAAGAGGTCACGTGGGGCTGAAAAGCATTATTCCGAATGGTGAGGCTCTTTTGCTAGATACACAAATAAACAAAATCCCAAAAATGAAAATCCAATAAATAATTTAACAACATTTTTTCACCAAAGCTTCAGTAAATGGATTGGCTTACTGAGTGATGTTCATTATTTTGTTTCTTGCTGAAATTGGCGCTATGAACGTTAACGGTCGACGAAACATACCACAGCTAGTGAAACATTGACTTATCTTGTTATGAAGATATTGGTGTATTGGATTCAGCCGGATATGGCACATGGATGGAGTCCCGCAATAACCAAGTCATTGAAACAGTACTTCGCACTGTTTTTCCTCAGCGGGATACCTATAGGTTGTATGGAAGAAGCTTTTCGAATATACTACACACATCATATATTTTCGAAAGAAGCTTGGGCTCTGGTTATTCATGTTGGAACACCAGGAGAGCGCATGTTAGTGAAGTAAGGAGTTTTTCTTTAAGTGTGTCCTAAATGTTTACTTAAATGAATTAGAGTATAAATTGGAGTTATGTTCGAGATATGAAAGAATTAATTAAAATACAATTAATAACATTACTATGCTAAAATTGATATTACTCCAGTATGGCCCAATGATGGCCAGAATCCATATCAATGAGTCAGCTTCTTTAAATAAAATTGAGACTCTTGATACTGATTGCATTGCTCTCTCACCAAATACGGCAATTTTGCCTGCTCAAGAAGATGGTCAACATATGATTTATCACTGAAGATGATTTTTGTCCAATATTTAGAACCGTTTCCAACTGCTTCCGGACCCAATCAGCTAACGTACCTCGCTTTTTCACTGATCCTTTAGTACTCTTGATGACCAATTACACTACCTTACTCACGGGTATTTCATCTATATATAAAAGCAAAATGAAAATCCGTAGTGTAAGTACCTACTGCTTTTGACTAACATGCTTTGCAAATTTCCATAATATTTATCCCAACATCCGAAGCAATCCACTTACCACTTCCAACACCGATGAAATGACAAATACAGGCACGATATCCAACTCTGAAATTTGCCCGCCATAAGCCGGAAATCAACTCGGAATCCCTCTGGTATTCGAAAAATTAATCCTAACATCCAACTCACCAGCCAGAGCACACTAAAACCAGCAAATCATTTTTAATTGCAAATTAAAATTCCAACCCGGCATTTAATGAACCCCTCGAACACGTACAGTAGCCATATCCACCACTGGCAAGCGTTATACATTATCATTGCTACATTGAGACACTTTACGAGCTCACTGCCGAGCAACCGTAATTCATGTTCAGGTGAATGTCTCCACTTATCTTAATATAATCAAGTATCCATGGTTCTTCTCGAGAAGATTCCTTGATCCTTTCCACTCGAAACCTCAAAACATTGTGCATAAAAAAAAATGCGGAAAAAAAAACAGGGACAACCAAAAATATTGCGGTTTGGTTAGAGAAGGAGGGTAAGGAGAGTGAAAAAAAATTACGGTACATTATAAAATATCCTCGGCGAATATGAATGGAGTGTAATGAGCGTGTGCAAGA
Source organism: Merodon equestris (assembly GCA_958301585.1). Taxonomy (NCBI): domain Eukaryota; kingdom Metazoa; phylum Arthropoda; class Insecta; order Diptera; family Syrphidae; genus Merodon; species Merodon equestris. The sequence goes on from OY284415.1 coordinate 8,443,690, forward strand.
AACAAGGATACAGTCAAGAGAAAAAGATATGAAAAAAAAAATCAGAAAATAATTTGTCACACCACACTTGACTGCCTTCAGACGATCCAAAACGAAATGCTAAGACAAAACTGAATAACCAGTGAACAAAAGGAACAAGGATAAATAGTCATGGAAGAACCGAGAGCAGGCATAACTGGTCTTCTGCCCTGAATAGCACAATAAAAACTATAAACAATAGAGTGACTTAATGGGTTGTAAACGTAATGCCTCGGTAAGTTGCAGGACATCAAAAAGAAGAAAAGAAATCAAATGAAAGGCGGGAGAGGTGGAGAATAACATCGAGGTAGAAGCCAGTAGACCATTGCCTGGATAAATGTCTGGTTAAAAGCCACCGAGGCGCAGGACGCTATGTACATTATAGCACACTGCTTCAACTATGAGTTGGATTTATGACGACGGAATGTGCTAAAGGATTTCAAATGTACGATAGATAGGCCAGTAGAGCAGCAATAATAGGGATGGATGGATAATGGTGCTGGATAAGGCTTTAAGTGAAGCGAGGAATGATGTTGAGGAGTCTTGAACTGATGAGATCTACTTATGACGAGGTCGTCAGTGGGACCGCAAGTGGTCATAGGGCATTCGGAAGTGACGAAAATATTTTTTCTCTCAAATCCTTGCCTATCTAAATCCTTTTCCGTTCATTATTGTGACACTTTTTTCTGACGTTAGGGCGTTGATGAAGGTTTATTTCCAATTACTATTTGAATTGACCACATAAGAACCCTTTTTTAAAGCCTTCACTTCCTCCTTCATCTTCATTTCACAGATAGTAAATAATTTCCTTCCGCAAACAGAACAAATCCTGATTACTTCGTACCCTATCATATAAAGGATAAATTGCACTTCAGCTCTTCCAATCTGAATTCCATCCTTTCGACTGGCGATAGTTTACATCCAACAGCTCCCAACTCAAAGCATGACGGCGCACGCCTTGCGATCCAATCTGTCGGCTGGATTCATCATTCTTAGCATTTCATTCCATTCATTCGCAGCCAGCCCGGCTTTATTCGATCGAAATTCTAATTCAAAGCACACACCCAAACACACACATGCCTCTCCGAATGAGATGGGAATCATCCATGTCGACAGCAACAGTCGTGTAGAATGAAAAGTCGAATGCAATTCTGCTGCGACATAAATAAATTTGCATCAAAATGAAAATCTTATTATGTCCTTTCACTATAATCTGCACTTTTCCAACCCAAATCCTTACATACAGCTTTCCGCACTCGCAACGATCAAACGAGAGAGTAAATGAAGCGCATATATATATGTACAATCGAAAGGACATGGCACCAAATGTGTTGCAAAGGACTAGAAGTATTTTCAAAGACTACTTGAATCCTTGAATGTTACTTGTTCATGTACTCAAGTGTAGGCGACACTAGGGGGACAGCGACGGACTGTGTGAATGAGTATAAATCTTGTGTGGCAGTGGGACACTCCACCAAAGTATTGCACTTTGGATGGATTATGTGCGAATAAGTAGCTGACGTTGCTTCGGAAAACAAATGCCAGTGAAGATACTAAGTGGAATGGGTTTAGGGGCGGGTTGTATTCTCTAGTCGAGAATGCGAAGGTGTTGCAAGGATAAACGATTGCAGCACTTAGTATGGTTCTTTTTATCTCTCTCTCTCTTCGAAATTGGATTTTTAAGTTGTGACTAGTCGTAGATAGGATTATCTATTATAGTTATTGAGCCATAATGTCAGTTTGTCAGACGAAGCCTTTGAGATTATTCGTTCCGCAAATAGCAGTTGGCCGGAAACAATGTGTCATTTTGGATATCACAGAGCAGACGAAGCACTCTGCATAGGACTCGATTTGAATGGACTGGGATGGGGCGTGTTCTGGTGGCAGACAAGTGGCGCAGCAATCGCGCGCAGAATGTAATTAAGTTTATGTTGCCATAATTGTCGCTGAAGCAGTGAAATTTCATATTTCTGGGGAAAATTAATTACAATGTTGACGGTCGGCGACAGAAAGACGTTGATTGCGTGTCTATGTGGTTGAAGATCGTCTAATATGCGGTTAAGAAGGACTACAGTCGATGCTGTAAGTGGTGGCAGACAGATAATACATAGGATTGTTTTGACATAGGATTAGACTTCCATGGGTAACGACATGAATATGAGATACTCAAGGGTACATGGATTATAGAAAAGACCAGACGGATTAGGAATGTTTCTCACGGGAATATCAAAAATTGTTAGTATGTAGCTGAACTTAAAAGATTAGTAAGAAATCCAATGTAATAAGTCGAGGGTAGAAAGTCGAGATTGAATCGAAATTTTTAAGAAGAACTTTGGAATTTGAACAATTTACAAGGAATTTTAAATTTCAAAATCTAATTAATTAGAATTTAATAATGGAAGCTGAAAATAGACAGTAATGAGTCTGCTGTCATTTTAAGAAAAGACATTCCACCAAACCAGAACCGTAAAGTGTGAAACGGCGTTATACTAGAGACCGAAAAGACGCCAAGCTTCGGCCACCCTTTCCCGTTCAAAGCCATCTTTTTACATTTTAATGAAAGGCAGTTTGAGGTACATTTTTATCATCAATTCGTTGAGGTGGAATCGATAAGTACGTGTGAATTCGCATATAGGAATGTATCTCTTTACGAAGTATTTGGGTAACCAGGTGTTCGAAAATACCAGTTTTAGACGAATATACTCCAAAACCGACTAACCTGATGGATTATTGTTAAGCATTTTAGGCAGAGTAGCAGCGTGTATGTATGTATGTGTACGCATGTCTCATGAGCTCAAAAGGTCAAGCACAGGTCTAACCGGATTACAAACTCCCTTTCTTGCTGTCAAGGTGTGCGATATAAAAAATATTTTAAGATTTTAAAGCAATAGTTTTTTGATATAAAAAAATAACATCAATTCGATGTTTCTGCCAACCTCACCGAGTATTCACCACGCAATTTAACTATGAATTCGAAAGCTATGGAGAAGATACAATTAATGAAGATTTTATTAGAATAAACATTTTCTTATAAAGAAAAAGTTGGAAATTTGTGACATTTGTCCAAAATAAGTAGAAAAATTGCAAAATGTTCAAATTTGAATGATACAGATAGCGATAGATAAGAGTGACACCAAATTTGTCTACATAAACATCCAGTTTGGCGCATTAAACGTTGGGTAAGTAAAAGTCGTCTACAAAATAAATTACTAGAAGTAAGTAGCCATTCAAAATTTCATGGGTTTTTAAAACTGTTAACATTCAACTATCACTTTGATGATCATTCAAAAATAAAATCTACATATTAAGCTATTCAATATATACCGATATGTACAGCCACAAATATTCACTACAAGTCCGAAAAGTTAGTGCAAAATAGAGATGATATCCCGGTAACTTACCAGCGCCTCCTGGGTTCCATCATGAGCTTATACGTTTTAATACCGCAATGAGAGACTGGGATCTCCCCGATTTTGCTACACAATACAACTACTTACGCGGTCGTTATTCCCGTAAAATCCTTCCCACTTCTCAGTTAATAAGTTAGGTAAGGCATCTTTGGAGACTGGACTCATTTACCCATCACCCTGAAATTGTCCAATGCCATACCTTGGCTCATTGTCTGCTGGAAATAAATGAACGAAATCATGATTTGCTACATAAAATCGTTTTAGCTCCTTCACGATAAACAATGGAACAACCTCATCATCTACAACTACTTACATTTCGTTTACATTTGTTTTGGCTGCCATCGTTCCATATTTTTTCTAAAAATATCAGCAATTACCTGAAATTGATACCATAGACATGGACATTGTTTGGTTTCGGCAAGACCGCGCCAACTGGTGAAACAATGGAACTGTTACTTGACAAATTTCCTGGACTTGTGGTTCCATGAAAGGAAGACCTCAATTGGCCACCGACATTTTTTTTATAGGACTTTTAACGTAGATGAATTTATGCATTTGATAAACATTTTTATCAAAATTATGTACGACAACTTGTAGGCTGAGCCAAGACGGACGCTTGGCAGATATTTTCAACCAGTTCTAACCTCATTGCTTGCACTTTAGATTTCAATAGAATTAATTTCACTTTTTATTTTTCATTGATCTAAAATGACGACTCTTGTTGGATAACCTTTTCGTATTAGAAGGCCCATGCAACATTAAGTTGAGATCCTTTATGTGAAAGTTTGTTTTAAATAATTTTCTTTCTTTTCTTTCGTTTTGCATTCTTATACATATACATATACCCAATGGAGCTTCACGATAAACCAAATTTATATGAGTATGTTCTTATGAGACTATTTTTAAAAAGGACCACAAAAATTTAAATTTCAGCCGTATCCGAAACGGGAGCTTCCGAAACTTTATACATTTGTACTGTACGATAGAAATGGAAAAAGCCCCACGGAGCTATGTCTGGCGAATTTATTGATCATCATTAGCACCTTTACATCTTGTTTGTGCGAAAATATTTACGAAAAACTTAGAAAATATAAGCATAGGCTTCTGATGCCAAAGACATGAAGTTCAAATACTAAAACAGCCAAGCTATTGAAATCGTAAAGTCCCCTCAGAGAAGTACTGACAAAATGCCATGTAGTGAATATGTCTTGAAAAAGCTTTTTGAAATTTACCGATCAGGGTAGACGATATAATTTTGACCTCTTAACGGATTTTAATCAACGTAAACGATTGAGAAAAGCCTTGTTCATTTTGACGTTCTGACCTTTCGGTCGTTAAAATGTTACAACTTTGTTGATGAACTTATACGTTCATATGTATAGGGTTTCCTAATGGTGAAGTTTTATCATTTGATCGAAATTGAATAAAATTTGTTAGCGTTTAAAGCTACTAAAGCTATAAATAGGTTTTGGATATTACTAAAGGTCAACAATTATCAGAAAAGGTATACAAAGGAGATACATAGTAATTGTATGGGCTGTTTCGACGTTAGCACAAACTATGCCGCTGTGTATAATATATTGCTGATGCCAAGCACTGAGACTTAACTTTGGATGAAAATCTGACCGGTTTGAAAAGCAGTACTATATAGAATTCATTCTAAAATTATTGAAACGTGATGACAGCTGCTCTGTAGTTTTCTAAGGATTTGTTGGCTCTCCAGTAACTTTTGTATATTTTTGATGCCCAAGTTGCCACTTAAGTTGAGAGTGACTGTCGACAAATCACGGTACGGGGCGTATGTGTAACATCTTTTTTGGTTTTCGCTATTCAGGTAATAAAATGCGTCGTTATAAAACTCACATGCCTGCATCTCATCGATAGAATGGTTTGAATTATATAATTTTTTTTTATAGAGCAGAAGCTATTCTCAGTCATTTCATGCAGCACATGATTAATTTTTTCCATATGTGAAAAAGAGCTACCATTTACCGATGGTTCTGAACGTTTTCGAGGTTGAAATGAAGACTTCCTCAGGTACGATCTAAGCAATATTAAGCCGAACATCTACCCTGAGTATTAATGATGCTATTTTTGTCTCCGAATCCTGGCTTAGGCCAGATTAATCTGATAAGTTTTAATCCGCTCATGAGTACAGGCTTTAAAAGTCTGACAACATCGATAGAGTAGGTGGCGGTGCCCTTATCTATTTTAGAAACCAATTTGGCAACAAACTTATTCAAAATCTTTGAAAGGATGGCTCCTTTAAAGGAAATATTAATCAACGTATTAAAATTAACGTATTAAAATAAAGCTAAAAAACCACAAAGATTTGCTCATATAGCTGGAAGTACGGTAGAAGTAAAAAGCTAATGAAGGACAAGGTCCTAGCGTATCGTCGTTTTAAGGGATATAGAGTTGAGCCTAACTTATAATGGCCAGGGGAGTGATGTAGTCTCAGAAATAAAAAGAACCAAAATAAGCCATCACGTCTGGACCCCTTAACATCAGGTAAGGGACTATAGAAAAACGTTCGCCAAATTGGTATATGCAGGCATCAGCTGAAGCCCCCGGATTACGTAAATTGTGGTAATCCAAAACCAATTTTCAATTTTCTACTACCCACAAATGCCGTTCAACAATAGGTCGGTGAAGAAGAAGCGCCTGTGCCATCCATCCCAAAACTGCTGAACTTGGCCATACTTATCAACACTGATGAGGGGCTATACTATCGGATGGAATTAATCCCAAATTTCTAAAGCTATCACTCTCTGTTATGCTGCACTACACAAATTTTATTTTCAACAGCAGCCTCACATTATTCTTGACCCCAAAAAATCCAACTAGAGCCTTAATGACTACTGACTATCTCATACTCGTCAATAGAGTCATTGACCCTGCTTCTTTTTCGAAATTGATACCATTGATCACTCGGTTGTCTTCATTATAATAAGTTGTTAAATGCCTATCTCGTCGACTGACTGAAGGTGTTGGTGTCGATAAAATGTCTTCGTTTCTTCCTGTAAAAACAGGTGTACCGCAGGGCTCTATCCTAGATCCCATTCTGTTGTTCTTATACGTCAATGAACAACCCAACATTGTAGAACATTGTTACGTACACATGAATGCGTGCACTAAATATCAATTTCACCCGATTCATGGGAATACATTGCTAAATGAATGACTGGACTGGGCCCAAAATAAAAACATTCACCCCAATGACCAAGTCACTTTATGCACGGCATGACTATTTTCATACTGTAAGAAACTTGAGGCGCACTTTAATATGGGATGAACATATAAAATATTGTCATATAAAATACAAGAAAATTATAAAATTGTAATTTTTTTTTACGTTAATAAAGTGTTGGTTGCCATTTACCTTTTGAAGATTACGTATATTTTGTATAAATCTTGATCACCACAACAATTTAAGTGGCTCATGCAGAGAGTCTAATTTTGAGTTACTTTTTTTTGCATATTGGCTGGTATCTTGCTGCTAACAAGGGTATTGTTGTCCTCCAAGCCTGCATTTGACGCTGGCTTGTCCGTTGATAAGCTGATTTGAGTTATCCCCATAAAATATCGTCTAAAGGTGTCAAATAAAACTATCTAGGCCAATTCACCGGACAAAAACGAGAGATAAATTGGTTTCGAACAATTGATCGATCGATTCGCGTGCTGTGTGACATATAACGCAACCACACATCGACGAGGTTCAGCTCGTGCATTTCAGTCCATACAATTGACGCAAGTTTGGCAGTTGTTCCTATCGTAGGTCCAATGCTTTTTGAAAAAAAATCTTTTAAATACAAAATCTAATATATAAAGTGCTCCCATGTTGAAATTTCGCTGAAGTCAGCATCGTCAAGAGTGTGATGAAGATATTTATACCACCACCTAGGAGAGATGGTTTGGTTAAACCACTTTAAGCCACCGAGATGACTGATGACGGTGTAGTACTTTTGTATCCATTTGCGTATCAACGACCTGTAACGAGAACCCTTCGGAATGCCAGATTAATACATAAACAAATGGCTCCACGGGTATGGTTCAAGTAAAAGCAGCTACATCTCTACCCATTAACCATAAAATATCCCTTTCAGACGTGCTCTTGTTTCGAATGCATCTGAATTAGATTTCACCCATTCTTCCATGCAATTAACTTGACTACGTTTTGCATTGTTAACCACAAGAAGAACGCAAACTTAAAACCCCGAAACCCGTAAAGATGTAAAGGTAACCTTCCACGAATAATCCCTACACTAGCATCCCTCCATCAATCACGTCGCAATAAAAAAAATATTCAGTCGTAGCTTTCGCGGCCACGCAAACACCTTACCAACTACGCACTTGCGAAATTTACGAACAATAAAACTCGGCGAAGAAGGTGGCAAGTTCGTAGTGCGACAGCATCCGCATGGGTGGGCGTGCAAGTTCCCGATCTGACTTATTCGCTCCCGAAATCTTATCATTTATCCACGTTTTATTGGCCCTATTCCTCAAAAGTTCGAGGATTTTACGAACGCGAATGTAGCAATTTTTTTTGCGGTTGCCTTTTATTCGTATGAATCACGATGAACCCGGTGACCGCGGAACGGGCGTACGTTCATTCGTCATGGTATTTTGTAAATGGATTACGCTTGGCTGGGTATTTGCCTGTCATGTTGTGTGTTTAGCGCCAACATTATACGTAAGCCAAACATGACTGATCTTACCCTATTGCCCCCGACTTGCCTTCTTACTTTATCCTCGTGTTCTTATTCTTTCCTTTGTCTACTTCGAAGGGCACAGGGAGTGAACACTGCTACCGTCGATCTCCCCTTTGCTTACATATTTTAACTTAAACACTTTAAGCCGAAACGGAGGGGCTGGAAATCTTTGAAATTGAAATCGACAGGGTTGACGGCACCGTCTCGCTGGAACCGAAACCAAGAATTTAGTCAAGTCGTGGCATGGAGGTTAGGGAGCAATGTGCGAGGGTAGCAAGCGGGAAATTATAAAGGATAGCACCGAAAAAGGTGTGTTGGAATTTTTATTTCACTCGTTCATGTTTATTTTCTGCTTTTTTATTATATCCTTCCGTCTTTCACCTGTCGTCTCGGCTTACCCTCTTTCGTTGGGGGTTGGTGTTCTATTTAATTGCCGTATCAAATGGAGATCTTTGATTTTCTTCATATTATAATATTGTGAGTCGTGCTATGGAAATGACCTAGTTGTCTCGTCGCACATCCCCGACTTAAAGCTTTAACAGATTCCCAATAGAGCCGGTGATTAAAATATTATATCTTACCTCACATACGAGCAGCTTAATTAAAATTAGATTAACTCTGTTGAGTTGTATGGACGGGAGTATTAATACCAATAGCAACAGGGTACAGGGAAGGTGCAATCCGAGAGCTGGTGACGCGTATTGCGGTGGTCAAATCGATTTTGCATTTCCATAATAGCTTGTGCGTGTCGATGAATCCTATCAGTTACGCAAATGTCGTATTCGAAATCAGTCAGATGTAGTTAATCCTGTTTTCGTGTACATATATAAAACCGGAGTTTTTCTTTTTGTATATATATATGTATATACATATATGTGTGATGTACACCTGATTGAGGAATAACAATGAGTATGTGGACCGTGAGCGACCGGATAATTCATGGCGGCATGAATGAAGCCAAGTGGAATCAAGTGCGGATAGAAAATAATTTAAAATTGCCCTGGAAACGTATCCTAGGATACAAGTATCAATGTGATGAAAGGGGAGGCAACCGTTGACTAAATTGACAGGCAGAATGCGAGCGAGTAATTAGCGCTTGTGCATATAAAAGAGATGCGCATGGAGTTGAATGTTGCTGGACGCGGATTTAGCTTTTTCGATCTGTCGTTAAGTTGAAAATTGCATATGACATGTTGATGGTGGAAATAAAATTGACAATGACAAGTGAACGGGTGCGGATGGATGTCCCAGACTGATGAAATACTCTCGGGTATGTGAATTAAGGTCAGGAGGTGAAGGTTGTCGATTCATCGAGACTTTTACCTTCTGTAATGGTAGTGGTGGTTATGCCCTGTTACAAATATCCCTAATAAGTCGGGGAAAAAACCCTAATTGCAGAGCCTTTGATTTAGTTTCAGACATATATTCCAGGTGGAATTCAATGTCGTTCATACGACAACCGCGAGCACGCTTACAGCGATCGAATTTTTGGGGCCAATTTTCGAACAATCTTGCCGCAGAAGTTTTTGTCCGGAATATTAGCAATTTCGCCTTAGATACTCGTATTGTTGCTCAGTGACCATAACATTGTTGGAGTCTCCTGATGCACATATGGGTTTGTTGCTGTCGACTTTTGCATAGTTTTCTATGCAAGCTTGATCGATGAAGATGATTTTTCGATGAAATTTTCTTCAAATTTTGCAGAGCCCAGTCTTTAGCAAAATTATCCAAAATGTGATCTAAGAGTGCCCCAATTTCTCTGAACGGCGTGAAATCTACTGACCCAGCTTATTTTAAAATGGAACACGTATGGCTGCGATATTTTCGACCCGTTCATATTTTAGTCTCTCGAATGGACTCGAATTTTTCTACTGTCGCGTAGCCTCTCTGGTGAGTCGATAGTTGCGACGGAAACTTGGAGTAAACATTCTTAAGGAGAATTTGGAAGTCAACATTCGCCGTGGTACTGATGATATACTGCCCTACTTGCTCGATAAAATTGTCGAAAATTGGACTTCATGATTGCGCTTCATTCGACCTAATCGTGGCGCATGTGCTCGAAGTCATATTTAATCACTGATGGTATATGATAGACATTAATATTAGCTCTAAGTGTTTTGTTTCATATTGAATTTTTAAAACTCTAAAATACACTCTTTTTTAAGCTACAAAATTGTTATGTCTCTATTGAAAAACCCTCTCAGTCGTCGATGAGCACTACATTCCGCTGTCTCATTCACCTTGATTGCTGACGATGATAGAAGAGAATTCCATTTCTCTGACTAGCTCATCCGTGAACTAAAGAAAGTTGATCCTAAAATGGCAGGCTTAAGATCATTTACCCGATTGATACAAAAGCAATTATAAACATAAGAACATACCGCTATGCAATATATACTATGCAACGATTTTACGAATAAATTTGGCCCAGAGTCGATATCATTATTTGCTCTCGAAATATTCGAAGCTCAAGTTCATACGAACACACACTAGTTTACGAGAATTTCAAAATGGAGAGTTCATAAACAGATCGATCCGTATTAGAGCAGATTTAAGCCCGGGTCAACCATCGACCAATTCGGAGTATCAGATCCCCATCTGTCTATCGACTCAAGGCAGACAAGACCTCGTGTTAAAAGGCAAACTAGCGATGTCTAGAATTGTCACCCCACTTAACCCATCGGACAAGGTACAGTTCGAATTCTCGATAACATATAAGAGTTGGGCGTAATCCAACCGACCGCTTTCAAATTGTGTAACGTTGGTATTGAAAATATCGTGCAGAAATCGCTGAGCCACACAAGAGACTCGATATATTGTATTTCAAATCCACCCAACCCCTCGCGATGTTTGTGACCATTGAAAAGGAAGGACTAAAATGGATTTGGGAATAAATGCGGCAAAACGAAGTAAATGAAGTCATCAGCGTATGTTTTGACTGATATAATTTTGAGGTCTTCAAGGACTTTGCCTATCTTGGATCCGTGGTAACAAGCACTAAACCCTCTTCTACCAGCTGACGCAGAAACATATGTGGATCTTGCAAATGCAGATGAAGGAGTACTTGGTGATTTCAAGAAGAAACACAATATCTGAAATAAGTGGGTCATGTTAAACGTATTCACACCACTAATCTAGTCAGAAGAATCTAGTCCCGGACAGCCGTGCTCTGTATTCTCTCAAGAGCAAGGTAAGACTACCAGACCATCATAAAATCATGAATCAAGGGAGGCAATGTCTATTTTATATCCTCCGCCCAAAAAGAAACAAAAAGGATGAGACTGATTTTATAAGTATACACGTGTCACCGACGATTCCTAAGGCCTAAGGAGCTATCAAGTGTCACCACAAACTTAATCACACATTATACGATCTTGGTCCTTTTATAGGCTATGAACTTTCTTCTCTCAATAACCTTAACTTTAATTAACTAAACTCAACCGTCCCACCGACCAACGACGCATTTTAGTTACTTTCACACTCTTACCAGCAGTATGTTCACATATAATTTTCCACGTTTCCAGATCCACATCCGGTTTATAGACAAAACAAAACAATTCGAAAATTGTCCTTTCCGAAAAGAATGTGCACTCTAGTCCCTTCCCATTGCTCAATCAGTAGCGGAAAATTAATACACCTCCCTATCGTCCTTTCTTCATCAAAACTTCACGCTATCGTCTCCATCAAAAGCCCATAAAATTAAATACCCACCACATATTTAAACACACTCCCGTATGTATCCCGGTTCCAGTCACATACACATTCCTGACAATCTACATCCCCGCCTCGAAACAATCCACAAAATCGATGTGCACGCCAACCGCCGACATCTGTGTTTTGTGCGGACACCGCGCTCTCGAACCAATTAAATGCGATTTATGCCCTCGCCCAACTCCTGGACCTATTCCAGCTCAGTGAGTAGTTGGGTCCTGCACCCGGGTGTAGGATTTATTAAGCGCCAAAACGAATGCTGACTTTCACTTAATTACACGTCCATTGTCACTATCCATTGTCGCGATAGTAGTAGTGTCGGCGGTTCCACTATTTTTTTATTTGTTCTTCAGGCCTCTTTTTTTGTCTCTGGGACAGTGCATATCAGAGGACATACATATACTCCTTCGTAGATTTCAGCCCACCTGTCATGGGAAATGATTTATGACGTTCCTTTCCGTTGCGAAGTGCGACCAACAGGAATTCAATGGTTTCGACTGTTCTCCCATCGGATGATTTATTATTCAACAGGACGCGGTTTTCGAACCGAATTCTAGGCCAGAATATAACAATACAACCAGGCACTGGCGGTGGAGGCGGTGGTGAAAGAGTCACCGAACGTGACCGAGTTATTTGAACATTCGGAAAATCTCAAGCATTTTGAACATTTTACAACGTGTCGTTGAAGTTGTTGTCGTCGTTGTAGATGTCCTTGTCGTCCTTGGCAGTTTAAAAACACTGGCAGAGGCCTGTTGTGCCTTTTCATGGCATTTGTTTATTCTCCATTGCGGTAGTATGGCACTGTCGGCAAATTGAATTGAAGTCTTGCATGGCGCCTAACCCCAGTCACTAGTACGACAGTCCGTGTGTGTGTGTATACATTAATCTTAGCACACTTGCGGGACACAAGACGGATGTTGGCTTTTATAGCCTTAGATAGCAATCAAATGTGTTTTTCCCCAACCGATGGAACTGACATGGCATGGTTTTATCGTTGCCTTAGGCCGATAGTTGAGAATAGGAAAACAAAAAAGCGAAATAGATGGATGGATGACAATCTCGAGCATGAATCTTGTATGAGATGGAAATTATTAATACCACCATCGCAGACCGCGTTCAAGGAGGGGGCCTAAAGGATGGGAATGCGTGTAAAATGAATGAGCCTGGGGCGTCCCCACCCACTCGCGTAATGATTAATTAAGCAGATGATTGAATTCAATTGTGAGCTGATACCGTCATCTCCAACACGAACATCGACTTTCCATTTACCCTTAGATGTTCTGGATCCCCTTTACCATGAACAGCGATAAAGGAATGTTTCAGTTGCAGAAAGGAAACGACGTGAGGTGGTTGAGAAGCCACGGCAACCCGTTCCTTTATATGTAAATAGTCGCCTCTTCGTGAAGGTGGCTTGAAGTGTGCTGCAAGATAAAGGCGATAAGTTGAGAATGCGGGTTCGGAGATTACCGAGAGAGTGCCAGGTGGAAAGGTGGTAACGTGCAGTGAGGGTGAGATAATTTTGAATTTCTTAAGCAGTACTTAAAAGAGCTGAAGTACTTGATTGTTTTATATCAAAGGGGTGCTTTCTAAAAGGGGTTATTGAACGTTGAAAACATTTCCTTTGAGTCTTAAAGCTATTTCACGAATGCAATTCCATAAAACAGATTAAAACTTTCTATCAATTACAGCGATGAAAAGGTATAATATAAATTTTGAAAAATATAATATGCAAGGGGAATGGCAAGTCAATTCTTCTTTTTTACTTCTCACTAAAATTTGCAAGCCATCCAAAAATACGATTTGCCTAACTCCGTAAAACAGGCCTCTGTTGCGGCGATGACTCCCTCGTTTGACGTGAATTGCTTTTCGTCAAACGATTTTTCCATTTTGGGAATACAACAAATCGAATGGATCCAAACCGGGAAAATAGGCTGGACGAGTAGCAATGAAGCTTCCAAGAACGTGAACCACTGCTATACATGATTTTTGACATGTTCGTTGATGAAACTTCTCACGTGATTTCTCCCCAGATATTTGAGTATTCACAATGGACTGCAACAGAGTACGGTGAACTTGACAATTATTTTTAGAATTTATCTGAGAAATCTGATAACTTCTCTTCACCTTTCAATAGTATACGCGAACCATTTAATTGTGTACAGATCGGGCTCACCGATCGACGTCATTATCACTCCTCTGCAGCGCGATTTTGAAAAAAATCAACAGTATTTTGATGGCTGAGATTTGAATTTTTAACTTCCAGAAATCAGAACCTATTTTGTTCAGAAAGCCTTTGTCTAGGGCATTTCGGGACACAGAAAAATCAATCAATCAATAAATTTTTGGACCGGACAGACATTACAAAGCGACGGGCCATACAGAGTGCAGTCAGATATATTGGAATCAAAAATGGATTTAAGATTTAAAGAAAATTAAACTCTTATTGTTCGAATCAGACCCACCTAACGTGGCCCACAATCAAATGACCCACGCCTTACCAACTTTTTTTCGCCTAACAAATTCAAGGATATTCGAATAAAAATTATACAATAGCATATGACTATTTTGTATTTACTGATTTTTTAATTAAATATAGCGGAGAAGCAAGTAATTCTCTCAGTAAAAGGACAACAAAATGATAATTAAATGAAATCGGAAGTAATTTGATTTCACTGTGGAAATGATCCATCCAACCCAGTGTTTCCCTGAAAATTGTATTTTTAATTATTTTTATTTGAGTTTTCCTCTGTACTTTCCCGTATCCTTCCATTTTTAATTGCAGCTAAATTATTCCATTTTACGCGATTGTTTAACGTAGTTTTGCGAAACGGGGCGTCATATTTCAATTGAGATTCAGCAATTAATAATTGAGCATTATAAAGACGGGTACATTCAAAGACAAATTTCAATAATTGCTAATACCGCCCGGGAAACTGTTGAAAATATTATTTGGAGGTTTCAAAGAGAAAAAAAGAGTAATTAATAAAGTAAGACTTAGTCCAAAAAAGATTTTTTCCGAGCTCGATGAGTGTTGGGTTTTGAACAAGTCGAAGCTTCAAGATATGGTGGAGCAGAAAATTGTTTGCAATGCCGAGACCATTGGAAGAGATTGACGCCTGGCTGGCTGGATTAAACGAGAATATCGAAAAAAAGCCATTGGCTAGTCAGGATAATAAAAATGAGTAATGAAAGATTATTCGTTGTGGAAAAAAGTTCTTTTGACTGATGAGAACAATTTTTTTTTTTTTGGATCAGATGAACAGTCAAGATTTGGAAAAAACCCAATAAAGACGTAAATCCACGATCTTTGCGTTTTCGGTGCATGTTCAGTGGCTGATATTGATAAATTGCATTTGGCTGAAAAAATTATGGAAAAATTCCAATATTTAAATATTTGAAAAAACAACCTGCAACATAGTGCTCAAGAATTCTGTATAGAGGAATCATTCCACTTTTATCAGGATAATGACTCAAAACATACCACTGCCCAAGGGCTACCAAAACATCACCACAATCACTAGACTTATCAATTATAAAGAATTTATGGCAAAAACTAGAAGTTGAAATAAGGAAGCATCAAATTGCTGGCAAAGATGCTTTGAAAAGATTTTATTGAAGTAGTTGATGAAATTAGCATCTACTTATTCACTTGCGTGAGAAAACAAATCGCGCACAACACAAGTGAGTGAAAGAAACTCGGCTCTGGCTTTTCATGAGCTGTAATGCCATCTAATAATTATATAATAATTAAAAAAAAAAACTCCTCGAATTTATTCCAAATCACTTAAAGTCAACCATCACACAGAAAGGATACCCAAAAAAAAAATATATAAGAGTGCCTTTAAAACTAAATAATTTAATGGAATTTTTGAAAATTTATAAATTCATGGGTCAGTTTAATTATTTTGCATTTTTCGGGTAGCACATGAATTACACGTCGCAAAAGTAACACGTCTTTTGAGGCCATCCACTTGATCAATTTTCTGGTATCTGCATAGGAATAGAAGAGCTACTCCGTCAAACTATGTGCTACTAAACGGAACAAGTGATAATAATCGGCGGGTGGGAGTAGGACGACCTATTTAAGCATTTCCAAATAGTTTTTCCTTCAATGCTTGGCTGAAACGCATCAATTAGAGTCGATAGCGTTCTCATGTGATGGTCTTTTTTTTTGGTTTGAGCAGTTCATAATAGACCAGATCCTGTTAATCCCACCAAATAAGAGTATAACCTTCAAACCATGGATATTTACATTTGCTGACGATGTTGATGTACGGCCGGCTTTTCCCAAGATCTTTAAGCACAAAGGTGCTAAAAACCTTTCCTTTTCTTCCCTTGGAGTAGCAGGTTACTCTTGAGAAAACGCCATCCGGCATGTCTGGTATACAACTAGATCGTCAACTAATGTGCTTGCTTCTAACTGATTCCTAATGCTTTCAGTTAGCGTCCGGCAAAAGCTTTCATGAAACAATACCGCCAATTCTTCGTTTTCAGACTTTTTCCTTCCTTATACCATCGAAATCTGTATGCTTCAGTTGCAGACTTTTTTTTACTTAATAAATCAGTGCCATAAAATTCCACGCAAATTCACGTGTTTAAAACAATGAAAAAATTATTTTTTACACTTCGGGGAACTAATACTCAATATTTTGCAGTTCAAGCTTGCTTACAGTACTTCCTGGTAGATGCGTTACTATCTGAAAGCACATGCAGGTTATTCTGGTAACGTCGTCTGTGGGGAAACAGTGAGAATTTATTCAAATACATTTAAATATTTATGTGGTGGAGGTAAAGATGGGAAGTACTAAGTTTACACAATTCAATTCAATAATCCAACAATTTTATTCAGTTTTTAAAAAAAAAATACTTTTACATCAGAGATTTTATAATAATACTAGCCGTACCCTGCGCGCGTTGCAACGCCACCAACTAAAATAAATTTGAAGGAAAGACATTATACAAATATTCAATTCATTTTGAGTCAAGACGAAGTTGTCAACTATCCAACTGTGCGGCCACATTCCCTACTCCGAAGATTTGATCGACTTCACTGAATTGCAATACTCAACATCAGTGTGTGCTTTGAAAGTCTTTGACAGCAACGGTGAATATGGCACAACCCAACGATTATCGACTTCGACATCAACGTTTCGTACTTTCAGAACGATGGATTTGCCGCCATCCTCAAATGATCGTCGACAATACAGTGGGTACCCGTCATTGCCGGTGATGGTATCAGAAACCAAGTTTCTTGGGTATCGTTTCTTGCATTTCCCATCAGACATGCATGGTGAATTGTTGTTGAATGCGCCACATGAACTATGAATCATATTTTTGGTAACGACGTCGAATAAGTCTGGATCAATGTCCTTATCTGGTATTTCTGCTGAGATGATTTGGTCAATTTGATCTGGCGTAATTTTGTTGATTAACCAAACCAAAATATGTGCATGTGGCAATCCTGTTTTCTGCCATTCAATGGAATACATCCAGCAGCGTGTCTCTCCTAAAACGTGATGTTTGATAATAAAATGCATCAAAGATTTAAATTTTTGTTTAAATACGCGTGCGGTAATGTCATGGCGGTCCGAAGATAATTGTCCAGCTAACAGAAGTTCTTTAATTTCATCCCATGTTGGATGGCATGTAAATGTGATGAAAAAATCTGGACGACCATATGCGCGAATGTAAGTTGTGCGTATTCATGCATGTGCCGTGGACTCCCCGTGAATGTAGACGGTAATATGACAATTTTTCCCAATTCGTTGGGATTCACGTTACCATCATTAACGATTGCGTCTCGTAAATGGATGTATTCTTCAGAACGCAACTCGGTTTGATTCAATCGAATATATAAGAGTCGTTCGGTTTTAATCTTCGCGTACATGTCGACGATGTATTGATGGAACAATTGTCGACATTTCAGAATGTAGTTCTCAGCGTCTTGATGAATCATCAATCGATACGAATAATAATTCATGGCACTGACTTTGTTATTCGTTTCCTCGTCTGTTTGTGGATTTCTCATTTTGATGTTGAAATGATATCCATCTTCTCCTCGCCTAAACAGAATCGGATACTGCAATCCGTCGTATGAGCGATGAGTTTCGGAGACTCGCTGAACGTCACCACTTCTGCGATGAAGAATTATGTCGCGCGATTCGAATTCTTCGCCAACTATCACGATCGCCACTTCATCGATTGTTGGTGCATTGAACTGTCTTTCGTGTTGGCCAACGGGTCTTTTGTCTGCTCGAATTACAACTGCGTAGTCATCGGCTGGCATTCGTTGAATGGCGGTTTTAAACGACTGAACTAATTCATTGTGTTGATCGAAAAGGGCTTGTAACGCAGCCACGATTTCTCGTCTAGTGCCCGCATTGTAATGACATCGTTGTTCAATTTGTTCATCACTGTTTCCCATGAAATTAATTTGAAGAAACTTGTGATCTACGTCCGGCAACGGTAGAAGCGATCCGGCACGATGATAAATTTGCCCTTGAACTCTGAATGTTGGCATGTAATTTTCGCGCACGATGTTCGTTGCACCGAACGATGTCATTTGGAAACATGAATTGCATTTGCGGATGTTTTCCAAGAAATGCTTCGACTCACGTGTAACAGTTGATAGCAACGTTGATAGTGGTTCGGGTGGTGGATGTAATTCTGGCAGTTTAACTTTTCGACTGGCGCAGCACATTTCTAGCGTTTCGTTCTTAAATTTGAGGGCGCTACAATACATGCAAATTTTATCCATTTTTCCAATGACGACACTTGGATGAAGACTGTAATCATTATTACTGTCATAATGGAATGCACCAAGATTTAAATCAGCGTGCAGTGTTCGTCTTGATCGAGCGGTGCTTATTCGAACATTTTGCAGCTTTCTTTCCCGTTGTTCAGTTGTCTCAGACTAACGGGCCTGAGTAGTACGTATTCCATCAGTTTCTAACCTCATTTCTCGTTTTTCAGATGATTCAGGCGAACGGGTCTCAGAGGCATGTACTCGAAGATTTTCCAGCCTTAATGCTCGTTGCTCGTCTGATTCTGAGGCTCGTAATGCTCTTTTCTTCCGTTCTTGAGGTGTAGATCGGCCAATTTCTTGTCGTTTTGGAGGCATAATTGTACGGGAACGACGTGAAAAATGCGTTTGAATTTATTAGATGTCAATCAGCAATCTGAATCTCACAATGTATCCAATCCAATTTAACCGGCTGTTCACACACGGATGGAAATGTTAATATGTATTGACGGTGACAGTGATCACCAATTCGCTGAGGAAAATTTGAAGTGAAAAAAATCAGCACACGATGATATCCGAAAAAAACTGCACAGCAAATGCGTTCGGAACTTCAATCAGCAGTCAGATCCTTCACATACACATTCGATAATCTTCGTGAGTTCACTGTAGAGAATGAATAAAATCAGCTCACGGAAACTACGAAATTTCAAATCGATTGAATTATTTATTTAAATTAATTTAACACATAATGAAATGCACAAAACTATTCGAAAAACGACAATATTGTCTGTTCAATGTGAGCCGGACATGAATTTAACAATTTACATAAATTCTTATGTCACCCACAACTCGAAACGTCATCATTCGTTCCCTGTTTTCGTTTCAATTCAAATCAGCATGAACTGTCACGGAAATATATGAAATTCATTGGAATGATAGTGGCGCCATCTGTGGGCTCATGCACAACAACTTTGCTAAAGATCATCACATGATCAAATGGATAGTTTACGATTCTATAAAGGACATACAGACAAACATTCATTTTTATATACATATAGATAAGATAATAATAGTTTAGTTTGGCTTTTAAATTTGTCTTTAAGGATTTAGTGTTTAACTTTTAAGTTGTAAGAATACTTTCCGCGTTTGACCCGTCTCACTGCGTTTCTTGTCACGACTGAGTGTTGACTCGTCTCGTTGGTTGTTGATATTGAATATGGTTATAGAAAACTTCTCGTTGCTGATCGGGTGATTGGTCTGCTTTGGTAAAGAACTTAGGGGAAGTGGAACATCTCAATCCCACATTTATGCATTTATTAGTGCTGATTTGGAGTTCAAATTTTATTTCATTCATAAGACATAAAAATGGAAAAAGTTAACTAATATTCAAGGGCTTCTTCGGTAACTTTCATTCGTCGCTGATTTTGTTCGAAATTAAACATACACTATTTTGAATAAGATTGTTTGCTACAAGTCATACAACATCTTCTTTGTTATTTTTCGGATATCGTCTATAACCATTTCGCTCTAATTTCATGGGCCTTTATCGATTTCTTAAGTACTATGGGCATTCGAGGCGTTCTTTAATGGGTTCATGACCTTCTTGGTACTCTTTTAAAAGGCTATCCAACAAAAGGTGTCATTGGCACCATTGTTATAATATTTAATATTCACTTGTAGTAATAGTGCAAGTTCACTACGAAGTGATTGAAATATTCAGAAAATAAATTTCTACTGCTTTTGGCGGTCACAAAATATTGCTATTCTAAACAGATCGTTGACAATGCAATTAATAAAGTGTTGCTTTTATATACAAAGTTATTCTGATAATCAAGCAAAATTATAAAATAAAGGGCTCTGAAACTTCATGAGAAATTGGAAATTGTGAAAAAAACCTCACCAAGAGCAATAAGTGGCATTTAATTTTGGATTTTGGCCTGACGGTGTCATTGAGCTATTTTCCTTTTTTGAAAATAATGTCCATGTGACCGTTTCGTTGAATGAATTGCTGTATCAAACCATGCTGACTGAGTTTTTTTTTATCTCGAAATTGGTGTTCTAGATATGAACAGCCCTTTATTTTCAGCTGGTGAAATAATTGTTCTATCGATTGACAAATTTCCTATTATTGGTCCATTGCATAGCCCGTGCTCCTAAATGAAAAAAATCATCAAAACAAATTACAGTTTGTAGATAAAATGAGGCAACCATTTGGTAAATGTAATAAAAACTTCAGGGGATGAACTTTAGAATTAAATAAAATGTTTACTACGTCCCTCAAAAATATTGTGTTTTCTATTAATTCATAATGACACTTCTTGTTGGATGGCTCAATAGCAATGTAGTAATATAATAGTGTGATTCTCGGAATTACCAACATACTGTTGCCATTTGTTACGTGTATCCTAGTAACGGACAAATTTAACAAAGCATGATTAAAAGCAGACCAGATCGAGCTTTTTAATAAGTCTAATTACAGGACTTTTTGAATTCGATAAGTTACCTAAGCGACAAAGAAAAAAAGAGAAAAAAATTATACTGCTGTGTTGGTGCACCCAAATTCTCTCAAGATAGTTTTGCATGAGAATGGCTGTGGTTTGCTAATTCATCATCAACTTGCCTCGACTTATCTATTATTTTAGAGGCGGAAATTAAGAAGAGTCATGTTGTTTTAAAAAAATTATAGCTCGTTCTTCATCAAGGTAATCTACGTAATGCTGAAATGAGCTTAGAATTTTTAGTGTTTTACTAACCTGCAAGATTCGCATTATATTCGGTTGTAAATTTCCAATCAATGCTCCCTGTGTAGTAGTCATTGTAGATATCCATAAGAGTATAGCCTGAAGCAAAACAGCAACAAAATAAATTTGACAAAGTGCTACGAAATATAATTCCCAATCGTCGACATCTCCTTTTTTTCGAAGAAGTCCTCAAATCCCATGGGAGCTGTCTTTGACATTTTGGCAGACTATAATTGCTTCTCTGCGGGCAAAGCAGACACAATTCTCGAAAATGTCTGAAGAACTTGTTATCATTTCAATAAAACGCTCGTGTATTTAAGCAGTAACAAAGTGTTTATTGCCGTTTCTTTAATAACCATTTGAACTTTATTCTCTCGATTAAAATACTCAAATGGTTGTTAATTAAAGTAATAGCATATTTAAATTGCCATTAAGAGTGATTTCCTTTGATCTCAGTTTGATAATGATTATTTTGCTTACAAGCCACATCATTAGTATGCTACCTGTATGCAGGAAGTGTTTGTCATGCTTGCCCCGCCACTCTCAAATTAATTCTATAAGCATACCATACAAAGATACATTCGACCTTGCTGAACCGTCCGATCACACCTACTAATGCACAACAACTTTCCACAAAATACCGACCATACATGTTCCACAAGGCATTTGTGTTTTTTTGTATAACTTACCCCCGGTATTCACTCCTTTAGTGCACAACCTTACTCAGCAAAATATATTCGACTGTACGGGAAACCAAATCGCTGACCCACATTCTTACTTCCGCAGCATTTCCGATGTCCAAGCCGACCCAATTTATTGCCAAATCCGCTGTCCATCCATTTTCTGTTTGTAATCCCCGGAAAGCAACTACCACACTCAAGCACTCGATTGTGTGAATAAGTGCACATACATAATACCACCATTTGTTATCACAAATATTTTGAAATATGGTCGGATTACAGCTTCGTCCTGTCGCTCCGTCCCCACCAGTCAAAGGATCAATTTCGTTTTCAGACCTGCCACTCTATGCGCGTCGCCACAATGAGAATACCGTAAATGGCTTCCCTTTGAGAGATTATTGATTCCCCATCTGTTAGTCCTTCTCCTTGCCTCCTTGGCATTTCATTTCTCTTCCTTTTTTTTTTCTTTTTTTTATGATTTTACTTCCTGCTTTCATGAGGCGATTTATGGCTGGTGTTTAAAACTTCTTCCTCGAAGAATCGAACGAAAAAAAAAAAAAATGGAAACTTTCGACAAAGTTGTTTCCCAATGGTGTTGTCCTGGCTCCTATGGCTCCTACCTCACCCAACATGAACATTGCAAGTCTACTTAGTAGCGGCGTCACGTCAAGCAACTTTGCCTTTTATTGTCCCTATTTTTGGCAAGCCATCTAGGGATACTGACAGAAATGATGCGAACGCCATTTAAAAGTCAGACAGACGAGTGGGTCGGGATTGTGGGTGCTTCGATGATACTCCAAGGTTTCGAACGGGAATTAACCAAATGGAAAGGGCCTTAAATGGAAATGGCTGGAAACAGCTCTCTAAGTGCAACAGCGTTCATGGATAACTCGGAATACGAAAACATGAAGGTATGTATATCCGGCGAATGGGGTTGTTGGTCTTGCCAAGTAGTATCTTTCGTCAGGTCCAGCTGGGAGAAAGGCTTTTAACGAAAATTGCATTTTCTTCATTAATTCCCGGTTCAATAGGTTGCTTTTGGAATAAAAAATGAACTTCCCGCCAGGCGCCTGGCATTATTGTTGACGTGCGGACGTTGAATTGCAGGATGTTGGCTAAACCCTACTTAAAATGGACAAAAGAAGAACACTCAAATACAGCGAAGGAAGGGATACGTATAATTACAGGAAAAATAAATTAAAATATATCGTTGTAAGTCAGTCATGCACCTGCTCCCTTGTCAGGATAGAACTCAATCTTTGGTCAAGCAAACAACTGCTTAGCCCATCTTGCTAGTGTTCTCTAAGAACACTACATCGGATTAATGCTGTAGTGGGATGCGCCCATGTGCACATGGTGATTGTGTCTAAGACCTCTTCTATTTGAATCTCTGTTTCGGACGATTCAAATTAATAGGAGTTCCTATTCTGATGGATTATGGCACATTGGAGTGCTTCAAATTCTACCCATCATGGCAGGTTTCTGGCTGATTACAAATACAGAGGCGTCCAAGTCCTCATTCTCGTTGTAGCCAGAGAAAAATGAATCCATTTTTACACACATTCGTATAAGGGCGACCTAAAGTATTTGGAGACAATAGTAGTGCACGCAACAACAACAAGGGATTGTTGTTGTCTTCGCCCCGAGGGAGTTGAGAAGCGGCTACGGATGAAAGTAGGCCAACTTGTGATGCAGGTAGCAAGTAAATGGAGAAAAGCATTCAAGTGGATGTGCTGCAAGTGTCAACAACTGAAGTATGGTTGAGTGGAATGGATACGTGCGATGAAGAATGGCCGCATCGGGTATGGATGTGCCGAATAGCAAACAGCTTTTGTTAAACGTCAATCGTGATACGAATGAGGCGAGTGGAATGAAGGAGTTGAGTGGGTTTTTGTGGCAAGTGTTTTGGTGTTTTCATGTTTTTAGTGCCACTCCTGTGGATGGAATTGAGATCGAAAAATAGAAAATCAATCTGCTAGCAACGACCGATGAATTGTGCTTCGAGTGGTGCCAAGGCATTTAGCAGTGTAATCGGTTTGTAGCCTTCTTGTATGGAGATGCAATTGTTAATTAGGATGAGGAGAGCTTAGGTGTTGAGAGGGGGAACTTGTAGGTGGGCGCAAAACTAAAGATTCCAAGTAGATGTGGAGTATATGTCGAAAGGATACCTGGTGGAAATGTTCTTACTAGAAAGGAAGTTACTTCCGCAGCGTTAAGCTCTTCCTCTATTTGCTTGATTGGCGATTATGCCAGAGGCCTTTCCCCAGAAATGCACTTACTTTTGTTAAATTTGTAACTTCAAAATTTCAGAAAAAAAACAACTGTACAGACGTGTAAATGAGAAGAGCTGAAATAAGATTCCGCACTCCCATGATACCTACTATCGAAAAATCAGTTACATAATCCTGCCAGCTCTAATGAATTTCTTTCACTAAAAGGCATAACTATCAATGCTAGAATTCAGAGAATTGGAAGAGAGTTTCAGGAAAATATACGAGAACTTATCCAGCCGACTGGGTGGATTGGTTTCATATAGTGTTTCCCCAGAGCATTCCTAGGAAAAGGCTTTTAACTGCTTTTCATTCGTATCCTATAGAGCTGCAATGTTCGGTAATATACTTTCTATTTTGGGAATGGGGACTTTGTTTACTGTTACAGTCGTCCCTAACCAATATTTCTTTACCACCTTGCTTTGAGTGTAATCATATTTGATACCACCGACTCCAATCAGATTATCATCTGAGGCGATATGAATCTTCCCAAAGCAAGTTAAGAATAAAGAAAGTTAAGTTTTAAAATTAGCTAACATATCAGGACCTTTAATCTGATCATGATTATTTTCGATATATGAAAACTGCCCCTAGGCTCCCGCCTTAGTCCTTTAGAATATACGTTACTCAGAGGACGGCCTTCGGTCCCGACAGCCTCGCCAACGTATGTCGTGAACCATCTGATCCTACTGCTCAGTCAAAGTTCGATTTCACAGCGACTCTTTTTTTAATCTACGAAAAAGGCTAAAGAGCGAAGTGTTCAACAATCGCCAAAACTTTTCGGCTGTATGATTTAATATGAAATAGTGTTTCTTCGCAAATCCATCTTTCCCTAAATATTCATTGCTCTTAGCCCACCCGTTTTAGCATTTATAAAATCGTTAGTAAAACGGTGCTTTTAGATCTTGTATTTGTAATTCAATTGATGCCGAATTTGGAGTCCCTCAAGGTAGCCATCTCGGCCCATTGATATTTATTCTAACTATTAGTGATGTCAACTGTGTTATTGTGAGCTCTGATATGTCCGTATATGCTGATGATATTACTTGATTTCTTGATTTTACGCCCCCATAGGGGCACTTTATTAGCTTAATGCAAGCCTTAACAAAAATCTATAACTTAACTATAACTTATTATCTAGGTGGCGGAGTGGAGACGATTAAGGAGAGTGAGAAGGGTTGTGGTATAGGGCAATTCTAAGGCTGGACTTATTATCGTTCTTTAAGGGGTTGGAGGTTGATTCATTTTAAGCGATCCGTATAAGGTGGTAAATTAAGGGGGTCGGCCCAAGGAAGGCCACGAAGGGCAAAACGGATAAACCTGCGTTGAATGGCTTCAATACGCGTAGTATGGGATTCATAAGAAGGGGAACAGACTTGGCTAGCATATTCGAGAAGGGGCCTAACGAAAGTGGTATATAATGATTTCGTAACGTAAGGATTCGAGAATTCTATGGACCAACGTTTCACGAAACCGAGGGCAGAGTTAGCACGTTTGATAATGTTGTCGATATGGAGGCGAAAGTTGAGTTCACGGTCACAAATAACCCCTAGGTCAACCAAGAAGTTGACAGGGGGAACGGTTTCATTACGAATAATGTAGGTTCTGGGTGGTGAGGAAGAGCGCTTGCGGGAGTAAGTGATGGTTTGGCATTTACTGATATTGAGCTCGAGATGTTTTTTTTTGACACCAAGTAGTGAACCTGTTAAGGTCAAATTGGAGAGAACAGGAGTCGACAGGGGAAGATATGTGTTTAAATATTTTCATATCATCAGCATATATGGAGAGCTGAGAGTTCAGAATAACGCTGTCGACATCATTAATGGTTAGAATAAATATCAGTGGGCCGAGATGACTACCTTGCGGGACACCGGAGGTAGCGTTAATTGGATCAGAAATAGAAGATCTGAAGATAACGTTATATTGACGATATTCAAGATAAGATTTGATCCATGAGATAAAACCGGGAGAGAACCCGAGTGCAGTGAGCTTGAGGAGAATAATTAGGTGAAACATTTTGTCAAAGGCTTTGCTGAAGTCAGTGGCGACAACGTCTACTTCTTTGCCAGCTTCGAGTGCACACAAACATTATGAAACAAACTCGACTAGATTAGTGGTTGTCGATCGACCTTTTAGGAACCCATGTTGGTTAGGAGAAAATATGGGTTTGCAGTGAAAGAATAGTGCATCATAAACGATGCTCTCGAAAAGTTTGGGTATGCATGAGAGCTTGGCAATCGGACGATAGTTGGACACATCATTTTTCAGTCCTTTTTTGTGGACTGGAATGATATAAGCATGTTTCCAGGAAAGAGTCCTTGAGAGATAGAGCTTTGAAATAGAGCGGTAAGGGGTAAAATAAGATGGTTCGCGCACTTTTTTAATACTATGGCAGCAGACAGTCGGGACCGGGAGAGTAGTCGTCCTTTAAGTTGCGTATTTTTTCGGCGATTAGGTCGGGAGTGATGTTCAATGAAACAAGAGACGTCTGGGGGCAGTCTTTCAAATATCGAAAATAGTCGTGATCGGGTTGAAGATCTTGGTCAGTGAATGATTGGCTGAAGAAATGAGCAAAGAAATTGGCGATTACTTCGGGTTCGTTGGAAGAGTTATTGAGAAAGTTAAGTGTAGTGGGGTAGCTATCGGTTTTTCTTTTTGTATTATTGAAGTCGTAGAAACACTTGGGGTCAGAGATAAGGGAGGATTGCATTCTGTTCAGGTATCGGAGGTAGAGTGATTCACATAGCTGTGCAAATTTAGTGTAGGACTGCATGTAATTAGAAAGGTCTGATGCAGAGGAGGATCTAAGATAGGCGTCCCAATTTTTGTTTCTTTTATTGCGCAAAGAGCGTAGTTCCTTGGTATATCAGGACGGAGATGAAGTGTAGTTCTTTTTTGGTGAGTATGGGACTGAAAGAATGAAGCAGTTGAGGATTTTGGTGTAAAATAACGTAAGGATATGTGTGAGTTAGGGTTAAGGAGGAAGTTAAAATTAACATTGTTGAGCAGATTATTTAGTTTCGCGAAGTCAGCTTTGCGGAAATTGAAGCAGTACGTATTTTCGGAGGGAAGGATAGTGAATTGGGTCTTGAGTGAAAGAGTTACCGATAGAGGTGGATGAAGGGGGTCTAAAGTAGAGAGAAAATGGTGGCTTGGGTTAACAACGCAGTTTACTGCATCAGATGAGAAAATCAGGTCGAGTTGTCTGTCCATGTTATTGGTGATGTTACTGAGTTGCAGAAGGCCGGAAGCAGAGAAATGATCAGTGAAAAGGATTTCTTTACCTGTGGAGGGGTTAGCGGCGATGTAGTGGGTCTCATCATCGGAATGAACCCATTTCAGGTGCGGGAGATTGAAATCGCCACAGATGATGATGATGTCATTGGGTTCGGTGATGTCAAATATGGAGTCGACGAGATCAACGACGAGTTGGTAGCAGTGTGTGGGCTGTGAGGGTCTTAAGTAACAGCAGGCAAGATAAAGTTTCTGTTTAGGGAGTCTTATTGAGGCACTAGTGAAGTTGAAGTCAGCGGAATTCGACGATTTGAAGGGCAAGGGATCATAGCGATTGTGGATTGCTAAGAGAACTCCGCGACCGTCAGGATCGGCAGAGTTGTCGCGTCCATCGGCCCGAAACAGAATGAAATCTGATGTGAATAACTCGCTGTCTCCAATACTGGAGCATAAATTCGTTTCAGTTAATGCAAATATGTATATCGTAGGGTAGGTTTTGGGAGTTAAGGAGTACAGCTGAGGAGGTGGAGGGAGTTGGGTTCAGAGTGTATAAAGTTTGGGTACTGAGGATACGTGCGGCTGTTACGTTAAGCCTGGGTGTTGGGATTGGGTATTGAATTAACAATGTTCGATGAGGGGGATGAGGGTCGCGAGCCGGGCGCAAGGTTGAAGGATAAATTACTTATGTACACACTTGACCTTGATTACATTGTGTTTCTATAAGACGGCAAAACGTGCCAAATACGAGATTCGTTCAAAAAATAAGGTGACTTTTTTAATTTCGCGAGCTATGTAAGTTCATTTGATAAATGTTTTTTTTTTTGTGTTATGTTGGTACATATGTATGTCCCCTTACATATTTTGGGATTATTAGCCATTTTGGATATTTAGTTTGTTTTTCACAGATATAAGGTTTAGACTTATTTTGGTGTGCTTGGCAATTTTTTACTATTGAAAAAAAATGGAACAGAGAATCTGTATTAAATCTTGCGTAAAGAATATTAATTTTATTCTGCTCCAACGTAGTGAAATAGTGAAATGTTTACTGTGGCAATGGGCGAGTATACTCCGAGTAAGAAAATGTTTATAGATGATACAAAATCTTCGCAGAAGTGCGAAGGCCGAGAAGATGTTTATGATGATGTTCGCCTTGGAAGCTTCAGCGCGTCATCAACGGGTGAAAGCAGTAAAAAAAGTTATGGAAAATCGTCGAATCATAGAGAAATTGCTGAGGATATTGGAATATCGTTGGCTCATGTCATACACTTTTTTTTAAATGTCTCAGGAGCTGTTGAATGACGTGAAATACGATCCGGATTTTCTGAAAAGGGTCATCAGTGGTGGCGAAACCTGGAAGTCGAAACCAAAGCCCAATCATCACAATGGAGGCGACCGAGAATATCAAAAAATGCTACATTTAGGCAAACACCATGCCGAGATATGATTTGTTTGCTCCCTCAAGTCAGTCAGCCCACGATATACATACATACTTACTAAGGGCTCGTACGTACATTTCCCATAGCAAGCTTTGGATATCCTGTTTTTTCCTACGAAACTTTAAACCTAAATAATGTAAAACAAACAGAGCAGAACATATCAACTGAATATACACATCCATAAGCATGATTTTTAATACTGCGCTTTTTATGATTTTGTTGACGATAATTACACACTATTCTGATGACTTAAAACTGTCGCATGCGTCACCACGCCGATGACTACCTTCCATCTCTCTGCAACTCGACATCACCGTGAGGGTTTCAAGGCCCTTCTATAGAAATCCAAATTCTTCTCGGCTGTACGTACATATTTACCTAAATCCATTTCATTAACCGACACCAGCACGAGTTGCCTGCAAAGGCGGGTAGAAACGGCTGAAGCTAATTCCATTCATTAAAATCATTCACGAGTGCATCCAGTTATCTTCTTTGCAACCTCGTCATATTTTGCATTTCAACGATTCCATCTCGTGTCGAGTCACTGCTGATCCGTTATCATCGCTATGGCATTTCTACCGCGAAAAAATATGATTACAATGTTCGTCCTCCCAGTGACGACCATTCCCCCGTTCGGGGAATGGAATGCACCTCATTGATTCGCTTCACTTTGATCACGTGCATGTGCTTCGCCTCCTCCAATCGGTCTGGTAACACCATCACAGACTCACTACAATTGGCGTATTTCTGTGGAATATCAAATGACTGTTATAGCTCTGTACCGTGAATAAGCACAGCAGCCGCGTCGATAAAATTCCATAGACAAAACACGCGCCCTTTTTCCCTGTACATGACTGATGGAAATGAAAGCAAAAGCAAACACATAAATGGATTACTGTACTCGTACAATAGGAGGGGATAGAAGAGCTTCACTCTAACCCCATTCGATTTGCAGCCACATACGTAGGTATACAAGCTCGCGTCCTTGTGTACCTTAACGCGAATAAGCACCGGAAGAAACCATGTTCATCCTTAATTCAAATTCAATTCATATGGCACACAGTTGAATGAATGGATGCCGAGATAAAAGAGCTCAGGTTCGGCAAAGCACGGGTAATGGGCCATGCTACGCGGTTGTATTGGTTGCCCATTATTGGTTGCGCTAATGTTACTGAATCCAATTTCATCTGCTCCTTCTGCCTTCCAACGACGTCGTCTATGACCCTGAATCGGAAATAATTTAATTATGATGAGAAATCGGATTATATTCTATGTCCTTTGTGTATTTCTCGTGCCCTTTCTGGGAAGGGGTATTCAAGAACGCATTGTCCAAAAATCCAATCGGACAGAGACTCAAGGTAATTACAAGTGAATCGGCGTCGATCCAACCAACCAACCAATTCGATTGGAACGATGGATAATAGCATCGGACAGTTAAATGAAACAAACACACGTGCGAGCAGAGTAGGTAGCTTCCTTCGGGTAAACTCGTTTTTCCATTTCCTGCATTGTGGCACCATTATCCATGCCACCAGCCCTCCAACGGGTGTGTCAGATTACCATATATATTAATATAGCTCTGCCTGCAGGTCTTCGGTAGGTATAATAGGGAACAACTCCCTATGGCCACAATGGAACAGATACATTCGACTCTGTAACCCGAAGCAGGAGGCTGCTGAAATGGAATGAAGACAACCGAGCGAGGAATCTAACATAATCCGCCTCTAACGCCACCACACCTCCTATTTCAGCTCATGTTAATGTAACCAGGTTGCCCTTTGCTATATGTACCCATGGAATTATGTTTCTGACAGACGACGTCAAGAGTGGGGCATTCTGCCAGCTTTTCCGGAATGGCGTATACCTTCCGGTATACGGATACGGCTCCTCTTGTGGCGACAACCTATCATCGGTGGTAAATGCAAATTAATACCAAATAGCCGTAGATTCTAATTACTTAGTGTCACTTAAGATCCATTCTTGCTTTAAAAGAATGTTGCATTGTGGATGTGTGACTCGATCTGATGCGGAGTCGTGCTTTATCCTATGACTGGCTGGGGTCTAAATTTTGTGAGCTAAGTCGAGTATAACTATCCCCTCCCATGCCTGTAGAGGTTAGCTGGCAACGAGCAGATATCATGGCTTTTGGCTAATAACGGATCCATCTAAAGGGTAAACGACAAAGAGCCACTACCCCGGAGCACATTTGATTGCCGGGCTTGAGCGACAAATAGCTGGATATCTTACGACACTCATCCATTACTTTGTATCCCAAATCGTTATGGCACACATTGTTGATTGTTATTTGCATAAGGAAGCGGGCGAGGACAACAACATTTGCATGTCGGATAAGCACGTATACAATCGAGTTGAGGAACGACATTCGCACAACGAGTTGATGTTGAGTGTGATATGGGGTGTGTTGCACACTGCGTGACATCTGTTGCATCCACTGAGTTTCAACTGTGGCTGCCAATTCACATACTCGCAACTTATCTTAGTATTGGTTTATATGATAGTTGCAATTCCGTGTGAAATTCGACTTCCAATCTTAAAACAGCTCACCATCAAGCTTCTGGATGTGGACGTACAATAGGTACTGAGTAAATATTGGCAATCAAAAATAGAAAAGCGTCTAGGCCGCTTGCTTTTCGGTTTTAATAAGTTCCGTGCTCTTCGACACACAGGCTCACAGGTTTCAGTCTCTTCCTTTATTTTCCTACTTTTTTTTAGCTTACTTATTTTATTTCTTTTTATAACTCGTAGGTTGAAAATGTTACCAATATGCCCCAGAGTGCAAGGTGTCGGCAGCGTCTCTCAGCCTCCAGAGCTACTTTCATGCCGTGAAAATGCTGTTCAGAACTGCAGCCAATTCAGACCTAATATATTCAGGTCGATTTGAGGTGGCCTCATCAGGGAAATCACATTCAGAGAGTCAGCAAGGAGGTAAGCACCAAACACGGATAAATGTTACGTATACGCCCCGTAGTGCGAGGTATCGGCAGGATCTCTCACCCTCCAGAGCTATTCTCATGAGCGGAAAATGACGAACAGAGGTGCAGCCAATTCAAACCTAACATATTCAGGTCGATTTGAGGTGGCCTTATCCGGAAAATCACATTCAGAGTGTCAGTAAAGAGGTAATCACCAAAACGGACAAATGTTACGTATAGGCCCCATAGTGCAAGGTGCCGGCATCATCTCACAGCTTCCAGAGTTATTTTCATGCCGTGAAAATGACGAACAGGGCAGCCCTGTGCCAATTCAGCCCTATCGTATTCAGTTCGAATTGAGGTGCTCCCGTCAGGAAAATCACATTCAGAGTCGGTAAGTGGGTAAGCACCAAAACGGACAAATGTTACGTATACGCCCCGTAGTGCGAGGTATCGGCAGGATCTCTCACCCTCCAGAGCTATTCTCATGAGCGGAAAATGACGAACAGAGGTGCAGCCAATTCAAACCTAACATATTCAGGTCGATTTGAGGTGGCCTTATCCGGAAAATCACATTCAGAGTGTCAGTAAGGAGGTAATCACCAAAACGGACAAATGTTACGTATAGGCCCCATAGTGCAAGGTGCCGGCATCATCTCACAGCTTCCAGAGTTATTTTCATGCCGTGAAAATGACGAACAGGGCAGCCCTGTGCCAATTCAGCCCTATCGTATTCAGTTCGAATTGAGGTGGTCCCGTCAGGAAAATCACATTCAGAGTCGGTAAGTGGGTAAGCACCAAAACGGACAAATGTTACGTATACGCCCCGTAGTGCGAGGTATCGGCAGGATCTCTCACCCTCCAGAGCTATTCTCATGAGCGGAAAATGACGAACAGAGGTGCAGCCAATTCAAACCTAACATATTCAGGTCGATTTGAGGTGGCCTCATCAGGAAAATCACATTCAAAGAGTCAGTAAGGAGGTAAACACCAAAAACGGATAAATGTTACGTATACGCCCCATAGTGCAAGGTGCCGGTATCATCCCTCAGCCTCCAGAGTTATTTTCATGCCGTGAAAATGACGAACAGGGCTGCCGCCAATTCAGCGCTAACGTATTCAGCTCGAATTGAGGTGGCCCGTTAGGAAAATCACATTCAGAGTCCGTAAGTGGGTAAGCACCAAAATGGACAAATGTTACGTATATATATGCCCCGTAGTGCGAGGTATCAGTAGGATCTCTCAGCCTACAGAGCTATTTTCATGAACGGAAAATGACGTTCAGGGCTGCAGCCAATTCAGACCTAACGTATTTAGGTCGATTTGAGTTGGTTCCGTCAGGAACGTCACATTCAGAGAGTCAGTAAGGAAGTGAGCACCAAAAATGGATAAATGTTACGTATACGAGTGCAAGGTTTGGGCAGCGTCTCTCAGCCTCCAGAGCTATTTTCATGCCGTGAAAATGACGAACAGGGCAGCCCTGTGCTAATTCAGCCCTATCGTATTCAGTTCGAATTGAGGTGGTCCCGTCAGGAAAATCACATTCAGAGTCGGTAAGTGGGTAAGCACCAAAACGGACAAATGTTACGTATACGCCCCGTAGTGCGAGGTGTCGGCAGGGTCTCTCAGCCTCCAGAGCTATTTTCATGAACGGAAAATGACGTTCAGGGATGCAGCCAATTCAGACCTAACGTATTCAGGTCGATTTGAGTTGGTTCCGTCAGGAAAATAACATTCAGAGAATCAGTAAGGAAGTGAGCACCAAAAATGGATAAATGTTACGTATACGAGTGCAAGGTTTGGGCAGCATTCCTCAGCCTCCAGAGCTATTTGTTTTTACCGGAAAATGACGTACAGGGCTGCAACCAATTCAGACCTAACATATTCAGCTCGATTTGAGGTGGTCCCGTCAGGAAAATCACATTCAAGGAGTTAGTAAGTGGTTAAGCACCAAAACGGACAAATGTTACGTTTACGCCCCGTAGTTCGAAGTGTCGGCAGGATCTCTCAACCTCCAGAGCTATTCTCATGAGTGGAAAATGACGAACAGAGGTGCAACCAATTTAGACCTAACATATTCAGCTCGATTTGAGGTGGTCCCGTCAGGAAAATCACATTCAGACAGTAAGTAAGGAAATAAGCACCAAAAACGGATAAAAACGGCGTATGCCCCGTAGTGTGAGGTGGCGGCAGGATCTCTCACCCTCCAGAGCTATTTTCGTGAACGGGAAATGACGTTTACGCCCCGTAGTTCGAGGTGGCGGCATTATCTCTCACCCTCCAGAGCTATTTTCGTGAATGGGAAATGACGAACAGGGCTGTAACCAATTCAGACCTAGCATATTCAGGTCGATTTGAGGTGGTACCGTCAGGAAAATCACATTCAGAGATCTAGTAAAGAGGTAAGCATCAAAAACAGATAAATGTTACGTATACGAGTGCAAGGTGTGGGCAGCATCCCTCAGCCTCCAGAGCTATTTTTTTTACCGGAAAATGACGTACAGGGCTGCAACCAATTCAGATCTAACATATTCTGATCGATTTGAGGTGATTCAGTTTCGGCCATCGCGTTGGGATAGTCAGTAAGGGATTAGGCACCTACCCTTTGTCACTTTGTAGCGCAAAGTGATCGACCCGAAACTGACGCAACTGGGTTTTTGTTTAAGACTTTCGAATTTGCCTATAAAATTCGCTAGTGCATTTCATGAAGACCTTTGGTGATGATGATATCACGTTTTTGAAGTAACATTTCACTATTTCATCATATTTACCCAATGTGTATCATGATCAGCATTACTATCGTATAAGTTTCTTTTAGTTATCCAAAATCATGGCAACGAAAGCTGGATATTTTAAGTACAGAGGTGCATCCAACACCTGTTGTATGTATTGTACAAAAAAAAAAGAACCAAATGTTGTCCGAATCGCCAGCATAATGAGTCAAATTTGTGTATTTCATCGAACCAAACAAATAATCTGAAATCAACTCAATTTCCGTTGGTAGTATAAACATTAAATCAATTCAAAGCCATTTGATTCACAAAGTTATTTTCTGCTTTCTGCTTCTGCCACTAAATAGTCAAAAAAAAAAGAAACAAAAGAAACATGAATGAAAACAGCGCCTCATATTTACTCAAATAAATATGGTTTTTAAAATTTAATTTATTTTTATTTAATTATTCTTTTTTTATATAATAACAATCACATTTACTTCTCAAATTTTTATTACCTAGGTCGTTTTGCGTTTTTGTTTATTTTATATTCACAACTTTTCACCGCATGTATGTTTTTTTTTTTTTTTTTCTTTGGTTTCCTACTTAAAACTCTCAACCCACTTTGAATATTTGCATTCGGGAACGGGGGCTTAGCCTATAAATTAATTATAAATCTTCATTTTGTTTTAATTTGATGAATTTATTTAATCAATTTTATTCATGCAAAAATCTTTGTAAAAATTCTACACATACACGGTCGTGTTTGCGATGCTCCATCACGTCTTGGTATTTTTCTTGGGTTTAGTATATAATCATTTATTAAAGTTTTGTTTTGGTATATGGGTCTAAGTGGAGTCTAGAGCAGCTTGGCCAACAGGAGAATACAATTTTTTTTTATATTTATATTAGTATAGAATAAAGAGGGACATTTCATGGGGACTAGTAGTAAAGTAGATTTTTATTCATTTCTTGCCTAAGGTCGAAGGTCCTTTCGTGTGGGACGAGAAACATCTACGCGCATTCTACGATCCATTAGAATTGATTCATATTTTTCTTTGTGAATATATTTAATTTGAATATAATTGCATTTATTCATTTTTATTTTCTTAATCATAAAAAACATCGAACATTTTGGTTTTATTTTGCTGTTTAATATTAAATTACGTGTTAAGAGTGTTTATTTGTAAATATTTCCTTACACACTAGTTGTTTTTATTTTTAGTTTTGTTTTATATTTAAAAATTAGATTTGGACTTAAGTGTAGAATATATTGACACATTTGCTTCTCCGCTATATTGGTTGGTTGTTAAAAATTTGTTTGGCCATTTTTGTTGTGTAGGAAATTAAAATTAAATTTGTTTTCTCAACATTAAGTTTGACACTTGAAGGATTAGTATAGGTATACATTTGTTGATTGGTAAATATATATTTTTGATTCTAATAATAGTTTATAGAGAGTAAATATCATGTATAATATTGGTACACATCTAAATGCTTATTTATTTGCTGTGGTAGGACTTTTGTTTCTGTTACTGAGAAAAGAAAATCTTATTTTCTATAGATCTTCCTTTTAAGTAGTTTAAGAGCACGTTTTATATTTAAATCTCTTAATCCTAGAACAAAGAAAGAAATATTTCTTAATTTTTACAAATTTTCTTAATTTTGTTTTTTTGATTTTATTTATCCTTAGAGTAGACTAGATATATATATAAGAATTTGGGGTATAAAGCAAAATTATATAACAACATCGTAATGGGCCTTAAAACGAGACAGTGACGGGACTAGAAAAAAAAGAATTGAGAACAATGTGGGGGAGAATATGTAAATATTTCCGCCACATTTTGAAATTCCCTTTTAGGTTTTTCTTGAATATAAATATGCAACACTTGTCATCTGCTGCGTACGTGTTTTAGTGTCTGGTAAACAGTAAAAACCCCATTTCTAGCCGGGGAGATGACAGCATAAAAAATCTGGACCATGCATTATTCAGATACAAAATATATTTCCATCCATTCTCAAACAACATACATATTTATAGTCTTTTCCTTATTCTGCTTTCGGATTTTTGCTATCATCTTTTGTGGTAAAGGATACATTTTTCTCACAGTCACTCAGAGCAAAGACCGAAGGGGGATTTGACTTTTTTCCTTTCGTTTTGTTTATCTATTTAGAATGACATCCGTTTTGGGGCTACGCAAAATTAATCTTCAACAAACAGAACAAGATGAATAAAAAGAAGATGAATTTGTTAAAGGGAAAGAGATAAGGAGTCAAGTATGCTCTTGGGATTTACGATTTACGACGAGATATTAAAACCTCTCTTTTCTAAGCTATAGGAGACTGTAGTGGGTGTTTTTTAATCTTTTATTTTTGGGTTGATTTGCCAGGAAGCTCCTTTAGTAGTCAAGATAATAAAAACGTGGATTTTTTCTCTAAACCGTGACTTCTACAAATAGGATATCGAATCACAAGACTGCTATTTGATATGAAATGTTCGTTTCCATATAACAATCTTCAAAAATAGAATTCAGATACGAGCAGCCTACCTGGCATATCTGTGGCACATATTATAAAATATATTTATCCATCAGCTCATTGGTCCTCCTATATATGTAGTCGTAAAGTCTATCATATTACTTCTAACGCAGAAACCCCTTCGGCAAAATCCCAGGCGATTCCATTCAATATCTCCGCATTTCGCATGCAAAAGCCATTTAAACCGATGATTATAAGTAACTCAATCTCATCTTTTAGGGCTTAATCCGCAATTATGACGAGAATTGAATTCGGTTGTATATCAAAAGATGCAAAAACAATTTAATTGCTCTACGACTCGAGCTCTGAGTCACCATACCGGACGTCTTCTACAACTGTCTTCATTTCTCTTTCACTTTATGTTTCGTCCCTAATGTATTCATAACCCCATATTACACCGGTGTCCTATGCTAGATATGGATATCCGTATATCTGTATATCTAACACTGAAGACTGATGAAATGCATAGCAGTTCCCAGCAAAGTCCAGTAGTGCCATGATAACGAAAGATGCAATCAATCTCCGACTTTACGACCCTTTTGCTGTGTCCTGCACGTACATATCTGATGACTTGTCGGGAAATGGATGAGGGGCAAGGAGGAACCGGAAATATATATTTTTTTTCTTAGACTTGAAATGGTGAATAGTTAGTATATGATGCGTACGAGTGATGGTAATGGGGGTCGGTAGCATTAACTACTGCCGGACACCTCGACCACGGCTGCAGCTGAGGCGGCTGTTGTATGTCCTGTCATGCAGTTACCATTGGTATGCGGGATGTCTGTTGGCGGTAAGGCTGTCGCCACTGTTATCGTTGGCGGGGTTGAGATCATTGCCAGTTTGGTAGGCGTGTTCATGTGGGACGACCGTCCTGATGCTATTGAGTGACTATCGTCGATATCCTCGTCATCGACATCGCCATTTTGATCCAGTGCATTACCATTGCCGTTGTGGTGATGATGGTTCGCGTCGGTGTTATTATTGCTCTCTGCAGTTGGTGGCGGTGGTGGTGGCAGAGAGTCTAATTGATTCGTCTCCATTAGGATAATATCGTTCATTTGTTTTATTTCCTCGGTTGATGGCGGATCTGGTAAGCTTATTATACTATCGAAACCGTTTTCGATATCACCATCCGGATAGTCGACAATTGTGGTATTGAATACCTTCATAATATTCGAGGCTTCACCATTACTTAGGTCTTCCATGGAGTTGTGCGGCGTCGGCTCGTCTTCGTCGAGGATGCCATTGTAATGGTTGCCATTTGTCATTTCGTTGCAAATGACCGTGTCCTGCTTGAGAAGGGCTGCGGTGATTTTTGGTTTCGACTCGACTTCGTTGAGTCCGTCGGCGTCAGGATCTGTCTCGACTTGATTGCTGCTGTCGCAGTTTGGTGTGGTAGGAGTGTCATTCTCAAGGCAATGACCGTTTTCAGAGTGTCCATTGTCGTCGTTGTGATTCTCGGGCTGTTTCGGCTGTGGGGGGTGTGGTGCTTTGGTTGCAGCTTGGGACGGAGTTGTATAATCTTGATGTTCGATGGTGTAGAGCTCCTGGTTGCCGTAGGAATAGCGTTTGTTGGAATCCACTGATGACGTGGAGCTTAGATCGGACTGGGAGAGACCGGTGTTTGAGTGCTTGGTAATTTTTGGTCCATCTTCAGTGGACTCGTCGACCTCATCGATTTGATGGAGATGATTCGATTCGGTGTCGCCGTTGGTACTGGTGTTTTCAACTGGTGGCGGATGTATTTGGACTTCTTCATGATTCGACGAGGGTTTCTTCTCCTGTATGCAACTTTGAGCGGCTTTGGCAGCTCCGTCGAATGTAAAGGCTGGCTTGTCATCTACCGGACTGCTTGGCATACACTTAGAGTCGACTCCACGGGACACTTCGACGACAAACACACCGTCCTTCTCCGAGTTATTGTAATGCATCTTGGTCTCTCTGGCATCGCGGGATATATCCTGCAAAGAGAACGATACGAGGGTTATTCTAGTTGCTTGCTGAATGGCTTAATAATCTATGTATCTAGAGTGGTCGTGATAAGAACATTAATCGAGCGGTGCCTTGAGCCTACATACATCCATTCAGATATATTTGTACAAGTATCGTACCTTAGAGACAGAATAAAGAGAGCACGTTTCTATGTACACATCAAAGAGCAAAGGAAAGTCGGAAAAAAACAAACGAGCAAATGAAATGATAACTTTGTACAGAAAAAAAGGATGAAACAAAAACAACAAAGAACGAAATTATGAACAAAGTTACAACATTGAATCCTTAGCAAAACGTAGAACATAGACTATATGTATACAAGCAGATGCAAAAACACACGTACGTATACGAGAGACAACACTGAACTTACGTTTCGCTCTTCGGTCTCAACAATTAGATGATTATTCTTAAGGGTCATCGTGGTAATTGAACCGTTCGCCCCCGAATAATTACATTGCATTGTTCCAGTGGTTCCAGCCTGAGAAGTGGCAACTGTGGCACCGGTGGCAGCGGAGTTAGCCCTGCCTGATTTGGTCGACGATTGTGCTGGAACTGTTGCCGATGCAGGCGATCGTGAAAGTGTTCTTCGTGTTTCTTCCTCATCATGAAGCATTGTTTGAATACCATCGACATTCGTATCTGGTGATGACCTATCACGTGCAACACAACCATTACAATCACGACTGGGAACACTACCACCGGTGCCAGTTGTTTTGCCATTCGCCTGTCGGCTCGAATCTGGTCGGATATCAATGTTGCCCGGGGGTAGATTTGCTTTGTTGGCATACGCTAGCGAGGATGCACACAACTGAAATTGCAGGAAAAGAAGAAGATACAAAGGATTTTAGGGGATTGTTTGTTCTGATTTAAAAGGAATCTCTATGTACATCCTGCCAGGTTGAGAAATCCCCTTCCGAATTTTTCTGCTCGATGGCGGTAAATTGATTTAAAGGGCGGATGTAAATAGCAGCCATAAAACCATCTTCCCATCGACCTTACCGGCATGCCACCTATATACTCAAACCACCGCCGGTCGCGTTATCTGACTTTCCACGAGTGGATATAAAAAGCTCTTGAATTATTCTGCCATCAATAGATTGCGCCCTTTGTTGGGTACTTCCGCTTAATAACAGTGAAAAACCTGTAGCCCCACCTCGCTGCGATAAACACATCTTCTCTGAATTGAACTAAAAATACACTCATACCTCAGCACAGGCAAGAATCGCAGGAGGTAAAAACGGAGGAAGGTAAAAAGGAGTTAACTGGAATGACTTTGAAAAGGAGGAGAAAGAAGGAGCTTGTTGTGTTCGATATACATACATAAGTCAATGTAGTCAATGTATACGAATGTAGAGCTCTCGACATGCTATGGTACAGGTCGTACATGTGGTATACATCTCAGCCCCCATCCCGTGAATCAGAATTTACAATTGAATTCAGAATTTACTTTTTCAATTTTTCCCGACGACGCTTTCAATAGGAAATGGGCAGGTCCTTCACTCTGCAGTAGCAAAATTCACATGTGAGTAGAGATTATTCAGTTGGACGTTCCATTCAGGAACTCTATTGATGTTCCGCGACAGTGACGCTCCCATCAAATGCTGCCACGTTGCG
This sequence comes from Merodon equestris, assembly GCA_958301585.1. NCBI lineage: Eukaryota > Metazoa > Arthropoda > Insecta > Diptera > Syrphidae > Merodon > Merodon equestris. The sequence goes on from OY284415.1 coordinate 8,484,432, forward strand.
TAACATAAAACTCATTTTGTCGATTGTAGTCGAGCGCACGGTATTCACGTGCTATTGCTGCTCGATTTGGTTGTCAGGCTTCTTTTTTGCAGTCCTTCGAAAGGGAATTCCTGGTTCGCGTCAGGCCCTTTTCCGTTGACATTTCAGTTATGAGCAAATATTGTTTCAACACTTCAAAATCTGGTGAATCTACATCACACCTGCAATCCCTTCATTTTTTTCACCCTATATCCTGTCAAATTGTTTCATGTCCCTACCTCATTGATAATAAAACAACTCGACCGCATGGTAGCTCGTCCGCATGGACCCATAGTGGGGATTTATGATTAAAGGCTTATTCCCGGTTCTCGGCTTAGGGTTTATTGAACGGTTTATCATTTCGCCAGGAAGTAAACAGATGGATACGTGATAATATTAGATTTCGGTGTCGTAGCAGGTAAATCAAATCAATGTGATATGACACACACGCATGTGACAACATGTGGCGAAAGTTTCATAACTGTTCAGTTAGGCCGTACAATAAAACATTTTACGACTACGACCGTATGACATAGTGCGTCAGCCTATTAAACTCGAGGCCGGATGAGTGACAAAACGTTTTTGTTGTTGGATTGTGTTTTGTTAGGATTTCCGGAGGTTTTGATGGCTAAGATCAAAAGCTTTTTCCGAGCGGATGCTATAGGGATAGTGCTGAGCGGTTGGTTGTTGACAGAGCTATTTACTCTCGTTCACAGCTATTACATTCGATTGCGAGAAAGTGGAACATGATTGTGGGAAGTTGGTGAGGAATTTGTGATTGATTGATTGGCATGTTTGGGGATTATGGTGATGCTGAAACGTGAGCTCTATGCGATTTCGATCCATATGTGTGGTAATGGAATAGTTATGTTTCTGGGTAAAATAATTAAACTCTTGTGCTTTCAATGCAGGGTGGTGTTCGCATGCTTAAGAGTTATTGACATTGTACAAGCTTGTTTCATGACGTTTCTTTATGTAGCTGCCATCAATAGAGGCTAGAGTGTTCGGATAGGCATTTGGGAATGACGACGAGGACCAGGAAGTGGGAAATATGGAATTTCTCATAACACATTTTGAACATTTGTGAGGGTGTTTTATTGGAAAATCGATTTACAAATGGGTGGTCGTAAAGGGCTGGTCATATACATGGTCATGGACTTACATATATATGTACGTGATTTTTTATCTGATCGCAGCGTGGCACCCCGCACTACGAGGGTATAGATAAATAGAATAATAGGTACAGAGTATGAGGGTAAGCTGAAAAGTTCTTGGTCTGACACAGAGATGGCGTTCCAATCATGAATGTGGTCACATATCCCTCTAAGATGACCCAACTGAAGGACGACCAAATATCGCAACCACATCGGAAACCATCGCAAAATTGAATGATACCGTCTTGGACGATAGATGAGTGAAGTTGAATGAGATAACTGAGGCTATGGGGATATCGGAAGAAATGGGCGAAACATTTTGTACAAGGAGTTAGGAATACGAAAGCTCTGAGCAAGATGGGTGCCGCATTTGCTGGATACCGATCAAAGACAGCAATTTTTGGACCGGTTCAATAGGGATTCAATAGCCCAAAATCGGTCGGATGATTTTGTGCGGCACTTTGTTACCATGGATGAGATATGGATATGTCCCTAAACGTCAGAAACAAATTAGCAGTCCAACCAGCGGTAGAAACCGTCAAAGAAAGCGAAGTCGATCGCATCTGTCAAAAAGCTCAAGACCTACGTGTTTTGGGATGCGAAAGGGATTCTGTTGATTGATTACTTTGCAGAAGGAAAAACAATTACAGGTGAATATTAGTCCAACCTTCTGGACCAGCTTGAGGCCAACATTTTGCGAGAGAAACCTTTTTTTAGATTAAGACACCTTTATACAAGGGTGTGTTGGTGATGGGAAGAGTGGGGGATTCGGAGCACGATGTGCCCGGCCATCCCCTCTATTCTCCTGATTTGGCACCATCAGATTAACATCTGTTCCAATAAAGAATTTGAGATGGACATTTTCACAGCCTTCCAGACTCTGACTTCTGAGAAGGGATACTGGTATTCGAGAAATGCTGGACCAAGTGCTTTAGAGTCAATGGGGATTAAGTAGAAAAATACATTTTTTTTAAATTAAAAATCGCAGTGGTTCAATGTCAGGCGACATAACAAGAGAACATGTTATATTAACCTCGTAGAAGGAGACATTGAAGTTCATTAAGAACCTCGATTTTGGTCATACGATCGTATTCCCCAATAGTTGCCAAAAAAGGTTTAGACAGAGTTCTGCGACGAGAGTAGGTCTATTGTGCCTAAAGCCAGTAGTACATATGAATAGATTTTCTTTCTGATTTTGATAACTGATCAACAATAAAAAAGGAAAAAGGTATGATATAAGAATCGTGGCTAGTCTCCGTCATTTCAGTTTTGGCAAGAGAAAAAAGTCACAATTGTCTTAGTCTGGTGAATACGCCAGCTGAGGCATGATTTCGGTATTATTTTTGGCAAAAAAATTACGCCCAAGCAACAATGAGTGAGCAACTGTGATAGTGAGCAACAGAAAACAAGTCTAATTTTTATATTTTTGAAAAACAAGTTAAATCTTCGAATTATCTCACAATCAACATAAATTAGAGTACATGGGTGTCAATATAATAAAAAAAAAAATGGATATCGGATGAACTTAGCTCGCGAAATTCAAAAATCACCTTATTTTTTGAACAAACTTCGTACTCGTACTATAGAAAAGTGAACCTATCCCGGAGGAACGGAAACAAAACAAGGTCATGACTATTACTAAATTATTACAAGGTGTCGTCAAATATTCTCTTAAAGAGGCTAACATCATTCGTTAAGGCAATAATTGAAGCCTACTTATGTTGTTTCAAGAGGAACTGCTCGATGAGAGAGCAGAGCTGTAGCTTTTAGAAAATAAATCTGAATGCCATAAGACAGTTTACCAACTACTTGTAGATTTTAAAAAGGTGTATGACTTTATAAGTCGATTGATAACGTATTAGGTCCTTGTAAGCTTGTGACTGAAAAGAAATTTGATGAAACTCTTATGCCAAACGTAAACGCCATAAGTAAAAGTTGGAATCGTATTATGTGAAATATTCGGGGTATGTGGCGGATTGAAATAAGAACACGCATTGTTTCCAATTCATTTTTGTTGGAGAAATACGTAATGAGATTCCTTACTAGTTGTGGAAATGTGGATTTTGATTTTGGTGGGGGGCTATACCGCCATTTTATTGCGCTTAATTCAAGCTACATATTTAATTTAACTTACAATCTAGGAAACTTAGAAACAGGGCGATTGAGACGGAGTTTTAGACAAAGAGTGCTAATGTTAAAGTCGAAACAGTTTTTCGCATTAACATTTCGCAGCACACTGGAGATAGGTTCATTGGAGCCATAGGAGGTACAAGAGGTGGGTACATAGAAGAGACGTGGATTTCCAGTATTACGAGGGTAGTGTTAAAAAAGATAGAGTTATAAAGGGTGCGCAGTCGATGGTACCTGAGAGGAGTCGATGGATGAAAAAGATGTCGGATATCCTTCTTCGAACTTCCAGCGAGTTCAAATTAATAAGTTTTAGGCGGATCAGAGGATTGTCCCAGGGTAAGCCACGAAGAGTAAAACGGAGAAAACGACGTTGGATACTCTCGAATCTGGAAATATGTGAATGATAGTAAGGAGACCATACTTGGGCGTACAAAGGTTATGTAGAGAGACCGAGTCGCGTAGGGATTGGAAAACTCTTTAGACCATCGTTTCCCGAAGCCGAGTGCAGAATTGGCCTTAAGAATTATATCGCTGATATGTGCAAGGAAATTGAGTAATACACCAAGATCACGGAACGGTAGAAAGGGGTCGATTAGGGAGAAAGTAGAATCGGGGAAGAGGTTTGTTACGTTTGGAAAAGCAGTTGGGGAATAAGGGAAGAGTTATGTTCTGAGGAAATGATCTTAAAGAACTTAGCATCGTTGGCATATAGAGAGATGTGGGAATGTTTAATTACCATTTCAAATGGTAAGGATAAAAAGAAGCCGGCCTAAATGACTGCCTTAGAGGACACCGGAGGAAGCAAGGAAGGGGTTATAGAGGGCAGATCTAAAGCGAACGCTGTAGTGGCGATTTTCCAGGTAAGAGGAAATCCACTTTAATAAGGTGGGTTCAAAGCCAAAGGAAGACAGTTTGAAGAGTATTAATCTTTGTGACACACATGGATCTACCCCAACATCGCATCTGATTGTATTCAATACATGAGAAAATGAACGAGTTAAAATCTCTGGGAATGGAATTGACTGCCGAAACTAAATAAAGATCTAAATAAATAAATGACTGCATATGGGCGACGCGTACTTTTTCACTATGAAGGGTCTATTTAAAACAACTCTTGCCTCGTTATGTCGAGATCCAGATTTATATAACAATAATAATGCCAGACACTTGGTTTTTGACTAAGGAGGGGGAAAATAAATTGCGGGTCTTTGAAAACAAGATCTTACGGAGAATCTATTGTGGAAAACAGAACGAAGAAACAGGCGAATGGAGAAAACACGCAATCAAGAACTCGAGAACTTTATTCAGCCTCAAGCCCTGTCAAAGTAACAAAATGGAAAAGACGAAGGTGGGCAGCAAACGTAGAACGAATGAACAACCAAAGAATAATGTGGGATAGACCCAATTCTAAAGGAACGCAAAGAATAGATACAAGGATAAGATAGGGGTGTATCTAGAAAAAGTGGAACAGTGCAACTTGGAAGAAACATACTCATGACAGAGAGGTTTCGCGAGAGTTGCCAACGATGCTTTGAAATTTAGAGTTTCAAATGGCTGATAATGAAAATGATAATAATTATATTGACTTCATCTGGTGACTTATAATTAATGTTGTTTTAATCTTGGATGTTGTATTCCGCGTTGTCTTTCAATTGGACTAGTTGAATGTTCGAACATGGCTCAGCGATTTTAGGCTTCGAGTCGGTAAACACATTACTGAAAGGTCCGTTTAGTTCTTGGTTATAATTTCTCTGCCCAAATCACACGCAGAATCTTCCTCTTGAAACGGCCAAAGTCTTCTTCATTCGCCTTTCATGAGCTCAGTGTTTCTGTTCCTCATAGCAGAACCGGGTTTGTAAGGGTCTAACATATAGTAATCGTAGTTTTTCGAGGAGCTCTACTGCTCAATTTTCTTCTCGGCCTGAAGAAAGAGCGACCGGCAGGAGTAATTCTGCGTTTAATTGCCGCACTAATGTTGTTGGCACATGTCACCGCGGAGTCAAGATAGACGAAGTAGACTACCTTAAATTGGTATATGCCTATACGTTCTGTATGAGAAGGTGATTACCGATGTCTTCATGATATTTTCAATGGCAATGTTAAAATGTTTTTTCGACGGTGAACATTTCGACATTTTTGATCATGGTTCATCGATCGTTCACAATGCTTTGAGTGTTTCATATTTTCACATGTTGATGTTGAAGCGCCTAAAGTATTCGTCTAATCTTGAAAGTTTTTACAGCCTTTTTGGGAATGCTTATTTATTTATAGCAGATATTATACAATATTTGACACTCATACCAAAACGAATTCTACAGATAATATTCAGACACCAACACGGCAGATAGATTCGGGCAAATCTAACTTATTATTACTTATTGAACACAAGGGGGAGTAAGTATTAAATGCAGTGGAAATTTATTATTTTTCTGCTTTTAGAACTTAATTGAAATATCTCTGAACTCAGTTGGAACAGTTTTACCAAGAAGGTACTTTTCTAAAATCTAGTCGACCCTATGCATTGCTAAACTGCAAATACATGCTCAATATTCATAAAATTCTTTATATCAATGAAGTATTTTATAACAATTCTGAAAACAGCGCTTACATTAAGACTTAATCAAGTCAATAGTTGTCTTTCGTTTTCTAAATACCTCTTATCTTGCTTACCACATAAGACGATTAGGAGATGAGAGATCTGAGCTGATTTTGGTCTTTTTATTATATCAGTCTAACCATCTTATATAACCTTAAGTATATTGTAATGAGTCACAATTGCAAAAGGTGCTCCGGGAGGGATATAGAAAGCTTAATTTTTAGTTCCTTACTACAGTTTGGTTAATCCTATTTAATAATCTCTGAGAAAAATGGACAGATGTACGATTTAATCCGCTTTACCACATTTTCCCGGCACGTTTTCCTTGAAATAACCTTCTAATTGATTTTCTTCTCTCTCAAGTTGTCAACCAAAAACCATAGCCAGCCGAGCTCCCGAATCCGACGACGCAATTCCACAATTCATTTAAAATTCTCTTACTAAGCTGCTGCCAGCTTGTGCTACTACCACTAACTCTAACTCTGATCCAACATTGTCACCCTCGCCACCACTACCATTGCCAGGATCAACAGTGGAAACGAAAGTTGCGCTAATGGCGTTTTTTTTCTTTAACGTTCTCGTATGTTTTTTGACGGTGGCTATGTGGCTAGTGGACGAAAAGTTTAATTAAAACTGGTAGACGAGACGGGGAGGAACTGACACTGAACCTCTGTTATTGCCACTCTGCGCCTTCGATGTGCCCACTTTATCGTTTCTTCCATTTCTGTCCATGTTGCGAGGTGCTTAGAAGCAAGCAAACGCGATGTGAAGGCTGATTTCATCCCGTTTTCTTCCATTTTCAAAACTTAATTATCCAGTCCTTTTTGTCATTACATGTTTTTACTCCTTTCCCGCCTTTTTTCGTAGAATTAATTTAGTGCAAAGTTGTGTTCTTAGGTCATGATGGGTGGCCCACGACCGGTCTGCGAAGGACACTTTTCACGAAAACTTAATTAACATTTACAATCAGTTCCATGATGAACTTGTGGAGTTCCTTGTCCATTCAATGTTGTTGCCAGTGATGGAAAACAAGCAAAAAGTCTTCTTTGTGGTCAATGTCCATAGCCTTCTAAATTCTGGGACAAAATCATCTAATCTCGTACACTGAGTGAATATCATACATCAGTACATAAGGATGCACATGCATCTTGGGGCTTATTGCCCTGAACGGGAATGTATTCCGTAGAGGTGCACTTAGAGAATTGGTTACCGTTAAATGCACTTAATTAAATGCACTTACATACGGCAACAAGGCGACAGTCATCCTGAATGTTTACTGCATCGCTTAGTCCTGATCAACGATTTAATTAAAACGGACGGAGAGAGATGGGCTACGAGACAAGGTTCCATTAAAATTTCTCGCATTGTAGCTGTTGTAGATTCACACATGAATTCCGGATGTTCGACATTGTTCCTGGCAAATTTACAAATTTGCCACGCCATTAAGCAAAGGGATCGCTTCTGCAGCTTCCGCTTCTATTGTTTTTTGTTAGCTAAATCCATACACACCCATGGAGCTGTTTGACTGTCACTCTGTTTTTCGGCATTAGTTTGGGGGGACCGAAAGCTTTCCGGAGGATATATCATTTTAAATGACTTAGAAATTTATTGCAACGAGCGAACATTGCTCGGCAAATGTCGTTGCAATAGATAACATAAATCCTACGTCTATAAATCCAGAGACCGAGTGCTGAGTGCACCGTAGAGGGGATACGCGTATTTTACGATGTATTTTCGGATTTGCATTTGTCGGTGAAAGAAGGATTTGTTGTGGATGATGGAACGAATGGACGATATGAAGAGCTTAAGTTCAGTTTTTCTTTTCCCCAGTTTCCGCACGATTTCTATCAGGTACAGATTAATGGCTTTGGATTGATGCCCCGTTTTTCGCGACTTGTTTTGTTTACTTAATGGCAATCTGTTTTTGTTGCAGGCGGATCCTATTCTGATGTCATGGATTAGGAAAATGGAACACGTTGATTTAGTTTCAGATGTAAATAAAATTAAATGGAGAAATGCGGAGGTGGATATTTCCGACAATGTACCCAGGTGAGTTAAAAAAGTCTGGACTACTCTGGTCATATATTAGGGTTTCGAATATGGCAGGAGGCTATAGCGAAAATGATGGAGTACTCCTTTTTAGTTTGCTGTAAATAGTCGTTTCCATAATGGGCAGTTCAAGGACAAATAAGTGTATAATGAATGTTGGGTCATCTGTCGGGAAAGGTGTAGCAATAGGCCGCTGCTCTGGATTTTATAGATATAGTGCTACTTGTTACCAATGGGATTTGCCCTTAACCTCTGTTGAACTTGTCATATCGGAATGTATTTTGGTTTATATATGATATGCGGATTTGATAAAAGGAAAGGAAACCCTATGTCCATATTGCAGAAAAAGAACAAAGAAGAATGAAGATGAAAGCATTTAGAGTCTCATACACGAATTTTGAATAGGTTGTTCCAATTTACGAAGGTAGTACGCTAAAACATTAGTTACATTCCTTTATCATACCAAAAAACTTCCACTTGGTCACACATGCTGACTGGCTGTTTAAAATGTCCACGAGATGGCGCTAAAAGTCATACGTATTTTTTTTTTTTTAATTCATTTTTATTCAATTTTTACTTAGAGCTATCTTAGGCTAGACAAAAATGCTTAAAACTAGCTTAAATAACTTAACAAACTTAAAATACCTTACTGGCCCTATACGGACACTCTAGAGTACACACAGAACAACTTAATCTATGTCTTTCGACTTAATGCTTGATTACAAGACTACGATAATATGAAAAAGAAAATAGTTTAGCTAAGAAAATGTTTATTTTTCGAAAAACTTAGCATCCGATTTTTATTTTTATTTTTTATAAAACTTAATACTAAACTAAAACTAGCTTAACCTACCTTAATTAAAATATATATATATAGATATATACAATATATATATTACATATATATATCTTTTTTTTCTGTTTACGATTTTTATTATAATTTTTTTTTTTTTTTTTTTTTTTTTTTTTTTATATTTTGCCTAGAACTAAACTGAATCTACCCAACACCCTAACCTACTTTAACCTAATTAACCTATCCTAACCTACCCAAACCTACCCTAACCTACTCTAACCTACCCTAGCCTACCCTAGCTTATATAAGCCTGCCACTGGCGTTTGGCGGGCTTTGCCTTGAAGAGGCTATATGAACTGATGGTACCACTGACGAAGTCCACTCCAGCCACCAAAAGCGTTGATGCTGACGGACGACGTCTCCCCGATCTCGACGCGACACCGATCTACTAAACCTGAGGCGCTCGAGCTCACGGAGCGCGACATCATGTTCGTAGAGGAATCGCCGCTCCACGGAATTGCGAACCACGTGGAAGATTAGCGGTACCGCTGATCTATCCTGAATCAGCCCACATTGATCTAAGTAGAGAAATGCCTCTGGTGGAACAAAGCCGTTAAGGCGCACTCTCTCGTGGTACAAGTAGTTGGGGTAGTAAGCCCCGGAGATCAGGTTATTGACCGAAGTCATTGCTCTTGCAACGTGGCTTCGAATCAGTTTGATCAGAAAGTTATCCACCCGTACAATCCTAGCCATATTATATAGGACCTCGTTCGGGTAAAATTTCGTGTACTCAGATTCAGGTGTCCTATGTAGCCCAAGACAAGTCCTGAGACATTGCCTCTCAAACACCCGAATCCTTTCCATTAAGCTGGCTCTCACATTGAACCAGACGGGACATCCATAGGCAACCATGGGCCTGATTAAGGCCATGTAGCAGATTACCTTCACTCTGGAATCAAGTTGGCTGCTATGAAACAGCCATCTTGTCAGAGCGAAAGCGCCCCGGGCCCTTGCCAGAGCAGCATCTACATGTTTGTCAAAATATAGATACTGATCCAGCACGATCCCAAGGTACCTGACTACACTTTGTCTCGCCAGTGGACGCCCGTCCGGCCCAAAGATAGAGAACTTGCGCCAATTTTTTCTAGTGTCCCGAGAGGCCCTAGACAAAGGCGTTCTGAACAATATAGATTCTGATTTCTGGAAGTTGATTTTCAACTTCCAGTCATCACAATACTGCTGAATTTTTTCGAAGTCACCCTGCAGAAGAGTAACAATGACGTCGATCGTTGGACCTGATCTGTACGCAATTAAATCGTCCGCGTACGCTATTGAATGGTGAAGAGAAGCTATCAGATCACTGAAGTAAATGCTGAAAAGTATCGGCGAGTTCACCGTACCCTGTTGCAGTCCGTTGTTAATATTAAATGTTTGGGTAGAAGTCACGTTGGCAATTTTCACAACGAACTTTCTACCTGTTAACATATCAAAAATCATATATAGCAGTGGTTTACTTATGCCCAACCGACTGAGCTTGTAGTAAAGTCCTTCTAACCATACGGTGTCGAAAGCTTTTTCCAAGTCAATCAGACAGGCACCCGTGCATTGGTTCTTGCATTTATTCCACTGGATATCCGATACGAGCTTCGACGCGGCATGAATAGTGTCATGCCCCGCTCTGAAACCGAATTGGTTATCCGGAATGATTTTATTGTCCTCAACCCATTTAGACAGGGCTCTATGGACTACCTTCTCGAAGACCTTGCTGATACTTGGAAGGAGACTTATTGACCGGAGATTTGCCGGGTTAGAGGTGTCTTTACCCTTCTTGGGGATTGGTTGCACCACCGCTGTCTTCCAGTGCACTGGATAATATGCATTATTCAGTGCATTGTTGAACAGGATGGCGTACATCTCTACAGCTACTGGTGGGAGGTGCCTAAGCACAACATTCGATATTCCGTCGATTCCCGCTGATTTTTTTCTTTTCAATGACTCGAAGATCATCTGGAGATCCTCCGTCGAAATGAACAGGGTGTTAGCCCCTTCACTGGCGACAGCATTGTTTGCCATAAAATCATCATTGAACCTGGTAAAACCAAGGTTCTCTGATCGCCAATGATCTATATCATTTTGAAGGTAGAAGTGGTGAAGTAGGACTCTGTTTTCCAGGTCGCGGTTTGGGCGAATGCTGTCATTCACCGTATACACTTTCTGGAATACAGCTCCCACTGTCGCCACCTTCTCCTGGGGATCCTCGATCACGAAGAAATCATCATCCAAGACGGCGCTCTCTGGATCGATGTTGATTGTTCGTAGCAAGCGTTCATTGTCTGACGTTCTCGGAAGCTTCAGATCCTGAATGTCATTCTGATTGTTTCTCCGAAAGATTTTATTTATTTGCGGGAACATATTCGCGCTGTTGGATTTTACAGCACGAATTCTATTGTTCCAATACAAACTTACAGATATTCTGTAATTTTCCTTGATCAACTGTTGGAGATTTTTAATCAGTGACTTCAGTGTCCTGACCTCCGAGTTTTGTCTGTCGGTAAACCGCCTGTACAAGAGTTTGAGTCTTGTCAGGAGTCTACTTTTTTGTCTGTGCAGTGCGTCGATTGTCGCGTTTCGGTATACGTTTGTGGTATCGTGCTGTCGTTGGCGTGGTATCGTACTGTTCATTGTCTGTTTAATGGTATCGTCGATTTGTTTGAGGTACCTGTCAATCTCGTAGTTTGACAGGTTCCTATTGGACGGCGGAAAGGAGGCGCTCGAAGTGAGCGTTCTCGTCAGGGAACTGGCATAGCGTGTCCAACGCGCCCTACTGTAATCATATAGGTACGTTTGGACGTACTCTGCCATTTCCACAAATTCGTCTGGTACTGTGATCACGGCACTAAGTCCGCAGTGGTCACTGTCATATACGAAGGTCCGTAGACAGTTAGTAGACCATTCGTTCGTGTCAGCCAGTCTCAGTCCAGAGTCAAGCAACATGAGATCCAGGTAGGAGCCGCTCCTAGGATACGACGGACTATCTGTTGCGAGTATCTTGAGTCTATACTCCATGCTCTGCAGAACCCACCAATGGCTTAGTGGGTCATAAGTCATACGTATATTCAAGGCGTGGTGGAAACTGCTGCTTTCCAAATAGATGTTGCTGGCAGCACACGCAAGTCTAAACAATCGAATCAGGTGGTCAAATGTTTGGAGAACAACTGTCAACAACTCCTCATCATTACATTTGGGTTTTTTTAACGGCGCAACAGGAAGTTCCATTCAATTCGAATGGGATTATAGCTTTTATGAAAGAAATACATGTGATGAATGGTTTCAATATTACAAAAGTGATTAAATTGACGTGGAAGGCAAGAAGGTATTACTGGGTCAATATTCATGTTAAATACAATAAAAATTTTAGGTTGAAACCGAAAAAGCCATTTTTCATTGAAAGGACTGGGAAGGGCCACAAAGTAAGAAAATTAGGTGGGTGTACATATGAACTGAAGCCAAAGACCTTGCAATGAATGCGTTTGAGCCGACAAAGAAAAAATAGCCACAATACGAGCAAAAACACAAAGGTTGCATGGAACTCTTGCTCATATGTACTTTTCCCCGTTGAGGGGTCTTTCACGGATCAAACAGCAACCGGAGAACAGTAAACGCAAATACTCTTAAAAAAATGCCTTTTAAATAAGGAAGCCTCGAAAGTCTTCAACTCCCCTAAACTTACTTCTCTTGCCCTCAATTGAATTTAGCCCCTTACGACTATCACGACTTGTTCCGCTTGTTGACGCATGGCCGGACCGAGCAGCACCTCCCATCATTCGAAAAAAGCCATAAATAAAGGGTCCGCCATCTAACGTTTTTTTTTTCAAGTAGTGCTTATTTCGTGAATGGTAACACTTAGCTCATGTCTGATTTGACAGGTAATTAGTTTTATCCTTCCGCTGAACGAATATGGTTGTGTATACGCTTGAACAACGCTGGGAAATATTGCGACATTACTTTGAAAAGAAGATGCCGATTTTGCCAAAAAAATCATCTTTTCAGATGAAGCTCATTTTGATCTTGGCGAGTATGTAAACAAGCAAAATTGTCGCATTTGGGGCACAGAAAACCCGCACGCATACTTTGAAAAGCCGGTGCACCCAAAACGAGCCACGGTTTGGTGCGGATTTTGGTCCAGAGGCATAATTGGGCCATTTTTCTTCAAAAATGAGCAAGGAATGGCCGTTACAGTCAATGGCGATCGTTATCGGGCCATGTTGAACGAATTTTTGTTCACAAAAATTGAAGAGGAGGATATTGGCAACATTTGGTTTCAACAGGACGGCGCTACGTGCCACACAGCCGAAGCTACACTCGATGTTTTGCGCCCTGTTTTTGAAGATCGCATTATCAGCCGCAGAGCTGATGTCGTTTGGCCACCTCGGAGCTGCGATTTGACACCATTGGACTATTATTTGTGGGGTGCCGTCAAAGATAAGTATTACGCCGACAAGCCAGAGACAATTGACGCTTTAAAGGACAATATTCTATATATTATATATATAGATATATAATATATATAATATACAGGGTGTCCCACGAGCAGTGTGCCAAAAAGCTATAGCGTGTAGGTCTGGTCAAGACAAGAAAAAAATCGTATGGGAGGGGGGGGTCTATTCCTCCCCGTTTAGCCGGGAGGGGCAATTTTCTAAAAAATTGACTTAATTTGGGAAAAAAATTATTAAAAATCAACAGTTACATCCACAATGCCATGATGTACTTTCTTGTAAAGCCAGAAATCTCTTCTTTCGTCCTGTTTTTAAATGAAGAGGTTTTAGGGAATAGTTTTTGAGAAATTAATTTTCAAACTCAAAATTTTGGAAAAAAAAAGAAAAAAAAAATGTTCGAACTATTTTTTTTCAAAATTTTATGTAATTAAGTGGTAATCTTTTTTTAAACATTCAATTCTCTTATTAGTTTTTAGTTAAAAACAGAAAACCGGATGCAAAAATGTCTTGTAGTTTTTGAGAAATAAAAAAAAAACCCGAACCACTTTTTTCTAAGAAAAACCTTTTTTTTTGGTTTTAACGCGGCTGGACTTGTAGGCAAATTATTGTATGAAACATTGACCTCTTTGTTTCAATATGATCCTCATTTTTTAGAAGGCAAAGATTATATCTCCTTCTAATGGCTGCACATAAGTCATGCTTGATAAATTTTCCTGCAATTTGACTCCAGCGACTTCAATCCGTTCTTTCAGTTGTTCCAAAGATACTATTTCCACTTCGTAAACATATTTTTTCATGAATCCCCACACATAAAAATATAGAGGAGTTAAATTTGGTGATTTAGGTGGCTATTCCGTGGGGCCCCTTCTTCCGATCCAACAGTCACTAAAATGATCATTCATCCAGTTTCTGACCCGTAAGCTGTAGTGTGCTGGTGCTCCGTGCAAAATCGGGCAAAAGGTCTCGTAGGAACTGCAGGTATGATTCTCCATTAATAACGGCATTCAAAAACCGGGGCCCGATTACAGTTTGCCCAACAATACCAAGCCAAACATTACAGCTAAAGCGGTGTTGTGATTTATTTTGTTTCTTGTTGTGTGGATTGGTGCTATTCCAATGATTCAAATTGTGGAAGTTAGTAACCCTATCTCTGGTAAACTGGGCTTCATCTGTCCAGAATATCCTTGCAAAATAGTTTCGTTTAGTTTCATCTCGAAGCAGTAATGATCGACAAAATTCTGCTCTCAAAAACTTGTCGTTTGAGGTGAGTTCCTATGAAGCACTCGCCATACTCTAGATTTGGGCTCTCCAAGCATAATAGCCATCCTCCTTGTACTAAGGGAGGGATTGCGTCGGACCAAATTCAAAATTCGGGTAGAACCCATCGGCGGCGGGCGGACTCAGACGAAATTCGCAGGTCAGTTTTCAGGCGTTATCAATGAAAAAAAAGAATTAATCCAGGGTTATTCCAATACTGTGTCACTTTATTGTATCCTCATAAAACTCCGAATTTTTTAAAAATAATAAAAATGAGGTCAATGTTTCATACATTAATTTGCCTACAAGTCCAGCCGCGTTAAAACCAAAAAAAAAGGTTTTTCTTAGAAAAAAGTGGTTCGGGTTTTTTTTTTATTTCTCAAAAACTACAAGACATTTTTGCATCCGGTTTTCTGTTTTTAACTAAAAACTAATAAGAGAATTGAATGTTTAAAAAAAGATTACCACTTAATTACATAAAATTTTGAAAAAAAATAGTTCGAAAATTTTTTTTTTCTTTTTTTTTCCAAAATTTTGAGTTTGAAAATTAATTTCTCAAAAACTATTCCCTAAAACAGCTTCATTTAAAAACAGGACGAAAGAAGAGATTTCTGGCTTTACAAGAAAGTACATCATGGCATTGTGGATGTAACTGTTGATTTTTAATAATTTTTTTTCCAAATTAAGTCAATTTTTTAGAAAATTGCCCCTCCCGGCTAAACGGGGGGGAATAGACCCCCCCCTCCCATACGATTTTTTTCTTGTCTTGACCAGACCTACACGCTCTAGCTTTTTGGCACACTGCTCGTGGGACACCCTGTATATAGATAATGTGCTTAAAAATTGGACCGATCGTGTAGGCTACTGCATGGCCAGACGAGGCAGCCATTTGAGTGAAATTATTTTCCATTATTAACCGGAAGGATTGTACTTTCAAATAAAAAAAGAAATGTGAGAAAATATTCAGTAGTTTTTTTTATAGCATTTGTTACGTATACGGCCTGTAGTGCCTCGGGTCGACTGCCTGTCTCAGCTTTAGAGCTATTTTCACGATTTGAAAGGAATGCAGGGAACTGCCTCCGATTCAGACCTAACACACTAAGATTGATTTGTGGTGGTTCCGTCAGGGAGTAGTTTATTATTATAAAATGAGATTTGTTCAAGAAATAAGGTGATTTTTTTGCATTTCGCGAAAAAGTGTAAAAATGTTAGAAAGATGAAAAACGCAGAAAAGTCACAAATCTTAGAAAAATAGGTTTTTTTTTATTAACAAGGTTTGAGGAATTCTCTATACATTCGGATAGATTTTTTGCATATGCGACCAACGGTACAAAAGATACAAAGTTAAAAGTTCTACAAATGCTTTGTTACAGTTTTGCACCGCTGCAGCGAGTATACGAATTTTCTTGTATTTTCCTGTATGCTTTTTGCGAATTGATCATTTTGTTGTGTCTTTTTGAAGTGATCGGTAGTGTCAATATAAAAAATTGCCAAATGAAAAGTTTGAGTGATGAAATAAGCAAAAAAGGAGGGCAAATCAAGTAGATCTATTGCAAAACTATTAAACATAAGCCCCATGTCCGTTTCCAGAATACGATAATGCTACAGTAATGAAATTTGTAATGTACGTAAGGGAGGAAGACCCAGAAAAATCGCGGGTAGGGAGGCGAGAAACATTGGGAGGCTCTTAATGGCAGATAAATAATCTCTGCCAAGGGTTGGCTTTCCATTGCTTGAGCAAAAAGCAAGCACTTGGACTCTTCGTCCGTCGTTAAATGAAATGGGCTACATAGCTAAAGATAAGAAGAAAAAACCAACATTGTAAGCCAAAAATATTTCATCCCGAAAAAACTGAACTAATGATGATTGGATACGAGTAATACTAAACGAATAATTGCTTTGTCATTTTTGTCATAATCCAGTTTTTGTTTTTTACGTAATTTGGTCTTATGGCACCAAGATCAGTAGATTTCCGTCAGATGAGCATTCTTGGTCCTGGACAAACTCCCCAGGTACTCTAAAACCGCAACACGTCAAAGGTTAAAGGTTAGAGATATTTTGGTGTTCTTGGCAATTTCCTGCTATTGAAAAAAATTATCCCGATAATCTGTATTAAATTTTGTGTGAAAAATAAAATTAGGTGCTTCAACGTACTTGAAACCTTGACTCTGACATTTCTACTTTTAGCAAAAAAAATGCTTATAAGTTTGAAAAACATATGGCCGAGAAGATGTTAATGACGATGCCCGCCATGGACGACCCAGCACGTCAACAACGGATCAACACCTTGAACCAGTGAAGAAAATTGTTATCGAAAATTCTCGACTATCTGAGAAGTTACTGAGGATATTGACATATCGATTAGCGCATGCTATAAATTTTGTTTCACATATTTTGGGCACGAAATTTGTGTCAGCAAAGAATATTTCTAAACTGCTAAATGTTGACCAAAAGCATCGTCACTTGTGCGGAATATGTTGGTCAAAAGCGATGCTAGAATCAGCCATCATATTCACCGGAATTGGCTCCCTGCGACCATTGAAAGGGCGGAGAATGGCAGCGATTAAAGAGATATTCACCCCATAGCTGGAAGACCGGAAAAGGTATGCCAAAAAGCGCTCATCAGAAATGCTTCGAGGATTGGAAAAAGCCCCGGCGCAAGGGTATAATATCTAATTGGGATTACACTTTGAAAGCGACAAAATAGATATTGATGAAAAAATAAATATTTTTGAGAAAAATAAAAAGTTATTTTTGAATAAACAACAAATTCCCAACAGGGAGGTTTGACTAAGTGTCGTCAACGAGGTTCTGAACTTCCGATTTTCAATAATAATAATAATAATGAGAGATTTCCACCGGATTTGTAGACGAAAATTCGCGTCCAATGAGGAGGACATTGCCCAAGTAGATAGCTTTTTTGAGGATTAAAAATATTTAAAAAAATGTTTGGATTATACCTATACTGAAAAAATTATTCACAGAATTTGTGAATAATTTATTTTCATATCTATTTAAGAACTTGCTAAATAACCTACGTGGGGTACAACAATGCTTTACTGACATAATTATTCGGAACCAACTATGCTTCAATATTTAGGGGTAGATAATGGTCATTAAATCGCCCTTCTGAGAAAACTGAAACAATCGGAAAGCAAGAGGTAAGCCTTGTATTCATCGTTATTCACTTCTCAAACGGATAGTGTGGCCAACGATCTAGAATCATCGACTCTACGTCGTTCACAGAATTTGAACCATTCTAATACGAAAAACTACCCTTACCATACATCAGCAGGGTAAAATAATAATTAAGCCAAACATCGAAGTAGACTGATAATAGCAATCACTTTACACAGATATGTGATTAGAATAGAAGCTAATGTTGATGAAACACTTCACCAGTTCCGGCATGCAGTGAGAGCGCAATTTTTTCATAATACGGAGTGGCGAAAGTTGATAGCCGAGTGAGCTGATAATTTTCTTTATTTTTTTGAAAGCAGACAGTGTAGTCAACGACAAGCGTTATAGGTTCAGTAAAACGGGGCTACTACCCAAATATCGCGTGCAATTTTAGTTTTTTGCGTGAAAAGCAGTTAGCCGTCCTTAGGAATCACGTCTATGTCGATAAAGCTGCAATACTGGAGCACTCAAAGACCGACACCTGACAACGAAACTTTCAAGAAAGTAATCAAAAACTACTTTAAAAGAATCGACTGCAACCAAAGGTGGCTATATGCACGAAATAACTTTTTGCAAATAAACGGATAATACCACACATTTGGCAATGAAATAACCAGAAGAATAAGGTTAAAGTTCATGATGTTTTTTTAAACGAAAGTCAGGAACCTAGAAGTCAGAAAAATACCTCACCCAATTTTTTTTCGTATAGAATCTCAAATTCGTAAAATTGTAAGGTCAAATTAGACATTATAGTGCGCACAATATTATTGCAATCTTTCTAAGAAATGCTCTGTCTATTGCTTTGCAAAATGCTAACCATGACAAAATCATACTGACACACTTTGTTAAAGCAAAATGTTTGGTAAATTTAGGCGGGGGTCATTTGTTTCTCAGCAAGACAACTTACCCACAAACATTGTGGGGCGATATAAGATTATGCGGGAAATAATGTTCAGAACTTACCCATAAGTTACGCATAGCATCAGGAAAAAAAAAGCGGATTACGAGCGTCATTTGGATAAGTTTATGTAAGCGGTTTTTCCTAGGGACTTGCCTGCAGCTTGTAATCAACTTCACCCGGAGGCGCGGCTGTTCAAGACTTAATTATATGCACAAAAATAAGCCTAAATATATTCTGGAAACTTTGCTTAAAAAACATTTATTCAGACTGGAATTCCTCCTCTTCGTTCAGGAACAAAATGCGGGAACTAGGGCTTAAAATGCACTGAATTCGCTTCTGTAGACATTTAAATTTCATGAGTAATCAGTCGGTTCTTCTTTGTTTCAAAGGACGTTCAATTTTCAATCTATATTCCCTCTCTTTTGCATTTTTCCTCCATGTATTTAGCAATTCTGCAACTTGTCAGAAGTTCGAATTGCTCTCAAAAGCATCAGCATCGTCATCAACAATTCCGTCTGAACAAAAAATCCGATAGGAAAACTTATGTAATTCACTTACAATGTCCTGCGATTATTTCCCTTCCCTCGTCGCTATCTACCACCCTACTCTCGCACCGCTAGCCAATGGGTATGAAAAGTCATAGCATCAGTTGCCATCAAAGAAAGTTGGAACTGACCTCATCTCTTTGGATCGAGCTATTTGCATACACATAGCTGCACAACAGAATACATTTGTAACTCCCAGCTGCATCTGTACCACAAAAATCAAATAACATCCACAGGCGCCCGTACTCATACATAGATGTAATCCACAAGAGCAAACACAATTGTCTCCGAGACGAAGATATTCCTTTGCCTCTGCGCTCTGCTCCTTTCGCTTTCAATTTTAATTAAACTTCCTTGAATGCAAACAAATCTCCGGTCGAGAAAGCAAATGGCTCTGAGACCAACAACAAGAAAAAAAGGAAAAGGATCCTTCCAGCTATTTCTCGAATCAAAGAGCTTAATCTGGACCGACGTTTAACGCACGCCCCCGAGGCACTGACACAAACCCAAGTTAGTCGTTTGGTTAGCCGGTAGTAGCTGTAGTCTATCGCAGGCCTTTCATCCTCATTCTTCCGCCTGTTGATTCAAGTGCGATGACAAAGCCGATTGATCCCCGAAATTGGAAACCAACAGACCGTAAGTTACCCTGAAGCAGTTCACAAATACGCCACCACACCAAACAGGGTGCGAATCTCTGCACCCACATACGTACCCAAAGATTGCGTAGAATAATTGGCATTTTCACACCGAAATCAAGATACCAAGTAAATACCACGAAATAAAAACGAAACAAAACGCAATGCTCCGACGACGATCTCAGTGCTCGACCCAAACCCAAAATTTATATATTCCTGCCCGAATAAAGCAGGAAAAAGGAGCTTAAAAAACGACGAAGGGACACCCTCATAATCCTCTGGTAAAAATTGGTCGGATTTAGTATATACCGCACCGCACTTACCTCTTCGGGCGTTTGTACTTCCTCTCCATCGCCGGCTCCCTTCTCAACGTCCAACGGGTCCGTGCTGCTGTTGTGTCCCATCACGTTGAACGGGTTAGTATGGTACTTCCGGTAGAGATGTCTGGAATACACAAAGGATCACAGGTTAATGTTATCGATATAGATACTGGGTTATATAATACCAAGAAAATGAAGGGACAAATGGAATCCCTAGACTAATTGGCCGTTTGCCCGTACCGAGAGCAGAATGGCGACTAAACTGAAAACTAGCCAAAAAACAAAATTAAACCAAAAAAAGAAAAAAAGTAAAAAGGAAACTGAGAAATGTAATTTCATGTCTTTGAAGTGAATTTTTAATTGCTTCCCTCCTGGTGTTGGCGGCACGGCAGTTACGGTGTCCGTAGTTGTGTCAGTGCACCTCAGTGCCTCAGTGGTGGCTGTGATGTTACCCCGGGAAACCGCCTCAAATTTTAATTAAATGATATTGGTTTACCTCGCACTACTTCCACCCCCAATCGACCGACACCGACTCAGTCCTTCCGGTTTCAAAGCCGGTTTGAATGAAGTACTCGTAGCAGTAGCGGATATTGGATAGCAACCCTTGCGGCAACGCCACCTCCGCCACCAACGTCGTTGACGCCACCAATTCAAAATTGAATTGCTCCTTCTGCCTCCTGCACGTATACAACTACTACAAATACGACTAACGTCCCTTTACCCGGATGTATGCAATACACCGTGTTTGGTTTACAGATCTAACCAAGCACAGATGTGTGGGTATCGGTATGGCATGCGAGGATGTACGAGTTATAAAGGACACTTTTCTCGCCGTGGTAACTGCTGTTCCACCGCAGAACCGCATTCACAAAAATAATTGAGAAAATCTCCGAGGGAGTGAGGAGAGCGTGATAGCGGTGACATTGCCTCGATTTACCCATGCCCTTGCACGTGAATCGAATTTCTCAACTAATCGTAGATAAGCCAATGGCTAGGTTTTATGTCGATGTCGTTTTGATTTTTTGTTACTCACAAAAAAAAAAAACTGAATTCAATGAATGCAAATTGGTTGGGCATCACATCGCTACACGTTATTAGACCACACTAAAGAGCTCTGCGGTGTAGAGCTGATGGGATGTGATGATGTGATGTGGTTTATACAACAAGTATTGAATTCTTTGCGCTGCAAATTATTTTTTCCTCACAAAAATGGGAATTTATTATAATCGTCCAACTTGGTGAAATGGGTTTGAACGTGGTCGTGCTGATTAAAGTTCTTTTATTCCTGTATAAGCTTACAACCTCCAAGCCAAATTGGCCTGAACACATCCACCGAATCTATAGAAACCAACTATAAACCATAGAAACATTAATAGCGTCGCTAAAAATACAATTCCCTAATCAGACACTCAATCAAAATAATAAATCCCTAAACCCAGCCATGCATACGAGTAAGTAATCAATTAGTCTCAAGTGACACTACTTCAGGCCCACTTCCGGTTCTAGTTACCACTTCTCCAGACTACG
This sequence comes from Merodon equestris, assembly GCA_958301585.1. Classification (NCBI taxonomy): domain Eukaryota; kingdom Metazoa; phylum Arthropoda; class Insecta; order Diptera; family Syrphidae; genus Merodon; species Merodon equestris. The sequence goes on from OY284415.1 coordinate 8,506,033, forward strand.
ACGCCAACGTAACAATCTATCAAGTTTTAGTTTCACGCATTCGTGCACCATCTCTAATGACATCAGCACGTACAATAGTTTTGTCAACACAACTTCTAGAAAACCGGCTTGAGTTGCCAAGTCCACTTGCTCCCACCACCGACATCATTCAAACAAATTCGACGAAAACTTTCCACATTTTCTTTTAATTCTTTCCCCAGTTTGAATAAGAAATAAGTATTCCCTCTGCGTTAACAGCACGTAATTAAGTTTAGACCAAAGAAAACAAAAAAAAAAAAAAACTTTTCAACCCCCTAGCTCTTCCGTCAGCAAGTAGACACTATCACGCCTCTAGCCCCTATATCACGACACAAGTCATCCTAATTTCCATAGAAAATTGTTCCCATTTCACTACAGTCGTCGCCATCCCCATTGCTGGTAAAAGAAAACTCGCCAACAAGACACTTCATCACGAAGTCATTTCATGTCATTGTTTACATGAAAAACTTTCAGACAAGACACACAACCAAGGAAGCAGCCCGCCAGCACTAGCACCAGCACCAACCAGCCGAAAACGTGATTTTCGACTTTGTCTGCCTCTCATTCATCAACATGCAACAAAACAGACAACTTTCGTAGTAATGACAGACGAGATGTTGCCGACACTGCCATGAGGCATCGTCCTGATCATCATCTTGCGCCTTGAGAAATAACTCATCAACATAATTAGAGATTTACATTCGTCAGTGTCTCGTTCGTCATTCTTTATCATTCGTTTTCATTTCGCTTCACTCAACTTCCAGGACTTCCTTCAACAAAGTGCATCATTGATGGCTGTTGCTCTGGGTAGATACTAACCGCAAGTTCCGTTGCCACAATAAATTCAATTTGATGGCAGAAAACCAACAAACACAACCACTTACACTCACATGCACCATACATTCCGACGCCATGGAAAATGAGGCTAAGCCGGAAGCCACAAGGAATCGTCGTAATCATGGTAACCATAGCCAAAGAAACTAAGAAGTGAAGGACCCTTTCTATCGTAAAATGAAAAACTTTTTCGTTTGCAAATCATCCACAAAAAAAAGTAAGCTACGGCGACATGGAAATTTGTCATCCTTGAAATGTCTCATAAGGACAGCGGCTTAAGATGGGAGATGACTTGAAACTTTGGTTAAAGCTAAATCCGGAATGAACTGTGAATTCAATTACAGTTGCAAACAGAGATACTCGGGCATTGTCTTTATGAAAATACCCGCCAAAACATCATAAAAAATCAACGAATGCAAAATGCATTTGGCATCACTTTTTTCATCTGTCAGCGATCTGATTTGACGGGCTACAATTGGTTAGGATAACGTACTAAAGTTTTAGGTGAAACTGGAGGTGGATTAAGGCTACTTGAAAATAAAGTAGGAATTTTGATACTTTGCATTTGTGTTTTGATAGAAGTTGTTTGCCTCTGTCTAGAGAAGGCGAGTGCTCAAGTTTTTCCATGATACTTCATGGTTAAGTGTTTAGAGACAATTCACCCACGACTTGATCCTTGGAGGTGTTGCTTTCTGAACAAGAATTTAGACCGGGCCTGGTAAGATGAGAATCAGAGATGGCAAGTTCACTTCAGAATCGATGTTGTTTACAAAAGAGCTGTAGGAATGGAGTGAACTGGTGAATAGGTCTAAGGTTTCCATTATCCAAACTAACTAACTAAAAACTGAACTTAATAGCTTCTATTTGGATTAAAGAGGGCGAACGAGATGGTGGAGTACTGAACATAGAATACCGAGGTTGAAGCCGAAATTGTTAGTATTTGAATTGATACGCATTTGTGAGATAGTTTCATTGGGGCCATAGGAGGTAGGGAAGGTAGGTGGATAAAAGAAATGACTGTGTTGTGCAATAAAAAGAATAGTGCTCAAAAATAGAGTTACATATAGGTACATATATGGGATTGTATAGTCAATGGTACCTAGAAGGGGTAGATGAATGAAAAGGCGGTCTTGGTAGGGTGGTAGAAACTGAGAATTGTTCCACAACAGAGCTCAAAAACACTACGTAGAAAACGGTGTTAGATGACATCAACTCTAGAAAGAATATGTTGGTAAGAAGATCACACTTGAGAGGTGTATTCAAGTATACAGGTATCGTGTCACGTAAGAATGCAGTATTTCTTAGAACATCGTTTCACGTAACCAAGTTGAATTGACTAAAAAAATTGTGTCGACAGCAGGTGTGCTGATATTGATCTCCTAGTCACATTAGATGCTTTGCAAATGAATCATCTGATCGGTAGAAATGGCTTGAGTTTGAGTAAAGTAAAGACGTGAAGGAATTGAATAAGAGAAGGGTCAAGTCCTGAGAAAACCGTTTTAAAGAAATCGGTGTCGTCGGCGTACAGTGGGATGTAAGAATGTACTTGTATTATATGATGATCACTTAATATCGTTAATGGTGTGAATGAAAAGAAATGGACCTAAGTGGTAGCCTTGTGTGACGTCGAATGAAACTATAAGAAGTCTAGAAAGGGAAGACCTAAAATGAACAGAGTAATAAAATACTTTAAATACTAAATGTTTCAGAAATATGGCAGGAGTTGTGAATTCAGAGGTTCATTGCATGACTCTCTGGAAAACATGCTTAAATGCATTAACTTTCCAACACTACACATATTATTAAGTGAAAGGTGGCCAAACAACAAGAAAGTTCAAAAAGTTATGGGAATTTCAATTTTGACGATAAATATTAGCCTTACTTGCGCAGTTTTTAATTCCTAAAATGTTTCGGTTTTCGTCTTAAAAATGTTAACATCTTCAAGTTCCAAGGTCGCTAGAAGAGGAATACATCATTTTAGAAAGATGTGTGTGTAACTGCCTTCGTTCTCTTCAACTCACACATCTCGAGAAAAATAAGTGGAAAGTTTAGAGTTTGGGTAAACCAGCCGCACCCATGTAGCTACTCGTATTATTGTTTTCTATGTTTTTTTTTTGAAATAGCACATGTCTTACGTTAATAGGGATTAGGGCGATTACTCCTGTCACGAGCGATAAATTGATGATAAATTCTTGAACTTTGGCTTATAAACACCTACATAATTAAATGATATTATGAGTTAGAGTGGGAGGATAGGCATCCCAGTGTGCGTAGGTGCTTGGCTCTAGACGAGGTTCAAGGGAGGTTATGTTAAATAAATGTGATTCTAATGCCGCTGCAGCTCGTGGGGAAGCTAATTCCATATAATATATGTAATTCCATAGCCATATGTTCCAGATGACGAATACTTTGGGAGGTAGAGGTTAAAATAATAGACGGTGAAGACAAGTAGCATTTTGCTTTTTTTTTCAGCGTTAGCGTTAAATTTTGGCTTTTTAAGAATAGAAAAGCACTTTACGAAAATGATTTTAAGGGGATTATCATTTTTTCGCAGACTTCTTTAGCCAACAGTTGTAGAAACGCAAATTGTATGATTTTACAGGTTGTGTTAGTCTCATTTAGTCTTTTATATATGGGTAAAATATGCTTGTAAACACACATTTGCATATTGCCGGTTAAACCGGTTGCACAATCTGTTGTCAACAATCAAATAGCACACATACGGCTTGATACCATCAGCAATTTATCGAACGAACTTATTTATATTCAAAAAATTAGGAGACTTTTTATTTCTCTCAAAAAAATATTTATTATTCGTCAATATCAACCTGTCCGTTTCAGTATAATCATGCTCAGAAGCCAGCGCTTTTTCCAATTCTCAAAGTACTTCTGATATGTGGTTTATGGTATAGCCTTGAGCTCTCTCAGCGTTGCGGGCTTTATCTCGTCAATGATGTCTTTTCAATTTTGGGAGAAAAAAAAAGTCGTAAGAGACAAGTTCGATGAGTACTGTGGCTGAGGCATGATTTCCTTATTGTTATGAATGTATGAACAGATGGATTATCATGAGGCATCCCTTAATTTTTTTTTGACTAATCTGGATGTTTCCTTCGTATTACTTCAAGTATACGGCACATAACTTCAAGATAATATTCCTTATTGACCGTACTACCTTTCGGCAAGAACTCAAGAACCTCACATTTGACCGAATATGGCTTGCTTTTTAGGTCTTGGTGTTTCTGGTCGCATCCTTTGGGATGATTGAGTTTTGGATTTCGTGTCATAACCGTTTAGTCATGTCTCGTTACCAATGATGACTCTTTTCAGCAAATTTAAATTAACATTCATGTCATTCAACAACTCCTAAACAACAGTTCTTTTGATCAAAATTTCACTTTGCATTTATGCAAAGGCTTTCCTGTCTGTCCGTCTATCCTCACGCATATATCATATATCTGTCTGTTCGTCTGTCCGTACGCATATGTATATCAAACCAAACTTACTATGAGTCTGAAACTGTGGCTGTAAAACTGTAACTAGAGGACGTAATTCTGAGCTCATAGCGACCGGTTTTATAATCTTAACTATTGTGATTCCTTAGACCCAGGTAAAAGTTTGCAAAATTCAAGGTAAAAAACCTGGAATTGTAGCTTGGCTCCCAGCGAGCCGATTCCATCTTGTTTTCAAAAGCAAACAAAATCGCCTAGTACACTGAAACACGTCTAATCTTTATTCTTCTTTTCCTTTTTTCCGGCGTTGTTATGGTCAGAAGTGTAGGACCATAACCTTCCCACTTAACTGCATTCCTACTGGTCCGCTTGTGGGGTCCGCCGGTTTGACCTCAGAAAGTAGCGGCAGGCTTCCCGGTTCGGGATTACTTCATCGCTGAGGCCAATCAAATGCTGGTGTTTTTGCATTTGTTTGCACCCATTGTTTTTCGGCCTGCTTTTTTTTTTTTTTGTGACACGGGCATGCTCCATATTTTTTTGTTTGATCTTACTCTTACAACACCGGTGATCTCCAGTCGTGTCAACCCACTGATTTGCATGCACACTTGTGGGGCAGTTTAATGGTGGTATATGTGTCGCTAGGCTCACCTTGGTGTTTTCTAAATTGCCTAGATGTGATTTTCGTTTACCTTTGTTTTAGTCGCCTTTTACGACAAGCGAGAGGTATCGCTGCAGGGATATTCTTAACCGGTCCCTGCACGGAAAACGTCTAATCTTTATATCTGTGAAAAATCAAATAAATATTCAAAATGGCTGGGCAATGTTAGCATATGTTAAGAGGCATGTGTAGCAACATAAGAAAAAAAAATTGGAAATCGAATGTACGTAGAAAAGTAAAATCCAAAAAGTCACCTTATTTTTTGAACCACTCTCATACATATTTTTATGTTTTAGGGTCTCTTGAGTTAAGAGTTTAGAAAGGTTCTATGTGTGTATTCATATAGCACATATGTACAATACGTTCGCGAAAATTACTTAGTGGCGCATATCTTGGTCGCATAGTTTGAGGAAGCCAGTCACACCCAAGAACTACATTTTCACTATTGTGTTGGTAAGAGTGTCAGATAAACCAGAGATAAGCCGTGTGTTTTTTCATACGAACGTTGATTTTATTTGTTTTTCAAATTAGAGAATTTGCATTGAATGTTGCCCTGGTTATGAACAAAATTTCAGCATTGGATTAGTATGGCATTTCCAGGAACAAATTTAACCAAATTTTCCCCTGGAAAATAGTGGCGAGTGAAAAACGCTCAATGAAGTCAATAATGATGCAGAACTAATGAAACATTATCATAACAGGTGATGAAATATTGATTTATGGATATAACATTTGGATTCGTCAAAACTGAAAGTTGTGGAGATCATTCCCATTATTCTTTGAAGACATGGTCAAATCCGAATGCTAGACCAAAACAGTTATGGTCGGTATGCCAGACAAGATTTGCAGCTGTTTTTTTTGTACATAGCTATTATACCCTGAAGAATACTGGATGTTGGTTTGGACAAGTCGCAAAGTTTCTTATAGAGGTTCCAGACGTTCTTTGTATGTATGCCCTCAGTTTGTATATATAACACTGGTTGCCGAAAAAGAGGAGCTGACCAATCTAGTAATTGTAAACTTCTTGGTATTCCCAAATTCATTTAAAATGCAATGAGTTAATTCAACCATTTTATAACAATAATTGAAAATAACATCTTTTGAATGATTTACAGCCTCTCTGGCCTCTCTGGCCTTGTTGGAATACTCAAGGTTACATTCTTCCAGATTAAACTTATTGCCGTCAAAATGTCATGTTCTAGATCTTTTGTGCCGCCAACCTTCGTGTCATGTCAAACCGAGCCACGAGCCCAGACGCGCCATCGACCCACCCACACCACTTATAATACTATCTGTCACGAATGGCAATGTTTTTTTTATCGCTTCATCCCTAGAGCATGCCTTATCGTCCTTCCCATAAATTCTAACTTCATCGCGATTATCTAATTTCTCCCTCATTAAATCGGTCCCCCCCATCTTTGATTACAATATCTCCATTGTTTTAACCATCCTTTCTCAATGTCCTGTCGTCATTACACTCCACTTCCACACTCGCATTCGTTTGCTTGCATTTATTGTAATTTCTTATTCAAGGACCCTCCGGAGTCATGAATCAAGCATTAGTTTACCACCGAAAGGTAATCGCCGAGAAAAATTAAATCGACCAAAAAGAGGTCCTTGCCCATAAAAGGTCCTTAAAATCCTTCTCGTTTATGGCCTTCAGCTTCGTTGCTGCTTGTATATTATTGTTGAATCGTGACCATCTGCAGGGAATTTAAAAAAAATTGTGAAACAATACGGCGAATGAACCGCGTGCGAATCCTCTTTCGAATATCCTCCGACAATGGTAAATGAAGTGAAAGCTTATGCCCTTCCTGAGGCGCAATAGCACTGGCGCGGCACTAAGATTGGAATCGCCACAGACTCTAAAAAGGAAGCCATATATTACGCCGAAATCGCCTTGAACCAGCGTTGCACTAGCTTTACTCGGCGAATAAGTTTATTTCGTAGTGCGGGAGGCAACGACGACTTGTTATAGCCTCGAGTAAGGTTAATTTGGGGGATTTACCTGTTTTTTCATTTCATTTCAATGAATATGCAACTATGCAATGAGGATAGGTCTTCTGTGTCGCTCATCGTATGGTATATCGCGAAATACCTGCTTCGCGGAGGGAATAAGATATTTCATCGGTAAATTCGTCCAACTGATTATGACCTACTTGCAACGGTAACGATGGAAATAGGCCAGAGAGCATGAACCTATTGCTAATGGTTGAAGGCTGATGGCGACGGAGGAAGATAATGAGTACGAGTATACTATGGCGTACATCTATGGTGGCAATGATGACGACACGAGGAGCCGACTACACTCCATGGTGTGCAATTTCCGGACGTAAACCCATCTGATTAAGTGAATGTCCTTCTTGTGCATCTTTGCCTCTTTCATTCCTTTCGCTGAATGTGTGTGTGTAACATGACGTGAGCTATCACTTGAGCGATGTCAAGGTTGTCAGTGGCCGACATGTCCTTACTTGCAGAAATTTCCATTTCAACTCCCTAGCGTATAATCCTTAGTGTCCTCTCAGTTCGTCCCCTTTTGGAAATTCCCTAATTAACTCATGGCATAACCAACAGCATCCCTTAACCATCTGATGGGAGCGAAGAAGGGAAATTAAAATTCCTCTCACTTTCATCTTTCCCGTCGTTACTTAAAAAGTTTGTACCACGTTACGAGGGATCCTTATGGGCCCGGGACTTTAAAACCCGTTTGAAGGGAGATAAAGTTGCAGCAACGAAAGGTGCAACACCACAAAAACAACGAGCGACCAAGCAATGGAGACCGTTGGAAACATGGTGCCAATTAATAATAATTTCCTCATTCCGGACGCCATTAATTACGGCTGGACTTTTTGTTCTTCTTCTCGTTCTGGATAGATCCTTTGCCCGACCCAAAAGGACTAAACTTTCGTGCTGCCACTGAACAAGTGAACGTGACGAAACTTCAGATTTGCAACAATATCCCAGAATAAAGGCTTAGTTAACGGAGAGAAATTTAATTTTTTTGTTCGCATTCACCGTTTCGATATGGCCATATCAAAGGTTGTCTACCACCCAAGCGTCACCATGGCCAACATGTCGTCCTCACTAGGAGAAATGAAAAGGAATTGGATTCAATTAGAAGCGTTCGTCCAATGCCTCACAGGACACCAGATGTCATTCCTTGCTTATGCCAGTGAGTGATATGTCATCGTAGTCCTGTCGTCATAATTGATAGCGTTCCCCCGATGGGCTTTAATGACTTGTTTACATAATTCTTAAGCTTCTTGTTTGTCGAAATGGGTATGGGGAAAGGATGAAATATAAAATACGATTAAAGAGACATTAAGTCCGATGTCGAGCTGTTGTCCTTGTTTGCATTGACTAATTAGGCTAATAGCTGGTTGAAGATTACGTTTTTTTTTTCGGTGTAAATTGGCAAATGGGGCTTTCTCGAGGGCGAGGCATTTTGTTAAACCTTTTGTCATAGGTAAGGTTGACACATGTTGATAGCATGGTAATAGGTTGGCTGACAACCAAGAAATGGTCGCCCGAGGACTGAACAACATTTAACATTTCCTCGAAACGTTCATTTCGTTAGCAAGTAGAAGTTGCACCCTTGGGAGGAGGTGATAACATGGATGGCGAAATGGGCACGTTCGGTGAAACTGCATGTTGGGTAATTGTAATATAAAGTTCTGGGGCATGTCTCAGGGTAGTGAGTTAATGGAATGATGTAAAGTGACCTTGCACGAAAGTGCTCGTACGGAGAATTGAAAGCCTTAGCAGGAATTTCGGAGTTCTATGGATGTGAGGAAGTTTTGAGTAATAACGAGTTTAATTTTGATTACATGAACGTTGGAGGGGGAAGGAAACAATCTGACAGAGAGAATAATTATTTAGTAAAATTTGCTTAAGGTGCAACAGGGGCACTTTGGTTTATTCAAGGTTAAGTTTGTTGTTTTGAAATATGACTCACCATAAAGGTTTGGGGTATTAAAAGTCACGTTCCAGATTATATGAAATAAGAGGATCACAAAGGCACAAAGCAGTGTGTGGGCAACTCATAAGGGGCATGTAATATGTAATACAATCCCCTTAATGGTGGTAACTACTGATGAGGGAGATAAGTTAGAGTTATCGAGAGCATAAAATAATTTTATATGTTAAAAGCGAACGATACCAATACTTCTTCTTCTTCTTCTTTTCCTTTTTCCGGCGTTGTTATGGTCAGAAGTGTAGGACCATAACCTTCCCACTTAACTGCATTCTACTGGTCCGCTTGTGGGGTCCGCCGGTTTGACCTCAGAAAGTAGCGGCAGGCTTTCCGGTTTGGGATTACTTCATCGCTGAGGCCAATCAAATGCTGGTATTTTTGCATTTGTTTGCACCAATTGTTTTTCGCCCTGCCTTTTTTTTTTTAGTGACACGGGCATGCTCCAGATTTTTTTGTTTGATCTTACTCTTACAACACCGGTGATCTCCAGTCGTGTCAACCCACTGATTTGCATGTACACTTGTGGGGCAGTTTAATGGTGGTATATGTGTCCCTAGGCTCACTTTGGTGTTTTCTAAATTGCCTAGATGTGATTTTTGTTTACCTTTGTTTTAGTCGCCTTTTACGACAAGCGAGAGGTATCGCTGCAGGGATATTCTTAACCCGTCCCTGCACGGAACGAAACCAATACTAAACCACGTAAAGAGGAATTTAATTGAATGGAAAAAACAGCGTATGCAAGAAGCATTCTCTTTAAAGGGTAATCCCACAAAAGGTGTCATTTCGGGTAGTTATTGAAATATCAATAAACAACTAACAGAGAGGTGATGTTTGAAAAGTAAAATACGGATCGGTTCATACTCGAGCAAAGTACTGATAAAGTGAAAATTCACTAACTAGGCTGATCAGTATGCGCGGGCTTAACTCCGCTACTGAAAATTTTTGATCGAGCGAGCAAATTTGATGTTTTATCAACCTTGCTCTCGCTCCGCATGGCACTTTCCTTTTTCGTTATTTCTCACTATTTTTCAATCAAACAATTTCATTTGATAATTTATGGCTCATCTACAGACCTAGATCTATCGAATGACATGCTGCACACATGTGTGGTTATAGCCGATATCTACATTTAGTGCGTACAAGATTAGTCCGAAATCGTTTTCGGACCACTATATTGCCAAAAAATGGGTGATTGCTCTCGCTCCGCTACGCTCCGCTCGATCAAAAAACGGTGAAAATTCCTCGAAGATGTGTCGTAAAGTTCATAATGCTTTTGGTCAATATCAAGCGCCTTCTCGCACAGGTGCAGTGAATTTGGTCGACAAATTTGAATGCCTCGCAAATCTGCTCCGCTAGCTCAACTAAAATATCGCCATCCTTATTCGACGTATGACTGCAACTTGGGTACATATGACATACCATTTGAGACGATCTTTAAAATTGGACCTATACGCAATCATTGATCTGGCACTACATTGTTATAAGTTTCAGTTAACACAAGAATTGAAATCAGAAGATAACAAACAGCACCCTACTTTCACTGAATGAATTATGAAACAAGATCATAATTTTTATACAAACTTAACTTTTTATACTTTTGGGTAACGAGACTTAGTCAGAATCGCCTGGGTGTGAAGGTAAGCAACATTTTTATGTTTCGAGCTCCAAGAACCCAAGATATACAGTCTCTATCTATGAGTATAGTAAATGCCATTTCGGTGCGGTTCCTGCACTGGCGGTATCAGTTTGCCATTATATTTTAATATTGAATACGAAAGTTTAATAATATTTCTTCTTTACTAATGCCTTTCGGATTAAAATTATCTATTCCTGTTTCATATACGATTTTCTGGGAAAATTTTAGTAAAAAACCTAGATTTTGCTTAATTCTAATCTTAAATATAATCATACAGGCTAGAAGTAGTGAGATTTGTTCCGAGTAGTTTACGCGCATCGGCACATTGGTTTTTTGCCTTATTCCACTGAATATCGGACACAGTTTTGAAGCAGCGTAAATAGAATCATGCCTGGGGTTAAAACCAAACAATGGTAGTTGTTCGATATCATTTTCATTTCCTCAAATTAGAGCTCTGTTTACTTCTTTTTATTATTAATACCGGAAGTTCTAAGCCTCGTTATCAACCCTTCCTATCATGAGTGCGTTCTTTCTGTGTTTCGCTGAGCTGTTTCGTTTATTCTAGGTCCACCCTATCTTCCGGCGGGGCCTTCCTGGTGATCTTTTTCTCTCGGTTTTCTCGGGTTCTCCACTAATGCTCGTCCTCTGTCCATTCGTTCTACTTGTAATACGTATTTTATTACTACCACACTGCTTGGGGCTGAATATAGTTCCCCGAGTTCTTGATTTCATAGCTTTCTCCATTCGCATTTTTCCTCAAGTTATTTTTCACCCTACATTTTCCTTAAGATCCTGCTTTCAAAGACCCGAAATCTATATTCCTCTTCCTAAGTCAGGGACCAGGTTTCAGATCTGGAGTCACCGGCAATATTATGGTTTTATAAATATAGATTTTGATATTGCGGGACACAAGAGTTTTTTGAAATAGTTCCTTCATCGCGAAGAAAGAGGCGCTGCCCATATGTAGCCTTTATTTCGATCTTCATCTCTTTTACAGGGGTCAAGACGGTTTCCAGGTATTTGAACTCGTCTACTTTCTCAAAACGTTTATAGAGGTGCTAGGTTTGGATCGATTTAAGTTGGTCAGGGACTTTTTTTTTTGTTTTCTTTTCTTTTACTTCCTGCCATTGAAAGACTTTCTGCGTTTCTCTTAACTATTTCCTTGGTTGGTAGAATCCAATACTTAACAACATCTTGTGACAAGTTGATAGCAAAAGTATTTCTTGGAAATTGTTGCATTATATTAAGTGAGCCTTTTTAACCGAGCCCATGCAACTTCTCTGTTAATTCTTTTCCAGCATATTTTTTTAGTTCGAATGGTATTATGTCTGCTCATATGGCCTTGTTATTCTAAAGTCAAGAAATTGTATTTTTTTACTTCCTGGTTGATAGACAGAACTACTCCTAAATATCTGTGGGGATAGCATAGCTTTCCAATGTGCTTGCTCTTCATGCTTTTTACCGAAATATCAACTCCATTAGGCTGCACCTCTTCCGTAGTCCCTCACGAACTCCCGATTATCGTTGTCTATATATTCAAATCTGGCCTGGTATCTTTTTCGTACAGTTAGCCCTGCATACATTACACTTAGGTTTTAGGCGTATATTCTTCCTGAATGTTAGCAAACTATTTCCTTTGCAAGTGTTGATTTGTATTTTGAAGGAGACGGCCTTCCTTTTATATATCTTTTCATTATTATTTTACAGGGATAAAGTTACTTTTGCTTTTACTTCTTTAGCATTCATCGTCAAATTAAGGCTTTTCTTTATAACCATTTTTATTTTTGACCATACTGCTTCTACTTCGTCGTTATTTTCTATGCCATCTACTTAATACAGTAAGCCGCTTATTCATTTCGTTTTGTTTTTGATCCTGGAAGAGGTCCTTTAACTTCTCAACGTTAATTTTTTCTAAAAATGTCTGGTACCACTTACGAGTATGTGAATTTAAATTTGGCTTTTGACTTTTTCTAAACTTTAGTGACATTCAAAAGCAAACTATTTGATCGAAGATTAGCTTATTAATGAAGTTTTAAAGCGACCCAAATAAATGACGATCAGAGGATGATGGAGCAATACTGAGGATGGAGCAAAACATCTCAGTCTAACTGAAAACTTTTGAGATGTCAGGTGTTATCATATAAAAACCGACTCCTTTCCTATTGATTAATTTCGATCACTGTTTCCAGATTTCTCTCTTTAATTAATCAAAATTAATCTAATCTCATGCACTTAAAGAAAATGATGGAGCTGTTATTCACGAAATATGGTTCGGATGATCCAAAACGTGACGACAAATGTCATCAAATAATTTCCGTTTGTAAAGGGTGTTTTTTTTTAGAGATACACAAATTCAATGTGAAATAAAATTTTATCGAGCAATTTGGACCGTATTCACATATTCCCAAAGAAAGTAATTTAAAGGTGTGAGATCGCAGGATCGTGGAGATCAGTTCATAAGTCCATTACGCGAAACTATGCGCTCAGCACTCTTGATATAAATTGATGGCGTCGCGCTATATGGCATATTGCGCCATTTTGTTGAAACCAAAGCTCTGTCACGTCAATGCCATTTAACTGAGGAACCGAGAAGTCAGAAATCATATTTCTATAGCGCTCTCCATTGACGGTAACATTCTGGCCGGCATCGTCCTTAAAGCAATATGGGCCGATGATTCCAGCAACCCATAAAGCATACCAAACAATGAGTTTTAATGGTTGTAAGGGCGTCTCGACAAAGGCTTCTGGTTTTTTCCACTCTAAATTTTGGATATGTAAATTTAACTGAGGAACCGAGAAGTCAGAAATCATATTTCTATAGCGCTCTCCATTGACGGTAACATTCTGGCCGGCATCGTCCTTAAAGCAATATGGGCCGATGATTCCAGCAACCCATAAAGCATACCAAACAATGAGTTTTAATGGTTGTAAGGGCGTCTCGACAAAGGCTTCTGGTTTTTTCCACTCTAAATTTTGGATATGTAAAATCCATTTAACCAAAAATTGGCCTCATCGGAGGCAATTTGCGTTGAAAATGAGAATGAAGCTGAATCATGTTTTCGGTCATTTCACCGCACCTACGACGCGTATAATGGACACGCGGTTTCAACACTTGCACAAGGTGGATCTTATAAACGTGGTGTTAAAACGATTAATCGATTAGTGGACGACTATATCGACCGTAGAATGGACGTAGCTCACGATAAGTTTGGCGAATCGAACAAAATATTTCAAAATAAGTTTGCACAATTTACATGCGTTACTCTGGCGTTTGTCTATTCACTGTAAAATGGCAAAACATACTTACCACATGTTAACTTCCAACTGTCAGAGTGATAATCTGCAAGAACAGTGTTGCCAGTTTAAAAACTAAGTTTCTAAAAAAACACACTTTTTAGAGTGCTGTCCCTCTTTGACATGTTTTGTATTCCATTGCTAATCTCAAAGCTTGTTTATTAGGTTTAAATGAGGATATCTTCACTTTTTGCAAGAAGTGTTGCCTTTTTCTATTAATTTAAAAATAACACTGCTTGTATCAACCGCCAAAATAAAAAAATTCCTGTCATTTATTGAACATGCTTCTTGCTTTGATATTACATTAGGAAACCTATCGAACCGAGATCATCTAGCATTTTATATTATATTCATGTTGGCAGGATATGCAATGTTATCGATAGGAATGCAATGTGGTCAAGGACTTCTGGCCTGATTGTCTAACTTGAGCCTTTACTAGTAGTAAAGTAAAGTAATATTTAGTTAGTCATTAAAATCTAGAATTTACGAATATACACAAGAATAAGACTTTAGTTATTTATATTTATTTTTAAAGAAGCCAAATACCATTACTGACAATCACCAAGATTGATCGCAGGTACACCCTCAAAGTACCCTTAGAGATGTCCAATTCCGTGCTAAGGCTCTAGAAGTGATGTTATATACTCAACAATCTACAGTCTTTAAGCATAGCGACAGCGCCTTATTATATTCAGGCCCATAGGCACCTTTAAGCAGCGACAAATTTTCTCATTGAACCTCGATATACATAATTGGATTCTTAAATTTAAATTCCAAAAAAGGTTATTCAAGGCCTATCAAAATTAACAGGCCGTGAAGCAACCTACTTATACATATTCGTACATCCTCCCGAAGCCAATCAAAATCCTCTGACTTATCAGACACAATAGTCATTCCGCCACTCATCATTCACGTCGACCTACACTTAGGACATACATATATTCTCGTATCCTTGTAACATGACATGAAGGACGAACAAGGGGGAAAATATATGTACTTCTGCTCCTCTTCCGGGTGGTATGTTGTCATGTGATATCCTCTGACACCATCCTTCCGACATATGTTCCACAAAAATATGTAAATTAACCGAAATTCTTTTGGAAAAAAACAACAACCATATGCACGAAGAGGGTGGAAACAAATAAGGAAAGTCCTTGTGTCCACACACGACATCGACGAATGGCAAACCGGAGAGGCGCAAATCATTTCCTGCATACGCCAACAGAAACGGCGAAATTCCTTATTTGAAATTCAAATTACAATACACCACGACCATTCCACCATTAGAATCCTGTTCCAGCACTATGACAGAAGCAGGACCTACTTGTGAGAGTTAATGGCGCTGGATACCGCAAATGTGCCGAGAAAAAGGGTCTAACCAGCCGACAACATTAACTGCTTGTTCCTCGGGATTATGTCCAAAAACTGAAAACCAAAACCGAAAACTATTTTACCATTTCGCTCATTATCGACTACCATATTAATAAAACCACCATTAAATGAAACCGACCGATTCCAGGGATTATCATTTTCCGTCGTGTTAACTAACTACGCTTGTGAGGGAGAATGGTTCGTACTTACCGCAGTCCGAATGCCAGAAAGACTGAGAGGACCAGCGGAAGAAGAGTCGCCGAGCAGGCCATGAGCAGCATGTGTACGTCGGAGAAGCCTGTGAAAGGATGAAAGATTTGAGGTTAGATAGGGGTGCTGTTGAGTGGTATAAAGGGCAGAACTTACTTAAGCTCTTGTCGCCAGCCGGTGGTTCCTCCATCACAGAGTATGCGGTTGCGTTGCCAATTCTCTCTCCCGTTAGAGTGCCATTTACCGATTCATTTCCGACAGCTGTCTCCGACGACCCGGCTAGGTCTGCGGTAAGTTCGTCTTTTTTCAAGTGATTCACTCGGTGGTTGAAGAGCGACTGCGACGAGACTATGTTGCTTTTGTGGCCCAACCCCAAGTTACCAAGGGGATAAGAGTCCATATCGAATGCGGCACCCATGGCACCACCTTCGTCGATGAGGTCGCCACCATATTGAATCGAAGATTCTTCCTTGTTGCCGTCAAAGTTTGGCATAAAGTCGATTTCTTTGAGTTCGATCTGAGGTGGAAGCTCGCCGATGACCGGAACACCGATTGCCATTTCGGGAAGAACCGCCGGCTGAATGATGACATCCGGAGTAAATCCAGGTACTGGCGATGGTATCGTAGTAGTCGGAGTGACTTGTTCGACTTCTATAATAGATTCACCCACGTAGCTAATGTCAAGTGGACCGCGGACCTTTAGAGGGTCCACGATGCTGTTCTTCAACGGCGATAGGATGATATCTTCTTCGTATCTTTGTGGTGCTGTCTTCTTGCGCTCGTCATAGCTGGCTGGGAAGAATTGACTTTCGAGACGGGACTTCTTCATCTGGGCATCGTAAGTGTTAGTTGTGGGTAAGGATTCGCCAACCTTGACCTCAGTATTGGAGATGTAGAAGATCGTGTCGGAGTCTCTGTCTGCCAAGGGCTTGTTGAGCGAATGTGGTTGTTTACCCACGTGGGGAACAAAAAAATCATCGGTGGCGTGAGAACCCATTTTAGGCCTGTCTTCAGCGTAGTATTTGACGTTTTTAAGTTCGACTTGGGAACTGTCATCAGCTCTGAATGTGAATATCGGATTCACATTTACGTTCTCTCTGCTCGCTGAGTTTTCGGTGCTGTTCGAGCTGCTATCGATGATTTCGACGACAATTTCTTCAGCTGCTTCGTTGCTGGTTTCGTTCTGGGGTAAAGTGTCGAAGGGCTTTAGGGTGATGAAGTTGGTAGTTCCAGGTTTTTCGGAGGATGCTTTGCGGTAGTCGGATTGACGATAGGAGAACTCCAGATCTTCACTTTCATTGCCAAAGCCTTCGGAGACGTTAATGTGGATTTCTATGGCTGCAGGCTCGGGTTTTCCTGAAGCCTTGGCTACCGTGTTGGTGTCTTGAGTGGCTAAATCGGTGACTTTGTCAACAACGTATTGCGTGAAACGCTCCTGATGCTGGTTGTTGTTTGGGATTTGTTTGGTTGTCGCATGGGAAGATGGGTAGCGTGCGTGAGGGTTATCATTAAAGTTGGTTGAGGCCAGGATCGGTTCAACGGTAGAATCGTAAACTTCCACTTGGATGTCGGAGATTTTCGATTCGGTCCTCTCACCTTCGAAATTTGTTTTAGGTAATGGTGAATAGGAAGAAGAAGAAGAAGAAGAAGAAGAAGAAGGTTCAGCAGTGATCGTGACAAAAATTGGAGTATAATCTGGTGTCCGCGTTGAGCTATGGAATTTCGGTGCATAAGTACCTTCAGTTATACTCTTTGATGAATCAGTAATGGTTGACGAAGGGACTTCAGAAGGATTTTCGGTCTCTGTTGCACTCGAGGCATCAGTGATCGTTGACAAACTGTGATCAGTTGACACGGAAGAATCATGAGGAGCAAAGGTAGATGACCGGTCAGTAATTTTCATATAACCTTGTGTGACGGACGTCAAAGTCGCCATTAGATCTACTACCGGACTTGCTGTCTGCTGTTTCACCAAGTGAGTGTCAGACGCTGGTAAATCATGATCAGTGGTCATGTGGGTTGGGACAGTAGAGGTCAGACTGTAAGCCTCCGTACCTAAGTGTTTGGATGTCTCAATAGATGGCGATATGGTCGAGTCTAAGTCTGAGTTTAGAATCGTGGGATGTTTTTCTGTGGAACTTCTGGCGGTGGATACGGTCTTATGGTAGCCGGTGGTAATCGGACTGCCAGTTGTCATTTCAGGAAGCAGGGATGGTACGATTTGATTAGCTATTTCTTTCTCCATCTGGCTGTCAGCATGAGCCTTAGGGTCATCGGTGATTACCAGGAAATAAGTAGTTGCCATCTCCGGCTCGATATCTCCTTTCGAGGTAGCAACTGTCGGCACTAATGTAGGATAATTCACCGGAGAACTACTGCTTTCAGTCGACGTTGTACTTGTGCTTCTTTTTGTCGGTAACGCAGCCATTGTCGACATCGGTGGACTACTCTCGATTGGGACAAATTCCGGGTCCGATAATAGGGTAACAGAACTTTTCACCTTCGGTGTCGGTTCCATTAGTGCCGTGGGAGCAATGATTTCAATCAGCTTTTTATCCCTCAGCTGTTCGGCAAGTGACGGCTTAAACTTTTTACCATGATGACTAACCGAAAATGTCTTTTCCTTCATCATAATCGGCCCCAAATATCCATTTGGGACTTCCATTAACTTTTTGCCACCCTTACTCGGTTTAGTCTTTGACAGCGGCCACGGATTATCTCGGTCTCTATCACTATTTCGAGTTATTGGCGAATGCAATGAACCCGAAAATGGTAGTGGCGACGAGGAAGTGGTTATTGCAATGAAATGTTTATCGAACAGCTGCTTCTTTTTAGTTATTTTTATACCATCATGGCCGACGTCTAGCTTTGGCATTACAGTCCCATCCACGACTGTTGTCGATGACGTGGACGAGGATGTCGCAGTGGAAGTGGATACTGGGGGTGTTCGAGTTGTCGAAGATGTTGAATGTAAGGGTGGTGCTGTCATTTTGGTGTGTTGTGAGGATGACAGGGAGGATAACGATGGGTTCACTGATGCATTCACTTGTAATGACTTATCATGTTCTGGTATGAGTGTCGCTCGGGGGATGGATGTTATCGATTTGGTAGTCCCTGTGAACGTTGTGTCGCTAACAGGATGTTTTGTTGACATCGTCTTTGCATTGGATTTTGTATTAAAATGGAGATTTTCCATCAGACCGGTTGGCATTGTTGTGGAAGTTACTTCTGTTACGACTACCGCCACTGCCTTGCCGGTTCCTGTGGTGTTTTCGAATCTGGCATGGTATCCTGTGGTCGTTGATGATGTTTCATAAGTCTTATCCGCTTTTGTTGTGCCGACAATGGATATAGAGTCAATATCTCTAACGTAAACGTTGTTGCCATCATAGGCATGCACATTTGCGGAAACTCTTTCGGTTATAGCGTCGTGGGAAACAGACTGCCATAAGGTAGAGGTGTACGTTTTGCTTTGGTTATTGTAGCCTTCCGTTGGAGTAGTTCCAGTAGTTGGAGTAGTTCCAGCCGGTTGTGCTTTCTTATGGTGACTAACAATACCCTTCGCTGCATTAATCCCCATTGGAATGGGTGTAGGGCCTATCTGTTGTTTTGCCCAATTCTCTTTATCCTTTTGTGGTTTATTGTAGGAATGGACTTTTTGTATACGTTTGGCGCGTCCTTTTTGCGAGAGAGACTTTATGGCATCCCACGTTGCCGGTGGTGGAGAAGTTTCAATCGTCGAGGGCATAGTGTTGGTATCAGCTTTTGGATCGACGCCAATCACCGTCACGTCGGCAGACACACTATTATTGCTCGAAGTGATGGACTCGGTAATGTGCACACAGCCCGTCAACTGGATATTACATATAAAAACCGTCCAAATGATGAGCAGCAGGCAGCTCGACGTCGCCATCCTGGTAGACACCCTCATCCTCATTTTTCCGAGAAATCTTTGAAAAGAAAACGAATCCCCTTAGTCAGTGCAGATAGAGGTCAAGCGAATCAGATTCCCATTGGAATGGGACGCTTCCAAGGCGACGGATGAATGAATAAGTGTTCTTTTGTGTATGTGTGTATGCCTGGAGTCGGTTGCTTAGTTAACTTCTACGGTCCAAGGGCATTATTGTCCCCATTTTTCTATTTGAATGGACGCAAATAAAGGAAATGTGTTGCACTTAAGTCCACTTTATGTGCAGCTTCAGGGCAAAACCGAACAACAGTGCTGTCTTCTTGTCCTCGTGAAAGTTTTCTTTATTCTTCAATTTTTTTTTAAGCTCTCTATTCCATACCGGAAAGGATGAGGAGTAACTAAATCGAGTCGGAACGAAGTTGATGCACTCAACGATGCACAAGACGTCGCACAAAATGGGGAATAAGCACTTGCTCCTCTCCTTTAATGTCGTTCTTTCCCGTCTTCGTTGTGGTCTTTCTCCGTTGCAAAACTTCCTTACCAAGGTGGATACCGGATGTCCGTATTGTTTAGGTGGGTTGGTTGAACATCTATACCCTGAGCAGCTTGGTTGGCCCGCTCGGTCGTTCTGCACTCTGAAATGAGGTAAAGAAAGAAATATTCAAATTAAGTACACGAGTGAGTGAAACTCTTGCCGAAGGCAAATTCAATTTAACGGTATTGTGCTAAATTCCTCTTTTTCTCATTTTCCTTCCTCTGCATACTTGTGTGAGAGTGTAGCGCAAACACACACAAACATACATGCACCTGAATAGATCTACTTATGCAATATAAATTTGTAGTGGTATCCATAAATCTGGACGCAGGGACTTGAATAGCAAAGTGGTGACTCGACTCAGTGACTACAAAGGAATGGGTACCTAAGAACGTGCTGGGTGGTTAGACGCTTAGGGAGATGAGGTCCTCTTAGCACATAATAGCATCACCAGCAGGCGGTGGTATACATACCTACCTTAGTGCCTCGGTGAGTTTTTCTTCTATTGAAATCACCGGGAAGGCTGGTCGTCTTCGTGGAGCGAGCAATTCAATGGTTGGCTACCCTGGGATAACGGTTATCATAACGAATGTTTAATATTATATTTTCTGTAGCGGAAGGAAAGATTAAATTAGTATTAGATGCTGAAGGAGGATATTATGTTGCGCGATTTGTGGTGGCAGTAAGGAGAATTTTTATTGCATAGACTTTATTCGACGAAGGCTTAGAGCTGAGATCTGCTAGCGAGTTGCTTAAGGACATTTCTTTAGCCTTTTGAAATAATATAATCTCATTGTACGGTATAGTTTTCTTGATTTTTCTATTGTTGGTCGAAAGATTCCCGTCATAATCGGGTGTTTGGTGGGAAATTATAACTTCCAATATATTTTGCTGGTTTTTCTGCTTTTTGTTGCCACTTTTATATGTAGATTTAGATGACATTGAATAACTTGGGAAATGCTGGGTGGTACTATAGCTATTTTTGTGAAGTGGGGCATGCGCAAGACGGAAACTCATGCCTGCTGGGAATGAGCGGGAGACATTATGCGGTCAGGAGTGTTTGTTTTCTTAGCTTTTGAAATAAATTCAATGGAAAGGTTATTCAGAATGCCTTAAGGGACTGGTGTTGGCTCTAATGTGTTTGTTTTTCTTTTAATTTCACTGAGTCGGAGATGAGACACTTTTAAAGTCTATTCTGCTTCTGGTTGACTATTGGTGATGAACTCATATAGACTTAAAGGTGCGGCTTTGAAGTGAGTCCTGCTATTCAAGCTCATGGTCATTTTGTGGCAGACGTTTGTACCTACGTTGCGATGATTGTTTTTAAAGGAAGAAGGAATAAGACCAAATGGAATTCTAAAACAAATCTTTGTTTCAAAGTTTCAGTGAAAAGTATATTTAATGTAAAGGGACGAAAAGGAAGGACTTAATAGTTCGCCAGAATTTTAAATTGAATGCTATTGTCCAGAATATAGTTGGAAAGAGAGCCAATTTTCCAAAAGAAATGTTGTCATTTTGTCCACGACCTTTTGCCATCTTGGGGATAATTTTATAATTCAGAATGTCTCGGATTTTTGGCGAAAGAGATTCTTTTGATTTGAATTTCTTTTCATTAAAGAAGCTATGCGGAGTTCGAAACAAATGTAGAAAATTCACTTATTAAGAGTTTTTCAATAAGGATGGGTAGATGTTGAAATGAAATAAAACAAGCTGTATACCTCACATACATAATTTTTATTTTTTTTTCATTTGAAAGGCCCACGTATGGAATATGATATCGATCAAATGCCCGCCTCGGCTCCTTGCGGTGGCACGGATCCGAGTGGACTAGTTTGCAATTACTCTTCCGCATAGACCTGCTGAATTTGGGCCATCGCCTGTGTTTTGTTCATAGACCTGCGGACACCCAGGACACCCCACAAGGAAAAGTCTAGCGGGGTGAAATCGCATGACCTTGCTGGCCAATTCACGTCACCTCTGCGAAAGATAACCTTACCCTCAAATCGTACATGCAGAATATCAATCGTGATGTCTGCTGTATAGTTCGTAGCGCTATCCAGGCCTCTAGGTCCATGTGGTTCAACTTATCATCATTCTGTGGAGCTCACCATTGACGGTGACCACCTCAGGAGCATTGTTTCTTGAGGATGCGTTGTCACCTGGTGAATTTCGCGTGGGGTGGTGTCGCCCCCTATACAGCAATTTTGCTTAACACAGCCATTCATCCAAAAATGCGTCGCTAAAGATGATTTTTCGGCCAAAATTGGGTTTCTCTTCAAACGCTCCGAAATCTAGTCAGCGAACAATGGGCATAGTTTCTGGTCATGAACCTTGAGCTCCTGCGTCAGTTAGATCTTGTACGGGCATAGACCAAAGTCCCAATGCAAAATTCGCCAAGTTGAAGTCTGCGGAAGGCCGAATTCTTGTGCACGGCCTCGGGTTCTATTGTACACTTTCAAGGACCACGGCGATGTTCTCGGCCGATCTTGCGTACCACAGACGTACGAATATTGGCTAAGTGATTACCAAACCGGTCGTCTCAAATTTAACAACCAAACGTTGAAGAGGCGACTGTGAAGGGACCACCACCTCTACCGTAAGTAATAATTAAGTTTTATCATTGAGACGTACTGTTCAATTTTGCAGTTTGCTATGGTGATTTGGCATCAATAACTGAATAACCAACAGATTTAACAGACATCATTAAACAATATGGCCGCCAAAATCTGCCCGCGTCATTACAAAAAAATCTTTCTTTCAGATTATATATATTTTTCTATATCATTGATGAAACACAAAACCACCTTTATGAAAATTGAAATGCGACATTTCAATCGTAATCTCATTACTGTCGCCCCATATAAGATACACAGCACAATCTGGTAACAATCTGGAACTATGCTGTTGTCGACCTGAGAGGTGACCTTGTTTATATAATTGTCTCTCCGCGAAACCCCCACGTTTATTCCAATTCTTGGAACAAAAACTCGACTTCAATTTATGGGCCTTCAATTTACGAGGCGATTC
The DNA here is from genome assembly GCA_958301585.1 of Merodon equestris. Classification (NCBI taxonomy): domain Eukaryota; kingdom Metazoa; phylum Arthropoda; class Insecta; order Diptera; family Syrphidae; genus Merodon; species Merodon equestris. The sequence goes on from OY284415.1 coordinate 8,528,948, forward strand.
ACGTTGAATCTTTTATATGAACTCTCTCGTCGCCTCTTTAATTCGTTTAATAGCTTGATCACGGAGCTAGAATCCAGTCTCAGCTCCAGTTATTCTGCATCTCACGACCGCCTCATAGTCAAAAATCATCTCTTTGCAATAACAATATCCTCAATTTATGAGTCTACAATAGTTTATACATGAACGGAAATCACATTTTTCAAACACTTCTATGCTTTCTTGGAATTGCTTGCACCACTTTTAAACATTTTTTTTTCGGCAAGGTCTGGTCACACACATCCTCAAAGTTTTTGCAGCAGAAATTTACTTTCATAAACCCAGTTCAATGCGAAGTCTTTGCTGAATAAAATCAGATATTATCCAATAAAAATCACAAAATTCAATTTAATTAATCCGAAATATTTTTCCAAGTCGATATATAAACTAAATTGGAAAGTCAAGTTGAAACCACGTTCTACAGCCATAAAATGTCACTGGAATTATTATAATTTATACAAAGGAGTTTTTTTTTCGAATAGTTCCTTCATCGCAAAGAAGCACGCGTTGCCCATGTGCAATCTCTTATTATTTTCGGAGTGAGGTTTGAATCGATCTTTCCTACTATTATTATGCTTTCAGCGTATCTCTAAACTATTTCCTCAATATCTCCCAGAAGGGACCGTTATTATTTTCCTGAAGAAATGTCAGTACGTTTTCCAGTACTAAATTAAAGAAAAGTTTTGAGTCAAGGCGTCTTCTTTTATTAATCCTTTTTCATATCTCAATTTTTTAGACAAGGCATTTCGTGCTTCAAGTCGTCCTTTTCCCTTCAAACAGATTAACCCAACTTTTTCGGGATTCGCACCTTACAAGGACATGATGCATACTCGAGTCGCCTTTTAGTCTTTTACCTTGCAAAGTTGATTTAGAGAAGACTTATGCAAAGGCTTCCCTGTCTGTCCGTCTGTACGCATATATTATATATCTGCTAACTTGCGTGAAGTGAATTATAAACATTTTTATCCGCCATCTATTATTATTATTATAAGCTTTATTAATCCATTTTTTTTTGTTTTTTTGTTTTTTTCTTAGTGACTAGAAATATAATTTATTATATACATATAAACATTTAATAATATGTGTATATAGATTTCATTAAGTTTTAAATGATAATTCAAGGGCGGATATAAGCCTTCCCCAATGTTTTCCAAGCATTTTTATGTTTGGCCATTCTTTCCCACCTATTACAAATTTGGCATATATCATCTCTCCAACGTTTGATCTGTCTTCCAGTTCTTCTTGTACCATTTCTTGGGATCCATATTGTTGCCTTAGAGGTCCAACGGTTATCTTTCGTCCTTGCTATATGTCCAGCCCAGTTCCATTTTTGTTGTCTGGCAGTTTCGACCGCATCTGAAAAATTCGTCATATTTCTGATGGTTTCATTTCGTATTCGTTGTCTTCTGAATATTTTTAAAATAGATCTTTTCATTGCTCTTTGAGTTGTTCTCAGTTTTTGAGTTGATTTGGCAGATAGATTCCAAGTTTGGGAGCCGTAAGTCATAACTGGAAGTATAGTCGCGTCAAATAGATATTTTCTGGAGCTTGACCTAAGGTTTGAATCGAAGATATGTTTATGCCTCCAAAACTGCTTCCAGCTATTTGATATCCTTCGGTCTATTTCTTTTTCTTCTCTGTTTTCGAGTGAGATTAGCTGCCCTAGGTAAACATATTCTATTGTTTTATTGTTTACAATGATTTCTTGTTGTTCGCCTTTGCTCATTAGTTTTGTTTTTTCGGCATTCATTGTTAGACCTACCGTGGCGCATCCTTTTTTTAAATCTTGTATCATCTGTTTCATGACTTCTAGTGTTTTTGTCATAAGTACAATATCATCCGCAAATCTTAGATTGTTCAGGTATTCACCGTCTAATTTAAGTCCTAATAAATCCCAGTCCATTGAACGGAAAATATCTTCTAGGACGGCGGAGAAGAATGCAGGTGAAAGTGGGTCTCCTTGTCTAACTCCTCGACCTATATTAAATTTTCTACCTTTGTTTTCCAAAGAAATTCTAGCAGTACCATTCGTGTATAGGACTTTGAGTATTCTTATTATTTTGTTGGGTATACCTTGGTTTTTCAGTGCTTTCCAGATTGTCAATAAAAGCTAATACTAAATTTTGTTGGTATTCGTTACTTTTTTCAATGATTTGGTTGACTGTTTGTAAGTGGTCTGTTGTGCTGAAACCTTGGCGATAGCCGGCTTGTTCTCTTGGTTGTTGTTCATCTAGGATTTTGCGTATGCGTCGGAAGATACATTTTGCAAAGACTTTATACATATATAACTGATATTAGGCTTATGGGTCGATAGTTATTCATATTGGTTATGTCACCTTTCTTATGAAGCAATATGATGGTTGATTCTTTCCATTGTGTTGGGACCTGTTCAGTTTCTAAGACCATGTTGAATAAATTCGTTAGACTGGTTGTTAGTTTTGATTCTCCAATTTTTAGCATTTTCGCTTTTATTCCATCATTTCCGCAGCATTTTCCGTTTGATAGTTCTCCAGTTGAAGTTTCTATTTCGGTCGGTAGGAAGGCTGGGATTTCTTCGTCATCATTGGCTATATCTAAGGTTTCGTTTTGTAATTCTGTACAGCTCAATTTAGAGGTGAAAAGTGTTTCGTAGAATTCTGTGGCTATATTGTTTATTGATTTTCTGTTTTGTATTGTCTTCTTGCTCTTTTTTAATTTTAGTATCCATTCTTTTCCTATGTTTAACTTTTTATTTGTATCTTTTATTGACTTTGTTTCTTCTATGGTTTGTTTTATAATTCTGTTGTTATAGTCCTCAATATCTCTTCTCACAGCTTTTTTACATTCTTTTCTTAGATGATATAATTCGATTCTTTCCATATTTGTCAGTTGTTCCTTTTGTCGTAATAGTTCTCTTCTCTTAATTAGATGTTTTGTTGTTTTTTGTAATTTTGTCTTCTTTTAGGTTTATGATCTTCAGGATATAGTTATCAGCGGCGCTTAATATTCCAGATTCGAGTTGCTCGTACGCTTTTTGGATACTAGATGTGTCGAGAACATCCCATCGGCATTTTTGCTCTAGATCATTACGATACAATTGAATGCTTTCGGCGTCTAGAGTTTTTGGAATATCTCTTAATGGCTCCTGTTAATGGTATTGTTTGCTTTTGTGGTTGATTTTAAATGTGCCTCTTACAAGTCGGTGGTCGCTGTCATATTCAAATTTATTTATGACTGAGACGTCTTTGAGAAATGACTTTTTGTTGATGATAATAAAATCAATTTCGTTTTTAACAAGTCCGTTGGGTGATTGCCATGTCCATTTCTTATTCTTATTTTTTGGAAATAAGCTGTTTCCGACGCATAGTTTATGTTGCCATATCCAGGTTATTAGTTTTTCACCTCTTTCATTTCTTTCACCATATCCGTATTTGCCCATTATTAGTTCTTCATTTTCTTTTCTCAGCCCTATTTTCGCATTCAAGTCGCCAATAATGCACATAAACTCAGATTTATATTCTTTGGATGCTGATTCTAAATTATTATAAAATGCTTTTAGTACTTCAGTTGATGCTGACTCTGTTGGCACATAGACTTGGATTATCGAGAATTTTGAGTTGCAATTTTCATTTGTAGAGCTGTTACTCTTTCATTATAAAAAGTTATCTTCACGATTTTGTTCTTCCATTTATTCTTTATTAAAAAACCAACTCCATAGAGGACTTTAGTTTCACCTTTGTAACCAAAGAGGTTTCCATTTTTCTTTTCAATTAGCTTTTCTCCATATATTCTTGTCTCTGATAGACCTATTATATCCCAATTTATTTTCTCGAGTGCTTTTTCTAATTCAATCTGACGATCTTCTTCTTTTAAGTTGCGTACATTAAATGTGCAAACGTGTATTTCATTGTTTTGTTTTATTTTATCTGTTGCATGTGGTGGATTTGGTGGATTTGGGGGGTTTTGATCATGACTCCTCACGGGGATCAGCCGGCTTGAGAAGTTATTAATATTGCTTGTATAGGGTCCGCCATCTAACGTTTTTTTTTTCAAGTAGTGCTTATTTCGTGAATGGTAACACTTAGCTCATGTCTGATTTGACAGATAATTAGTTTTATCCTTCCGCTGAACGAATATGGTTCCATCCAATGCGTTTTCGCTTCGCTAAGTGGGCCTGCGATCGACTTACAGAAGATGCCGATTTTGCCAAAAAAAATCATCTTTTCAGATGAAGCTCATTTTGATCTTGGCGGGTATGTAAACAAGCAAAATTGTCGCATTTGGGGCACAGAAAACCCGCACGCATACATTGAAAAGCCGGTGCACCCAAAACGAGCCACTGTTTGGTGCGGATTTTGGTCCAGAGGCATAATTGGGCCATTTTTTTCGAAAATGAGCAAGGAGTGGCCGTTACAGTCAATGGCGATCGTTATCGGGCCATGTTGAACGAATTTTTGTTCACAAAAATTGAAGAGGAAGATATTGGCAACATTTGGTTTCAACAGGACGGCGCTACGTGCCACACAGCCGAAGCTACACTCGATGTTTTGCGCCCTGTTTTTGAAGATCGCATTATCAGCCGCAGAGCTGATGTCGTTTGGCCACCTCGGAGCTGCGATTTGACACCGTTGGACTATTATTTGTGGGGGCCGTCAAAGATAAGTGTTACGCCGACAAGCCAGAGACAATTGACGCTTTAAAGGACAATATTCGTGAAGCCATTGGTGAAATACAGCTGCACACAATCGATAATGTGCTTAAAAATTGGACCGATCGTGTAGGCTACTGCATGGCCAGCCGAGGCAGCCATTTGAATGAAGTTATTTTCTATTATTAACCGGAAGGATTGTACTTTCAAATAAAAAAAGAAATTTGAGAAAATATTCAGTAGTTTTTTTTATAGCATTTTCAAAAAAAAAAAATTATTTGGCGGACCCTTTATTACAGTTCATTAGATGTTGCGTATAATCAGGTTTCGTGGTCCGGTCCGTCTTTTTGTTAACTACGGGATTCTCCATCTGCTACTCCTTGTTGGTTGTAGGCTCGGTGATGTTTAAATCCATGGTTTTTATAGGGGTTCCAAAAAACTTTGAAATTGAAGTTGGTGTTATTGCGGTATTTTTCTTATTTATAGTAGTTTTTTTTTGTAGTATTGGATTTGAATTGGTTTTTCGGTTGTTGACAAGTTTCTTATTGTTTGTTGGTTTGTTTTTTTCTTCATCTTCCGATCTACTTCTTTTTTTGTTATTTCCGTTGTCGTTGATTATTTTTGATAATTGGTCTTCGTTTAGAGTAATTCCATTGGATATAACTCTTCCACTTACAATTTTAGCCTCTACGTTTTTCTGTTTTAGTTCCGTAACCACCTTCCTTAGTTTTTTATTGTGGTCGGAGATTTCTTTTGATAAGTCGTTGATCAAGTATATATTAGTATCTTTAAGGTTTTTTAGTTTGTATTTGTTGTTCGTAATAGTTTGTTTTAAACAAAGAGATATTACGCCTAGGAGTGGGGGGCGGGTTTTATTCTCCCTATGTTTGCCGAGTCGGTATAGAAAGTCAATATCATTTGAGAGAAACTTTACTTGTAAATGATTGTTGATTAGTTCCAACAGGGCTCCGTAAAGTTCGTCTTTATTTTCTTCAACTTCCGGAAAATTGTGGATTATTATGTTCTTCTTTCTTCTATCTGTCTCTAGCAGGTTAGTTTTTTCATTTAAATCTGTCTCCATTTTTTTAAATTTTTTATCTAGCTTTCTATTTGTTTCGTCTAGTTTAGTATTTATATCCGAGTTCATAGTTTTTAATGTTTCCATAATTAGTTCAATTTTTTCTTCCATTTTTCAATTTATTTGTTAGATCCTGTATTATTATTATATATCACATCAAATACATGAACCGTAATCACGAATACACCCAATCCACCAACCGCCAGTATTATTGTTTTCTATTTCTAGGATTTAATTTTTTGCTTCACAAATTTAAAATACGCAATTTGAAAAATCGCGAATAAACGATTGATTGAGACGTGTCGCGAGGTATACTTGTTGAGAACCGGAAATCCCTCAAAGCGATTTATTACATGTGGCTGTGCATGACAGAATTTATGGGACGGATTTTAAAGAAGGAAAAAAAATGCGTGTACGTCTTAGTCTTTTACCTTGCAAAGCTGGGGTAGGAAAGACTTATGCAAAGGCTTTCCTGCCTGTCCGTCTGTATAGGTCCAGGTAAAAGTTTGCAAAATTCAAACTTTTATATAGTGAAAATATGGTCACTTAACGAGCTGTTCTATATGGAACCACACTACCGTATGATGTCAGTCTTTTTAAGAAAATATTTGACAACACCTGGTAACAACTGGATGTATTCCTCAGTGTATTTTGCATTGTGTTCAGTCATCCTTTTTAAATACGAAAATGATGACCAAATGTTCCCATTCCTCAGGGTTAATTTCATTGTTCTATATAGTAGGGATGAGCCCACGTAATCTAGCATATATGTATATATGTATGTACGAGTATACATTTGTTTTTCTTGATTACTGACTTCATTTTATTCGCCGCTGTTTATGTTCAAAACGAAATTTGCTGCTATACATAGACACTGACATATCAACCTGTTCAGTGAGTTTAGTTATAATTATTTCCTTAACTTTTCCCGGGTTTTCATAAGTTCTTCATGGCTCGACATTTTCATCTCCTTCAGAACCTACTTACAAACGCTTCAAAACACATCCAAAACACTTCCAATCTCTTTGGCAACTTAGTGTCAGTTCAACAAGTTCACTTTCCTAAAACCACAACAAAAAATTCGTTAATGGTAGAACTGTGGAAAATTCAAACGATATGACAGGCTTCTCGAACTTTGTCTTCTCCACTCTGTCCTTGAATACTCGACGAATATGATTATTGTTGCACCGTTGTTGTTCACACCGTTTCTCGTTTAAAGCAAATGGAGGAGGTTCTTAAAACCCTTTCAATCCTGACATAGTCTCGTTCAATGTTTTAGAACTACACCTGAAATGCTATACTTCTCAAGATCATGGAGTGATGGTGACTATTTTTTTTTACTTAATAATTCATCTGTGTTTTAATTCACGACATGAATTTCGGCCCAGATATCTTGAACGTCCCTTGTTAAGTGATCAAACATTGATGTGTTTAGTAGCTCACATCGAAGAGACTGCAACAGCACGTAATAGACGAGGTGTCAAGTGACCTCGTAGAGCTAAAATCTCTAACAAGAATCTCACCGATGCAGCTGAAGGCGTCGCGTAACACGGTTATTGTGACGTTCTGAAAAAAACGGAACCATCATCAATGAGTTTTGAATGTCGCGAGATAATGGGCGATTTGACTGCTTCAGACTTTTTTTTTGGTTTTCTTTTTAATTCACGACTCTATCAAGACAAACCATATATTTTGAAAGCACATAAAGGGAATCAACAATGAATCTTGAGTCCAAACTATAGCTGACATTGTAATATTAAGCAGATGCAGGCAGAGACGCAGGCCCTATCTTAATAATACAAAAGGATCGAACTAATATGTTATTTGACAGAATTTATCGTTTTCTGGGTTGAATAAATGAAAAGTGCTGCGTTCATTTTGAAGTTGGCCAGATTGTCACCATACTATATGATAAATACCATACCATAATGATAAATCGATCATTTTCAGTTCACATTAAAATCTTTTGCTTACTTATATCATTTATTCATATAAAGAGACCACGATTACCAAGAGGTACATTCATTTGAATACGAACCTTCGAAGGGATTACAGCAAAATGGAGAAAAGCTGTAATCAAGTATCTCTGCTTGAAAAAACTGTGACATACTCGTACACAGCGCCTTGGCGAAAACATAGGAGATCTCTGCTTCCATATTCCACAGTAGCACGCTGGGCCAATGAGCTTAAGCTGAACAGAACATCCACTGAAGATAAACATTGCGAAGGACGCCCATCCACGTCATAAGATAACTTGAAACAATTCGAAAAAGTTGAATTGGCAGATCGAAGAGTAACCATCAGGCATATCGCTGACGTCACAGGGATCTTATATGGCAGCATTCAGAGAATCCTTGCGAATGAATTGCGTATGAGAGAATGTTAACCGACGAGCAAAAGAAAAAAAAAGAATCGACATTTCGAGGGTGAATTTCGAGAAGTTCGAAGCAGATCAAAAAATGTTTTTTTTTTACATTTCGTGGCCATGGACGAGACTTGTATTTACCATTTTAATTTTGAAACCACACCACAATCGATGACTTGGAAGCGAGCCTCCTCACCGACGCCAAAGAATTTCAAAATTTCAAGTTCGGTGAGAAACGGGATTCGAACTGCTCGCGCCCAGCCCATTTGCCAGATCCAGCTCCAAATGACTTCAACCTCTTTCCTTGGCTGAAGGAACACATCTGTGCAGGAAATTTGAAAACGATAGCGAAGTTATTGCCGGTGTTGAGGCATTATGGGCGAACCAAGGCGAAGAATTGTTTTCAAAGAGAAACCTGGGTTATGAAAAATAAATCATTTTTTTAACCATAATTCCCGTGTTTTATTTTCATTATCATTAATTACTTTTGGATCACTCCTCGATCTTTTCTGACTGAAGCCATGAATCAGACCACATTAAACTCTTTTACAGTTGCCGAATAAGATACATTTTTCGTTGCATTTGATCATACGGAACATAAAAGGGTCACATTAATATCTTAAGTTCGTAAGCGTAGTTTTAGTGTTTTAGTGACTCCTTCAATATAGGGGGAACGTAAGAGTACGTTCTAAACAATATCTTTCCCGGCTTCTTACGAACTTCGTTTTTAATATACTTACGTAGATGGCTGTATTCATTTGCCGATATGTCCCCTATAGCCTTATTAATGTTTTCCGCTTTGTGGACAATCTCGTGTCATTGGTACTGACACCACCTTAAAGCGATCTCCAAGTATCGCCAATAATAAAAACAAAAAACCTTAGCCAAAAATAAGAACCGCGCCTTGAGAAATTTATAAAATGTTCCCTCAAACTCTCAAGTTCCCAACCGCCCAACAGGAAAATCGGATATTCGTTCGATTGTTATTGAACCTTATCCATTCAGAGATTCGTAACTATCTCTTTATTTCTTTGTTTAGTCCTTTCGACCCAAAGAAAAGGCAATCTGCTACATAAATGCCCCAAAGCGAGCAATGTCCAACTGCATTGTCAATTGGGTGTAGTTTGAAAACGCCTTACAAGGACATCACACAGCAAGACAATGTAGTATTCAACAGTCAAGTATGAGCTAAATAACTGGCAGCGATGCAAGTTGTAATAATACAGGTCAAAGAAGCACGTTTGATAAGCGCTTCCAGAGTTAAATTTGAGATGTGACAGGCTTCGATCTGTTACGATTATGTTCTGCATAAATATCGAGCACAAGTGATTCGAGAGCTGCCCTTCCACGAAATCGCCTTGACACAAATAATCAATGCTCTGGAATATGTAATCGGAAGCAGCAAGGAAGCGCTGAGTAACGCATTCACCATAAAATATTAATTTGTGAGAATACATCTCGAGTGTCCCTGTTCCGACGAGTATCCGCACATACAAACTGAATGGAATACTCAGTTTCAAATTCAAATACCTCAGCGGTGGTTGAGAATTACGGTTACGATACATACAGAAAGCACTATTGAGAGCAAGGTTGAAACGGAACCTGCCTCTATCCTATACGAGTAGGTATAGGAAAGGCAATATATAGAATACAGAGTTACCGTACAAACGAGACTAGTGCGGGTGGTAGAACATACTCTTGGAATTATCTGGAGCGACGAACGGAAACGCTTCGCGGCATCAATTGTATGCTGAAGTGCTCGTGCATATGCATGAGCCATTAGCTGGTGGGTGGTGATGGTTAACTGCATGGTGGATGTTGGGGATGTGCGGGCTGATTGTCGAGCACGTATCTAACGAATATTTGTCCTCCGGGGACGGAAAGATACAGACGAAAGCAATGGAGTCGCATTTGAATTTAATATTCTTTTCCTGCGTGCGTTTATCTTCCAACCCTCCACTGAGAATATACCATCATACGGCATACCTACTCATACGGTAGGTGTTACGCGATGGAGGGGCTCGTCGACATTTGGCGAAATTTGCAATTTCGTGTTCTCCGGATGCGATGAATAGGACTTCCGCCGTCCTAATGACGCAACCGGATGAAAACTATGGTACAATGTTCATATCTTTCGAGAGAGACGTCGACCATACTAGGACACTGACACAGTCTGCAGGACCGAGTTTGTCCTGTCAACTTGCCTTGGATTTTCGAAAACACATTCAGCAATCAACATGACTTAAGTTTCGGAAACACAAATATGGAGCTAAGGGCTTATTACATTCGTATGTGTGGCAAGAGTACCACATCGAATGGATAGGGTAGGGGGAATCAGCGGAAGTCGTTGAGAAGCTTGATTTCATCCCCACGCAAAATTGGTTCGACTGAGTTACCGACAATGGTAAAAGATTATGGAATATTCAAAACAATTACACTCAAGTGGCAGTCTGGCGTTTGAATGTGCGAGAAGTGTGGTAGCTCAAGGACGGAGGGAAAACGTGTTGTGACGAATGGTATTCGTTATGTTGGCGTTGGAGGAAAGTGGATCTTTGACTTGGAAATGAGAAATGTTTGCTGAGGTACTAGTGTTTAGGTGAGAAGCTCTCGACGGCGGTACTCGTGGTGATGCTTTGAAAGCGTTTGAAGCAGGGTCTAGGGTGGGATGTTTAAATTTGAATGAAAAATAACGTTTTCTGGTTAACGAGTTAAACCTTGTAAGTGCGGTTCGAATGGATTTCAAAAAGCAATTGAAGGGTTGTATAAGTCTAAAGGGTCTAAGTGCCAAAAAAATCAAAAGGAAATATTTTTAGGAAAATACAATCTAAGTGCCAAGCCTAATAATATCCAAATGGATCCAAGTGTCTTTTTCTTTTAAAATTTTACCCACACACAAATAAAGTTGTGGTAGGGTCTAGGTGATAAAGAACTTTCGCTCAAAAGGGTCTGTGCCTGTGTGCGTTCAGGGCGAATTAGCGGGTGGTGGTGGCTGTTAGCATCGGCTTATGTTTGTTAACAGTTAGTCGAGTGATCAAAACATTCAAAGAAAACGTAACCCAGAAAATTTCTTTTTACAGTGCAACCTCGATATAACAAATCGGAGGGGAACAAGAAAATATTCGTTATATCAAGTAATTCGTTGAACTGAGGTTTGTTATGTTGAGGTTAGGTTGGTCTAAAATTCGTTATAAAGAGGTAAAAAAAATAGTTTTATTCACCTCAACATTACGTACTCATCTTGTTATAGCGAACAAATTCTACTAATAAATTATAACATATTTTCATCAAATTACTGTATGTATTTTCTATTTAAAAACAATTAGGTAGTTAACAAAATTTTTTTCTTTGTGTTATATGTCGACGGTAGCACTAACGCAGAATTGTGAATCAGGCTTAAGAGTCATACATTGGTGGGAACTTTATATGTATGTATGTATAAAGGTTTTGGGTTGACAAAATTCGTTAACTAGAGGTAATTATACTTTTTCTTGATAGTTGAAAATTCGTTATAAAGAGGTTGTTCGCAAAAAATGTTCGTAATGTAAAGGTATATTTTATATTGACTCCTATGGACAATTCAAGGGGATAACGAAGAATTCGTTAAATCGAGGAAGTCGTTATATTGAGGTACGTTATATTAAGGTTGCACTGTATTATGTATTTTTTCGTACATCTCTTAATAATAAAATTGTCACTTAGACCCTTTAGACTTACAACCCTTCAATTATATGACTTTGAATACCTGAATGAAAAAATGTTGCAGGGAATTTTAGAAATAGAATATAAGGTCTGAGAGTTTCCTTTTTTTAATAGAAGCATAAGAATTTTGAATTTGAAGACAATCACGGCTTTAAAACCTTTTCTATGAATCACCAACGTCAAAACGTCAACCAAAATTTGCATTTTTATCAAAATGAAGCTCATGAACGAACAACATTTAGAAATATGTATTGTAATTAAAAATCATTATCATATTTCTGGGTCGGTAGTCGTAACTTTAAAAGCGTGTAATAACCTTAAAAGCTCCGGTCAAAATTCAAAAAATAATGTCGATTCCACGCCGTTCAAAGGAATTGGAAATCACTCAGTCCATATTGTGGCAAATTTTGCGTGAAAATCTTTGCTGACACCCTTACAGGATCATAAAGAACTGAAGTCTCTTGATAATTTGAGGGTTAAAAAAACCTAAATTTCATAGAAAACCGTCTTCAGTGATAGAGTTCATTTTAGTTTTAATGGATTTGTTAATAAAGCATTATTTGACTGCCAAAGTACAGTCAATAGAATTCACCACCGTGCCATGTTGAAATACTATTAAGGCCAGGATTGGATGTGCTTTACCTCCTGATTTGTAGGAAGTTTGTTCGTGACTTAATTTCAATCATCAATATCTACTTTGTTTCCTTCAAAGCAACCCTCATTAGATATAACACACTTACGCTAGATCTTTTTTTAATCCTCGAAGCACGTCTAATATGCACTTTTGGTATAGCTTCGAATTCTTCAAGTGATGTCACCTTCATCGCCTCAATCAGGGTAAACTTCAATTCAATTCAATTTATTTAATTTTGGATTCTACATTAAGATTCGATATTTTAAGATACTGATACATTAAGATACTGGGTATTGCAATCGTAGTTTAATAAACTTAATAAATCAACAAAATACCTAAAGTAAAATATAAAAACAAAATAACAAATATAATGTAACATAGTAAGCAATCGTGGTTAACGAGATTAGAAATTATCAATACTAATAGGAATATAGGTAGAAAGGTTGAAAGAAAAAAAGGAAAATAAGATAGGGGAAAAGGGATTAGGTACATAGTTGTGTGGAGGAGGAAAGAAGAAGAAAGGTATGAATGGGTGAAGATTCAATTTTGGAGAGAAGAGTGTTGAAGGATTGCATTTTTGAAGTTTGCAGTATTTGAAATACCCTTGATGTGTAAGGATAGAGATTTCTATAATCTAATGGTATGAACGAAAAAGAGACGACCGGAATTCAAATAATTATAGCGTGGTAAAATTATGTTTAGTTTTCCCTGAGAGCCAGAGAATATATTTTTATTAAGAAGATATGGTAGAGATTTATTGAGGATGATATTGTGCAAGAATATACAGTTTTTTTTTTTTATATTGTAATTCGTGCAGGTTTAAGAGTGTACGCTCTTATGGTGTTTGTCACACAACCTGGACGTGGTGCAGATGGTTTGTGTCGAAGATGTTCGTTCACTACTCTCCGGGGGTGGGTGTCCTAGGTAGGATTTGAAAGATTCGACTGAATTTGCGTAGGTTGTAGTTCACGGCAACTCTTTCGTTTCCATGTCATTAATGCGTTATATTGACAATGCACACACAGAGTATGAACTTTGAAGTGATTTAATGCTGCGAGTGTTATGCCTTCGTCAGCACTTTTTTGATCATCTCTCATTCACAACTAATGTTGTTGCACAGTTTTTCCGTATAGGACTTGTTCTTGACTATGGACGCACTTGAACTACAGACCTTCGGCTCAACAGTCGGTGATGATTACCATTGCACCACGACCACGCCCACAGTTACGGACTTTCGAGGTATTGCTGTAAAGTACAGGCTCCTGGAGTAAGCAGAGATGTGATCATTTCTGCGCAAATGGTGTACATACCTAACTGCATCATTGAACGCTACTTGTAGTTTTTGCTGGGATAATGAATCAAGGTTGCAATAAACTACTTCCGTAGTCTCAAAGATCTTTGACAGGTATAGTAAAATGCTGATAGGTCTGTAGTCACTTTATGTGATAGCACTAGGCTTTTTGGCAACAGGAACAACTCTTGCAGTTTTCCTTAAGTTGAGGATAGGTTGAAGCAGTAATACAATAGTTGATAACGTGAGTTAGGTGACCAATGATTGCGGGTAGAATCAGTTTGACAAAGCAGATAGGTACCCCGTCTTCCCCAATGGAATTTGAGCTGATGCTGGCAACTCAGTTGATAATGTCTATTTCAGTTACTACTTCGGAATCAGGCAGTACAGGTATCGATGAGTCTTGAACAGCGGAGAAATCAAAGCTGTTTGTATCTATCCCACTAACCAGAAAATATTCATTAAGACTACTATATTTGGATCAAGATCACACTTAGTCCTAATTTTGTTACCTGAGACTCCAATCTTTCGCAAATTACTTCATAACTTCTTGACAGGCAGCGCTGCATTTACCTTCGACGCATAATAGTTAGTTGCGTGTAGCACTTCGTATGACAGCAGTTGCAGTATTTCGCGCTTGTTTATATGCGTTCCATTTAGCACCAGAAGGTCTGTGTTTCCATTTGCTGAACAGCTTAATTCGAGCTTTGACTACATTAATGACTTCCGACGTGATTAACATCTCCTTGGCCTTCTCAGAAGAGCTTGTGCCACTTATAAGCATTTCTTTTGCTCGGAATAGATTTACCAAATGCGACGGTCGACATGTCAAACACGTTGAAGTGCTTAATACCTTTAACCTTTATATTTGTAAAAAATAAACTAATTATACAAAATGGCTGACAATGTCAATATAAATTAAGGGACATATGTGCCAATAAAAAAAAACTTCGCGAAATTCCAAAGGTCACCTTATTTTTTGAACAACATGGTACATCTAAAATAATGGTGCCACATGCCACGCAGATTGTCAAAAAATTGCCAGGAGAAGTTTGATGGTCATCTCGAGAAATGATTCGGTCAATTATTATTTGCAAAATACTGCCTCGGATGGTAGAAACTGTTATTACAAACCTTGAACATCACCGAACATCACTCTAAGGAGTTTTTTACTGTGATGTTTCGGTAGCTGATGTGACAGATGAGATAAACAAATTCAGGAGATGTCCAACCTAGGCTCGCAAACGTTCAGTATGAGTCCTTCATCCCATATGATCTAGAATGAGGACGAAAATATGCCGAATCCACATGAGATTAGAATACTTAACTCCATTTTTGTTAAATTGCCACCCAAACAGAAATGCTTTCATAAACACCTGACTCCTTCTGAAAGATGTCAGCTCATCAAAGGATTTCCGTTCTCAGCTTTTGAATTTCGTCCTTAATTCTTTTGCCCTGAGGAATAACCTAAACTGCGTCTTCATCAAAGTTACTTCTACGGTTGCTTTAAAATCTGATATTGAATGCGGCAAAGCCCTTTTTTTTCCTTCAAAAATCCCATTAATCTCTATACCTAAAACGCATTACCGATTCTTGTTAACTTCACCCGATTAATCACATCGACCTTCATCACTGTATCAAAAACCGTCGTGGCAATTTTGTTCTGCAAAATCAGATAAAGGAACATCAATTGTCAAAACTTTTCACGAAAACAAACTTGTTCAAATAGACCGACTCCCGACGCAAGTAAAAGGCAAACAGCAAATAGCACAAACGACTAATGATACAAGACGAAGAGAAAGAACGTCCTTCTAAAGTCCCAACTGTCTATTCACAAAACATCAGTTTCCGTTCCTCGAACATTTAACTTTTAATCCCCCAAAGTTCCTATCATTAGAAAGCACTTTTCGATTTTTGTCCACTATTCCAACTGACATTCCTTCCACACAATTACCTCCTGATTTAATCCGCTTTCAAATAGCTCGACATTAACAGGAACCATTCCGAATTTGTATTCACCGGGTGACTATAATCCACATCCCAATCTATAGATAAACTCCTCCTCTGTCCTTGGATGCTCTTCAATTCCTGTCTTATCAATTAATTACCAACGCAATTACAAGGCCCATTCCACTTTGCCAATTGGCATCGGCGAAAAGCGGCCTATCCCGCACCTAGATTCTATACAGCCACCCCAATACTGTGTTTTCCACTCAAGGATACTTTTAAGAAGATCTCTCTTCTGTGAAGTACTCCATCCCTAACACTCGACGGAATTTAGCGCACACAATCCCCGTCACCTGTCAAAATGCAGAAGAACTCTTCCCAGCGTTAATGGGAATTAATTTTCACTCCTCGACATCGAGTAAGCGGGAATGGAAAACAAAGAAACATTCAAACAAGGAAACAAAAAGAAAGGAAGGAAACAATTGATGTTACCCTCGTGATTATAATGGATGACCATTCACCGAGAATGGAATTGTTCCCGACACAATGCCCATGGGGTAAGACGAAGGAGCAGCACCGTAGAGTGAGATGTACAAGACTCGCACTTCTCCGCCCCCGTGGCACGTTTAAAGAACTTCTTGGTTCTTCTTATTCCACAATCTGCCTCTCTAAGTGACGGGGGACTAAGTGGACCTTCCAAAATTATCCATCCAAAGTCGCTGCCACCAGTTTTATTTTGATTCTGACATGGCCCGGAACTTTGCCGAGAGACTCTTGGGCACAAAGTGATCCAGAATCCAACACGGGTAATTACTCCGTCCAATAAAGTTGACCAAATGCTGAATGGACAACCATCACGAGTGGACTAAATGTATGTATGTGGGTAAGATGGGCTATTTAGCCGTCAACAATTGCAGCTGTTCTCGCTCAAAGTAACAAAGTCATCCTGCAACTTATTCCCAACTTAATTATATGCGACAACAAGAAATCTAAACACTGAAGCTGTTTGCTAATAACGACGACGTGTACATCGTTTGCCTTCCTTATTGTCATGGGCCCGTGGGGGATGGACTTGTTCACGTCCGACATTTTGCCTCTTTGCACGTGCCAAAAGGGCAACAACAAGGAGTCGACTCGATAATGAGGATTCAACTTTCCAACGCTCGCGTGTTTATGTGGTCCGGCTACCGAAGGACACTTTTTTCTTTCGCCCTTGTTTCACTACTTTTGCTTTGTGGTCCTTTACGCCCACCCGCTGCTACTTCAATATTCTCCTTCGAATTGGGTGCCTGCCGCGACGAAATGCAGGAACAAATGACTTCCCTTAATGGAACTGTCAGCAGATTCTTTTATGAATGCGACAGCGTATCTTTAGTCGAGGAGCATTAAAAGGATTTACCTCATCCACTATTTCCGCCGGCACCTTTACTGCTCCGCTCTAATACGCGCTACGGGGATACGATCCGCTTCAACTATTTGCGCATTTCACCTGAAGGAACCCGCCACATGGAAAACGTATTGAATCATTTTCTGCGTCGCAAATGCATTTGGTTCTTACTTCCATCGCATCACCGACATTACCACTGATGTGCACCAGTCGTTCCCTCCAGCTGTTCCCTTCCCAGGAACTAGTGGAGCAGAACAATGATGTTGCCGGAGGATTCGATGACTTCACTACAAGCGCCACGTATAACGACGAGGACGACATCGACGTGAAAGATGATGCTGACGATGATGGCTTATTGCTGTATGATTGCAAATAAATGGAGAACATAGAGTAATGCTCTTTGTCTGGTTTTTCCCCGAGGACTCGCATCAATGTGTGTGTGTGTGTAACGACAGCAGTTGTGGAAAAATCGACGAATCTTCGGCTTCCTACTTGATCCAGCAACTTGCATTCATTCGTTACGTTCCCATGACAGGTCCGGGTAGATGTGATTGCTTATGGATTATTATGTGGTACCTATTCCTAGCCACGATAGCATGGAACGGATTGGTTTTCGTAGAAAATTATTTCCGAACAATGCCATATGGAGCGAAAGGATTCATCCAAGCAAAAAAAAAATCGTAGAAACGCGATACCGGGTGAAAGAAATGCATTTGATGTAAGGAATGCGATTTAATGGTGATGGGAAGCCGTGCTGCAATGATTAAGAAGAGTGTGGAGAATCACGATATGCGCTGACTGGTTGGGCGGATTTGAGGAGCACATGGTTGATCGGCTTTTCAAGATGGCACGTCATGCGATTTTTCTGTTCTTTAAAGTCTAAATCATCTTTCCATTTTTTTAAAGAGCAAGCATGCAATTCATAGCTGTTTAACTTGAAGTCTAGTATGTCCACACAGCTTTTTTTTTGTGGTAAACCAACCTCGGCTAGCTATGACTAACGATGGTAGTCACACAGAATAGCCCTTGCAATACATATAAGTCTGAAAGGTCGGTTTCTACTTTGAGGGATCGACGAAGAGTTTAAGGTGTTTAAACTCGTCGGGGCTTTGTGTAGTTTTTTCTCGGATAAACAAATCGACAAATAAACTGTCCCTGGTTATAGGGGCCTTCGGTCTTCTTTGTTCAAATATTTTTCCGACATTCACATGTCATCATTGTTGAATCTAACAAATAAACAACATACGGTTTCCCCTAAAATAACAAACGAGAAGTTGAGGAAAACTTTTATGAAAACAGGATATAGTTATTTGCAGCCTTTTGATGTTCAGGACCAAAGAGAAGAACCTGCCAAGAGTAGAAAGTGGCTGCTAAGTGCTATGGAACGTTTACGCAACATTTTGTTTTTATGGTATCGACTTACTGATTTTCTACTTTCTTTCATTACAAAAGGAAACACAAGATGGTAGAGATCTTAACAGAGCCGTACAGCCCAACAGTCGACCCATGTCTTCCTTCATTATTGGACTTTAATACTAACCTAGATTCCTCAGATTGGTCAGTTAATTTGATTGAATATGCATTTGCCTTGAACATTGCTAACCCGCAATATGATATGATTTGTGTAGAGTTGGCAAAGCATGTTAAAATGAGTCGTACAATAAAAAAGCAAAACTATAGTTTTCACTATGACTAAGTGAACTGCGCTACGTCAGATAAGGCTACGGTAGATACATGTATGTATAGTTAAAGGAACTATGTACATATGTATATAAATCGTAGCATAGATTGTTACCAAGCTAAAGTCGCATCGTTTGTAGGAATCGACCATCGGAGCTAGCTTTCCAATGAGATTTTGGAAAATGTCACCATCACCACATACGAGATGAGCTCAAAGAGTAATGGGAATTTGGTAATGTCAATTTAATTTAGTGTTCTGTTAGCTATTAAATAGGTTATATCTATAGTCGGTAATTATTGATTGGTTAAACAACAGGAATCAACGTTTTAACATTCAATGTTATTGTAAGAATTATAGGGAAAAAATTAAATCGTATTTTTTAAAGCCGGCGTTACATCTTTTAAAGAACCAGAGTTAGAGCTCTTTTCGAGTTTTTTTTTAAATAAATATACCAAGGAGAGTTTTGTCAGTATATCATTGAAAGGAAACACCAAAAAAAAAATTCGTATGGCTCCGTGAACCTAAGGGGCCGTCATTTATCGGGCATTAAGATTAACAGCTCATCCCAAAGATCGAGTTCTAGAAGCGCATCAAAGAAGGGGGAAAGAACATAACTCTATTGTATGTAAGAGTCCCTCTTTGAATTTTGAAGAAGATAACGAATAAATCTTTTTCAAAAAACGCACCTTGCTTTACATCAACACTGCGTCTGCATGTGATACTTATACAAATGATCTGTAATTTGGAGAGTTGGCTTTCAGTGTCTATGTTGGAACTTAATGGTATATTGCTGTGACGGTTCATGTAGCAACGCTGTTTTTCTCTAGCGATTGTATACCTATAGTCACCACTACCATTTTAGTATAGAGCACTGCGATGTTCCAAATTGTAAAAATTTATTATAAAAATTCGTGTTGCCTTCGTGAGCTCCGAAATATTAAAGACTGAAGTAATCGTCCAACCAAGAGAACAATTCAACGAATTGTCGCAAAATTTGATGAAACGTATTCCGTTCCTGATCGATCAGTACAACATTTTTAACGCATGGTCGGGTGAAATAATAGAATAATCGAATTTTACTGCTGTTGCTGGAGACCCTAACATCTTGATTCCTAATCGTATACAAAGGGTTGGCCTTCATTTGAGCTACATATATTAGGACATTTTGCAAAAATGCTAGGGCAGGCATTCAATCGCATTAGATCCCATTGCCCTGAGAATTGAAGATCTTAGATCATCAAGCCGATCACCAGGCTCGTCAAACATTAATTGATTGAGCTTTCGAGCATTTGGAAATGGATGCAAATTTTGCTGAAAAAACGAATGGCTTCATTGGGGAACGTGTCTTCCGAAACCAAAATTAACAAACAGTGGCTGTCAACGGAGGGCAGTATCGGACCTTCATAACTGACTTTTTGGGGCCTCAATTGGATGACATGGATTTACATGCGGTTCTTACAAGACGACGCATCGTGCCATATGCCCGACGCTACATTCGAGTTGTAAACAGACGAAGCGATGTAGAATAGGCACGTTTAGCGGTTTTGGTGAGGTTCAGCCCGATTTGCGCAAGAGAGCTACCAAGATTAAACCGCTCGTACGATCCCTGTAAACAAATCCGCGAAGACCATTTAAATGATATTATTTTTAAAACAAATCTTATTAATTGTATTTTAATCTGAAACAAACGTTTTTGTCATATCTAACATATAGCCCTTTGTATGGGTAATTTTCTATTTGTCCATCCCAATTTTTTTCAAAAATAATGGGAAATGCTGGCGATGCTGAGTTACGCAGAGATCACGGATATCATGGATTGATTCACAAGCAATTGAAGCCTTTGGACAATCGCCTACGTCGCCAATTCTAATTTGATCCAATCAAATACTTTGTTGAATGTATTGTAGATAAACAAAATGTTCATGTGGACCGAAAAATAGGGAAACCAGAATCACCACTGCATCGCAGAAAAGTTACCATGTGGCGGTTTCATTGACCCGTACTTTTTACAGATATTAGTAGTAAATGGCGAGCATCATCGCGACGTGTTGACCGAATTTTTTGTTCAAAAATTGAATTAATTGTGTCTTGTTTCTTTGCAACAGAATGGTGCTAGTTCCCACACAAGTCTTCAAACAATCAATTTATTGCATACGAGGTTTGAAGATCGTATTATTCCGCTAAGGGGAGAAGTTGATTGGTTTCGAGATCTTCGATTCATAGTTTCAACCATTACACCAAGAGTAAAATTCTTTATTCCTCACTAGGATATCAATAATCTTGACCTCCGGATGATCGCCTGCATCAGAAGTCGTGGTGGCCAAAAGGACGATGTTGTATTCCATTCGTAATTGCCTTAGACTAGGCTTTATTACTCATTGATCAACATTGGTTTTAAAAAAAACAGGTATGTTTAATTTACTACAAACTGCACTACACTAACTATTGGTTCACCGTATATAATACTTCTGTATGATCATCCAACGAGAGGTGTCATTTTAAATCTATAAAATCTAGGCATCAAATCGCTTAATCTTAGTGGCCAATTGGTGCCCCCATTTCATCACACGTTTCGGAAATTTGTAACGTAGAAATGGCATGTGGCATCGTCCTGCTGCTGTCCATATCAATAGTTTCAATTGTTACACAATTCGTTCAAAGAAATGATCTCATTTTTTTAAAAATGTGGACCAAAAAACTGTTTTAAACCTTCACTTCTTGTGGATAGATAGTTGTTCCATTATTTCCATAGGTTTCCGTATCAGGATAAATGAAACTGAGCCTGATGCTATGTAAAAATCTCCAGTCTTTTACGGGATGATGCTTTTTAGCTTGGTTTTTCAATATCTATTTATGATAGTTCACGCATGACTAGTGACATATGTCGAAGTTAAGCGTACTCAGCCAGCATTGCCATTTCATTAGGAGAAACCTTTCATACAAATAACACTTACAATTGTATGCTTTTGGACATCAAGCTACCTATCCGAATGCATAGAGTAGTTACGTACAGAAAATATTGCTGCTGAATCCGCTAGCATTAATGAAAACCGTCATCTGTGTTTACTGACTACATGTAAGATGGAGAAAAATCCGCTTTTTTTTTATCATAATCTTCAGCTCTGAAGCCAATGCAAAATGCACGACCTAGTCAATATTGAGATTCCCGCAAGACGGCTCTACATCCGACATATGTAGGTGGCGAACCGATGGACCAATTGAGAATGGTTCAGTGGGCAACAGTGGGCTAGATTGAGCAATTTGACACCCCAAGACAATTTTTTATGGAGATACGTCACTAAACGTCTATGCTGATAAGCCAGCATTAGTTGCAGAATTGGATGGTAACATTACATGTGTTGTTAGTTATACATATGTATGTACATATATCAACCAATAAGCTCGAAAAAGTGATTCAAAATTGGACTCTACGTATGGACCACTTAAAAGGAAGTCATGGTTAGCCCTTGCATGAATGTCGCAAATGTTTTTAATAGGAAGTAACTCTCATGATGCCCCACTCTTGCCAAGAATAGACGTAGTTATTGATTCATTATATGGTCCCACGTGTTCGATCGAGGTAACTTTACTACAGTATTCGGTATTCGACAACTGCAGCATTGATGAATGTTGATTCTTAACTCTCTCTGGTGCGATGAACTAACTAACTAGACATTAAATAGCGCTTTCTTTCGTCTGCTTCGTTTCCGCAATTAGTCATGGTCTAGAAAACCCGAGTCAACTTACTTACAACGAAGTCTTAATTGGATCCTTATGTAAGAGAACATCCAAATAATAATCCCCGTCCGGCATTAATCTCCAGAAAAAACCTCGCCCACAAGTCATTACGTGAAAATCACACACTTCAAAGCAATTTAAAAGCATTAAAATCCTAAGAGCCCCTTTCCACGGTCCTGCCGACGCGCCCTAGACCGGGACCACTCGCCTATTCATAGTCATTCATAATAAAAGAAAAATATATCGTCCATTAGCGAAAGTCACTCTAAATTACTCAAAGCAATTATGGGGCTCAATCTATATCTAGCTTCCAACAACAAATATACCAACAGCATGGTGACGAACAACAACAAAGTAAATATCCTATGGTCCGGCTGGCTGAGTCGTTTGCAATTTCGTTCTCCATCCATCACTAACGAGGGACGCTTTAACGTCACGCTCTGCTAACACGCTGAAAACGATATAATTACTTCTCAATGGCAATTCAGTTTCAAAAGGATACGCGCTTTTGTCAGGACGAAAAATTTCTAGCGCACAATACCGAGAAGAAAGGCATCCTTGTCCTTTATCATCTTGCTTAAATACATACATATAAAGTGATTACCTCTCTGTTGCACTGTCTCGATGGTATCCTTGCCGGGTGAATTATCCTATCGCACGTCGGTAATCCACAGGAATGACGTTCACTGTAAGCACGCACTCGGATGTTTCTTCTTTAAAACAATGGGAAAAGCAAAGTTTTTCCTCCAGTCTTTCTCCTTTTCAATTCAAGCACTTAATTTAAAGCAGTCGTCCTCGCAGCAAGGACGATACGAACGAGTACTCGTATACAAACTTGCAGTGACACTATATCGTAGTATGATGCCCGATTGATAGTCAAAACACACACTCGTTTTGCCCGTCTTGACCTACTCCAGTCAAATGCACAACGACGCACGCTTGTTCGTTTCAACGACGGCAATAACAACAATACCGGGGCACACAATAACAACAGCAACAACAACTGAATCACTTCACTTCCCCGTATGGAAATGGAAAACGGGAAATAATTTTCTTCTCGACTTTTTTTCCTTTTTCTGCGTTAAACAGAAACAAGAGATCCGAAAACCGGAAAGGCACCCGCGCCCGCACCACGAACGGTGTGGGTGAGGGAAGGAAGTAGTTCACCGCGGTAGGAATTAAATATGAGAAAAGGATAAAGCGTGGAACAAAAACAACACAAGGATAAAAGAGAAAGACGGATTTTTGTGTTTATTCGCCACGCAAATGGCACGGTCGGACGCATGAGATAATGGGCCAGGAGGTCCCCGTAAATCAGGAAATTGTATGTAATTATCCTTTCGCACAGGACACTTATTGATGGATGTGAATGGAAGAAAGCAAAGCGCGACTTCGTATGCAAAAAAAAAAAACGCCCGATGGACTGTGGAATCAGCGAGCGTGTGTTCTGTAACTACTTGCGAACGCTTTAAGTACCGATTGGGAACTGAGGGATCCCGATGTGGTACAGACGCAGTTCGTGACGGAATGCGAGAAGAGCACAAAAGCTCTTCGGTGATAAGGGGATGGACACCGTATGATGTAACCATGGAGAAGAGAGCTTTTTCTCTGGAAGGTCGACGAAAAGGATGCTGTCACGCTAGATGGCTGCCTTACTGTATGGTGGGTTGTATTCGCGCAGTTCTGCTCCGTTGCCTTCCAGTCAGCGTGTTCGTGGCCATTTCTGGATGACGGGGAGGGTGGAAAGCTAGTGGTTTTGTTTTGCGTGCGTTGAGAGTTTGACGGCTGCCAGTCAGCTTGGCCTTAGTGACTCAGTTCCTTAGTCGATGAATGGATTTGTTTATCATCGTGTTTGTCTTCGTCTTGAGTTTCCGCGACAAATTATCCTGAGACACAGGCAAGGTCAGTGGTCCGATTCAGGTGTACGTAGACATGGGTGCCAGGATTTGCACTCGTATGTGTGCGACATGGACTGTCGTACTCTTAAGATCGTCCTTGAATTAGGTGATGTGCTTAATATCTGGTCACTGTGCATTGTGGTGGGATGGTGTTTCGAGTTAATTAGAATTAAAATGTTTCAGGACATGCGACAGGGACTTATCAATGTGGAGCGAATATATTGTATGAGCGTCCACCCTTCTGCCAATTCCACCCACTCTCCTCCCCGCCAAGCCATGCCGCACTCGATAGTGTACATTTGTGTTAATTAAACGAGACCATAAGACTCTACTTAATAGACGCGGAACTGAAATGTTCTGGTTGCGCGAAACACAATCTTGTTTTAAAAACTTACAAAAATGACACTTGATACGCCATCCATATTGTCCCGGAGATAAGCGATTGAGAGCGCCGGTAGCGGCAGTTGGTCGCCCATTAATATAAGGCGATTGAAGTGTGTTGTGAAGCGAACACAAGGACAATCGCTCAGCAATAGGGAAGGATAGAGTGTCCTTGTGTTCAGTGCTGTTGAGAGGTCATCAAGCCGGGAATAAGGGAAATCGACGTCCTTGCCGCGATAGCGTTGATGAGTAATTTTTTAAAACTGTCATAAGAGGATTTAAAGATACATATAATATCTTCATATTAATTTACTATGTGCCTTTTAAGAAACGAACTATGTATGACCATCGTCACGCACCCAGAATGTATTCTTCCGGCTTCGGCATTAACTGTCATAGTTATGTCATGGTTTAATGGCATTTAGTGGCGGCGGATGAAAGGATGTTGCGTGTCCAACGGACTTTGAGTAGTTGTGTTTGATTGACGTTCGGCATATGGGTCTAGAGTGAGCTTTGAGTGAGTGGGATATTATTTTTGAAGTTGTAGGCATTCGTGGAAACAACGTAATGAAGGAAAATGTCCATGTGAGGTGCGTACTTGACCTAGAATTCAGCGAACCATGAGAAACCTGGAGAATACAAAGTTGTCAGTTCTTTAGAGATTTGAATAGCTGATATGGCCGCGATTCGCTTGATAAACTTCTATGAGCCAACATTTATTTTCTAATAACAGCGGGTCGTGTTAAAAAAAAGGAATTTCCGGTTTTTCTCAATAGAGCTTTTACGGAGAATGAAGCATTGTTATACCTGGTTTTGGTCAAATATTTAAATTCAACAGTTGCAAAACAAATTATTCTAGTATACTCCACTGATTGTCATTTGGGGATCACTCATAATCATTCGTTTCGAGCGTGCTTGAAAGGACTTGAAATCCTCAATATCAATAGCAAACCATATTGAAGGGTCATCCAACAAGAGGTGTCATTTTAAAGTTCACGTAATTGTTGAACTAAAAATGCTCGACTATCACTGCGTTAATTTATGACAGTTAAAAACAAGAAGGTTATTGAATATGGATCGCCTTGTGCATGCAAAACTCTTTGAAACAATGGAATTCAGCCCAAAAACGGTGAAAGTATAGTGGAAGCATTTCGCAAAGTTCATACTGCCCTTGGTCACCATCAGGGCCTTCTCGACACTCGCACGTTTAAAACAGATTAGTGTTATATAGTGTTTTTGGGATGGCGGTAAGTTTTTTTTTTCATTTCAGTGAACCAAACGAGGTTGAATGATTTTTTTTTTTGCTTGAAATTGGTGTTACGAACGAGGACGTCATTTATTTTCAGCAAGACTTCGCCACATACCACACAGCTGGTGAAGCAATGGCTGTGACAGATTTCTCGAAATGGAGACTTCAACTGACTATCTACATAGATCGTGAGATTCATGTAGGTACTAAAATAAAATATCGGAGGCATTGTTGCAACATAAAGCTGCACTTACGAGACGAAAAACTTCATCAAACGAAAGGCCATTTATATGTATGTAGATAAAGTCGAGGCGGACATCTGGTAGGTTTTGTATTCTATTAGTAGCCTTAAAGCTTGTGTTATAAACAGAAATAAAAATAACAATACTTTGATGAAAAAAATGTTTCGTTTTTCTCTGGATTTAAATACACATTTCTTGCCGGATGATGGTGTATTACTTTTATCTTTTTTAGATCAATACTTTTCATTTCCTAAACATCGCTTTACTCTATTCATTCAGATTTTCTGATCAATTTTGTAAAAAAAAATATTCTCGGATCGCACCAAAATGCATGACAAGCGTTCTAACTATCAGTGCAGCAATACTTTCAGATATACTTTGTCAGTCAAATAGTGAAAACCAAGCGAAAAAAATAACCGCAAATTTGAGAAATTCACGTTACTTTTTGAACATGTTCGTTAAACACTAGAAATGCTCCTAAAACAAACTAAGATAAGATGGAAACGATTGCAGCCAGGGAACAGTAACTTTGCAATATGAACAACGCAGTGAGTAGGTAAATCCCTTTCTAATCCATATGTCGTATAATATATGTATGTACATATACATCCTCTATTAAACATGAGGTCTTAAACAGGTAACGCTAACGCAGGGTTTAATTCTCAGTAGCAGATTCCTGCTTAGTATTGTTCCTGCTTAATAATTCATATTTGGTCAAGTTCCAATTAACAATGATCGTGGCGACCTCAACGCTTTCGTTTGTATTGGCCATAGCCCATTAAGGTCGAAAAAAAAACTGCTCCAGAAATACGAAATTTATACTGCAAGAAAATAATTACTATTGAAACTATCCACAATACTTCATTCTGACTGTACAAAATTAAATATATACAAAGGTGCAAACCATTTCCACAGAATTCAGCTTGTACCCAGTATTCAGGGAAGAAAATAATAGTGATGGCAACAACCCATGTCATATTGGAATTCCACACGAAGAATTCTGTTATAACGAATACATCCAAGATTTACACTTTTCTTGCAGTAAGTTTTCTGGAATGCAGATTGGCTAAGGATGTGGAACTTAGTTGGAGAGTTGCTAGGCCCGCATAGATGGCACAATGAGCTAAATGTCTTAGAATTTAAATTTGAAATTGTAACTACTTAACCAACTCACAATAGTTGTGAACCTTTTCTGACTCAAGAGTAGGTGCAGAAAATCGTTTTCTGAAGTGTCCGAAACACCCTCACTGAACACAAAGCAGAACACTTTTCAACAGACATTTTTCTCACTGAACAGCAAAACGTGTACTTTTTGTCCGGAACAGTCTCATTGAACAGACTTAATAATAGAAGTGGTTTCACCCAACCGGTCCGTGATTGGGATTGCAGAAATCGTCTGACTGTTTTGAAAAATAATGAAATGATTCGCAATTTCAAACAACGACAAGTTTAAAAATACTAATCTTCTGAGATATCCTCCCATGGTATTTAGCAGTATATATTCCAAGTTGATGCGAAACGTATTGTTCACAATGACCTGAATAATTTACTCCACTAAGATGCCCCACGGACCTTCGCGGGTTATTTAAAACAAGTTCATTGATCTTTCAGTTTATCAAGTCCTTTTTTTTCTTATTTGTTTAAACTTAAGGAACTTTCGAAATACTATTGCCTATATGTTCCCCTTATACCAACCATCAGAGTTGTATCCATGAGATATCCATGCCGTTGTACGGCTCGTAGAGTTCGTCATAGAACCTTTTCCTGCCTTAATCGGCTTGATACTTGAACGCATAGATAGAATGAAGACGCAATGTTTGTTTTATTCCTTTAGTAATGCCGTCGATATTCAGTTATCCTTATTCCTCCTTGATAGTGTCCAAGTCATTTAAAAAACGAGGAGGATGTTTTAAACTAACAGAAGAGGGACATTCAAGCTTTCGAAATGTTTCTCGAAAATACTTTTTAAAGTTGCACAAACTATTTGTTTTGATTGGAACAGAGGACGCAGAAAAAAGATCATAGTTCAGGGTGAGTAAGCTGTTGCTCCTTCTTGCAAAAACCGACAGTTGTCTTCATCATCTGCAATCAGTCATGGATCGGTAACGCACACCATTGACGATCACGACTGGTCCGGAGTTTTCTTCGAAGACGAACAATGATTCACGAGCTGGTCGCCGGGTGGTGCCTTGCCTAATAAGAATTGAGAAAAAAGAGCTTTATCTTTGGTTTTTATACTTCTTTATTATAGTTATTATTGATTGATACAGAATCCTTCACCATGCCCCCCTGTCGTGAGTGCGTTCCTTCCATGTTTCGCTCTTCTGTCCCACATCTTCTGGGTCCGCCATTATATTACCCTACCATTTATAGAACGACTTTCCCGGAAGTCTGTTTTCATCGGGTTTTTCACTCATTCTTCTTATGACCGTTCGTCCAATGTCCATTCGTTCCACGTTCCCTTTTTGTCTTCGCGGTTTGATTACTCGCTCAATGCTTGGGGCTGAATAAAGTTCTTCGACATCTTGATTGTAGAGTTTTTTCTATTCGCCTGTTTCTTCTTCCTGTTTTTCACCATAGAATCTCCTTAAGATTTTGCTTTCAAAGACTGTAAATTTATTTCCCTCTTCCCTAGTCAGCGACCAGGTTTCACATCTGGAGTCACTGGCTTTATTATGGTTTTATAAATATAGATTTTGACGTCGCGAAGAAACATTCATCGGCCTTTTTTTATTTCTATCTTTGTGTAGTCAATACTGTTCTTAGGCATTTGAACTCGTCCACTATCTCACCGCGTTTATTGAGAGCAGTCCGGTGTGGGGTTTGTATCGATCGAATTTGTCGAAATTTATTGTCATTATAAGAATTTTAGCGTTTATCTTAACTATTTCCTATCTTCCAGAAGGTCCAGAACGTCAGAATAGGCTCGAGTGGTTGTGGTTCCATTAAAGTTATTGCCCTATAGTTTTCCTGACGGGATCTCGTTACCTATATTTCAGCACCAAATTAAAGAGAAGTGGTTAACCCTTCGCGTACCTCGAATTTTTCAGATAAGTCGTTTTGCATTTTAACTTATTCCTTGTTACCCTTTAGGCAAACTTATGCTAGTCTCATCACCTTTTTCTTGTATCATGTCATAGTAATCTACGATTTGGTGGATCGTTTCGTGTAATATCCTCTTCTTTACTAGAAGTTGCTGTATAATGAAAATTCAGAAGCCACAATGATATTGTCTAACTATTTCTTTTGATTATGATGTCAGTTTCTTTAAGAGAATATTTAAGAGCACTTTCTACCAACTTGCTGGTAGAGTTGTTCCTCGGTTTAGCCACCTTTGTTTAATACGAGAGATATGACCGAGTTTTCCCATTCCTCGGCGATAATTTCATTGCTCCATATGGTTTCGATGAGCCCATGTAACTTCTCTGTTAACTCTTTCCCCATATTTTTTATTGATTCCGATGTTACAAGGTAGCGCAAAATGAATCATCCTATCGGAAGATGTTATAATTTTTGCAAATGCCGTCGTACGTCAATCATATTTGACATTTGTAAACTAGGCAGCTGCAGTATATAAACAGACATAATGAAGCGCAAGAGCGTGGAATAATTGTGTCGATTTTTTTTTACCAATAATCGGTCGGATTATTATTGACTCGCGGCGTCAACTTAGCAAACATTCTGGCACTTAACTTCTCGACTCGAGAAGACTGGTACCACAGGAGACCATGCAGGGCGTAGCCGCCACCGGACTGGTCGTTCGGCCGAGAATATCGCGACTGTGGTTGCCAATGTCGCTGAGAAGGAAGAAACATTAACTAGACGACGGGCCACGCAATTGGAACTTACCAGTGAACGAATTTTAGTGAAAGACTTACACATGTCCCTGTACAAAGTGGAAACAGTGCATCAGTTAATGCCTGTTGACCATCAGTCGCATGTGAATTACTGTCAAGCCAACCTTAATCTCAATAACGAAGAGCACGATTTTGTATCATTGTAAATCATTATGAGCGATGAGGAGCATTTCCAATTAAGCGGTTACGTCAATAAGCAAAATCTTCGTTTCTGGGGCACTCCCTCGTGTGATGCAGGCAGAGCCACTCAAAGCCACTGGTGCGGCATTCATTGGGCCATTTTTTATTATAGGACGCCATTGGCAATATGGTCACTTTTAGGTTAGGTTAAGTTAAAGAAGGGGAGTGTGATGGTTGAGCATCACTACCACTCGGAGGCCAAAGGGCCCATTGTGATTCCCTTCATTTGTGGAGTACACATATAATTAATCTATCCTATCACGTGGTGGCTGAAACCACCGCGTGCTCTTTATGAATTTTAGAATACCAGATATATCTGCATTTGCCATGTCCGCAATCTCTGTAAAGAATCTTTGGCCCAGGGAAGCTAGGCTTCGATTCAGCAGAGCTGGGCGGTGGCAAAGCAGATGTTGGATCGTCTCAGTTTCTTCCTCATCGTCGTAGCTCCGGCAGAGATCGCTGGATCCCGAGTTCCATTTCCGGAGCTTTGCTCCAATGGGACAGTGTCCTGTGATCACTCCGACGAGCATACGGATCGAGTTTCGGTCCAGCGCCAAGGGCTTCTTTGTTTTTCCGATATTGAGCTGTTTCCTCGATGATCTTGTCGTCTGGCTGTCGTCTCTTGTAAGCCAAGACGAGATGGCTTCTTTTATGATTGTGTGATTTATGATCCGGTATAATGCGCTGATCGGTAGTTGCAATGACGTGTCCACTTCGCTGATGTCCATTCAGACCCCTGCCTGGCCAGTTCGTCTGCTCTTTCGTTCCCTGCGATTGAGTTGTGATCCGGGACCCAGCAGAGTGTGGTGTCTGATGGACTTCAGTGAGTGGCGACATTTGATGACGGCCTTTGATCTTGTTGTACAGGATCCTATTGACTTCAGTGCAGCCTGGCTGTCGACGAAGATAGTGATATCCGATGGTAGGATATCGATTACCTGTAGGTGTTTGGCTGCTTTCCCTATTGCTAGAATTCCTGTATCAGAGTTGAATCCGGCCCTAGTGCCTGTGTCCATTTTCGATCCGTCAGTGAAGAGGGTAATCTCGTGTCCTTAATCATGTCGTTTGATAGCCACTCTTCTCTGTTGGGGAAAAGGATTGGTATTCTGAGAGAGGTCATTTTGTGGGGAAATATAGTCGGTTGTAGCTGCGAGGCTACTAAGACCATGTTTCTTTCCCAGGTCATCTATTATTCTGAGTATGGCCGTATGTCCATAGTTGGCTTGCTTCCACAAAGAGGACTCTCTTAGTCTGAGAGCGCTCTTTGTAGCGCAGCCTTTTATGAATAGATCCAGGAAAGGAAATGAAGTATCATGTCCAACAATGCTTGCGGCGTGCTTCTCATAGCTCTTAGCTGACCTTTGTACTTTCTTAAGCATGCTCATATAGCTTTTCGTGCTGCGTGCAGTCCACCAGACTACGTTAAAATGGGTCTGATGATTGCTGCATACACCCAACGCATGATTTACGGTTGCAAGCCCCATCTTTTGCCGAAAGTGTTTTTGCATACATAAAAAGCAGTCAATCCTTTTTTCATCCTTTCCTCCAAGTTCCTTTTCCAGGAACGTTTGGAGTCAAGAATGATGCCTAGATACTTGGCTTCGAGTTTGAGTGGAGTATCCTCTAACTGGGGGGAGCAAATATCGCTTACTAGGTGGGGTACAGTGTGGGTCGGTTTTTTTTGAAGCATCGCTGGCAAGATATCGTCCGGCCCCGGAGATTTAAAAGTTTTGAATGAATTTATTGATCATGATACTTTATCCGTTGTGATAATTTCGTTTATTACTTCTTCGGTTGTGTGAACCGTAGGAACCGTCGTCTCGAAGGGGACTGTCGTTTCAAAGGTTTTACAACCTGGGAAGTGGGTTTGGGTCAGCAGTTCTAGGGATTCCTGACTGGATTCTGTCCAAGAACCAACTGATTTAAGGATGAATCCCGGGACGCAGGGGTCCTTGAATAGGATCTTTCTGAGCCTTGCGGCTTCGTTGAGATCCTCTATTGATTCGCAGAACTCCCGCCAGGATGTAGACCTTGCTGCTCTCACTGTTACTGGCGAACAGTACAGGGCCATAATAAAGGACTTTTTACTACCGGAATTGGATGAGCGGTTCTTGGTGAACATGTGGTTTCAACAAGACGATTTGGCATGGCCAGCAAGATCGCCCGATTTAACTATACCAGACTTTTTTCTTTAGGGCTACTTGAAGTCACGGGTGTATGTCACCAAGCCTCAGACAATCGCAGCCCTTAAGGAGAATATTCGAAAGGAATGCGAACAGTTATCACCGGAAATCTTGCGGAAAGTCACGGAAAATGCGATAAAACGGATACAAGTATGTATCAACATTGGTGGCAGTCACTTGACGGATATTATCATTTTGACTTAACAGAAAAAGTGCAAAGGTCCAGATAAAAATTTCCAATACTTAAAATTTTTTTTTGTTATTTAGTAAAAAAGTAACTCAAAAACAAAATTGGATGATTAATTTTGCGCCATATTGTATAAAGTCGACTCCTGTGGCTTGTTATTCTTAAAATCATTGCTTTCTGCTTGCTTATCAAAAATTCTCGACCATTGCGCTGCAACACTTTCGTTTCGTATAAGCCCTAGTCTGGCCTGGTATGGGCATGTTAGCAACCTTTTTCTTTTGCCATTGTGGTTTTTTATCCCAAACGAGAAGGCTGACCTCTTAACTACTTCCAGGGCTTGAGGTCTTACGGGCTTTTACTTTTTCCTCCCATTCTTTGTTGAACCGAGACTTATCTTTGGGGACTTTGCAATAGCCTAGTTTGTTTATAGCTGTTTCCTTTACAATACCTTTAATTGCTGATCATACTGCTTTCAACTGTGTTGTACAAAAGAAGAAAGGAGAAAGGCAAAATATTGACAGACCTAAAAATTCCTTGAAAAACAAGACTGGGAAAGATGTATGCTCAACGCCTTACAAAGTAATAATTTTTAAGGGAGAAATGCATGAAAAAGCTCCAAAAACTAGACCTTAAGAATGCAATTTGCCAAACAATGCCTGTTGGACTCGACATATTGAAAGTAAATGTCAAGGAGGCGTAATTAGCTCAAGGATGTCTTATTACAAGCGTGGAACTAAATTCAGCATCTCTTGTTCCAAAAATGGGAGATGAGAATTGAATGTTCCGTTCGACTTCTGGCGATTCAATCAATTAAAAAGACTACTCCGGGCACACCACTTCAAGTCTATAGAAATTCAAGATTCAATCTGAACTAAAAGCCATTTCGGCAATCGAGTTTAACAACCGTTTTGATAATTGGGAAAAACGTGGTAAATTTATAAACAAAATCACTTTTTAATTTGTTCGCGGAATTTAAAGATCCTTTTTGACTCTTTAAATTTGTGTGTGGTCAGTGCTTGGATTTTGTGGCGCCGGAAGAGCGACCTACACATACATACCTCTTTACAAATTCGTAGTTGTTTCGTATTCAATAGAAAAAATGTCACAAGAAGAAGGACCGACCCGGTTCTTGCGTGGATTTGAAACCATTCCAAGGAGAAATTCGAATTCCTTATCTTCGATCCCGACATCTATATCTGTATAGTCAAAGAAAGAAAAGAAGACCGGATTCAGTAATTTTCATTTCACTTTCAAGAATTAAAACAGCTAAAGTTAGCTATGCGAAAGTGATTGGCCACCCGTGTATGTCGTATATGGCAAAAGTGCTTGTTCCCTAAAAGAGATTTTTTTCTTTCGAATTTCTTATATTTTCTAACACAAAAAAAGCAAAAAATGTCCACCAGAAAATGCATGCAGTCGAGGGCTGACAGCATTCGGATCTTAACTTATAATGCCTAAGCAATGCTTCTGTAGCATCAACAAGCTAAGTATCAATAATAAAGTGACTGTCCATCTGTATAGAGACACTAGAAGCAGTGGACGAACTTGGTACGAAACATTCATAAGGCCCGAAATCCCATCAGGCGATGGGAAATGACTCCATCAAGCAAGAACTCAAGAATTTAGAAAACACAGGCAAGGTCATGCAGACTCCAAAATGAATCGAATAGAATCCCAATTCGGATTTCCATGGAATGTAGAGATCTAAGTCTCCAGTTCCTAGCCTCTCTCCCAAGCTCACTTTTTGCATTATTGGACCTTCAGTCCTTGCTTGCCTATGAGCAATGATGGAGCACAATAGACTCTAGCGTCGCGATCCATTAAACCTATTCAATAATCGTCATAATTATTCTTAGCCTTGCCGCCTGATTTCCAAAATACAAATTTGACGCTAGCGAGTCTTCCTCTTACTTTTGCTTCGAAGTTACTCCTTAAACCTGGAATAAACAGAATAAAATGAAGGAAAGTCAGTTAAAAAGCCTCTACCTCGTCGCCCATTCACTACTACTTCCTTCCTTCCTTATTTATTCCTTTTCATGTGTTACCGAGTCCTGAACCTGAACTTTGTTCCACTCACACATTCCATTTATAATACTTGTACACTCCAGACACTTTCTAATAAACCCCGTCTAGTTTGCACTTTGTTTCCAACCACGTAAGACAGACGCTCACTAATTGTGCTTGCATCCTTGCTGCACTTCATTTCCAGACCAAAGGGATGAAGACTACAGTGACGTTTTTTAAGAACCCATTAGCAAACGAACAACCCCATCCTCATATCCTTCCGTTGTGGGCTCTAATTAAAGTTATGCATCAAATCCATCGTCATCATCACCCGTCCGCCTAGTCTCTAATACTCGTACTCTCTCCCAAACACCCTTCGCAACACTCACACACGGGCAGGTAGGGTGGCGCATATGAGTTTATACAATGTCACCCCCGAAACGGGTGTCTGAGCTGAATGCCCAGCTCACACTTGCCATCGTCGACGATGACGTTGAGAAGGCAAATCTTAACCACGGTCGCGCTACACCACTCCTCGCTACGCCTTTCGTAAGTAGTCACATGGAAAGTGTTTCCATTCATAAGGAAAACAAGAGAAGAAAACACAAAAACAGAAAAAACGAGGGAGAGATCGTTTGCCAGTCCACCCTGACCCCATCGTCAGCGTTATATCATATCGGCATCGGGCAGCTGCTGGATCTCCTTTACCTAGACACCGTCGCAGACGAGATGCCACCACGATGACGATGACGGTGATGATGATGACGATAATGACGGAACGCCAAAGGAAGAAGAGAAATCGTGCAGTGCACCCCTGCGAGACCAAACCACTTGGCAGAGTCTATTAGTAGTGCACAATAGCAGCACAATTTCACTTTCGTTATACCAGTCGTTGGTGGCAGCATCGTAGGACGAGCACATCAAGAAGCAGCACTAGGGGTTGCTACTATGGCTGTCCTGATGACTGCAACTGCAGATGATGCCTGGAAGCAGCATGCATTTGACTCTCTAATGCATTAAGCAGAGGAGCACCGTTGCTGGGCCTGGGGATGATGGCGACGACGACGACGTCGAAGGTGGTGGACATGAAGCGAAAGTGTTGTCTGTTGATTTAAGTGTCCTTATACGAGTCTGTCGAAATTGCATGTATGCACGTATGTGATGCGGTGTCCCCTAGTTAGGTATGCCGTTGTTAGACACATACACGCTGGCAGGATATGTTTGAAGAGCTTCCAGCTGGGAGCACACAGGATGCAGGATGCAGTTCTCGGGCTATGGCGACATGTGTACGTGGTGAATAGCTACATGGATACGACCTCGTCAAAGTTGTTTGTCGGGGTTGTTGTTGATAACTGCAATTGGGAGGGTACATGATGCATGTCTCCCCATCGAGATAGAATCGTGTGACGGTTTAACTGTGAGCCATGTACAGCCTTATGTCGTATGTCGGACTTCTTCAAGGGGACGACAACGATGACGACAACACACACATGAGGTAAGTATCCCGTAGCATGCCGCACGTACGACATTGACATTGGTTGGCAATAGCTATGGCGGTTGGAGGAATTCCCGCTTTCACTGACTCATCCACTTGAGGATCTCGTACACTTTTTTCCTCATTTTTCTTCTTCCTTCTTCCTTCTTCCTGACTCCGGGTTTTCACCTTCCCGTCCTACTCACTGCACAACGTATTGTGAAAATTCTTTTCTTCCGCCTGAGATTCCTAAAAATTTCCTCTTTTTCCCGTACTGTTTTCGTCCGTTTGCATCCCCCGTGAGAAGTTGAGAAGGACATACATACATATACACATATTAGATTGGGATGGGGGCAAAGAAAAACAAAAAAAAAAAAACCGAAAAGAATGAAAGATGAAAAGGATGCTTAGCAGGATGTTACGGACAAAGGCAATGAATGTTTAAGATTTTCCCCATTTTTTTTATTTCATAGCATACTTAATAGTTAGTTGAAGATGGGGGTGTGCTGTGCTACCCATCCCAATCCTTCGGGCTTGAACTCGTCCGTTGGTTTGTATTAAAAGTGAAATGATTTGCAAGGAGACCTTTGTTCATTGACTTGTCGTCGTCGTCGGGGACGCGCACTTGTGCTTCGCTCCCTTTCTAATACGGGTTGAATGCGAATTCCTGGTATCGTTTAGGCTCTTGAACTTAGTCGCTTTTCCGGATGACGGGGTGTGAGGGAGGCGAGCAGTGAAGTTTGGTATGGAATGAGATTTCTTTTGTGTGCGACGGCCACTTTAGAGATTTCTGCTCATCTGTTCATCCTCTTGTTATGCTGTCGACTGTTGTAGAGTTGCCTATCGGCCGCACGTTATTCTCAATAATCCATTGTGTGCTGAGATTTCAAGGATTACGTTGGTGGATGGGCGGGTAGGTTTGCGGTTATGTATGGTTGTGTGACAGGTACTTGCTGTAGGCAGGGATTTATGAAGTTGTTAGACAATGTCATATGCATTTGTCACGATTAACGAGCCTTTGGATGACTTTTCCGTTGAGAGCGGGGTCCATGGGGAGTAATTGGATGGATAGAAAATTGCGTGCCTGAAAGCGTTGCGCACTTTACGAAGACGTGAAGTGGTTTTGGTGCTTTCGAAACTCTACTGCTTGCTATCTTTCAACCAAAAACTATGAACAAACATCAGAACTAAGCAAATCTTAAAGAATTAGTTGACTGCTATAAGAAGCATTTCCAATCACATAGAATTCAACTTGGAATGAATCAAGGAAAGGAATTTTATCTTCTGTAGTTACGCACATTGATGTGATGCCGTATGACAAGGCTTATAGTGACTTAAACCATTGTCTTATCTAGTATATGTATCGATATGATTACGAGCTCATCATATTGGGCTCAACATCCTAGACTCAACGGAACTATAGTAAAAATAAAATTCAGTGAGCGCAATTCATCTGTCCTTTACAGCTTAGCTTATGTTCATCAAGGTACCTATACTGGCCATCTCATATCTATATGAGGTACGTTCAAAAAGTAAAGAGAATTTTGAATTTTTGTTGTTTATATAAGTCCGAGTTGCGAATCTTCACAGTTGAGTCTGGAAAGCATCTATTCTTGCCAGCACTACCTATTATTAAGTCTGCTGTCAGCTTTCAGAAAGGTTGGACATTGGATTTGGTACGATTGGAGATAATTTATTTGTTTACAAAATAAATCAGAGGAACTGCAAAAACCCTTGTTAAATACTTCTCTGGTGAGCTTTATATGAATATGTGTGTTGGCTATTGTTAATCAACAACAATTGAAAAAGTGAAAGATCACCGAATCACAATCAGAGAAGTCGCTGAAGAGGGTTACAGATGTTGCATGGGTAGTAATCACTCGATTATTGTTTTACAAAAGTCTAGAGTTGTTCTCTATCAGAGATTAAGCCTAGATCTCGTTTTAAATAGACGGAAGGGATAGGCTCGTCACTGGATTGTTTTA